>JAIUSX010000007.1:4337919-5783892 GCA_026573805.1 Hesperophylax magnus | reverse complement strand
GACTTGGGTTTGATTTATAATAGCCAAATTTTCATGCTCTATGAAACCAAACGGGCTGAAATTTTGGAATCATGATCAGAATCTTGGTCCAAACCGAAATCAGTCACAAAATCGGCAAAAAGCTGCATTTTGTCAAACATAATATTTTTTTTGGGCGCTGATTTGAAACTTGGGTTCGATCTTTAAAAGTCAGTTATTCATGCTCTATGAAACCAAACGGGCTGAAATTTTGGAATCATGATCAAAATCTTGGTCCAAACCGAAATCAGTCACAAAATCGGCAAAAAGCTGCATTTTGTCAAACATAATATTTTTTTTGGGCGCTGATTTGAGACTTGGGTTTGAAATTTAAAAGTCATTTTTTCAGGCTCAATGAAACCGAACGGTCTGAAATTTTGGAATCATGATCAGAATCTTGGTCCAAACCGAAGTCAGTCACAAAATCGGCAAATAGTTTCATTTTTTGAAAAATAATATTTTTTATGGGCGCTAATTTGAGACTTGGGTTCGAACTTAAAAAGCCAGATTTTCAGGTTCTATGAAACCAAACGGGCTGAAATTTTGGAACTATGATATAAATGTTGGTCCGAACCAAAATCAGTCACAAAACCGGCAAAAAGATGCATTTATGGAAAAATCTATTATTTTAAAGGCGCTAATATAAGACTTGGGTTCGAACTTTAAAAGTCAGTTATTCAAGCTCTATGAATTCAAACGTGCTGAAATTTTGGAATTGTGATCAGAATCTTGGATCGAACCGAAATTAGTCAGAAATCAGCAAAATTTTGCATTTTTGGAAAAATCATATGTTTTTGGGGCGCTGATTTGAGACTTGGGTTCGAACTTTAAAAGTCATTTATTCAGGCTCTATGAATCCAAACGGGCTGAAATTTTGGAATTGTGCTCAGAATCTTGGATCGAACCGAAATCAGTCACAAAATCGGTAAAAATTTTCATTTCTGAACGAATAACATTTCTTAAAGGGGCTAATTTAAGACTTGGGTTAGATTTTTTAAAGCCAGATTTTCAGGTTCTATGAAACCAAACGGGCTGAAATTTTGGAACTATGATAAGAATGTTGGTCCGAACCAAAATCAGTCACAAAACCGGCAAAAAGATGCATTTATGGAAAAAACCAATATTTTAAGGGCGCTAATATAAGACTTGGGTTCGAACTTTAAAAGTTAGTTATTCAGGCTCTATGAATCCAAACGTTCTGAAATTTTGGAATTGTGATCAGAATCTTGGATTGAACCGAAATTAGTCAGAAAATCAGCAAAATTTTGCATTTTTGGAAAAATCATATGTTTTTGGGGCGCTGATTTTAGACTTGGGTTCGAACTTTAAAAGTCATTTTTTGAGGCTCAATGAAACCAAACGGGCTGAAATTTTGGAATAATGAGAAAAATCTTTGTCCAAACCGAAATCAGTCACAAAATCGGCAAAAATTGCATTTTTGGAAAAATAATATTTCTTTGGGGCGCTGAATTTTGACTTGGGTTCGAACTTTAAATGCCAGTTTATTAAGCTCTATGAAACCAAACGGGTTGAAATATTGGAATCATAATCAAAATCTTGGTCCAAACTGAAATCAGTCACAAAATCGGCAAAAAGTTGCATTTTTGGAAAAATCATATTTTTTATGGGCGCTAATTTGAGACTTGGGTTTGATTTATAATAGCCAAATTTTCATGCTCTATGAAACCAAACGGGCTGAAATTTTGGAATCATGATCAAAATCTTGGTCCAAACCGAAATCAGTCAAAAAATCGGCAAAAAGCTGCATTTTGTAAAACATAATATTTTTTTTGGGCGCTGATTTGAAACTTGGGTTCGATCTTTAAAAGTCAGTTATTCATGCTCTATGAAACCAAACGGGCTGAAATTTTGGAATCATGATCAAAATCTTGGTCCAAACCGAAATCAGTCACAAAATCGGCAAAAAGCTGCATTTTGTCAAACATAATATTTTTTTTGGGCGCTGATTTGAGACTTGGGTTCGAACTTTAAAAGTCATTTATTCAGGCTCTATGAATCCAAACGGGCTGAAATTTTGGAATTGTGCTCAGAATCTTTGATCGAACCGAAATCAGTCACAAAATCGGTAAAAATTTTCATTTCTGAACGAATAACATTTCTTAAAGGGGCTAATTTAAGACTTGGGTTAGATTTTTTAAAGCCAGATTTTCAGGTTCTATGAAACCAAACGGGCTGAAATTTTGGAACTATGATAAGAATGTTGGTCCGAACCAAAATCAGTCACAAAACCGGCAAAAAGAGGCATTTATGGAAAAAACAAATATTTTAAGGGCGCTAATATAAGACTTGGGTTCGAACTTTAAAAGTTAGTTATTCAAGCTCTATGAATCCAAACGTTCTGAAATTTTGGAATTGTGATCAGAATCTTGGATTGAACCGAAATTAGTCAGAAAATCAGCAAAATTTTGCATTTTTGGAAAAATCATATGTTTTTGGGGCGCTGATTTTAGACTTGGGTTCGAACTTTAAAAGTCATTTTTTGAGGCTCAATGAAACCAAACGGGCTGAAATTTTGGAATAATGAGAAAAATCTTTGTCCAAACCGAAATCAGTCACAAAATCGGCAAAAAATTGCATTTTTGGAAAAATAATATTTCTTTGGGGCGCTGAATTTAGACTTGGGTTCGAACTTTAAATGCCAGTTTATTAAGCTCTATGAAACCAAACGGGTTGAAATATTGGAATCATTATCAAAATCTTGGTCCAAACTGAAATCAGTCACAAAATCGGCAAAAATTTGCATTTTTGGAAAAATCATATTTTTTATGGGCGCTAATTTGAGACTTGGGTTTGATTTATAATAGCCAAATTTTCATGCTCTATGAAACCAAACGGGCTGAAATTTTGGAATCATGATCAAAATCTTGGTCCAAACCGAAATCAGTCACAAAATCGGCAAAAAGCTGCATTTTGTCAAACATAATATTTTTTTTGGGCGCTGATTTGAAACTTGGGTTCGATCTTTAAAAGTCAGTTATTCAGGCTCTATGAATCCAAACGGGCTGAAATATTGGAATCATTATCAAAATCTTGGTCCAAACTGAAATCAGTCACAAAATCGGCAAAATTTTGCTATTTTGGAAAAATCATATTTTTTATGGACGCTAATTTGAGACTTGGGTTTGATTTTTAAATGCCAAATTTTCATGCTCTATGAAACCAAACGGGCTGAAATTATGGAATCATGATAGTCATCTTGGTCCAAACCGAAATCAGTCACAAAATCGGCAAATAGTTGCATTTTTTGAAAAATAATATTTTTTGGGGGATTTAAGACTTGGGTTCAAACTTTCAAAGCCATTTTTTCAGGCTCAATGAAACCAAACGGTCTGGAATTTTTGAATCATGATCAAAATCTTGGTCCAAACCGATATCAGTCACAAAATAAAAAAAATTTGCATTTTTCGAAAAATAATATGTTTTTGGGGCGCTGATTTGAGACTTGGGTTCGAACTTTAAAAGTCAGTTATTAAGGCTCTATGAATCCAGACGGGCTGAAATCTTTGACACATGATCAGAATCTTGTCCAAACCGAAATCAGTCACAAAATCGGCATAAATTTGCAATTTTTGGAAAAATTATATTTCTTTGGGGCGCTGAATTGAGACTTGGGTTCGAACTTTAAAAGTCAGTAATTCAGGCTCTATGAATCCAAACGGGCTGAAATTTTGGAATTGTGATCAGAATCTTGGATCGAACCGAAATCAGTCACAAAATCGGTAAAAATTTTCATTTCTGAAAGACTCACATTTCTTATAGGGGCTAATTTAAGACTTGGGTTAGATTTTTTAAAGCCAGATTTTCAGGTTCTATGAAACCAAACGGGCTGAAATTTTGGAACTATGATAAGAATGTTGGTCCGAACCAAATTCAGTCACAAAACCGGCAAAAAGATGCATTTATGAAAAAATCATATTTTTTTGGGGGATTTAAGACTTGGGTTCAAACTTTAAAAGTCAGTTATTCAGGCTCTATGAAACCAAACGGGTTGAAATATTGGAATCATGATCAGAATCTTGTGCAAACTGAAATCAGGCACAAAACCAGCAAAAAGTGGCATTTATGGAAAAATCATATTTTTTAAGGCCTCTAATTTAAGACTTGAGTTCGAACTTTTAATGCCATTTTTTCAGGCTCTATGAAACCAAACGGGCTGAAATTTCGGAATCATGATAGTAATGTTGGTCCAAACCAAAATCAGTCACAAAATCGGCAAATAGCTGCATTTTTGGAAAAATAATATTTTTTTGGGGCGCTGATTTGAGACTTGGGTTCGAACTTTAAAAGTCAGTTATTCAGGCTCTATGAAACCAAACGGGTTGAAATATTGGAATCATGATCAGAATCTTGTGCAAACTGAAATCAGGCACAAAACCAGCAAAAAGTGGCATTTATGGAAAAATCATATTTTTTAAGGCCTCTAATTTAAGACTTGAGTTCGAACTTTTAATGCCATTTTTTCAGGCTCTATGAAACCAAACGGGCTGAAATTTCGGAATCATGATAGTAATGTTGGTCCAAACCAAAATCAGTCACAAAATCGGCAAAAAGCTGCATTTTTGGAAAAATAATATTTTTTTGGGTCCCTTATTTAATACTTGGGTTCGAACATTAAAAGTCATTTTTTCAGACTCAATCAAACCAAACGGGGTACAATTTTGGAATCATGATCAAAATCTTGGTCCAAACCGAAATCAGTCACAATATCGGCAAAAAGTTGCATTTTTGGAAAAAAAAATATTTTTTATGGGCGCTGATTTGAACTTGGGTTCGAACTTTTAAAGTCAGTTATTCAAGCTCTATGAATCCAAACGGGCTGAAATTTCGGAATTATGATCAGAATCTTATCCAAACCGAAATATCTCACAAAATCGGCAAAAAGTTGCATTTATGGAAAAATAATATTTTTTATGGGCGCTGATTTGAGACTTGGGTTCGAACTTTAAAAGCCATTTTTTAAAGCTCAATGAAACGAAACGGGCTGAAATTTTGGAATCATGATCAAAATCTTTGTCCAAACCAAAGTCAGTAACAAAATCAGCAAGAAGTTGCATTTTTGGAAAAATAATATTTTTTTGGGGCCCTGATTTAATACTTGGGTTCGAACATTAAAAGTCATTTTTTCAGGCTCTATGAATCCAAACGGGCTGAAATTTTGGAATTTTGATCAGAATCTTGGATCGAACCGAAATAAGTCAGAAAATCAGAAAAATTTTGCAATTATGGAAAAATAATATTTTTTTGGGGCTCTGATTATAGACTTGGGTTCGAACTTTAAAAGTCAGTTATTCAGGCTCTATGAATCCAAACGGGCTGAAATTTTGGAATTGTGATCTAACCGAAATCAGTCACAAAATCGGCAAAATTTTGCATTTTTGGAAAAAAAATTTTTTTTTGGGGCGCTGATTTGAGACTTGGGTTCGAACTTTAAAAGTCAGTTATTCAGGCTCTATGAATCCAAACGGGCTGAAATTTTGGAATTGTGATCTAACCGAAATCAGTCACAAAATCGGCAAAATTTTGCATTTTTGGGGCCCTGATTTGAGACTTGGGTTCGAAGTTTAAAAGTCAGTTATTCAGGCTCTATGAATCCAAACGGGCTGAAATTTCGGAATTGTGATCTAACCGAAATCAGTCACAAAATCGGCAAAATTTTGCATTTTTGGAAAAATAATATTTTTTATGGGCGCTGATTTGAGACTTGGGTTCGAACTGTAAATGCCAGTTTATTAAGCTCTATGAAACCAAACGGGTTGCAATATTGGAATCATTATCAAAATCTTGGTCCAAACTGAAATCAGTCACAAAAACGGCAAAATTTTGCATTTTTCGAAAAATCATATTTTTTATGGGCGCTAATTTGAGACTTGGGTTTTGTTTTTTAATTGCCAAATTTTCATGCTCTATGAAACCAAACGGGCTGAAATTATGGAATCATGATAGTAATTTTGGTCCAAACCGAAATCAGTCACAAAATCGGCAGAATTTTGCATTTTTGGAAAAATTATATTTCTTATGGGCGCTAATTTTAGACTTGTGTTCGAACTTTAAAAGCCATTTTTTCATGCTCAATGAAACCAAACGGGCTGACAGTTTGGATCCATGATAAGAATCTTGATCCAAACAAAATCAGTCACAAAACCGGCAAAAAGATGCATTTATGGAAAAATAATATTTTTATGGGCGCTGATTCGAGACTTGGGTTCGATCTTTAAAAGTCAGTTATTCAAGCTCTATGAATCCAAACGGGCTGAAATTTTGGAATTGTGCTCAGAATCTTGAATCGAACCGAAATCAGTCACAAAATCGGTAAAAATTTTCATTTCTGAAACAATAACATTTCTTAAAGGGCTAAAAAGTCAGTTATTCAGGCTCTATGAAACCAAACGGGTTGAATATTGGAATCATGATCAGAATCTTGTACAAACCGAAATCAGTCACAAAATCGGCAAATAGTTGCATTTTTGAAAAATAATATTTTTTTGGGCGCTGATTTGAGAGTTGGGTTCGAACTTTAAAAGCCATTTTTTAAGGCTCAATGAAACCAAACGGTCTGAAATTTTGGATACATGATCAGAATCTCGTGCAAACCGAAATCAGTCACAAAATCGGCAAATAGTTGCATTTTTTGAAAAATAATATTTCTTTGGGGCGCTGAATTGAGACTTGGGTTCGAACTTTAAAAGCCATTTTTTCAGGCTCAATGAAACCAAACGGTCTGGAATTTTAGATACATGATCAGAATCTTGTCCAAACCGAAATCCGTCACAAAATCGGCAAATAGTTGCAATTTTGGAAAATAACATTTTTTTTGGGCGCTGATTTGAGAGTTGGGTTCGAACTTTAAAAGCCATTTTTTAAGGCTCAATGAAACCAAACGGTCTGAAATTCTGGAATCATGATAAAAATCTTTGTCCAAACCGAAATCAGTCACAAAATCGGCAAAAAGTTGCATTTTTGGGAAAATAATATTTTTTTGGGGCGCTGATTTGAGACTTGGGTTTGAAATTTAAAAGTCATTTTTTCAGGCTCAATGAAACCGAACGGTCTGAAATTTTGGAATCATGATCAGAATCTTGGTCCAAACCGAAGTCAGTCACAAAATCGGCAAATAGTTTCATTTTTTGAAAAATAATATTTTTTATGGGCGCTAATTTGAGACTTGGGTTCGAACTTAAAAAGCCAGATTTTCAGGTTCTATGAAACCAAACGGGCTGAAATTTTGGAACTATGATATAAATGTTGGTCCGAACCAAAATCAGTCACAAAACCGGCAAAAAGATGCATTTATGGAAAAATCTATTATTTTAAAGGCGCTAATATAAGACTTGGGTTCGAACTTTAAAAGTCAGTTATTCAAGCTCTATGAATTCAAACGTGCTGAAATTTTGGAATTGTGATCAGAATCTTGGATCGAACCGAAATTAGTCAGAAATCAGCAAAATTTTGCATTTTTGGAAAAATCATATGTTTTTGGGGCGCTGATTTGAGACTTGGGTTCGAACTTTAAAAGTCATTTATTCAGGCTCTATGAATCCAAACGGGCTGAAATTTTGGAATTGTGCTCAGAATCTTGGATCGAACCGAAATCAGTCACAAAATCGGTAAAAATTTTCATTTCTGAACGAATAACATTTCTTAAAGGGGCTAATTTAAGACTTGGGTTAGATTTTTTAAAGCCAGATTTTCAGGTTCTATGAAACCAAACGGGCTGAAATTTTGGAACTATGATAAGAATGTTGGTCCGAACCAAAATCAGTCACAAAACCGGCAAAAAGATGCATTTATGGAAAAAACCAATATTTTAAGGGCGCTAATATAAGACTTGGGTTCGAACTTTAAAAGTTAGTTATTCAGGCTCTATGAATCCAAACGTTCTGAAATTTTGGAATTGTGATCAGAATCTTGGATTGAACCGAAATTAGTCAGAAAATCAGCAAAATTTTGCATTTTTGGAAAAATCATATGTTTTTGGGGCGCTGATTTTAGACTTGGGTTCGAACTTTAAAAGTCATTTTTTGAGGCTCAATGAAACCAAACGGGCTGAAATTTTGGAATAATGAGAAAAATCTTTGTCCAAACCGAAATCAGTCACAAAATCGGCAAAAATTGCATTTTTGGAAAAATAATATTTCTTTGGGGCGCTGAATTTTGACTTGGGTTCGAACTTTAAATGCCAGTTTATTAAGCTCTATGAAACCAAACGGGTTGAAATATTGGAATCATAATCAAAATCTTGGTCCAAACTGAAATCAGTCACAAAATCGGCAAAAAGTTGCATTTTTGGAAAAATCATATTTTTTATGGGCGCTAATTTGAGACTTGGGTTTGATTTATAATAGCCAAATTTTCATGCTCTATGAAACCAAACGGGCTGAAATTTTGGAATCATGATCAAAATCTTGGTCCAAACCGAAATCAGTCACAAAATCGGCAAAAAGCTGCATTTTGTCAAACATAATATTTTTTTTGGGCGCTGATTTGAAACTTGGGTTCGATCTTTAAAAGTCAGTTATTCATGCTCTATGAAACCAAACGGGCTGAAATTTTGGAATCATGATCAAAATCTTGGTCCAAACCGAAATCAGTCACAAAATCGGCAAAAAGCTGCATTTTGTCAAACATAATATTTTTTTTGGGCGCTGATTTGAAACTTGGGTTCGATCTTTAAAAGTCAGTTATTCAGGCTCTATGAATCCAAACGGGCTGAAATATTGGAATCATTATCAAAATCTTGGTCCAAACTGAAATCAGTCACAAAATCGGCAAAATTTTGCATTTTTGGAAAAATCATATTTTTTATGGACGCTAATTTGAGACTTGGGTTTGATTTTTAAATGCCAAATTTTCATGCTCTATGAAACCAAACGGGCTGAAATTATGGAATCATGATAGTAATCTTGGTCCAAACCGAAATCAGTCACAAAATCGGCAAATAGTTGCATTTTTTGAAAAATAATATTTTTTGGGGGATTTAAGACTTGGGTTCAAACTTTCAAAGCCATTTTTTCAGGCTCAATGAAACCAAACGGTCTGGAATTTTTGAATCATGATCAAAATCTTGGTCCAAACCGATATCAGTCACAAAATAAAAAAAATTTGCATTTTTCGAAAAATAATATGTTTTTGGGGCGCTGATTTGAGACTTGGGTTCGAACTTTAAAAGTCAGTTATTAAGGCTCTATGAATCCAGACGGGCTGAAATCTTTGACACATGATCAGAATCTTGTCCAAACCGAAATCAGTCACAAAATCGGCATAAAGTTGCAATTTTTGGAAAAATTATATTTCTTTGGGGCGCTGAATTGAGACTTGGGTTCGAACTTTAAAAGTCAGTAATTCAGGCTCTATGAATCCAAACGGGCTGAAATTTTGGAATTGTGATCAGAATCTTGGATCGAACCGAAATCAGTCACAAAATCGGTAAAAATTTTCATTTCTGAAAGACTCACATTTCTTATAGGGGCTAATTTAAGACTTGGGTTAGATTTTTTAAAGCCAGATTTTCAGGTTCTATGAAACCAAACGGGCTGAAATTTTGGAACTATGATAAGAATGTTGGTCCGAACCAAATTCAGTCACAAAACCGGCAAAAAGATGCATTTATGAAAAAATCATATTTTTTTGGGGGATTTAAGACTTGGGTTCAAACTTTAAAAGTCAGTTATTCAGGCTCTATGAAACCAAACGGGTTGAAATATTGGAATCATGATCAGAATCTTGTGCAAACTGAAATCAGGCACAAAACCAGCAAAAAGTGGCATTTATGGAAAAATCATATTTTTTAAGGCCTCTAATTTAAGACTTGAGTTCGAACTTTTAATGCCATTTTTTCAGGCTCTATGAAACCAAACGGGCTGAAATTTCGGAATCATGATAGTAATGTTGGTCCAAACCAAAATCAGTCACAAAATCGGCAAAAAGCTGCATTTTTGGAAAAATAATATTTTTTTGGGGCGCTGATTTGAGACTTGGGTTCGAACTTTAAAAGTCAGTTATTCAGGCTCTATGAAACCAAACGGGTTGAAATATTGGAATCATGATCAGAATCTTGTCCAAACCGAAATCAGGCACAAAACCAGCAAAAAGTTGCATTTATGGAAAAATCATTTTAAGGCCTCTAATTTATGACTTGAGTTCGAACTTTTAATGCCATTTTTTCAGGCTCTATGAAACCAAACGGGCTGAAATTTCGGAATCATGATACTAATCTTGTTCCAAACCGAAATCAGTCACAAAATCGGCAGAATTTTGCATTTTTGGAAAAATCATATTTCTTATGGGCGCTAATTTGAGACTTGTGTTCGAACTTTAAATGCCAGTTTATTAAGCTCTGTGAAACCAAACGGGTTGAAAGATTGGAATCATTATCAGAATCTTGGTCCAAACTGAAATCAGTCACAAAATCGGCAGAATTTTGCATTTTTGGAAAAATCATATTTCTTTGGGGCGCTGAATTTAGACTTGGGTTCGAACTTAAAATCCTTTTTTTAAGGCTCAATGAAACCAAACGGGCTTAAATTTTGAAATCATGATCAAAATCTCGGTCCAAACCGAAATCAGTCACAAAATCGGCAAAAAATTGCATTTTAGAAAAAATAATATTTTTTATGGGCGCTGATTTGAGACTTGTGTTCGAACTTTAAATGCCAGTTTATTAAGCTCTGTGAAACCAAACGGGTTGAAAGATTGGAATCATTATCAGAATCTTGGTCCAAACTGAAATCAGTCACAAAATCGGCAGAATTTTGCATTTTTGGAAAAATCATATTTCTTTGGGGCGCTGAATTTAGACTTGGGTTCGAACTTAAAAAGCCATTTTTTAAGGCTCAATGAAACCAAACGGGCAGAAATTTTGGGATCATGATAAAAATCTTGGTCCAAACCGAAATCAGTCACAAAATCGGCAAAAAGTTGCATTTTTGGAAAAATAATATGTTTTTGGGGCGCTGATTTGAGACTTGGGTTCGAACTTTAAAAGTCAGTTATTCAGGCTCTATGAATCCAAACGGGCTGAAATTTTGGAATTGTGATCAGAATCTTGGATCGAACCGAAATCAGTAACAAAATCGGCAAAAAGTTGCATTTTTGGAAAAATTAAATTTTTTATGGGCGCTGATTTGAGATTCGGGTTCGAACTTTAAAAGCCATTTTTTAAGGCTCAATGAAACCAAACGGGCTGAAATTTTGGGATCATGATAAAAATCTTGGTCCAAACCGAAATCAGTCACAAAATCGGCAAAAAGTTGCATTTTTGGAAAAATAATATGTTTTTGGGTCGCTGATTTGAGACTTGGGTTCGAACTTTAAAAGTCAGTTATTCAGGCTCTATGAATCCAAACGGGCTGAAATTTTGGAATTGTGATCAGAATCTTGGATCGAACCGAAATCAGTCACAAAATCGGTAAAAATTTTCATTTCTGGAAGAATCACATTTCTTATAGGGGCTAATTTAAGACTTGGGTTAGATTTTTTAAAGCCAGATTTTCAGGTTCTATGAAACCAAACGGGCTGAAATTTCGGAACTATGATAAGAATGTTGGTCCGAACCAAAATCAGTCACAAAATCGGCAGAATTTTGCATTTTTGGAAAAATTCTTTTTTTTTTGGGCGCTAATTTCTGACTTGGGTTTGAACTTTAAAAATCAGTTATTCAGGCTCTATGAATCCAAACGGCCTGAAATTTTGGATTCATTATCAGAATCCAGGTCCAAACCGAAATCAGTCTAAAAATCGGCAAAAACTTGCATTTCTGAAAAAATCATATTTTTTATGGGCGCTAATTTGAGACATGGGTTTGAACTTTAAAAGTCAGTTTTTCCGACTATATGAAACATAACGGTCTGAAATTTTAAAATCATGATCAGAATCTTGGTTCAAACCGAAATCAGTAACAAAATCGGCAAAATTTTGCATTTTTGGAAAAATAATATTTTTATTGGCGCTGATTTGAGACTTGGGTTCGAACTTTAAAATACAGTTTTTCAGGCTTTATGAATCCAAACGGGCTGAAATTTTGGATTCATGATCAGAATCCAGGTCCCAACCGAAATCAGTCTAAAAATCGGCAAAAGCTTGCATTTCTGAAAAAATAAAAATTTTTATGTGCGCTAATTTGAGACATGGGTTCGAACTTTAAAAGCCAGGTTTTCAGGCTATATGAAACATAACGGTCTGTTATTTTAAAATCGTGATCAGAATCTTGGTTCCAACCGAAATCAGTAACAAAATCGGCAAAATTTTGCATTTTTCGAAAAATAATATTTTTATGGGCGCTGATTTGAGACTTGGGTTCGAACTTTAAAAGACAGTTTTTCAGGCTTCTTGAAACCAAACGGGCTGAAATTTTGGAATCATGATCAGAATCTTGGTCCAAACCGAACTCAGTCACAAATTCGGCAAGAAGTTTTATTTTTAGAAAAATCATATTTTTTATGGGCGCTAATTTCTGACTTGGGTTCGAACTTTAAAAGTCAGTTATTCAGGCTCTATGAAACCAAACGGTTTATCACGTGGTTGTGTTCTTCCCTGATTTTTTTAACATTTAACCATTGATTTTTTAATATTATAAACAATTGATCTCACTGTTAAACTGATCTCACTACCAAACCGAAGTGTTGTGTACAACGTATCAAGTGCGCGGATTGGACGATTAATTATGAGCTCACTTCTCAAGGCTCCTATTGGTTGCGATTGTGCTGCGAATCTGTGATACCTTTTGTTTACAATCGAAACTGTCTTCAATATAAATTTAAAAAAATTGTCGCAATCTGAAGCTTCTGATGATGAGAACGACCTTATCCCCTTGATCTCACAAGGAATTTTAAAAGAAACTCAAAATGCCCTCAAAACTTTACAAGATACCTTGGGAAATACAAAGGTTTCCAAGGAGCAACAGCTGAAGATTGCCAGTAATATAGCCTGCGTCCTGGGATCTGTTGGACAACTAATTTTGGAGAGAGAAACTCTCCGAGGTGAACTCGCCTTAGCAAAAGCGCAAAATAAAGTAATGCTAGCAAAAAAAATGGTGGTAAAACAGGAAAATAAGCAACTCCAATCCAAAATTATTCAGCTAGAATTAGACCTAGGACCAGTGATGAAAAGAGTGGCAGATGCTACGGAAGCGAGTCTTTCTTTTGCAGAGGTTGCAAGTAAAAAAGTGAACTTACCTCCACCATTATCGCGTTTGGACGTCCCCATAGGAAAACCGAGGCCATCCGTGGGTTTCTTTCCAAAATTACCATCGGTGGAAGATAGCGAAGAAACAAAGAAAAAAACAGGGAAGCACTGAAGCCATCCCAGCTAGGAGTAAGAATTACCGGAGTAAAAAATATACGAAACAAAGGAGTAATCATCCATACGGCTAGTGCTGCGGAACAAGAGAAACTACTAAGGTCGGAAATAGTAACCGAATCTGCGACTCTGATCGCCCGACCCCCAACAAAAAGGCTACCAAGGGTCATCTTCTTTAACGTTCCAAGGGAGTTGTCAGATGAAACTTTTCTTGAGTGTACCCTAAATGGAATACAAAATATCGAGGAGACAAATGAAACCATAAAAAAATGTAAGCTTAGTCGGCCCTCGAACTGGACCTGCATGCCATAGAATCTACGTGGTCCCCACATACCTGAGACATGCACTGGTAAAGCAAGGATGCGTATTTGTTGATTGGACAGTTTGCGGTGTTCGTGATTTTATTGGATTAACTGTGTGCTCAAAGTGTCAGATGATAGGACATTCTTACAAGTTCTGCAAGGAGACGACGAGATGTGGGCACTGTGCCCGGGAAGGACATACCCGTGAGACATGCCCTTCTGCTACTGCGGAGACAGTCCGGCTTACAAGGCAGCCCTTCAAAAGGACTTAGCTAAAATTGACTATGGCGTCTAGTATTGATTTTGAGACCTCAGATATAGAATATGAACGGATTCAAAAGTTCGAAAACTGGACCCAATTCAAACATGAAACATGCGATAAAGCAATAACTGTCGTTAATTTGAACATTAGGTCTATCTCCAAGTACTGGAATACATTCTTACTAAGTATTTATAGTTAACTAAATAACATTGATATTATAATACTCTGTGAAACCTCGATAGACGAAAACAGTGTAAATCTATACAAAATATCAGGATTTAACTCATTCTATTATTGCCGAACAAAAAGATCGGGAGGTGGGATTATGGTTTATATTAAAGAAAACCATATATTCGAAAAAAAAGATATAATAGCTACTACATTCGAGTGCGTCTATGGAACCTTCTCCGTAAACAAACACAAACGCATACATCTATTTGCATTATATCGACCCCCGAACACGAACAAAAAAACCTTCCTACAATAGCTCGAAAATATAATACGAAACATTGATATTAAGGAAACCATCTTGATACTTGGAGACATTAACTTAAACCTATTAAATAAACACGACTCAATAATTCTGTAATACGAAAATTTAATGGCTAATTACGGTCTAGTGAAATGTATATATGACATTACGAGAGAAGCGATGGTAAATACCTACACAACTGCGACGTGTCTGGATCACATATATATTAGAGAAAAAGAAAAGTGTGAAATTAACTCATGCGTATGTGAAACAAGGATAGCAGATCATTATATAACTGCCGTGTCTGTATACCTTTATACTAAGGATAAAAGCAAAATATCGCACCATGAATACAACACTGTACTATCTGAAAAAAAAGTTGGAGAAATGATTACAAAAACTGATTGGAACTCAATTCAAATTCACACTGATCCGGATATCATATATCAAGACATTAAATCACACTTTAAAAAAATCTACGAAAAAAGTAGTATCACAAAATTAGTAAAAAATACGTATCGCCATAATAAAAAAAGTTGGAAGAACGATATTCTCATAGAAAATATACAAACGAGGGATAAATTATGGAGAAAATGGAAAAACATGCCAACAAACAAGAAATATGAAAAAGACTACAAAAAATACAGAAATAATCTAAATAAGCAAATATTAGATGCAAAAAAAACATACTTCAATAACAAATTCAATAATTGTTTTAAGTATATAAAAAAAACGTGGAACGAAATAAACAAAATATTAGGTAGAAAAAACAAATCCAGTTGTGACGCAGTTATATCTAAATACTTCTTGAAGACCAAACCGACGGATGAAGTTGCAGAAAATTTTGCAAACTTCTTTGATGAGGGAGTAAATGAGTTACTACACAAATGTGATGTCCGTGCGTCTCCATACCAACTAGACGATTTACCGCATTCTATGTACCTACCCAGAGCTAGCGTAAAACAAATCGAATCTATTATCGGAATATTGAAAAACTCAAAAACACCAGGATTGGACCGAATACGTATGTATGATATAAAAAACATGTAAAAATACTGAGCCCAGTAATTACTCATTTTATAAACACAATAATTGATACTTGCCAAATACCTGAAGAATTAAAAACTAGTATTGTTAGACCTATTTTTAAAGGCGGTGATCATTCAATTATAAATAATTACAAACCTATTTCCCTATTACCTGCCTTGGAAAAAATTCTCGAAAAATATATAGAAATATACCTAGATGGATATTTAAATAAATTTGGTATCATTGACAAATGTCAGTACGGGTTCCAGAAAAAAAAAGCTGTTACGCAATACTTAATAATTTTTCTAATTTCATAAACACCCAGCTCAACTCTCAAAAACATGTACTTGTACTCTTTATTGATTTCTCTAAAGCCTTTGATACACTATGCCATAAACAAATAATAAAATTTCTACAAATTATTGGAATCCGTGGTAAGCTGCTAACTTTTTTTAATAACTACTTATCAAATAGAAAAATGAAGGTAAAAGTATTGAATGAGATGAGTAAATCTAAATTTGTAAGGTCTGGTGTCCCACAGGGGTCAATTTTGGGTCCAAAATTATATATTATATTTGTCATAGCTATGTCGAAACTATTTAGAAAAGCGCGCAGATTCATTTTCGCAGATGACACCGCACTTGTAGTATCTAATGAAAATCCTCAAATAGCGATTCAAGAATTGCAAACCGACTTCGATGAACTGCTAAAATGGGCACACGATGTAGGATTGGTTATAAATGTAAAGAAAACAAAATGCATGTACATCAGATCACCAAGTTTGAAAATGTGGAATATTCCCAAACTAACCGCACATAACTTTGAATGCATCCATAGAAAAATAATATCTAACTTCCAATGTGAGAAAATTGATTTTGTCAACGAGTATACTTATCTGGGATTAAAAGTAGATAACACATTTAAATGGGATAAGCAAGTTACTAAAATATGTAACCAGCTAAGAGCTCTAGCAAACAGTTTCTATAAATTAAAATTTGTCTTGCCTCATAGCACACTCAAACTAGTATATTTCTCATTAGTAGAATCTATTCTTAGATATGGAATTAGAAGCTGGGGAAATACAAGCATGACATATATTAAGTATGTTCAAAATTTGCAAACCTCTATCATTAAAAAAATTGTATCACCTAATATGTATAGACAAAGACACAATGTGCAACTCTTATATTGTGCTGAGGGCCTGCTACCTATAAAAGGTTTATTTTGGTTCCTTACCATTAAAGATAACTGGGGCGATAGTACTTATAAAAAACCACTGGTACATAGTCACAGCACACGTCTTACAGAAAAAAAGGGCTGAAAATACCTAAAATAACAAATAAGTATGGAAGCCGAACGCTGGAGTACTGTGTACCAGTGATTTTTAATAAGCTCAAAAATAAATTTGTTTTATCAGAAAATAAGAGTTTAAGCATGAAAACTGTAAAGATGTGGCTTATAAATGAAAAATCTGTATATCTATAAAAAATAGAGCAAAGAAAGAAGAAAAGGAAAGACATTATTTGAAAGTTTTAATTCTAATATAAATGAATGTATTTTCATCTACATTAAGGGATCCAGCATTATGGAATCCGAAAAATATACGTGATATCGGAATTTATAACTCATGTTCGCAAACTTATCTAGCTAAAATCAAACCAAAAAATACATTTCGTGAGGACGGTGGCAACCCTGAACGTGCCAAAATAAAACACCTCTACGGATGTATAGTACAAGCTTTACGATACAGTGCCGCTTGTATATTTGGAAATACCACTACACCAAAATATAAGCAAGTCTGTGGGTGGAATGAATTTGTTGCAGACAAATACGAAAAATCAAGACAAGCGATGCTCACCTGGATTGATAATGGGAGACCGCACAATGGTCCCATCGCGGAGGATAGAAGGACAAAGCGTGCCGCCTTCAAAACAGCTCTAAAACAATGCCAAAGGAATTCGACACAACTCCAGATGGATAAAATAGCAGCGGACTTAGACAATCGGGACTTCAAATCATTTTGGAATAAATCTAATAAAATGTTGAACATGCGTTCCAAAGTCTCGTGCAACATAAACGGAGAAACGAATCCTGAAGTAATCGCCAATATTTTCAAAAAACATTTCGCGACTACCACGCCGACCATCTCCTCAAACGATACGCATTTGAACGCCTATGATGACATTGACCCTATAGTCACTGCAAACATGGTGAAAACCGCCATTAAAAACATGAAATCCGGAACATCAGCAGGTCATGACGGCTTAAGTACCGAACACGTTAAATATGCAGGGGTAGCGATTCTGAAACTACTGGCAACATTGTTCACTGATATCTTAAAGAGTGGTTATCTACCCAAAGACATGACAAAGACAATCATAATACCGATAGTAAAATCTAAACTGACAGACATAACTTTACAGGAAAATTACAGACCAATATCCATCGCCACCGCCACCGCCAGAATATTTGAACGAGTTCTCTTAGATCAAGTCGGACCCCAATTGAAAACGAAAGACAATCAGATGGGTTTTAAAACAGAATGCTCCACGGACTCAGCCATATTCTGCGTAAAACGGACACTGGAATACTACAGGAAGAGAAAAACAACAACTTACGCATGCTTTCTGGACCTTAGTAAGGCCTTCGACAGAGTCTACCATCCATTATTGTGGACCAAACTAAAAGAAAGAGGTCTACCATGGAAAGTAGTACGAATTCTCGGCACATGGCACCGTCAACAAGAAAACCTCGTTAAATGGAAAGATGGTTTCTCAGAACCCTTTTTCTTAAAGAGTGGGGTCAGACAAGGAGGTTGTTTGTCCCCAGTACTGTTCAACATATATATGGATGAATTAACTCACAGGTTAAATAACGCTGGGGTAGGCTGCCATATTGGAGGACAATGCATCAACAACGTGAGCTACGCAGACGATATGGTGCTGATGGCACCGTCAATAAGGGGACTAAGAATTCTCTTGAAGATCTGCGAAGAATATGCACTCGAAACAAACATGTTATATAACGCGAAAAAAACAGCACTGCTGGTCGTCAAATACAGAGATGGACCAAAAAAGATTCCCCCAGCATTTTTGAATGGAGAACCTCTCATAATAGTAGAAACAACGAAATATTTAGGGCATATCATCACCAACAACTTAACGGATGACGACGACATCGATAGGCAGAGGCGAGCACTGAGCATAAAAAGTAACATGCTCAGTAGAAGATTTGGACTCTGCAGCCCGCAGGTGAAAAGGACGCTATTCTTAGCTTTCTGCACCACCTTGTATACTTGCGAGCTGTGGGCCAATTCCAAAAAGCGTACCATGGAAAGGCTTCGTATTCAATATAATAATGCCTACCGCGTAATGTTCGGACTTCCAAGGTACTGCAGTGCCTCCTCGATGTTCATGGAGGGAAGAGTTCCCGGCTTTGCAGCCCTAATGAGATCCAGGGTAGCAGGAACGAGGGGAAGGATCAATAACTCCAGAAACATCCTCATCATCGAATCCCGCCAGACCTCAGGATCGAGCATCGAAAAACATTGGAGAAAAATATTGGCCCCCATAATTATCGCTCCGATATACCAATAAGCTTACAAGAAATTTAAATGTTTTATGATATCACTCTCCATTCTATATAGTTCCTTTTACTTTTTCTTATGTTTTATTTGCTTTATCAAACTTACATTTTATACTTTATTTTATTTGTACTTTATTGTATCTCTGTATATAACATTGTAGTTATATTTTATGGATTGTGTGGGATTGCACTTACCTCCCCACATTCTGGAATAAACAATTATTATTATTATTATTATTTATTTATTTTTTTAACTAACAAGCTTTTTATTTCCAGAAAAAAAAATTAAAATAACATTTTTCACTTAGTTAACTAGAATTTTAATTCTATTACATTGTGCTACAGTACGATGTTATTCACTTTCAATGTGTGTTATCGTATATGTCTCACTTTTGAATGTGTGTTATCTGTGTGCTATATTGTCTTGTACTTTTGAATGTACGTTATCGTATTGTCATTCAAAGTATTAGTGTACTTGGGACGCTTTAGTGAGTTCTATGATTGTATGTAAGAGTCTGTTATTTATTTGACTTATATTGTATTATAATTGTATATTGAGATAGAACCTGCAGACAAGCAGCCATGTGGCAGCTTCGTGGGACTATCTATACATTGTATAAAAAAAAGTAAAATTTTCAGTCAATAAAACTTAATAAAAAGCCAGTTTTTCAGGCTATATGAAACATGACGGTCTGAAATTTTAAAATCATGATCAGAATCTTGGTTCGAACCGAAATCAGTAACAAAATCGGCAAAATTTTGCATTTTTGAAAAAATAATATTTTTATGTGCGCTGATTTGAGACTTGGGTTCGAACATTAAAAGTCTGTTATTCAGGCTCTATGAATCCAAACGTGTTGAAATTTTGGATTCATGATCAGAATCCAGGTCCAAACCTAAATCAGTTACAAATTCAGCAAAAAGTTTTATTTTTGGAAAAATCATATTTTTTATGTGCGCTAATTTCTGACTTGGGTTTGAACTTTAAAAGTCAGTTATTCAGGCTCTATGAATCCAAACGGGCTGAAATTTCGGATTCATGATCAGAATCCAGGTCCAAACCGAAATCAGTCTAAAAATCGGCAAAAACTTGCATTTCTGAAAAAATCATATTTTTTATGGGGGCGAATTTAAAACTTGGGTTCGATTTTTAAAAACCAGATTTTCAGGCTCTATGAAACCAAACGGGCTAAAATTTTGGAATCACGATCAGAATCTTGGTCCAAACCAAAATCAGTCACAAAATCGGCAAAATTTTGCATTTTTGGAAAAATCATATATTTTATAGGCGCTAATTTGAGACTTGGGTTCGAACTTTAAAAGCTATTTTTATTGGTTACATGTAACAGAAAAGTCTGAATTTTCGGAATCATGGTTAAAATCATGGTCCCAAGCGAAATCAGTAACAATATTTACAAAAAATTGCATTTCTTGAAGAATCATTTTTCTTACG
Source organism: Hesperophylax magnus (assembly GCA_026573805.1). Taxonomy (NCBI): domain Eukaryota; kingdom Metazoa; phylum Arthropoda; class Insecta; order Trichoptera; family Limnephilidae; genus Hesperophylax; species Hesperophylax magnus. The sequence continues at coordinate 5,763,457 of JAIUSX010000007.1, read as the reverse complement.
GATACTATTTGAAGACTTGGGTTCGACCTTTAAATGCTATTTTTATTGGTTATATGTAACAGAATAGTCTGAATTTTTGTGATCATAGTTAAAATCATGGTCCCAAGCGAAATCAGTAACAATATTTTCGAAATATTGCATTTCTAGAAAAATCATCATTTTTACGGGCACTATTGCAAGACTCGGGTTCGAACTTTAAAACCCATTTATACTGGTTCTATGTTGTCGATCAGGCTGAAACTTTTGGAATCATCGTTAAAAGCATGGACTCAAGCGAAATCAGTAACAATATTTTCTAAATATTGCATTTCTAGATCATCATTTTTACGGGCACTATTGCAAGACTCGGGGTTTTTTTTTTATTGTGTTTATTTCTTGCTAGAGCAATCCCGATGAGTTACAGAACTCATTTTAGGACAGGAGGAACTTACAATTCATATGTAGGAGGTAGTAGGTACAATTTTACAACGGTATTTTGAATACAAATATAAGTTTCACATTCAATACAGCATAAAAATTAAAAATTAAAATAATGACACGTTAAGTAGAACAAACAACAATAGAAAACAAGTACAGAAAGAAAAAAAAAAACATGGATAAGATACAACAAGAAATGACAACACAGTTACATATTTTCATTTTTAAATGTAGTTAAAAAATATTCTTTTAAAGCATTGCTTTGCAATTTTTTTATTATGGTGGATGTGTTTGTACATATCTGGAAGCGAATTATATAGTGTATAGGCAATATAGTTCAGTGATTTTAACCCATATTTTGTAGTGTGTGTTTGAGGAATGCGGATTTTATTGTTATTTCGAGTATTGCGGTTGTGGATGTCTTGATTGTAAAGTGGCTTGATGTTGGTGTGAGTTGATTTTTGGGTAATTTGTAGGATAGTGCTTGTGATTTCATATTTAGGAAGGATTGTAATTGGAAGGATACCAGAAACTGAATAGATGTCCCTAACATGAGTGTCCCATGGAAGTTCAAACACATTTCTGAGAGCTCGGTTTTGAACCACCTGCAGGTCAGCTATCAATTTCTTTGAGGCAAAACCCCAGATACAGAAGAGATAGGAAAGGTGTGAATGTACCATGGCATAGTATACTGAAGTTAGTAAAGGAATGGGTAGTAATCCTTGAAGCCTATATAGTACACCAGTTATAGGGGTAATTTTCTCTTTTATATGATTTATATGGATATCCCACGAGAGTTGGGAATCTACGATCAGACCCAAATATTTTGTGTTCATTTTCTTTTCGAGGCAGTTGTCTCCAATTTTAATATCGAGGCTGAAATTTTTCTTGTTACCGAAAAGTATGTAATGGGTTTTTTTACGTTAAGAGTTAGTTTGTTTATTCTCAACCAGTTTGTGAGATGGGAAATATCAGCATTCATCTCCGTTTCAAGCTCCGCTAGGTTCAGTTTATTGTAAAAAATTACCGTATCGTCAGCATAAAGTTGTATAGTTCCTTTAATACCCCACTTTGTTATGTCATTCACGTAGATTAGGAATAGCAACGGTCCAAGAATTGATCCCTGTGGTACTCCACATGTTATTTTACCTAATTCACTCATTTCTCCTCTAAATTCTACTGCCGAAAAGCGATTTGATAAATAAGATCGGAAAAGCTCCAGAGGTGTACCAACAATACCCAAATGCTTCAGTTTTTCAATCAATACGTTATGATCCACCGTGTCAAACGCCTTCTTTAGATCAATAAATATTGCCGCCGTAAAATCACCGTCATCTATATGTTTCTGCAGATTTGATATAAAATCGAAGGCTGCACATTTAGTGTTAGATCGTCGTCTGAAACCATATTGTTTTGACGTGAGAATTTTGTTTTGTTCGAGATATTTCAATAGTCTTTCTTTAATGACACATTCAAAAATTTTAGAGATAGCTGGAAGTATAGAGATTGGACGATAATTTTGGACATTTTTTTACATTCATCTTTATGTACAGGAATAATTTTTGCAATTTTTAGTTTATCTGGAAATATACCCTTTGATAGAGAGAGATTTATTAAGTAAACGAGGTATTTGTTAAAAGATTGTTTTGCTTGAGGTTCCGTGTAGATCGTATTTATATCAGTTTTTGAGGTTTTTATGACTGATGCTAAACTTTCCCCAACTGAGAGAAAAAATGTGTTAAATGCAGTTGCAATCTCTTTTGGTCCCTTTACTTCTTTGTCATTTATGACTAGAGATTTACAAGCTATTGTTGGGTTTCGCGAGCTATTTGATAGAATGGAATTGATTGTTTTCCATGTTCGTTATGGCTTATTGATGTTTTCATTAATCAATTTCGTATAATATTTAGATTTAATGTATCTTCTATAGTTGGTGACAGTATTACGTGCTTTATTTTTTTTCTATTGTCAAAGGAATACTTTCTTGATTTTGTTTCCAAAGTTTAAATATACTATTTCGTTTTTTTAATAAGTGTATCAAGTTCAGCATCAAACCATGGAGTATTGTCCAGTCTTTTGTCCCCTGTATTTGTTTTTACTTTTGTTTTGCTTGAATTTATAGCATTCTGGAGATAGTCAGCGAAATTATTATAATTTTTGTTTACATCATCAGACGAATGATCAAATTTACAAGTTTTAAGTGAAGTATTTAATTTTTTATAATTTATTTTGTAAGCATTTGTGAGGTTTATTGCGGATCTGTTATTGGGAAGGTTTTTCAAGGAATTTTCATAATCCAATATAAGTATATTGTGGTCACTAAGGGGATCATCAATGTTTGAAATTGTTCCGGAAACATTTGTCCTATTTGTAATGATGTGATCTATCAACGAGCTGGTGTTATTAGTTACCCTTGTGGGAAACATTGTGTTACATAAATAAAAGTTATATGATTTCAAGGTGTGAATATATCTTCGTGTAGTATCAGTGTCTTTTGAGATATCGATATTGAAATCTCCAAAAAGTAATGTGTCTTGTTTATTATTGTTTAATATTATTTCGAAAGATTCAAAGAAATCTGTTATATTTGAGTTCGGCCTACGGTAAAAAAACATACAAATTTAGAGGTTTAATACTTTTTGACGTGACTGTAATTCCTAGAAAGGTATTTTCGCTGCAGCATTTTTCGATCTTCTTACTGTTGAGTGTATTATGCATGTAGATGGCGACCCCTCCTCCTCGGTCCATCTCGCGGGAAGCAAAGATTCCAGAATAGTCAGCAATATTGAAAAAAGTTTCCTCTCCTTTACGTAGCCAGGTTTCCGTAATCACGAGAATATGTACTGTTTGTGTAATGTTTTTGAGGGTTTCTTCGATTTCGTCTATTTTGTTTATGATGCTTCTAGCGTCCATGTACATAATACGCTTACAGGAATTTATAGTAGTGTATTCTTGTATACTGAAACTTTTTTTTTTTATGTTGCCTTTAACAGTGGCCCACGTAGTCTACCCTTTCTCTGAAGCGCTCATCCATTAGCTTCCAGTGGATTCGTTGCCCGGTGGTTTCTCGTACCTCCACTGCAATTTGAACATGTTGGTTCTTTCGCCTTGTTGGGACATATGTCATATTTATGACATTCGCCACAGTGAAAACAAGTTAGCTGCTCTGTACAGAAGCGTTGGGTGTGACCAAAACCTAGGCACTGATATTGCATCAGCGGTGATTGGTCTTCGACCACAAGCCGTTGGTATCCGACGTTTATTCGTCCAGCGTTTACCAAGGATTTCCAGTTTGTAGGGGACGCTTCTAGGACAACGTTACACAGAAGTTTGTTTCTATGGTTTTTTTTATATTTGATTCTTAAATTTTGTGTGAAATCTATTTCACACCCTTTATTTTGATTTTGAAGTGACTTGAGTAAGTCTTCGTCGGAGGCACCTTTTATCAGTCCTTTTATTATAATAAGCGGATCGAGTTGCTTTCCGTCCGTCACTGTTATCTGTCCATGGAGTCCTTTGCTCAACTCCGCTTTGAAATCATTTTTATCTTGTAGTGATGCCATCTTAAAAATTAGTTTGTCGTTATTTGTTTTTCGCATACCCGATACACCAATTCCAAGGGATCGAACATCGATGTGCTTCTTAATTAGCTGGTCCAAATCATCAGAATTTTTCCCGGGTCATCTGAGCTAATTACTACAGCGTGACTCTGTTGCGTAGTTCTCGGCCTGGCTGTGACATTTGCGTACGTAATATTGTTGTTCAGTTTAGCCTTAATTTCGTTAATGTTAGTGGAGAGCCATTTGATGGATTCGAAAACCATTTCCAATGGTTTCGGTGATGAAGTACATACTTGCACCGTAGCCTCCAGGTGACCCATAATGCCACTGACATAGTTCATGAGGGATGTCCGCTTTTCTTTGCTTAAAATATTGATGGTTAGCAAATTCTTTATTTTTTCTTGGAGAGCCCGAGCCTCATTTAAACGGTCGGTCGCAGACGGCAACAAAATAGCGGACTCATTCGTTTCTGCTTTATCGAGAGTCATACTTATATTGACAGATTTTTTTTAGAACGGAGTTTTGCACGTTACGCCTATTTAACGTCAAACTGATTATCACAAAATGTCAAGTTTGTTATTTGCAAGTTCTGCGCCTGAAATTTAGTTTACCGCAAAAAGCTTATCACTTTAAGCTTATCGCTTTATGTTTGATCTTTAAAACCCATTTATACTGGTTCTATGTTGTCGATCAGGCTGAAATTTTGGAATCATCGTTAAAAGCATGGACTCAAGCGAAATCAGTAACAATATTTTCGAAATATTGCATTTCTAGAAAAATCATCATTTTTACGGGCACTATTGCAAGACTCGGGTTCGAACTTTAAAACCCATTTATACTGGTTCTATGTTGTCGATCAGGCTGAAATTTTGGAATCATCGTTAAAAGCATGGACTCAAGCGAAATCAGGAAAAAATATTTTCATAAAATTGCATTTCTTGAAGAATCATAATTCTTATGTGCACTATTTGAAGACTTGCGTTCGAACTTTAAAAGCCATTTTTCTGGTTCTATGCCACGGAACCGGCTGAATTTTTGGAATCATGGTTTAAATAATGGTCTCAAGCGAAATCGGTTACAAAATTTGCAAAAAGTTTCATTTCTATAAAAATCATTATTCTTACGGGCACTATTGCAAGACTTGAGTTCGATCTTTAAACGCCATTTTTTCTGTTTCTATGGCACCGAACGGGCTGAAATTTCGGAATCAAGTTTTAAATCATGTTTTCTTGCAAAATCAGTAAAAATATTTTCAAAGGAGCATCTCTGGAAAAATCTTAATTCCTATGGATACTATTTGAAGATTTGGGTTTGAACTTTAAAAGCCATTTTTCCTGGTTCTATGTCACCGAACCGGCTGAAGTTTTGGAATCATGGTCAAAATCATGGTTTTAAGCGAAATCGGTATCAATATTTGCAAAAAAATGCATTTTTAGAAATATTATAATTCTTACGGGCTTTATTGCTCGAACTTTAAAATGTATTTTTTCTCGCTCTTTGGCGCCGAACGGGCTGAAATATCAAATAACATATTATTCCCATTTTTTATTTCGGTTACTGGCATTATACCTAGCCCTCTCATTCGAAATTTAGGCGAATTAGATCTGTCAAAGAATTTATATATTCAAATGCAAAAATCAGTCATTTTTAATACATTTAGGATTACGAAACAATTTTATTTTGAGGAGTCAGTATGATTTATAGGTCCAACTAGAAGTTCTACCTAGCCTGATATGAAAATATCTGCAGTCGGTGAATTATTTTCCCATTTGATCTCTGGTGATTTGACGTGTGTTCTTGTATTATTTTGTATTTATTTTGCTAATATAATGCACTTGCATAATGTGGATTGTCTAGATCAGTGGTCCTTAACCTGGGTTCTATCGAACTCCAGGGGTTCGGCGGGTCAGTCTCGCGGGTTCGGCGGAGGTCAAGACACACCCCCGATTTATATTATTCGTGATGACACAACCCGCTTGTCCACCATTGGCTGCAGGTGATTACGCAACATCGCTTGGCCTATCTATGCTGCAGGGAATTTGATGCGCCCTATAGTCAAATTATATCTGTCGTGATGGTACATCGTGTGATACCTTTCTTAATATTTTAATCACTTCATACTAACTATGTCGAGAAAAAAAAGATAGTATTCGGGCGAATATGTACAGGGTGGAGCAAAAGTAATCACCCTATTGGAAAACGCTATAACTTTTGCAAATGGCGCCAAATGTCAATTTTGTTTTGACATTTGTAAAATAAACAAACGCAGAATACAAATTAACAAGACATGAATCGATTATGGATTAAATAAACAAATTTCACAAGCAGTACCAAAGTTTATCATAACGGGTGATTACTTTTGCCCCATCTCGTATATCACCGTAATACTTACCTTCCTACCTAGTTCACTCATTCTACTCGAAACGTCAAAATTACTATCCTAACTAACCCTGGATTCACATGTAAAACAAATATAATTTTTGTGGTTTTGTTCTTAATGGTTTTGTTCTTTAATGGTTTTATTCATGTGTGCACATATCTATAAATTTAAACCTATGTTTTAAAATAAAAAGAATTATGTTTTATTTTTCCGATTTCTTAATTTCTTAAGGTTCGGTGAATGCGCATATGAAACTGGTGGGGGTCAGTACCTCCAACAAGGTTAAGAACCACTGGTCTAGATGATCATTTGTGGAAAAGTGTGTGGCAGGGTTTAATTTTTCCTGTGGGGAAGATTCAACCCGGACATAAAGTCGGAAAAATTGGATTATTTGTATAGTGCCGTTTTCATGAGAAAATCACCTCAAGGGCACTTAAAAATCCTGGGTTCTCTCTTTATCTCCAATATAGTCTATTTCATAAAGCGAAAATTCATTTTTTTTAATTCTAAGAAAATGATCTCTTTAAAAAATAGAATTTATTAGGTTTGTCTACTGCTATTTTCAAAGATATGGCATTATAATATTAGAAGGTACGAAATCATGAACGAATTTCGGAATACCAATTGGTAAAGTTTAGTTCGGCGAGAGACCAAACTTGTGCCAAATCATTATATTAGGCTGTTATAATTTATTTATTGTTTTTGTGTTTAATTCGTAGAACTCCATTTAATTTTTTTTTAAATTTTAATTAAAATCAAATTTAGTAATATAATTATTAAATAATTAATTATAATTATAAGTTCTGCAAGTATTTTTTGGTTTTTGTTATTGTTACAGCTGTTTCGGCTTTCAAGGCCATTTTGTTATATGTTAACAGTTTCCATACTGTTTGAAAATGTTTGAAAATGGCCTTGAAAGCCGAAACAGCTGTAACAATAACAAAAACCAAAAAATACTTGCAGAACTTAATAATTATATTATTAAATTTGATTTTAATTAAATTTAAAAAAAAATGTTATAATCTAGTCGAAAGGTTGAAGAGATGATTGTATTGGCAGCCCTGTGAATATTGTCTATGTTTCTGATGTTTTTGACGTGGTGAGAGTGGTTTATTTATGGGTTTTAATTTTGCGGATTGTGCGTGAGTGGTTTATTTATGTTTTTGACTTTTCTATGGTGATAATTTGAAACACTTTGAAATGTCAAAACAAAAGTTCGTCACCAGTCACGCTCCAGATGTTATTTACTACCGCACTTTTTTCAAAATTGCTGTCGGGTATATTACTCCGAACAAACAAAATATTAATAGAGCTAGTTAGTGGAGACCCTGATGAGTGGAGAATTCTCAGCAGCCTTCACCTGCTTCACCTCACTTCACCGTCAGGGAGTCGAAACGAAGGTGCCAGGTGAATGGCAATTACGGAAAAGCTGAATGGCCTCGCAGGGGCAAATAAAGATTTCAAGCACTGGAGAAAGGTAAATTTTGTTTGAATTTTATTCATTTAGGTACATCGATTTGTGTATAATGTACGTTTAAAATGTCTTGACGTTGTTCTTATTTTAAAATATTGGTAATTATTCGGAATCGCTGGACAAGGATTATATGAAATATTTTTAAATAAAACCTTCTGATTTACCTTAATTACTATAAAAGGAATCTGACTGCATTTGGGATATTTTTAATTTTAGCATTTTAATTTTTAATTACGTAAATCGAAAATTCACTCTGGTTGTATGGGATGACACATAAATAAACCACTCTCGGATGACAGCTGGAATGGTTTCTGTTGATAAAATTTTCTTTTGTTTGTATTCCTGATACGAGTGGCTATATTTTTTACCATGTGCAAATACTAGGTAGGTACTATTTTAGCCAAACTCGAAAAACAAAATAAAGATATTTAGGTATGTTTTATAAAATAGAAAAATTAAAAAAGGTGAGGTTATCATAGGTTAGGTTGGATTATTATAGGTTAGGTTGGTTTATTATTAGGATTTAGGTTAGGTTAGGATAGATTGAATATTATAGGTTAGGTAGGATTATTATTAGGATATAGGTTAGGTTAGGTTAGGTTGGATTATTATAGGTTCGGTTAGGTTAGGTTTGATTATTGTAGGTTAGGTTCAATTATTATAGGTTAGGTTGGATTATTATTAGGATATAGGTTAGGTTAGGTTAGGTTGGATTATTATAGGTTAGGTTGGATTATTATTAGGATATAGGTTAGGTTAGGTTAGGTTGGATTATTATAGGTTCGGTTAGGTTAGGTTTGATTATTGTAGGTTAGGTTCAATTATTATAGGTTAGGTTGGATTATTATTAGGATATAGGTTAGGTTAGGTTAGGTTGGATTATTATAGGTTAGGTTGGATTATTATTAGGATATAGGTTAGGTTAGGTTAGGTTGGATTATTATAGGTTCGGTTAGGTTAGGTTTGATTATTGTAGGTTAGGTTCAATTATTATAGGTTAGGTTGGATTATTATTAGGATATAGGTTAGGTTAGGTTAGGTTGGATTATTATTAGGATATAGGTTAGGTTAGGTTAGGTTGGATTATTATTAGGATATAGGTTAGGTTAGGATTTAGGTTAAGTTAGTTTAGGTTTGATTATTATAGGTTAGGTTACTATAGTTTAGGTTAAATAAAGCAATAATTATAATAATACCTAAATATAAATAATTTAAGTTTTTTAAGTAACATAAAAATATTTTATTTTTCGAGTTTGGCCAAAACAGTACCTAACTAGAATTTGCATTCTGAAATGATTCATATTCTAGCTACTCGTATCAGGAATACCAACCAGAGAAAATGTCATCAACAGAAATCATTCCAGCTGTCATCCCATACAACGAAAGTGAATTTTCGATTTACGTAATTAAAAATTAAAATGCTAAAATTAAAATGCTAAAATTAAAAATATCCCAAATGCAGTCAGATTCCTTTTATAGTAATTAAGGTAAATCAGAAGGTTTTATTTAAAAATATTTCATATAATCCTTGTCCAGCGATTCCGAATATTTACCTTTTACGATAGGTAAACTCATGTCGAATTCGCTGCATGCAAAGGCTCTTTAAAAAAAAACAACACTTGATTTCAACGATTTCAACTTTTGAATATCTATAGGAGACAGCTATTTATGTCGGGGTTTTAAGTAAACATGCACAAAATACGATTTTATTTTGGGCTATTTAATTTATGCATATTTCCTAACCTTTACACTTATGTTTGATTGAGAAAATGTAACTTTAATGCTTCGTTTACCATCCCCCACATAATAATAATAGTTGGATGATTTGTAAAACTCCGTTTAAGTGAAAAATCACCTCAAGGGCGCTGTACAATTTGTTAGTCCCTAGGCTTTATTTAATTTTATTATTTACAAACCGATTCAGAAATACATACTTATTATTTACAAACAGATTGAGAAATACATACTTATTTTTTACAAACAGATTCAGAAATACATACTTATTATTTACAAACAGATTCAGTAATACATACTTATTATTTACAAACAGATTCAGTAATACATACTTATTATTTACAAACAGATACAGAAATACATACTTATTATTTACAAACAGATTCAGAAATACATACTTATTATTTACAAACAGTTTTACTAAAAGTTTACTTTATTTTATTACGTACAAAAAAAATGTTTTTATTTTCACACAAATCTTTACAAAAAAAAAAATGTTTTTATTTTCAAACTAATTTTTACAAAAAAAAAAGGTTTTTATTTTCACACAAATGTTTACAAAAAAAAAAAGAAAACTTCCGCTCTCCGGTGCGATATGCGTAAGGATGTATTACTCGTTCTACGGGTTTAAATATATATTTTTTTTTAAATATTTTATTCACAAAAAATAATGTTACATAATTAACAGAAATATAGTAACCATATCGTTTCCTTTTGATAAAATTTGAAGAAAAGTTGAAGATGGGTAAGGCTTATATATAGACACATATACATATATATATTTAAAAATCACAAATTATTTATTTAAAATCGATTAAAGTGTTTGTTTGCAGTTATTAAATACTTAATGAATCGATGATTATTTTTTGACTTTAACCAAACAAAATATACAATTTTTGTCATTGGTTTTCTTTGAAAAATTAACAGACATGCTTACCCAAAATAACAGATAACATGATAATTTTGTATGATATAATAAAACATATAAATATATACATACCCATGGTGTCCAGAAACTCGTAGCACTAGCAGAAATCTGTAAATCTACATTACATTATGATTCAATTTCGCAGTACAATTTTTTTGATTTGAGCCTTTGTTTTTAGTTTTTTCATTTAAAAAAAAACCTGGATTACTGTCTTAAAATGTGTCGATTCGTAAACTCGGCTCCAAAACTTTTTGAACCCTTTTTGATGATGATTTATGTATTTATGTATGTTTATATTAACATAAATAAATTATCAGTTGACACATTATAAAGTGTCTTTCCATGTTACTTAAAATATGCCAGGCACTGTTTAAATTAAAATGGACAATTCTGTACTCTACATAAAATAAGAGGTAAACTTTTACTTAAAACTGCCTTTTTTATACGAATTTAACCTGTGGAACACCGATCGGTGTCTGGAGAACATTCAAGCATTCCAATTGGATTCTTATTAGAATAATTTGCGATGCGATTTTGACCTTCGTGCTTCGAAATGCTTCGAAAAATGTATGAAAACAAAATCAGCATCGTTTGGACTAATAAAATGTTAGGTTCCACTAATATTTTTCTGTTTTATGCTCCGGCCTTCAACAGGTTAAAAAAAAACCTTTGATTCAACTTAATGTTAAATTATGGAAAATAGTGCTATTTAATCTATATAAAAAAAAATGTTCAAAATCTTATCTCTAAAGTTCTTCAATGTATACTTTGAAATTTCGACATAACGTCGAATTCGAATACGCATTTGTTTTTGTATACCTATATCAGCGCCCTTGAGGTGATTTCTCACGAAAACGGCACTATATAAATTAGCCAAATATTATCATATATATGTCACCATTGACAGGTAAAAAATGCTCTTTTGAAAAACAGCGTAAAAACAATTTTTCTCTATCTGCACAGACAGACTGTGCCACAGCAACGCGTGACAGGATACAACTATTATTAATAACATACACGAAAATCTGCAAACTCACTGTGAAATTCGCATTTGTTTGTAGTTTGTAGGCACCATAACCAATTTTTTCTATGTTACTTAGCATAAAATAGGGAAACTTCATTTGAATAGTATTTTACTTCTTTCTTTCTACGTTACTGTTATATTTACTGTAAATAATGAATATTATTCAAAATTCTTTTCAGACATGGCAAGATTTAAGATGGGAGGCCGAATTAAAGAACGCCGTCTTGAGACGGCATGCGGCCGGGACTGGAGGTAGACCATCGGTGCCAGCAGCCAACCTTAATGCAACTGACGAGATGATTCTACAAGTCATCAGTCCCTTTTTGATAATGGGCCATACGGGATTTGCACAGTCAGGGGTGAGCTTTGATTTTTCTTCCCTCGGAGGATCACAATTTATTGCTGGCTGCAACAACTGGTGGTCTCTAGAAATAGTTCTGGCACCACTGCTCTTGGAGTCTCCACCATTTCCAGAGATGTGCAAAATGGGTACCCAAAACCATTTGAAATGCAAAATGGAAATGGGTCAAAACTTTTCCATTTGAAAATGCAAAATGGGTTTTAGAAAAGCATTTCAAATGCAAAATGCAAAATACCCATTTTCAAAATGCATTGAAAATGCAAAATGGTTTCTCAGGTCAAACAATTAAAATAATTATATAATTTTCAAACAATTTTGTCATTTAATAATGGATTGTAGAACAAACATATTGATGGTAAATCCAAAAACACCACGACTACAGATTATGAAACCACAAAAAATTTGCGCGGTACTAATGTTGCCAACGTAAAAACATAGAAACTGCTATCTAACATTTAATATTACAGCGACATGGCCCCATATTCAGTATTTGAATCAGTATTTTTTGTAATGGTATCACTCAATTGCCAGGGCTCCTACCAGGGAGCAACTTGACAAACGGAAATTATCTCTCATAGCGAGGTTGAGGACCGACTGATATTTGGGGCTTATGAAAAAAAGTTGAGTGGAGATAGTAGGAAGAATGTTGCAAAAAAGGATTTAAAATGGAAAATGCATTGAGAAAAGCATTTAAAATGCAAAATGGTTTTTAGAAAAACATTTAAAATGCAAAATAGAAAATACCCATTTTGCATTTCCATTTGAAATGGATTTATTTGAAATAAAGCACATCTCTGGCCATTTCACATCCACCCTTGCAAACTCGGAGACGAACTACGGCATCTTGTAGAGTTGACAATTCCCCGATCTTACATCTTTTATTTTGAATGTGCTGCTGGCTTTAATGACGAGACTAATAGATTCAATTGAAACACAATTTAATGTAATTCTTTTTTACACTAATCCCCCACAGGATGCCCTGAGGAAAATAATTTCCCTCAGGGCCTATGTCATCTTTGAGGATGCTATGTGGGGGTCTTTTTAAGGAAAGGAAGGAGAAGAAGTTCTGGAAAGGAAGAAGGTATGGGGGGTGGGTAGGAATCTAGGGATTAGTGTGTCCAATATGTGAATATGACAGTGATAGATGGATATGATCGAGAGACCAGTTGGAGAGGTCAAAGGGTCGTCCCAAACCAGCCTCTGCCGATCTGGCACGTCACGCAACTGGTTGGCAGGTGTGTCCCGAACCACATGGCAGAGGTGTTGGTTATCCAATAAATGGTTCTCGGTGCGCCTCTCAAATTGAGGGATTAAATTTAATAATAAAACAAAGACTTAAAGGCCAAATCTAAGTAATAATTTAATATTCATTTAATTTAACAGACGAGTATCTATGGGACAATGTATGAATGTGAATGAGGCAAGGAGTATGTGCCAAGACCAAGTTGTTTAGAGGTCCGTTCTCTCTGCCTATCCCTGGAAGGAAACGGCGTGATGGTTAGTTAGTTTGCTTTTTTAAATTTAATGTCTCGTCATTAAAGTAAGCAGCACATTTTATTTTATTTTTAAAATGATAATATTCCCATGGTTCCAGTTCAATGGTGACGGATGAATTTGTTTGCTTGGGCAAACTTAGATAGTGATTATGTCAACTTGACGCAGTCGTATATCAAAATATTATGTAAATAGACATGTTATGGCTATTATTTTATTCTTTTTCATTACATACCCAATGTGGTATGTATACGTATACTAAATTAAAATAAATGTTTTGGTTAACATGTTTCTTAGTATTTAGCTTGTATTCAAAGTATTTTACATTTTTTATAAGCAAACATCATTTTCTGTATTAGATAATAAGAATTGTGATAGTGAACAGTGTAAAAAATAATGTTATCATTTTATTTTATCATGAATTAATATAATGTTGTTACTTTAAAATTAACACCAAAGATGTTGAAAATGTACAACTGAAAACTGTGTTGTTTTCTATATTATTTGATATTATTCAGCGTAGTAAATGTTAGTGTTTTGTTTTTATCATGGATAATGTGTTATTATAAAATTAACACCTAAGATTATTTGATAGAAAATATCAGACTTATTTTTCTTTAGCTTATATTACAAAATATTTTGAAATTTTACAACTGAAAACTGTATTGTTTTCAAACCGTGTGCCGCTCCTAGACACCGTGCAGAAAAGTCTCACAATATATCAGGGTATACATAGTCATTTGTTGAAAAACTGAACAGATGGCAGGGGCGTATACAAAGATATTAGAAGAACGAGATGTGCTATGAGCAGTTCATACTGTGTGGAATTGTTTTGCCGAGTGTCGCCGGTTTTGTTCACCAATACTACTGCACACCTTCGCTTACGCTAAGGTATCCGCACTAATACATAGAACAGATTTCTGTGCGTACACGTCCCGATACCGTTCAAAGTACCCTAATTAGGTAGTACTCCGCCTACGGTCCGGCGGCCAACATAGCATATCTCGTTCTTCTAATATCTTTGGGCGTATATCACCCGTCTGACCTTGTAACCCTGATGGGAGGAGTTATTCCCAACCCAAATTCTTATAGACAAAGCTGTTGTGGCTTAAAGCTCAGATCTCATTGGCTCAGAGCAAAAATTGTAGTTTGATCTCTCGCTCTCTACCATAGCGACTTGTGTAACAGAAAGAGAAGCTAAGCATGGGTTATGCTCCGATAACAAGACGCCATTTCGTAGGTTGAAGTCAGTTGAAGTTTTTAGCGTAAATATTTTGAATTTTCTTTCACCCATATAAAAATAATGTTGCGTGCTAGAATTCTTCAAGGTGATAAATTAATGCCGTGTTGTGTTAAAGCTTGCTCAGACGGATTCGATAATCCGGTGCTAGTAAGAAGCAGCAAGAAATACATTTTGTGGGTGTCATTTAGTGATTGATAGCAAAAATACGGTACTTTTGGGATTAAAAAAGAATACGTTGCCAACGCTTAATCTTCCAGTCATCATAAAATATCCGGTCTATCTCCACCAATTGAAAGAAGGACCCGAACCCGTTGTTAAATACAGGTACTAACCTCTCGTTCTTTGATACAATGTTCCTGATTCCTGAATGTACTTCATTGGCTAATAATTTAATTAATTTTCCTTTTTAGACCTATCCGTATTCCGATGCGATACTATACCACGTATTAGGATGCTAAAATTGCTAAACAAAGCCACGATTACATCAAACAAGGTCATTTAAACCTCTCCAGAATTGCATCTTGTAAGTACCTTATTCAGATTTAACCAGCATTTTCCATGATGTTTGCTGACGAAAAAGCTGTAGAAATTATATGAAACCCTTGCAGGAGAATTTGAATAACTTCTAGTGCTGTGACAATAATAATTAACACTTAAATTTGTTATTCTTTAACTAATATTTATAAGATGTAAGTCACCTACAGTACGCTTCAACAGTGTGGAATCCTCATTTGAAGGAATATTCTGATGGTATACACCTAATTTATATTGCAGTGAAACTCGCTCAAGAAGTTTTGTTTTCGGTCCCTACAAATTCTGCAGAAACTGCATAAAATGCGATTTTTTCCCATATAAGAAAGTTCAAAAGTTCGACAGTGAATTAATCCATCACCATTAATGTCCCCTTTTTCTTAAAATATTTTTAATTCATTTTATCCATGAAAGTTATTAAATATGTGTACAATACTCGAATAGTGTAATCATTGGTCTCAAATTTTGTCTTTTTCTAGGTAAGACGAAGGGCATTTTGAGCTGCATTGGTCCGACGGCAGCCCTTTCTCCCAGGAAACAGAAGACGCACTTGGAGATTTTGGGGACCAGACGGCAGCTGCGATATGTATAACATTTATATATATATATATAACAGACTTTTCTGTAGGCCTTTTTAAGGTATACAATTCCGTAGTACATTATTTTGATATTCTCATAAGGTCTCGCCAGCGTTAGCAATGTAAGTGGCCAAAAATAATCTTTATATTAACTTTTCTCTGCTTTTTATCAATATGTGTCCATGCATGTGTTATTTATCTAAACCTTCCGGAAGAAATTCTCTAAATGATGGTGAAAACCTTATCGAAATCAGTCTCATAGTTAAGAAGAACTAAGCGCACAGACAGACGCGAATGTCACTTTATTTTATACTATTTATAGATAATGGATTCCACCACGAATTGTCAGTATCCAAAATAGAAATATTAATTACATGTTCTTAACTTCTATTTTATAATATATTTTGCTGTTTTACAAGCTATATTTCTTTACAAGCTTTTATTATGTACACGATTTTTATTTCTTATATTATGGTTTATGTATTATGATTTATTATACCATGTAAAAGTCAAAAGGCGTTACTATTGTTGTTCGTCTAGTCAGGGCCGGCCCTGAGCCAAATGGCGCATGGCACAAGTAAAATTTTAGCGCTCCTTGTTAAAACCAGTAGATGCCTATTCCCTAGGTAGTAGATAGGCGATCACTGTAATCAATTATATTTTGATGATTTGTATGTATGCGTAGCGTGGTTTTTATGAAAGATAATCTTACGTTAGTTTAGGTATTATCACCCTTGGAAATTCAGCGCCCGAAGCGGACTGCTCCAATTGCGCCCGCACAGGGTCGGCCCTGCCTCTAATTCTTTTTTTTATTACTCGACATAATGAATATCTTTCAACACGTTGAATATGTATTTTGTGTATATATTCTTGTATTTTTGTGCAAGGTCAAATTAAATCCTATTAAGTTGTTGCAGTAAGACAGAAATCCTGGGTTCGATTCCTAGTTGAGACCGTTACTTTTTATTTTTCTGTGTCTCGTTCTGTTTCATGTTTTGTTTAGATATATTAGTATTATCTTCCACTTCAATGATAAATCAATGCTTAAGAGTGGGTTATAGGGCATAATGGTGATTTGCTGGAAAACGGCTCCCTAAAACGGCTTAATACTACCTTTCGTATGTCATTCTCAGACTTCATATTTTTTTATACCAATTAATGGACTATTATTTTTCAGTCTGCCTATTTTTTTTTGTAGTTGTTGTAGGCATTCGACTATAAAAAATAAAAACATTGATACACCATACAACCCACTTTTAAAACTTCGATCCATGATTACCGCATTAAAAACGGTTTTACACAATATTTAAAATTTAAAATATGTATATAATACACACATCTGTAGAAGTACGGCCTCTTATTATCGTTATGATATCTGTGGATATTAACAATTAAATAAATACTTCATCTTGCACCAAATTTTCAACACATTTACACTGTTTTACTTATTACGGGTGAGAAGCCCCCGAGAACGGTGGTGAAACTATTGCTCCCTGTTTCACGGCGTATATATTTCTAAAATGCCATCAAAATGTTTCATTTCTGGGTCTAAAAGTAGAATACCGACTCACTTGAAGCATTGCAATAATTTTAGGAAGCTACAAAAACGCTAAGTACTCACAAATACTCTTTTTTCACGTAAATTTGTCGCATTGTATTTTTTGATCTGTCATATTCTTTGAAACTAATAAAATACAATATTCAATGTGCGTTGTGCGTTCCTTTTCCTAACGGTTAGCACGAACGTCACGATGTTGATTTGCGTGCCATTTATGCAAGTGTGTGTGAGAATTCATTGTCGCTCTGACTCAGTTGTGAGCGCGTTTGGTAATCAAACCAAAAATTACCATCTCACGCCAAATCATTTTTAGTTTGGTAAAATCGGCAATTTTAAGTGATAACAAGTCAAGTTTTTCACTATTCCGACCTTACATGGTAAGGCGTATTCATATAAGGAGTAAACAAGTTTATTACCGTTTTTTTATCTTTAGATTAAACAGACAAAAAAAACTTTTTAAGTCAATTTACGATTATATCACCTTTCTGCGTATACACACGTAACCATTCACACTTTGTCAAATCAAAGATATTCTATCTATGTATTGTGTACGGGACGGCACTGTAGTCGCCGGCCGCACAGACGATATAGCGGGAGTGGCCGGCTGGCCGCTTCGACGCCTTGGAAGGATATTGGGAAAAAATGGGGAAAAATGTGGGGAAAAATGTGGGGAAAAATATGGGGAAAAATGTGGGGAAAAATATGGGGAAAAAATATGGGGAAAAATATGGGGAAAAATATGGGGAAAAAATATGGGGAAAAATATGGGGAAAAAATATGGGGAAAAATATGGGGAAAAAATGTGGGGAAAAATATGGGGATTATGGGAGAAAGGTATAAGGCAGGGGGAGGAAGGTAGGGGGGAACCTGCGCCCTGACAAGGGACGCTTCGACTATTGTGAAAGTTTCTTCTTGATGAGCACCAGGGAGCCGGGAGAAAGAAGAAGGCCAAGTTGCAGTGAAGGTCCAGGGCAGAAGAGGCTTGAAGAAGGCAGTCAGGGGCAGTCCAGGAGAGATGTTGATGAAGCGAAGGGTGCTGGCTCTCTGCCGAATTGCACAAGTTTTTCGCCTTTTAAAGGACCAACGGGCCCTGCGCTCCCTTTGTTAGCGAGAAATTCCGAGAATTATTTTTGGGTTCCCGGAATTTTCACACGGCAGTGCGCCGTTGTTGCGCAACTCGGACTGGAGATGATTTTGACTAGGTCCCTGACTGTTTCTTCAATCCACTTTGCCCGGGTCATTTTTATTCAAATATATTTTGTGAGTTTGCACATATTACAGAGTTAAAAGGCAGCTTTGCACAATATTTAATTTGTGCAAATTTACATATCAAAGAGAGAACACATATGTTTAAAAGGGAAGATTTGCACAATATTCAATTTTGTGCAAACGGCAGGCTTTGTAAAGGAAACCGCGTCTGCACAATTTCAAATTTCATGCAAATCTTCCATGTTTTGTACAGATGATAGGTATTTAATTTATAAGACGGTGTCGGGGGATCAAGCCTTTGTTTTTTGTCTATAGTAATGACTGCTTGACCCCGTGGTTTTATTTATTAATCAGCAAGAGTTACAGTTTATACAAGTTCAGATAAGGTTTACAGTTTATAGAGAGAATTTGTTGCATAAATTCGAATATGCGCAGAGGCGGGTTTGTAAAGGAACTGCCTCTGCGTAAATTCAGATTTATGCAAATTAATTTTAGGTCGGTGGAGGTACGTCCGGTACATTCTCCCCCCGGTGCAGTCACGGCTGCGCCTAGCGGTCCGGACGTGTAGGTCGGCGGCGTCCTCGACGTCCGGTTCCCCTGGGCCGCTGGGGGTTATGGCTCCCATGCGGCATCCGTGGTCCGGGTGCTGTAGAGGGCGTCGCTGGTACTGGTGCCGGTGCGGGCGCTGGTGATGGTTCCGGTGCGGGCGCTGGTGCTGGTGCGGGGAGGATGAGGGCGAGTTTTACAGCAGGGCGGGTGTACGTCCCTGTGGCTGTTTGGACCCGGGCTGTCCTCACTTGGCCGTCAGCAGCTGGGGTGGCTTCAACGATACGTCCGCGCGGCCAGCTGTTGCGTGGTAGCGCGGGGTCTATGATGACCACCAAGTCACCAGCTTTGAGGGGGTCAGTCGGGTGGTGCCACTTCTGTCGGGCGCCCAGGGTGGGGAGGTACTCACGGAGCCACCGCCTCCAGAACATATCGGCGAGTTGTTGGCTGATACGCCACTGGCGACGGAGACATACCTCCTCCTCCTTGCTGTCGTAGAGTGACAGATGCGGGCGGTTCCCGGCAGACCCCATGAGGAAGTGATTTGGGGTGAGGGGCTCTTCGTCCCGCGGGTCGACAGAGACATGAGTCAGTGGCCGATTGTTGACCACAAACTCAGCCTCTGCCAATGCTGTGCGCAGGGTTTCCTCCCTTGGCGCCCTCTCCTTTAAGGTGGCGCTCAGGGCTCTTTTCACCGAGCGCACCAACCTTTCCCAGGCTCCCCCCATGTGGGGACTGAGGGGGGTGATGAAGCGCCACTCAATGCCCTTAGTAGCCATGGCGTCCGTCATCCTGACATCCTGCTGCAGGGCTGCCGTGGCATCCCGAATTTCCGCGTCCGCACCACGGAAGTTCGTCCCGTTGTCCGAGTACAACACCTTGGGCTGACCTCTTCGGGCGGTCATCCGTTGTAAGGCCATAATCGCCGAGTCGGCAGACAGCGAGACCGCTAGCTCCAGATGGATGGCGCGGGTGGAGAGGCAGGTAAACAAGGCTCCATAGCGCTTCTCCCGATGTCTGCCGACGGTGACCTCCATTGGCCCGAAGTAGTCCAGTCCGCAGTGTGTAAAGGGGCGAACGTGGTGAGCCAGGCGGGTCGGCGGGAGAACCCCCATCAGTGGAGGAGAGGGCTTGCTCCGTCGTAAGCGGCAGGTGGGGCAGTCGTGCTGATCTTCCTGCTGATGGTACGGAGTCGCAGGATGAAGAAGCTGCACCGGATCTCGGCCACAGTTTTCTCCGTGCTTGGATGGTCCGCCCTTTCGTGGTAATGGCGGATCAGCAGTCGGGCGTATGGATCGGTGCCATCCAAGATCACGGGGGTCTTCGCCACGCTCGTTGTTCCGGTGAGCTCCTTCAGCCGTGAGCCCATCCGCAAAACGTCATCAGGACGAGGAAGGGGGCCAAACTGACGAGACGACTGGCGGCAGGTAGCGCCTGGCTGAGACGGATGGTGTGCAGGTCAGTGGAGAAGGCGTCTTCTTGGGACCTTCTCACCCATCTGCGCTCAGCCTCCGTCAGCTCGTCTGCTCGTAAAGAGCCTTCAGGGGGTCGGTTTGGGCCCGTCCGACAGCGCCTGATGAAGCGTAGCATCCACGCTGTAGCCCGGATCAGCCGGTGCCATGATGAGAACCTCTCGACCAGAGGTAGGGCCTCTCCGGCTGTGGCGATGTGCCCGACGTAGTGTCGGGGCCGGGTCTCGAGGGTCTGGTCGTCTGGCTTCGTGAGGGTGCGCTCCTTGGCCAGTCGCTCTCCGGTGTGGTGAGGAAGGCGGGGCCGTTGAACCATCTTCCTTGGAGAGACAGGTCGGGCAGCTCCAAGTCCCGTGTGCCGATGTCGGCCGGGTTCTGCTTGGTGGGGACCCACCTCCAATTGGCTACGGAGGTGAGTTCATCTATTTCGCCCAACCTGTTGGACACGAACGCAGAGTACGTGCGCGGGTCGGTGCGTAACCAGCACAGCACTGTGGTCGAGTCCGTCCAGAAGATGGTCGAGGCTATCCTCGCTTGCTCTCCAACGGATGGTTCTGGCCAATCTAGCCGCCATGAGTGCGGACTGCAGCTCAAGGCGGGGTATGAATAGCGGCTTGAGAGGTGCCACCTTACATTTGCTGGCAATGAAGGTGGCTTTTAGGGTGCCCTGCACTTCCTCCACGAAGTATGCGATGGCACAGCAAGCTTGCTCCGAGGCGTCGCAGAAGAGGTGCAGGGTCACGCTGCTTGACCTCTGTTGGAGCGACCGTCGTGGGATGGAGACGCTGCTTTCCTGGAGCAGGCTCATCCAGTCCCTCCAGCGTTCGGCGTGCTCCAAGGTGATGAGGTCGTCCCATCCAACGCTCGAACGCCACACGGCTTGCAGTAGGATCTTCGACCGTATGGTGAGGCAGGAGACGAAGCCCACCGGGTCGAAGATCTTCATCACGATGGAGAGGAGCTGCCGCTTTGTAGGCCGTGTGGCTTCTTCTGGACTGGCCGCATCCAGGAAAGTGTAAATGAAGCGGTCGGTAGATGGGTCCCACACCAGTCCCAGGACCCTCTCGGTCTCGCTGCTCCCGCTGCTGATTGCTACCGTGGAGGTGGCGCGGTCTTCAGGGGGTACATCGGCGATGGCGTCCAGGCTGTTTGAGGCCCAGTTCGTAAGGTGGAACCCTCCCTTTGCAAGGAGGGCCCTTACGTCTCGGACTAGGGCAGCAGCTTCGTCAGGGTTGTCCACAGCGTCCAGGTAGTCGTCCATGTAGAACCGTGAACGAATGGCTGCTGCGGCGGCCGGGTACTGGTGCTCGTACTGACCGGCCACCCTGTCCCGCACGTACTGGGCACTGCTGGGCGAGCAGGTAGCCCCAAACATCATGGACGCCAGCTGGTAGGTGTCCGGCTGTTGCCGGTCTGGCGACCTCCACAGGTAGAGCTGCGAAGACTGGTCCTCTTTCCTGATTTGGATCCTCAGGAACATCTCCTGGATGTCGGCGGCGATGGCTATACCGCCTTCCCGGAACCGGAGGATGTTCACCAGGAGAGAGGACAGCAGGTCGGGGCCAGTGAGCAGCTGGTCGTTTAGTGACGTCCCTCGGCATCGGCTGGCGGCGTCGAACACAACCCTTATCTTCCCTGGCTTGTTCGGGTTGGTGACGGCGAAGTGGGGAAGATACCACTTCCGCGGGGCAGGGAGCGACGCCTCATTGGGGGAGAGGCGTCTGGCGTAGCCTTTGGCGACAAGCTGCGTCATTTTGTTGTTGTACGCCGCTGCCAGGGTTGCGTCCGCTGCGAGCTTCTTCTCGAGGGACTGGAGCCGCTTCAGCGCACACTGCCGGTTGTCGGGTAGTGTGGCGTCAGGGTGTCTCCACAGGAGGCCAGTTTCCCACCGCCCAGAAGGTAGGGGGCGGGTGGTTTCTGCCATTAATGCCATGGCCTTTGTGTCCATGGCATTGACTCTCGCTGCAGACGTGACGCCGAGGGAGTCGACGGCAAAGTT
This sequence comes from Hesperophylax magnus, assembly GCA_026573805.1. Lineage (NCBI taxonomy): Eukaryota > Metazoa > Arthropoda > Insecta > Trichoptera > Limnephilidae > Hesperophylax > Hesperophylax magnus. The sequence goes on along the minus strand of JAIUSX010000007.1, from coordinate 5,740,952 downwards.
GGATGTTACCAACTCCCTCAGGCGGGCATCTGCAGCGGTCTCCGACTGGAGGGCCAGTGTGGTAGCTGGCCCGTCATTGCTCGAGCCTCCGTGGGCGATCCACCCCAAAGCGGTCCGTGACACTATTCGGGTAGTGCTATTCTCACGGACCTCTCTTGACACGATAAGGTGGGCATTATCCTGCCCGATCAAGAGTTTTGGGGTGACGCGTCTTCCAGGAACGCGCTGCTCCGGCAGGCTCAGGTCAGCCACTGTGTGGGCGGTGATGGTGAAGGTGGGTTCCAGCCCAGCGCCCCGGATCATCAGCCTCACGCGTTGGGAGCGGGCGTCGGAGGTACACATCCCCTTCGCCCCGTGCAGCCGCAGACTGTGGACTGGGCCGCGTGCGCCGATCTGCGTTGCGGTGTCAGCGTCGATGAGGGTGATGGTGGATCCCTCATCCAAGAGCGCGAACGTTGACACTTCCCCGTCCGTGGGGCCCCGCAACACAACCGGCACTATTTTTAACAGCACACGGCTGTCCACTGTCTGGCGTCAAAGGTTCACTTCCGCGACCGTCTCCCGGTGGAGCAGCCGATGATGCGGGTGGCGGCACTCACCCACACCACACCACACTGTCTCCTTGCAGTCCCTGGAGTGGTGCGGCTCCAGGCACTTGCGGCACAAATTGTTCAGACGCACTGTTTCCCACCGGAGGGAGAGCGATTTCGAGATAAACTCGCGGCACTCCCGAGTTTTGTGTGGCTCACCGCACTGAGCGCACGCACTTTTCACTTTGTTCTTTCTCACTTCTGGTGGTGGGCGGTTGGCCTTCCCCTCTGGCGGTGTGGCCACAGTGTTGGCCAGCACATGTTCCCGGCGCCCTTTGCCGGATCGCAAGGGATCCACCATCCCGCTGACCGGGATCACGCCGGCGACGCCCCTCAGGAAGGATGCCAACTGGAGGATGGTGGACTGGGTTGTTTGCCCCAGCATCCGCAGCTCCAGCAGCCAGGCCATCCTTAATGTGCACGGCATCTTGGCGGTGATGTCGGCCAGCAGGGCGGGGTTGGTGAGGTAGCCTCCCGTCCTCAAGTCCCGCAGGGAAGCCACCAGGTTCTGGATTGTCCCGGAGAAGTCAGCAATCTCCTCCAGGGTGGCTTCGGCAGACAGGAAGGGCAGCTTCCTCACCTTGTCCAGCATTAGGTTTGCGATCGAACCTGATCCACCGTACCGCTCCTCCAGGGTCGCTATAATTTCGGGCACGCGGTCCGGGTTCAGCAGGAGCGAGTACACGTTCTCCCTCGCCTTCCCCTTAAGCGCACGCTGCAACCGTATAAGGTTTTCGCTCAGCGTGAGCTTGCAGGTCGAGGTGGACTGCTCGTATTGCGCAATCCAGGCCGGCCATTCGAGGGGGTCGCCAGAAAATGTGGGGAGGTCCTTGGCGGTGGACTGCCGGGCGATGAGGGCGGTCATCCGAAGGTCCTCCTCCACTGAGGGACGAGGGCTGTCCTGGGCGCGCGAGGAGCGGATGACGTCAGCCAGCATGGTGCCCAGCTGTGCCAGGAATGGGTCGGCGCCTTGTCGGACCCACTCGCTGGTGTGATGGGCAGTCTCATCGGCGCTCGGCTGCGGGGGAAACAGCGGCGAAAAACTCTGGGATGAGGCGCCAGGGTGCTCGCCAGGGTAGGTACCAGGATGCGCAGCAGCGGGCGCAGCAGGGGGCCGGCCAGGGTGCACGGCAAGGTAGGTGGCGGGATGCGCACCAGGGGGCGCGCCAGGAGCCGCACCAGGGTAGGCGCCAGGATGCGCAGCAGCGGGCGCAGCAGGGGGCCCGCCAGGGTGCACGGCATGGTAGGCGGCGGGATGCGCATCAGGGGGCGCGCCAGGGTGCTCGCCAGGGTGCACGGCAGGGTAGGCGGCGGGATGCGCACCAGGGGGCGCGCCAGGGTGCTCGCCAGGATGCGCAGCAGCGGGCGCAGCAGGGGGCCCGCCAGGGTGCACGGCAGGGTAGGCGGCGGGATGCGCACCAGGGGGCGCGCCAGGGTGCTCGCCAGGATGCGCAGCAGCGGGCGCAGCAGGGGGCCCGCCAGGGTGCACGGCAGGGTAGGCGGCGGGATGCGCACCAGGGGGCGCGCCAGGGTGCTCGCCAGGATGCGCAGCAGCGGGCGCAGCAGGGGGCCCGCCAGGGTGCACGGCAGGGTAGGCGGCGGGATGCGCACCAGGGGGCGCGCCAGGGTGCTCGCCAGGATGCGCAGCAGCGGGCGCAGCAGGGGGCCCGCCAGGGTGCACGGCAGGGTGCGCACCAGGGGCCGCTCCAGGGTAGGCGGCAGGGGGCGCAGCAGGGGGCCCGCCAGGGTGCACGGCAGGGTGCGCACCAGGGGCCGCTCCAGGGTAGGCGGCAGGATGCGCACCAGGGGCCGCACCAGGGTAGGCGGCAGGGTGCGCACCAGGGGCCGCTCCAGGGTAGGCGGCAGGGTGCGCACCAGGGGCCGCACCAGGGTAGGCGGCAGGGTGCGCACCAGGGGCCGCTCCAGGGTAGGCGGCAGGGTGCGCACCAGGGGCCGCTCCAGGGTAGGCGGCAGGGTGCGCACCAGGGGCCGCACCAGGGTAGGCGGCAGGGTGCGCACCAGGGGCCGCTCCAGGGTAGGCGGCAGGGTGCGCACCAGGGGCCGCTCCAGGGTAGGCGGCAGGGTGCGCACCAGGGGCCGCTCCAGGGTAGGCGGCAGGATGCGCACCAGGGTAGGCGGCAGGATGCGCACCAGGGGCCGCACCAGGGTAGGCGGCAGGGTGCGCACCAGGGGCCGCACCAGGGTAGGCGGCAGGGTGCGCACCAGGGGCCGCTCCAGGGTAGGCGGCAGGATGCGCACCAGGGTAGGCGGCAGGATGCGCACCAGGGGCCGCACCAGGGTAGGCGGCGGGATGCGCACCAGGGTAGCCGCCCAGGTGGGTGCCAGGGGGGTCCGCCCCAGGCAGGTACTGCGTCGCGGTGGGGAGGGCTGCGAGCAGCTGAGCGAGCTGCCTGCTCATTGTCCGGTTCGCCTTCCGGAGCTGCCTGACCGTGTCCTCTGTGGTGGTAGAGTCTTCTTCCACATCGGAGGACGGAGTGCTGTCAGGGCCGGCAAAGTGGGTGTCGGCAGGGCTGGCAGCGCGTGGGGCGGCAGGTCCGGCAGGGTCAGGGCCGGCAGGGTGAGGGCCGGCAGGGCCGGCGGGGTGAGGGCCTGTCACCAGCTCCACGTCGGGTTGTGAATCCGGGGGGAGGCTGAAGCCTCGCGGCCGCTCCGCAGGGACGGCATCTCGGGACGTCACTGGAAGGCGCGAAGGCGTGAAGGCGTGAAGGCGTGAAGAGGCGATCCGGCTCGAAGGACCATGTACGGGACGGCACTGTAGTCGACGGCCGCACAGACGATATAGCGGGAGTGGCCGGCTGGCCGCTTCGACGCCTTGAAGGATATTGGGAAAAAATGGGGAAAATGTGGGAAAAAGTGTGGGGAAAATATGGGGAAAAATGTGGGGAAAAATATGGGAAAAAATATGGGGAAAAATATGGGGAAAAAATATGGGGAAAAATATGGGGAAAAAATATGGGGAAAAATATGGGGAAAAAATGTGGGGAAAAATATGGGGATTATGGGAGAAAGGTATAAGGCAGGGGGAGGAAGGTAGGGGGGAACCTGCGCCCTGACAAGGGACGCTTCGACTATTGTGAAAGTTTCTTCTTGATGAGCACCAGGGAGCCGGGAGAAAGAAGAAGGCCAAGTTGCAGTGAAGGTCCAGGGCAGAAGAGGCTTGAAGAAGGCAGTCAGGGGCAGTCCAGGAGAGATGTTGATGAAGCGAAGGGTGCTGGCTCTCTGCCGAATTGCACAAGTTTTTCGCCTTTTAAAGGACCAACGGGCCCTGCGCTCCCTTTGTTAGCGAGAAATTCCGAGAATTATTTTTGGGTTCCCGGAATTTTCACAGGGCAGGGCGCCGTTGTTGCGCAACTCGGACTGGAGATGATTTTGACTAGGTCCCTGACTGTTTCTTCAATCCACTTTGCCCGGGTCATTTTTATTCAAATATATTTTGTGAGTTTGCACATATTACAGAGTTAAAAGGCAGCTTTGCACAATATTTAATTTGTGCAAATTTACATATCAAAGAGAGAACACATATGTTTAAAAGGGAAGATTTGCACAATATTCAATTTTGTGCAAACGGCAGGCTTTGTAAAGGAAACCGCGTCTGCACAATTTCAAATTTCATGCAAATCTTCCATGTTTTGTACAGATGATAGGTATTTAATTTATAAGACGGTGTCGGGGGATCAAGCCTTTGTTTTTTGTCTATAGTAATGACTGCTTGACCCCGTGGTTTTATTTATTAATCAGCAAGAGTTACAGTTTATACAAGTTCAGATAAGGTTTACAGTTTATAGAGAGAATTTGTTGCATAAATTCGAATATGCGCAGAGGCGGGTTTGTAAAGGAACTGCCTCTGCGTAAATTCAGATTTATGCAAATTAATTTTAGGTCGGTGGAGGTACGTCCGGTACATATTGTGTTGTAAAGTTCCAAATAATAAGGGTTTTTTAGGAAACAATTTTTTCCCTACCGAGAAAACACAAGGCCTCTAAGTCTATAATAGCCAGGTAACATTTTAAACACCCAAATGAGGCAAAAATTGTGAGGCGCATATGTCGCCGTTCTATTTGTATAAAGAACAGTAACTTTAAATTCAGTAAATTTAAATGATTCACCATTTCATATATATATTACGCGTCAATACATCACAATAGGTCGAATCGTGGATTCGTTGAATAATATTTGTATTTAGGTATTATATTTCAACCCATTGACGTAATTTTTTTCAATAGCTTTGGTCGTTAAATGAATATAACTATTATTTCCAACGGCTAGTTATATTTTGATACAGTACTAGTATGCCTTGCACGATAGCTACTGCCATGGTTAAAACAGATTATTGTTTAGTTAACACTGAATAATTTAACAAATATATAAATTTAAAAAAAACTTTCTTTTATTTTTCGAGGTCAATATTATTAATATGTATAGATATTCTATCAAATATAAAATTTTTAAATCTACCAAATAAATCCGCCTTCGATTTTCTCGAAAACGAAAGCTCAAATAAAAAAAAATCATAACCCAAAATTGACTTTAAATGAAAGGTAGATTCATTCACAAGTTATACCGTTTATACCACGAGTTTCCGAATACCGTGCAAAACAACCTTTCTTTGTATTGGAAATGTTTCTGAAATGCGATTCGTAAAGCCAAAAGCCGTTCAAATCTAATTAGATTTAACAACAGCAAGTGAATGATAAACATTTATAAAAAATGTCAAAGTAAATGCTTTACCAAAATAGTAGGCTCTGCAAATAAGTCATACCTTTTTACTAAGCTGTTTGTTTTACTTAATATTTCCGATTTCCGATTGCGTACGTGATGATGCGCGACATGATCATAACGCACATTTGACGTTGTATTTTGACAAGTTAACTACCGCCCTCTAGCGACAAAAAAATGAAGAGATTTTGACAGTTTGAGAAAATCCGCTGGCATATAACAAGCGCTTAATACATCGGTTGTACTGACCCTGTTTTGTATTACTGTCCATTGTCTTTTTGAAAATAAAAAATATTTTGATGTGATGCATTCCAATATTTTTATTTTTAAAATATTATTTTTTTGGGCTGGTGAATGATGTTAGCTGGGTGCAGTGGTTATTATTATGTTGTTATTTCTATGGTTGCTCTTTTTTTTAAATGGCCTTGAGATTTCTTTATGGTCCACGATATATTTACCTGTCTGAACCAAACGACCTTTTATCTATGGTTAAGGGGGTGACAAAATGGGGCCATACAAAAAGCCTGAAGATATCGATCTAGAGAGTGGTTTATTTATGCAGTTGACTAGATAGTTGATTTATGCAGTTGACCTTCCATTTTTGACAGGAGCTGACGTTGCAGTAATTATTTTCTTTTAAATCTGTCATGTTGGTTTTATAAATATAAATGATTTTTACCATCTGATAAAATTATTCTGTGATATTTTTAATTGTTTTACAACTTTTACGGGTAGTGTTTTATTAAAATAATTCAAATGAATTTATGAAGCTTGTGTACTGCTTTCATTACGAATGGTGAAGAAAAGGAACTTTGCAATAGTAGTGAAACGATGGCATCAAAAATATTATTAGAAAATGTTATATCGAATCAGCAAACCGATCTTGAATGTTGGGGTTTGCCACCAGAAATAATATCGAAATATCATTCCAAAGGTGTAAAGAATATGTTTCCGTGGCAAGTGGAATGTTTGGGAAACTCTAGAGTGTTTAAAGATAGTGGGAACCTTGTTTATTCAGCTCCTACGTCTGCGGGAAAGACTTTAGTTGCTGAAATATTAATTTTGAAAACAGTTCTCGAGCGCCAGAAGAAAGTCATGATCATTTTACCATTTGTTTCATCGGTGAGAGAAAAGATTTTTTACTTTCAAGATATTTTTAGCGAAAGCAATATAAGGGTGGAAGATTTTATGGAATCTCATTCGCCTCCTGAAGACTCCGTCGACATTGCTATCTGTACAATTGAAAGAGCCAACAGTCTAATTAATAAGCTTCTTGAAAATGACTCAATCGTTGATCTAGGAGCGGTGGTAGTGGATGAGCTGCATTTATTGGGAGACCCCAACCGTGGTTATATATTAGAGCTTATACTTACAAAGCTATTGTATGTAACTAAAAGATATGAACAAATTAATATTCAAATAATAGGTATGTCTGCCACACTACCAAATCTTTCCCTGCTTTCCAAATGGCTCAATGCTGATTTATACAAGACTGACTTTCGCCCGATTCCATTAGAAGAGCAGTATCACCATTCTGGCTGTGTTTACAATTCCAACAAGGAAGTCATTAGAAACATTGAATCATCAGAAGAATTTGTCAATGACAAAGACAATATTGTTTATTTATGTCTGGAGACAATCAAGGAGAGTTGTTCAGTCTTAATATTTTGCCATACTAAAAAAGAGTGTGAGAAATTAGCTCAGATAATAGCAGATAACTTTGAACGTTTGGGTCATTCACAGTCAAATTATAGAAAGTATTTACGTGAACAGCTAAATGGTCCCTCTATAAGTGAAGTGTTGGAACAACTCAAGGCTTCTCCCGCTGGCTTAGATCATGTGCTTCATCGAACTATATCTTTTGGAGTTGCATTTCACCATGCAGATCTTACAATGGATGAGAAAGATATCATTGAAGGTGCTTTTAAAACCAACGCTATTAGGGTTCTTGTTTCTACAACCACACTTAGTTCAGGAGTGAACTTACCAGCACGTAGAGTTATCATAAGATCTCCAATTGTTTGTTCAAAACCTCTTAATATACAAACTTACAAACAGATGGTAGGAAGAGCCGGTCGAATGGGAATCGACACAGCGGGAGAAAGTATTTTAATCTGTTCGGCAAATGATAAGAATGTTGCTGAAGGATTGATATGTGGCACATTTGATCCAATATCCAGTTGTTTAGACGGAGGAGATAAGCTTTTACAAGCAGTCTTTGAAGCCATAGCAAGTCAAGCGGCTAAAACTCTCAAGGATGTACAGTGTTTCATTAACTGCACACTCTTATTGAACAGTCCGGAGAAAAATAAATCCACAAAAGAATATTCCGAAGAAACAATCAAGCAGTTGGAAGATTATGAATTAATTCGTCTACAGAATACATCTGATGAATTTTTTTACACGGCAACGCCTTTAGGAAAGGCATGCTTCTCGTCCTCTTTGTCTCCGCAAGATGGAGTGCAATTATTTAAAGAATTGCAGAAGGCCCGTGAATGCTTCGTTCTAGAAACAGATTTCCATATGATATATCTTGTGACTCCATACAGGATATGCTCTCAGTGGGGAAAGTTGGATTGGGTGCATCTGTTGAAACTATGGGATGGATTGAGTGAGGCCATGAAGCGGGTAGGGAAGATGGTTGGCATTCGAGAAAGCCTTATGCACGATAATCAAGGAGCGGTCAATATGGTTTCTCCGGCTATGCAATGTAAATTGCAAGTTCATAAAAGGTATAAAATTAATGTATTTAAACAATCTTTTGATTTTTAAAAATCACCGTAAGCATTTAACTATTTAATATTTTTTTGGTTCATTCTCTTTTTAGGTTTTACATTGCTCTTGCCTTACAAGATTTAATAAATGAAATCCCATTAGCTACAGTTTCAGCAACTTTCAATCGTTCTCGTGGAATGCTCCAAAATTTACAGCAGTCTGCGGCAACATTTGCTGGTATGGTAACGGCCTTCATTCGACAGTTGGGCTGGAAAAACTTTGAGACTTTAGTGTCACAGTTTAAAGACAGATTACAGTTTGAAATTCAGACTGATTTGCGTGACTTGATGAGACTCCAATCACTAACTGGCTTAAGGGCACTAGCACTCTTCAATGCGGGAATAGAAACCATAGGCCAGTTAGCCAGTGCAGATATTTGCCTAATAGAAACTGCCTTATATGCATCCGTGCCCTTTCAAAGTGAAAAGGAGAGGGAAGGAGAGATTAAGTACGATGTGGATAAGAGAAATTCATTAAGAAATATTTGGTTAACGGGAAAGAAAGGTGTAACAGTGAAAGAAGCTGCTGATTTACTCATCCTCGAAGCAAGAACTTACTTGCAATGGAAACCAACCCAACAATCGTCAATGAGAAATGGTGAAACCATCTCACCCAAAAGGAAGCCAGTTAGGAACGAAAATAAGAAGAACAAGAAGAAAAAAACTGCTCAAGACAATATAAAAGAAATTTGTTTTAATTTAAATGAAATAAAAGTGATGAATGATGGTTATGATAATTCAAATTATGGAGAAACGTTAACAAAGGAACGTATTTTGGATTATGTTGAACCAAAGGACCTTGAAATTAAAGGGTTTAATATTTCAACATTTGAAATAAATACTGTGAATGCTAATAAGGATCATGATTTATTCAAAAAGTATTGTTCACAGATTTTAAGCCTCTTGAAAATCACTCTTTATATTGATATGGAGATTGTGAAAAATGATGGTCGTTCAGATCAAATCGCTTCTACGGAAAAGATAAAACATTATCATGGTAAAAGCGTGAGAGGATTTGCTGTCTTTATTAAAAGTGGTATAGCTTATTACTTTGACTGTCGATATAATACTTCAGACACCTACATGTTTTTGAAGAGCTTGGTTAACAAAAAGGAAAGGACCGTTACTTTGTTCGACAGCAAATATGTATTTTTGGTACTTAATAAATGCTGTGATATAAAGATTGAATGTAATTGGGAAGATCCTCTCATGGCTGACTGGCTTTTGGAGCCCGAAGGGAAAGCTAAACGTCTACCTAGCATGGTTAGTTTTCTAATGAATTTAATTATTTTTCTATATTTTATTATTAATGATTTGTAATGTTTACTTATGAGTCCCACTGTTTTTTTTACAGATGGAAAAATACAATTCAATAGATTTTAAATCATTACTCCTGATTAAAGAATATAGATTTGCAGCTTGTCTTAATGCCTGGGGGATTTATTGCATTACTGAGACTTTAAAAAATGACATTAAATTAAAAAACAACGAGATGTTGTCCACTTTTGGTAATTTAGGCTTTCACTTAAAATAAAGCAAAAATGTTGAAATTATAAAGTACCCATTTCTTCTCAAATGGACCATATTGTAATTTTTTTAGGTACAGAGATGAAGGCTCTCCGTGTGATTGCTGAGTGTGAGCTATCGGGAATGGAGATAGATAGTATAAAAGCAGGGGAAATAATTAGTCGCATCGAGTCAACAAAAAACATGCTGGAGAAACATGTTTCCGAGATAACGGGTCGGACATTTAAATCTTCATGTTCGGAAGTTGCTAAGGTTTGTATTGAAGAATCCTTCTGTTCTTCAATGGATGTTGACCATCAACTCATTAAACATCTCTGGGTTACCAGTCAACTGGATAAGCTTCTTCACACATTGATAACCTGTCCATTGTCCATTGACACCTTCACTCAGTCAGTCTTCCATTCCTTTCTTGACTAATTTTGGTATGCATCGATTATTATTGTTTCTCCGTGATTCTTGAATTATTTTCACATATCTATTGGCATTGTTTTGAAGAAACAGGTTTTTAACAATCAGTTTTTATTTATTTAAAGAGCCTCGGTCTCTACAAAGGACACAAAGTTATTACAAGCAAGAAGTCATTGGAGAAAATTGTCAATCCTTTGGCTCAAATAGTTATCTGGTGGAGAAAATTAAATGCCATATTATCTAAGAATCTGCTTCCGCTGACAGCGATAGCCCCAGAGAATACAACAGATACTAGGTAATTTAGAAGCATTACATTTTCACTTCTGTTACTTAATAACTAACCTCCTCAGTCCATTTAATTATCTAAATATGTTTTAGAATATACGGTTCTTATTTCACTCGCACATCAACGGGAAGAATGTATATGAAAAAACCAAATCTTCAGAGTGTGCCGAGAAACTTTGAAATACCTCCCCAACTATTGTCCAATCAAACTGAAGACTGTGAAGATATGACCTACTTCTTTAGCTGCCGCAGCATATTTCCTTCTGCTCCCGGTACTGTTCTGATATCAGCTGATTACTGCCAACTGGAGTTGAGACTTTTGACTCACTTTTCCAGTGATGTTACCCTCAGAAAAGTATTTATGTCGGAGGGAGACATTTTCAAATCTATCGCTGCAACATGGAAGAAGTGCATTTCTGAAGATGAGGTATGTTTTGAAGCCTTTCATATTTACTAATTCTAATCCCATAATAATATTGGTTAACTATTCTGCCAAGATTTTGCATAACTTTGCATTTACTAACACAACGCATTCTGCTGACCAAAAGACTTTTCTAGAACAGCCTGTCCTAACTTTTGTTCATTTAACAAAATAATTGTTATGAGTAGTGTATTTTTTATTTCATAATGTCTGACCATTGTTCCATGAATGCCTAAGAAATGAACTAGGGACGTGATATACATAACTGCTCATCTCACATTTTTACGATGACACATTTTTTTTATTTTATTTTTTTTTTATTATTTTAATATAGATCATATGGGTTACATTAATACATACATATTTTGCAAAATTTTGTAATACAGCGCAATCCGGAAGGGAGATTATTGTAGTTTTTTATGGCTTGGTAAACATAATGTTTTTGCATTTGAGTTGTTTTAAAGATTGGCGTAATAAATTGATTTCAATTTCTCATCAGTTTGTAAAATTCTTCATATTCTGTGTTATTTTTTTCTTTACACATTTTTATAATGGAAGTTTGCTTAAATATATCATCAATATTTGGTACTGGAAACAATTTAAAAAGCAATTTTGTTGGGAAAGTAGAGTTTTTTTTAAGTATTATGTACCTTCATAATAATTTTTTGCGAAACTTTTACTGAGTTTAGGTTGTTTTTATAAGATCCTCCCCAACCTATGATTCCGTAGATAAGCAGGGAGTGGACAAGAGCATAATACACATTTTTTAGTATTTTCACATTTAAAATATTTCTTAACCTAACAAATATATATATACATTTCCTTATTCTCTTTACTAACTCCGTAATATGGCTTTTCCATTTCAGATTTTCATCGATGATCACACCAAAATATTTAATTTCAGAAGAAGAGTTGATTACAGTATAAATAGGATTAAGCAGTTTACAGTTGACATTGTCACAATTTTCATCATGGATTATGATATTTACTTTGTGTTAAGGTATTTTTTGTAGTGAGAATAATACATATGTTGTTTTTTTGGCATTAAGTGTGAGTAGGTTATTATCAAACCATGATTTTAAGGTATTAATACATTCATTTGCAAGTTTGTTAGGTAGTTCCCATGTTTGACCTTTTATTAATAATACAGTATCATCAGCATAAGAGATTAATTCACCTTTGATTTTCTGTTGGAAAATGTCATTTACATACATTAGAAGTAGTAATGGTCTGAGGACCGTGCCTTGAGGAATGCCAAATGTACTTGTTAGAGGTGTACTAAAAGTTTGGTTTAATTTTACAATTTGAGATCTCTCTGTTAAGTAGCTTTCTATCCATTTAAGGGCTAAGTGGTCAATGCCATTTTCTTTTAATTTTAATATAAGTCTTTCATGGGAAATGCTGTCAAATGCTTTCTTTAAGTCAGTAAAAATTCCTATACATTTATTTGATTTGTCCAGGGTACTCTGAATACTAGAGGAAATTGATAACATTTTTATCATATCTATATACTGTATATATATTCATGATCATATTTGTGTACTGTATATATCAAACTATCATATCCTGTGGCGGCTTGTACTAACAAAAATGCGCGATATGCTAAAAATATTAACAGTCTACGTCAGGTCAGGTTATCTTTTATAATAGTAAAGGATACTAGCAGCTCGCAATTTCGAAGCTTATACCGACCTGCTGGAACGGTCGGTATGCAAACTGTTAACTAAAGAGGTGCCATTTCGCCGAACAGTTTAAGAGGTATTGGCGAGCGCCGTTTATGTTTCTGAGAAATTTCAATACTTGATGAGCGATATGGAATTCGCTCGCACCACGTGACTTATGACACATGTTGAATTTAACTTAACCAGGCGCTACTTCAGGCTAATTAGTTTGCTTTTGGGAACAACTCACATGGTCTCATAGAAATAGTTGTATCTCCCTTACTGTCACAGTGAGAAATATGATATAAACGGTGTTAGAAAGAGAAAACACTATGCTTTATTTTAAACTCTCGAAGTTAACTACAGAAGAATTTAAATGTACACTTTTATGAAACCAAAGGTAAGAAATTTTGTGAATTTTTTATTAATTTTTTTTGTATGAAACGATAAAAAAGTGAGGTGACAATAATGTTTGTGATACATTTGTCTAACAAAATGCGTGTTTTAAAATAATTTACCCTATTTAACACGTGTGGGAAATGTACAATTTTTCCCAATAAATAGAGAAGTGACTGGTACATGCAGCAGTGACGGAAAATTTCTTAGATTTAGGGGAGAAAAATATATGTTTTAGAAAAAAGGGAAAGAAACACAAAAATCTAGGGAAATATTGGTAGGTCGACGAAATGATGGCAAATTCTGGGGATTTTTATACTATGAAATTTCATAGCAACTGTCCCCTCCCCAAGGAATTTAAATATTGTGGGAATAACTTTTTCTGAATTTCTCCAGCTACCCCCTCCCCACCGGTATGAAATTTAGGGAAATAAATTTTTTGGGCATACCATCACTGATAAGCAGTCGTTTCTCATCTGGCAATACTCGGGAAAAGTAAAACATTGTATAATTGACTATCTTCCTACAAAGCTCCTGCTGCCATTACCACCTGAACAAATCAGAGATCAAGGTGTCCATGTGTGCCAGGGTCCTGTTGAAATTACATTATTTGTGCAGGTTCCACTTGTCCCATACATACATCAACTTTCTTTTTTTTTTTAAGCAAATAATGGTTGTTGTATAATTTTTGGCGTTTTTTTTTCCTCCGCCCTGTGATGTTATGATTATATATAATATGTTTATATTTATTTAGGTGGATGATAACTTGAGGCAAAAAGCCAAACATATGTGCTATGGCATCATTTATGGGATGGGCTTCAAAACTTTGGCTCAGAACCTGGACGTATCTGAGTGGGAGGCTAAGGTATTCATGAATTCATTTCATGCCGCTTTTCCAGCCATTAAACTCTATACCAATAGAGTCAAACAAGAATGTCAACGCTTGGGATATGTGGAGACACTCAGTGGCAGACGGAGATATCTGCACCTTATCAACAGCACAGAGTCAACTGAAAAGTGTAAGTTTTGCAAACAATTTCTTAATTTTTGTTAAAATTTTCAAGACTTAGCGAAAAATTATTTTCTTTATAAATTATAAATTTTTTATCAAGATATAGGTTCTAACCAGTGGCGGCCGGTGGTCAAAATATGTGGGGGTTCACCGGATTACAACATTAAGTCATAAAATAAATTAAATAAAGGTACATACCTATTTATAAAGAAGTTCTATTTTCTGGTCCTTTTGTTTAGCGAAGACCTCTATCAATGCTTAACACTGATAGTGCGTTCAGTCTGTCCTGGCTCAACGTGTTTAAAAAAGGTTTTATTCTTTTTAACGTTGAGAAACATCTTTAGCTTTCAACTGAGGTCATTCCAAAGGTCATGAATGGTGCACAAAAGTTTTAGTAATTTCACAGGCTCGGGAAAGTCTTCTAATAAACAAGTACTATAAAAAAGTTGTAAAATTGATAAAGCGCCGTTAGCTTTTGAAAAATCGTTGCGGGCGTAAATTGCACAGAGTTCACCTTTTACTGAACTTTATTTAGAAAGTCATACGTTTTAAGCGTCACATTGAAATCATGTTCTGGGAAATTTGACCTGTATCGATTTTTATTAAGTAGCTCATTATGGTGTTTAACTTAGGCACGGTAGCCTGAATCCAATTGCATTCTGATGTCAACTTTTCCTAAAACCTTTAAGCTCAAAACTTTTTGTAAATGTAAATGACAAGAATTATGTTTTTTGATTTTTTCAGAAAGGTGAGTTACATCAGTAACCCCGCTGATTGTCCAAAATGAATCAACATCGTAAATTAAACACGTAAAACTAAATAAACTATTCAATTGATCACATGCACAGAGCTACGAAGCTTTGTTTAAATTTTAAATTTTCATTTACAAAACATTGTTTTGTTAAATAATCGAGTAAACTTCTTCGATCCAGATTTGCACTCTTGTTTTATTATCAGTTCAGGTTTTAGGTGGACCGGCATTTTTTAATATCACTTTGTTTTCAAAACTCGACCTATTGTTCTTAATGTATTATACATTCAAACTCATTCTTAATTTATACGTTGAACAAACACAAAAGTAATCATAAATTAGTATAACCTGCAATTGATATGCCTTATTAATAATTGATATACAAGATCGATTTAACCTGCAATTAAACTTCAAAACTTTCGCAGAGTAAGAAAAGTTTTAAATTCAACAGACAATGACCGGCAACGGCGAGTACTGACTGAACTGATATGGTATAGTAATCTTACCATCACTCATCTCGTAATGACAAGTTTTATCCTGTATGCTTGTATCGAAGAAGCGGAACATTCGCTGAAAAATAGCAGATGGTAAATTGAAACCACGATATCGACAATAATATCAAACATACGCGTTTTAGTTTAACTTTCTACTGAATAAACCGTTCCTTCTGATGTGGTGGTAAAACCCCGAACGCCGTCTTTGATATGGTATTATTTGCAAAGAATAGTATGCACTGGTATGTACCCACGCTTTCGAGTGTTCCACAGAATATGCGACAAAGCAGTTAAATTTTGGATCGCAATCGAAAACGAACTGCTACGAACATAGGCACAAGTCAAAGTCGGTCTGCAAGTTAAGCGCGCTTAATAAGTAGGTACCTTTTGAATGAGATATTATAACCGAACCGAGTTTCGTATTGTGATTAGCCATGTCGGAAATCTGGTTGGTTGTTCGGCGCTCGGGAGCACATATTAGCTGGTCAACAATGGATGAATGCAAAAAATTTTGCATTCATCCATTCGCGTAACTAGCAAATCAAAAATACATTTGAATAGCCATAAAGTGTGTATTCTTACGTCACTACTTATGTACTTGACATACCAACTGAATGAAAATATTGTGTGTATTCTAATCCATACATCACTACTTATGTACTTGACATACCAACTGAATGAAAATATTGTGTGTATTCTAATCCATACATCACTACTTATGTACTTGACATACCAACTGAATGAAAATATTGTGTGTATTCTAATCCATACATCACTACTTATGTACTTGACATACCAACTGAATGAAAATATTGTGTGTATTCTAATCCATACATCACTACTTATGTACTTGACATATCAACTGAATGAAAATCAATTGTAAAATGATAATATTTTATTGATTTACTAACTGTACACTGTTGCGGTGTCTCAGTCTCTCTGTGCATATAGAGAAACAATAGCACGTGTTGCTTTTACGTCCAACAGATTGCGCTGTTTTTCAAAAAAGCATGTTTTTGCTTGTCACAGGTGACATCTGTATGATATAGGTAACACACGAATATAAAGTCCAATGTTGAACCACTAAATATTACTCAAAATTGATTGTACAAAAAAAAAATCTGTTATCCATCCAACCTACTTTATAAGGAATGTAACGTTACGTGTATAAAACAGCTATATATAGCTCAAATACTTTGTCGATTTTTTATCAATATTAAATTTGCTGAAAGAACACAACAAACGCGGACAACTAGAATTAGCTCTACATTGAACTTTGTGGCGGTACATACTAAAACTTCTTTTGGTCAAAGAAATTATTTATATCAGGCACCACTTATGTTTAATATTCTTCCAAATCATATTAAGTCTACCAATTCCTTAGTTAAATTTAAAAAGTTAATTAAGATTTTTGTATTGACAGACGTTTGTCTTTATACATATTTTTTCATCCTTGTCCTTTCTTAAATAATAAGATTTTATATAAGTCCCATTTGCTAAAAACTGAATGTCACCCTATCTGTCTTTATTATCTACTTTGCTTCTTCTTTTGAATAATGATTAGTTTTGGTTCAAATATTGTTACAATATACTGTCAAATCACCCATCTGGTAACCAGAGATGTGCAAAATGGGTACCCAAAACCATTTGAAATGCAAAATGGAAATGGGTCAAAACTTTTCCATTTGAAAATGCAAAATGCAAAATGGTTTTTAGAAAAGCATTTCAAATGCAAAATACCTATTTTCAAAATGCATTGAAAATGCAAAATGGTTTCTCAGGTCAAACAATTAAAATAATTATAGAATTTTTAAACAATTTTGTCATTTAATATTGGACATCAATGTAGAACAAACATATTACATGATTGTAAATCCAACCACGACTACAGATTATGAAACCACAAAAAATTTGCGCAGGACTAATGTTGCCAACGTAAAAACATAGAAACTGCTATCTAACATTTAATATTACAGCGTCAAGGCCCCATGTTCAGTATTTGAATCAGTGTTTTTTGTAATGGTATCACTCAATTGCCAGGGCTCCTACCAGGGAGCAACAAATGTAAAGTATCTCTTATAGCGAGGTTGAGGACCGACTGATATTTGGGGCTTATGAAAAAAAGATGAGTGGAGATAGTAGGAAGAATGTTGCAAAAAAAGCATTTAAAATGCAAAGTGGTTTTTAGAAAAGCATTTAAAATGCAAAATGGAAAATACCCATTTTGCATTTCCATTCGAAATGGATTTATTTGAAATAAAGCACATCTCTGCTGGTAACAAATCTAATACTTATTTTTTCTTTAATTTTGAAATATTTTTTGTTTGTATGTAGAATTACTTTATGTTTGTGATTACTCTATGTTTGCTTCACTCAAATGTAAATTGTTAACCTCGATAAAGGCTTAGTCCTAGTGAGGTTGATTTTTATGTGAAAAAAAAAGTGTTTTATGTATATTGAGATGCAATAAATAAATATAAATACACGCGTATTTGAATGCAACGTTGTATCAAAATTTCAAACCAATCAGTGAAAAACTTTCGGAGTTTTATATTTTGAACATACAAACATTGTATTCACTACTGTTATACAAAACTAACTATTGCAGTTTTATAAAATTTCAGTTCGCGCAGAACGTCAGGCTGTGAACACAACAATTCAAGGATCCGCAGCGGATATTTTAAAGTCTGCTATGATATTGATTCATAAGAAATTGGAAGAATCATTTCAAAAGCCGCATAATATTAAACTTGTTCTTCTATTGCATGATGAGTTGGTGTATGAAGTGCCTAGTGAAAAGGTGGACCATTTTAAGGTCCTTTTAAGAAATTGTATGGAAAATACACAAACAGTTCCTTTATCTGTGCCTCTGCCAGTCAAAGTTAAAATAGGAACTTTATGGGGAGATTTAAAAGACATAATTTGAGAAGGGAGAATTCATCTAACAGTATTACCATTTAAATAACTGTCATTTCCATTTTTATTATAATCTTGATTGACTGAAAATTTCCCTACCTACCTACACAAAATGATTTTTCAAACCCTATTTTTTATGACATGAATTTTGCGATTCTATGATATTTCATCAAAATGAAAATTCAACACACCTTTAAAAAGTCATTAAAAGTGATGAAACAAAAACTATGTTTAATAGTTACCTATGTAACCTAGTTTTTGTTTCATAACTTTTCATGACTTTATATCACTTTTTGGAGGCGTGTTGAATTGTCATTTTGATGTCACCGAATTTTGCTTTTGTTAGATTGTAAAATTTCATAATTATTTAGTTATATGTTTTTTACCAATCCCCTTAATATAATTTTATGATATTCTAAAATCAATTTAAAAAAATCAATTTTTCTTAGTATGTAGTGAACATGAAATCTTATATAATGAACTTTATAAATCTTTACAAAATAAATTATTTACACGTATCCTTACAATTTCACAAAAAATGATAACCGTACCAAAGACATGACACATGTGTATTTGCAGTGCCCCATTATAAAACCAGATTTGCCCAATGGCATATTAATTTTATTACCCCTAAAATGTACAACACACTAATTACAAATTTTGATACATTATTGTTGAAACATTAACTATTATAAAAAACACATCAAATCTTTGCTAAAACACACTGAAATAGATACATTTTCCCTATAAATCAATAGTCATCCTTATTTATACTTACATCGGTTGTGCAATGATATACAATCGTGCCCTTGTTTTTGTTTTTGATTGCACAATGTTTTTTTAATGATTTTTGACACAATTTTTTATTAGAAATATTATAATCTACTACAATATCCACACACAGGCTTTGCTTTTGTGGTCTTTTTTTTGCTATGAACTAGAGTGTATTTTTATTTGTATAACTATCCCAATGCTGTATCAAAACTTTCAATATTTTTTTTTATTTATAGGAAATATTTATATAATATTTTTTTACTTATTTTCTTTAATAGTAATTATTCATTTAAGCGCCTACATTTTTTATGAATTAATAAATATTAATATAATTTTAACACCTTGTTTTATTCACTCTAAATTTTTTTGCTAAAAATTTGTACTTTAAAATTGTTGATTATCCTTCTGAATAGTCAATAGGGCTCATCACACGTAAACTTCCACCTGCAGGTCTCGACTCCCAGGCTAAAGTGTCCACCGAACTGCCCGCAAAAAACAAATCATAAGCCGTTATAACTGCATTAACACAAAAAATAAAATTATAATAGTTCAATATGCACCACCTCCATACAAATCTTTGTCACACAAGATGGCTGCCAGGCAATTTCCCCTCACCCTAGATTTGGCTTCAATGCCATTCATACAAAATCGCTATAATGCTCTGTCCAGGGCTTTTTAGGTCTATGTGAATAAAGATACAAAACGCCGCTTCCACCTGTCGGCTGAACCGTTACTAAAAATAGTCACCACATTTCCGGGGGCGAGCCGAATTGTTGATCGACTGACCCCGCGCGGAAAGCCTTAGACACATTACGTTAGTACAAACTGTGCTGGATGGTATTTAAATCCATCAATGAAATGGCCCCACCCTACATCTCTGAACTATGCGTCCCGGAAAACACTGGTCTGAGGCATTCAACTCTTAGATCAGCAACATCATCAGCTGTAGGCAGACTGTTAGAACCTAAGCGCAAGCCAAATACTAAGTTTGGTGATCGCGCTTTCGGAGTATCTGGGCCGAAGGCTTGGAATAAACTCCCTCCAGAACTAAGATCCATAACAAGTCCAACAGAATTCAGGTCTAAACTAAAAACTTGCCTTTTTAAGCTGTCGTACCCTTAGATTAAATATACCATTCCTAAGAGAAAGTCAAGTTATGTTCAATTTTCCAATTATGTCCTAAATCCTGTATCTAAATTTCTCTAATAAACAATTAGATAATGTTAAATAAGTGTTAATCTCAAGTGACCTACCAGGTAAGTATTGTACTGTATATTATCTCCATAAATAGTTAAGTTATAACATAGATCACTGTAGAAATGTATTATAAGTTTGTACAGCGCCCTTGAAGTGATTTTGCTCAAAAACGGCGCTATACAAGTCATCCAATTATTATTATTATTCATTTACTTTATTTTACGCCTATTAAGGCTTTTACATACATATATAACAATTTTTACGAGATTATACTCGTAAATAGTGCAGGAAATGACTATTTAAAACACTTGCACAGTAATATATATATGTAAATAAAAATATTGTTGAATTTGATCCACACAATAAATTTTTTCTTTCAGCCGACAAAATACTGTTAATGTGTTAGTCAATTTAAATAGCTTTATCAAAATATTCCCCTACTTGATGAAAAAAACTTCAATAAGGTATGCTAATATATTGAAATTGATGTACTAAATATATCAACAACATCGGAGTATTTGTTTCCTAGCAGTTGAATCCGTCGCATAGGACTGTAATATTAGTATGTTGATGTAGAATTGCTACAATAATATGGTAGGTACTGTCTTGTAACTGAACTGACCTGCTGGGAGTATGAAAAGAGATTACATATAATAAACAGGGGTATCAAACATTGAATTAATGATTTTATACAAACAAGTTAAATCGGAAATGATTCTACGATCAGATAATTTTATTAAATTTAATTAAAAGTTGGGGTGACACACTATGCTATAATCTTCCTCAGGAGAGGGGTAGAACAAACGGGGAACTGCCGCTGAATATCATTTCTTCATATGGGATTTGTCACTTTGACTAATAATTATAATTAATAACAGCTGCATAATTACGACACTCTGTAAATTGTTCTGACCCCTTCTCCTGCCGCAGGTAGGTAGCATAATTTTAGCAATAATAGAAATATGGAGTTACATAAAACACGCATAATGTGTCTGGCTTTACGCTATATGCATCAACGTTTATTTAAGAGTGGCCTATGCAAATTTTATGTTAAGGTGACACACTATGCTATAATCTTCTTCAGGGGAGGGGGTCAGATCAATTAGGGAACTGCCGCGGAATATCATTTCTTTGCATGGGATCTGTCACCTTGACAGATGACAGCCCCGTGATCACGGCACTCAGTAAATTGATCTGCATCGACCATCATCCTACGGCAGGAGAGGGGGTCGCATCATTTTCAAATATCTTCTAGCTAGCAGATCACGGCCTATCACCGTCGCCATCATCTGTCAGCTGACAGGTCAGTTTGGGATTGTATGGCGAGCGATATGGAGGTATAAAAAACACTTTGATGCGTGTAGCGTTATATGTCACCACCCTAAACCTATGTTTGCCCTTTGCACCTCAGTTGCTTCTCTTGTAGTACTAGGAAATTTTCCCAGCAACTGTACCTGATGGCTGCCACAGGGTGCGGGTGATACTGCCGGACCCTTCCACCAGAACCGCCTCCACGGAGGTTCGACATCTACGACATGCAGATGTGTTGCATTCAGCCATCAATGCGCGAGCAATCTCCGCTTGGAACACCACAAGAAGCTTGTATCGTTCACTTCGCGGATCGCAGTAGCATCTTTACAGAATCCAAACTTGCATATCTGACGGATATATTCGCTCATTTAAATGAGCTCAACAAAAAAATACAAGTCAGGGATTCTAATATTTTAACGAAGATTGAAAGCTTTCGCACTAAGTTGGTGCTATGGATCAGCCACGCTACCAATGGTAATAATGAAATGTTTCCAAATGTTTGACAGTTTTTAATATATCTTTTTTTTTACATCGTCTGCAAACATCAAAACTTGGACATCGTTGGACATAGTAAAAACATCATTCACAAATAGCAAAAACGGTCCCAAATGCTACCCTTGGGGAACACCGCTGGTAGCCATGAATTTATATGAAGTAAAGCCATAAGTTTTAACAGCTTATTGCCTGTTTCTTAAATAACTGTTAAGGCGAAATAGGTAGACTTGACCTGAAATTTGGCATTTTTGAGGTCACTTTTAGACGTATGGACACTTTTCTAGAAAAAAACACAAATTGGTTTCGAAAGATCGTTATTTTATCTTGTAAAGTAAGTTGTAAAATTTTGGAAAATGATATTATTTTCATACCATAATAAAGTGTTACCGTTGGACGATATGCAGATTTGTTGCATTTTCAAAGGCGAAGTTGTATCATACAACAAATATTTCAAATCATATAATAATACAGTATAAACAATCAATAAATTATCTATCATATATATGTATAAGAATTTTGTTTTTATTTCAAATAAAATTACTAATAAATAAATCCGAGGACGCGTTTTGTGACGAAAATCCCTCAATTTGACTATTTATTTATGACCTTACAAATTGGTATAGTTGAGATTTTTTTACAAAAATAATTTACTATGATATTATTGAAACATTAATAATAATTTATGACCAAGAAATATATTCTTAAAGTATATAATAGTAATTAATTTCGATTAGCGTTTTTTGTTTGTTCGTCGTTTCTGATTGCCACGGCGCAAGCCGAAATTTCGTCAGTATCCGCTGCAGTGTTACCGAAGCTCCCGATTTTTCGGGAGATCTACCGATTTTTCACTTCATCTCCCGATCTACCGAAATGGCACCAAAATCTACCGATTTTTCGGTGTTCTCAGCGATTTATCGTTTCTCGTCGATTCTTTGCTTATGGTCCGCACAACAGGCAAATAATTGTCTATGGTTAAAAAAAAAAAAACTAAAAAATTCCCCGGATTCGGGAATTGACCAGAATATTTACAAAATACTGCAATCTAAGCATATCTAGGTAGGTATTACATGATTTTTGACGTCTCGCAAAGTGACAGGTGACAGTCCAAGGTCGATGTTTCACAAAAATTTGCGCCGAGTTGCCAGACGTAAAATAAGTCCCCGTTAAACGTTAGGGCAAATTGCGTTATTCCACGGGCAACATCTACAATAATCATATTGACGGCGCTGCTTATGGGTTTTTTCGTTAGTTGTTAAGGTTATGCTTCGGAATAATAAAAGGGATTCGTATTATTGACAAAGGAGAAATTTTGTTAAAATAATTCTAGTGATCTCCCGATTTCTAAGAAAATCTCCCGATTTCTCACGATTTCTCCCGATTTTGAATTTTTGAGTTCGGGAACACTGATCCGCTGCGACAGGGCGGTGAATGGTCGTTTGGTTCGTGCCGGTCTAGTAAATAACATTTTAACGAAATTCCTCGTTTAAAAATGGGTAGAAAAATACTATCGGACAAAAGTTTTATAAGAAAACAAAAATTTCGTCATCAAAAACGTACATGGGAGAAATATTTGTAGAAAAAAAAGGGTTAGTCATATTTAATTATCCTTGTACATTGTACGTACTCTATATGCTACAGGGTCGTTCAAACGAATCAGTCAGAATACGCATATATTTTTTATAACATTTAGCGATAATTTTGTGTTGTTTAATTTTCAGGGAAAATAATCAACTACCAACGAATGATTGTGATTCTGAAGCAAATATTGTCTCTAAAATTCCGTCGGTATTTTTTTTTTTTTTTTACAGTAATACCGCACAAGAGTCCCAACTGCTCCCGTCTGGAGCCAGTGAGACTATGGCATCCCCAATTGGGGTATGTTGTGAGGCTGAGGGTATTGGGGAGGGGAGGGAGATGGGGAAGAGGAAGGTGGGGAAGTACCTGGCTATTCAGATCTGGTCACCAAACACGGCTAAAGCCATTTCAAGCAACGTTTCAATTCTGAATGGTGGTCTTACACCAGGGCGATACTGAGAGTATCTTCCACTCTGGAACGTGCCGCAAATATACTATATATTATTTTAAATTAATTAATTTTAAATTAATTAATTGTGAAATAATAACACAAATTAATCAAATAAAATTTATTTGCGCACGCCGGGTTCGAACCCGCGACCTTCGGATCTGTAGTCAAAAGCGTATACCACTAGACCACGCCGGCCGTCAAAGCCGTATGTGTAATTTAGATTAATATTATTATTATTTTATTATGTAAATAGGTAATACCTACAATATATTGTGAATCATGGATATTATGGTGACCGAAACCGTCAATATCGGGGTATTTATAAACTAGCAATTATTCCCGGCGTTACGCGAGTTACACTCACAAAACCATACCCTTGTATATGTATACACCATGTGGTGTCGGGAAACGCGTAGTATATTACTGTGACCGATTCAACTCTAATTACCGCGGTAATTATAAACAAGCATTTACTACCCGGTGTTGCGCGATTTACGCGCATGCAACATTACCACGTGTACACGGTGTCGGGAAACTCGTGGTGAAATTACGGTGACTGAAGCCGTGAATATCGCGGTAATTATAAAATATCAATAATTCCCGGCATTACGCGAGTTACACGCACAAAACCATACCCTTGTATACATGGTGTCGCGAAATGTATGGTATATTACGGTGAATAATTTCTATTCTATTGTCCAATTCCCTATTACATAGGTATAATTCAACATATTTAATATTTTTAGTGTTACTTTTTGTCAGTTTCATAATGTCATATTGTGAATTGAGCTTCTTGTTTTAGGAGAAAAAAAACGAGGTTATTTTGACATACTTACTTTAAGTATTAGAAATAAAACTTACTGGTAATACCTATCGTACAAACGGATAAATATGTAAAACGAGAGATTTTTTACAATCAAACTTAATGTTAAACACTTTTGTAAAACCTATGTAAAATAAAATTTAAAAAAAAACAAGTGAACAAAAATATTTGAAAAATTAAAAAAAAATGTTTATTCAAATACCTACCTACTATGTCAACGCACTGCATTTGTATTTATTTATGTTTACGCACTCCGACGTATAATTTACAAATATGTATGTAACTACTCATTAGGAAGAAAGCTACAACCGAAAATTCAAACACAATAATTGTTATTTCATCGGAACCATGCTGTAGGTTTCGGCCGCCGTGCGGAGTGTACGGCTGGCAGTGGAATGAATATGGTATTTCTGTCTCGTTCTAAAAAAACGTCCGATCGCCAGACCGTCTTTTGACCAAATTCGAATTCGCGGCCGCTGGTTAATACGCCTTAAACCACATGTATTAATACCCTACTATTTCATATACTCGTATGAAGCCCTTCCCTTTTACGAAGCTTTTTAATAAATATATCATGATTTAACTCTGTTGATAGACAGAAGCAACTTTTAACTTCTTGGAACAAAGATAAAAATTAGAGACATTGTGAACCCGTACTGAAGTTCAAGAACTATATTCCTGAATTAGGGATTTCCCCCTTGCGATCCGTGCTAAAAAATCGTATCTCACTCGACATACATATTTTTGGTGACAGGTAAAAAACCATGGAGGTATAAATGACCCAAAAAACCACGAAAATATGGTAAAAACCGTGCATCTGGCTACATTGCAGAGTCTAGATGAGGTGGAATGCGGGTATCTCAGATAATGTATTTGCTTTATGCCACTCCCATTTGGAATATTGAATAGTAGCATCAAATCACATAAACGACTAAACATAACTGGGAAATGCATCCTAAAGACCATATTAAGAAAGTCATCAACAGAAATCTTTAAATAGTTCGACATTCTAACTATACAAACAAATCTATACCAAAAATATTCTAGCTCACCATCTCAAAAAAGACAAAAAGGCAAACAAACCAAAGCAAAGAAAATAGTCAAGCTATATATATATATTTTTTTTAACTTTTAAAAAGAAAGACAAACATTCCCGGGTTACGAATAACCTGACAATATTTTAAAATCTCCTACTACCACCACAGTAATCTGAAAATGTTGCTTGTGTTGTGATGGAGGTCTGAGCCAGCCGAGGAATTGAACACACTACGCCTGGGTGGGACCCAAACGCGATGTCAACTCGGCCAACGACCGGTCGAATATTTAAGTGTAATAGGTACATACTACCTTTGGACAAAGAAGCTTTGAATTTTTAGCTGTAAAGTTATATAACAAACTCCCAAACAGTATCAAACAAATTAAGTCAATTAATAATACATTATTTAAGTTCTCTAAAACTTGACTTGAGGAATTATCAGAGAAAACAACTGACCAGCATTAAACATAAAAAACTTTGTCTTAGAAGTTACTGAAAATGCCCTACCCAAACCTTGAAGTAGAATCATAGAAGTCGCTGAAAACCATCATCCGAAACCTAGTTCGCCCAATCTCAGTGAGTACAGGATCTCCTAGTGAGGGGGTCTTAACAAACATTCTACAATATAAGTTTTTATGCTTATTTTACATAATCTTCTAACCCTTTCAGGGCCGCACTTTGATTTCCACATATAGACCATATTTTAAGCTTGATAACACCTTAAACAATTATTTTGGTTTTTGTTATATCTCTGCTTACTATGCAGATTTCTGTGTTGGGAACTCTTTGATAAAGTAAAAGGTTCTTTACAATAATTGCGTGTATTTACGTTACAATAAATAAGTCTGAATTTAGCTACAGTGTTCATTACCCGAGGGTTGGTAATTCTCTGTTTCTAGAAACTTGAAGTCTGACAAGGATACCCCACAGGCAATTGCTACACTCTAGCGACATCTGTCGGACTCTGGAGTAAGCTTTCTGACTAGTGCCATCTATTGCTTGAATACCCAACTTATTACCATACATCACAGTTTTATTATTTTTTTTTTGCTTACTAATTCAGATTATATTCTAATTTGATTTTTATTATTTTTAGGTCTCAAAGGGTTATTTTTATTAGTAAGGATAAACAACCTATCACCTAAACAATTGTTTTATTTAAAAATGTATTGATTCACACTATTCACAGTGTAACATGTATAAATAAAAAGATTTCATAAAAATAATAACGGTTCTCAGTCCAAGCAAAACAGCCAAAACGGGATCTGTAATTTTATTTAGAGTATTTGTTGCTGGAGTAGAGTTTGCTTAAAAAATAGACACTATGAGGAATATCCTTCACAAGCGATACGCAAAATATGGTGCAAATTTTTTTACGAAATCAGGAGATTATGATTTTTTTATTCATATTCCTCATGAGGAACTACTCAGAAGGTATTGCAAGTGTTAAAAAGAAGAAAAAAATGATAAAATAATTTATTAAAAAACATATTATATGTTTCCGGTTTTCAAGCGTTCTTGGTCGTCGTTTCAATATTATTTGAAAATGGGAAGGCGAATCCATGGAATAATATCAAATGTCAACTACTTTTTGGTTTGGTGAAAATTAAATCAAATTATTTTTAATTGAACATATATTTTATTTGATTTAAAATATTGTTTGCTGTCAAGATCTGCTAACTTTTGTTTTGCTATCCAGAATTTTTTCCATTTCCTGATAAATAATTTGTAAACATTTTAATCTGGGCTTGGTATTCTGAAAGCAAAAACAAGTAGTTTTATTATTAAAAATTACAAGTAAACAATTATAATTAGGAAAAAAAATATTTTGAATGTTATACGCAGCAATGTAATATATCGTTGAAGAAGCAGATAATACTAATAAATCCAAACGAAACATGAAACAGAACAAGACAAAGAAAAATAAAAAGATAAAAAAAAAACAAAATTGGAATCTAGAACTCAGGATATCTTGTCCTTACCGGGACAGGTGTCTTAAACTACTCGACCATTGGGACCTATTTATTAATTGTCAATTTGTTTGGCAACTACCTTTTTTGTATCCCATT
This sequence comes from Hesperophylax magnus, assembly GCA_026573805.1. Lineage (NCBI taxonomy): Eukaryota > Metazoa > Arthropoda > Insecta > Trichoptera > Limnephilidae > Hesperophylax > Hesperophylax magnus. The sequence goes on along the minus strand of JAIUSX010000007.1, from coordinate 5,713,249 downwards.
TAAATAAAAATCTTATATGTTTATCCGAGACACTATCTAGGTTACAAACCAATTTCATTAGAAACTTTGTAATCATTCAGGATAGGTAGCTGCCAAAAATATGAAAAAATTAGTTGCAAGATGATATTGTTAAGATAAGAGATCCTGGGTTCGATTCCTAGTTGTGACCGTTATCTTTTTATTTTTCTGTGTCTTGTTCTATTTCATGTTTCGTTTAGATTTATTAGCATTATCTTCTTCTTCAATTATAATTATATTGTCTTGATAATATTCGCGTAATCCAAATAATTTAAATAAAATTACGAATATTTCAAATTACCTTAAATAGTGTCACAAGGGAAGTGTTTTGCGAGTCATCTTTTACAATAACAGTTAAAATATAAATTATACTATGCTGAAAAGAAAAAAAAAATTCTAATACATATTAAAAATTGTTGGTTGTTGGGGGTTCTCCACTCTAAACATTAAAGTCACTGATGCAATAAATGTATTGTAATTATAACAGCTACTCCAATGACGTTACAATATATATAGATGCGCTGTAGAAATCTCAAAGTGGCAAGCCAAAAGCAAGACGATTGTATGGCTTTCGATTTTGTAGTTTTAGTACTAAACTGCCATGTGTTGCATAAGGTTGTGTGCTATCTCTAATTATAAAAAGTGACAAAATGCCCTCAAAAGTGAGATAGCGAACGTAGCAACACATAAGTATAAGACGGACAACCTAGTAGCAGTAGGTCCTCTTATACAGTATTTCGTGCTAGTCTTATAGTGTAAGCGAGTAAGCATATCTTGTTATTCAGTCACACCCGTGATGTAGAATGCATTATTCGACCAAAATACGAAAACTCCGCCGCTATCGTTTCTTTCGTTCATATGCACATATTCTTTGAATATCTATCTATATCATACATGAACAACGTCTGAATTAAGAAATTACTGGAAACATAAGAGTGTTTCTTGCTTGCCACATTTTATCTTGAGTTTTTAAGACAATAACGAGGTTAGATGTATTGTAACGTCATTGAGCTATTCGGTTTAATTCCATGAACCAAAAACGACATCTATGTAATGTAAAAAATATCTAGCCACAAATACAAAACAATTTAGTAGCTGTACATGAGGTAGGATAATATTCCTCAGGCTCCAATGCTCTAGTTTTGCATAATTGTTAGAAGCAGGTATAGTAGAAGACATGCTAATAAGAACACGCCTGTACTGGACACCTAGGCCAGTGACATCGACTGTAAAATGCTGGTTTCCTCTCGAGAGTACCTTGGGTAAGGATTTGCAATGAAACACAACTTCGCGAATGTCGTCAGACAGCTGACTGATTTGGCCAGTTGTTTGCGTATTTGTTGTGTTAAAAATCAACAGTTTCTACATGTGTTAATGTGCAGCAACTGTTCTTATCTCTAAACAGAAATGCATGGAAAATAATCATAGCGCCGAAAATTAATAACTAAGGTCCCACAGTTTTGTCGTGCGAGTAATTCATCCTGCAATATGGCACGTGTACGGTGATTTAAAATCATATCAAGATTAGTCATCCAGAACAGATAAACAATTATTTTAATTTTATAACATTTTAGGTAATCCATCTGCTGTCCAGTACGGTACAACACCTTTAAACTAATATTCAATAATATAATCACCATGTGAATTACTTCATTAATGATAACCCCGTCAATGGTCTGCCAGTGAATAAAGTCATTTTTCTCAATTTTAAAACCATATTCGGTTGTGTACTGTATTCCAACAAAGGGAATAATTAAAACTGTTTCTGAAATCAAACATACTTTTAGATTAATTCAACATAAATTAGGTAGTTTTCATCTGATAGGAGTCATTTTTTTCTTATAAATTATATTCACTAAAATGCACACATGTATCTACCATGTGTTATGTTTATTTTTTTAAATTTATTGTTATCTAAATTTTTAAACGTTTTTTGACTCTGTATCATACAGTAAAGCTTGTAAAAAATATGAAATCATGTAAAGGCCCATCAGGGCGTTTATTATTAATAAATAAATAAATTATCACCGGTGCAATTAAACATTTTTGTTTTCTTTATTTGAACTGTCCAGAGGCAATAGTACTAACACAAACGGCACAATCGCATTGCCCGAGGAAGACATGGCACGATCAAGTGAATCAGATACTTGAGTCGGGCCATGTCAAGAGTCAGAATAATAGAAGAGTATGCAGTATTCACCATATCTGCCAATGTAAATACATAGTTGTTTCTTATTGTAATGAAGTTGTGCGTAAGTACTATGAAGCGGAGTAAGGAAACTTTAGCATAAAATGGAGTTTACATTGATATTCTACTGATTATTTATTAAATTTGTTACCTTTTCTTACATTACAGTATTCAATGTAAATTGAAATGGCCAAAAAGCACGCCGTGAATACATAGTATGCTGAAATATCGCAATTCAAGTGTCGGAGAAGGATGAAAAACGCCGGTAGCAGAAAACTAAGATATAGCTTGTTTTTAACCTCCTTTTTGTATTTAACTGTGAACTGACATCCATCCAAGGCACTACCTATCTTTTTGTTCGTTAATGTTATTGGTTTAGCGTCAATATTCACATATTCAGTGGTAGAGCTAGCCATTTGATATATTGGAGGAACTAAATCATCTCGAAAATTGCCCGAATCAGGAGAGGGTCACAAAAAAAATATATTGTCATTATCAATCTGACAATAATGATCTGTCAAAAAAGGAGATGTTTATTATTTTTGCCATAGATTATTATTTTATCTATGTCGTGATATTTAGCTATTCCAGATTTAGCTCCTCAGCCTGTGAGCTGTGAGGTATCCATAAGTACCTATTCAAAAGGTCCAACCACGCTTCGGATCGACGGTACCACGCCGCTCTAGGCCGCCACGCAGAAAAGTCTCACAATAAACTGCGCTGTAAACCATTACCTTACTTTTGGACTTTACTTTTTTTGCGCGGCGGCCTAAGGTCTGGAATTGTGCGCGGTACCATAAATCAACTATCTACGCGGTACTATCACTCCGAAGTGGACGTGCAATAGATGCTCAAAAGGCCGGACCAATATTGTCGATGGCTATTTTTGACATCAACGGTGTTGTAATATATAGAGAATTTTCCCAACACGAAGGGAAATAAAAGTGCATTTAAAAAATTAAATAAATCCCAGATTTTAAAAACAAATTGTATGTATCCCTGAAATGTTTATATAACTGTGTGTGTTGTTTATAAAAGCTTACTATAAAAAAAGACGTAAATGCATGGTCAGTATAAAGTTGTCTGGTGAAGTTTATTCGCTAAAATTATTTCCTTATAAAAAAAATTACATTTTTTTTTTTTATTTGGTACAATATTTTTTACATTTTAAGTTTTCCAGTAATGTAGGCCTCACTGGGTGGCTTGTATGTGTACTTGTATTTATTTATTACTTGTACTTCCTCTATTTTCAAATACAATCTTCAAAACTAAGTTTGTGTCAATTAATTTTTTTTATTGGGGATGTGTCATGTACTGTATCGTAAGATTACTAACTGCTGGGTTAGAAGAGAAAGCGGGCGGAAGTTCCAAACTGTTTCGAATCAATGAGAACTTCTATCCGTGTGTTCGAATATGTACGTTTTATTTATTTTATTATAAGACACAATAACTTTACCTATTTTACAACATTATTTGATAATGTAGGCCTCACAGTCTTCAATGAGTGCTTTACCCGTGCTGAGGCCCCAATTCAAACATTTGAAATGATTTGCATGTAGTCAGTGTTTAATTGTAAAAAAATATTGTAGCGGTAATCACCATCGAGTCTTGACAAATTAATTTTCTCCTAGGGAAAAATTTCTCATCGCAAATCGCAACACCTTATGATAAAAATAACCTATAAAAGGCCGAAAGTCAATGTTTGTGTTGGTTTGTGTGTTCGACTCCATAAATCGGTTTCGTTTTAAATTATGTTGATAATAGTAAACTACGCGAGTTTTTAAAATGACGAGCATCATCAAGTTTACCTTGAAAGAGTTAAATACTCTGGTAAACGACGCGAATTCGTGTGTTTCGAAGAAAAGTGTGACCCAAAATATAGCTTTTCAGCCATGGTGCCTGTCAAATATGAAGGATTCCGTGGAAAAAATTTTGGACTATAAGATTGGGAAATTTGACAAAGAGTACGTTATATTCCTTATTTATTAAAAAAACAAAACAGAACTAGCAATATTCTTATTTTATGACTTTCTCATACATATTTATCGTGATTAATTTAGTTATTGTAAGTGATAAATCAACCGCTTTTGTTTATCAACAATATTGCGACATCAGTATGTAATTCCTCATAATGATGAATTGCATACTGATGTTGCAATATTCTTCCCGACTAGGCAAATGGGGTGGAAGTTATGCTGGATCATAAAGATTGACTGTGGCGAGCCAAAATGAATTTTTAAACTCATCTTAAATTAGGTAATTATTTCCCTAACCGCAGCACTTTTAGGCACAGATAAAGTAAAATACATTTTGTTTTTTATCAATTACTACAAGAAACAACTATTTACATGCACAAAGTAGGTTCTTAGTCAGGGTTAATTAAGTAATTTATGCGTATTATTGAAATGAAACTTTCTTTTATTCACTCCATAGTAAAGTCCAAAATGGCGACAAAGGTACCGTTTTATAGGGTGAATTGTGAACTTTGATTGAATAAAAATGTAATTATAATGCATCTTTAACCATCCATCTCGACAAAGATAGTTGTTTCTTGTAGTAATCGAGTTGAAACAAAGTATAATTACCATAATCTGTGCCTATCAAAAGTGCAGGGGTTAGGAAATATTTACCAGCATTTAATGCAGTATTTTCCACTTTCTAACTAATTTAAAAAAAATAAAATGTGCCTATTAACCGTGTCCCACTTTTCTGTATATCATTACTTATTATCAACATTATATTAAAAAATACAAAATTACTTTTTTCGACTTTCTTTTAAAACTATGCACGCACCATGATTTGAATCGACAAAAAAATGTTTTTACCTATCACCTCTCCCTTTGTACAAAGTTTGGTAACAATGCGTAAAAAATATAAAAGAAAGTCGAAAAAAGTAATTTCATATTTTCTGTATACGCGGTGTTATAATATATGCGACGATATTTACTTTATTAAGTAATTTTCCTCTTACTCTCTTGCGCATTGCTTAGGATTGCTTATTTACTCTATATTAATACTTTTTTAAAACTTTTCAGCTTAGACGGAATCATTTTGAGTTACAAGAATGTTAAAATTCTGGATGACCTTTGTGCCATTCGTCAGGATAGCTCCGAGATATACTCGGACGTTCAGGCGGACCTGTTTGTGTTCCAGCCACGCGTAGGGGCGACCCTTCACGGGGTCATCAACAAGACCAGTGTCACCCACCTTGGGATATTGGTGCATCGGGTGTTCAACGTGGTCATCCCGCGGCCGAGTAACGAACCGGGAAATAAATGGATCGGGGCGCAACTGTCTGTCGGACAAAAGATCTCTTTTAAAATTGTTGTGCTCGATCTCTTTGGTGCACTGCCGTACATTCGCGGATGCCTTGATGAAAAGTAAGTCGTTTTTGTGCAAATTCACCTCAAGGGCGCTGTACAAATTTATAATACATTTCTACAATGAACTATGTTATTACTAACTATATATGGAGATAATATACAGTACAATATTTACCTGGTAGGTCACTTGAGATTAACACTTAATTAATTAATTAGATACAGGATTTAGGACATAATTGGAAAATTGGATATAACTGGACTTTCTCTCAGGAATGGTATATTTCATTTAAGGGTATGACAGCTTAAAAAGGTAGGTTTTTAGTTTAGACCTGAATTCTGTTGGACTTGTTATGGATCTTAGTTCCGGAGGGAGTTTATTCCAAGCCTTCGGCCCTGATACTCCGAAAGCGCGATCACCAAACTAAGTATTTGGCTTGCGCTTAGGTTCCATCAGTCTGCCTACAGCTGCTGATGTTGCTGATCTAAGAGTTGACTGCCTCACTGACTTACTGGGACAACGCTTCTAACCACTGGGCCATTGGGACCTAATTGTTTTACATCTTTATTGTCAAGCTCTAATTTCAAATTCAGAATTAACGATATTATAATTCAACTAATCTTTATACCGAGTGGTTAGAGGCATTGTCCCATGAAGACAAAGATCCTGGGTTCGATTCCCAATTGAGACTGTTACCTTTTTATTTTTCAAGGTCTTGTTCCGTTTTGTTTATATTTATTAGTATTATCTTCTTCAATGATAATTTTATCAGCTTTTTAAAATGTCTTAATGGCATTATAACCAGAGCTATTTAGAATAACAAAAATCTTTCGTCCAAAACTTAGAACTGAGTTATGAAGGATTGAAACTAAAAATTACTAAATATCCATAAATAGAAGAAAGAAAGTGGGTTAGGCTGTTGTTGTTTTGGAGTAAAATGGGTAATGATGCATACCCTGTAGAGAGCAACAACAGCCTAATCGTTATTGGGCTGGTATTATAATATGAAATATACATTGCAAAATGATGTCAAATTGAAATACGGGGTTGGGCATTTGTTGCATTTATAGTTGAAATACGGGGTTAGGCGTTTGTTGTATTTATAGTTAAAGAAGAGCTGATTTCAAATATGTATGTTAGTCAATTTCAATTGAATTGCAGGTTACACTTTTGTTGCTCTAAACAGATCATTTGTCCAACTCATTTTTCGCAAATTATCTTCTCTCGAAGGCAAAATATTGGTATTTTACAAAATTTCTTAAAGTTTTTAATTTATTATTTGTATTGCATCTGCTTGTGAGTTGTGTTCCAATGAATGTTTAATAATCCTTGCTTTTCTTTTAGCTCTTTGCCTATCGAAGATTTGGATAATCCTCAAATCAGTGATGAGACAGATGATCTCGTATCTCATGTCAATTTTGCTGGAACGAAACCAAAATCTGCCAAAACTGTGAATATTGTTAAAAAGAGTCCCAAAAGTGTCCCCAGTCCGTATTCACCATCCTCTGATAAAACGCTGAAAGCAGAGCCGGGCACAAAAACGGAGAAAAATAATAAAATAATTCCTAAAAAGTATGTGGATTCTGATAGCGACAGCATATCCGATGTTGACGAAGAACTAATGCAGACGCAGACAAGCTTGATTGAAAAGATCATGTCTCTTGATAAATGTCAACGGGCTTCAGGAGTTAAACCGTCCTTTGCCAAAAACTCTATCGGAATTAAAAAAATAGACAAAACTAAACCTGCCAAAACTAGCTTTGTTGACGTGCGAAAACTGAAAACTATCAAAAACCTTAATAAAACAAGTGAAAACATTAACTCTAAACAAGATGAAACAACTAAAAGTGAAGAAACATATTATCTCCATTCTAAAAGTATTGCAAGCCCGGTGTTGGATAATAAACCTAGCAGAATTAGTGATGATTTTGAAAATATATCCGTGATCGCAAAGTCTCCAATAAAACGCAACACTCTTGACGATTCAACTTTGATTGTAGCATCCCCAAAAAAACTAACTTCTCTAGATGAGTCTTCTGTGATTAAGTCACCAAAGAAACCTAAATCTTTAGATGTGAAAGTCTCCAAAAGAAAGACAAAAATTAATGGGAATCAGAATAATAACAACATAAGTTTAGAAGTCAAAAATACTACCGGGGATTCATTGGTCACCACTTCAACTCCGTTTCCAAACATACTTGAGAAAACAAAGAAAAGCAGTTCGCAGAAGGAACATAATGATGTAGTGGAGATTAAAGACTCGAAAAAGAAATTGAGCTTTTCAAATGCTTCATCTGATAATCTCGCTACGCACAGCTCAAGTGATGCCACGTTACAATCTAACGAAATCAACAGCAAGAAGGTTAAATTATCTAAAAAATCTAAGCATATTTCAGATTCGTTCGTGAACACAAATAATTCTTCTCAGAATGAAGATTTCGATACCGATCTTTCCCAGTCTTCTTCGACAAGCAAGAAATTGCTAAAAAAGAAAAATAAATCTATATCAGATTATGATTCTACAAGTTCTATTATCATGAATACTCCGCCAATAACCAAATCCAACATCTTCCAAAAGCACCCTGCGATTGTCGATGATATGAAAAAATCAAGAACTGAGTATGACTCAATATTGGGTGGTCCATGCGATTCATCGGTAAAGAGTAAGAAGCGCAAGAGAAAATCTTCAGACTCCTCCGTTAATATGTCGGGAATCACCTCGGATGAGACGCACCAATCTGATGTCTCCAATACTGTTTCTCATAGAAAAAAGAGGAGGAAAAACAATGAACCTGATACACTACCACCACCACTGCAGGTTAGTTAGTTTACTTTTGCAGGTAACCAGATCTTAATAGCCAGGTACTTTCCCACCTTCCTCCTCCCCATCCCCTCCCCACTAACTTCACCCACACAACATACCCCAATTGGCGATGCCATAGTCTCACTGGCTTTAGACGGTTGGGAGCAGTTGTGACAAGTCTCCTGTCTCCAGAGGACTATTAATCTTTTAACTGCAACTGATGCACAAGTATGTGATTTGTGACCTGTACGTCTGTCACAGAGTGTTCACAGAATGTATAGGTCAATAAATCTTCATCCAGGAATTTGAATAAACATATTAAATCTTAATGATAAATTTAAAACATCAAAGTCAATGGTTAAGAAAGACTATCCATGCAGCCATGTTATTGATGATAGTGTTTTTGGATTGACGTAGTCTGTGACACAGGCTTCCCATGGCGGCTGAGAAAGAATGCACTCCATGAAGTACGATGGGGATTCGTTGAGTACTATGTTTTAACCTTCGCAACGCTGGCCGTTTCAACGCATTCTATCCAATCAAGTGATCAAGCGTGTTTTGTTTGTTTTGCAATGATCTATTCCATCAATTAATCAAGCATGTTTTCACTGTTTTGCAATGATCTATCCCATCAATTAATCAAGCATGTTTTCACTGTTTTGCAATGATCTATCCCATCAATTAATCAAGCATGTTTTCACTGTTTTGCAATGATCTATCCCATCAATTAATCAAGCATGTTTTCACTGTTTTGCAATGATCTATCCCATCAATTAATCAAGCATGTTTTCACTGTTTTGCAATGATCTATCCCATCAATTAATCAAGCATGTTTTCACTGTTTTGCAATGATCTATCCCATCAATTAATCAAGCATGTTTTGTTTGTTTTGCAATGATCTATGCCATCAAATAATCAAGCATGTTTTGACATAGAATATATGTTTTAATGAAACTTCCTGATCACATAATACATATGCGACATCCGCGTATGGGGATAGGCGCCGATAGATCACATATGCGATATCGCCTGGATCAGGTTAATATAATATATATTATTTTTGTTCCAGGATTGCAACAGTGAAGTTCACTTTATGCCACCGGCAAATGTGAATGGAAATTCAGACGGAGATTTCAGTTCTTCTGATCTGAAAAAACAGAAGAAGAAAAAATCCGCCTTCAGTCAAGAATCTCACAACGGTAATTCTGCCAGCACTTTGGTGAAAGTAGAATCATCTAGTGATGAAACCAGTTCGAAAAAGAAACACATCAAACGTCGTCAATCAGTTTGCGCCCAAGAAATTTTAGCACAAATAGAAAGTGACCCATCGTTATTGGACGAAATTCAAATGCTTTTAAAAGCGAGGGCTGATAAGCATGTAACCACTTGAAGGTGTAATAATGAGGTTCAATATTATATATTTTTAAGTAATGTACATAAACTATAGACATTTAAGTAAACTAATTAAGTTTAGACTTATCGTACAAGCCATCGTCATTCCATCATTATTTTCAGAAATATTTTGCTGTGTGTTTTCACAGTCAAGGGTCAAAGAAAGGTAATTATTTATAGATTAAACTTGATTCAAAATGTACACTGCGGGAATCCAACACTGGTGATATGCGAAATGTGTGAATGTTAACATCCTTTCAGCAAACACTTCATTAAAGCCTAAGACACATTACGCTATACGCATCACCGCTTACTTGGCCCCGCAGATTATATGAGGTGTCACACTACTCTATAATCTTCCTCAAGAGAGGGCGTCAGATCAATTGGGGAATTTCCGCGGAATATCATTTCTTTGTATGGGATCTGTCACCTTGACAGATGACAGCTACGTGATCACGGCGCTCCCTAAATTGATCTACTGCAGGAGAGTGGATATCGTCTGGCTAGCAGACCACGGCGTATCATCGTCGCCACACCCACACTTATAACACATCATCTGTCAGGTGTGACAGGTCTGTATGGGATTCTATGGCGAGCGATATGGTGTTGTATAAAACTCTTTGATGCGTATAGCGTAATGTGTTTGTAAGTCATTGTGCATTTATTTTTATTTTGTGTGTTTGTTATCCACCGGGGTAAATTTTTTTCCACTATGATGTAGCGAAGAATGAACAACTTACAGCCATAGTTAATAGAAAGAAAGGTAAATACGGCATGAAAACGTGATACGACCAAACTGCACGCAATACCTAAGCGGCAGAGGCAATGAAAGTTATGCCTTTAGTGTGTAGGTAGAAATAAAGACAGATTTGCAGTTTTGTGCAAACAGTTTTATACTAATAATGGTTCACTGCCCATTTCCCTTGTTTCTATTATCTATGGATTTGGTAGTGGCCAGGTCGATGGGTGAACACTGATATCTTAAGGACTGCAATATCTAGCTATTAATGTGGTTAATAAATTTTAAAAGATTTTATTTCCTGCATGTATGCAGTAAGAAATTGAGAATTGAAGAAACGAATCGATGAAGGTGTCATAATATATTTTATGTTAAAGTTTTGGTTGTCCATTCTTGAAAATCAAAAGATATTGCCAAGATTTTCATTGGTGCAGGGGGAATGGATTCATAACACCTTCATCCACTTGCGTCTTTAATTATTTATTAATTTATTTACATACTTATTTTATCAGAGACTAATGTTGCGGAGTTGAAAACTCCATATTATATACCTGGCTTGAATAATTGAGAATATTTGGCAGCTAAAAGTAGAGATTCTAATAAGAATCTGAGATAATGTTGAGTGAAATGCATTGAAGGAACCTTGGCATAAAATTTTATTGTTTGTTCCACCAATTTCAAAAACGTTTTTTTTTTGTATTTCTGCCTCCTGTCTTCCATAAAGCTGTACCTCTAATGGCGTTATTATGATTTTTTCAAGGCTTTATTGTTGCAAATGCTTGCCTCTGACCTCCACTAATTTCTCAAACTTCTATCTAATCCAACTAAACTGTCTTTCTTTTTAAAACTTTTAATGCCAATCATCCGTCTGTCACTGCAACTCCTTTTTATTACCCTTAAAAATAAATCAAGCACCGTACATTTGGTTATCGTTTAGTAACTGGACAAATGCATTGAGTTCTCACCCACGCGTCGTAGTATCAATTCCTCTGTTGGCTTCCTCCATCATGACACAAGCAATATTTGCCACTTATAATGATGGTAGTAGGAGTTTAAAAGCAAATTATTTCAGGTTATTTGTAACCCATTAATATTACACATTCGTTAATAGTGCATAACTGTACAAATCGCAAGTGCCTCCATTGCTGAATTTGGCAGTCTTCTCTGATCTGGTGCTCCAAAAACCTTTGACTCTGCGGTCTCTTTGATAGATTCCCTTATCTTAACATCGCAATCTTTACAGCAGAGTTGTCAGGTAGGTACGCTGTCCTTGTTCTACTGATATTTCAATAGAAGATGCTCCGAGAAACTAGCGTAATTGATCCCTTCAGCACCGGTGCATAGTCTGAACCTCGAAAACTCGAGCTCAACATTTGTACACCGTTTACATCATTTGTCACGTGAGAATGGGTTGTTTCTGCAACTCGTTCTCAAGTTCAACAGCTTGGCTGTGGAACGATTTGCCGGCCTCTCCTATAACAACAGTATCTTCAAGTCCCATGTTCACTCCTTCCTCTCCTCAAAAAGACAGCATCCACAAAGATGCCATAGAAATTATTAAAAAAAACATGAGAATGTTAATTTAAAAAAAAAAAAAACTTATGGTGTATAAAAAATCTTTTGTGTGGGTGTCTTCTTATTTTATTAATTACGTTTTTACAGCAGAGGAAACATTATTTTGTGTAGCATGAGAATGCAGTTCTTTTTTTTATAATTGATTAATATGAATTATTTTTAAATTCACAATCTTTTCGTTTTGAAAAGTAGACCTCCATAGTTGCGCCATGAGAGTTCTTACTCTTCTAATTAAATTGATAGATGTTTTTATGTACTACGTTTGAAATAAATTTTAAAATTGATCTCAATGGTCTCCCTGATAATCATTCAGAATCTAGTCATAGCTAGATCTTAATAGCGAGGTACTTCTCAACCATCTGCCTTCCTCCTCCCGATTTTCATACACATCCCACAATTTTGGAGTGCCGTAGTCTCACTGGCTCCAAGCATTTGGACTCCTCCTCTTTTATTCTCGAATAAAATATTTTTTTTCACTGGAATGATCGCCTCAAACTTCTTAAAAAAAGCATAAATCTTTTTACATTCATTTTATCATATTATCTTGCCATGATGTAGTAGAAAACATTAAGGATGAGTTGTTTTACAAAATTTGAAGAGTTCATAAAATTTCAAAGCTGATTTTCTGTAAAGGTTCTATTCAAGTTATGTTATTACATCACTATTGGCCAGTTGTTTCACAAAACTCCTTAGAATTGATTTTTTTTACAGAACCAATGTAAATATTTTTTTAACCTTTCTGACCTGAATTAAAACTGGCAGTGTTAGGACATATTTGATGTTTGATAACAATTGGTAGAGTTATTTGAAAAATTTTCCTGTTCTATTTTTTATTTTCAATACTTTAGAAGTTATCGTTAATTTCATTTGAAATAATATTAGGTCTCAGAGGGCGTGTTTCACATAAAATGACAAATCGTACACTGTGTACAAAAAATGTAACAATTTATTCAATTAAAAAAAATTACATGAACATTGAAAAAATATCATGTATTTTCAAAAATATACACGATCCGAATTTTTCTGTTTGCTTTATTTTTAACAGAGTTTTATGTTTATTTATGTGCTTAAATTTTATTTGAACATTTCTGTATCCTATTATAATATTTATTCATTATGTTTGAGGCATAATACTATTATGTATTGATTTATGAGAAATATTCCCCTTCTGAGGGAGATAAAAGGGTAGATCTATAAAAAATTGTATTATTATTTTTCATAGTTTATGTGTTTTTAATGTTTTTTGAAAACCAATACGTTTTTACAAAATCACTTTATAAAATTTTATTACCTACAATACATACTTCGTAATACTTCACAAACAATGTTTTGAAGTAACTACAATATTTATTGTTTTATTCCTGAAAATGGTCTACGGAAAAATACCCTATTTTTGACACTACCAATTTCTGACATATATAACACATACATATTACCATTTTACCAACTGAAATAACATTCCTACACACATTTATATCAGTGAACTAGCTGTACCCCGCCTTGCGTCGCTGTGGTTCAGTCTGTCTGTTCAGATAGAGAAACAATAGCGCATTTTAAGTGTTTAAAAACATAGAATGTTGGTCCAACAGATCGGGCTGTTTTTCAAAAAAGTATGTTTTTACCAGTCACCATCTATATTGTAATATAGGTATATAAAAATACATGCGTATTTGAATGCAATGTTGTGTCAAAATTTCAAAGCAATCGGTGAAGAAATTTCGGATATTTAAGATTTTGAACAAACAAACATTTACATTTTTTTATATAGATAGATAGATTGAGAAAGTAGTACCTTTCTGCCTCTAATTCTTGCATAGTAAAGGGAGTGTTTGACCCTTAATTCTACCAAAATCATTTTTAGTATACCTCGGCACATACTATTGTGAGATTGTGCATTTTTCTCTTTTTTTTGTGAGTAACACGACTTTTACATTCTGTGATGACACAGTTCACCAACGTATTTTTGTATATGTTTCATTTTAGGATTCCATATTATTTATTTATTTATTAATTTTCGGGAAATCGACAGTTTACATTTATTAGCCAACATAAAACCAATTATAGATTTCCTCCTTGTGACTTTACCTCTACTGAGACAGCATAGTAAGGAATGAGTAAATTAAATTTGTAAGAAAGGAATATGAAATCAAAAATTTATACAAAACAAAAGATTATATAAAACAAAAAATTTACAAAACAAAACATTTATCAATACATTTATAGCCATGGATAGAGGTTGTAGATATAAATCAAATCATAATAGAAATAAACAATAGAGACATAACATTATTCACAAACCATCGGAGAAATATTATTTTATAGACCTCTTGTTCACAACTGAAAATATCCACCTTGGATAATACTCTATTTTAATTATTGTATAGTCTATTCAGGCAAGAATTTTGCTTAGAGTTTGTTTTGCATTGATCCACCCTGAATAGGACAGAAGAGCGTGTTGAACGCGCAGGTACATTGAAATGAATCTTATTTAGCAACTCTGGGCATTGAATATTATTGTTAACTTCTTTATATAGGAATAGTTCATCCTTAATCATTAAAAAAATAGAGGCACCTATTTCAATGGGTTTTTGTTGGTTTTTGAGCAGTCAAAAATTGCTACCATTTTTAACAAAGTGATCATATTTCTGACATTTATGTCAGAAAATGATACATTTTTTGATAATGTCATGTAAAATATTAGAAAATACCAGATTCACATCGTTTTTGGTATGTCAGAATTACAAACTGCGATATCAAATATTAGAAACACATTGATTTTGGTATGTCAGAAATAGGTGTTTCGTTAGCATGATACATATTGAATCATAATAAATATATCAGAAAGTGAGATTTTATTTTTTATAAACTAAACAATGTTTCCAAAATAACAACATTTTGTGTCATAATAGATCTTTGTTAATACAAAGCAATTTTTTGAGAAAAATATTGAAATTCATGAAAAAAAAGTAATGACTAAACGTGTCAGAAATAGGGTGTTACCTTACTAGACTATTAATTTATCTCTTTATGTTTATATCAACATTGTTCTTAACCCTTCCCTTACGGTTCTAGAAAATCATTTGAGCTCTGGTGCTGTGCACTCAGTACACAGGGTACCTACACATTTTCAATTTTGTCATTTTATTCAAATTGGATAAAAATGAATAGTTTACATTATCACTTATATAAATCATTTTATTATTAGTATATATAAACATAAGTAAAATATTATGTATTAGTGCTGAAAACAAGAAAAAATCATTGCCCATGCATAAAACGCATGATACATCCATTACTGCCGGCAGACCACCGGCTACTACTGATAACAACGCATCGTGGCACGGTGAGTGAAAACCCCATACCCCTCTCGCTCACCACCGCACCATTAGGCTTATAAAAGTACACAGTTATGCATATAGGTGTATTTTATCAACAAAAGATTTTTATCTGCAGCATTCGATAAATACTTACAGATTTGAATTATTTTATCCGATACATAAATCTATTGCTGGTGCACACATAAAATATGATCTCTGTGTTTAATATATCTACAGAGATATTGTAATAATAATTATAGACTTGTTAAATCGGTTGACAGCACCAGCAAGGAAAGACTAAGTTAATATTATAGATCTGATAATATGTGCAGTTGATCAGTAAAGGTAATTTTGTGATTAAATGAAATGGTCTACGAAATCAAACGGGGAAATTATTTCCCTCAGGGTCTCCTGTGTTGAATTAATAAATACAAATACAATAAAATTTGGTTAACATTTTTAATACATTTATACATGGATAACACAACTACGTTTATAGTAAATATTTTGCACTTAACTATATTATATTACCCGCTTGATTCATCTGAAACTGTCTACAAATATAATCGTCCTTTTTGGTCGAGGCCACCAACTCTTTACGCAGTTTTCTCAATTCCTCGAGGTACTTGCTGGGGTTTCTTTTTGTGCGCGGATAAGGGGTGGGTGCAGCCTGCCAAGTGGGAGGCAGGGAGGCCAGCTGTCTGTTGAAAGTGTCCGAATACCGAGCAGAAACACTTGAAAAATATCCCGATGTCTTTTGAGTACGATCTTCCAGCCTATCCAACGAGTCGAACAGAGTCTTTTCAATGGAATCTATTTCTTTCCCGGCTGAAGCGAGTTCGTCATCACTCGAAAAGACTGTTTCATCTAAGTCCAGATAATCTGGAATCTTTGGACTGTCTTTATTTGTTTTGATTTGCTTCTCATTATTTATTAACTCATCATTAATCATACGAGAATAACACGCTGTGTTTGTTTTGAATTGTGGTCTGTGTGATGAAGTCGATGGCTTGGAATAGTGTGCTTGTGGATTAGCATTATTGTTGTCTTTTTCATCAACAATTTGTAATGGTGTATTACAAATTGGAGAAATTGATTTGGGTGGTGTGGTGTTGCTGGGATGAGAGTCAAAAAATCGATCTTTAACGTGACTCAGTGATGTGACTAGATTGGTGGCTTCTTTTATTAAATTAGAAGTGGCTTCCATGTACTGAAGGCATTTTGTATCGTGTTCAGATGTATCAAGATTTTTGAGATGTTTATGAATGTCCGTTTCTGTTTTATCGGAAGGCACTTTGATTCTGTCATCCCAGCACCGAATGCCCATGAAATTGTTTTTTGCTGAAGGCTTTTCCGAAACAAACGAATCAGTTATTTCAGGACTTAAAGAATCTCGGTCCATTGTGTCCCTAGGAGATCGGCGGATAGATTCGTGACCGCAGGTTTCGAATGCGTCATTATATTTAAGGTTTATCTGTGGGGAGCTGCTTCTTGCGTTAGTCGGCTCTGTGCTTTCTGTGTCGAACTTCCAAGAGACAGTTTTGGATTTTTTTCTGTGACGAGATTCGCCAGACCGTTTCGGCGATACTTTGATATTATAAGGGTAGCTATTTTGGTCTCTTCCCATAATGATATCCTTCATGTTGATCCAACGATCATTGAAATTCGAGGAAACGCATATTCGAGGTAAAGGAACGTAAATATTCTCGAGGAAATCGGCGTTAAAATTTTCAGGAACGGAATTAGCTTGAGTTGATTTTGATTCGTAAAGGCAACCACTTTCACGACTTAGGTCGTCTGTCCCGACACCTTTATTCGCTCGTGTAGAGTCCGCTGTTCCGATTGGCGCGGAATCGGGCGGTGTAGCAATGCGCGAAGTCACGCCAGCTAGTTTTACGACTTCTCCCTTCCCGCTCGTCACGCGATCACTGCTTTGATTGATATTGGCCGGTGTTTTACTTTTGATTACGCTATTGTAGTTTGTCACTTCGGAAGGTTCACGCCCCTCGGTAGTTATTTCTCCTCGGGTTTGAGTACACTTCCCTGACACCGAATTTCCGCTTTTGATAATATCTTTCGCGTCAAGGTTTCCGGAAAAACTCGCGTGCGAAATTCGTAAAGGACTTTCCACTGAGTTATTTGAAACAATCGTTTGTGGAAAAATTCCATCTCCGCTGGCTCCGTTTTCCCCGGGGTTGTGATTGTTTAGAAGATCGGGAGTTGTACGAATCGACAGCGATCGCAAGTCTGAAGCTTTGTGACTTTCGTTCTCTAAACTATCGTCAGAAATACCGTCTGTTTCGTTTTCAAATTGGCTACAGTCGTGAGAAATGCTAATATTTAAAACACGAGGCGATGTAGATCTATCGTTAAGATTAACTGGCGCGGGGGAGTCGCGACTGACTTTGAGGTATTTCGTAAATGACGAGTATTTCTTCCTAGGCGGTGCTATTTCTTGAGTTTGAGTTGATGCCGCGTTTAACGAACGAATTTCTTCGGTCATGTTGCCACATGTTCTAGTAAAAGTTAAATTAGCATGATTGCTTTTGAATTTATCGGTTTCGATGCTTTTATCAACGCTATACAAAGAGCCACTTGTCGTTCCCACGGAGGCTTCTTTGCAAAGTAACGTAAAAGCTTCGGTTTCGACACTGACGTGTCGGTAAAGTTTGTCTTCATTACTAGGAAAGGCTCTGAATGGTTCAATGTCGTCTTGAATATCGATAGCGACCTCTTTCACTCTAATCGATGTTTTTATGTCTGTTTGCGTTTCCGCAGGCACTCCTGGTCTTATCCGACGCGAGGCCCGTAGGGCTTTGTAACTGATATCAAGAAGCTTTTTCCTTGCATTGCTGCAAATTTTCAGCTCGTTCAGTGGCTTTTTGTTGATTCCTGCTGGTGTGGAGTTTGGGTGCACACTATCCTCTTTTCGTTTGGACGTGGAATACAGCCTGTCTGTGACTGAAGCCACGATAACCGCTCGTTTGTTGAACGGTTCGTAAGAAACGTGTGGTTTGCTAACATTCGCAGTTGCAGAGGAAGATTCGGCTTGATCTTTTGATATGTCATTTTCGTTGAAATGTTGATTATTTTCCTCGTGCAATTTGTCTTTATTCTCCTTCTCAGTTAGTCGACTGCTTGCAGTTTTGTTTAACCTCACTAAAGGCGTTTTTCCATTTGCCGATTTGAGTGTTCTAAACGAACTGAATTTCTCCAGAGAGGGTAACACTTCGTGGGAGCTGTATTGCCGCTTCTTATTGCGTAGAGGAGGAAGTGGTACGTCGTGGACACTTCCTGTTCTGTGAAGTCTTGGACCGAACAGTAAATCCTCCGCCTGACTGGAATGAATGTTGGAAAGTGTAGAAGGAATGCTGGTATTCCCAGAAAGCGTATCATTGCTATTGACGCTCATACGAGACGAAGCCAATGAATTGAGAGAGTCTCCACCCTCGTTTTCTCTTTCTGGTTTACCCGCTGTGCCCTCTTCTTTGATTGTGCAATCTGACATTTCACTGACATCGTGCAAGTCTTCGTTTGACTTTGAATGATCCTGGCTCTCCACTTCTTTAGCATCAAAGGACACCTACAAAAACAAATTACGATGAGAAGCCATAATAAGGACTGATTTGTCTGGCGATATAGAACCTGCAACTTATTCGAACAATCCGTTTTAGATCATTCGCTCACAAGGGGGATCTAAAAAAGCGGGCATTAAAACCAGGCTATCTATATCAGTACAGTCGATCGATAATGTCGGTAACTTGTCATCGTTCACGGGCACGAGTGCAGATTGCACACTAACAACCAACAGCTCACAATGACTAAGTGTTCTTAATTTATTCGACGTGAACTGTTGTTTGTACGTTAGCGATCTGCAGTCGTGCTCGGGAACAATGACAAGTTATCGACACTATCCATAAATCAATAATTAATATCAATCAATCATGCTAAATACCCAGATACATATACAAAAAACAAACCAAAAACGTCACTCAGAAAGTAATGATTCCTGGTTAGTGAAGAATCGTTTTTTTTTAAGAAATCTTGCTTAGTTGAAAATTCAAGAAAGATACTCTGTTCATAATTGGAGTGATTTTTAAAAATTACATTTGGCAAAGTTTTTGAGGCTGCCATTATTGGCTGGTAGAAGAATCTTACGGTTAACAAGGCTTAAATACTCAAAATAATAATAAAATCACTGGTTCAACATTAGCTTTTAACACATCAAGTACAAATCGACTGACCTGCGTGGTTTGGTGCGTGAGCTCCGGTAGCGTCTTCCCTTTCCTGGCGGAGTCCAGCAGTTCCCTGAGGCGTGCCACCTCAGCCCTGAGCGCCCGCAGGCTGCGCTCGGCGGCCCCCCTGGCCCCCCGGGCCCCCGGCGCCGCGGAGCCCGGAGGGATGCGCCCGGCGCGCGAGGCCCAGCGCATGGTGTTTACGGTCTCGGCGTAGCAAGCGCAGGATGGGGACACGGCTGCAATTTGACGATTGAATTAATGGGTAACCTAACTTTAATTATTTTTTGTGCTCGTACATTCATTTTACAGGTAAAGAGATATGTGCCAGTAAAGCAAACTATAAAAAATGGTATTGGAGTGTAAAATAATCAGTGACTGTATGTAAGACTCTAATATCGTGATTTGCTCGACCCTCACATTTGAATTATTTCTGATAAACGTATTACTAAAATCTCAAATGTTTCTCGAGGGGTCCCTACGAATTTAAGTTATTTATATTTATGATTAATAAAAACAGGACCTTACCATTAAAATATTTTATGTAAAACGGTTTGAAAATTTTATAAAGCACAAGCTTTTTTTTATTTTCCTAGACGATGAATTAGTAACTTCCCGAGGGATCCCTTTAGAAACATTTGAGATTTTAGTAATACTTAATCAGAAATATTCAAAATATATCCCACGGAAAGATCGATACTCTAGGCCTGCCAGGGCAAAGTCGACCGTAGGTCCGTCCATTACGCCGGGCCGCGCCGAATATTGTTTTTACAAGACTTCATCACTTAACATCTATTTTAGAGATTTGATAGGGCAAATTCAACTGCAAGTCTGTCGAACAAACCTGGGCGGCGCATCGCATATTTTTGTGCACGGCTTCTTCACTTACGTCATTAAGATTCTGGCTTTATTTTAGGATATATTGTCTCGTCTTAAGTAGTAATGTTTTGTGAACAGTGCGAACACCTCACTAGGAGAACCTGTGCTGAGGTGTTCGCATGTTTTATCTAAAACGTACGTATTTAAAAATGTTATTTGTACAGTAATAATATCTCTTTTTAAAGTAGATCTAATTATGTAATTTAAAAACTATTTATTACAATAGTTTATGTTCGATTTGGGGTAAAAAGTTTTTGGAAAAATTGTGTATTGTGTAAAAATGTATAACAATGGTTTTGTTATGACTGTCTCACTGCCAGTTGCTTCCCAGAACTTAAATAATAACAGAACTTTGAAATTAACTAAAATATGATGAACTGTTCAAATTCTGTAAACAACTGGCCCTTGGCCTTTTACTAGATAAGTATAGGTAATGTTTAGAGTTTTGTTCACAAAATATACACTATATACAACATATAACGGCGCAGCAGTTAAGATTCGAATAAAAAATAAGGAAAAATAATTCAAAAACAAAAATAAACATTATAATAAGTACCTACCGAAGCATTAATGGATTTTTTTGTACGAGAAATACGTACGTATAGTGCGTGAAATACGAAAAAATTAACTGTATTTTGTGCTGTTCAATGAAAAAAAAAATCAGTTATAGGTACATAATTAATATATAAAAACAGGTTTATTTTTTATGGTGAATTATTTTTATTTGAAACCTCTACCTTATTTTTTAAATTTAATATAAATCAAATTTAATGATACAGTGTTTTCCAATAAGAGGTGTTATTTTGAATAGCCCGCTATTTCGGTAGATGTTACTTTTGAAGCTGTCATTTTTTAACATTTGACAAGTAGAAACTACGCCATTAATAAAAATGAAACGATACACGCTTCAACAACGCATTGAAATTATTAAAATTCACTTGAGTGAATCAAATGCAAATCATCTTGAGTGATGAGGCCCATTTCCACCTCGGTGGCTTCGTCAACAAGCAAAATTGTAGCATCTGGGGCTCTGAAAACCCAAGAGTTATTGTTGAAAAGCCTCTCTATCCTCAACGTGTGACTGTTTGGTGCGGTTTATGGTCCGGCGGAGTCATTGGACCTTACTTTTTCGAAAATGAGGCTGGAGCAACAGTGACGGTGAATGGATTGCGATATCGAGAGATGATTAATGATTTTTTTATGTCCGGAATTGGATGGTATTGATCTGGACAACGTTTACTTTCAACAAGACGGCGCTACGTGCCACACAAGCAACGAAACCATTGATCTTTTAAGATTGAATATCAAAATAACACCTCTTATTGGAAACCCTGTATTATTTTTGTTTTTATTATTGTTACAGCTGTTTCGCCTTTCAAGGCCATTGTCAAACGGTGTTTCAAATTAAATGTAATTCTACGAATTAAACACAAAAACAATTAATAATTTACCCTTACCTTAGTTGCTTCTTCAATGTCCTTGTCTGCTAGTAAAATACGGAACATATTACCATTTTATTTTTTATCTTTACAAAATATGATTCTAAACATTTTAACTTGTGACACGTCAAAAATTTAGAATTTATAAAGATTAAGGCCGACTTAGTACTACAAGCATGGGCGCGCGACCGCCATATTACGAAGTCAGTGCTGTCGCTAAATCACCGTTTAAAATAGTCTATAATCACTGTATAGGATCCCTTAAAGAACGACCGTCACCGAGATGTTTTTGATGAAACGTATTTTATATTTAATTTAATATGTCAATAAATATATTGCATATCGGTTGCCTAGCAAATTTTAGTCCAGGGTATGATTAATTAATAATTTAAAAAAAAAATTTTAAACATTGCACCGGTTTGATTATTATAAAAATTCTATACCAATCGAAAGTATGAAACCCATAGAATATGCAAACGTTAGGTTAGGTTGAAAATGAAAAGAATATCGTTATCCTTTTCATTTTCAAGAACAAATAGCATGCGCACTCTCTTTGTTTTAATGGACGGACAGCTGCTATGCTTTGTCCTCTTCTATCGCATGGGATGGTTGGTTGGGACCTCTCAGTCGCACACGAGAATTCCCGGCTAGTTTTCAAAAAGTTTTAGTTTTCAAAATTCGACAACCGGAATTCGGGACTGATTTTTAGCAGGCAACCTTATACCATCGTGTTCATAATGAAATAATCTTTAATTTCATATAATTTTTATTCAATAATCAGACCGGTGCAAAATGCTTTTTCAATTTACCTGTTTATACATGGCAACCTGAGAGATGTGACCGGAAAAGAGTAGGCAACCTAACGTTTGCATATTTTATGGGTTTCATACTTTCGAGAGTAAAATCTGTTTGTTCGCTCCGGGATTTGAACCCGCAACCACCTGATTGCTAGTCGAGAGCCTCACCCCTCTACCACGGAGGCCGTCAACAACCTAGGCCTTGCCAAACATTTGAATTTACTGTAAATTATAATGTAGAAATATTTGCCTGCGACGCTTATTCCACACATCTAAACCTGTAATAAGTTTATTACTAAATGACGCAAAAACTTCGCGAAAGGAACACGACCTTAAGGCTATGTAAATACGAATGTTAGAGGGAGCACGCTAATATTAACGATAATAAGCGATAATAATTAACCGAAAATTGTGAAAATATTTAATAAAACACGACTCGTTTAAAATAGAGCAAAAATCTCTCGACAAATGCCTAAGTTGCATTCAAAGATACGCTGTGATTTTTCATACCTATAAAATAACTTATTAAATAACAATAAAATTTGTTTTTAATTTTTCGGAGCATACTTTGAGATTTTTTCTGTCGAGGGAATTTCATACAATTACCGTTTCGGCTTTACAAATTTATAGATAATGTCTTCAAAAACAACATATATTTTTTTAGGAACTTAAAAACTTAGTGTTCAAGAAAAATGTGTTATAAATCGGTAGAAATTCGGAATGCGGGGGCTTTATGGGATACCTTTCGAATCTTCTGCAATACTTACCTATTTATTGAAATTACAACACCGACTGAAAATATTATTCAATTCAGATTATAAAAAAAATCCTGTAAAACTCGCCTACATTAAAATCATAGTCACAATAGAGATATAGGTATTGTATTTTCATCATCATAAATTCCAATGGTGGAAAATGGTTCTGGGTAAAATTGTAAATTGCCTATCCAAAGTTCCGAGGTTTTGTGGAAGTTTCAAGGATTTCATAACACCTGTAATTTCCTTACGAAAGTTTTCACAAAAATTCGGATTGTTTTCTTGGACTCTGAACTGAAGTTTTGTGACTTAACCTAGTGTCTATCAACATAACCTATAAATTGAATATGAGCTTCAAACTTTGATTTCTGTGGTTGAACAATTGAATGGGTACTTACTGGCAATCATTATAGTGGTGGTGAATCCAGAGAGGGTGTCCTTCAGTAGCCAGGTAAGAACTGAATCTCTGTAGGGCACGTATTTTGTGCTACGCGAACCCGGTGTTGCTGTAAAAAAATATTATTGATGATAAATCACGTGCGAGTATAAGGTAGGTAGGTACTTCTCAACTTCCTCATGCCCGTAGACTTCTCTTACCCACTCCCAACAGCCCGCAACATATCTCAATAAATGGGAATAATAGCCCTTCATGAATAACCTAACTTTTCATGAATTAATATCACTTTTTAAAGGTGTTGAATTGTCATTTTGATGAGTTATTCGGTCACCCCAAACGACACGGTTTTAAGGCGATGCCATACGTGGTGATGCAAAATCATGTGTTTTTGGTTTGAAAATTTGGTTGCCTAGAAATGTTTCAGATACTTTAATTATTAAATACTGCGGGTAGAATACATCTTGGCCTTTGAAATAATCGAGTATTTTTTAGATAAGTCTTTTTATAAGTCCAGAAAAAAATAATGTATGAGGCCTATGAAAACTGCTTTAAAGTTCAAAATCTCCTACTTACGAACCGATTTTCGGTTATGATTTTATTGTATAATGTGGAAAATTAAGTTATTTATAAAATGATCGAAAAAAAATAAATATTTATGCCTGCACATCCACAAAATAAAATGAAAGGCACTTTTTGGCCATGTTTTTTTCTTGCTTAAATCAAAACAGGCGGATGGTGTTAAGCGGTAATTTAAACCTTATCGCCATCTACGTAAGGGTTGTTATTGATAGCGGCTCAATTTAAAATATTACACGACGTAGTGCATCGCCTTAAACGCATTCTTTCCTTTATTCATATTCATTAATCATCCAACATCATGACCCGACTCAATTATTTGATTCACTTGATCGTGGCTGTATTTCTCGGGCGTCCCGGATACGTCTACTCTTCTGGCACACTATAGCTAATTGAGCACCCTAATAGTCACTAAGTGCGTATAATAATGATATAATTATACGCACTTAGTGACTATTAGGGTGCTCAATATAGTTAATTGAGCATACTGTCAGAGTCACTAAGTGCTTATAATAATGAGATAATGTGTGCAAATGCACATAAAACATGCCAAAAATCAGTAAAATAAAATTGTTTACTTCTCTTGCATGGAGAAGAATTTGAACTGATGATTTATTGAAAATCTCTTCAAATTATTCGTAATCCGGTTAAAAACGGGATTGCAGGACGTTTCCTGATAAACTTTTAGTATATTCCTTATATATCGGAACACGTGTTCATGCACCTGCATTTTTGTGGACACGTGTTTCGACATCATGATAATAAATTCCTGTTATACTAAAAGTTTAACAGGAAACTTATCAATTCATTCGTTAAGTGCCTGCAATCCCGTTTTTAACCGGATCACAAATAATTTGTATCAGTATGACATAAAAAGCTCGATGGACTATTATGGTCTAAGCCAGAGGTTCCCAAACTTTTTTGCCCCGTAGACCACTTGCCAAATATATTATTTTGAATATTGAATTGTCCTATAACTATTAACGTCCCATGTGATAATCATTTATTTTTTTCGTAAAAGATTCCCTTCCCTTGCTTGCCCTACAACCGGGTGGCGATATAGTTCCTCTGTTTTTGCATTGTGCAGACAGGGGCGCCCTTGTGAGGTATTACACCAAATGAAAATGGAGCAGGATAAGCAACGGGAATTTCTTTCTGCAGCTGGCCCTACAGAACTGCCCCTTAAGTTCTTTGTTAGCGCTTATTCCGATCAGTTCTTCTTGTCATATGATATCCGATTCTTCAACATTCCATTTCCACAGTCAAAATGTCCTCAAACTTAGTTTTGAAGTCTGTGTGAAGTACCTACATCTAAATGTTGAACGTCATTATTACCCTGGACGTTTTTCAAAAACAAGTTGGGGAACTAGAAAAATTTGCGGCTTCCAATGTGCAATGTTTTGGTTCAATATATTAATTCTATTTTATTTTATTTTTTATTTTATTTTATTAGGAACATTAACAGGTTTATAACATAGCATGCATAGAGAGAGAGAAAAAATAAGTAAAAAAATTAGGTTACAACCCAATAACCAATGTTCACATCATGCAATAAAGATAAAGAAGGTTAAAAACAAAGAAATGTTAAAAACAAGGAAATAATAAGTGAAAATGTATATATATATATACACGTATAAACACATACATACATATATATACATACACATGCATATACACATATAAATACATACGTACACACATACATATACATAGTTGCATACATACATACGCATACATACATGCATACATACATACATACACACACGTACATTTGATATTAATTACAAATAATATGTAAGAGTGATGATGAATAAATGATGAATGTAATGTATTAAATTAGAAAAGGGTTAATTATTACAATACTCTGTTAACAATTTTTTTAAAAGCTCCTAAGGTACACGACAGGATATCAGCATCAAAATAAGTTTTATTATAATGATTGCAAGTTCTTAGTAAGAAAGAATTTTGCCTGAGACTCGTTGAAGCAATTTCGATATGAAACAATGATTTGTCTCTAGTTTTCTTACTTGGGACTCTAATATTGATTGATGACAAAAGGGCAGGACAGTCAATATGACCACTCAAGACTTTGTGTAGGTAAATCATGTCCGCAGTGTCTCTCCTGCTTTTTAATGTTTTAAGTCCGTAGTGCTTTATAGAGCTTTCCATATCGTAATAACGTAATTGTCTCCTGAAGTTCAAGTGATGTACAAACTTTCTTTGAACAGCTTCAATGCGTTTTGTGTGAATGTTATAAAAAGGATTCCATATGGCAGAAGCGTACTCAAGATGACTACGGACGTAGGAGTAATACAAAATTTGGAGTGTATGGATATTGTTGAATTCCTTTCCAATACGGAATAAAAATCCTAACATGCTCAATGATTTCTTGACAATCTTATCCACATGTGCCTTGAATGAAAGTTTGTCGTCAATCAGTACACCGAGGTCTCGAATTTGATTGACTTTTTTGAGTGGTTGACTGTTTGTAATATGGTAATTATATTCAATTTTATTTTTATTTTTTGTAAAGGTTATTACATAACATTTGGCAGTATTCATGTGGAGATAGTTGACAGTACAATAATCATTAAGCCTATTAAGATCTTGTTGCAGTTTATAACATTCAGTAATAGAGTTAATAGAAAGAAATATTTTCATGTCATCAGCAAAAAGTAAAACTTTAGCATGCTTAAAGCATTTTACAATGTCATTGATAAATATAGTAAAAAGCAACGGTCCCAGGTGAGATCCTTGAGGGACACCTGAAGGTACATTGACAATCTCAGAATTGAAACCGTTTACTGCTATTATCTGGGAGCGTCCGTTTAGGTATGAAACTAGCCATCGGTACAAATTACCGTGTATTCCTAAAGCTAAAAGTTTAGACAATAATAGGCTGTGGTCGATTTTATCGAATGCTTTGGAGAAATCTGTATATATAGCATCCACTTGGATTCGTTTGTCCATTGATTTTGAAATATGTTCGGTAAATACTGCAAGATTGGATACAGTTGATCTTTTTTTCATAAAGCCGTGTTGATTATCAGTTATAACAGACTTAACACAGTCATAGAGTTGCTCATGAACAATATTTTCAAGAATCTTACTGAAGATAGGTAGTTTTGAAATTGGCCGATAGTTCTGGACGTCGTTTTTAGATCCGGATTTGAATAATGGTGTAATGAGAGCACATTTCCATCGGTCTGGGAAGATGCCTTCTTTCAGTGATGATTGAAAAAGCAGTAGGAGAGGCTTAGATAATTGCTTGCTGCACATTTTTATAAAGTAAGATGGTATTTTGTCATATCCTTCTCCCAACGACCATGAGATATCATTAATTATTTTTTCTATCTGTTCCTTGGAAATTGAAATAGTAGAAATATTTATAGGATTATCAGTTTGGGGATTATTAGCGAAAGCCTTTGGAGTAACATTATGATTATAAGTGGATGCAAAATGATTTGAAAACATATTACATATAGCTAAAGGATCGTTAGCAGTTACATTCATTAGTTTCATAGTGTTGGGTAACCCCCATAGACATATGAATATTAGTAGACCTGCCCTAAGTGATTAAAAGCGTATTATCCCCACTCCCCATACCGGTTCCATTGAGCCGGCTGGGCTCGCGTTTGGCCTCAAATGAAATTTGAAAACGTGACGTCATCATTCTTGTGCGAACTATGGTCGAGGCATCATCGGTTCATTTTACTAAATAACACGGCAAAATTTTGACTTGTACTATGAAAACTGGTAAAAATAGATGTGAAAAAAGAGAATAAACCCAATTGTCGTATTACATTCCATATATAAGCATTATTTTACTTTATTTTAAGCATATTCACATCGTATAATATGAATCAGTTGTTACTATCACATAGAGAAACGTCTGGACGCGAAACACAAAGCTGGTTGGTTGCTGGGAAGTAAATTATGAACATTTATAAAAGTGTCTTAACTAAATACTCTGAAACTAACTACGACTCTGAAAATAAAAGCTGCCTTACTTTGCCGAATTTGGACTTCGCAAATTTGTTCATAACGTGGCGAGTAATTTGCGCTCCCATGTAAAAATGTCTATTCATTCAAAGCAGATTTTACTTTAAAGAAGTAAATGGTGATATTATAATGCGAGATGCCTATTTACTGTCAGATTGATTTATTGACGAATCACAGTCAGCTTCACTCGTTCCCTCGTTCCCTCGTTCTTCAACAGTTGATTTTACCCCTCGCCCATATCTTCTCGTCTATTAATTCCTATGTCTGTGGTAACCCCGTACTATTTCTTTTACTTTTAACATAGGACCAGAAATTCTTTGGGTCATGCGATATTTTGACTTCTGCATTTATTATGAATTGTCTATGACATTTGTTCGAAACTTTTTTTTGTCTCGTTCGCAGAACACAGAATTCATGATAATCTAAAGGATTTGACCATTTTTTCCACTTTTTAAATATTCTGTATTTTTCTTTTGTTAATTTTATTAAAGCCGGGTTATACCAATATGGATATGTGCTGTTATCCTGAACTTTTTTTGATGGAACGTTACAGTGAATGATTTCATCAAATATATCGTAAAAACGGTTAATAGCTATATCGGTTGTTAGATTAGAAAATTCAGCATCCCAATCAACATTGTTGAGGACATTGTTTATATTTTCATAATTCGCCTTTTTAAAGAGATTTATTGTTCTTTTCTTACTTACCATTGGGATTTCTATCTCTGTACTGATATCAATAATGATTGATTTATGATATTTACATTCAGGTATAAGATGTTGGGAGGTATGTGACACGATTACAGGGAAAGAGCTAAAAACTAGGTCTAAGAATTTGTGATTGTTGTTCGGAAAAGTACAATATTGTGATAGCTCATTAAAACTAAGAGTGTCTGAGATTTTAGAAATAATTTCAGATTGATGACTATTTGCAATTTTCATATTATTTTCATTACTTATTGACCAGTTTATTAAAGGTAAATTGAAGTCACCCGCTATAAGAAAATTATCATCACGATGAAGCGCTCGCAGTTCACATAATTTATCCATAAAGTCATAAGTGTTACGGGAGTGATTGGCTCCAGGTGGAATATAAACGCAACACAAATTGATCCTTTTGAGATTTTTAGTAATAACTGTCACCCATAAGTCTTCAGCATTCGATTCCCAATCCTTCTGCTCTACAACTGTAAGGTGTTTCTTTAACGCAAGAATCACTCCCCCTCCTCTTTTATTCTCACTACGATCGCGTCTAAATACTATGTAACGATTATCAAATAGTTCCTCACTGGCGATGCTTTCCACAAGCCAAGATTCAGTTATCATAATAATATCATAATCATTATTGGTAATATTTATGTAAAATGTATTCGTTTTGGAGCGCAGTCCTGTTACATTTTGATAATAAACGTTTAACATTATTAAGTGTAGAAAGCAAAGAAGAGAATTATATTATTGCATCATTAACTAATGCGTTGATGATGAGTTGTTTGCCGATTGCATTTTGTATGATAGTTTGAGGAGAGAATCTTTGGTTTTTACAAGCACAGAAGCAGACGTATCATCCTTTCTCAAGAATATGCGCCCACTCTTGACCCACACGTTCTTGAAGCGAAGGTCTTTAGCAGCGCGCCTGGCAGCCGCGTGTACATCCTTGTTGTGTGGAGATAAGTGCTCACACACATAAATTGGAGAGGAGTCCGGGAATCCAAGATGCTGACGATTCAATTTGTTATCAGCATTCCTGCGATTGAACGCCTTCACTGCTGATAGAAGTTCGTCACGCATGCGAGGGCTGGGAAGAGCCAGAATAATATTCTTTGGTCGTGAACCTGAAACGGCGTTTGGATGATGAGGTGTTCGATGGCAGGACCTAATGTCATCTTCCTTTAATGTGTAATTGACAGCGGTACACAATTTTAACACTGTTGCCTTGATTACTTCATCCCTCTTTTCAGGAACCATCTGAATCTCAACATTGCAATTCCTGTTTGACTGCTCTATATCATTCAGTTTAGTGAGAAGTTCCTGTTGGCTCTGCTGAAGATGAGCATTCGCAGCATTAAGTTTTTTGATTTCTGCCTCATTTATGTTGCATATTTTATTTAGTCTGTCATACTCCGCAGAAAAGAATTGAAGTGAAGTTTTGAGTTCATCAAAATCCCCCAGCTTGGTCTTGATGTCCCCCAATTGTTCTACTATTTGTGAGTTAAGGTACACAAATAGCTCACTTTTAAGATTCTTCAACATTTCGTCTAGCCACTTACGGTCTAAATGAGACATCATCTCATCTTCCTCAGAGTCGCCAGATGTCACTTTCTTTTGTGTTTTCTTCTGCCTGTTCATTTTTAAATGGTTCGAATATTGGGTATTAATTTTATAAAAATAAAAATGTTTGGATTATGTAGGGTTCGATCTCAGGTCGTCTACAGCTGCAATTAGCAAACAAGTCAAGCGCGGTGACCACAACACTACGACAGGCTTGCATGTACCCGTGGAGTTAGCTTAATATATTAGGAAACAAGTCTTCGAGTGATTTAGATAAATATTATATTATTGTTTCCAGTTATTATGAGATCACTTTTAATAATGTTTATTTAAAACTATCACACAGATCCCAATTGTGAAACACTTTGAGATTATTTAATTATCTCTCGCCAGGGAATTTATAAACAGGGAAATTAAAGAAAGTTATTTAAATTCACTTGTTACCATTGAGACAATGGCATTGAACTGTCACTTGATTTCAATTTGTTCTTTTTATCACTTGTTTAATTGATAAATTTGATTAGTAAATAGGATGTTTCACTATATAGATCAACGGTAAAACACCGATATAACTTTTTGTTGCTTCCTCAGGTTTTTAGCTATGATTTTTTTTACTTTTATTTGGAGCGAATAATAACGTGCACTTCTTGTAGGTAAGCTTGAGGAATTTGTTGACGAGAAAAGAGAAATGACGAATTCTGACGAGAAAAGGAACGTAGACTCTATTTATATACCTCAATAAACAACATTACGATATATAAACATACAAATATCAAATAAGTAATTTCTCAGTCTATTATTAGTATTACGTAAACTATGTTATTTGTGTTAGGTGAATTGTGTCATTTACGGAACTTCTAAATATTGAGTTGAGGTAAATGGGGGTCCGCTCGTATGTACCCACATTTGAATCTCGTGGACCCCAAAATTTTTTTCTCGCTGACATAGACCCAGCAAGCCGATATCGACCCCTGGGGGTCCATATAGACCACTTTGGGAACCTCTGGTCTAAGCCATTAAAAACTAGAATCTAGACTCTATATCTCCATAAAATTATCAATGGCTTTATTGATTGTTCACACCTTCTGAGATTAATTTTAGAGTCCCAAGCTCGAGAACTAGAGATAAATCAATTTTTCATCTTTATAAATGCTCTTCTAATAACAAACAAAACGCTTTTATAATCAGAGCGTGTAACTTATTTAATAATAATTTTAATTATATTGACATATTCTCGTGTAATTCAAGAACATTTAAAGAAATATATCCTAGCTAATATTGAATAATTTTGCAAGTTATGTTGTTGTTGCTATGAATCCTGTTCAGTTGCATATCATTCACTTTATAAACATTTGTTCAGTTTAGTTGTAGGTCTATACGAGTGATTATTATTGCTGTTGTTAGTGAAGTGAGGATATATTTTTATTAATTGTCATGTATTTGTGTTATTTTATCTTATTATATTATTTATCTAATATTTAAAATTTAGAATTTTGGTGAAAAAGCTGATGGTTTTCCTAAAATAAATAAAATAAATAAAATAAATAAAATAAATAAAATAAATAAAATAAATAAAATAAATAAAATAAATAAAATAAATAAAATAAATAAAATAAATAAAATAAATAAAATAAATAAAATAAATAAAATAAATAAAATAAATAAAATAAATAAAATAAATAAAATAAATAAAATAAATAAAATAAATAAAATAAATAAAATAAATAAAATAAATAAAATAAATAAAATAAATAAAATAAATAAAATAAATAAAATAAATAAAATAAATAAAATAAATAAAATAAATAAAATAAATAAAATAAATAAAATAAATAAAATAAATAAAATAAATAAAATAAATAAAATAAATAAAATAAATAAAGTAAATAAATAAAATAAACAAAATAAATAAAATAAAATAAATAAGTATGTTTTCTTCGTCTGCGAGACAAAAAAATATTACAATTCGTTGTTACATGATGTTTGCGAAAGTCACTAGTTGTGTAAATGCAGTTTTCCCTATTGATAACTTATTAAACCCACATCAATGCAGTAGTAATTTATTTATTTATTTTATTTATTTATTCATTTTCGGGAAATCGACAGTTTACATTTAATCAGTTTGTACATAAGTAGTATATATTAAAATAAAACCAATTATGGATTTCCTCCTTGTGACTTTAACTGAGACAGCATAATATGGAATAAGTTATTTAAATTTGTGAGAAAGGAATATGTATTTAAAAATTTATACAAAACAAAATATTATATAAAATGAAAAATTTACAACACAATACATTTATAGCCATGGAGAGAGGTTGTAGATATACAAATTGTACACACATGCTGTAAGGACTGAAAGTGGCAAAAGAGGCATTGGCCACGAGGGTGTACAAATATACAATCTCCTTCCAGATAAACTTAAAACGGAGAGTATAAATGTGTTTAAAAAAAAACTTTTTAATCTTAAGTTATTAGAACAATATTAGAAAACTATTTATTTAATGTTATATATTTAAGTTAAGAAAGTGAAATGTAAATTTCTTTTAACTTAATAAATAAAATAAATAAATAAGATATAAATCAAATCATAATAGAGATATAAACAATAGAGACATAAACATTATTCACAAACCATCAGAGAAATATTCTTTTATGGACCTCTTGGATTTGGTAAGTTCGCAACTGAAAATATCCACCTTGGATAATACGCTATTGTAATTATTGCAGTCTGTTCAGGCAAGTATTCTGCTTAGAGTTCGTTTTGAATGAATGGATGAATAAAAGTGCGTTAAAAATAATTGATTTTGTTATTATTTTAGCTATAGGTTATAACTGATTAAAGGTATCTGAAATTTTAAAGTTGATTAGCTCAGAATCAACATTTTGTTAGTTAATGACTTTTGGCAGTAAGCCGACGATATAAGTAATCATGATAGTTTTGTTTTGTTATGTTTGTTCTATTTACCCAGCGCCGAGATGACATTGGCCAAAGCCACGAGGGATTTGTTGATGTTGGCGCCTTCCTTCTGTCGGGAGATGCTCCGGTTAACTCTGCTGGGTCTCTCGCTAAAAGGAATACGAACTATATTATTAGACGATATTATCTCAATCTGTAATAACATAATTTGTCTTACTTATTGGATTGATTGACAGACAAAAAAAATCTATAAATATTATAAAATAAATTCGGTATCCGCGTCTGTCTGTTGATGATGTTGATGAAATGAAGATCTGCAGATTCCGACCAAAAAATAGTGACGGAATAAATAATAATAATATTTGGATGATTTGTAGAGCGCTGTTTCTGTGCAAAATCACCTCAAGGGCACTGTAATATGGCTATGTTAACCCTTCTAATTTCCTTTACTTTTTACGTTTTTTCACTAAAAACCAGTCGTCTAAATACTGATTCTATCGATTTGGGAGTGGTCTCATTCGATTCAACACGAATGAAAACATAGTAAACGATACCTCACTCGATCTACATTGTAAAAAAATATTTTTCATAAATCCCCCCCCCCCATTTATCATTTATCAAACCCCATTTTACCTGTATTTATAGATTGGAAAATATCGATCGGCTGCAATGAACCACTATTAGCTACTTCCTGATTAGAGCTGCTGAACGTGCTGATAACTTGCAAAAAATCTTAAATAGTCAGCCAAAATGGGAAAACAAAATGCATGAAATCAATTGCGACTAAAAGTGTATTCCAACGACCTTTTGACGGCATCACCTAGTTTCCTATAATGATATAATAACTATTTTACGTCCAGTCCCTCGAGCTGCGTCACTAAGAAAATATATTCCCCGCGCCAAGCATCACTTGCGCTTTCATAACAAAGCAAAACGAATAAACCATTGGTTACGAATCACCGCATACTTTCCTTTAATCCTCGCCGCAAAATCATGCTAAATAAATAAACATATTTGCTTCTTCCGGACCGATCCCCGCCGCCGGGATCGGAAAATACCTCCTGGATCCCTAGGTACCGGATCGGGGCGAGCGTCCAGTAGGGAAAAAGTTTATTTGCTTCCCCAAAGCAGCTGTACTCGTTTGCGGGAAAGGGTCAAAGTAATGTATAAGGCGAAACGTGACTGACAGTACATTCGATATGCCCCTCTATAAATGCGCAAACAATTGCTTGGCGCAGAGATTACCTCATATATACCGCAGCTCTAGCAGTTAGTTAAGCACAAAAAACAATAACGTAGGAAACAGCGATGCCGTAAAAAATCAACCCGTAAAAACCATGTTTTTTTACTTTAATAAATTTATTTACAATTTTCGAACTAGTTGCGCCATCTCTAGGCCGGCTAGTAGTAGACAAAAATATATTTCGTATTTAAACTGCTGTAATGTCATCAAATTTCAGAGAAATGCGTATATGCGTTGGCGTGTGCGTACGTGACTGACACTAAAATTGATAGAATGCATTGTCATCGACAACGAGTGTATCTGCCGAGTTTCAGCTTAATCGAATGTCGGGAAGTGGGTTAATTTCCGCTTCCAAGGTTTGCATTAATGCATTCCAGAAAACCAAATGTATTTCAAAAGGGCTAATCCTTTGATGGGAGAGCCCGAATACACTATCAATCCCAATGAATTGATTTCATACATTTTACGTTTCGCTTTTGTCTGCTAATTATTTATTTGATAGTTCGGAACAGCTCCAGTTGCGTTGTGCGCTAATGTGTGATGTTAATGTCCGTGCATTTTGGTCGTACATTTACATGCTATATCCCCCATATCTACGTTGAGAACTGACCTCCCCGCCAGGTCCAAGAGAGTCAGGGTGGTTTGCGGATGCCCTCTCCTCACAGCAAGGAGCGCGTGCGAGCGGCTGGAGTGAGGGTTCCTCTGCGTGGCGGCGCTCCTTCTCCGGGCCGACCCCAAAGCCAGCAGTGCGCACAGCTCTTGGGGGCTGCGCACAGTCAGCTCACTCAAATCTAATAAAAACAACCATAAATTTTTGAATTGATATTTTTAAACTATTTCGGTATACTCGTATAATCGCGCGAATGGAACTGGACGAATGATACATTACCAATTTTACGATTTATCCAAAGAAATGTCACCATTTCAATGATAACTTTTTTGAAAAAATTATTCCGATTTGACAGCTCTTAGCAGAAACCACCATCACCAATTCTCACGGAATAAAAAGGTAGTATCCAACAAGGCCACCATCTTGCACTGGAACCGCAACCGGAACGTAAGAAAATAATTTACAGACAGATCAAATGCCAAATGGTCAAGTTAAATGGACAGGATTTTTAGACATTATAAATTTGACACAATGACATGCATAACGCAAAATTATTTGATAGGTTTTCCCTCGGAAAATGGCTAGGTACCTACATATATACGTAGTTTCATCATTGTATGATCCTTTACTAATACTTTTACGGAGGTTATGTCTTTAACGCATGTATGTGTTGAGTGTCCGTTCGAGGCACATCGACTGGACGATGTGTTTAGGAAGTGCACGTGTTCTTCGAAACGGCCACTTTGGCCATTTCGACCAAAACTATGGGAAGATTGCTATCATGGCAAAACTTGGACTTGGTATTCCTTTGCAACGAAAAACCAAAAAAGTTATTACTAACGTGATGGAATAATTAAAAAAACTTATACCCACCCGATTAAAAATATCCTTTTGAGAAGGTATCCGAAGTGACCAGCGTATCTGCGATATCAATAAAAAATTTAGACGAGGAAAAAAGACAGAATTTCTGATTTTCCTCAAAAAGATGTCGAAATGTTTAAATTTGGTTGAAATTGGCATCCTTAAATAAATTTATTTATTGTTGAGCGAGGTCATAGGGTAGCTCATATTCAAAGTTTGGAATCGATATACTGGAATATGATAGCTCAAATCAAAACAGGTATATTACGATATCTACCTCAAATCTGATGTAGATTCACCAGCTTCCCGCACGTACCACTAGTTTCCGGACACCATTTATAATGTGTAATTAATTATTCAGGACCCCCTTACATAAATAAGAGGCCAAATTGATTCAGTGTTGTTTTGTTTAGAGTTACGATGATTACTAATTTTCGTCACCTTCGACATAGGGCCCCCTCCTGGGGTGCTCCCTGACCCGGAGCCCCCTGAGCTGGTTGGCCGAGGGCCCAGCGGGCTGGCTGCCCTGCTGCAGGCACTGCGGGTCCCCGGGGCACAGAAGGTCTCTCACGCGCTCGTTGTAGATCTCAAAATAACTGGAAAAAATAAATATATATACTAGCCTGAAGTACTCGGCGTTGACCGTGCTTTACGCATGGCATTTCGAAATAAGACTTAGACAGTGACCTTCAAACTACCCTGTAACGTTTGAATTTCGAAAAAAGTTAACTAAGTTTATCTAATGATTTTCGCAATATCTACACTATTAAAACATTGTATAATGTATATGTCACTAGTAAGGAGTCATATCGAGTATAATTCCACAGTTTGGTCTTCAAATCATGAAGTTCATTCACACGCCATTGAAAGAATCCAATATAAATTCTTAAGATATGTATATGTTAGAATAGGTATTCCTAGAGAATGCCTAGATTACGGCTACCTTTTTCATGCAATTCTTCTACAACTTTGCAGTATTACGAGCCTATGAGACGAATCCAAAATTTAGAAAACATATACGCCGATGTTGTAGACATATTTAGCTCAACAATATTCCAATATAAGCTCGCTTTAATACATTTTATGACTTCAAATAGAACTTTTTTCATTTGGTGAAATGTAAATCATCATAAACCAAGCAAAGATAAGACTCTGGATGTACAAAATGTAGTTGATCGATTTATTGTATCTAATGACCAAATGATATTTATTTTATTTTACTTATTAATTAATTTACTGGACAATTTGTATAACGCCGCTTTTGTGAGATATCACCTCAGGGGCGCTTTGCAGTTTGTGCAGGTTGAACATATAAATATTACAAAAATAAAGTGAGGTTAAGTTAAGTAAAATGTAGAAAAGGAACAGGTGACACGAAGATAGAAGATGGAAACTCTGCAGCAAGAATCCTAGGTGGTGAAGAAATAGGACCAGCTGCTGCAGCTAGAGAGTCCACCAACAGTGCCAGCACGAGGTTCGTCATCCGTCCAGGTATGTGTCTGCTGCTAATAAAGCGCTGACACAATATTCTCACATAGATACCAGGCAACTTAGGTGCCAAATTTCTGCGTTATTTTAAGGGTATTTTGTCTCTTATGGCGTTCAATAAATAAATAAATTTATCTTTTTTACTTGTACTATCCCGACGTTAGCGCACTTTTAACCTTCAGAACGTTGAAAATTATTTTAATTAAAAAAATCATCAGACGACAAACTGACATGTATATTTTTAACTCCAAATATGCTCAGGAAACGCTGGTTAAAATTCTCAGGATACATGCTGATATACAGGTTGGATACCCTGTACATTTTGAATTTCTACCGACTTAGATTGTGTCGGTAGAAATTCGGAACGCGGGGTCTTAAAATAGGTTGCATATAGCAAAACCCTGCTGGTATTTGGGTCGATTGTATTGACTTTATTGAAAACGGATACGAATAAGCTTTCCAGATATGCGGTGCACACACTGCACACTGCCCTGACAACCTTGTAATGTATGGAAGCTATTGCTCTGTGACGGACTTATCTCTTTATATTGCTGAGAATTTTTCCGTCTTACTCAACATAATAATTGTATGTCATCAAATATCAAATTCAATTTCAAATAAATTCACTGGTTTTGAAAGAAGATGAAAAGAATCTTTCAAATTTTAGTATTACAAATCGACATAAGCAATTAAAATCTAATATTTCACAAACTTCGATAATTAAAACACTTTTTAAGTTATTTAAGAATAATCGTTTTTCACCCACAAAATACTTTACAACATCACAATAAGTCGATAACATGATGCATTTAAACGGTTTTGGCTCACAAACACAGAACACAACAATTGTTCTGTGTTTGTGAGCACACAGAACAAAGATTTCGTGTGCTTTTGTGCTTTTCTTTTCTTATGTGCTTTTCTTGTCTTGTGAACATTTTTAGTAAATGAGATGCGCGGGAGTAATTTTTTTTTCAAAATTTTGCGTCTGTTTATTTAAACGGAAGTCACTAGAAAGATTCGCAAGAGCGAGAAACAATAGTCCAATGTGAGGAGATTTATTAACCCTAAAATAAAGTCGGAATCTGAACGACACAAGTGAAGAAGCCGTGCACAAAAATTAGCGACGCGCGGCCCTGGTGTATTGGACATACCTACGGTTGAATTTGCTCTAGCAAATTTCTAAAATAAAGTGGACGTAAGTGAAGAAGTCTCGTAAAAACAATATTCAGCGGCCGGCCGGGCGTAATGAATGGACTTACGGTCGAATTTGCCCTACCAGGCCTAGAAAACTGATCTTTCCGTGAAATTTACATATTTTTAAAAATTATTTCTGATGAATGTATTAGTTAAATGTTGACCAGTCAGTGGCTGCGTTGGCATCGCGGTTAGGTCCCACCCAGGATCCATTACGACACAAGCAACATTTTACGTTTACTGTGGTGGTAGTAGAAGATTTTCAAAAATTGCCAGGTTATTGGTAACCCGGGAATGTTTATCTTTCTTTTTGAAAAATTTAAATTAAAATGTCAGATGTTTCTAGATGAATCCCTCGGGAAGTTAATAATTCATCGACTAGAAAAATAATATCTGGTGCTAACCGCTAATTTTAAAGTAGAAAAACGTTTTACGTAAAATATTTTAAAGTTGGATACTGTTTTTATTAATACTAAAAATAATTTTTATTTTTTTATTTTTTTATTAGTAGCTATATTATACATTTTTTTTACATTTTTATAAGAATATATATATAAAAAATAGATGTTGATTATATTCATAGTCCTCCTCACTAGGAGATCCTGTGCTGAGGGGGACTAGGTTTTGGATAAGTTATTCAGCGACTTCTATGGTATGACTCCATGTTTTGGGTAAGGGTTTCCAGAAACTTCTACGACGATGTTTTAAATATGCTAGTAAGTTCTTTTTCCGGTAATTCCTTAAGCCAAGATTTAATGTTCTTAATGCAGTTGTTTTTTGTTTTGATTTGTTTGATACTGAGTGGGAGTTTGTTATATACCTTTACTGCTAAAAATTCAGAGCTTCTTTGTCCAAAGGTAGAGTTACACTTTGGTATAGTTAGTATCTCTGTTTGTTTGGCTCTGGTTTTATGAGTATGTTAGGTGTTTTCCTGAGAATTATTTTTGAGGTGTTGGACCAAAATGTTTTTGGCATAGATTTTCTGTATGCTTGGAACGTCAAATTGTTTAAAAATTTCTGTTGTTGACGTCCTTATGGGAACCTTTAGTATGGTCTTTATGATGCAATTCTGAGTTACCTTCAGCTGTTTTATATGTTTTGATACTGCTGAGCCCCATCCTATTATTCCATATTCCAATTTGGAGTGGCATAAAGCATAGTAAACTCTCTTTAAATCCCTAGCTGACAAAATGTTCCGTAATTTTTTGAAGAAGTAGATGA
Source organism: Hesperophylax magnus (assembly GCA_026573805.1). Taxonomy (NCBI): domain Eukaryota; kingdom Metazoa; phylum Arthropoda; class Insecta; order Trichoptera; family Limnephilidae; genus Hesperophylax; species Hesperophylax magnus. The sequence goes on along the minus strand of JAIUSX010000007.1, from coordinate 5,673,011 downwards.
GTTTAGTTAACTTTTTTGAAGTTCGATCAATGTGTGAATCCCAGTGTAGTTTATCGTCAATTTCAATACCAAGATATTTTATGCTTTTGGTTTGAGTTATAATCGAGCAGGAACATTGAGGAAATTTTTTTTGACATTCATGTAGTTTGAGTATATGCTCATTCATTGGTTGTCCTCTTTTGTTTTTGGAGAAAATTAAATATTTGGTTTTATTCACATTTAATGTAAGGGAGTTGGCTTTAAGCCAGTTTTGAAGAACAGTTAGGCCATGTTCAGCCTCCTTATATGTGCTTGTCCAATCTTGTTCATGGAATAAAATTACAGTGTCATCTGCAAAGCTCATTATGTTTCCTTTGATGGGAAGATTCATAAGGTCATTTATGTAAATTAGAAATAGTATAGGTCCTAATACGCTTCCCTGGGGGACACCGTACTTAATTGGTAGAGTTTTGCTCCTTCTTTTACCAATTTGTACAAATTGTTCTCTTCCCGTTAAGTAACTTCTAAGTAGGTTTAGGGTTGTTTCGGTTATTCCATTTTTTTTTTAGTTTTATATACAGTATTTCGTGGTCAATGGTATCGAAAGCTTTTTGAAGATCAATGAAAACTGCTAGGCATTTTTTGCTTTCATCCAATTTTCTAATAATTGTATTTGTTACATTAGCTATAGCGTCACCAGTACCCAGGTTTTCCCTAAAACCATACTGCGTAGATGATAATATTTTATTAGAATCCAAAAATGTAAGAATTTGTTTTTTTATAACTTTTTCTAATATTTTTGATAGTGTAGTTAAAATACTAATTGGTCGATAGTTTGATACATCATTTTTGGGACCGTTTTTATATATTGGAATGATCGTAGCAATTTTAAGACAAGCAGGAAAAATACCATTTGATATTGACAGATTTATAAGATACGTTAGTGGGTGGATTAACTCATTTTGTAGATATTTAATTGATTTGCTTGATATCAGTTCATTTCCCGATGAAGTATTTATATTTAGGGAGGCTATTATATTTCTTATTTCACCACTTGTTATCTTGACAATATTGAGGCTGTTTTCTTGATTTACATCGTCAATCCTCACTGTATTTTCGATAGTACTAATTGAAATTTGTTTAATTTTATTTGCTAAGTTTGAGCCTATATTGCAATAATAGTTGTTTATAAATTCAAGAAGTTTGTCTGGGTGTTCTGTAAAAGATGCGGGAATCTCATCAATGTTTAATTCCTTAATGCTATTGTCATTATGTAAGGCTTTAGCATTAGTTATTTCATTTATGATCTGCCAGAGTTTACGTGAATCATTATTACATTCATCAATTTTGTTTTTATAGAATGTTTCTTTAGCATAACGTATTACATTTTTACATGTATTACGATATCTTTTGTAGAATCGAAGTGTTAGGATATCATAAGGGTTGTTTTTGACTTTTTTGTGCAGTTCATCTCTTTTTCTGATTGAGTTTATAATATTCTGACTAATCCAAGGTTTAATGTGTAAATTTTTATGAGATAACTTTTTTTCTATGGTTTTGGTGTTTGATAGGATAATGTTCTGTAAAACTTCTATAAAATAACTCCAAGCAGTATCAGTATCATCTTTTTCCAGAAGGCTTGTCCAGTCATTCACTGTTAACTCGCATTTGACGTTTTCCCAATTTGTTTCAGACTTCGTTAGGAGTGATTTCTTTTTTTGGTTTACATATGTATTTTTTTTTGTAATAGATAGAATTATTGTATAATGGTCTGTCAGTGTGGTATTACAAATAATGGCTTGAGTTTTTCTATTAGTTTTACAAAAGATATGATCAATGCAAGTTTTGCTTTCATTATATACACGTGTTGGTTCATCAATTAGGCTTTTATATCCATGGTATGCTAGTGTTTGCATATAATCAAATTTTTTTGGATGGCCATTTTCAAGAATATCAATATTTATATCACCGATGATAAATACATCTTTAGTTCTTTTTAGTAGACAGTTGATTAGATAAGGAGTTGAGGAATGGTTCTAGATTTTGTGTAGAAGGAGATCTATAAATTGCGAGTATTGTTGTGTCATTACCGATTGATATACTTAGACAGTTTGCATTATTGATACAGATCTCTCTGACATCAGCTTCTATATCTTCTTTAATATATACGATGACACCATCATTTTTTGTGTTGTTCAGTATTGTAGAGTAAGGGACATAATTACCAATTTGTAGGGGGTAGTATTTATCAGTTAGCCAACATTCAGTAAGAATAATAATATCCCATTTTAAATTTAAACTTTTCATCAATATTTGTAGTTCATCAAAGTTTTGATGAACTACAAATATATATAGATATCAACAAGATGATATGTTTGGTATGTTTGTTGTTAGTGCGTTATTCATTTTCTCAATTTAAATTATTAAGTGGATTAAGTAATGTTGTTCATATTATTCACTAAATTATTTTCACCATATCATCAAGGTGCTTAATGTAGATAATTTTATCATCTTGTTTTTTGCGTATCATAACTTTACCCTGTTTGTACCATACATATTGGTAATTTTTTTCTTTTGATAATTGTTTTGTTTTCCATAGGATTTCTTTATGATACGGGCTTAATTCTTCCCCGATGAAGATTCGAGATGTCGCCAGATCCTTGATTTCATTATAATTTATTTCCTTTTCCTTTTTTCTTCTTATCAAGGAGGGAATCTCTTTTTCTTTTATCGGAAAAGGTAACAAGAAGTTTAGGAGGGGCTTCATTTCGTCTGTCTGAGACTCTCGTGACGTCAGTTATATCAGTGTGTAAGAGGTGGATTCCTGCTGCGGCAGCAACTTTTTTAACAATTTCCACAGGTTGTTCGCGGTTTTGTTGTGGAATTCCTGCTATTTCCAAACTATTAGATTTTGATAACGTTTCCAAATCAGAAAGTCGGATTTCAAGTTTTTTAATTATCATATTTTTTTTCCATTTGGTCTTTTTTTATATTTTCAAAATCTGTTTGAATCGCTCGATTTAAATTATTTGAGACCTCAATTTTTTTTAACATCTCATCGTATTGAGCACTGATAAAATCAATACTTTTAGTAGTTTCTGTAGTTTGTATATCAATTTTTGTAAATATATCTCTTTTCAGGGTTTCAAATTTTTTATCAATGTATTCAATAATCTTATCCATGTTCAATTTATCTTCCGAAATTATTGGGGTTTTGTTACGTGTGCTAGACATCACTATTTTAGTAAGTTCACAAATGCCCCTCTTTAATTATGCTTGATGAAAAATTGATGGTGGCAATCACTATTTAATATTTGTTTTATTGCATAGACAAAGTCACTCAACTTGACATTTAATATTTTTTTACTTTAATTAGTTTTTGCGCAAAAATCACTCACACTTTGTATTTTTAACTAAAACTTTTGATCCCACAAAACGTAGAAGGTTTAAACTTTAATTTAATCTATTTATTGTGGCTTTAAACAACTCCTATTAATTTTTCGGCTAGTTTATAAGGGACGCGGAAATTTCAGATCTTAGCACTATAGTTAACCATAGACGATGAATAACTTACATCCATGGGTAAAGGTCTGGAAAAAAAAGATTGTATATTTATGAATTATTCGGGATTAATAAAAATGTGAGCCTAGAACAAACCCCGGTCATTAGAGTTTTGTGTCACCTTAATGTTAAAAAAATTATGTTGGGTTCTCTATGTGATGCAGATTCACCAGTTTCCTACTTTACCTACACATTTTATTTTTAATAATACATTTGCACATTTGCACTGTCTATTTTCCCGCTGGGCGAGTTTGCCCCTGCTCGACATGTTTACACTTGTGAAGCTTCGTTTAAATATATACAGTTACAATAATAATCCTACACCACATACCGTGAATGATACGAGGTACGCATGTTTATATGAAGGTATATTTACAGGTCAGGGGTCGGCAGACTTTCTAGTAAGAAGAGCCCAATATTATGGTAAACAGAATCCCGACATTTTCGTAGAACCGAAACATTTTGACCGGTCGGTGGCTGAGTTGACATCGCGTTTGGGTCCCACCCAGGCGTAGTGTGTGTAATTCCTCAGCTGGCTTAGTCCTCCATAACTACACACGCAACATTTTCAGCTTACTGCGGTGGTAGTAGCAGATTTGTAAATATTTATTTATTTAAATCAACGGTACAAATATACCATTCACCAAATTACATGTCACAGAATAACAATTAACTGTGGTATTTGATCTTAAAATGACGACAGAAAGTATAAAATTAATACTAGAAAGAGATACTATAAGTACATACAAAATATTATCAACAAGTATGAGTAGACTTACGTTATATTAGTTATGATTTAGAAGATATGATAGTATAGCCTTCTTGTACCTAGCTTCTGTGCAGTTAAACAGATTCTTGTACCTAGCTTCTGTGCAGTTAAACAGATTCTTGTACTTAGCTTCTGTGCAGTTAAACAGATTCTTGTACCTAGCTTCTGTGCAGTTAAACAGATTCTTGTACTTAGCTTCTGTGCAGTTAAACAGATTCTTGTACCTAGCTTCTGTGCAGTTAAACAGATTATTGTACCTAGCTTCTGTGCAGTTAAACAGATCCGTTACATCTGCATACCTATTACTAACTCCATGTAATCTAGGTTCATGTGAGTGTTTGAAATGCTCAGTCTCGGAATTGCTACAATCAAACAGGGTTTTAAAACAACTAGGTCGAAAAAAAATCGCACCTTGCGCCACAATATGAAGTATGTCAAAAAAATACAAATAAATAGTAGTATTATCTGTGTGTAAGGATAGAACGGCCAACCTTATGATTCCAGAGATAGCCTCATTTTTAATGTCAGTGCCATACAAATTTTTCTTAAAAAAATTATAACTCCTTCATTTGTACACGCAATTGCTTCGTACGACATTTTATAGCATAGTAATGATCAGCAGAATCCATTTCTAGCAAAAAAAAATACCCTTGAAAATTCAAGTCTCTATGTCTATGAAAGGCGATTTTCAGCCCACTGTGTGGCGTGGCGATTTAATACAAATCTACAGTTTTATTCGAGTATTTATGAAATTTTGCACACGTTTAAAACAAGAGGAAGGCCACTTTTCTGTCCACATCTGATTTCGAGGAAATCAGATGTAGACAGAAAAAAAGAAATCATAAACGATAAAAGCCAAGCTTTGAGCATTTTGAAAAAATATTTTAAAGATAAATTATCAAAAAAATGAAAAGTAAATATTCTACTTAAGAAGCAACTTCTTCTCCAAATATAGTATAGGTACATATTAATAAAAAAAAATAATAATAATTGTCTTTATCCCAGAAACTAATAACATCATGTTTTTATTTATATATTATAGCCACTAGTAGTACATTTTATTTACAATTTTTTTTCCTACTTCTCTTGATTCTATATGCATAACTACAATAACATAATGTACACTCCTCTTCCAACCACAAGCGAATGCTTTTCTGGAAGACTAGTATTAAATATTGTTATTGTAAATTGTAAACCTTATTACTTACATATACTTTTTCCTTTAATAAATAAATAAAAAAATAATAATAAAAAACTCTGTAAAGTACGGGCAGCACCGGGGACTTCAGGTAGTGTATATATATACAAAAGCGAAATTCAAATAGATTACTTATAGTATTTAAAATGAGCCACGGATTGCTGACCCCTGCTCTACCCTTTATATTGACTAACAACCTGTGTGGTATTTACTCTATTCGTATGTATGCAATAAAATAGAATTATTGAGGTATAGGTAGATACTACACACATGTCTGTGTGGCGTTTACTCTATCTGTGTGAAACCAATAAGTAACCTTATTATAGAAGCAGATAATCCTCTAATGGCGACATTGGACTTGGCAAATGTCAGATAATTCTCTTCCACATTAATAAGGCTTAAGGTTCACCAATGACGATGTTATTTTAATTCCTGATGATAAACAGTACACATTCGAAAACTTGTAAAAATGTTATAATATAAAAAAAATATTGCAACAACTTTTGAAGGTTATACCAATAAATTTAATATATTATTGAACTAATGTAAACAAAACATTAAACAGAACAAGATACAGAAAATAAAAAAGATAACCATCACAACTAGACATCGAGTGGTTGAGTGGTTAAGACGCTTTTCAGGTAAGACAAGAGATCTTGGGTTCAATTCCTAGTGTTCTGTTTAATGTTTCGTTTAGGTTTATTAGTATTATTATCTTCTGCAATGATATATTAAACTGACAAGGTTCTGCAGTGCCTCCACGATGTTCATAGAAGGGAGGGTGGACTCATTCCCCGCCTTCACACAATTTCCTGACCCATATAACTTTAAAAATTTACAAACTTCACCTAACAAAATCAAAAAGGTAAATATTTTTACGGAATTTTCCGAGCAATATTTAAGATTTCCTAATTTTCCTAGAAATTTTTTTTTAAATAAAAATTTCCAAAACTTAAAATTCTCAAACTTCACAAAATATTAAAAAAATAACTGTTTTATGAAAAATTCCAGACACATTTCTAATTCCGACTGCCAATATTGTCTAGCCCAACTTTCCTGAAACCTGAAATAACATTTCCGATTGTCTCGCTGTTTGTTTCGATTGCATTTTATTGCCGTGTGATATCAAATGCAATTTTCGATTACACGAACAACGCACTATGGTGCCCTTTGAGGAAACTAGCTAGACAAAAAGATTTCAACGATGTTTTTATTTATGTACAAAAATATTCTCACAACATTGAAAAATGTCCATAGTATTATGTTCACATCGATAAAAAATTTAAAACAATACGCGCGATACGTGGCAACGTTGTAAACACGACACTTTGAATGTGCTAATCGTTCGCCCAGCGGTCGGTAGCTTTCGGGTGTGCACCCTGTTCGATCGTTAGTGTTGTTATTTGAAATCGGAGAGAAATTACGCAAAGACAAAAATTGAAGTCTATGGTATGTTCTTTCAAATAAATTTAATTATTTTATAATTTACATATTTAACATTACTTTAATTATTAATTAAAAATCGTGAAAAAAGTATTAATATTTACAATTATTTTCCAAAGTTTAATTAATCTTTCAAAATCGTGTACCGATTTGTACCACCAAATGAAACTAGTTTCATATAAAACCATTCATTATGTATAATATCTTATAAAATTTGTTTGCTCAAACTTGCTCTTTTGTCATTTACAGAGCCTGTACCTACAATCTATCGTTTGGATATTTTGGAGATTCTAGAAGTAAAGGGCACCTCAAAGTTGAATTGTGCTGCAATAAGGCAGTGTGTTTATGAACATATAAAATATTTATTGAAGAAAAACAGTTTTAAAAGTCTCGAGGATAGTTTACTCAAGAAAAATCGCTTCGTTTCTATTAATATTTCATTATTTAAATGGTTTGAAGTCGGAAGAAGTACTTTAAAGTTGATGTTTAAACACGCAAAATGGCTTAACACAGTTTTTATTCTTCATGTAGTGACGCGTGACGAAGGACTACGTGGTAGACCAGAAAAAGAATTTGGTTTATGCTCGTCAAAAAGCAAAACAAGAAAAAATAAATGTCTTCTGAACTTTCGAAGTCCACAAGAACTATCTCATGCTACTCAAATCAGCTTGAGGTGACATGGAAAACGGGATGCTGCCAAAATATCAACAAAATATTCCGAATCGATAATAAACTTTGGTTACAGCGAAGAAAATACAGAAGTCTGTTAAAAAAGCCACTGTTGGAACATTAGCATTCAATAAGAGTGATGATAGCGACTCGGCCAGTAGTTCATTAGCAAAAAATGTCATTCGGTTTTGTTCATATATGATGTTAAAAAAATATTTTTAAGTAATAACTTTAAATAAGTACTTCGTTATAACGTAACCGAACCATTATACCATACGCATGTTTGGGGGCGGTGCCTGGAACGTCACGGTGAGACCAGAACGGTCGCACTAGACATATCCAAGGCCTTTGACCGGGTCTGGCACCGAGGACTTGTCAACAAATTGCCTTCTTACGGACTACCCGCATCCCTGTGTACGTGGATTGCTGACTTTTTAAGGGATAGGTCGATTCAGGCAGTTGCTGACGGTTTCACCTCACCCTCACACTCTATAAATGCTGGCGTCCCACAGGGATCGGTTCTGTCTCCGACTTTGTTTTTGTTGCACATCAATGACCTTTTGACATGTGCACCGATTCATTGTTACGCGGATAACAGTACAGTTCATGATAGCTTTTTGTTTGACAAGCCCCCAAAGGGCACACAAACTCCAACGGCTCGGAGGGCTTTGAAGCAGAGAATGGACGGTTATCTCGAGAGTATTTCCTCCTGGGGTAAAAGAAATCTCGTCGAATTTAATGTTTCAAAGACCCAATCCTGTCTGATTACGTCTAAAAGGGATCTAAATGATAATCTAGTCTCCTTCAACGGAAGCAATCTTCCGAACAGGCCTTCCATTGATATGCTTGGTGTAACTATAAGTGACCAGCTCAGGTATGGGGGCTCCATCGAAGCCAGAGTAAAGCTGGCCTCTCAGAAGCTGGGCGTACTGTACAGGGCCCGCAGATACTTTAATAGTACACAACTGCTGACCCTATACAAATCGCAAGTGCGCCCTACTGTCGAATTTGTCAACAAATTGCCTTCTTACGGACTTCCCGCATCCCTGTGTACGTGGATTGCTGACTTTTTAAGGGATAGGTCGATTCAGGCAGTTGCTGACGGTTTCACCTCACCCTCACACTCTATAAATGCTGGCGTCCCACAGGGATCGGTTCTGTCTCCGACTTTGTTTTTGTTGCACATCAATGACCTTTTGACATGTGCACCGATTCATTGTTACGCGGATAACAGTACAGTTCATGATAGCTTTTTGTTTGACAAGCCCCCAAAGGGCACACAAACTCCAACGGCTCGGAGGGCTTTGAAGCAGAGAATGGACGGTTATCTCGAGAGTATTTCCTCCTGGGGTAAAAGAAATCTCGTCGAATTTAATGTTTCAAAGACCCAATCCTGTCTGATTACGTCTAAAAGGGATCTAAATGATAATCTAGTCTCCTTCAACGGAAGCAATCTTCCGAACAGGCCTTCCATTGATATGCTTGGTGTAACTATAAGTGACCAGCTCAGGTATGGGGGCTCCATCGAAGCCAGAGTAAAGCTGGCCTCTCAGAAGCTGGGCGTACTGTACAGGGCCCGCAGATACTTTAATAGTACACAACTGCTGACCCTATACAAATCGCAAGTGCGCCCTACTGTCGAATTTGGCAGCCATCTCTGGTCCGGAGCCCCTAAATACCTGAAAAAAACCCTTGACTCTGTGCAAAAACGGGCGGTCCGTTTGATAGATTCCCCAATCTTAACAAACGGACTGCAATCTTTAGAGCACAGGCGTCAGGTAGGTATGCTGTCCTTGTTCTATCGGTATTACAATGGAAGATGCTCTGAGGAACTAGCGTCATTGATCCCTTCGGCACCGGTGCGTAGTCGGGATACACGCCAAACGCGTGCTCAACATTTGTACACGGTTGACACTTGTCACATGAGAACGGGTCGCTTCTACGATTCGTTCTTAAGTTCAACAGCTCGGCTATGGAACGAACTGCCGGCCTCTGTGTTTCCTCCCTCCTACAACATGGGACTCTTCAAGACCCATGTTCACTCCTTCCTCTCCACAAAAAGACCCTCCACACAGCATCCCCAAAGATGACATAGGCCCTGAGGGAAATTATTTTCTTCAGGGCCTCCTGTGTGGAGTTAATATAAAAAAAAAATACGCATTTTATTAGTAATTAATTTTGTTTTAAAAAGTCCGTAACAATGGCTAAAATAAATGTATAATTTTTTATTACATTGTGACCCTTTTGCGTAAAATGCCATGAAACAATATTTTTGTCTAGCTAGATCGGGATTTGGGACCACTGTGCAACGGAGCGATTTTAGAATTGAGGGTGTTATTCTTAATTTGTATTTATACCTAATAGTATAAGGTCTTATCTCGTCAAATAATTTCAATCGTCAAGTAATTTTTAGTCATAATAATGTACGGTCTTTCATGATTCGAAACACAGGGCTGTCCTTCATGACTTCTCAAAATACCAACAGTAGCAAAAATCTTTTATTTGAATGAGAATTAGATATATATATATATAGCTCGTTTTCCTCTCACGTTTTTTAAATTAACATGCTCCACTGGGATTTGAATTTTTCTGTGGGGAATTACATTGTTTTTTATTGTCCCTCTCAATGTTTCAGTTCTGTGAAACATCTGATACTAGAACTAGAACATTCAGCAAGAACTTATAGATAATTTGAAAATTAATTTTTAGACAATGAATTGTACAAATTCCCTGAAACAAAACTTGTTCAAATCTGGACACGACTCCAATTATTGTAGTTTTTTTTTAAATATGGCCATGTAAATTGTTTTAATATGTAAATTCGCCTTCGTTTCTATATCTACTGAAACAATAGTCAAGAACACAGTTGTAGGATGAAAGCCAATTTGGTTTTGAACCGCTCGAACCAATCGTATTTACCAACACTTGATTTTAGGGATGATAATTTACGTTTTCATCTCGATAAAACTTTATTTTTTATTTTCATGTAACACTCTGACTGCACATTTTAAAGGCAAAGAAAAATATATCGCCACCCGGTTGGGCAGCGTTATGAGGGGGGTTAAGGTGGGGGCTGTAGAAAGGGATTTATTAATGCAGATCTAGGAGAGGCCCGGATTATACGAAGGAGGAAAAACAGATGCCGGTGGCTCGTTCTACTTGCGAGCCAATTTACAAAAAACGACCCGAAAGTCGAAGACACTGTGGACGTGTGTTTTGCTCGTGCCCGTAGAGTTTTGCGTACGTGCACCTGTGCAAGGGGGATCAATGCTGCTTGCTCTATTAAAATATCCATTCCTACATTTATTTATTTATTGCATCTCACTATACATAAATCACGCTTTTACTCATATAAATCAACCTCACTAGGACTAAGACTGAGGTTAACAATTTACATTTGAGTGAAGCAAACATAGAGTAATCACAAACATAAAGTAATACTACACACAAATACAAAATATTTCAAAAAGAAAAACACGTATTTGATGAGTTACCAGATGGGTAATTTGACAGTTATTGTAACAATATTTGAACCTGTTCGTCTATGCATTGCGTTTGTGTATTAGAGATGCCAAACGAATTGCCAATAAATCGGACCGTCCCCTTTAGCACAGAATCAAGTAGGTTTATTGGGTATTTTGGGGCTTCAGTTCAGAATTCAATTGTTGGACGTACTTGTCTTGAAGTTAAAATACTTGACGGAAATACCCCGACGAAATCGATCATCGATATTTACGAACCATGAGCCAAACCATTTGTTCGTTATTATTGCAACTTGCAACATCATCGGGACATTTGCAGGTGCCGCAGAAATAGCACGCAGAATCCAAAGTGTGAATGAATCCACCATCATTCTAAATCCTAACACACATGTCAATCATGTCATGTGAAGCATGCGGGAATTGTGAAATGTTTACTCGGGGTTTAGCAGTGAAACAGTCTGGCGTCGCGAGTCGCGACAACGAATCAAACTTTTATAATTTGTTTTGGCGAAGTGAAAAAGTTTGGCGGGTTCCAGCTGTCAATTCTTCACACGTCAAATACTCACGCTCAACTTTAGGGTTGAGAATTTTCATAGTTTTTCTGCGAAAATTCGAGATAATTTAAATTTGATTTGAGGGAAACGCTTTGCAGATTGTTGTGTGTTTATGTTTTTTTTCGTCAAAGGTTTAATGACATGCTCACATAAAGGCAGTAATATTCATTTAGTTCAAAAATCTTCTATAAATAATATAAAATAAAATCGCTTAGTTCTTCTAAACTACGCAACGGATTCTGATATTGTTTTCACTATCAATTAGAGAATTTCTTCCGAAAGGTTTATATATATAATACATGCCTACTACATTTATAGATATCAGAGAAAAGTTGATGTTTTGTAATCGTAAAAAAAATATTTTCGGGCGCTTACATTCGCTAACGCTGGCTAAACTTTATGAGATACATCAAAGTAATGTATTAAGAAAATGTATATCTTAAAAAAGCCTACAGAAAAGTCTAAAATCGTTTATGTCTATCTCATAAGGATAACCCCCAACAACGCCGGGTACATGTCGGTTAGTATTTCTATATTCTTGTCTTGTCTTGTCGAAAAACTATTTCGACTAAATTCTTGTAAAAGATTGATGAAATATTTAATCAAAGCAAATCATAAATAGCAAATAAAATCTAAAATGCAGATCTGCTACCCTTAGGCCCGGTACATCAGTTGATTCTAAGCTCGGCTAGGTTGTACTATCGAACTTGGAACATAATCCGTATATAGGTCATAAGTCTAGATATCAGCAATATTACACGTATGATTTTAATAGAGGAACGGTTTGTAGGTCGTTTAAATATATAATGTATATGTTTCCCCATATTTCAATTAAATGTGTTACTGCTAGCACCTCGGCGCACAGTGGACGGAATGAAGAAAAAACACGAATTAATTGTTTGCTGGCTAAATATTAGTGCAATATATTTTTTTATCTTATTAATGAATTATAACTATTTTTAAGTAAAAATATTAATATACTCTTATGTAGAAATTTACCACGACAAATAATTCAATACAATTTGAAGATATACAAATATCTGGGAAAATAAAACATATTAATCATAAATATTACATAAAATAATAAATATTAATAATTAAAAACTCTTTTGATTTCACAGAAGTGGCATTTAATATACTCCGTTCTTTTAATGCCTCGAATAATTCTCTCCGGTGAATGCATATAGGCCTTCCTGAAAATAACAAAATTGTTCAAGGAAGGACAAAAGATGATCACAATTTATATATGACATTAAAGGTGAGACTTCAGTCTACAATACTTATATATTCATAAATGGGAACAAACGATGTTTTGTTTCTAAATGCTAATTGAAATATGCATTTTAACAGTAAAAAAAATTCAAAAATAGTGTAAAATTAGATGTTAATTCAAATCTCACACACATGATATATTGATATATAGTTTAGTAAATAAAATTAAGAATACCCTGAGGAATGTCAGCCATAACAAACTTTTGTAAATATATCCAAACGTCACTTATTAGACAACCGTCTCTGCTCACGCGTAGAAGTGAACTGAAAAACGCGATGTCGAACATCCAACTTACGACACACTTTGCAGCGTTGCCAAACTTCCATCAAGCCCTATTGACATATTTAAATTAAGACTTAAAATGCAGAAACTATTGTACTACACTAAAAAAAATATAAATATTAAAAAAAATAACATTTGCGAAAACCACTTAATTCGCGTTTTTTTTCCATTCCGTCCAAGGTGCGGCGTCTAAAAAATTAACTATTCTCGGCCGAGATTTAGTCCGCTCAAGTCCACATTTTGCAAATTTGAGCAAGGAATAGCGAGTATCGAATATAGAATAGCGTCGTACATAGCGAGGATACGGACCAACTGATATACCGGGCCTAAGAGTAGCAAGATTTGGATGTCAAACTCCAATTTGGTGGTACAAATAATCTCGTATTTCACATCTCTACTGATGTGAATCATGATCAAGTCTGAAGTCATCATCTTACCGGACATTTCGTGATATCAAAAACCGCGTTTGAAATGTTTGAATACAGCACTTTGTTAATATTTCCACTAATTTGACAAATTATCCGGAGCGTGTCTGCGATATCGGGATATCTTCCAGGTTATATGTGGCTCGCAGGGCCATTTAGCAGTGGATTCCGATAGCCATCATCACCTCGAAGTATCGTAAAAAGGCCATCAGCTCGTGCGATCATCGCGTGCCAAAAGCTATATACAGATGAGCCGTGAACACATTATTGCGTGCGGTGCGTTAAAGGCGAACCCATGATAACTCCGTTGTAACCTTCCCCTCTTTTTCGTAAGCCACGCGTGGAACAGAATGAGAGGTTACAGCGGAGCTCTTAGTGGAAGGACTAAAACTGTGTTAATCCATACAGGGTCAATGGAGGCAAATTGGCCATTACAAAAGCTAAATGGACGTCTTTGGTTTAAATTACTTCAGAGTATAATTTCCAAAGACTAATAAACACAATGCTTTGGAACTCAAAATGTTTATTGCGGTTTTAATGCTCCAAGGTGTTTGTTTACATACAAATTTTTAAATGGTGAAAATTTTAGTGAAATATTTAATAACATGATTTTACACGTAATACTTAGGGTCGGGGCGGGAACAGTTACACCTATTTTTTTTTCAAAATTTTTAGAGTAATGGTTAGTTAGTTGGTTAATTAAAACGTCACAATTGAGAAAGTCTCAAAAATACTATACCTACCTACTAAATAAATTACTATACCTACCTACTAAATAAAATACTATACCTACCTACTAAATAAATTACTATACCTACCTACTAAATAAAATACTATACCTACCTACTAAATAAATTACTATACCTACCTACTAAATAAAATACTATACCTACCTACTAAATAAATTACTATACCTACCTACTAAATAAAATACTATACCTACCTACTAAATAAATTACTATACCTACCTACTAAATAAATTACTATACCTACCTACTAAATAAATTACTATACCTACCTACTAAATAAAATACTATACCTACCTACTAAATAAATTACTATACCTACCTACTAAATAAATTACTATACCTACCTACTAAATAAATTACTATACCTACCTACTAAATAAAATACTATACCTACCTACTAAATAAAATACTATACCTACCTACTAAATAAACTACTATACCTACCTACTAAATAAAATACTATACCTACCTACTAAATAAACTACTATACCTACCTACTAAATAAAATACTATACCTACCTACTAAATAAACTACTATACCTACCTACTAAATAAAATACTATACCTACCTACTAAATAAACTACTATACCTACCTACTAAATAAAATACTATACCTACCTACTAAATAAACTACTATACCTACCTACTAAATAAACTACTATACCTACCTACTAAATAAAATACTATACCTACCTACTAAATAAACTACTATACCTACCTACTAAATAAAATAATATACCTACCTACTAAATAAATTACTATACCTACCTACTAAATAAAATACTATACCTACCTACTAAATAAATTACTATACCTACCTACTAAATAAAATACTATACCTACCTACTAAATAAATTACTATACCTACCTACTAAATAAAATACTATACCTACCTACTAAATAAATTACTATACCTACCTACTAAATAAAATACTATACCTACCTACTAAATAAATTACTATACCTACCTACTAAATAAATTACTATACCTACCTACTAAATAAATTACTATACCTACCTACTAAATAAAATACTATACCTACCTACTAAATAAAATACTATACCTACCTACTAAATAAACTACTATACCTACCTACTAAATAAAATACTATACCTACCTACTAAATAAAATACTATACCTACCTACTAAATAAATTACTATACCTACCTACTAAATAAAATACTATACCTACCTACTAAATAAAATACTATACCTACCTACTAAATAAACTACTATACCTACCTACTAAATAAAATACTATACCTACCTACTAAATAAACTACTATACCTACCTACTAAATAAAATAATATACCTACCTACTAAATAAAATAAAAATAAATAAAGTAAAATGATTTTGAATATTGTTTAGTTTTAAACCTGAAGAGCTATCATGTAATAAGCTATTGTAATCTGCCTAATTTATCTCTCGTCTATTGGCTTATCGTGATCTTTCATGGTTTCTTCGAAAAACCACATTAATTTCTTTTTCACTGTGGCTTCAAATGAAACATTTATCGTTTATTTCATTAAAAGGGTAGGAATATACAAATAGATATAAAATATATAATAGAAACGAAATACTGATAATGTCTCAGACAATAACTGTATATTTTGTGACGTAATTTGTTTTCCATCGGCTGCTAAGAATTTGGGAACGGTTCAAAATTATACAAGTTGGCATATCACATTCATACACACAAGGTGGCATATCACATTCATACATACAAGGTGGCATGTCACATTCACACATACAAGGTAGCATATCACATTTATACATAAAAGGTGGCATATCACATTCATACATAAAAGGTGGCATCACATTCGCACATACAAGGTGGCATATCACATTCACACATACAAAGTGGCATATCACATTTATAAATAAAAGGTGGCATTACACATCTTCCCCGATGATGGACACTGCAATGCTGTCCGAAACGTTGGCTAAAGAAGAAGGTAGCGAAACACGGCATAATACCCCAAAAACAAATCACTATGATACTTTTGGCCGTGAAAATCTCAAATCATACCCAACCAAAAGGTTGCATATCACATTCATACATACAAGGTACTTTCAGGTGGATCTGGGCCGAAGGCTTGGAATAAACTTCCTCCGAAACTAAGATCCATAACAAGTCCAACAGAATTCAGGTCTAAACTAAAAACTTACCTTTTTAAGCTGTCATACCCTTAAATTAAATATACCATTCCTGAGAGAAAGTCCAATTATATCCAATTTTTCAATTATGTCCTAAATCCTGTATCTAAATTTCTCTAATAAGTAATTAGTTAATGTTAATCGCAAGTGACCTACCAGGTAAGTATGGTAACATATATTATCTCCATGTATAGTTAGTAATAACATAGATCATTGTAGACATGTATGATATATTTATACAGCGTCCTTGAGGTGATTTTGCACAAAAAGGGCGCTAAACAAATCATCCAAATATTATTATTATTATTAAGGTGGCATATCAAATTCATCCATTCAAGTCTATATCTACTATTTCAGTCATGGCAACGAACTATAATATCATCAGGACGCTTCTCCGCAGAGGCAGGCAGACAGGATAGATCGCCAAACAACTCGGGCACACCGCTTGCTTCATTCACATTCATTTCTTTCCATTCAAATTATTATGGAAGGCACTTGTAGTTTTCTTCTTTATGATATGTTTTCGGCGTAAGGCGATGCACTACGTCGTGTAATATTTTAAATTGAGCCGCTCAATAACACCCCTTACGTAGATGGCGATAAGGTTTAAATTCCCGCTTAACACCATCCGCCTGTTTTGATTTATGAAAGAAAAACCTGGCCAAAAAGTGCCTTTTATTTTATTTTGTGGATGTTCAGGCATATTCATTTTATAAATAACTTAATTTGCCACATTATACAATAAAATCATAACCGGTAATGGGTTCGTAAGTAGGAGATTTTGAACTTTAAAGCAGTTTTTATAGGCCTTATACATTATTTTTTTCTGGGCTTATAAAAAGACTCATCTAAAAAATTCTCGATTATTTCAAAGGCCAAGATTTATTCTACTCGCAGTATTTAATTAAAGCATCTGAAACATTTCTAGGCGACCAAATTTTCAAACCAAAAACACATGATTTTGCATTACTACGTAGTGCATCGCCTTAAGAAGTCGGATTGTTTGTACGGGAAAAAAATTCTTCTGAAGTTTTTTTGTATTTAAAAAAATCCAGGGTTCGGGAAAAACCTATCTATCTTTTTTACTTCTACTATACTGTAGGATCACCTCCCAAAGTTAATGAACTTTAACCCAGGACGCCCTGTATTAAACTTTTTTCTTCCATATAAATAAACGGCATGCTCATTTATGTGAACCCTATGGACTAAAAGCTACTCGACCGTATCTACAATGTAAATTATTTTTTATCTCTTTCTTTCTTCTCTATTTTTAAAAATAATAGTTTATTATCATTTTTCTTGCAATTAAATATCAAGGTATATCATGGTCACCCTACATGTTTACAACATTATACTGCAATGAATAGGCTGATAGGTACCATGTAGGTATCCAATTCGTAGAAACGTCAATGTAACAATATTGTTATATATAATCTTTGTGTTATTTTGTAAAATTATTAACCTCAACACAGGCTTGTCCTAGTGAGGTTGAAAATTCTAACCTAAAAAAATTACACAATGTAAAGGAACGATAAATAAATAAATAAATAAAATCTCCTATCCATATCCTATATTCCTCTTCCATTTACCTTCTTATTAGTTGCAAGTCAAAATTAAATACCAACGCATATCGTATTGTATTGAATCAAAACTAAAAACTGAATTATCTGAAACTGATCAGAAATTTTAATACAATGATAAACAAAACTCAATAACAATTCCCGGGGAAATCTACAATAGAGTGAAGCTAAAAACACGCTTTTCTCACAGTTGTAATCGTTCAAATATTCATCATTTTTGCAAAAAGATGACGTTTTGCTTTCTCCCATATTATTTGAATTGATGTGTTTTTATTACAACTGATAGATGTGATGTTCCACCTTAAATGAATGAACCATAATTGTAGTATTTGAATGCTAATAATTTAGAGTATTCACACAAAAAAATGTTCAAACAGATTTAAAATAATTATAAGCAATAATTAGTCTCCTGAAATACCAATACAAAATTGAAAATATCTCCCGAGTAAAAATAAATGCCGCCAACGGGAAATGAACCCGTGCCTTCTGATCTCCGGTCAGGTGCTCTGTAACCACTGAGCTATGTCGGCTTATTTCCAACCCACCAAATGATTCAATATGTACTAGTACCTCAATCAACAATTACCGCTTATTATATTTTTTCCACCTGTAAACAACCAACTTTATTTTGTAGGAAAGGTTTTTTTAGTGCTAAATTTCTCACTAGATGGCGTCGAGATATATGATATCTTCATTTATTGGTTCAATATTTTTGACTTGTCAAATATCATTATTTTTTAACGATATACTAATGTTTATAAGACAAGGTTTTATGCAATGCATAAAGGAATCCTTTATGCATTGCATAAAACCTTGTCTTATAAACATTAGTTCATCATTAAAAAATAATAAGATTTAAAATAAATACTTAATTATAGAATCCACCTAAACTTGAAACTATCGTAAGATTATATAGATCGGAAAGAATATTAGATGGTAGGGTATAGGATCTCATTTCAATTTGAGAGGCGGGTGTGAGTACCGCCGCCCCGGAAACCAGTCATTGGATAACCAACGCCTCTGCCATGGACTACACAGAGTGACAAGCTATTATGTGATACGGTAAGAGTACCCGGGTTCATACGGTGAGATTTTTCAAGGTCTTAGTGGCGAATGCGTCTTCCAGCCAGCTGCGAGGCAGGCTGGATCGGGAGATCTATCGACGCAAAGCTTTGCACCTCAGTGGGAGGGGTGGATTCGTTCGTTATTCCACACTGACCCCCAGATTCCTATCTACCCCTAATACCGTTTTCCTTCCCAGAACTTCATCTCCTCCCTTACTTAAAACATCCTTCTTAAAATTCTGACCGGTCGGTGGCTGAGTTGGCATCGCATTTGGCTCCCACCCAGGCGTAGTGTGTTCAATTCCTCGGCTGGCTAAGTCCTCCATCACAACACAACCAACATTTTCCGCTTACTGTGGTGGTAGTAGGAGATTTTCAAATATTGTCAGGTTATCCGTAACCCGGGAATGTTTGTCTTTCATTAAAAGAAAAAAAAGGAACCCAGGGGCAGAACGAACAATAGTTGGAGCAGAATATCAAGGTCCGAGGCCAGGAGATGAGTGTCGAAGAACCGAAAATGGTGAAGAAAATTTGTACCATATGCAGGGTGTCCGGGGGTAAAATGCGCTAACTTCGGGGAGTGATTTTACATAATAGTACAGGCAAAAAAAGATTTTAACAATCTATAACTTTTTCGAAATTCCAGCGTTTGATCTCATTTCTACAGTATTCAGTATGTACTACACTATTTTCTTATGCCATAATAGTAAGTTTATTTTTGTAACAATGTTCTAATTCTAAATTAAAAACAATATACCTATACAATACTTAACCCCTTCACACACATGTTATTGTTTCTACACGTACAAAATATGTAATGATTGATAATAACTACAATTAAATTATATTTTTGGTATTTCATTTTTTTATATTTTTTATTATTTTACGATAGTTTTGCTTAAGGGAAGTCAGAGGGTATTTTTTAAATAGTTAGGTAAAATAAACATAGCACACAAATAAGTGTTTAATGTCAAAAATACACATTTAGAATTTAATGATAATCTCTTAAGTTTGAAAAAATAATCTTTGTACTAGAATTTATTCAGAAATGAAGAAATATTCGAGGATAACAATTTTTTAAAATTCGCCATACCTATCGAAAATGTGTGCGTCACTACCAGTGTTAATTTTAATGAACATTGAAATTAATTTACGATTTTCTGACAAATAACTGTGAACAGTGAATTGATTTGATTTCTTTATTATAAAACACATATTTATGCGTTAAAATATATGGAATTTGAGTAGAAAAAATTAATATATCGTCTTAAATTAATTCATCAATGACGGAAGAAAATCGATGGAACGCACAATCTGCAGTTGTCAAAGTATTTGACAACTGCAGATTGCAATTTTTGTGGCTAGAATAAGGATTGCAAACGAGCAAAAAAAAAATAGATGCCATAGAAAAGACTGCAAGATATAAGAAACGAAAACCTGACTTTTTTAAATCGCTACAGTTAAGGTAAAAATAATCACAATGTTCGTGCTAATTTGAATTAACCCTGGGCTGAAAGGGTTAATATCGAGATGTTTTAGTAGAAAACGATTTCAAATTTGTAACACCTTGAGAAGTTCCTGTACCTAACATAAATAATTAATTTTCTGAACCAGATCGTGGCGTATTCTGTTCCATACAAAATTGCATTGCGAAAATCGCCAAATGCTTTTCATGGTTATCACGAGGTGTTTAATAGTTCTTACAATGTTAATTCGTTGATTACTTTACAGTATTTACTTACTCTTTTCGTTATTATTCGCAAAATATACACAAAAACTGCACAAGTTCACTATTCACTAAAAAAAAAAAATTTTCTTGTTGGCACTTAAAACTTCATAAATCATTTATGCAGAAGAATATAATTTTATAAGTAGTTCGTAAATCAAAAGCAATAATTCGGTGTAACCAAAGTGAGCAATTTATCAAAAAGTTATCAATTTAAATTGTTTTATACGAGAGTGTTCACATTATTTAAATGATATATTTTTTAAAAATAATTTTAAACAAGGGTAATAACAATGTATTATTTTATATTTCTACATAGATGACATCACATTAAGCTAGTTTTACAAAAGAAGCACTACCGATTCGCGCGACAGCTTTGATTATTCTGACTGTGATGTGTACATAGAATACAGAAGAACGCGAGAAATGCGATGTAGGCGTGTTTTGTGATGCAAAAATCTGACCATACTTTCCTTAAATTTCGAATACAGAACTGTGTTTGAAATTTATTTATTATATTTTGTATGAAATTTAAATGGGATGGTAATATACGATGTGAGGCAGGTGTAAGAGAGACGGGGCGCGTGCTAAATGGGTCAGAACCAAAAGTAAGTCGGAGGCAGGTCAGTATTCATTCAATTTAAATGGGATGGCGATATACGATGACAGAGCGCGTGATATATGAGTCAAAACCAAAAATCAATATTTAGTGAGTGGCAATCAGTATTCAGTTAGTCAATTTAAATGGGATTACAATATACGATGTCGGCACAGTTGTGAGATAGATAGAGCTCGTGCTGAATAGTTTAGAACCAAAAGGTATCAAGTCAGTGGCTTCATTGGTTTTTATTAAAATCTACACAGAAGGCATTTCTAGTGGGTATTATCTATTCAGTGGATGAGTAGGTACTGAATGCAGTGTTCTTCGCCCGGCGGTCCGCGTACCTCTGCTGGTTTTTCTCTGCTTTTTTTGGCGTACCGTAGAGACTTATTGCCTGTTTTCCTCGGTTCGCATAAGTAAAAAGGTTGGAGAACGCTAATATAGAGTATTTAGTGGGCGTGTAGTGAAGAGGTACTATCTAAATGTGACGGAGTAACTACTCACGTTGAATCCGTAGTCGACGCGTCGCGTCTTCTACGAACCCTAGCAAAATAGTGTGGCGGATACTCACGACAGAACTCGAGTCGTTTGTAAGTATTTCAGTGTATGAATGGCCTAATAAGACAAATTCAAAAGGCTGCACACATCGACTTACTGCCAGAAGGTTGTCATTCTTATGTTATGTATACATTTCCGCAAACCGAGCCGCGAATTATGGGAAAGGAACGAAGCAACCGCAAACGGCGCGAAATACCGATTGCAGTTGCTTTGTTCCTTTCCCATAATTTGTGGCTTGGATCGCAGAAATTTTGTCCTGTTTATAAGCACCCTTATGCTTGTGTGTTGCTGCGTTCGCCATCTCACTTTATTTTAATTCGGCATTTACCGTTGTCGCAAAAAGCTTTGTGGATAATACTCGTATATTTATTGAAATAATTCATTATTTGTGTGAGGTCTGTTTTATGTCCGTGAATGATTTGTGCACCTCTCAAAAGCACAAGAAGGCATTTTTTTCACAAAAAGAGTCTAGAGCGACGTGTTTGTGGTAACTGGTGACAGCTTGTCTGACAAGCAAACTTATGTGCATACTAAACGCAATACATTTCAAGTATGTCCGCTGCACCTAGTTTAGTGAAATCACGCGCATTGTCTCAGTAACCTATCTCCACTTTGTAATTAATCTAAGACTAGCAACAAAGATATACATATATCAATTTATTTAGAATTAACGTCACAAGTGGCATTTACATACATTATGGTTATTGACAGTATTACAACAATATAGAAAGAAAAAATAAAAGAAAAATCATAAAATTATATAAGTAAACAAGACAAAAGATAAAAGAAAATACATTAGTACAAAATTACAGAACGAAATGAAGAAAAAACAAAAAAACCTTGTTTGCAGTGACCTCGTTAAAATATGTTTTATTAGTACAGCTTTATACTTCAATACAGGCATATTAAAAACATCTGCTAACACAGCATAAGAGTTACCAACGGTGTGGAATCTATTTATAACAAAATCGTGGCCTGAAACCGTAGTATAATTGTCACAATAATACATACTTACCTTGATCTAATGGTAGGAACATGAAAGTGAATCAACCTTAATAGCACAAAACTATCCAACTTGTACCGGACAGCAGATGGATATACCTAAATAATTATTAAATAATCAAGAAAATGAATATGTGTCTGATGTCACACATTTTATGATGCCGACTCCTTTGAGGCTTGTCTCGTACGATGATAAGATTTTTAATCACTGCACACGTGTCATATCGCCAGTTCAAGGATGAATTACTCGCACGACAAACCGTGGGACCTTAGTAATTAATTCAGCGCTGTGACGCTTATCATATTTCTGTTTAGATTTAAGAATAATTGCTCCACATTAACACGTGTAGAAATTGTTGAATTCAATCCCAATAAATTCGCAAACAACTGGCCCAACCAGTCAGATGTCCGACGACTTTCGCAAGTTGTGTTTCTTTGCAAATCCTTACCCAAGGTACCCCCCAGAGGAAACCGTCATTTACAGTCAATGTCACTGGCGTAGGTGTCCAGTACACAACTGATAATTTTCAATTTTATATAAAATATATTCAACAAATGTAATAAAAAATCATAACTTTTTTTATAAATTTTAAAAATATACAATATTGGTGATTTTCTCAACTGCCATACTAGGCAACGGAACCGAAAAGGAAATTATTATGGTAATAGAAATTTTTTATCCATATTAGAAATAAAAATAAAGATAAAACTAAATAAACTAAAACCATTAGATCAAGTTATCAAGGATTCTATAATATTATTACCCTAGCGTCTGGACGGTCTGGGCCCTCTGATTGGTCGAATTCAAATAGTATGTTTCGGATAAATTCCGCTAACTTGAAAATAGGATCGCCTCATAATAATACGAGATTTTTTCAAAAGCATCGTTTCTGCTCATATAATTTTTGGATAATATCGAAGAAAATATGTTTTAGAAAGTTCGTAATCCATTGGATTAATTACATTACAATGAAAATTATCCACAGTTACGTGATTATGTTTGACGTTTATAAAAAATCACGTTTTCCTTCAATATGGCCGATACGCACGGCTATAGATGGCCGACAGAGCGCACCTCTGGCGATATAAAAACGAAGCAAATGACTGGCGCGAATATTTAAATATGCAGCTCACAATACTTGACTACTTGACCATTAACAAGCGTTTAATAAGAAGATTTTTTTCTGGAAGCTTATCATTTTGTAATGGCATTTTTCATTATTATTTATAATTGTTTTTTGCTTATTAATTATATCTGATTTTATATTGACATATTTTCTAATTTCTAAAATTTGAAAATTATTTATTTGTGATGCTTTATATCCTGAGTGAAGTATTTTAAGACCTGAATTTTTATCTTTTTGTTTGATTTTTGCTATCTTTATTATTCAGAATATATTTTTTCATTGTTATTAGTGTAAAACGCCAGTTGAATAGTCCAGGAATGTTTTTATATATAATTTTAGAAGTATCGTTATATACAAACAGAATTCTACGCCATTGTTTATTTCTATCTTTAGAAATACCGTTTGAAGAGAATATGTTTAATTTTTTTATTTAGTATTTCAACTATCAATTTATTAGAATAACCGTTATTAAATGCTATTTGTCTTATGAATATATTGTTTTATGGTTATATTATGGCTATTTGTTTTTTTCAGGTCTTAAAATACTTCACACACGATATAAAGCATCGCAAATAAATAATTTTAAAATTTTAGAAATTAGGAAACATGTTAATATAAAAGCATATATAACTCTCTTTTAAATATTTTCCCACTTAACTCCCATCTAACGATATTGTAATAAGGAAGTTGAGTCCATTTTTTAAATTTTTTTTTATCAATGTTCGCATTCAAACTTAAATACGAGTATTTTTTTTTTTTTTAAGTTTTTTTTCATAGTTAAATTAATTCTCAAAGTTTGAATTTTATTAAGCCCGCCAAAACGAGCGGAATCCGAGCGGTAAGAGGCGGGGTGTGGGTGTGACGTCATTCAAACTGTAAGAACCACGTCGCTTAAAGATTTTGTATGGAAAAAAAAAAAATTCTTCAATAAGGAATTCCAGTAATTTTTTTTCCAATGTTAACCGTCTATTAGAATTGATGTTATTATAAAAAAAAAGAAAATTTATTAAGATTTCATAGTTAAATTAATATTTTAAGTTAGAATATTTGCTTTTCCCGCCCGGTACGGTATTACCGTCGCTATTTGTTGACTTGCCACGCGCGAATTCAGGACCACCGCGCAGAAAAGTAAAGACCAAAAGTGAAATAACGGTTTACAGCCCAGTTCACTGTGAGACTTTTCTGGGCGGCCGGCGGCCTGAAGTGTATCACATGTTATGTGACATGTATAATAATAAAAAATTCTAAGTTATGCAATAAATAACATATTATTATAAAGCACTATACGAATATGTATCTTTAGAAATCCATTTCATATAATAATAACAACAAATACGTACATATATTTGACAAACCCAAATAAACTTTGGCCTATACACCTATCTCATCGAAACCGACCATCTCTCATGTAATAGAAAGAGATGTACCATAGGTGATCCGTTGTACGTACAAGTCACGACACATGTGACGTCAGAATTCTTTCGACCAATCGTGGAGCGTATACAGTCTATTGCTATTGAATGCTTTTTCAAGAACGTTTAACTAATTCTAAGAATAATAATATAGAAATATATTTTTATATTTAGAATCGATATTTTTTGATCTACATGAACATATTTTTTATAAGTAAAAATATTTTTCACTCAACTTCCTTATTCCCAATTCTTATAAACCCAGCCTACTCTTACCCCTCCCCCTTCCTTCCACTTCTTCTTTCCAATTGCAATCTATATTTAATTTTTGTCTTCGGTGTATACTTACTCCTGATGAGGTGAACTTCGCTCATGAAACATGTATTGGTTGGATATAATAAATTGATGTTAACAAAGTTATTTGTTTTTTAATAAAATAAAGTTTAATCCGAAAACATTATTTTATCTGTTTCCATTGTACGTCAATGCATATGTACACAATAAAATGTAAACATTATATTTATTTATTTATTGGACAATTTGCATAGCGCCGCTTTTGTGAGATATCACCTCAGGGGCGCTATATTGTAATAATCTACCTTTATATATAGATTTTTACTCTCCTGATGAAGGTGTATATATAATCTAATTTTAAACTTTATTAGATACAGTAACAGTTGTAGGTAAAGAATTACCACCAGTTGGAGTAAAATTAACACCTTTTAATTAAACCGACTGCTAATCTCATCGCACAATTACCCTCCTTTTATTCATAAACACGGGTACAATTAATCAATATGTAATAATCCTTTATTTCAGTCAACTTTGTTATAACTATCTTTAATTGTGACAAACTAAACGATATTGATTCAACTTATAGACATTGACGGTTGTAACACATATTTAAGCACTGCAAGTCTCCTATGAGCTAATTATATTAGGTACGATAACAGTTAATATCAGTTGTAGACATGTAGTCAATAATAGTGTTTCATTTGAAATAATCCATCACAAATACGTAAAATTTCATTTATTCAAACAACTGTCATTCTTATTATGGGTAATTATTATGCGTAATTCTTATTATGCGTAAAACCCGCGGAGCGGGTTTTTAACTGATAGTATGTATTATTGTGACAATTATACCACAGTCTCAGGATATAACTCAGTTATAAATAGATTACACACACTTGGGAACTTTTATGCTAAAATCGCAGATACTTTTAATATTCCCCTTGTAAAGTATAAGGCTGCACTAATAACACATTTTAACACCACTTATTTTAATGAGGTCACTACATAACAGGCTATTGTCATTGCTTCTTTCTTTACTGTTATTTTATTTGTTATGTTTTAACTAAATTTAATTCTTTATTTTTTCTCATCAAAATTTGATATTGCGCTATGTACTGGGTTTTCCAATAAGAGGTGTTATTTTGAATAGCCCGCTATTTCGGTAGATGTTACTTTTGAAGCTGTCATTTTTTGACATTTGACAAGTAGAAACTACGCCATTAATAAGAATGGAACGATACACGCTTCAACAACGCATTGAAATTATTAAAATTCACTTGAGTGAATCAAAGCCCCAAAATACCTGAAAAAAACCCATGACTCTGTGCAGAAACGGGCGGTCCGTTTGATAGATTCCCCAATCTTAACAAACGGACTGCAATCTTTAGAGCACAGGCGTCAGGTAGGTATGCTGTCCTTGTTCTATCGGTATTACAATGGAAGATGCTCTGAGGAACTAGCGTCATTGATTCCTTCGGCACCGGTGCGTAGTCGGGATACACGCCAAACGCGCGCCCAAGTACACGGTTGACATTTGTCACATGAGAACGGGTCGCTTCTACGATTCGTTCTTAGGTTCAACAGCTCGGCTGTGGAACGAACTGCCGGCCTCTGTGTTTCCTCCCTCCTACAACTTGGGACTCTTCAAGACCCATGTTCACTCCTTCCTCTCCACAAAAAGACCCTTCACACAGCATCCCCAGAGATGACATAGGCCCTGAGGGAAATTATTTTCTTCAGGGCCTCCTGTGTGGAGTTAATATAAAAAAAAAAATGCAAGTCATCTTGAGTGATGAGGCCCATTTCCACCTCGGTCGCTTCGTCAACAAGCAAAATTGTCGCATCTGAGGCTCGGAAAACCCAAGAGTTATTGTTGAAAAGTCCGGCGGAGTCATTGGACCTTACTTTTTCGAAAATGAGGCTGGAGCAACAGTTACGACGAATGGATTGCGCTATCGAGAGATGATTCTTTATGGCCGGAATTGGATGGTATTGATCTGGACAACATTTACTTTCAACGAGACGGCGCTACGTGCACACAAGCAACGAAACCATTGATCTTGTACGAATGAATGTCAAAATAACACCTCTTATTGGAAAACCCTGTATATGTAAAAAAAAAAATTAAAAAAACTTTGTATTCTTTAAAGAATGCTCGTCCCCTTTCAAATAGCGAATGTTAAACACGGATAGTAAAAAGGGATATAGAATTAATTGACTTATCGGTGTTTAAGGCATTGTATATTGTAGGAGCGATGAACCAGAATTGTCGTTGAGCGAATGTGGTTCTAGTTTCAGAGAGCACGCATCCCAGGTTTGATGAAAAGCGGGCGTGTGCTTGTCTTAGTAAATAACTCGCGAATATCTAAGACCCTAATTTTAGCAAATAGTTCATTTGAGGGGTGGGTATATTGGCAATTAAATATAATTCTCAAAATTATTTTTTGTACTGTAATAGCTGGATTGATAATAGATTCAGCAAAACCACCCCATCCCACAATACCATATATTGCTAAGGATTGGAAAAAAGCAAAATAGACGCTTCTTAGAGTCTTCAAGTCTAAATTGGACTTGGAATCTTTTGATTCTATCTGAATTACAAGTTTAAAATGAATACACCTCAAACATTTGCGTTGGAATCTTTCAATGATATTATTGTCGTGATCACGATAATTACCTACATAAAACTGTAACAATTGCGAGCCTCTAAAATATTAGAATACTAGTATTAGAATAACCCTTTTTCATTAGAGTTTTATTGCTTTTCATTTCCTCAGAAAGAAAGAAAAATAATAACTACGGGTATACAGACACGCCTAAAACTCTTCAGTTGCTTTTGAGAGCTCATTACCATGTTCCAGTTGAAGGCGTTACCATTTGGATGATCGTTGTTCAAAATAACGACCTTCATATTAAAGCAAAAAAAAAACTTTGAACTGCGCAATAATTGTACAGCGTTTTGTGAGGTTAAAGGTAAGGACACACTGGGCCCACGTGCAACCCACCCAACCACACCATAGGCAACGTATTGACCATGTGACTGCCAGGGATAAGATGCCTATTTTTGTAACAACTTAATTGTTTAAAAAAAAAATTCTTTGTAAATTTTACCATCTTACCAGATAATGTGTTTATTTATTTACAAAAAAATATATATGTCTATCCCGTGCAGTTTTCCCAGGATAGCATCATACGTTCAGTAAAATGTTTTTTTTTCTCTCTAATGTTATAAAAATTGTGATATTATGAAGATATACGAAAATATTTCAGATTTTTAATACATTTTCCAGCTAAATGAACATTTTTCACAATACAATAAAAAGTCATGTAAGGATTTCGTGTAAATACAATACTTTTGAAAATCGGAATTCTGACATTTTTTGTGTGGTATTTACGACACCAATTTTCACAGATAATATAAACATATGCATAGAACAAGAACTAACACTTTATTTGCATGGAATATTCTTTTTGGCCGCTGGCAATGTTTGAAAGATAGCAACTCAGCATTATATCAACGTCAGCTGTTGAACTCGAGCCTTTTTGTAAATCATTCGAGATCTCGCGCCCTTCGTTGGCAGTTAGTTGTTATCCTCTACCTTCTGATGAATTTACGGTTGTTTCTTGTAACTTCAAATGAACAATAAAGTTCGATTTATTTCAATCAGCGTTTTAATTTATAAATTGGAGTCAGATAATCTATGTACATTCCTATCGCTGAAGTTAAGCCAGCGATATACATACAAATAACTTTTCCGACTACCATACATATTATTTGCAAGTGACAAAACGACAAACTAAAATAATATTAATATATATTTTTCCTTTCCAAGCGAATAAACTATTTTTTATTATGGTAGGAGCATTTATTAGGTTTCAAAATATCATGAAATCAAGGCAAGTGCGGTACTAGGCAATCCACGGTGGATTTCTTGGCACTCTGGACAACTTAAAATCCATACATTTTCTATGAAAATACATACTTTAGAAACAGACGCAAGGCGATCCTATACTCCTCATGCACAGCCGAGCTGCGCTGTTGATTGATCGGCGTAGAACATGTAAAAACAAAGATGGTGGTGAAGGCCTGGCAAAGATAATTTGACGGTTATGATTGTTTTGGCATTCGGCGTTTATTACTAGTTTTGTTGTTAAAATGGCAGATGAACAAACAATATCTTTAGAAAGACGTTTTATTTAGTTATATTATTTACTTATCTAGTAGAAGCCTTTAAAATTACAACTAAAAACTTATTTCTGTGACATTTAGGCACACTTTTCATCTAAAACTTTTTTTTTATAGCATTTACGCATAATCCACGAAAAGCTGCAAGTCTTCTTTAATATCCGTCGGTAGTTCATTTAATATGTTGAATCTTTTAAAATAGAGATAATTTTTTTTTGCTAGTCTAAAATCTCCACAGATTTGCGTCGCGTGCGTAGGACAAGTGTGCACGTCGGCCTGGGAACGTAGTATTACATACGTCGCGCACGTAGGCCCAGTGTGTCCTACGTTTATGCAGCCACTAGAATGTAAGCTATTGCCATTAGTTACTAACTATTTTTCAAATAATGCATGAAATCATTTTTTTCATTTAATGAAATTACACTCAATTGGTTAGCACCTGCGTAGGGTACTTCATACCAACAGTTCACATTACTTGCAATGTTTCAATATTGATAGATGCCAGTGATTAAAGTGGTTTAATTAAAAAAACGTAATCTTGCAATTATTTGGATTTGACCCCAAGTATATTTATTATAAGACCGGTTGTTTAAAAAATAAGGAAAATCAAGTGTTTTTTTGTTTGAAAAAATTTGTCATTTAAAAAAAAATTTCATCTAACTCCAGACCAGAAAAAATGTTTTTTTCACAGTTAATATAATTTTCAAAGCCCGCCAAAACACACGAAATCTTCGGTGGGTTGTGTGTGACGTCATACAGATACAATCAAGTGACCTTGGACACAAATTTGTCGTTTGATAAGTCAGTAGTCAGTATAGTACTGGGTTGGGACAATCGAGACGCTTTTTATCCTCAAATTTAACCGCTTAATTGAAGAAAACATTGTCATATTTCAGCGTCTCGTTACTATTGTGTATATTATATACGAGTATATGATTTCTCCGGATTTGTCTACCAACACCGAGGCACCCAATCCCGACAGCCACCAATAAATGAACGGAGATGTTGAATAATAATTATTTCAGTTTTTATATTACTACTTACATATTGTACCCGGCGTTGCTCGATCTCTACATTCAATAAATATAATATCCACGTATTATATATATAAGCCTTCCGAAAGAAATTCTCCATTTGAGAGTGATTACGAATATACTAAAAGTTTATCAAGAAACGGCTTATAATCCCGTTTTTAGTTCATTGTGATCTGGGATGCTCCGAGACGTTCCTGAACATTCCAGAATGTTGTGGAATGCTCTCGAATACTTTCGAATGTTCTGGACTATTCTAGAAATTTCTAGAGTGCGAAACTTCCAGCCCTTATATCTTCAAAAGCACGCCCTTCTGGTAAAAACGGGAACCGTCTTTATGGATGGGGGATAGAGGGCGACTACACCATATAATTTCCTTGATCATACCGGGACTCGTTTCTGAGTTTTAGCGGCACGCACATAGCTCACTTGCTTTAATATACATTGATTCGTTTTGTATACAATTTTATTATTGTTACTATATTATTCTTATTTGTTTTATGTTACCACCATAATACGGGCGTTTCCTTAGTTTTCAGTGAATTAAATAATATTTTTCAATGGAGTTCCTTATTATTGCGAGTAGAATATCTTGGTCAAATATACAAATTATTATGAAAGTCTTTTAAGAAACTTGGAAAAAAAGAAAGTATCAGAGCGATAAAAACGTTTTGAAATTCTGAATACACTAATTACAAACTTCTAACATGCTTAATTTTTTAAATGATTATTATTTTCTATAAAAATTGAAATTGATCACTTCAGACACTGATCGTAAACACAATATAAAATATACTGTGTAGGTACACAAAATTGCCCCTGAACCTTTTTATAAAATTATTATAACAAAGAGCAATCAATCTGGAAGCATTGTAACAATTATTTTACAAGCAATAATTATTCGCCTGAAACACTCATCCACATTGAAAAATCTCCTGATAAAAGATACATGACGCCAACGGGACTCGAACCCGAGTCCCTTCGATTTCCGGTCGACAGCTCTGACCACTGAGCTATGGCGGCTTATCTCTTACCCGCGAAATTATTCAATACATACTAGTGTTTCATTCAACAATTAGTGCTTGTTACATTTTTCACCTGAAAACAACCAACTTTATTTTATATGAGAAAGGCATTGTAAGTGCTAACTCTCTCACTAGATGGCGTCGAGACAAATTGTCTACATTTTTAGGTGAAATACTTGAACTTGTCAAATATTAATTATTATTATATTATTATAATACAAGTTCAAGTATTTCACCTAAAAATGTAGACAATTTGTCTAGACAAGCAAAATTAAAATATGATCGACGACAAACCTTCTAATATCTCTCAGACATACATGCTTCATACATATATACTAGTCGGAGTACTGTATCTTTTCGCAACTGTTTTTTTGGGTGAAATTGTGATTTTCAACCTTAAAAAAATGACGAAAGAAAAAGTAATTTCAAAACCCACAAATTACTTATTATATCGCAAGTCGAATGTAAAAAAAAGGACAGGTTTTGCAGAAACAACAACCATCCAACCCACGACGTGCAAAAATGGACTTTTTGATGAATCCTACTATGAAGTGTACCAACCCAAAAGTTCAAAATTAGGAACATTCATGTGGGTTGACAGTTTCAGCATTTTTCATATAAAAGAATTACATTCATACGTAAAAAAATATTGCACAAAATGTGTTCAACTTTAAACTAGACAAAAAGCAATTTCACTGAAAACTTTAAAAAAGATTATTTATTTAGTTTGCCGAAACTATCGATGTAAAATAATGATGATTTTGAATATGAAACTAGCTCGACTAGCAAGCCGTAAAAGCCCGGCGAGCGCAAGTAAATTTTATATCATTAATTTACTCATTTTAAATAATATATAGTATATTTGCAGCACGTCCCAGAATGGAAGAAACTCTCAGTATCGCCCTAGTGGAAGACCACCATTCAGAATTGAAACTTTAAAGCTTTGGCGGTATATAAAAAAACAATGTTTCATTGTAATCCTTCTAAAATAATCTAACTTCTACCATTTAACTTTTTCTTATCTGTGGTGTGTATTTACTACACATTGCTTCTAATAACTTTAATAACTCCATAAATATAATAAATTCTGGGTTCAGATTTTAGGTATTCCTCCGTTATACATTTATGCACTGAATTAAAAAATAATATTTTACATAGTTTTCAAATTCAATTAAAAATCAGAGATTTTTGTTAAAAATCGGGAACAAATACACCAATACAATCAACCGTGTGATACTAATACGCGAAGAGTGTGCGATGAAATGACACGCTATTGATGTCCCGCTTTAATTCACTATCCGGTAACATGAGAAATCCACAAGTCTGCACTTGTATTTTGATTTAGACCATCGATACCTACGACCGCACAGCTGTGTTTGTACCAACCGCGAGCCGCTAGCCAGTTGGTCGCGGACCGTCGTTAGATGTGGACCTCTCGCACGTTTCTTTAGCATCTGCCGATGGTTTTTTCATGTTTTCAGCAATTAATATTATTTTTGATATAAAATATAATAAACATTATCGATTAGCTATGAATATTCATATTTTTCCGATATTAAATCGCTTATTTTGAGATGTGTATTGACTACACAGCACCTTTTTTAGTACAGTAAGGGAAAGGTTAACATGGTTTTTATTTTAACTCTACAAATATTCAAATGAGGTTCTCTCAGTTTTAGGTTGGATGGTTTCAGCATGGTCCAAATAAGGTTTCGGTTTTTCTCTTTTTAATTAGTATGATTTTAAAATATTTACATGCACAAATAGTAATGTAATGATTTATTGTTCTGTCACAGTTCCCTGTACACATAATAAAATTAACCAAACACAAATTTAAAATGATTTTTTTCTGTACCTACATCATTATAATATCGAACTTTAATTAAAAAAATATTAAATTATAAATTTTTGGACTCACCTAACGATAGCTTCACCATTAGTGTCGTCAGGTGACGCCATCATCGCGTGACAGAGGCGAGGTGCGAGTCCCGGCTGAGTTTCTGTCCCCTGCATGGTGTGAGTTTTCCCCGAAGCGCTCTGGCCGTAAGCCAAGACGCACGCATCCTGGCCCCTAGCGAGCGACGACAGAACTATTTGGCCAAGTTTTTCAAATATCTAGAAAAATACATTAAAATTGTTTAAGTAAACTTATTATTTATTATGCTAATCAGACTAATCTCCATATATTGAGCTCTATTATCTCGTTGATAAGGTAAGAGTATTTATATGCTATGAAGATATTTAAAATACTAATAATAGGTAATAATTTTTCATATGGCAAACAGGCGGTACTACGCACTACATCGTGGGGTCTAGCACAGTAAAATCGATAATTTTCCAGTATCGGATCGATAGGCGATGATTTCATACCAATTTCCCGAGCACGGCCGCGCTGCTGATAGTCAGACCGATATTTATGATGCAATAAAGATATTATAGAAAATCGGTATACGCTGGCAACACTGGAGGTATTGTGTATGAATTAACATTCCGAAATGTCAAATTGTTACGTACAAATATTAATAAATTGACATTGTTGAATTTAAATACTAACCCAAATATGCATTGACAGTCATTTACTCATTTACTCGATATATTTCGTTTCTCCAAGCCCGAACTAAAGTAGCGTCATTAGCCAGAACGGATTCAATTC
Organism: Hesperophylax magnus; assembly: GCA_026573805.1. Classification (NCBI taxonomy): domain Eukaryota; kingdom Metazoa; phylum Arthropoda; class Insecta; order Trichoptera; family Limnephilidae; genus Hesperophylax; species Hesperophylax magnus. The sequence goes on along the minus strand of JAIUSX010000007.1, from coordinate 5,638,207 downwards.
GCCGCGTATACGACTTCTATCAGTTCTAAGAGCTTCATAAGTCAGTAATTTTGCGTGACGAACGACATGTTTAAAAATATATGTGTACATTGTTTTTAGATTCTCACGGCCAAAAGCATTTTTGTTGTTTGTTTTTGGGGTGTTATGCCGTGTTGCGCTAACTCCTTCTTTAGCCGACGTTTCGGACAGCGTTGCAGTGTCCATCATCAGGGCAGATCCGGTAGATCCGAAGATGTAATAAACAATGTACACATCTTCGGATCTACCGGATCTGCCCTGATGATCGACACTGCAACGCTGTCCGAAACGTCGGCTAAAGAAGGAGTTAGCGCAACACGGCATAACACCCCAAAAACAAACAACAAAAATATGTGTACATTGTTTATTACAGTTAACCGGTAGCTTATTTGACTATGGAGGCCGCGCTAATAATTATCTATAGGCCGTCGGAACATTTCTTATCCATCATTGACCGTGCTCGCAAATATCGCAAACTTTTTTTATTGTTTTTTTAAAGTTTCTTCAAGTTAAATATTATTATTAATTATAAATATACATAATGTTGCTGCTACTTATTAGATATTCAGATTATTATTATTGGCACACAGTCTAAAATACCACTAAATTTACATGTTAATAAATAACTATTGATTGATAATAATGATAAGTAGAAAGTATTTCTACTTATGAGCCATGTTTTTAGCATATATCTGAATCTATTTGGGAATTTACATTTTTTTATGTTACATGGCAACATTTTGGGTGCGTAATGGAACGTATTCATTTGCGAAATTAAACACGAACCGAGCCACGAATTACGGGAAACGAACGAAGCAATTACAAGCGGCGTTTCGCGCCATTTGCGGTTGCTTCGTTCCCCATAGGTTCAGTTCGGCAGTTCGGCTCGCGTATGTACGCGCAGCATTATATTCAAGGGTTCGATGTCCGTGTTTATTGTTGTATTTTGGAACAAATGCGATATTTACCAATGAAGAATTTAGTGAATATCGTATTGACATAGGGCTTTATCGATTGTCAGTGCCAGATAAGATTTACAATGTTTATAGCTGTAACAGTTTCAAACGAGAACAACAACAAACTGTCTACTGCTTAGATTTATATTTAGAACTAAGTCGACAGCAACGTACAATAACAATCTTGTGTATACAAATTATGGATACTGAACTGGATCCTAATGGATCTGAAATATCTGGTTCCATTTTTTTGTTATAGTTTTCAATATCTATAATATTTTAAATGGCCATCACGATTTGGGGATATTCAAATTTTACATTGTTACATTACGCAAATGATCTCTCTGGGTAAAACCGTGATTCTATTGCAACCACAATGATGACTGCTTAACTGTCCCAACTACTCAGAAGTGTGTTGTGGGTGTTTTAGTGTGAGCGAAGTAGGGTAATTTTTTTCTTACTTCAGGAAAAATTGATAAAATTTTTAAATTGCGGAACTCCTTCTTGAAAAAATAATCAATATCATAGATTAGGAGCTAAATTCTAGGAGGATGGCTAGAAATATAAAAAAAATAATATTTATTTTTCGGTATAACTTTATTGAGTAAAACCTCAAATTGTAATATTTAAATATTGAAGACAATATTAGTGATTTCTAAACGAAAATCTGAAACAGAAAAATCAGAAAAGGAAACGGTCACATCTGGGACTCGAACCCAGGACCCTTGTCTTTCCGGGACAGTGCTCTACCAACTGAGCTAATGGTTCGAGTCCCAGATGTGACCGTTTCCTTTTCTGATTTTTCTGTTTCAGATTTTCGTTTAGAAATCACTAATATTGTCTTCAATATTTAAATATTACAATTTGAGGTTTTACTCAATAAAGTTATTCCGAAAAATAAATATTCATTCTAGACTTGCAGAAAAGTCAACAGATGTCGCACATTAAAAATAAAAAATAAGATAGGTTTATCTAAAAAGACGCTGTCTGGATTGCATTTAGTTCGGGTTGAATCTTGCGATCATACATGAAGATAGTTGCCAATAAAAATGTGCGGTGAAAAAATGAAGACAATGTTAGTAGTTCTTATTCGAAGTATGATACAGTTAAAAGTGACCGAGGGGAATAGGGTCCCATTAGCTCAGTTGGTAGAGCACTGTCCCGGAAAGACAAGGGTCCTGGGTTCGAGTCCCAGATGTGACCGTTTCCTTTTCTGATTTTTCTGTTTCAGATTTTCGTTTAGAAATCACTAATATTGTCTTCAATATTTAAAAAAATAATAGTGTTTATAATCTAACTTTGATCTAATGCGAAGTAACTAATTATTTTATATATTCGACATTGTTCGTTGAGATATTCGTGTTGTCCTTTAACACATAGAAAAAACGAAAGACAAATGTATGGAGAAGTGATGCATGGATTGTTATCTATATAAATTAGTATTTCAAAAATAATATTCAAGTTCTGTTATTGTTCCCTTATGGATCACTTGTTTCACATAAATTTAATAATATTAATTTGATGTACTGTTAAAGTTTTGTGAATTAACTAACCCAGTAATTAATTACAATGATTTTGAAAGGTGGCCATTTTCGTAGTTACATTATTGTATTATGTTTCATGCGGTACCTTTTCTTGAGTTGTCGACTTTTCTTCAGCTGAGTCGTCAGAGTTGAAACAAAAGTCAAAGTTGAATCTTTTAACTCGTTCTCGACTGTCTCCGGCGTGACTAGTGGGAACCTGGAAATAAACATTGACAAAATTAACAAAATCCCCAAAATAAGTGCTTTAGTCGCAATGAAAATAACAAAATAAGAAATTATTGAAACGTCTAAATATATTAAATATTACTACCTTTAAATTGGTGATAGCTATTGTTTGATCATCTTCCACATCGACGACAGATTTGCACGAGGAGTCATCCTGCGATTCTCTAAAAATGAACAGTAAGTAACAAGTAACAGCGGAGATTTAAAGTTTCAGGTTGGAATTTCTCCAAAATTACAAAATGGATAAAATGTCACCCAGGCCACAAGACTTCCGGAGAATCTTAATATTTGACACCCATCAAATTGAAAAAAATAATACTTTTATTAAGGAATGTAACCAATGGGGTTCATTCGAGCTATTTCAAGTGGTAGAAGGGGAAATATCGTATGTGAATGATGTGCTCTTCATTTTTCTTTTTTGTTAATGTTTTTCCCTCCAAGAGGCGCTGTGGCGCTCGATAGTTCCAACGCCTTTTTTGAATGATCTCCATAGCTTTGTGGTGGATTTTAGTGAGTTTTCAGGTTGGATTCCTGCTCAGAACAATATATTTCAATTTTTTCTTTTAATATAAAGGTGATATAGTTAGTGGATAGTTTTGAAAATGCTACTCCAGTGGCGTAGCATATCATTCACATAGGGGCAAGGATGGGGCCCCGATTTTCAATCGTGGCGGTGTGTAGGAGAGAAGGGGGGGAGTTTAAAAATGTATTAGAAAGTTTCTTGGGACCTCCACTTATCACAAATTATTATTTACACACGGAGACAAATGAGTATTGCTGATTTAATAAAATCTTGTTAAAAACGGGACAGAAAGCTGCTTCCTAATAAAATTTCAATACATTCCGAGTATATCAAAACACGTGTTCATGCATATGCGTTTGATATATAATGACTAAATACGATAATATAATGATTTTTACGAACACTTTTCATGATTTTATTTCACTTGTTAATAATGGTGTGTTGAAATGTCATTTGAGTTGTCCGGTTAGCAATAATAATAACGGACCAAAAACACCAATTATTTTCATCATCAAATAATTGATGCTAACCACCATCCAATGTGCAAGGAAACGATAATCAGTTAACCATTTTAGATTATACATGGTGTCCGGAAACTCGTAGTACAAGCGGGAAACTGGTGAATCTACATCACATTTGGAGTCGATTTTGTAGTATTGATTTTGTTTTTTGATTTGAGCTTTCGTTTTCGAGTAAATCGAGTCAGAAGTTGATTTTTTTTTGATCAAATTCTTATAAATTATTACTGAAGATCAAAGTACCCAACTAATTAAAACTATTTAAAAATTTAAAAGTAAAACAAATAATGACGAAAAAATTTGAACCCTGATTTAGCCGAAAAATATACTTTTTTGGTTTTTTTTTTTTTATAAAAATGCTCAAATCAAAAAACTTTATGTTTATTTGGGTTCCCCGTGTGGTATACATTCTCCAGTTTCCGGCTTGTACTACGAGTTTCCGGACACCATGTATAGCAGCTAGATATTTATATTTATAAAGGTCTTTATTATTATATATATATGGATATTATGTGAAGTAATATTCCCTCCCGCGTAAGATATTTAAAAAAAGTAATTAAGTTGTGTAGGAAAACTAAAAGGAGATACCAAAATAAAAATAAAAGACATAACTTGGCGTTATGTTCGTTCCAAGAAGTATGACTAAGAACTTGCTTCGAGCTTTGTTGAACAAAAAAAAAGATTTAAGCAAAGCCCATTTCGTTAGCGTTCTACGAAAAGTCTTCATTTGCCAACATATTTTTAGAGATAAAAAGTGTACCTTAATTATGTTATATATACATATGACATTTTTTTTTACTTCTAGGCCCCGTAGTAAGTATTCAACAATGGTTTAAAAGGAATATATGTAAATACGAATATTAGAGGGAGAGCGCTAATATTAAAAAACGATAATAATTAAGCGAAAATGGTAAAAACATTTAATAAAATACGACACGTTTGAAATAGTACAAAAATCTTTCGATAAATGCTTTAGGTGCATTTGAAGATACACTGTTAATTTTTTCATGCCTATAAAATGTTAAATAACAGAACAAAACGTTTTTTAATAATTTTCGAAGTTTACTTTGAGATTATTTTCTATCGAAGGAATTTCATATAGTTAACGTTTCGGCATAGATATTGTATAGATATTGTTTTCAAAAATAACAAATATTTTTTTTGGAACTTAAAAACTTGTTAAAACGAGAAACTTGTTATAAATCGGTAGTAATTTGGTACGCGGGGCTTAACTCCACACTGGAGGCTCTGAGGAAAATGATTTCCCTCAGGGCCTGACTCATCTTTGGGGATGCTGTGTGGATGGTATTTTTGAGGAGAGGAATGAGTGAACATGGGTCTTGGAGAGGTTCATGTTGTAGGCGGAAGAAAATACAGATACCGGTAAATCTTTCCGCAGCCGAGCTGTTGAACGCAAAAACGAGTCGTAGAAACGACAACGTGACAAATGTGAACCGTGTACACATACTCGTATGTTTAGTGCCAATGGGATCAATAACGTCAGTTCCTCTAGAATCTAGAACACCGCTAGAACCGCAACAGCATCTCTTCCGGACGCCTGTTCTCTAAAGATTTCAATCAGTTTGTCAAGAAAGGGGAATTTATCAAACGGCTTATACTAAAGACAGGGATTTTTTTCAGGTATTTTGGGACTCCAGACCAAAGGTGGCTGCCAAATACAACAACAGTGGGGCGCACTTGCAATTTATACAGGATCAGCAATTGTGTACTATTATTATTATTTTATTAAAACATTAGAAGTACTTGTTTTTATAAAATACTAGCTGACGTGTACCCGGCGTTGCTGGGGATTATCCTTAGGAGATAGACATATACCATCGCAAACTGTTTTGTAGACCTTTTTAAGATATACAATTTCGTGGTAGATTATTTTGATGTATCCCATAAGGTTAAGCCAGAGTTAGCAATGTAAGCGCCCGAAAATATTTTTTTACGATTAATTTTCCATAATTTCTATAAATGTAGAATGCATGTATTATATATATATATAAACCTCCCGGAAGAAATTTTCGAAGTGAAAGTGAAAACCATATCAAAATCCGTTGCGTAGTTTAGAAGAACTAAGCGCACAAACAGACAGACTTTATTTTATACTATTTAGATATTATCGCATTACTTGGTTACCCGTTCTGAGGCCCACATTTCACAATTTTATGTTACAAATTGTATGTAAATAAAGTGAACTCTTTCGAAGTTATGTAAAACTAAACAATTTAAATTAAATATTAAGAAATAAAATAAAATTTAAAAATAAAAAAAATATAATACAGTAATACTTAAAATAATTAAGGAAGTTATAAAAACTCATTTTACATTTGTATTTAATAATTATTACTGTTGTGTATGATATGTGTACTATGTAGGTAAATTGTTAATTCTTGAATTTGTTTAGTTTCAAAAAATATGTTATTTTTTAAGATAATATCTATACATTTATTATGTCTAAAAGTTAATTAAATGAAATTCCCTTGAAAGAATAAAATCGCAAAGTATGCACCGAAAATTATAAATAACACGTTTCGTTCCGTTATTTAATATCTTATAGGCATGAAAAAAATCACAGTGTATCTTTAAATGTAACTAAAGCATTTGTCGAGAGATTTGTGCTCTATTTCAAACCAGTCGTGTTTTATTAAATACTTTCACCATTTTCGCTTAATTATTATTGTTTTTTTTATATTAGCGCGCTCCCTCTAACATTCGTATTTACATATTTTCCTCTCAAACCATCTTTCAGCGCTTATTACGGGGCCTTAAGAAACTGTTCTGAATTTTATAACTACGAAGGGAAAATTTTTCATCGATTTTTATAGGGTCAACAGTTGTGTACGTATAATTGACGACTTTCCAATTTAAAGTCGTCAATTATATTAACACAACTGTTGATTCATATAGGGTCAACAGTTGTGTACGTATAATTGTCGACTTTCCAATTTAAAAGTTAAGTTTCGGTCAGTTACGTTAAAAATTGTATTAATTTTTTTTTCAGAGTAGTCAATTATTTTTATTTACATGCCAATTAAATAATTCTTATTCACTTACATCAAAGAGAGGGGTCGCACCCTTATAGCAATTTTTACGTTAGACATCCTTATAAGATTAACCTTTCACTTATTTATATTTGACTTTATATCGACCACTATTATCAAATCATTCTTATATTCGCTATTCCACACTCGTAAAGACCGAATCACTTGTCAGTTTGTAGTGTTTCTTGTTTCACGTGAAATCTACACGCATTTAGGTTAAAATGATTAAACTAATGTTAAAAAAACCACTAATATTCGTATTATGAACAAACGGGGAATTTATTATTATTATTAAATATTTCCAAATTAATTTATCAATATAATCGTTAAGAAGAACTAGTGCTTGGCCTTTTTCAAAGGGAATTTGCAATTATAACTGGATCAACGGATATGTGCAATTTTTATGTTTTTAAATATGATATACAGACCATTAAAAAAATCAATTACGCGTGGTTTTAGAGGCAAATTCGGCATTTTTTTGTGAGTTAAATATTATTATTAAAAAAATAATTTTGCTCTTCCTGCAGTAAGAGCATAATAAAATTAAAATTAAAATTAAAAAAAAAAAGATTTTTTTTACATAAATATTAATTTATATTTGTCAAATTTGTTTTCCATTGTAAATCGATCGTTTTGGTGGTTTTATACAATTTTATTTTTTTTTACTTATATTTATATATTCGTTTACTAAATGTAGTTAAATATTTTTTCAGAAAAAATAACCGAAGTTGGCCATAAACCATTTAAAAAAATTATTTAATGGCCTATGTTTAATAATTTAAAACACACATAAATAAAGTAGCACCCATTTGTACTAGATATTTGCTATATTTTTTTAATAAGAAAAATATTATTCAATTTAGTTGAGAATTTTGCCCTTAATTCAAATTTAAGTTAATAAGCTCAACCCAAAATAAATCAAAAATATTTTTTTTATCTCTTTTCCGAATTTATGTCCGGGTTAAATCTTCCCCACAGGAAAAACTAAACCCTTCCACACATTTTTACACAAATGATCATCTAGTCAATCCACATTATGCAAGTGCATTATATAAGCATAATAAATACATTAAAATACAAGAACAACACGTCAAATCACCAGAGATCAAATGGGAAAATAATTCACAGACTCCAGATATTTTCATATCAGAGGGTTCGGCTCGGTAGAACTTCTAATTAGACCTATAAATCCTACTGATCCATCAATATAAAAATTAAAAAAATCTTTCGTAATCCTACATGTATTTAATATTATTATTTATTTTATTATTAAAATATTGATAAAACACGATTTCTTAAAACTTGTTATTAATGTAATGGAATATGATAAAATTATATTCGTAAATTAAACAAAAGCAGTTGTTTTAAACGTTAACACAGTACTTATTTACAGACGCAATAAATGCTGTGATGTTCACTTTATTTAAGAGGTTAGAATTACTGTCGGATTAATTATTTTCAGAAAATTTAAATAAATATTTACGAGCTTATTTCAAAATAGTTGTTATGAAATTCAAAACATTGCTCATTTGATTATAAACTGTAATTTCAGCTATTATTATAATATAAACACTTCTGAATATTTGCGAACTGAGAAAGATGTATCTGTTCTTTCAGCTAATGTATAAGCCACTGTCTCTGTAAACTGAGTCAAACTTCCCAACTATCCTACAGATTAACTACTAGCACACATTCTGAATGGACGTAAAATAGTATCCAATTTGTTTACGACGCAAAAATAAACATGTCAATCCCTCCCGGGCACTATTCCAGTCCTCCAGTGTGGTGCCGGAAACCCTTGGGATGCTGGGCACAGTGGGAACTAGGAACTTATCTCCAGAGACTAGAAAGGTGAACATATCTGCGTGAGTTCACGATCTGCGAAGGGACACGCGGAAGGGTGTGCAAACCCAGTGGACATCTGGAGCTTTGCGAATGGCTAAACCCGACTAATTTTTTTTAACCTCAAATATCTTGAAAATAGAAATTTAGATTCTTAAATAAATAACTTATTGCGATTAGCACATGTATGCATACTTATCGTATTTCCTAAAATTCTCTTAGATTAATTAGACAAATAATTATACTATATAACGGAAAGAGAATTCAGGTGCTCAGCGGAAGAATGCCCTAACAAACAAAAAAAATAATCAGCGAAAACATCATATTGTTAACAATGTGATGTTGTACCGAATACCCGATTTCTACCGATTTATAACAAGTTTCTCGTTAACTAATGTCACCCTATCTGTCTTTATTATCTACTTTGCTTATTATTTTGAATAATGATTAATGATTAGTTATGGTTCTAATATTGTTACAATATACTGTCAAATTATCCATCTGGTAACACATCTAATACTTATTTTTTCTTTAATTTTGAAATATTTTGTGTTTGTTTGTAGAATTACTTTATGTTTGTGATTACTCTTATGTTTGCTTCACTCAAATGTAAATTGTTAACCTCGATACAGGCTTAGTCCTAGTGAGGTTCATTTTTATGTGAAAAAAAAGTGTTTTAAGTATAGTGAGATGCAATAAATAAATAAATAAAAAAACTCTAAGTTTTTAAGTTTAAAAAAAGTTATTTTTTAAGATAATTTCCATACATTTGTTATGCCGAAATTTTAATTATATGAAATTCTTTCTATAGAAAAAAAATTGCTCAGTAAGCTCCGAAAATTATTAAAAACACGTTTTTTTCTGTTATTTAATATGTTATAGGCATGAAAAAAAATCACAGTGTATCTTTAAATGCAACTAAATCATTTGTCGACAGATTTTATTAAATATTTTCACCATTTTCGCTCAATTATTGTATTTTTTTAAATATTAGCGCGCTCCCTCTAACATTCGTATTTACATATCTCCCTTTCAAAACATCTTTGAACGCTTACTACGGGGCCTTAAAGATTTTTGTCACATTATCTATGAAGCCACAGTGGCCCAATTCTAGCTTTCATTGATTTCAAAAGATGGCGCTAAATAATATCGTTATTCCATTACTAAATTAGTTCCTTTTTTTATTTATTATTGAATTTTTTTATACATACGTAAATAGTTACATAAAATATAGAAAACTGTATAAAAAATATTGTAATAAATGTAAACGTAATTTTAAAAAAATCCCACGAAGGCGAAGCCAAAGCGAAGTGTGGGTATTATCTACTTATCTTTAGTAATCTGATGTTTTCACTGATTATGAATTTATGTTGGTTGGGCCATTCTTCCATTTTTTCAGAGAATTTTTCCATAGAGACAAGGAAATTTTAAAATTAGCCTTGTTAAAACAGTTTTTTTATAATTATTGTCTAAAATAATTCTGATCCTGAAACGAACTAAGATTTAAAATTTTAATTAACAGCGCCTATATTAAATTTAGATTTACTAAAACATTAATTCATGTACCTAATATTCTCTTACCAGCAGGAAAGTAATTATAACTATTATATATAATTTTATAGCGAACGAAATGTATCCATGTATACATAATATATACGTAATTTCCTTATGATTTGAACAACACAGTCAATTAAAACACAATTGAGTTTCTCTGTAAGGAAAGAAGAGGTTTATTTTGTTAATCTCACAAGATTTACATAAAGAAAAGCATTCAGTAACAAAACATTACCTGTAAGGGAAGAAACGACATTTAATGTTATTAATTGTTATGTCAATTCCTTAATCACAATCACGATAGCAATTACCAATTATTGAAATTATTCCCATCAATCTGCCTTGTCACAACCCATAGATTATTTTACTATGTCTTAAACCATAGATTACGAAATATCGAGTCGACTGTGTAGGTACTGTGGCGCACATCCAGCCAGTGACAGTCCACGACACACACAGCCACAATGACGAGACAAGCGCGGCATTGCCTTGAATTAAAGAAAATTTTATTTTTCTTTATATATATATATGTTATACAAACTTAACTCAATAAACAATAAAAAAAACTGCGTCTCCTACACCTGCTGTCCCAAATATATTATTGTATAACCTTATATAACTTATCTGTATGTTTAACTAATCCGTCCATGCCAAAATATTGTTTCAACTTCATATACATATACTATGAAATGTAACTAAAAATATTTTTTATAACAAAATTTAAATATTTAATACAGTTCAATTGTTATTTTATAATATAATAATTCTGTAAACCCAAGTGCCAGATATGCACTGGGTTTTAAATCCAACCCGTCGAGCGTCGGGAACGAGACGTCCAAAAATATTTCCCATCTGGAGTGAGACGGTTTGGGCGCCGCGGTGCGATGCAGACTGCGGGGGGCGGGAGTAGGGGGGGGAAGAGAGTTGACCTGACTAAACTACAGTAGGGTGACCACGGAGCGAGAAGATGTAAGTACACTCGAATAGTGTGATAAATTTGCTAGATAGTAGAAACTGACGGAATGTTTTATAAACTCATCGATTTCTTTTTCCAAAATATCTACGGTGAAATTTCAGAATGGCTTTTTTTTTTTTTTTTTTTTTTTACAGTGAATACCTCACAAGAGTCCCAACTGCTCCCGTCTGGAGCCAGTGAGACTATGGCATCCCCAATTGGGGGATGTTGTGAGGCTGAAGGTAAGTGGGGAAGGGAAAGAGGAAGGTGGGGAAGTACCTGGCTATTCAGATCTAGTCACTAAACACGGCTAAAGCCATTTGGAGCAACGTTTCAATTCTGAATGGTGGTCTTACACCAGGGCGATACTGGTAGTATCTTCCACTCTGGAACGTGCCGCAAATATACTATATATTATTTTAATTAATTAATTGTGAAATAACACAAATTAATCAAATAAAATTTATTTGCGCACGCCGGGTTCGAACCCGCGACCTTCGGAATGGCAGTCCAATGCGTTACCACTGGACTATGCCGGCTGACATCAAACAAGAAAAAAACATGGCCGAAACTGTCAAAACACATGAAATTTTGATTGACGAAAAATCGGACTGTAAAAGACTATATTACTTCGACTTTAATTCGACTCCGTATCTCATTCAAGGAGTGTCCCCGACTTCCACCATTTAAACATTCCTAAACACTCATGGCATTAATAACAACAAATTTTAAAATTTTCAGCGATATATGTCGACTACTTTTCGAGTTTTGCGAGCACATACATACGTAGGTTGAATTTTTATATAATAAGATTGGAAACCAGTTAGTATTTAACTCAACCATTTGGAATGCATTTTATAATATAAGACGTTGTCCTGCCACAGACCGCCTTCTACGTAGGGAAGTTAAAATTTGTGGTTGTCAATTGTGTAAAATTTAAAACACGTTTATTAGTAAAGGGGCAAGGTGCTACTCTTTTGAACTTGGCGATCGTATTGAGGGCTTGTATTATTGTGGTCCATCTATTCAAGGGGAGTATTCGTGGTTTTTTAAATACATCTTTTAGAAATTCGATTATGTTTTCATAAATAAATAAATGCAATCAAACTCGGCAGATTGATTCAATGTAGATGACAATGCATTCTATCAACTTTTGTTGACAATCATGCGTACCTACACAAAAGCATTTTTCTAAAATTTTATGACATTAGCTGTACTATCTATACGAAATAAATGTCGATCCTAATTTTTTCGGTTCGATTTTTTTAATGTCTTTATTAAGGTAACTCAATTTTTAAATTTTAATGTTTTTATTTAGGTAATTCAATTTATAAATTTTAATGTCTTTATTTAGGTAATTCAATACACGTATTAAGTTAATATAGGAAATAAATGTCGATCCTACTTGATAAGCTTGACACCAATACCTGGGAAGGAAGGTACATTCAGGTCAAGCCAAAAAAATAATGACATTTTAAAATAGATGTATTAGGTATAGTAAAAAAAACCTTCACTTTTTCAGATCGATTTTTTAATGTCTATTAAGGTAATTCAATTTTTAAATTTTAATGTCTTTATTTAGGTTATTCAATTTATAAATTTAGTGTCTTTATTTAGGTAATTCAATTTATAAATTTTAATGTCTTTATATAGGTAATTCAATTTTTTAATTTTAATGTATTTATTTAGGTAATTCAATTTATAAATTTTAATGCCTTTACTTAGGTAATTCAATTTATCAATATTTGTTAGTCTCTAAAAAGTCAGTTATCAGCTTGATTGCATTGTAACGAAATTTATATGTAACGATGATACGTGACAAGTAATCAAAACTTATCTATTTTTTTATTTGCCCTCCTGTACCTATACTAAAGCGAATTGACACATTACGTTATGTCATAATGCCACAGTTTTGAGAGACAAGATGACACTCTCAGTTTTGCGTAGAAATAAATGGAATTTAAGACAGACAACAAACAACCGTACAGTCTTTTTGGGAGGTATATCTCCCAGCCTGACAGTCTTATAAAAAGTTATGCTATCTCATTTTGTATTATGGTGAGAAATATGATTAAAAAAGTTTTACGAAGACAGAATATTGCGCTTTCAGTTTCCATTAAAAATATTACAATGAAAATTCCCATTTTTTTAATATGAAATAACTTTTAGCATTTGAAAAATATTTATGAAGGTTTCCACTTTTTCGAGTAACAGTAACTTTTATAATACCTCTGTCTAATTATATATGTTCGTGTAAAATAGTCATTACAGTTTACAAGATAAAAACCATCGGTAATCGATATTTGTTTGTGTTCAAATTTTTAGAAACTAACAATTGGTTGTTTCACAGCATTTGAACAATTCATCAAATTTCAAAGTTGTTTTTCAAGTTCTGTGAAGGTTCTATTGAGGTTCTGTTATTATATCAATATGGGCCAGTTGCTTCGCAGAACTGGAGCAATTGGCCCAACAATGATAGCACTTGAATAGAACTTTCACAGTCCTTGAAAATGAACTGAGAAATTTGATGAATTGTTCAAATTCTCTGAAACAACCCGTCCTTACTCTCCTTATTCTCTCTCAAATCAATGTTCACAAATATTATTTATCTGTAGTGTTTAAACTCGTGGGTAAAAAACTGTAAGAAAAATCTACTGACAAATACTGAGCAGACACAATATTGGTATTTGATTAATTGTTTTGTCAATCAAGAATCTATCAATTTTAGAAATATTGTAATTTTATCTTTTTGTTACCGTGTATTACTTATAATAACTTTTTTTCAGTTCGCAGTTTGTCTTTATCAGTTTAGACAGTTTCGGGAGAGAATTAATCATTAAAATTTAAAAACCAAGCCCATAAATCTAATCTTCGTTGGTTAAAATCAATACATTTTCGGAACTGTGATAAGGTATGTTTGTAAGGTTATCGCGTTAAATAATAATTATTGGCAAATCCATATTTTTAACTATAATAATATCTATTTTTAAACACATCTATTTTAATTGCACTTTCGTTCTCAGTAACGAATGAATGCAAATCTTGGAAGCCGAAACTAACCCACTCACAATTGATGTTGTCGATGACAATGCATTTTATTAACATTTGCTTTCAATCACGTAGAAACACGTGGAAATAATACCCCTATTTCACCGGAACAGCACGGAGGCCTTAATTTAACTGGTTGGCACCAAGCAGCGACAGTGCTAGATCCCTGATGCTCGATAAAACCATATATAAATACTGGTTCCATGCTAACTCAACACAGTGACTATTTAACACACCTTTAAAAAGTGATATAAAGTCATTAAAAACGATGAAAAAAAAAATTAACCTAACCTAACATACTTAACCCAGTTAGTAAAGTTTTTGTTTCATCACTTTCCATGACTTTATATAACTTTTTAAAGATGTGATGAATTATCATTTTGATGATTTATCCGGTCACCATCAATACTATGTTGATGAAATCCTTGAAACACGGTCAGAATATGATTCCGGCAGTCGGTAGACAAAAGCCGCTGAATTTAGCTCCCCTCCAAGAAATCAACAAGAGATACTCGTAGCTCATTCGGTTTCATTTTATTGCTATTTTTTTTATTCGATGAATATTGATAAAAAAATGATAAAACCCACATCTTAGTTTTTAAGAATGGTCACCCTTTTTTGAACCGAAATAGGTGGATGAGTTTATTTGTGAGCATTTTTCGGTCCAAACGGAAAGAACTTCCTCGGTTTATGCCGGTAATCACCGGCGCATGAAAAAAATGATTTTTTCTTTTATTTTTGTGAATTAATAAAAATTAATGTACAATTTATTTGTTACCCTAGAAAATATCAGGTAAATTATTAATAAATAAAAACCTTTTCATAATTATTTTATTTTGAAACTATTTCAATTTCACTTTTGTTTTCGGTAATGAATGGATGCAAGTTTTGGAAGTGGAAAATAACCAACTTCCCGATATCTGATAGAGCTGAAACTCGGCAAATAGACTCGTTAACAATGCATTCTGTCAACTTTTAGTGGTAATCATGCACACATACGCGGACATAAAAGTATTTCTCTGAAATGGGATGATATTACAGCAGTCAATTTACGAAATAAATGTCGATCTTATGCAATCGGGATTTGGCTCGGTTGGAAGAGTTGTTGACTTTAGTTCCTGGGTAGGAAGGTTAAATCCCCTGTCATTGGTCAGTGGCTGAGATGACATCGCATTTGGGTCCAACCCAGGCGCAGTGTGTTCAATTCCCCGGCTGGCTAAGTCATCCATCACAACACAAGCGACATTTTCCGCTTACAGTGGTGGTAGTAGGCGATTTTAAAATTTGTCAGATTATTCGTAACACGGGAATGTTTGTCTTTCTTTACAAAAAAAATAAAAGATGATGTTAAATAATCTAAAAGATGATGCTAACAAATCTAAAAGATGATGCTAACAAATCTAAAAGATGATGCTAACAAATCTAAACGATGCACGAAACAGAACAAGACAGAAAAATAAAAAAGCTAACTTTCTCGAATCGGGAATCGAACCCAGAATCTCCGTCTTTCCGGGACAACGCTTCTAACCACTCATCCTCACCATTGAGACCTAACTATTTGACGCCATTAATGTTGATTTCATATTTATGTATACATATACTATATATTACATCGAGGATCGACTATATTACATATATAGGGTTTTCCAATAAGAGGTGTTATTTTGAATAGCCCGCTATTTCGGTAGATGTTAATTTTGAAGCTGTCATTTTTTGACATTTGAAAAGTAGAAACTACGCCATTAATAAAAAGGAACGATACACGCTTCAACAATGCATTGAAATTATTAAAATTCACTTGAGTGAATCAAATGCAAATCATCTTGAGTGATGAGGCCCATTTCCACCTCGGTGGCTTCGTCAACAAGCAAAATTGTCGCATCTGGGGCTCCGAAAAACTAAGAGTTATTGTTGAAAAGCCTTTCTATCTTCAACTTGTGACTGTTTGGTGCGGTTTATGGTCCGGCGGAGTCATTGAACCTTACTTTTTCGAAAATGAGGCTGGAACAACAGTTACGGTGAATGGATCACTATCGAGAGATGATTAATGATTTTTTATGGCCGGAATTGGATGGTATTGATCTGGACAACGTTTACCTTCAACAAGACGGTGCTACGTGCCACACAAGCAACGAAACCATTGATCTTTTACGATTAAATATCAAAATAACACCTCTTATTGGAAAATCCTGTATATAACCTTCAAAAGTTTTTAAAAATAAGTTATTCCAATAAGAATTGAATAGAAAAAGTCAATATGTATCCCATTTAAATAAAAATCGGATATGTTTACCTAAGACACTATCTAGGTTGCACATATATTCTTTAGAACTTTGTAATCATCCAAAAAGATAGCAGCCAAAATATAGAAAAAATAGTTGAGATCGACAATAATTACATAAAATAATCAGGTCTAAATTTGAGAACGTTACCTTTTTTATTTTTTCAAAGTCTTGTACTGTTTCATGTTCCGTTTAGATTTGTTATATGTTATCTTCTTCTTCAATGAATTATGTTGATTTCACGAAAATAATATACTGTAACAACAATATCAAATAAATTAACGTAGTTCAAATTTAACTGAGAGTACCCACTTAAACAATATATGTGAAAAGCATGTGTTGGCGGCCTCGCGTTGCAATTCGTGTTATCACTTTCAGGAGGAATAATCTTGTTATAAGAATACTACTTTAAAAATATATTATATTAGGGCGATGCACCAAATCTGAAACACGTAACATCTGAAATCGGGCCACTAACAATAACACTCCTTATGTAGATGGAAATAAGGTTACAATTTCTATTTAACAGCAGAAGCCTTTTTTGATTTCCGCTAAAAAAAAACATTTCCAATGTGTTTTATTTTATTTTGTTAAGTTCAGACACAAATATTAAAATGTTTTCTTACCATTTTCTAAATAACTTAATTTTCCACATTGTACAAAAAAACGATCACCGAAAAGGTGTTCGTAAGTAGGAGATTTTGCAGTTTTTATAGACCTGACACTTTATTTTTTCAAGGCTCATAAAAATACTTGAAATACTTGATTGTTTCAAAGGCCAAGATGTGATCCGCTTGCAGTATTTAATTAAAGTCTAAAATATTTTTAAGCGGTCAAAAACACATGATTTATGAACAATTACCTATTGCCTAATTTTTAATATAAATAAATTGGGTAGGTAGGTACCTACGTAAAAAATCTGATATTAATAATAATTTCAGTAAGTACTAAAACTGTTATGTAATTGATTGATCAGATTTCAATAGATACATACGTATACAAAATTAATAATAATTTTAATATATGATACATTATATCATATTTAGAATAAATCAAAACTTCAGACCTTCTTATCAAACTGATTGTATCTTAAATTAAACTTCGATCACGTCATTTTATGAACTTCGTAACGCCGAGGTTCTCAAACTTTATACTAGACATTACTTGTTTTCAACTCACTATGATTACTAAAAATATATTAGGTACTGTAATAGCCTTTATATTAATGTATGAGCTCACCCATTAATGGAACTAGATTAGTCTATTAGGTTACTCATAGATAGGGAATATAAAAGTCATCAGTCTTACTTATAAAGATTCCCTAATACGTGCTGGGCTATACATAATAATAATATTCATGCAAGGTTTTTTTAGACTGGCAATACTTTGTTCCAATCCTCAAAAACACTGTCATTTTTGCATTTCACGTTTAGTTGCAAACTTCACGTTTCTTCCGATGACATTTGCAATGATATTGAAAATGTCATCTAAAGCTTCCTACCCAGGAACTAAAGTCAACTACTCTTCCATCCAACTCTTCGAGCCAAATCCCGATTGGATCGACCAACATTTTTGAGTGATAAAATATATTTTATTGATATTAATTTCATTGCCCCCAAAATGTAAACTGCATCACTTGAAGCCTTTGAAGAGACCTTGTTGCTTCAAGACATAAACAGTCTTACTCGTAAAAAAAGAATCCCTAATACAGCGTTGGTATATATTGGTGAAAAGCGCCGTGTACTACTCAGGTTAAAATCTTTACTTATAATCATAAATGAACCACTCACTAGATCAATATCTTCGGGTTTTTAGTACTGAGCCCATGGGTCCTAATGTTTGCCATAGATAAAAGTCTGTGACTGAAAAATATACTGTCACTACTACACATACTCACCATCGACTAGGATAGAAACTATAAAAAAGGCGTAACCATAGACAGTATAATTCTCATTCGGAGCCAACCCATTGGCTAGCCTAAAATCGGCCAATGACAGCGGCCTATAAACATGCATGAAGTTCGTGACAGCGGCCTATAAACATGCATGAAGTTCGTATTGGAATGTGGAAAATATACGTCATAAGTCACCCATAGAGATTACCGTGTCTTTTTTTCTGACCCACCTTTTTCTCGGAGTTATACCCCCCTGCTTATAATAATGATTTTCATGTAAGATTCTTTCAGAGTGGCATCACTTTGTTCCAATCCTCAAAAACATGGTCAATTTCGCATTTCGCGTTTGGTTGCTAACTTCACGTTTCTTCAGGTGACGTTTGCGATGTCATTAACCCGACTGCTTTGAATTGCTTCGAAATTTGACCAATTTGCTTTTGTAAATCGATATTTCGATTTTAAATATTACTCTGATGGTGCTGCCAATGGGTATTACTGATTTTTTTAGATTTTCATTGCGCGACCGATCGATATTTGTCAAATCAACAAGATTTTTAACAAAATCCACAATCTCCGTCTTAATACCGTAGAAATACGTCTCTAATTCTGAAGGTCGGGCAGTTTAAAAATCTGTGCGCCACTAATACTGCGGTATTACGGCCGGTATACGCAGTACGATTATGTTTAACGTTTTCTGCTAGCCTGTTCATATCCCTCCGTGTTATCTGTTATGAGTAAGATGGCAAGTGTTCTTTTGAAGCCTGAGTTTACGTGTTTATGTGTTACAACAAATACTAAGTGAAATTTTCTCAATTGACAGATATTGGGTCGGAATGGTTTTACATAATGATTCAGAGCGGTTAGAACTCTTGGGAGGTCAACACGTAAAAAAATATTCATAAAGGAAACTATTTCGCTATATATATTAGCAATATTTTAGAAACGTTTTAAATCAGAAGCAGACGGAATTGATAGATACGATAGTAGCTCTTGTATATCTTAAAAATTGTTATTATCTCATAATTACTTATTTTATTTTTATGAATCTTCACATTTCCTTCTATTACTTGCATATTTAAAAAAGTTAAGCTTCTCTTAGGCGCACTGTTGAAATATTTTCGCATTACATTCGATTCTAGATAAATTCGCTGTTTTTGGACGTATTATTATATTTTTCTCGATCGGAGATACTGGTTGAGGGAGACCCTTTGACCTCTCCAATAGGACTTGATCCATCGCCTTGCACCGCGGGAGAAAATGATGCATACGTCTATCTCTCCTGGTCACACTGACCCCCAGATTTTTTACCCCTCATACCTGTTTTCTTCCCAGAACTTCTTTTTATTTTCTTAAAAATATTCTCCACGCAACACCACCAAAGATGACATAGGCCCTGAGGGAAATGTGTGGAGCTAATGTATTTTGTTTTTTTTTACATTTCTCGGCCACCACAGAAAACCGTCTGCATTATGAGATATTTATCGAATATAAATAAAATATAAAAATTGAAATCCGATAGAAAAATATTTATTTATTTATTCAGATGAAGTCGTTGTTGTAAAGCATGTTTCTAATTAGCAAACCTTTATTACGCAAGATTGTGTATTTTACAGAACATGGCTGAAGTTTGATAACTGTATTATAATAATATAATAACGTAGTTAAAGCATTGAGATATATATACAAATAGAGTCTACATTCTTTGGAATATTAGTGTGAAATATAGTTCCCGTGCGGGAAGTAGGAAGGGGGTGTGGCGGCTGTCGAAGTCGCCCGAAACCTCCCGACGTGACGGTGACCGGCATTTTAACATGAGTTAAAGTAAGTTTGTAACTTAATTATAAAAATAAACGTTTTTTTAACAGTTTTTTACAAAACAATCATTTACTACGCCAGAACGGGAAGTTTTACAGGACATAGAAAAATAATATATATGCAATATCGTTTTTTTCATATGTAAGAATTTGTAGTACACCATATTATGTTCTCCAGTTTAAAGCCGTACAAATCCAACAATCAAATGCACAATTCTTTCAAACGTGTTGATTACGGATTCATTTTTTTAGTTGGTTACTTATCATTTAACGAACAATTTTACGAGAAAATTCTATGTTATATGCTGTAATATCAGAATCAAAAAGTGAGTTCTTGATTAATTGGTGGTTTAAAAAACAATTTGCAGAAATAACAAAAAATATAGAATTTTTGATAATGATCCACCATCCATCACTTGTGTAAGGTTCTTTCAAGTGACGATTAACTAAATTTGATATTCTCATTATGTTTATAAGATAAACAAATCCAACGCCTGGCTTAGTAGGTTACTTCTAGTGAAGGTTTATTATTTATAGGACTGGCTGAAGTCTACGGCGTTGACGTAGACTTCAGCAATTTTAAGCAATTTTATTTCGAAGAAAGTAATTTTCCTCTTATTTTAGACGACAAGTATTCTAACACATAGAAACTCTTCTTTATACACGGTGTCCGGAAACTAGTAGGTAGTACAAGCGGGATATTTTGAAAAATACATTTGGGGTCAATTTTTTTGTTTGACTTTTTGATTTGAGCTTTCGTTTTCCAGTAATTCGAAACCTGGAGGAATTTTTAATTGCCGAAAAAATGGAAAAAAAATTCCAAATGCTCAGATCGAAAAAGAAATTTAGGTTGTCTATTTTATGTTCATAATCATAATTAATTAATTTTTTCATAATTTAAAAAAAAACTTATTTGGCAGTTTGGGAATGAGCCGACATAGTAGCTCAGTGGTCCAGAGCACCTGACCGGACATCAGAAGGTGCGGGTTCAACTCCCGTCGGCGGCATTTATTTTTACTCTGGAGACATTTTCAATTTGTATGGATATTTCAGGCGACTAATTATTGTTTATAATAATTTGTTATCGTTTGGGCTGTGAAGAAAAAACCTTGTCTTATAAACATTAGTTTATCATTAAAAAAATTAAAAAAAACTTTTGTTTGAAAACAAAAAGTTAAAAGTAATAACTCAGTGTATAAATACATACTCACAATACTTACACTATATACAGCTCTGAGAAAGGATCAGGCTGAACCGAAACCGGTTGGTGTATTATATATTTTTATAAACTCATTAAAGTAGTTTTCAAACAAAGAATTTTTTACCAAAACTATGATAAAATGAATGTTTAACCACAAAACGATTAGTTTAGTTTAAATACCAGATTTACTGAAAAAAATTTTGATCCATTTAATATCATAGTAGTTTAATTCTTATTTTAGCACCTATATACAGGTATTAAAAAATATCACTAAGCTTCAAGTGATTTAAAAAATATTGTATACTTTCTTTCTTAATACTAAATCACTATTTTGATTAATCTTTATAACGAATTGGTGTACATTATGAATACCAAAAATATGCTTTAGATAAATTGAAGGTTTTCCTATCGTTTCCCTTGAGCAGAATACAATTAAAAATAATAAATTACTCAATTAAAAATATAAAAGTATACTAATAAAAAAAAATCAATAGAAATGTATGAACGCGTAAAGAAAACAACTTTTAAAAAATACAGTATTATAGCTAAGATTATCTGTGATAGTTTCCCTTGATTAACTTTTTTACTTTCTTATAAAATTATTTACAAAATAAATAAAAACCACTTTTGTGCTTGATATCGAACGTTTCTAAACTCCGTTTGTCAAGCGATTTTAATGCCTATTACCTACATTCGTGACAATATAACCATACAAGAATATACACATGTTTGGCTTGTAGCTTCCTCTTAACCAGTGAGATGAAGAAAAAAAAATAATGTACACAGATCATAAGGTGACTTTTTATGTTTTGTTTTTCAGCAACAAAATTTCAAATCCATAATTTCACTAACATATTTTAGTCCAAACACTTTCGGGAACCATATATTTCTGAAAAAATTATTTGGATCTCCGCTCATGCTTGTGGGCTTATTAGTAATCAAACATAATCTTATACAATGTTTATAGGAACAACTTTTCTTTAACTTTTGATGATTATAACCAGCAATGTAATATATCATTGAAGAAGGAGATAATACTAACAAATCTAAACAAAACATGAAACAGAACAAGACCCAGAAATTAAGATTTATTTTCTGTGTCTTGTTCTGTTTTATGTTTTCTTTAGATTTGTTTGAATCATTTTCTTTTTTAATTATATGGGTATATTTGATGGGTATAACCTTGAAAAATAAAAAAGGTGTTCTAATAAAAATTGAATATTCATGGTTGGTAGGATAAACCATATAAATAAAAATCAGATATTTTTATCCGAGACACTATCTAGGTTGCAAACCAATTCATTAGAAATTTGTGATCATTCAAAAATATAATAATTAGTCGCCTGAAATACAAATACAAATTGAAAATATCTCCCGAGTAAAAATAAATGCAGCCAACGGGAATTCAACCCGTGCCTTCTGATGTCCGGTCAGGTGCTCTGAAACCACTGAGCTATGTCGGCTTATTCCCAACCCGCCAAATAATTCAATATGTACTAGTACCTCAATCAACAATTACTGCTTATTTTATTTTTTCCACCTGTAAACACCAACTTTATTTTTGTAGGAAAGGCTTTGTTAGTGCTAAATTTCTCACTAGATGGCGTCGAGACATATTATATCTTCATTTATTGGTTAAAAATTTTGTCAAATATCATTAAAAAATAACAAAAAAGGTAGCTGCCAAAAATATGGGAGAAAATTTGTTGGAAGATAATATTGTTAATTCTGAATTTGAAATATGAGATCGACAAATATGACGTTATCTGACCGTTATCTTTTTATATTCTGTATCATGTTTCATTTAGATTTGTCAGTATTATCTTCTTCTACAATAAAATTATACATTTGTTATTTATTTTACGAAAAGTATCCACAATGTACCTGCGCGTTCAACACGCTCTTGTGTCCTGTTCAGGGTTGATCAAAGCAAAACGAACTCTAAGCAGAATTCTTGCCTGAACAGACGTTGCAATAATTACAATAGCGTATTATCCAAGGTTGATATTTTCAGTTCCGAACTTACCAAATCCAAGAGGTCCATAAAAGAATATCTCTCTGATGGTTTGTGAATAATGTTTATGTCTCTATTGTTTGTATCTCTATTATGATTTAATTTATACCTACAACATCTCTCTTCATGGCTATAAATGTATTGTTTTGTAAATTTTTCGTTTTATATAATCTTTGTTTTGTATAATTTATTTAAATAACTTATTCCATATTATGCAGTCTCAGTTTAAGTCACAAGGAGGAAATCGGTTTTAAATTGGTTTTATTTTACTATATAATACTTATATACAAACTGATTAAATGTAAACTGTCGATTTCCCGAAAATGAATAAATAAATAAATAAAATTAATTATGAATCCACCGAACAATAATCAATAAATACAAGCAGGTAACTTCACCTTCGTAATACTTCACAAACAACAACATATTATCATGCCTGGAATACACAAACGAAATAATTATTTTTATTATTGATAGTTTAATTTATATACCTTAGTCATAATTACTATTGACTTTGATAAATAGAGTCTGATTACGGTCACAGTACCTGTAATTGTACCTATCTCTTTCTTAAAGACTGATTTTCAGTACATGTACATATTTATAGTCACAGGTTCAGAGCTCAAGTTCTAAGTGAGTGCGTCACTTTTTCCCAAAAATATAAGTATTGCAAGTAATTTTTGTAAGATAGCGCTTGATAAGAATTCAGGTGCGATATCTTACGTAATTTGTTTGAATACAAATGATATTCTAAGGACCGGTTGTTTCGGAGAATTTGAACAATTCATCAAATTTCAACGCTCATTTTCGGGTTCTGTGAAAATCCTATTCAAGTTCTGTTATTATATCATTTTAGGTTAGTTGCTTGACAGCACCCGAAAATGAACGTTGAAATTTGATGAATTGTTCAAATTTTCCGAAACAACCCTTCCTAAGTTTGAAATTTGAAGAATTGTTCAAATTCTCCTTAACAACCCATCCTTAGCCTTTGGGCTCTGGTAAAGGAGCAAGAAATTGGATCACTTAGAACTATGGCTTTTTGTACATATGCTTAATTTTTATAACCGCCTTTTGTATTTTATTTTGATTTTATTTTATTTTATTACGTTTAATTAACATAATTTCAATACAGTACATTTTTATTTACATACATAATTTGTCACATAAAATGGGGGCCTCAGAACCTATGATGCATCCAGTGAAGCTCACATTGAAAAATCATATTTTATTAAAAACAAAAATACTTCTAATCAATAAATAAATAAATACAAATTTTACACGTTTAATGCTGTCAAACGGCATAATACCCCAAAAATAAATCACTGTAATATTTTTGGCAGTGAAAATATCAAAATACATTATTTAAATTATACAGGGTCCCTCACGAGAATTCTAGTTTTTCAAATAAGATGTAGGTCAGTTTTGCTTAACCAGTGGACTTCCGATGGGTCTCCAAAGAACATGCGAACGTTTTAATATTATCCTTTTTAGGATAATTTCTCGCTACGATTTTGACCTTAATGCTTGAAAATATGTATGAAATTCAAAATCAGCATCTCTTGGGCTACTAAAACTTTAGAATCCAATTTTAATGTTAACAGGTTAAGGGTTTTTATTTATGACAAAACATAATGTTATTTGGGTTTTCTTTTGTTGGCAGTTTATTTATGTTTTGAAGATCGCCATTTAAAGATATTGGCCATTTAAATTTATGCATTAGTGTAGCTTGTAGCCGGTCCAGAAAAGTATAATCAACATGTGACGTGAAATCCGAACGATTTCCTCCTGGATTTTTGTCTTGAGACTTTCAAGGCATTCTGGCTTGTCAAAATATACCCGGGGCTATTTTATTTTAATTTTTTTTATTTTTATATTAACTCCACACAGGAGGCCCTGAAGAATATAATTTCCCTCAGGGCCTATGTCATCTTTGGGGATGCTGTGTGGAGGGTCTTTTTGTGGAGAGGAAGGAGTGAACATGGGTCTTGAAGAGTCCCATGTTGTAGGAGGGAGGAAACACAGAGGCCGGCAGTTCGTGGGACTTGAGATATCCCCACAAAAAGATGTCACCCATGATAAGATCAGAGGAGCGAGGCTAAGATAAGGCTGCCTGGAAACTGATCCCGTAAGACAGCAATTGACACACAACTGTGCAGTTGCATCATCTTGTTGAAACCATATTTTCCTTATGCACATCTGCAATGTCAAAGTTCTGGGAAGAAGAGAAGGTTTGGAATTCAGAGTCTTAGTAATGTTGTTTTCCTAAAAACAGTACAAGCCAATAATGCTAATGTTACTTTTGGGCTGCGTATAGGAGACTCATGGAGCGAAGATACGATGCTCTAGGTTCCACGCATAAATTAAATAATGGTTCCAAACATCGCGACAACTAAACTTCCCACTATTACAGACAAATCAACGCTACCCTAACTCTCTGAGGCCAACCACTCGTCCGTGCTAGTCAATCAAAACAAGCGGTTTCCGTGACTTAGACGGAATGATGTAGAAATGAGATCCCTGAGGCATTTTGTGTGGTAAAAACACGTATGATCGTGTGAGAAATGTGGAGATTCACGGAGAATGAAGAAAGGACGTTTTTGGCATGTATGAATGAATAAGGTAAGGAGAATATACGACGCGAATGTGAATCGTAGAAGAAGTCGTCGGCGCCAGAGAACCAAATAATCTAGTCAGTCCAAGAGCAAGAAGGGTATGTATGAGACGTTGTATGAATGTGAATGAAGCAAGGAGACAAGTGTGTGCCAAGACCGAGTTGTTTCACTCTCCGTCCTTTCTACCTACCCCTCCGGGGAAACAGCGTGATGTTAGTTAGTTACTTTTGAGAATACGAGTCCTCATTTCATGTTGCTTTGTTCTCAAATCAACGATTTTTGTTCTCTTTTTCATTCCCTTAACTTTGTATTCTCAAATTTCGAAATCTAACAACGAGTCTATCGCATTTCTTTTCGTTTATCTATTTGTTTCTTCCGTTTAATTTTCATTCTCAAATGAAATCCTGGACAAAGACTAGTACCCACAACCAACGTTCCCTCTTATTTTGATATTTTTTCAATTTTTGTGCTGTTTCGTATATGAAACTTATAATTATGATTTCAAAATACCAATATAAAATTGCACCAATTAACTCTCACCTATGTATTGTAAGTTCCTCTCGTCCTACAATGAGTTTTGTAACTCATCGGGTTTGCGACCTGTCAACTTATCTGTGGAAGATGTGAAAGGAATATAGAGGCTGGTACGTAAATACGCACATTCATGCGTAGATAAAATTAAGTAATTAAGTACCAAAAAATAATAAATTAAGTTTTATAAAATTACATAACACAAAACTATTTTTTTTGTCCGGTAATGTTCTTTCATATTGAAGATTCTTCAAGATGTGTGCGGAAGATGAAAACATGTGTGCGAACACTTCTTATCAGTTGTACAGCTGCACACCTATTAAGAGGAAGAGGAATATTAAGAGGAAGTTACAAGCCAAAAGTGTGTATATTCTTGGTATACCTTACACTGTAGGTAATAGGCATTAAATCGCTTGACAAACGGAGTCTAGAAACTTTCAATTTCAAGCAAAAAACTGGTTTTCATTCATTTTTTAAATAATTTTATAAGAAAGCAAAAAAGTTGATCAAGTGAAACTGTCACAGATAATCTTAGGTATAATATTGTATTTTTTAAAGTTGTTTCCTTTACGCGTTCATACATTTCTAATGAAAAAAATATTTGTTTTTTAGTTTACATTTATATTTTTTATTGAGTAATTTATTTTTTTATTTGTATTCCACCCACCGAAACGATATGAAAACCTTCAATTTATCTAAATCATACTTTTTGGTATTCATAATGTACACCAATACGTTATAAAGATTAATCAAAATAGTGATTTAGCACTAAGCCTCGCCTTAAAGATTTTGCACACAGCGGGTGGAAGAAGTAATATTTTGACAGATTTTTTTCTAATGTACATTAACCTTTCCATCCCCGTCTTTTCGGTAAGGTAGATTTTGCTCTCTAATAAATAGATAGGTACCTAGACCTATCCTAGACAAGACCTCCTCAACTCCTTGTCATCTTCCTGTTCTTACCGGTTACTTTTATTCTTAAATTAATACCCAAACAAATTTGACCTAGAACCTATAAAACTCGAGTAGGTCAAACACCGAATTCACCATTACAGATAAATCAAAAATAATCTCTTCAATATTTTTTTTATGTGAAGGTCACCTTCACATAAAAAAAGATTTTATTAACATTCGATATATATTTAATGTTCTTTCGACGAATAATATTACCAATATTTGGATGATTTGTTTATCGTCATTTTTGTGAAAATCACTGTACGTATATATATATATAGTTGTTGATAAGAAAGAGCATTAAATTTAATTATCTTTCTTATCAATAACTAGACAATCTGTTATATAAAATTATTACTGTTAAAAAACTACATTACATCGTCTTTAATTCGACTCCGTATTCCTCGGGCAACCCCGATTTCTAATAACAACAAATTTTAAAATTTTCAGCGATATCGGTTGACTACTTTTCGAGTTTTGTTAGCCCAAATATACGCAGGCCGAATTTTTATATAGTAAGATTATCTGACGTGTACCCGGCGTTGCTGGGGGTTATTCTTAAGAGATATACAAATACCACATAAATAGACATTTCTAAAGGCCTTCTTAAGATGTACAATCCCCTAATACATTATTTTGTTGTATCTAATCAAAAGGTTTAGCCAGCGTAAACAACGTAAGCGCCCGAAAATATGTTTAACGACTTGATTACAAAACACCGAATTTTCTATAACTTCTACAAATATAACATGCATGTATTATTTATTTAATTATTTATTCAAACGCCATAAAATAGCTTTTACGATATTGTGATAATCAAATTACAAACGTACAGTGGTAAACAGGATAATAATAACAATAAACTAAATAACAATTATTGTATATGTTACAGTCGTAGTGATTAAATAGACATTATACATAATGACTGGTCATTATATATAATAACAAAATTGTTAAGTCAATGTGATAAATTAATCACTTCTTCCGGATATTATTCATGATATCGGGTCGAAGTTAGCCAAAGTCATAAATACGGTCCAACTGACTTTTTACCCCCCATCCTAACCTAAACTATAATAACCCAACCTAACCTAACCTAACCTAACCTAACCTAACCCAACCTAACCTATAATAACCCAACCTAACTTAACCTAAAATAACCCAACCCAACTTAATCTAACCTATAAAAACCAACCTAACCTAACATATAAATAACCCAACCTTATAAATTAAGGGCAATTGAAATATAATTTATAATCTTTACCTATTTCTACTTGTTTTATTGCTTTATCCAAGTTATCGAAGATATTATATAAAATGACTAGTTAATGTGATTAATTCTGTGTCAATTATCACTTTGTCTTAATTGGGTAGACATTACATTGGCTGGATAGTATATATAATATCCGGATTTACTACTTTGGCTGTAACATATACACAAAAACACTATTGCAAGTGATGCAGTTATTAATATAAGTGCAGTAAGACAATGCATAATTCATCAGAAATATATGCCAGTGTAACAATAGTTGAACTAATTTAAACTAGACTTGTTTATGACCTGTCATAAGTCGAAGTATTAATTGTCTATGATAATAGTCAGTAGTGAGTTTATTGTTACCCACAAAATTAATTGTACTTGGAATAGCTGAGTAGGCATCTCAACTTGTCATTAACAATTCAGGGCTGTCAGCGATTCAATAATACTTATGGATAAGAATATTTACTGAAGTAAATAGTTTAGATTTATACATCCGGAGGAAATTCTCAAAATGATAGTGAAGACGATATTAAGGCGATATAAGACGATATTATATACGATATACAAACTTATATAAACTTATTAAATTATCAGGAACCAATTGTAATGCAATATGAAAACATTATGGCTAAATTTGGATTTTTAAAATGTATTAATGACGTGACCCGTGAAGCCATACTGACTAACTATGTAACGGCTACATGTCTCGATCATATCTATGTAAGAGAGAGAGAGAGACAAATGAAATCAGCTCATGTGTATGTGAAACTATAATAGCGGATCACTACCTTATTGCAAAAACAATGCGTTTCTCTACCTATGAGGCAGGTACCACAAATAAATCGCACCATACGAAATATACTGTAATATCGGAAAAAAAAGTCGACCTACTAATTGAAATCACTGATTGGAATGAAATACTAAACATAACGGAACCTAACTTAATATATGAAGAAATTAAATCGAAATTCAAATATATTTATGAAAAAAGTACTGAAACAAAATCAAATACAAATAAACAGCGTAATAACCAAAAGGGCTGGATAAATTATAATCTCATTGAAAATATTCCAAAACTATATGAACAATGCATTTGACCAATAAATGTGATGCTTCGATTACAATGTTGGCATTTATATAAATGAGCGGTGACCAATCTTTGACAGTGAAGGAGGAACTGAACTTGATGTTAGGAAGAGAGGATAAAGCTGCATCTCAAGTTTGGAACCTTCAAGACCCGGAATGGATGTCACTTTGTGAGAATGGGGGTATTAGATGGAGATACTTTCAGTTAGCACTAAAGGGTCCCTTTGATTATTTTTTGTACAATTGATCGAAAATCAAAGGGTCCTTTATTAATTAGGATTAAGTATTAATATAATTAAGTATCCTTTAAGTATTAGGATTACCGCTAAGAATCACAAATTGTTTTAAAAGAACAGAATTAACTTTAATAGGATTGAATCCATACAAAGGAAACTAACCCGTGTAATTGCTTATCGTGAAGGTTTATCTGGTCAATTTGGAACATATAATGACCGAATTTTGCACTATAAACTACACTCACTGACGGTCAGACGTAAACTTTCTGGCGTACTGCTCCTACACAAAATTATACATGCATCAGTTGATACACCAAACATTTTATCCCAAATTAACATCAATATACCATCAAGAAAATCAACAAGGAGGATGAAAGACATTTTCTATATTAAAGCCTACCACACAAATACAGGATATTTTTCCTCTGCACCGCGAAAATTAAGAAATTATAACATTATACATGGCTCTAATAATGAAATAGACATTTTTAATGACCAATTTAAACACTTAAAAAAATGTACATATTACCTTTAATCATATTAAGCTGATATTGTGATGAAGCCCTTTATTTAAAGAGAAGCAACATTGTATCTACCTAATCAGTGTCTCACCAGTACAGATGTGACAATAACAAATCGTTAATGAACATATTTGTATTTACCTTTTACCCATTCTTATTTGTTATTTACTTGCATATTTACTTACATATTATTATAATAGATTAATATTAATATTACTTACATTTTCATTTTGTTACTATTTTTGTTATTATCATTTTGTTATTATTATGTATTTAAACATCCATGTATGTAAGTTTTTGGGCACCATGCCTGTTTTATGTACTTAAATAAAAAAATAATAATAAAATAATAATCATAAACCCCTTTGATTTTGACCAAAACAAACAGATAGAATTACCGAAAATTTATGAGGGTGCACACAATGAAACACTTAAACATTAAAATTTTTATTTATTATTACTATTGGTTAGCAAAAAATCACTTTTTAACATATTTGCCACTGGATGCTAAATTCAGTGCAATTGACATTTAAATTGAAGAAAACACATAATTCGATTTTTACGGTATTCACACCTAGTAGATTTCTTTCGTGATACATTACCCTTTACACTAAAAACTCTTTCTACGAAGGCATTGGAGACGGGAACACACATTGTACCATTTTCAACAGATTTGAACAAGTCTTGCTACCACCACCCGCCAGAATCGCTCGCGGCTTTTGCTCTGTAAATTGTCTCGTAAGGTATATATCTCGTTGTATCATACGTATCCAGACCTCAAGAATCTTTCAGAGGAATTCATATTTACGTAAAAATTACAAAAACACTCAAACCCCGAAACCGCTCGATACCGTGTCGCCGACACAATTGGAAATCTTCAAATCATAATTACTTAATGAAATTATGTGCTGTATGTGATTAATCAGGACAATTACATAGAAATATAACAGCAGAATACATCTGAAAATAACCATCCAGCACCTCACTCGGGACCTCCCGCCTTCGGAATGGCTCACTCTATGAAAGCAACCCAGTATTTACGTGACCCCCACCTCCATACTATCCGGAAGGAATTCCATGATGGCCGCCGAGTTTTCAACCAATCACAGCTCAACATACTTCATTGACGAGTCACCAATCACGAAATGAACCTCCCTAAAGGGGCGACCCAGTATTTACGTGAAATCCCCTCCATACCACCCGAAAGGAATTCCATGATGGCCGCCGAGTTTTCAACCAATCACAGCTCAACATACTTCATTGACGCCCTTATCAAAAACTGATAACGAGGATTATCGCAACCACCTATGGTGACATCAGATCCAATTTACAAGAAAATATTAGAAGATATAACCACAGAATAAATATCAATATCAAGAAATAATTAATTACTAACATAATATCTTAAAGAATTGTACCTAAATATGTTTTTCACTCCTTGGGGAATGTTCAAACCAAGGATATTTTGCTTCAACCCCAATATGAAACTTTGTATAATTTATTATAAAATAAATAAACGGGACTGAAGGAGGTGGTTTGGGTAAATTGAACTGACCTGGTAAAAGGTATAATATTAAAATATAATTTTCCTCTAAACAAATTAATTGTAAAGAGGAAAAATACCTAACCAACTCACCCTTCATGAAAGGGATGAAAACTCCCCCAATAGGGTTCGATTTGAAAACGTTCTATAAATAGAGAACCGAATTCCATACAAAGTCAGTTCAAAAAACTACCCCAAAAGAGAAACTTCTCTCCTGAAGAAACCATCTCCAAAGTCTACAAATCTCAAGAAAAATATTTTCAAGTGTTTTAATTCAGTATTAAATTCAGTTTTTTCCAGTCTTAAATTCCTTCCGTCGACTCAGACTTGGGAATCAATCCTTCTCTGATTTTGACATTAAATTCTATCTACCGAGACTGAAACACTAATAAAGGTGTATCCAGCTACCTACGCATTTACAGTATTATACGGACGGAATATTGTTTCGTATACTCGTATATAAGGTATATATCTCGTAAGGTATGTCGCATATTTTCAAAAAAACCAAACATTCTATTGTCCGGTTTTCCACAATTTTCTAGACCGGACAGCCGTTCAAAAAAACGTACTGTCCGGGCTAAAACCGGACATCTGGCAACCCTAGTTAACACACGCATTCTTGATGACAGTTCCACCAAGTAGTGTAGAAGCAGGGAGTTCGTTTTCCATAGCTGGACTTCAGTGCACAAATGTCCGTTCACGTCGTAAGCTTGACTCTTCATTATCAATCAATGCCTTACGATCTTTTTTTTAAGTTTTCTTAAAATACTTATTGCGTTACGTTTTCAATGTATTTTTTACAACATTATTAGTACCAAAGATGATTGATCTTAAATGAGTCCTGTCAGCGACAGTTATGTTTTATTATTTGTAACGGTCTTTTTTTGTCTAAAGACCTCTAAAATACTATAAAATATTATATTATCTGTAGCGTCGATATTAATCCATTGAATAATTAATAATAAATCGCTCGATCTACTTAGGTACGTACTTGCTACTTAGGTACGTATTTGCAGCCGAAATCAAAACAAAGCAACCTACCTGTTTCAAGACCTACTTGCATACTCGCGACAATACTAACGCGCACTCAGTCCGGGATACTACGAGAACTCGCCAGAAGGTTCGAGTCTACGGCCTATGCATAATCGCCGCAATGTCGAAGGTTCCCGAAACACACGGTCTGTGCGAGTGCCTAGAATTTAGTTGCCATCCATCTACCTACTGCCGCCGTCGGCCGAGTAGTATAAATAAGCCCGACGCAGCGAGCCAGTCAGTCAGTCATAATTTTGCCGCCAGTCTACAAGGCTCAACGAGTGTTAACCCGCGCTAATCTTACTAGCGCGAGGGACACGTACCCGGCTTCGCCCCTATCATCATGGACTCTATCGGGACATCATCATAGCGCCTCGGCCACGTCCGCGGCCAGCGCTACTCGGATTACAAGCGCCCTGGTTCCAGCGTCTCTGACCAGCGCTTCTTCCACGCAACCATGACCACCACGAGGACACGCAGCATCCTCACTGGTCACGCCGTTCCCGTTCAACTGCCCACAAGGTCCGCCGTACCTTCGGCCTTCTCGTCAGCACTGGAGTGCCTGAAGACCTGCGTTCTTCGCCAGTGCCTGACCTCCATCGAGTCCCGGTCACCAGCGCCCGGCGTCGACTCACTGACCCGCGCTTGACCTGCCAACACATCACAGCAGCAACCGGAGTATTCTACATCTGTCCTTCATCATCTCCTTGTCACGGCTACTGACTCACCAATAAACACATGTGACCTTCACAACCTTCTTTCATTTCGTGCCTCACCATTGATCCCCAAATATCTTTTCAATATTTTTTTAATAATATTGCTAGTGCCAAAATGATTCATACCAAATAATAATAAAACATCTAAGTAATGTTAGCATTATTTCAAATTAATACCCCTTAATAAAAAATCTCACAAATCCCTCAAATCCCACGAATCCCGTTACTTAGTTCTGCTTGTTTTATAATTTAGTTTACATTAATTTAGTACTTAGTTTTATAGTTCATAATACATTATATCAATAAAGATTGTTTATGTTCCTTAAATAAATATATCAATTGAAAAAACATGCACTGCATTCACTGCAGTTCACTGTACTCAACATATGTTTGGGAGAATAGACTTTGAAAATATGTATTTTATTTTATTTTACTTATTTGCGTTATAAACAGTCATTTTTCTTTCTTAGTTTAGAGTGTTGGGAATTTTTGCATCATTGACCAATAAAATAACGCCATTAAAATTTAAGACTAAATAAAAAAAACAATATAATAATAATATAAGCAGTTC
Organism: Hesperophylax magnus; assembly: GCA_026573805.1. Classification (NCBI taxonomy): domain Eukaryota; kingdom Metazoa; phylum Arthropoda; class Insecta; order Trichoptera; family Limnephilidae; genus Hesperophylax; species Hesperophylax magnus. The sequence goes on along the minus strand of JAIUSX010000007.1, from coordinate 5,603,706 downwards.
TGATTCTGTGTTTTTTGTAATATTTTCTAGGTTTTCTAGAATCAAAAATGGAATATAATAACAACAATGAGGGAAAGTAAGTTTATTCAATTCAAACTGATGTTATTCAATTTAAACTGCTGTTATTCAATTCAAACTGCTGTTATTCAATTTAAACTGCTGTTATTCAATTCAAACTGCTGTTATTAAATTCAAATTGCTGTTATTCAATTCAAATTGCTGTTATTCTGTTATTAAAACTTATTTTATTCAATTCAAACTGAAAGCAGAACAGGAAAAAATGATAAAATGTGTTGGAACATATATATATATATATTAATAAAATAGTAAATTTTGTTGCTTATGTTTTAAGAATGTCTGTTCGTAATCTTTTAAACGTGCTACAGTTTCTTCTTAGAAATACATTTTAAAGACAATTAGTATTGCTTTTAGAAACATAAAATGTGTCTGGAGATCGATACATCTGAAAAGAATATTTGGTAATAGGTATGAGCTATTAAGAAGTGTGTAAGTTTGCACGTATTATAATTTATGATTTGAATGTTTGAATAACAGCGTTAAGAACTATAAATGGCAGATGTCTTACTGAACAAAATCACAAAAAATCGTCAAAAATACTAAAAAAGTTAGTTTATTGTGATAACCATATTAGATTGAGATCTGGCATTTTTTCTAAGAGTTCTTTGTCCAGATTGCCGACTTAAATATGGCGCTTTGTGTTTTGCCGAAAATTTATTTTTAAAAACATCAATAATTCGCTGTCTACTTAAATAATATTAAAACCCAAGATTTCAATAGCTTATGTTAAACATCACTCAAGACGTCTTAAAACACGGAAAAGTTCCATGTTATTTATAGTTATGTCTTATATGTTCCTCTATGTATAATAGACTTTTTGGCGATATTATACATTTATTTGTAAAGCGCCCTTGAGGTGAGTTTAAACAAAAAACCGCGCTATACAAATAAGTAAAATATTATTATTATTACTATTATTATTTATCAACATTTGTACATAATGGTAACATACAATTTGTATGCAATGGTAACATTACAATTTATATGTAGTGGTAACATTTCAATTTGTAAGTAACGGTAACATTACAAATTTTATGTTATGGTAAAATTACAATTTGTATGTTATGGTAACATTACAATTGGTATGTAATGGTAACATTACAATTTGTATGTAATGGTAACATTACAATTTGTATATAATGGTAACATTACGTACAATGTATGTAATGGTAACATTACATTTTTTCGATATCTTCGAACACCACACTTTGTAAAATTTCGTAACATAATTTATATTTACAGTTTATAGCTAGATGACGACATCTGTGGTAGAGCGCCAAACCCAGAAACAGCAAATGAATACCCTTTTTGTCCTTCTCGTGTAATACATAGATTATTTTACTGACTAATGTAAAACATCACTTCACACGTCTTACAGCACGGAAAAGTTCCATGTTATAGTTATACCTAGTATATTATACCTCCATGCATAATAGGCCTTTTGGCGCATAATGGAGCCATTTACAAAGTTTCGCATAAAAAGCGGGGTCGATGTTCAGCGCTATTATTCACCGGAAAAAACAGCCGTTGACTCGGAGCGTTTCTGACTCGGCTCCGTGCTGAATCAATCAATGCTTAACCCGTCACGGAGCAGTGAACTAATTTGACCGTGTCCGTGAAACTACAATTTAATCTTCTCTTTTTCTTCTCTACTCTTTACTCTTTAATGTAAAAAAAATGTATTCAATGCATAATGAGAACATTTTGTATTGATGACATAACTTTTCTCTTTTACTTCTATCAATATGTGTTATTTGTTATCAAAACCTAACCGGTTATTTTAACCGATAGAAGTGTTCATGTGTCCGCAGTGAGCTCAATTTGACCTCACTTATGTTGAATTACATTTACCAAAAATTCTTTATTGAGCAGATTTAAGTACAGTTTTCTTTCAAGACGTATAGATTCTCTAGATTCAATTGTAGTTTATTTCAAATAGGTCTATATTATCTAGATTCAATTGTTTTGTTTTAAATTTCAAATAGGTCTAGAGTCTAGATTCTCCAGATTCATTTCTACTTTATTTCAAATAGGTAGATTTAATTGACTTTCAAATCGGTCTAGATTCTCTAAATTTAATTGCAGTTTTCATTCAAATCGGTATATATATATATATCAACGGCAAATACATTTTGCATGGTCTCTCATTTCTAACTATCAGTGTTACAATAACCTGACTGAAATACTGTATGAAATGTTGTGTAGCGAGTGTTGCGTAAAATAAAAACACAACATTATGTATTAAACAAAAAGTAATTGGTAAAAGAACCCGTTGACAAACTGATGTGAATCAGTTTAGCGGGACTTAATAGTAAAAACTGTATTTTTGAAAGTTAATTAAAAAAACAACCAATATTTAAGTATTCTCATTCTGATCGTGACCGCCCCTCCAGTATATAAGTATTCTCATTCTGATCATGACCCCCTGCAATATATAATATTATCATTCTGATCATGACCCCCCCCTGCAATATATAAGTATTCTCATCTTATCATGACCCCCCCCCTCCAATATTTAAGTATTCTCATTCTGATCATGACCCCCTGCAATATATAATATTATCATTCTGATCATGACCCCCCCCCCCTGCAATATATAAGTATTTTCATCTTATCATGACCCCCCCCCCCTCCAATATATAAATATTCTCATTCTGATCATGACCCCCTGAAATTTATAATATTATCATTCTGATCATGACCCCCCCTGCAATATATAAGTATTCTCATCTTATCATGACCCCCTCCCCCCTCCAATATATAAATATTCTCATTCTGATCGTGACCTCCACTCCAATATCCACGATGAGGGGAGAGATTCCGGTTATATTCGAATTAGGAATTGACCTTAAGCCCCGCATTCCGAATTTCTACCGATATATAACACATTTCTCTTTAACACTTTAAGTTTTCAAGTTCCTAAAAAAATTGATGAAATTCCCTTGATGGAAAAAAATCGCAAAGTAAGCTACAAAAATTATTAAAATCGGGTTTTGTTCTGTTATTTAATATGTTGTAGATGTGAAAAAAATTCACAGTGTATCTTTAAATGCAGCTGAAGCATTTGTCGAGAGATTTTTGCTCTATTTATAACGAGTGGTGTTTAATTAAATATTTTCACCATTTTCGCTTAATTATTATCGTGTTTTTATTATTAGCGCGCTCCCTCTAACATTCGTATTTACATATCTCCCTTTCAAACCACCTTTGAACGCTTACTAAAGGCCTTAAGAGGAAGCTACAAGCCAAAAATGTGCATATTCTTGGTATACCTTATATTGTAGGTAATAGGCATTAAAATCGCTTGACAAACGGAGTCTAGAAACGTTCGATTTCAAGCACAAAACTGGTTTTTATTTTTTTTGTAAATAATTTTATAAGAAAGCAAAAAAAAATATCAAGTGAAACTGTCACAGATAATCTTAGCTATTATACTGTATTCTTTTAAAGTTGTTTCTTGCGTTCATACATTTCTGTTGAAAAAATATTTTTTTTAGTAGTTTACATTTATATTTTTTATTGAGTAATTTATTTTTTTATTTGTAATCTGCTCAAGCGAAACGATAGGAAAACCTTCAATTTATCTAAAGCATATTTATTGGTATTCATAACGTACACCAATTCGTTAAAAAGATTAATCAAAATAGTGATTTAGCATTAAACTTCGCCTTATCTTCGAATCCAGTTCTCTCGAATGAAAGCGAAAAAAAATTTCTGTGCGCTATGATAGTTGTTTTAAAATATATGTTTCCCAACTAATTGTTAACCACTTTTGTGTTTGTTGTGATTTATTATTATAATAATATATATTGGTTGTCCAATTACGCATTTATTAGATCTCACGATAAAGCTTGAACAAATTGCAGTTACTACCTACCCAAGACGCAAACAAATTAATTTATAATCGATGCATCAAATCCATAGACGATAGATAATAACATTACATCAATTTAACAAATCGGCAGTACCTACCTACATACAAATAATAAGATAATCAGAACAAAAATAAATTTTCAGTACTGTAGAGCTGTGAAAATAATCCCCGGCAACTAAATTGAATACAAATAATGATGATAAATCATTTTAAGAAATGATAAAATTAAGCCGTTAAGTTTTTACGCGATAAGGGTTAAGTGTATATTTCAAAAAATTTCACAGTTGGATCATTTACGATTCAGGTTTCGAACAAGCCAGGTGAGTCTTACTACTTTTTACAAAATAACGGATTGTAATTTTATCAATTTTACTAATAATTTACTAATTACCAACTATTGCATCAATTCGTGAGATACAGTAATTTTTGTTATTATTTGTGAGTTTCAATCAATTTACAATTCTTTATTATTACTTTTTTTGTACTCCCTGACATAATCTTTAGCAATTTGTGTTTGTTTTGACAATAGGTACTAATTTGTTTATAAAGTTAATTTATTGTTTATAGCATTGAAACGATGTGGATAACATTTGTCTTCTGATTAGATATTTAAATATATAAAAAAATAATAGTAATTTTGTGTATTTCGTCATCAATTTTAGATGGTGACAATTTGTTTAAATACTGTGTCTACCTCGCATTATTTGATTAAAGTGTAATTTCATACTAAATACTAATTAGTATTATTTATTTAATGTAATGTACAGATTGTTTTAAGCTTTTTGCAATATTCATTTATATCTTGTATAACTTAAAAAGCATTCTTCGGGTCCTAATATTACAAAAAAAAATTATCATAAAACTCTTTTTTAAAGCAAGTTAATTGAAGTATATTTTTCAATTTACGACAGCTTTAGAACATGTTCTTCTAAATTCGATTAAATTAATACGTTTTGAAAAATAATAAATAAATGTAAATTTTTATATCTTATGACCTCCATAGCACAGTGGTTTATTATTGCAATGGGCTTGATTTACGTTGAGCTCAAAATTACAGCAAGACGTATTTTCAAATTTATTTATTAAAAATTAATACTGCCATATCTGGGTAACGTGCTGTTGATGTTGTTGAAGGAATTTGAAAGTTTTTGATCAAATTCACCAAGGAAATGGACACACGGATTAGATATGTGTTTGGTGACCACATCTGAATAGCCAGATATTTTCCAACCTTCATCTTCCTATCTCCTTCTCTTCCTCAATTGGAGATGTCGTAGTCCCACCGGCTCCGGACTGTCGGGGGTAACTTAGTTGAGACTCGGAGATAGTTTTTTGACCGTTGATAAAATAATGACACATTCTTCTTTCTGTCAGCATCCAAATCATCATCATGTGCGCACTCAAAAGCCAGGGAGTTCTCGAGAAGATCAAGGAGAAGATCGCAGCTGCTGACCCCAACCCTGCCAACAGGAAGGCGCTCATCGTCATCGACATCCAGATCACTCAAGATGGCAAGGTCGTCAAGGAAGTCGGTAAGTTTCTAACCAAATAGCATTATAATATATCTCCTAGTATCAGACCTTCCAAAGTCCAGCCCTGGCAACTGAAGATTCTGCTCAAGCAAAGACAATAGAAACAATTGGAGATATAGCATATGAATGTCACCGAGCGATGCCCAAACTGCACGGACTATCAGACAGCGGCACCGGAGTGAACGATGTTGGCGACACGCCTTGTGCTTATTCCCTGTTTATATCATCTATATGTTGGACAAGACAGGAGTGCTAATTTTGTAAATAGAATCTCAATTTTCTTCAAAAACCTTGGATTATTTTCATCGTAATACGACCAACAATGTTCTCACATTTTTTAAAACTAAATTACTAACATTTACTTTAAATGACTAAATTACTAACATGGCCTCCGTGGTGGAGTGGTAATAATATCGACTGGCAATCTGGAAGTCGCGGGTTCAAACTAAATGATTAAGTTGATTTATTTAACAATTTATTAATTAAAAAATATATTGTATATAAGATACTCCAAGTATAGCCATGACCATTCAGAATTGAAACGTTGCTTGAAATGGCTTCGACCGTGTTTGGTGACCAGATCTGAATAGCCAGGTACTTCCTCACCTTCATCTCTCCCATCTCCTTCCCGTTTCCACTGTCTTCAGCCTCACAACATACCCCAATTGGGCATGCCATAGACTCACTGGCTCCAGATGGTTGGTAGCAGTTCAGACTCTTGTGCGTGTATTCACATAAAAAATGTACCCAATGCCTGAAACTAAAAACATCACTGATTCTTAAACTTTACATGGTTTCTAATATGATTAATAACTTGCCGATTAAAAAATAATTCATTTCTAAATGCTGGTGAAAGAACAAATAATAATATAAACTCTTTATTTTATGAAGACAATATGTAGTTTATGTCATCGATAACTGGCATTGCCGAATTCACTCCCAGATTCACTCGCAGATTTGGAGAAAATTTGACAAGAAAAAAACCACTATTTTACAAAATTTGCAATGTTTTAGCGCTAGTACACGATGGCCCAATGCATTGGGCCAATATTGGCCCCATCTAGCCAACGTGTGAACGCCGTCGCCAACGTTGGGGCCAACGCTGGCCGGTTAAAAACGATCATGTCGTTAAGGTGGCAAATCGAAAATGGCACATGAAAATACTGTATTCTGTGTTAGCTATTTAATTTAATTTTTTAATGTGAATACCTCGTAAGAGTCCCAACCATCTGGTGCCAGTGAGCGCATTGCATCCCCAATTGAGGTATGTTGTGAATTCAGATCTTTATCTTATGTACGCACTGATCTCCAGAATCTACCTACCCACCCATCTTACGTGTTTCCTTCCCAGAACCATGTAGATCTATGGTCTATCGTGACTTGGACTAACTATTACTTCGTTAATCCAAGACACGAGAGACTACAAATATCGATCTATGTTCTATAGTGACTTGGACTAACTATTACTTCGTTCATCCAAGACACGAGAGACTATAAATGTAGATCTATAGTCTATCGTGTGCATAAATGTAGATCTATAGTTTCTCGTGTCTTGGACTAACTATTACTTCGTTAATCCAAGACACGAGAGACTATAAATGTAGATCTACAGTCTATCGTGTCTTGGATTAACGAAGATGGACTATAAGAAATCAGCACCGTAGCATCCGCATACTTCAGTATTAAATTCATAAAGTTACGACTATGACGAACCTATTACGTTGATGATGACACGGTAATGATGTCCGAAACGTTGGCTTAAGAAGGAGGTGGCGCAAAAATGAATCACTTTAATACCTTGAACATCTCAAATCTTATTACAATGTTTTCAAGTACTCGAATCTAAATGATTATTTTTATATAACCTAAACTAAAGATAACTGTTATTATCATTTTTATCAATCCACAAGCCACATAAAGCCACATACTTGCATCTGATAAGCATTTCAATTTTTTTTTATAGGCTACATTTAGCTTTTTTATTTCACAGTCGAAAAAACGATTGAAGTGTTTGAGGCATTTATTATCAATACTTATTAATTTATAATTATAAGATATTGGTTGACTTGAAATAAATCATTTTAGGAGCCAATCTAATGATTATGTATTTTTTGTTTCCAACGACATTTCTTCAAGAGTTACAGCTAAAAATGTTAATTGAATATTGCATTTTTAAAACTGTGAAATAAGGTAATTTTTTAAAACACCAAAATAAATCTTCAAATAGTATAAAATAAATTCGCTATCCGCGTCTGTCTGTTTGTGCGCCTAGTTCTTCTAAACTACGAAACGGATTTTATTAGGGTTTTCACTATCATTTAGAGAATTTTTTCCGGAAGGTTTACATATATAATACATGCATATTATATTTATAGAAAGTAGAGAAAAGTCGATGTTTTATAATCAACTCGTAAAAATATATTTTCTTGCACTACATTGTTAACGTTGGCTAAACCTTATGAAATACATTAAAATAATGTACTACCGAATTGTACATCTTTTAAAGGTCTACAGAAAATTCTTTTGCAGTATATGTCTATGTCCTAAGGATAACCCCCAGCAACGCCGGGTACACGTCGGCTAGTAAATAACTAAAATAGTAACTCAATTGAAGACAATATTAGCAAAAATTTGAAACAGTTAAATATGACGCCTGAGAGCCCCGACAAGTCGTCCTTGGCTCAATTCATTGGCTCCAAAGATATTAAAAGAACGAGATATGTAATGTTGGCCGCCGGACCGTAGGCGGAGTACTACCTAATTAGGGTACTTTGAATACTATCGGGAGGTGTACGCACAGAAATCTGTTCTATGTATTAGTGCGGATACCTTAGCGTAAGCGAAGGTGTGCAGTAGTATTGGTGAACAAAACCGGCGACACTGGGCAAAACAATTCCACACAGTATGAACTGCTCATAGCACATCTCGTTCTTCTAATATCTTTGATTGGCTCATTCAAGTCCCCAGCACGGGTAAGCCACCCAGTGAGGCCAACATTACTAAATTTTACTAAGAATTGTAAAATATTGTATCTCCATCCCACAACTGTTTAGGGATGATATATATTGACAGTGTTCTTCTTTTTTAGTCATGGATCTGAAGAAACTGGAGTTCACAGATGGCCCCTTCAAGGGAACTCCCGAGCTCAAGATCACCGTGGATGACCTTACCCTCGTGCTCCTCGCCAAGAAGGAGGTCACTCTTGAGGATGCTATTAAGGACGGAAATTTCAAGGTTGAAGGAGACGCCGATAGTATCGAGAAGTTGAAATTCCTGCAATCAAAACTCGCTTAAGTGGTGTTCATAATGTATTAAGTTAAGGAAATAAAAACTACAAGACTTTTTTATTCTGCTTCTTATTCTGTCAGGGGTCGGGTTTCTTCAGGGTAATCTGCATCTTAAGGCGAAGCTTAATACTAAATCACTATTTTGATTAATCTTTACAACGAATTGGTGTACATTATGAACACTAAATAGTAGGCTTTAGATAAATTGAAAGTTTTCCTATCGTTTCCCTTGAGTAGAATACAAATAAAAATATAAATGAAATGTATAAACGCTAAAGGAAACAACTTTAAAAAATACAGTATCATAGATAAGATTATCTGCGACAGTTTTTCTTGATTTACTTTTATGCTTTCTTATAAAATTATTTACAAAATAGATGAAACCAATTTTGTGCTTGAAATCAAACGTTTCTGGACTCTGTTTGTCAAGGGATTTTAATGCCTATTACCAACATTCGAGATAATATAAGGCATACCAAGAATATACACATTTTCGGCTTGTAGCTTCCTCTTAACTGTTGTGAGAATTTAATTACATATCAGTTAGAAAATATAGTATATGCAGCTCCACCCCAACGGAAAGCATTCAGTGCCAAAGGTAAGCGTCGCTGGCAGAAATTATTCTTGATTCAATAATATAAATCACGGAAGCACGTCAACTATGAACGTAAAAAGTATTCAATAAGAGGATTTACTTCCTATGTCCCTGTTTGAAGATCTCAATTTCAGTGAACACTATCCAGACGTAGGACTTCCGTAATCGTGTATCAAACTGTTAAATTTTACCTTCGTTAGAAGTCAACTTATGTACAATGTCCCCGCCTGGAATCCACATTACAATATTCATGTACAAGCTACTGAAAGAATACAAAATAAATTCTTACATTTTCGATATTTTTAAATTAGTATTCCAACAATTTTGTTGAACAAACATTGTTCAATGATTTGAATATTCTTAAATTTTCTGATAGAAGGATTTTCACTGACTTGGTATTTCTTTATAAAATTATGAATTATGAATTTGAAAGTCTACAATTATTGCTTGTTTTGATAAGCTTTCGGATTCCACTACGTAATATTATAAGTCGCCATTTATTTCAGTGCAGAAATTCTGGTACTAATTACCATATGCAATCTTCTTTGTTTAGAATACCAATGGAGGCAAATAATTACACCGATTCGGTGGAACATCTTCAATTTATCACTAAATAAATACAAAAGATTGTTACTGCGGCAGTTCAGTTATGTATAATAAATACTGTACATTTTTTACTATTCAAATGTAAGTTAAAAAATAATACAGTGAAAAAGTTTTTTTGTATTAAGCCACTTTATTTTATTATACACGGTGTCCGGAAACTCGTAGTACAAGCGGGAAACTGGAGAATCTACACCACATGGGGAACCCAAATAAACATAAAGTTTTTTGATTTGAGCATTTTCACAAAAAAAAAAAAAACCAAAAAAAAATATTTTTCGCCTATTTTAGGGTTAAAGTTTTTTCTGGTGTTTAGGGTTGAACAACAGATGTTTTAACCCTGCAGAGCAGAAATATTTTATGATTACACCGGATTAAATGAAGGGTGATTTCAAAATAATGCTTCAAATCCGAGTTTCTTCATTTGTTTTACTTTCAAATTTAATTAGTTGGGTAATTTGATCTTCAGTAATAATTTATAAGAATTTGATTAAAAAAAAAAAAAAAAAAATCAACTTCTAACTCGATTTACTCGATAACGAAAGCTCAAATCAAAAAAAAATATACTACAAAATCGACTCCAAATGTGATGTATATTCACCAGTTTCCCGCTTGTACTACGAGTTTCCGGACACCCTGTATATGTCGACCGGTTTCGGTTGTTCCCAACCTTCTTCAGGACAATAAATATGTATACAATTAATGAGTTTATTTAAGTCCTGAAGAAGGTTGGGAACAACTGAAACCGGTCGACATATATAATAAAATAAAGTGGTTTAAAACAAAAAAACTTTTTCATTTTGTTTAATGTCAAGCCACAAAGTGTTTGCTTTCTTCAATAATTAAATAATATAGTGATTGTTCACGACACAATATACAGAAAGTGATGTTTTAAAGTATCCGGAACTGACGTTTCAAAATGGCCGCAATTGAGAATGGAATCTTATAATTTGAACTTGAAGTAATGCCGCCCCTTAGAATTATCCGTCCTTGGCAGCTGCCTGGTGTGGTCAGGCCTAAATACGGCTCTGGCTGCATAATTTGTACCAGTTAAGAAGCCGTGAGGCGTAGAGTCTTCATGTCCTATCTAAAATTCATCCACCATCATTACAGCTGGATTAAAAGCTGTTGATCAATTTTGCATTTATCGCTTATTTCCGATGTCACCGATAAATTGGACTTTCCTTCTTTCTATACCTTGGATAAATTCGCATTTTTGGCGATAGGCGAATAAATAAGAAAAGAAAAAAATTATCATAAATAAGCTTAGGATAAATAACAACTGAAAACACATCAAACAGCAGTCAGTTTATGTTCAGCAATAAGAACATTATACATAAAAAGTACAACAAGAAGGAAACCAAAATCAAATAATTACTGGAGGCTTCAGAATATGGGAGTTAAGCATAATGGTTTTTAAGGCCCGTTTAAATTCAGCAAAATTCTGGATATATAGTAAGTGTTTTGGGAAGTTTGTTACAGTTACACGAAAAACGAGATCATAGTAGTCGGCTCGATTTAACCTATAAAGATCGATTGAATTATTAGTAATATACCACAGAGAAAGCTGGAACACATAAAATTTCTGTAATACATTATATCTTGCGACTCAGGACTTCAACACACATTTGAAAAGTGATATAAAGTCACGAAAAGTGACGAAAAGAAACTAGTTACGTTAGGTTAGGTTTATAGAACTTTTTTTTATCACGTTTTTTTTTATCTAATGAGTGTGTTAAATTGCTGCTGTCCATAGTTGCCATGGAACCATTATATCTACGATACTTATGCAGGTATTTTCGAAAAATAAATATTTTTTTTTTTTTTTTTTTTTTTTTTTTTAGGTTTGTCAACAGTGATTCATATCAAAGCTCTCGAAATTCAATTACACAATTTAAACTTGGTTGATACTATCACTAATTACAGACAAACACAACATTGATGAGCACAAAACTATAAGTAAAGAATAATGTACATGTATGCACCTACATGCATACATGTATACACAAATACATACACTTACATATACATTTCATAACAGCAATAGTAATTACTTTATAGATAAACACGATAGGTAGCTTTAAGTCTTGTTTACGTTTGATTTGAAAGTGGCCAGTGATGACATTGACAAATCAATGGGATGACTTTTATATGTCTCGTTAAAATAACGGCACATTCTTGGTAAAGGTGAGTCATACCCCAGCTTAGTTTTATATTTTTTAATATGTAACGGAATATAATGTATGAGTCGGTAACCAATTCTAGGAACGTTGAACATAATTTTATAGAGTAAAAAAGGGCAGTTTATTAGAGCATTAACAATTTTGAAAAGAAAATTTAAATCGATATTTAGTCTTCTCTGTTCAAGGGTGCGTACATTGTAGAAATTTAGTCTATCGGTGTAATGAGGAAGTGATCGAGCTCGCTTATCACAATACGCTAGGTGGTACATAAAATGTTTTTGAACCCGCTCTATTCGCTGAATATGAACTTTGTAGGTTGGACTCCATATAGAACTTGCGTACTCCAACACGTTGCGGGTCAAGGAATTGTATAGCGTTATTTTTGATTTGGGATTCTGAAAATTTTTACTATTTCGTTTGATAAATCCTAGCATTTTTAGGGATCTAGAAATAATGCTGTCGATATGAGGTGTGAAAGTTAGTTTTTTATCGAATATTACGCCTAGGTCCCGAATGGTTGTGACTTCCTGGAGTTTAGTACCGTCGATAAAATATTGAGTTGAGATTGATATTGTTTCAAATTTTATCCGGTAGAGGCATCGATCTGTTTATAGTTGCAAGTGATGTTGTTAAATCAGAAAATTCCGACAGATGGTGTCGGAAATCCTGATAACTAGATGATGTTTTTTAAATTAAAATTAAATTATAAATACATGACAATGTATCAAAACGCACAGCCCTCCACGATGAATTAGAATTATTGATTTAGATTTTGTCAAATACAAGAAAAAGTGTGTCTCTAAAATATTCATTTATTTTTTTTCTGAAAACATAATTTTCAAAATAAAATAAAAATCTATTTAAGTATCAATATGCAAACACATAGTTACAAAACGCGAAAGTGAGAAAGCAATAATTGAGAATTATTGTTTGCATAATATATTTCTGTACCTATAATATTAATCTCTAGATTATTTTATTTGACTATTATCCAAATAATAACAAGGCATATTATAACATGAACTGATAAAATGACATAGGAGAATGGTATGTAGTAACACTTCCTGCACATGAATATAACAATGACAAATTACACAATAACTACTTCAAGAAGTTTTACAGTTTACATTTATTTCAGTTTGTACATAAAAATAAAATAAAACCAATTATGGATTTCCTCCTTGTGATTTTACCTCTACTGAGACAGCATAATAAGGAAATAAGTAAATTAAATTTGTAAGAAAAGAATATGAATTCAAAAATTTATACAAAACAAAATATTATGTAAACGAAAAATTTACAAAACAAAACATTTATCAATACATTTATAGCCATGGAGAGAAGTTGTTGTAGATTTAAATCAAATCATAATATAAATATAAACAATAGAGACATAATATTATTCGCAAACCATCACAGAAATATTCTTTTATGGACATCTTGTATTTGGTAAGTTCGCAACTGAAAATATCCACCTTGGATAATACGCTATTGTAATTATTGCATAGTCTGTTCAGGCAAGAATTCTGCTTAGATTTCGTTTTGATTGCATTGTAGGCCTGATGATAATAAGGCAACATACAAGAGTAGTTATAATAATAATAATATTTGGCTATTCTATTGCATTGTGCTACAGTACGGTGTTATTCACTTTCAATGTGTGTTATCGTATATGTCTTACTTTTAAATGTGTGTTATCTGTGTGCTATATTGTCTTGTACTTTTGAATGTACGTTATCGTATTGTCATTCAAAGTGTTAGTGTATTTGGGACGCTTTAGTGAGTTCTATGATTGTATGTAAGAGTCTGTTATTTATTTGACTTATATTGTATTATAATTGTATATTGAGATAGAACCTGCAGACAAGCAGCCATGTGGCAGCTTCGTGGGACTATCTATACATTGTCTAAAAAAAAATAAAGTAAAACTTTCAGTCAATAAAGATCAACTCTAAAAAAAATAATTTATATAGTGCTGTTTTCGTGAAAAATCACCTCAAGGTCGCTGTACAGATATATTACTTAAATAATTAATACTAGAACTACTGACTTACATCTAAGTCTTATATCTAGAGACTTACGACTAAGGCCTATAACTACTATCTTAATAACATATATATTGACATATGTAGAAGCTTACAACTAACATTAAAATTAACAATCTAATTTTACTTGCGCCAGAAGAAGAAGTAAGTTCTATAATGTTATGGTGTTTTTATAATTGACATGTTATGTTCCCGCTGATATTGTCCATTGTCCATTGGTAGGCAAGTCAATAGCTTTTTAACTATATCATAAGTAGTTGAACGAAATCGCTAGAGAATTTATGTGTGTGAATCAACAATTACGGCAAAACAAAAAGGAAAAAAATGCAATATTTAGAAAGAATGACAGAGTGTCTGAAAAAGTGAGTTTTTAGTTTGGATCTAAATTCTGTTGGGCTGGTTATACACCTCAATTCCATAGGAAGTTTATTCCAAGCCTTAGGGACGGATACTCCGAATGCACGATCACCAAACTTAGTGTTCGGATTTCGCTTAGGCTCTTTCATCCTTCCAATTGCAGATGATGTCGCTGATCTGAGAGTTGACTGCCTTAGACCAGTATTCTCCGCATGTATAGCTCAGAAATATACGCTGGCGCCATTTCGTCGATAGCTTTAAACACCATCCAGCATAGCTTGTACTGGATCCTTTCAGGACACTTCAGCCAGTGAAGATTTCGGAGGTGTTCCGAAATGTGCGAAAACTTGGGTACCCCGGCGATTTTATTGTATTAATTAGATTAATTAATACAATAATTATATAACTACTCTTCATAATGTTTATAATTATACACATATTTAACTAAAATGGCATTATTAATTATTAGTCTTATACCTTTTCATAAAAGAGCTCTTGTGCCCTATAAGGGAGCCAGGATTCTTAATTGAAATGAATTATTCTAACAAATATTTTGTATGATATGTTTACATAATGCAGCAAAACAGACAGTGCAGTTTTGAAAGGCCGGTGCATCCCTGTGGTGGGGGTAGGAACCTGGGAGGGGTCTTAATGTGTCGGGAGGGTCGTGCCGTTTTCAGTCGTTACCACTATTTGGTCCGGACAACACCGGGGTTTTGCCGTCCGCACGTTGTTTGAAAATGGCCGTTCTTTCGTCGCCATCCAGCGGCTCTTCCGGCTGCAATTTGCGACTTCTTCATCAATGTATCGTTACTGGGGGCCATCATGTTTCTGATGTTATCTTCAGGACTTGATGCATAAAATAGAATCATCAAAAAAAACCTTTTCAGCTACAACAACATCAATAAGTCCATTTTTTGTACTATTAGCACTCTAGAACACCCAAAAGTCACGAGCCGCCACTGGTTATGAATTAGGTTACATTTCTCTCAAATTTGTAGTATTCCTGATTTTTATTTTCCATGTTTCTATGCAAATTGAGATTTGAACATACGTTAGGTATATATCTCCCTATTTTAATTGTTTTTTATCAATGAAATATTCTCTAGTTTCTTTATCTTGTACGAATAATTGTTGTTATTTTGCATACGTTAAATAATTCAATTGTCAATCTTGTTGCCTAGTTTTTTCCTGTATCAAGATATAGGCTCTACAAAAGTCTTTTTTTAGACATTGGCATTATAAAAATACAAGACACGTTAAATTATATAACTAATCGAACAGAAAATATAGCACCGCTTATGAAAAGGATAGCCATTCAAAGATTATGTGTACGAAACGGGTCGGTACAGTATGTCCACTGGACCTAGTTAAGTGAAATCACGCCACCATACTACGTCTCTGTATCTTCGTTAATAATTCATCTAAGTTATTGGAGGCAGATTGGACGACTGAAGGTGAGTAAACTGGGTGGAAGAGGATTGGATCGGGATGGCAAGCACCGAGGACCAGATTCCTCTAAGAATCAAAATCCCACCTTGGTCTTGGTGATGGTGGCGATGATGAAATGTTTATTAAGGCTCCCCAAAAAGAAGAAGAAGATGGTTTGTAAGGGTGATATGCAAATACGAATTAGCTGGAGCGAGCTAATATTAAAAATATACAATTAATAGGCGTAAGTGAAAATAATTAATAAAGAATAACTTATTAAAACAGAGCAAAAATCTCTCGACAAATACCAAAAATGTGAATATTCTTTATTTGCCATTTTTATCAAATATAATCTTAGCCATAACACTGTATATTTTAAAGTTGTTTCTTAGACTTTGGATGGTTGTGAAATGATATTTAAATAAATATAAATAAATATTTTTTAGTAGTATACGCATATATTTTTTATAATTTTATTGTAATTCTATTCGATGGAAACGTTGGGAAAAGCTTCAATTCATCTAAAAAATATTATTTAGTATTCAAAATTAAAACCGATTCGTAGTGAAGAATAATCTAAAATGGTGATTTAGCACTAAGCGGCATTTAAAGAAACACTGACTTTTTGTTAGCAGAATCTAATATGTTTTTTTCATAATTTACGTTTTTTTAATTTAATCAAAAGAGTTTCATATATTTATATAACGTAAGCTTGAAAACTTCAATGGAATTGTGCATCATTAATATTTGACTGGGATGGCTGAGTGATTTTGAACTTGTCTCTTATACCGTCAACTAGGGTTCAAGCTCGTGACGTGAATAATCGGTCATACTTTGGTTCTTTATTAAATTAAATTAACTGTGATTTTTTCTGACAAAAATCTTTGCTATAGCCAAAACAAAACACTTTAAATTAAACCATACCGGCTATCACTTGCTACTAATTTTAGCAGATATTATATGTAAATTATTTTATAACAATCTTTAAAAAGTTTGGAGACTTTTTTCAGTCATTTTGGTTTTTCGGGCAAAAATTGTAAGTTGAATTGTTAACCTGAAAAAGTTCCATTAATTTCTTCAGTATTTGCTTTGACCTAGAGTTTGCAATACCAGAGTTCTTCCCAAGGAACATGAAGAAAAAATTAATACATCTTGATTTTGTTAAACAAATCGTATTTTGCGTATGGCTTATGAAGGATATTCCTCATAGCGTTTATTTTGTCTGGTAGGTTGAAATTTTTATTCCAGCAACAAATACTGTAAATATAATGATAGATCCCGTTTCGGCTGTTTTGCTTGTACTGGGATATATTATTATTTTTATGTTTTTTTGTTATATTTAGCATGTTACGGTGTTAATTTACATTTTTTTTAATAAATAATTGTTTGTTTGATAGGTTTTTTTACTTGTTGATAAAAAATAACCCTTTGAAGCCTAAAAATAAAAAAAAATCAAATTAGAAAAAACCTAAATTAGAAAGAAAAAGGGAAAAAAATGTTCAAATAATTATATAAGGTGTTATTAAGCATAAAATGTGGTCTATACGTGTAAACAAAGGTGCGATGCTGAAAGGGTTAGCTGAATAACGAAAACAAGCGTTTTAAATTGTCCAAAAGATCAAATTCCGATCAACCTTATCGTCTGTAAAGGGTGCAGCAAAACAGACAGTGCATTTTCGAACGACTGTAAACGACTGAAAACAGCACGACCCTCCCGACACAATGAGACTCCTCCCATGTTCTTACCACCACCACACGGGATGTACCGGCCCTTCAAAATTATACTGTATGTTTTGCTGCACCCTGTATTATATACACTGCACTGTCTGTTTTTCTGCACCCTGTATTTCGCTCAGACCGTCCAAACAAGGCAAAACACACATTTCAAACTTGCAAACAAATAATTAAACCGTCAAAAGGGCAAAATAAAGTGCATGAAATTATTTGTGACCATTAATAATATTTTTGGACATGCGAACATTTATTCCATTATGGAATCCTCAATATAATATTTAAATAAAGCGTATTGAAGCAATCAAAAGAAAATTTGTCCATCATTTAAATTTATAAGATAAATATTGGTAACCATGACATAGCTCGATGGACTATTATAGACTGAAGCCATTAAAAACGTAAAGAGACTCCGCAGAAATAATAATATCTATATAAAATTATCACTGGCTTTATTGATTGTTCGCACCTTTGGTCGGAGATTAATTTTATACAGAAAATAATCACTTTACATCTTTATCAATATTCTTCTAATCACAGACAAAAATACTTTTAAATGCAGAGCATATAACTTATTTAATAAGAATTTTAATCATATGGACATATTGTCATGTAGCTAAGGAACATTTAAAAAATTATATCTTAGCTAGCATTTGTTCGCGCAATATATACGGGAGTAGGTGTACATGTATACGTAAAGGCTTGGTGGATAAACCATGGTTTATCCACCAAGTATTTTATTGGTGGATGGACCGGCATAATTCTTGCAATATGTCATACCTACATTTAAAAGTGACAGTATGCTTATTGAGTGTAAATTAATACATTAAGAGGGAGCTACAAGCAAAAAATGTGTATATTCTTGGTATACCTTATATCTTAGGTAATAGGGATTAAAATCGCTTGACAAACGGAATCTAGAAACGTTCGATTTCAAGCAAAAAAACTGGATTTTACTTATTTTGTAAAGAATTTTATAAGAAAGCAAAAAAGTTAATCAAGTGAAACTGTCACAGAAAATTTTAGCTATAAAACTGTATTTTTTTAAAGTTGTTTCCTTTATGCGTTCATACATTT
Source organism: Hesperophylax magnus (assembly GCA_026573805.1). NCBI lineage: Eukaryota > Metazoa > Arthropoda > Insecta > Trichoptera > Limnephilidae > Hesperophylax > Hesperophylax magnus. The sequence goes on along the minus strand of JAIUSX010000007.1, from coordinate 5,584,913 downwards.
CTATTGAAAAAATATTTTTTGTAGTAGTTTGCATTTATATTTTTTATTGAGTAATTTATTTTTTTATTTGTATTCTACTCAAGCGAAGTGATAGGAAAACCTTCAATTTAAATAAAGCATATTTTTTGGTTTTTATAATATACACCGATTCGTTATAAAGATTAATCAAAATAGTGATTTGGCATTAAGCTTCGCCTTAAACGGGACGCTGGTTAAAGTGTAAAATAAAAACCTCAGGCAGGGCGGATTTATATATAATATAACCACAACCGCTAAATAAAACATTGTGAATTTTATATTTTAACTTTCTTTCATTTAAATATTTTTGCCTAAACTTAACAAAATAAACAGAACACTTTTTTTGCGATGTTTTTTTCTTGTATAAATCAAAAAACCTTATTGCCATCTACATAAGTAGTGTTGATGTTAGCTGTCCGATTCCAAATATTACACTACATAAATGGTAACTTAATCATAAGTTAGTTAGTTATCAAAAGTTAACCAAATGTTACACTAAATGGCCATGGCTCCGCATTCCGAATTTCTACCGTTTTATAACATATTTTTCTCTTATAACACTTGTGATTTTTTAAGATCTATACATTTGTAAAGTCGAAACATAAAAACACAACAAACACAAAAAGCTTATAAAATTATTAAAACCAAGTTTTGTTCTGTTATTTAATGTGTTATAGGTGTGAAAAAATGAACAGTGTATTTTTAAATCCCTTTAAAACATTTGTCGAGAGATTTTTGCTCTGTTTCAAACGAGTCGTGTTTTATTAAATATTTTCGCTTATTCTTTTTTTTTATATTAGCGCCATTCCAAAACCATCAAACCAACCAAACCATCATTGAACGCTTACTACGGGGCCTTAAAAACGAATAGTAAATAACTTAAGAAATAATATAACTAGACAATTAATTAATGGGACGTAACTAAACAAATAATGAATAGAGAAAAACTTTACAAATAATGAATAGTAAATAACTTAATAAATAATAATCAATCAATATATATTATAAAAGTAAGTGTATAATGTGCGTGTCACTAAAACTTAGAAACGAGTCCCGGTACGATCAAGGGAGTTATATGGTGTGGTAGCCCTCTATCCCCCATCCATAAAAAAGGTTCGCGTTTTTACCTGAAGGGCGTGCTTTTGAAGATATGGGCTGGAAGTTTCGCCCTCTAGAAACTAGAACAGTCCAGAACCTTCGAGAGCATTCCACAACATCCCGGAACATTCGGAAAGTTCGGGAATAATCTAGAACATCCCAGATTATGAACTAAAAATGGGATTACAGACCGTTTTCTGATAAACTTTTAGTAAATTCGTAATCGTGACAATACATTGGAATCTGTAAATAAAAGGTTTTCCAATAAGAGGTGTTATTTTGAATATTAATTAAGGCATTAATGATTTTTTATAGCCGGAATTGGATGGTATTGATCTGGACAACGTTTACTTTCAACAAGACGGTGCTACGTGCCACACAGCAACGAAACCATTGATCTTTTACGCGAAAAGTTTCCGGAGCGTGTTATCTCTCGAAGAGGTGATCACAATTGGCCACCGAGATCTTGTCATTTAACACCTTGCGACTTCTTCCTTTGGGGCCACGTGAAAGAGAAGGTCTACGACAATAGCCCAGCGTCGATTCAAGACCTCAAAGATGGAATTCGTGAGGCTATCGAGGACATAAGGCAGCCACTTTGCGATTTGGTTATGGAAAATTTCATGAAAAGGATATGGTCCTGTAGGCGTGGTCGTGGTTGTCGTTTGACTGGTGTTATTTTTCACTATTAACGGCATACCTTCCTCTTTATAATGAAATAAACATTCGATCATTTATATTAAAAAATGGCATTTTTCTTTGAATATCAAAATAACACCTCTTATTGGAAAACCCTGTAGTATAAACAATGTGTCTGTTGGTGTATTCTTCTAAACTATCCAACGGAATTTGATAGGGTGTTCACTATCATTTAGTACACGCAAGCTAGTTAGTAACTTAACAAACGATAAATGGCAAATAGCTTTACACCGCGTTGCGAAACACAAATACACGAACATAGTATCCATTGAGTCCCGCTTCTACATAAAAGAAGTGCTGATAAATTATTACATTAGCCAATCAATAAATTAAAATGTTACATAAACTCGCATGTGCCAAATTAGTATCGAATCGATGACCACAGATTACGAAAATATATGATTAAAAATATATATCTTTAGACGTAGATCAAAAGATTGTCAGTTTTCTGACATGAACTGATAACATGTGCGTATCCAATTAAAATCTCACATAAAAATCAATAAACTTTTAAAATTATTTACTTATATAAAAACTTATTTCTTTGCAAACATTATAATTGCGAAATTAGCTCGTGAAATCACAGGAAAAATACTGAACTTTGAAGTTATTATAAATAATTCACTTGAAGAAATTTATATAAATAAAAATGTTAATGTTCCTTTATTCGAATGTTCTTCGCAGATTGCTTAAAAATTTTGACACAACGTTGCATTCGAATAGGCGTCTGTTTTTTTATATATCTATCTTATATAGATGTCACCTGTGACAGGTAAAACCATTTTTTTTAAACAGCGCCATCTGTTGGACTTAAAAGCAACAACGATATTGTTTCTCTATCTGCCTAGAGAGACTGAGCCACAGCAACGCTTGGCGGGGTACATCAAGTTATAAATAATATTCCAGTTGAAATTATTATTATTTGAAGAAGATGATAATAATAAATCTAAACAAAACATAAGACACAGAAAAATAAAAAAAGGTAATTGTCTCAACTGGGAAGAATGCTATATCTTTTTTTCTGTGTCTTGTTCTGTTTCATGTATTATTTTCCTTTTTTCAATGATCTATTACATTGATGGTTATAACCGTCAAAGTTATCCAACAAAAATTGAAAATATTATTATTCAGGAATGAAATTAATTTTCGACTTGTCAACTTTTTTTTTAACCTCTTATATAATTTTATAGTAATTTGTTTTTGGGGTATTATGCCGTGTTTCGCTACCTCCTTCTTTGGCCAACGTTTCGGACAGCATTGCAGTGTCCATCACCATGGCAGATGTGTAATTACACGGTGTGTAATAAGATGTGTAATATGCGTCAGATTACACATCTGCCCTGATCTACACTGCAATGCTGTCCAAAACGTTGGCTAAAGAAGTAGGTAGCTAAACACGGCATAACACGCCAAAGACAAATCACTGTAATACTTTTGGCCGTGAAAATCTCAAATCATATCTTATATAATTAATCATGAATATACATATCAATATACGAGTATATAAAAAAGTAAAAACCGTTGAAGATTGTATCCGTCTACAAAATAACTTAAACAGGTTAATTAATTGGTGCACTTTAAATAAACTACATCTCAATATTATGTGCCATTCAATAAGATTTTACAAAATAAGTCAACAAATTATTTATTCATATGAACTTAATAACTCACCCCTAACCTTTGTCGAAGAAATTAATGACCTGAGCATCATTTTCGACTCTAAATTAAACTTTATATCTCACATAATCTCAATTAATTAAAAAAATAAGAAAAAATTACGATGATGAAGGTATTTAAATAAAGGGTTTTCCAATAAGAGGTGTTATTTTGATATTCAATCGTAAAAGATCGATAGTTTTGTTGCTTCTGTGGCACGTAGCGCCGTTTTGTTGAAAGTAAACGTTGTCCATATCAATACCATCCGATTCCGGCCATAAAAAATCATTAATCATCTCTCGATAGCGCAATCCATTCACCGTAACTGTTGCTCCAGCCTCATTTTCGAAAAAGTAAGGTCCAATGACTCCGCCAGACCATAAACCGCACCAAACAGTCACACGTTGAGGATAGAGAGGCTTTTCAACAATAACTCTTGGGTTTTCCGAGCCCCAGATGCGATAATTTTGCTTGTTGACGAAGCCACCGAGGTGAAAATGGGCCTCATCACTCAAGATGATTTGCATTTGATTCACTCAAGTGAATTTTAATAATTTCAATGCGTTGTTGAAGCGTGTATTGTTCCATTTTTATTAATGACGTAGTTTCTACTTGTCAAATGTCAAAAAATGACAACTTTAAAAGTAACATCTACCGAAATAGCGGGCTATTCAAAATGACACCTCTTATTGGAAAACCCTATATTATTTAAAAATTTTAGTTTTTATTCGTGAATCCTGCGGCGTTTCCATCACGCCGGGTTCTTTGGTGACAGCCGTCTTTCCAGACAGTGACGCTATCTATGTCATAATTACGCTGTAGCCAGTTGTAGCCGTTTCGGAATGTGCGGTTTTAGATCATTTTAAAAATCAATAATTATGAATGAAAAGATTAAAATTACTCATTTTAATACAACGATCAGAATCAGAAAAAAAAACTTGACTTCCACACATTTTGAACAATATTCATAGTTTGTGAAAATACCCTATTGCCTAAGGGCCTCTTGTGTGCAGGTAATATATATATTAAAAGAGTGTATAATATAATTATTTGCTTAAGTTTTTATTTTACCCATATAAAATATATACAATACATTGCACATAAGCAATATAACGCATTACCTATTAATTTAAAACTTCCGGCAACGAACAAAAAAACATTGGCAAAAGCTCTTAAAAGCTATTTCCTCAGCAGTTTTATTAATGACTAACACAATCTTTCTTTGGAACTCCATAATAACATCTGCGTTTATTTATTTTAATGTATTTATGTTTTCTTGTCCTTAATCTAATTTTGTCTTTCCCGAAATGAGTTTTGTAAACTCACTGGGAATAATACATTATAACTTTGTTATCATTTTGTAATGTATTGTCTTGTAATTAAAAAAAAAATAACGAAAAACGCAAAGCTAATTCAAAGAGTTCTCCATATAAAATCAATAAACCTAATTTTTATTTGCATAATTTCAATCGTGTCCAACTCTTTCTTTGCATGTATCCCGATACAGGGTGTCCGGGAGTTAAGTGCACAAACTTCGGGAGGTGATTCTACATGATGGTAGAAGTACAAAAAATAATAACATAACTTTCCCGTACAAAAATATTTTTCCATAGATGAATATTATTTTTTCCATACAAACAGTTCAACTTTTGTACCTGAAAACTATCTTAAAACGATGAAATTTCGAAAAAAGTAATTCTGCTTTTTTACTTGTACTATGACGTACTGACACTCTGTTTATTTTAATGATGTAACCAACAATCAACAATACTAATACCTTATTATAGGATGAGCCCATCAATATCTAACTGACAAGTATTGATTCTTCTGAATTTATATTTTTAATAATCGTGCAGATAATCTGGGATTACAACGATAAGGTACACGATTAAAATAATATTAAACCAACGATTAAAGCGCAGCTTAATCGGTGCAACAATAATTATTATTAATTTAATTTAATTTGACCTTGACAATCTTTGGTGAACTGATGTTTTGATTGTCAAGTACATGTGACATGATGACTAACTAAAAGGGATTAAGGGTGAACGTAACGTAAGTCACTTAAGACGAGACAATAGTAATAGGGTTAATTGAGTAACCACTCAACCTTTCACTCCGATAATAGAATATAATAGAAAATAATTTTATAAAATGGAAAGTAATGAAAATACCGGAAAAACGAAATACATTGTTTTCCAATAAGAGGTGTTATTTTGAATAGTCCGTTATTTCGGTAGATGTTACTTTTGAAGCTGTCATTTTTTAACACTTGACAAGTAGAAACTACGCCATTAATAAAAATGGAACGATTTACGCTTCAACAACGCATTGAAATTATTAAAGTTCACTTGAGGGAATCAAATGTAAATCATCTTGAGCGATGAGGCCCATTTCCACCTCGGTGGCTTCGTCAACAAGCAAAATTGTCGCATCTGGGGCTCGGAAAATCCAAGAGTTATTATTGAAAAGCCTCTCTATCCTTAACGTGTGACTGTTTGGTGTAGTTTATGGTCCGGGGGGAGTCATTGGACCTTACTTTTTCGAAAATGAGGCTGGAGCAACAGTTACCGTAAATGGATCGCTATCGAGAGATGATTAATGATTTTTTATGGCCGGAGTCTGATGGTATTGATCTGGACAACGTTTACTTTCAACAAAACGGTACTACGTGCCACACAAGCAACGAAACCATTGATCTTTTACCATTGAATATCAAAATAACACCTCTTATTGGAAAACCCGTTAGAAAGGAAAATAATTAAAATGGGGACAGATGCTTAAAAATCATGGTGATAATAGGTGATACAAACATTGAGTAATGCGCTAATCCTATGTGTAGGTAAGCATTGTATATTTGATAATAATATCAGATTACGTTTTTTAACCATCTTTCTGAGTCTTGCTATATTATTCCTCAAGGTCCTATCTAAAGGCTCCCTTAAACGAGCAAAATTTTATGCTAATTTCTTGCCGTCAAGATTTCCGTGTTTTCTGGCAAGTAAGTGTAGGTATTGCCTATTCTTATTGACGTATTGACCTGTCTTGCCTGTGAGTTCGCTTTGCTACCGATATTACGACAGTATTGATGTCCCAAATATACTTCCTTTTTCATTCTGTTACTTTTGTGCGTATCTGTTTGCCACCTACCGGGTACCAAAAATTTCATAATTTCGAACGCGATCAATATTAAAAAAATAATTTCACGATTTTGCAACAAGTTTATACAGGTTTGGTGTAGTTATTATAGCAATCACGATGGGACACAGAGAATTGACGGCCAACACCTTTCAAGTGTATTAAAGTATAAGACAATATTTTTTCGACAATAGGCAACAATTTATCTTGCTAATTTACCAACCCTCTTAATAAAAACGAGTATCGAAAAGGACGTGCCTAGATTGAACCTTTTATCTAATTCAGATAATGTGTGTGGTAGGTACCAACGAAATACTCGATAAGTGTATAGTTATTGTGTAGGTACTTTACGGAATTACTGTAAGTGCCAATTACTTTGAGCGATATTATCATTAAGTCTATATTTGCATGGTTAAGTAGGTGCGTATCTCTATTATAATAATATTTGGTACCTACAGTTAATTGAACATTGTACCCAGATTAGGTAGGTTCATGCAAGCTCACCTTTATTGGGTAGTCCATGAATCTAATAGTACCTATATTATATAAAATCATAATGTAAATGACCGGATTCGACACGTGTCCATAAACGGGAATAATGCCATTATATCAAATAACTATCCGATCCGAGTGAACTAAGTGTTATTTTAAAGAGTAGTATATATGTTAAGACTCATCCTGGGCTTCAGTGGCGTAGCTAAAGCATTCACATGGGGGAGTTCCACCCTGAGTGGGGGGATGCTTACTCACCGCAACTTATTATTTACATCACATTGATAAAAGAGACAGATGCAAATAATTAAAAATATTAATTTCGGATGTGGGTCTAACTACGATTGTAACTCTGGTTCAATGAACTCTGATTTGTTTTGATTTTAATTGTAATTTTAAAATTAGAACTGATTGTGTCAAGAATACAGCCAAGCGATAAAGTACCTAACTGTAGGATAATATTTTAACAGAAAATTATTTTCATAAAGCATTTTTTTTAAGTTGTTTCTTATACGAGTTCATAGATAACTCATGAAAAAGAAAAATATTTTGTAGTTTACGCTTATATTTTTTATGACGTAATCGATAATTTTATTTTGATTCTGATTAAGGGAAGCGATAGAACCAGCTTTAATGTATCCATGGCATATTTTTGGTATTTATAAACCATACGGCTTCGTAGTAAGGATTAATCTAAATAGTGATTTCACTTATAGCTTCACCTTAAATGTATCAGTGAGTCAGGTAAAGATAAGTTTGGTGGTGAATCAGTTTGACCTTTGAATGATTGGTACCTAGATAATGCATTATATATTAATAAAGGCTTGGAAAACAATTCGATTACGTATTGGATCAACTAATTTATTTAATGAATAACCGAAAGGCGCGGATAGTGAGTTTGTATTATAATATTTTGAGATCTCATTGTTTGTCATTAATAAGATATATGTTTTATATTGTGTTACTATGAATGTATTTATGCGAATAATCAGTCTTAACAGGCTGATAAGTATTTCCGACCGGTTTTCCACAAAGTTCGCTATAGTGAAATTATTTATTTCGATGTTCTGCACAGCCTTCAATGCTGTTCTGATACCAAAAATCGAATACAAACACCCCTCAAAACCTAACATAACCTAACCCAACCTTAATGTAAGACTAGCAAGTAGATAATTAGTCGTTAAATGACGTTGGTTTAGGGAATGCTTGACTAACTATCTAACTAACTAACTATCACGCCGTTTTTTCTCCAGGGTTATTCAGATAGGACGGACCGCTAAACAACTTGATCTTGGCACACATTCCAGCCTCATTCACATCATTACATCGTCTCATACATACTCTTCTATTATTCTGGCCAGAATCAAGTATTTTTTTAAAATAAAGAAACGTTCCTGGGTTACGAATAACCTGACAATATTTTAAAATCTTCTACTTCCACCACAGTAGGCGGAAATTTTTGCTTGTGTTGTGATGGAGGACTTAGCCAGCCGAGGAATTGAACACACTACGCCTAGGTGGGGCACAAACGCGATGTCAACTCAGCCACCGACCGGTCAATTTGATTCACTTCATCGTGCCATGTCTACCTCGGGCGTCCCTGACTTCTACGCTCCTTTCTTCGTTCATTCGCTCCACATGCCCAAACCATCTGAGCGTCTCTTTCTTAGTGTTACTCATTACGCTTACATCAGCCGTGCACTCTTTGCAGATCTCCACATTTCTCATACGGTCATACATGTTTTTAATACGCGTATGCCTCAAGGATCTAATTTCTACAGCATTCAGTCTACTTTCATCCTTTCTCTGCAAGTTCCATACCTCATTTCCATAAATCAGGGTAGGTACCAGCACTCCATTGTGGACTGCTAGCTTCGCTTCATTAGACATTTTTTTATTAGCGCCAACTGCGATCAGTCCTCCATTAATGGAGTTACCTGCATTTGCCCTTCTTTCAATATCTCTCGTACACATACTTCCTAAATACACAAACTCATCCACCTGCTCCAAGTATTCCTCATTCACAACTATATTGAACACTGTTCGTACTCTTTCTTTCAAACACCAATACTTTAGACTTACTTACATTCATCATTAACTCATTCTTCATACATACTTCGTTCATTCTAGATACGAGAGAGTGTAGATCTTCCATTCCGTTAGCAATCAGCACCGCATCATCAGCATACATGGCACAGAGTATGTATGAGACGATGCACGAATGTGAATGAGGCAAGAAGTGTGTGCCAAGACTGAGTTGTTTGGCGGTTCGTCCTTGCCTACTTCTGCGTGATGGTTAGTTAGTTAGCAGATTCAATGAAGTTAAAAATGTAAATATCCGAATTGATACTGTTCAACAGCAAGATTCCTCTCCCCACCGGCATGACCATAGACATATGAATATTAGTAGACCTGCCCTAAGTGATTAAAAGCGTATTATCCCCACTCCCCATACCGGTTCCATTGAGCCGGCTGGGCTCGCATATGGCCTCAAGTGAAATTTGAAAACGTGACGTCATCATTCTTGTGCGAACTATGGTCGAGGCATCATCGGTTCATTTTACGAAATAACACGGCAAAATGTTGACTTGTACTATGAAAACTTGTAAAAATAGATGTGAAAAAGAGAATAAACCCAATTGTCGTATTACATTCCATAAGTAAGCATTATTTTACTTTATTTTAAGCTTATTCACACCGTATTATATGGATCAGTTTTAGAAACATATACTATCACATCACAATGTAGCGATTCTCAAGTGTGCTCATCGTTGTTTACTGGGGTAAGTAAATTATGAGACATTTGTAAAAGTGTCTTAACTAAATACTCTGAAACTAACTACGACTCTGAAAATAGAAGCTGCCTTACTTTGCCGAATTTTGACTTCGCAAATTAGTTCATAACGTGGCGAGTAATTTGCGCTCCCATGTAGAAATGTCTATTCATTCAAAAGCAGATTTTACTTTTAAGAAGTAAATGGTGATATTATAATGCGAGATGCCTATTTACTGTCAGATTGATTTATTGACGAATCACAGTCAGCCTTACTCCCTTCGTTCTTCAACAGTTGATTTTACCCCTCGCCTTTATCTTCTCGTCTATTAATTCCTATGTCTGTGGGCATGACCATCGGTAAGTTAGTCCTGCAGGCCGGGAGATAAAACAGTCTATGCTGTCGGTGACGGAGATAACCATCAGGAACATAGAGACTAATACTCTCCATGATAGTCGGATTTTCAAACCATCCACGAATCAGTTTGAAGAAGTATGATACAATATGCACATCTCTTCTGACCCGTAGATGGTTCATACCGAGCATATCCGAGAGAAAATCAGTAGGATAGAGCCACGGGTAATAGCCATACTCCCTCATGTAGAGAAATCTCTGATAAGAGTAACAATATAATCAAATTGAATATTTAATTTTAGCTGTCAGAAAAGTTTTATTGGTGATTTAACTTAAGGCCCCGTAGTAAGCGTTCAAAGATGCTCTGAAAGGGAGATATGTAAATACGAATGTTAGAGGGAGCGCGCTAATATTAAAAAAAACGATAATAATTGAGCGAAAATGTTGAAAATAAAACACGACTCGTTTGAAATAGAGCACACATCCGTTGATATATTCTTTAGTTGCATTTAAAGATACACTGTGTTTTTTGCATGCCTATAACATATTAAATAATAGAACAAAACGTGTTTTAAATAATTTTCGGAGCTTACTTTGCGATTTGTTTTTCTATCGAGGGAATTATGGTATGAATAATTAAAGTATGGATACTATCTTAAAAACAATTTTTTATTTTGTATTTTGGAACTTAAAAAGTTAACGAGAAACTTGTTATAAATTTGTATAAATTGGGTATGCGGGGTCTAAAGTACTGTACCAATAAAATTACTCTATAGCTGTGATTGCTAACAATTAAAAATGTATTTACATACACGGAGTCCGCAAACTCGAACTACAAACGGGAAACTTGTAAACCTTCATCACAGAGAACACAAAAAACTTTTTTATTCGATATGAGCATTTCGATTTTTTTTAATATTTTTCTTTTTTCAGTAACGAAAGGTTTATAACACTTTTGAAGCCGAGTCTAACCTCCTGCGACCGATTTTTTTCAAAATCAAACATTAAAAATTAAAATTTTTCAATCGATTTATTAGTAAAAAAGTTAAACCACAAAATCGACTCCAAATGTGATTCACTAGTTTGTACTACGAGTTTCCGGACACCATGTATATGAAGTAGAGTGCCCCAGTGTGGATTTGTTTTTAATTGAGATCGATGAAATTTTGCACACTTGCCTTTTAAAACAAGAGGAAATTCAGTGTCTATACGAGATTTCGAAAAACCACCCCATACCCTTCTCCCACCCCTTAAAGCAGAATTTTAATACTTTTTGATGAAAATTACTGTCTACATTGAATTAGAAAAACTCTACTTATAGCCCGGGCGACGCCGGGGATTTCAACTATTAAATTATAAAATACTTTCGACGCACCTTACCAAAGTAGGCACTTACTCACCTACAACTGAGTGTTTAAATAATGTTCAATTGCGTAAAATTTTAGTCATGTATAGTGTTATTTAGTAATTATTGTGTTGTTTAGTCATGTATTTTGTTACTATAGAGTCATGTATAGTGTTTCATAAAATTATATAACTTCGTTGTCTCAATAGCAAGATCACCTTTAAAAATAATACAAAGTCATTAAAAGCGATGAAAAAAAAACTAAAATATAAACCTAACCTACCTATTTTTTGTTTCATCACTTTTCATGACTTTATATAACTTCCTAAAGCTATGTTGAATTGAAATTTTGATGAGTTAACCGATCACCCATAAATATATTTGAGTGAATCTAGGCAGAAGTACCGCACCCCAAAAATTGCATTATATATTCCATGTTTATCTTGTTACGTTTATGTATCAAGTGGCCCCATACGAATAAATTTACAATCAACATCACCATCTTAACGGTTCCCAATTTCATTAATCTTGATTTTCTCTAAATTGATAACGAAACACCAGACTGATCTGTCTCACGATTAGAACTATTTTTATATTAATTGGTTATCATCAAAAAAATTCGGAGATAAGGGAGGACTTTAAATTCACTGCGCCCCGAAGGAAAATTATCATTCGCAGTTCAGTGTCCGACCAGTTCACAGGTAAGCCCGCTTTATTCTAGAACTTAGGATTACTAATAATAGGATTTATTTCGGATAATAGTGCTTTCTCTGATCTATTTTAAGTAAAAAATTTAACCATTTAACAGACCTAATTTGAACTTCTGAATATCTTACTGATTTAAATTGTTTTGCCCTTTCTGTTTTTTTTTGTGTTAAGTTAACAAGTAATTTTTATTTGGTTTTATTTTTAACTTTGTTGAGATTTATTCAACTTGTGGTTCTATATTATAAAAGTTTTTTAAAAGTTACTAAAAAATATTTCAAAGTATGAATAATATTTTTCCAAATTCTAATCATTTTTGTTCTTGTTTAAATACTTGTATTGAACTACAATAATTTTAAAGATATAAATATTTGTAGTCCCTGATATTTAAAATTAGTTTTCACCAAAAATAATTTGAACTATTTTTTCAAAGATTGTTAAATCGCCAGATAAATTTCAACCGGATGTTTTATTTTACATTTTTGAAAATGTTTTTAATTAAATCAAATATTATCATTTCATAAAAAATACACAACTATGGCGAAACCGGTTGGCATATTGTTAAAAAAGACAAATAATTACACAAACTTAATTAAAATTTAATGCATTCAATTTTAATAGTCAAAAATATTAATCCATTTTTGCTCTTCAAATTTTTTTATGTATCAAATAGCAATATTAACATTTGAAATCGGGCCGCTAGCAATAACACTCCTTGCGTTAATGGCGATAAGGTTTAAATTCCCGCTTAACACCATCCGACTACTTTGATAACTTTAATGCAATTTTTATAGGCCTGATACATTTTTTATGAAAAAAAATGCTCAATTGTTTCATAGACCAAGAAAGTCCATTTGCAGTATATAAACATTTAAAAGACATCTAATCGTTCATCTCAAAACACATGATTTTGAATTACCCTAAGTAATTTTTCAGAAAAACACTTATTAGCGGTAAGAACTAAAGTTAATCCTTCTATCCTTAATCTACAATTTGTTCCTCATCTCATAATGAACATGCTAAGCTAAGTGACTATTTAAGTCCTGTATAGATAAGGTACTTGCACTTTCGCACAAATAAAAGAGTATTGTTTTGATCAGAGTAATCCATACTCTGCTCGATGATAGGCCATTGATCGGGTTAAATACAATTAATCAGATGATTAATCGATTTGCAGTTTGCACTTTGCTACATACATTAAAGGGTCACTCGGGAATATAGAATCATTGGTTGAATTGGGTTCAAGTTAAATTTTCCGCTCGTATTATGATGGGATATAATGGGGACTGTATTATTTTGGACCTGGGGACGAGCTAACAACACACGTCTATCGGTCTATCTCGTTGAAGGAGTTTTGATCAGTAAATAATTTGTTATATTTTTGCAGCAAAAATCAGCAATCATGTCCGCCGAAGCTCAAGCCGTTATCGAGAAGATCAAGGCCAAGATCGCCGCGGCAGACCCCAACCCTGCCAACAGGAAGGTGCTCGTCGTGTTCAACGTCAACATCACCTCCGGAGGAAAGACCGTCAAGCAGTACAGTGAGTACCTACCAAACAAGTAGACAACCAAACTAATTCCAGTTCCTGTTCTCACTTCCTCTCAAACCATTTTTATGACTTAATCTGGCGAGTTTTTAGAGTCATTGCACTAAACCCTAAAGTCTTTGACATTTTGCAATGTACTTCAGATACTTAAGATTGCGTGGAAAATATTTTCACCTTAGATTTAATTCCAGGCAAATTCGCTGTTTTTTTCGCTATTTTTCAAAGCAGATGGAAGACTCTTAAAGATTTTAATATTACAAATCGACAGATGAAATTAAACATTTAAACAATTTTGACCCAGCTTAAGTTTTTAAAATCACTTACCGATCTTTTTTTCTTGTAAACCGTATTTACAACTTTATACAAAACTAAATAACACTTTAAAATTAAGAAAATAGTTTAAAAAAGTACTTTTGGCACTTCAGTTTTTTCGTTTTATATAAAAACAAAATTATTGGCAAATCTTGACCAGGTGACCTGTTCGACGGTTTTCTGTTTCGCATAATTATTTCTAAATAAACAGGACCGTTTATTGTAACGTTTAAATGCAAAGATAAAGCTTGGTGTTCTCTCTTTCTAAATCTGTTTATATTATATGTCGGATCATTATATAGAAGGAGATATAGCAAGTTTTATGGAGACGAGTCATTATGTGACAGATATAGCACCAAGTGACCCGGGAGCCCGAGAGGTTAAGGGAATATAAAAAAATGCTCTTTATAAATAGTACCCAAAAGAAATTTTACGAATGATTAATTAAAATGTATATTTTTTACGGGTAGTTCTGGAAATATCTAAGATTAAAAATAATAATAAAAATAATCTTAAGCTAAATTATAAAATCGATACGAAATTCATAGATACTTAATGCAATAAAATTTTAATAAAACTTTCGAAAATGTCTTTGCAGATTTTCAAAAGTCACCTATTGTAGAAATTTTAAGACGGGTTGTTTCAGAGAATTTTAACAATTCTTCAAATTTCAATTCTTTTCAAGTTCTTTTCAATTTCTGTAATTATTTCAGTTATGTCAAGTGACTGGCCAATAATGATATAATACCAGTACTTGAATAAAACATTCACAGAAGTCGCAAATTAACGTTGAAATCTGATGAATTGTTCAACTGTTGTATGTATGTCATAAAACCTTTTCTTAAGACATTTTCTTAACCACCCCATAAATAATTTATAGAATCATTTGTAGTATTGCTTTAAATACAAGAATTGTTCAAAGTGTGGTTTTATTGTTAATTGGGATAAGTACTTAGATATAATATTGCAAGTAGCAATATTGCTGGCTACAATTAAAATGAATAAAAAAAGAGTTAACATTTACGGTTGCTATAAAATTGTGAAGTGCATTCGATTTAACTGTACTTGGATTTATTTGACGTTCGATATGATAAAATCTTTAACCCGTTTAATATTTTAATACAGTCATAATCTTGATTGACAAATTAATCATACTTAAAATGATAAACGTTACAACTTTTAAATAATCAGATTACATAAGGTATTATCACTCGGTTTGGTGTTCAAAACAATAATAATAAATATTACGCTTTACTCTAGGTTTATAATGTAATTTTTTAAATAATACGAACATATTTTTATGAATACGTGAAAAAATTGTTGAATAATATTTTTTGTAGATTTCCACTAATAAAATAAGAAAAATTTCGATTTTTATTCCTATTACCAGTATTCGTGGTGATATAACAATTTGCCTTCATTCTGAACTGAAATTTCGTCCTTGTCATAAATTATATTTCAGAAACAAAACTTTATTTGAAATGACTAGAGCCACATTTAGTAAATAGATTTGAATGGCTAAACGTAGATACTTAGCAAATTATTCACCTTTCTTCTTCCCATCCCCCTATTTCTTTCCACACTACAAAATTTACCATTTATGGAAGTACCAATATTCTACCCTGGCAGTACAAATCAATTTATTATCTAAATAAATATTTGCTAGAAGATCGAACGGTGGTAAATATTATAGTATGGTGTCTCCATAACCAATCTAATGTAAATATTATCGTCAAAGTTTGTTTCAATGCTCCGTATGTTTACGTATTTTCAGATAGCAATCTTATCGAAGTGTTGATAATCCTTTAGCCCTCTTAGTAAATATAAAAATTCTCTTGAAATTTGATAAATGTTACCACAAAAAACCTGTGATTTTTATATAATTGATGATACATTAACACTATCGTTAGGACCTATCTATCTACGTTCTGCTGATGACCGATAACCACTTTTTTGATTTATTGATTGTTCTGTATCTCAGACACGTTTAGATTATTTAAGTATTTTTTTTAAAACATTTGTATTACGTAATGTCGGCTAGGCATTAATGTATGACTTTAAGCCTGTCTGACTCCATAATAATTATAAAAGTAAAGCCACGCCGCCTTGTACAATCTTATTTATGCTTATACTGGCTGAAGTCTCCGGCGTTGCACAAGCTGTACACATTTTTTCAAAATCAGATGTAGACATCATTTTTCTTGTTTTGAAAGTCAATTCTGTAAAATTTCATCAATCTTGGAAAAAAAAACTCAAATCCACACGGGAAAAAATGAGTATTGCTAATTTATTAAGAATTTCTTCAAATGATTGGTAATCCGGTTAAAAACGGGATTGTAGGCAGGCAGGAATGAATTAACAGGCTTCCTGAAAAACTTTTAGTAAATCACAATGTTGGAACCCGGCTCATAAAAATTCTAATATTTTCGAATTTCATTATTATATATTATCAAGGCAAATTCACGTGCATGAACACGTGTTCCGACATATTAGTTATTTACTAAAAGTTTATCAGGAAACTGTATGCAATCTCGTTTTTAACCGTATTAACACTAATTTTAAGGACGGGTTGTTTCGGAGAATTTAAACAATTCATCAAATTTCAACGTTCATTTTCGGGTTCTGTGAAAGTCTTATTCAAGTTCTGTTATTATATCATTGTAGGCTAGTTGCTTGACAAAACTGAAATAAAAACAGAACTTGAAGAAATCTTTCACAGAACTTGAAAATGAATGTTGAAATTTGATGAATTGTTCAAATTCTCCGAAACAACCCGTCCTAAGAGATTCTGAATAAATTAGCAATGCTCATTTTTTGACATGCACGATGCCAGCCCTGTGTCGCCAAGCTGCCGCCCGCCACAGGCGCTCTTATTGATGTAAATAATTAGATTATACAGATATAGATCGTTTATCTGTGGTCATTATTTTAAAATTTATTTTTTTCCTCCAGCCGCTGATCTGAAGAAACTGGAGCTGTACGAGGGAGCATACGCCGGCACCGCTGATGTGACCATCACTGTTGATGATGCCGCCATGGTTGCTATCGCCAAGAAGGAGCTGTCTCAGGCCGAGGCCAAGAGCCAAGGCAAGCTGACCATCGAAGGTGATGCTGATGCCATCTCCAAGATCGACCTGCTCGACCTCAAGCTGGGACTCAAGGCATAAGCACTCCATTGATCTTAGAATAACCTTAGGATTATGTACTCTAATACAATAAAAAAAACTTTTTATAACTTTTAATTATGGGTTTTTTTCTTTTACACACAATCTGCAGTAACCATCGCAGCAAAACATTTCTAACTAAGAAGATGCGTCGTTCGTCTACACCAGAGGTTCCCAAAGTGGTCTATATCGACCCCCAGGGGTCGATATCGGCATGCTGGGGGTCTATGTCAGCGAGAAAAAAATTTGGGGGTCCATGATATTCAAATGGGGGTACATACGAGCGGACCCCCATTTACCTCAAGTCAACATTTAGGAGTTCCGTAAATGACACAATAGACCTAACACAAATATAATAGATGAGAAATTACTTATTTGATATTTGTATTTTTATATATCGTAAAGTTGTTAATTGAGGTATATAAATAGAGTCGACGTTCCTTTTCTCGTCAGAATTAATATATTCAAGCAAAACATTGCACATTGGAAGCAGCCAATTTTCCTAGTTCCCCAACTTGTCTTTGAAAAACTTCCAGGGTAATAATGACGTTCAACATTTAAATGCACTTCACACAGACTTCAAAACTATGTTTGAGGACATTTTGTCTAAGGAAATGGAAAGTTGAAGAATCGGATATCATGTGACAAGAAGAACTGACCGGAATAACCACTGACAAAGAACTTAAGGGGCAGTTCTGTAGGGCCAGCTACAGAAAGAAATTCCCGATGCTTATCCTGCTTCATTTTCATTTGGTGTAATACCTCACAAGGGCGAGACCCTGTCTGCACAGTGTAAAGACAGAGGAAATATACCGCCGCCCGGTTGTTGGGCAGGCAAGGGAAGGGAATCTTTTTACGAAAATAATAAATGATTATCACATAGGACGTTAACAGTTTTAGGAAAATTCAATATTCGGTAGGCAGGAGGTCTACGGAAAAAAAAAATTTGGCAAGTGGTCTACGGGGCAAAAAAGTTTGGGAACCTCTGGTCTAAACTATGAAAATATAGACCAATATTCAATGTACAACTTAATGGAGATCTAGCACGAATCATCGATGACCCAATGTGAATGCGATTTTGACTAAATTCGTCATCTATGGTCAATTAGCGATATTTTCGAGCACGGTCAACAATTGATAGGAAATGTTCCAACACCCGATAGACAAATTTTCGCACGGCCTCCATAGAATCAGATAAGCTTCGGTTAACTCTCAATGTGCACATTTTATTTTATAATATCATTCGTTATGCAAAATTAATGGCTTATTAACGAAGAAGCTCTTAGAATTGAAAGAAGTCGTATACGCAGCGAATCGAGCTAGTGACGCTATATTGGTGATGAACTTATGCTCACATAACTAGTTGAGAATAAAGATTTCTTATTTATTGCCATCAATATCGGTCTGGCTATCAACAACACGGCCGTGCTTTGAATCATTTGGCGGATTGGAAATAAGCCGACATAGCTCAGTGGATACAGAGCACCTGACCGTACATCAGAAGGCAAGGGTTCAATTCCCGTTGGCGGCATTTATTTTTACTCGGGAGATATTTTCAATTTGTATTAGTATTTCGGATGACTAATTATTGCTTATAATTATTTGTTATCCTTTATGCTATGCATAAAACCTTGTCTTATAAACGTTAGTTTATCATTAAAAAAATAATCATTTCTCTTGTTTTGAAAGTCAAGTGAGTAAAATTCCATCAATCTTGGAAAAAAAAACTCAAATCGACAAAAAATGAGTATTGCTAATTTATTAAGAATTTCTTCAAATGATTGGTAATCCGGCTAAAAGCGAGATTGCAGGCAGGCAGGCAGGAATGAATTAACAGGTTTCCTGAAAAACTTTTAGTAAATCACAAATATGTTGTCACAATGTCGGAACCCGTGTTCATGAAAATTCTAATATATTAGTTATTTACTCAAAGTTTATCAGGAAACGGTAGGCAATCTTGTTTTTAGCCGTATTACCAACAATTTGAAGAGATTCTGAATAAATTAGCCAAACTCATTTGTCCACGTGCACGACGCCAGCCCGGCGTCGGCGTCGCCAAACGGCCGCCCGCAATAGACACAGTATGTCAATATCAATCTCAGTATTTGTATGAACACGTGTTCCGCCGTCCTCATAAAACACTAGCTTTTAACTGATACTTTGTTAGGAACTCTGTCAATTCATTCGTTAAAGGCCTGCAGTCCCGTTTTTAACAGGGAAAACGAATAATTTTATTAGATTTTAAATAAATTAACAGTATTTTATATGAGTAAGTTTACTCCGTCAATGGCTAAAATACTAAGGGCCGGTTTTTCAGCAGCCGTTGGAACAGGTCAAGGAATGTTATGAGTCGAGCTTAAGAAGCAACTGAAATACCGGCCCTAACTAAACTCAATGACATATTTATTATTTGTTTAATCAAATGGTATGGATACATTTTTATTTTTTTTTTTATTTGTACAAAAAAATTTTACAACATTACAGATATTTTATCTAACTTATTGTAAAAGTACCATTTTCACAGTGAGAATGTAGCGCCAAAAACCTTACAAACTCATTGAATTTTCCGAAGAATATGTCGTAAGTTTTATCTAATATATTTAAATAGCGTATCGCTCTTCCCACGGGCGAATTCGGGTACAGATTTGTACAACTCAATCGGCAATATAATATGTTATGGTGACATGCCCGAGAGTGAGACTCTGGGACAAATAAATTGATTTGCGCCAGAATCTCACCGTTAGAGACGAGGCCATTGATTAATTGAAAGAAATATTTTAGCCACGCAAAACATCTACGAGTTTCTAGAGAATGGTAGTTAGTCATACCTAGAAAAAATCTCGATGGATATAAATATGGATATGTTCCATAGAGGCGTAAAAATAAAAAACGTAGGATTTTTTTATGAACTCTTTCAATGTTTAAAATATAGGATGCTTCAAATGGGGCCCAGATAACACAACATATAAATATATACATAAGTCATAAGCTCTACGCTGGAGAGATTGATTTTTGTTTTTAGTTAGTTTTGGTGGCAATCAAGTACACACACACGAACATGTACGCATTTCTCTGAAATCGGACGACATTACAGCAGTTAATTTAGGTAATAGTTATAAATAAAACGAAAAAAAATCAAGATTTAAGTAGTTTCTGAAAAAAAAAACTCCATTTGTAAATATATTTATCAAAAAAACTAATTATTTCAGTTGTCTTTGCGTGAAATAGTAGTCCTGCACAAAATTTGGTTAATTTAACTTAAAATTGCTTTGAATTTAAGTGTCGTTTTTAAATTTCCAATGAGTTATATCAAGAATTCAGAAAAGCGATAAAGTAGGTAACTACGTATAATAATAAATTATTTTAATTGGCGTTTTCAAAATTGGAGCTGATTTGTCAAGAATTCAGACTATCCTGTGATTTTTTACGGTTCTGTGCTAGTTTTATATAAAATAAAGGTGACAGTTTGTTACAGGGGTTTACCTTCATAGTAAAACCACACACAGTAATTCACAGATGCACAGCTATAATGTCGTTATCGATACAAAGTAATTAAAGACTCGCGTTAAAGTTTTCATATCTCAAAGTCAAAATAGACTTCATTATCATCCTACCAATCCGACCTAATGTTAATTTACCTGAATAACTAGCTTAACTTAATTAGCTTAAGCCATTAATCAAAAGTTTTATTATCTGATGAAATCCGTTTTTGATAGTTTATAACGGGTCTCACTAATGGCTTGTGAATAACTCCGAAACAATTCAATACAGTACAATTCTAAGAACTTTTATATATTTTCGTCAGCAGTCCCATTACAAAACTGAACAGCAAATCCCTAGAAGTCCGATGGGGGTCTAGCACAGTGAAATCGATAACTTAGATAACCGATATTACGAGCACGGTCGCGCTGTTGATAGCCAGACCGAAATTGATAACGCAATAAATCATAGCAATAAGCAGAATGCAATAAGCAGAATTCTCGCCTGAACAGACTTTGCAATAATTACAAAAGCGTATTATCCAAAGTGGATATTTTCAGTTGCGAACTTACCAAATACAAGAGGTCCATAAAAAATATTTCTCTGATGGTTTGTGAATAATGTTATGTCTCTATTGTTTATATTTCTTTTATGATTCGATTTATATCGACAACCTCTCTCCATGGCTATAAATGTATTGATAAATGTTTTGTTTTGTAAATTTTTCGTTTTGTATAATCTTTTGTTTTGTATAAATTTTTGAATTCATATTCCTTTCTTACAAATAATTTACAAGGAGGAATTAGTGTTAAGTCACAAGGAGGAAATCCATAATTGGTTTTATTTTGGCTATATGTATAATACTTATGTACAAACTGAAATAAATGTAATCTAACTGTAAATAACTGTAAACTGTCGATTTCCCGAAAATTAATAAATAAATAAATCGACATACGCTAGCAACACTGGAGATATTATCTATGAATTGACATTCCGAAGCGTCAAACCATTAATTAATTGACAATATTGAATTGAAATACTCACTTATATACATTGACAGTCCGCATTTACTTTTTGAAACTAAAAAAGGAGTTAATTAAATAATGAGATCTTTATTCACAACTTGTTATCTGAAGAAATTTCATTTCCCAAAGCCCGAACCAACGTAGCGTCATTGGGCAGAACGGATTCAACTCGCCGCGTATATGACTTCTATCAATTCTAAGAGCTTCGTAAGTTCAACTCGGTTCGTTAATAAGCCAGGAATTTTGCATAACCGACGACATAATTAAAAATATGTGTATATTGACAGTTAACTGAAGCTTATCTGAGGCTACGGAGGCCGCGATAAAATTTGCCTATCATCGGTCGGAATATTTCTTGTCACAGAAAGACCAATGAAATTGTAAATCACAGATTTCTCGACTCCCAGACAGACCAATGAAATTGTGCAGCATCTGTTCAAGAAAGAATTTCGATAATTGCACAAGAGCTCCTCTTTTCTGATAAGGTATACATGACCAATTATGTACCTAAATATTATATTTAGCAAAAAAATGTATGTATTAATGTAACTATGATCTATATTAAAATAATAAAAAAAAAAAAAAAAATTGAGAATGTTTGATTAATTTCCGCAGAAGTAAGGGAAAATCGAGCTTAATTCCGGCACACAGACACGCCCACAAAACTTTTCTTTCGGTTTATAACTTCAGTGCATTATAATAGCGCTTAGTATTATTCTAATAATTCAAAGATTCAAAGAAAACGCTAGAAGCATGATTATATATTTTTAAAGAATATTTTAGATCACCACCGCCATATTTTACTAATACAGACCGTGCTGTAGAAAAATAACTAACAGTTAATGATACCTGTTTTCGTACTTTTGCAATGGATAATTAGTTACATAATGTAGTAGCATACTTAGTAGCAGGGTTTAGTACTAATCCCTGCTAAACCCAGTATAGTTAGTGGCAGGGATTAGTACTAAACCCTGCTAAACCCAGTGTAGTTAGTAAAATGGATTAGTACCAAACCCTGCTAAACCCAGCGCAAAAGTCCGAAAAGTTCATTAATCTAGCACGGCTGGATATCGTTGCCATCACCCATGCAAGAACACTAAAAACAAGCTAGCCATTTTGATTACCTACTTTCAATTTGATTACAACTTTTTTGAATTTCTTATCTAACGGCCCTTCACAGTGTCCACACTAGCGATCAAATTGTTTATGTGTGGAAAATTACGAGACCTAAAATTTACGTTAGCTCAACTCCGAGGAAAAAAATTCCCCCAGGGCCTATGTCATCTTTGGGTACTATGTGGAGGGTCTTTTAAGGGATAGGAAGGTGGGTAAGAATCTTGGGTCAATGTGTCCAAGAGTAACGTTTGAATCCATCCCTCCGACTGTGGTGAGGTCCTGAGAGAGTCCTGCTGGAGAGGTCAAAAGGTATCCCCCAACCAGCCTCTCCCGATCCGGCCCCCCACGCAGTAGGTCGCTAAGACCTAGATAAACCTCACCCCGTGAACCCGGGCACCTTTGCTAAAGTCGCTTAAAGTAGCAAATTACTTGGAGTGACCTATGGCAAAGGTGTGTGTTATCCATAAATGGTTTCCAGGACGGCGGTACCCGTACCCGCCTCCCAAATTACAAATAACATTTTTCTATTAATTTCATTGTTTTAATCTCTAATCAACATCAGATAGCTGATGTTGACATCAGATTTCCCATTGATTGGATAAATATTAAACTAATGTACCTAATATCAACCAATTTTAAGTTATAGATATTCGATAAATTTACACAGAACCGTTTTAACTCATTACTTTAAAAACGTAATAAGTATTTTTTACTTAATAAACGGTTTAAAACCAACGAACTCTTAACAAATACAACATTTGGACAAAGAAATTTAAATTACATTGCGACTAAAGAATACAATAATCTACCTGACAAAACAAAAAAATTAAACAAATTTAAAATCTTGGCTAAACATTGGATCACCAACAAAGATCATGCAATAATTAGTCAACTTACACAAATCTAAATTAAAAATTATCTAATTATTTTTCTATATTATTGTCACCAAATACCAACACCAAACTGAATTACATAAATCTATCAAACATTTTTTCTTTAATTATTTAAAAAATTAACGTTAAATGCAATATTTGTAAATTAGCCTGTTTAGATCCAGGTTATCTCTAGTGAGACAGGTGTAGTAACAAATATGTGTAAACCTTGCTTCTACGGGGTGCTAAGCGACGTACTTGACTTACTTTAAAAGGTGATTCCTGACATTATTGAAAGTAAAAAAATTTTATGAAATTTTGGTCTCAATGGTGTCATTTTTTTTCAGTAGTAATTAGACAACTAGGTGTATTAGAGAACTAGGATGTGAGTGAATTTAAAATACTTAAATATGTTTTTGAAAATAAAATAAAATTAAAAAAATTAAAAAAGAAAACAAAAAGTTTAAAAAAAAAAACCACGTGAGAACAAAATTTAATTTGAATTTTTACTCAAAATAATGTCAGGAATCACTGTTATCAAGTACGTCCCTTAAGATAATAATAATATTAAGCTAATTTATATAGCGCCGTGAAAAATCACCTCAAGGGCGCTGTACAAATATATTTCTTAAATAATTAATACTAGAACTTCAAATTAGTGACTTACATCGACTTATATCTAGTGACGTACGACTAAGGCCTATAACTACTGTCTTACGATCAAGGATATAGATATGCAATAAACAGAAATCTACCATGAATCTGTAAAAATTGTTATTTTGCTTTGTTATCAGTATATTTACCCTGGTGAACTCAACGCATTAAAAATGGTAAAAACCTGAGATAAAGAGATTAAATCTTTAAAAGGTTGTAAATTATTGTAATGCTAACACGATTAAACGCTAAATACGTGAAATGCAATGCGATTAACCATTTCAATCGCATGTTATTAATTGTATGGTTCAGTGGAACACACATCCGCACGGAAAGAAAATCTACTTCATTGGAATTTTTATTCATTTGAATTCAATAATTTTAGTCTCAACATGATAACGCTGGACACATATGACTGTGCTAACGAGCCAAATGGAGCCGCGCTGAGCCAAAATCTCAGTGTGTTGAGTAACTTTTATGGTTCGGCGTGACTCCGAACAACGTTCCGCTTGATTTTAAGACTCCGTATTCAGAATTTCTATCTATTTATAGCAAATTGCTCTTCAAAACTTCATTTGAAAGCTCATAAAAAATATATGTTATTTTTTAAGATATTCTCTACACATTTGAGTCGAAAAATTAATTATATGAAATTCCCTCGATAGAAAAAATCGTAAAGTATGATCCGAAAATTATATGTAACACATTTGGTTCTGCTATCTAATATGTTATAGGTATGAAAAATCAGTGTTTCTTATAATGCTACTTGATTTAAAAATATTTGCTCATTTTATATAGCTCATGCTTTATTGAATATTTTCGTTCACGCCTATTAATTATAATCGTTTTGTTTGTATTACCGCGCTCCTTCTAACATTCGTATTTACATATCTCCCATGCAAACGATCTTCTTCTTCTTTTTAAGCACTTACGACGGAGCATTAAGTGAGTACAAAATCCATTGAGCCGAGCCAAAGAGTAGTCGGCTCGGCTCGGCCGTATGTGGCGAATCTTCGCGACAATGTCTCGCCAGCTCCGCCGTGTGTGTGAGATCCCCGTGTAAAAAACTATTTATTAGTATGAATACAAAGTATTCAGACCTCGAGTAGTAAGTACGGTCAGTTCAAGAGGCCGAAATTTTGTTTAGGATGACAGAAAATATTTACATTTTTTATGAATCTACCGATATCATTTCTTACTACTTGATTTAAATAAACCTTTGTTGGATATTTGGGGAAAAAAATTCTATTTTGTGTACCCGTGTACGTTTTTAGTGAACATGTTCGAGTTTTTCACTCGATGGAGACGTAGATAAAAATGGCAAGGCTTGTCTCGATCGTGTGTGGCCCCCTAATTTGGACTGTGGACAAATGGATTCATAAAAATGACCGTGTGTATTCAGCTTAATAAGTAATAACTGTATAAGATTTCCTAGTATTCTAATGCGTTCTATTTTCGAATTGTAAAGGTATTTTGAGGGAACACACTTTAGGCGGTAAATGAGTAGGAAAATAATTGAATGTTGGAAATTGGGCTGTCATATAGGAGTTTTGGACATTTTTGGACATAATGTGATAAGTTATTAAAGGTTAAAACTAAGAAGAATATATTTAAAAGTATATTTTAATCATTGTTTTTGGGACAGTAGAAGAGGCAGCTAGCTATATGTATTTACATGGCAATGTCAGAATAATTATTTTTAAAAAAATATTTGCACAAATATACGAGTACGTCAAATAGTAAAATATTACGTGTATAGACATCCTGACGTACTTTTTTTCAAAAATACTACGGACTGATTGTTTCGCAGAATTTAAAAATTTCATCAGATAGCACAGTTAAAATTCAAGTTCTGTTTAAGTTCTGTTATTATTTCATCATGGGCCGGTTGTTTCACCGTACTTGGGTAATAACAGAACAAATTGGACTTGAATATGAACTTCGAAATTTGATCAATTGTTCAAAATCTGTGAGACAAGTAGGGTTGCCAGATGTCCGGTTTTGGACCGGACAGTACGGTTTTTTGAACGGCTGTCCGGTCTAGAAAATTTTGGAAAACCGGACAATAGAATGTCCGTTTTTTTAATACGCGACATATATACTTCTAGAGATAATTTACAGAGCGAAAGCATTGAGCGATTCTGGCGGGTGTTAGCAAGACTTGCTCAAATCTGTTGAAAATGGTACAATATGTGTTCAGTGTTCCCGTCTCTAATGTCTTCCTAGAAAGAGTTTTTAGTGTAAAGGTTAATTTATGGACTGACGAAAGAAATTGACTAGGTGTGAATACCATAAAAAGCGAATTCTGTGTTTTCTTCAATTTAAATGTCAATTGCACTGAATTTAAAGATACAATTTCAAGCAACAAACGATTATTTAAAGCACTAGCATCTACTGCCAAATATGTAAAAAGTAATAATAAATATATGTTTTAAGGCGATGCCATACGTAGTAATGCAAAATCGTGTGTTTTTGGTTTGAAAATTTGGTCGCCTAGAAATGTTTCAGATACTTTAATTAAATACTGCGAGTAGAATACATCTTGGCCTTTGAAATAATCGAGTATTTTTTAGATAAATCTTTTTATAAGCCCAGAAAAAAATAATATATAAGGCCTATGAAAACGGCTTTAAAGTTCAAAATCTCCTACTTACAAACCCATTTTCGGTTATGATTTTATTGTATATGTGGCAAATTAGATTATTTATAAAATTATCGAAAAAAATTAAATATTTATGCCTGAACATCCACAAAATAAAATACAAGGCACTTTTTGGCCATGTTTTTTTCTTGCAATTAATGAAAACAGGTGGATGGTGTTAAGCGGGAATTTAAACCTGATCGCCGTCTACGTAAGGGTTGTTATTGATAGCGGCTCAATATAAAATATTACACGACGTAGTGCATCGCCTTAAGTGCTTCATTGTATTCATCCTCAGAAATTTTCGGTAATTTTCTCTGTTTGTTTTGGTCAAAATCAAATATCAAAGAACCCTTTGATTTTCGACAAATTGTACCAAAAAAAAATCAATGGGGGGACCCGTTGACAAAAAATGTTCGTTTTTTTATCTGGAGCATCTGGCAACCGTAGAGACAACCCGTCTTATGTGTATTATAAATAGACGCCATGTATCATGTGGTGAGTTTTTTCCACGTTCTGTTTTTTTTTTCAAAAATAATAGGTGTATTATAAATAGACGTCATATAGTCAATGAACGGCTTTTCTGTTGTACCCACTTCAGGTAGTTGTGTAAAAAAAGAAGTATTTAACTCTGCGAAGAGGAGCAGTTACAGTAAAGTTAATAGATAGTAAGATGAAGTAACCGGTTACATTCTCTGCTAGATTCATTTATTTAAAAAAGCCGCACACAATAGTTTCTTGCAGCGTCCAACTTCCAACAGATCCGACTCATTTATTATTTTTATTATTACTGGGTTTGGGGTACCGTTATTGAGATCAATCGCCGGTGAAATATATTCCGTTCTCTAACTCGTTTCAACGAATCAAAAAATACTCTCAAATTAATATACATTTATATTAATTAACACACTATGAAGACATTTTTAGCAACAAATTTACGAAAATATTAAATTTTTAAATAAGGGTTTCTGGAAACCCGCTGGGTGATTTCCAGCTATCATTGAATAAGTTGTTATTAATAATCAGTAAATTGTAATTTATAAAAAAATGCATTTTTTTAATTTTAGCATTTTTTTCGATTGCTATCATATTGACTGCCCTGTGTTGATATTTAGAGGAAATTCTAAAAAAAATCAGAAATCTAAATCTTAAAAAAATTATAAAACCAAACTTTTCTAGCTTATTTTTTGAAAAACGAAAACTTAGATCGAAATTTTTATTTTTTTTTATTTCTAGTGTTTTTTTAAATGCATAAGATTCCCAACTGCTCCCAACCGTCTGGACCCAGTGAGACTATGGTATCTCCAATTGGCGTATGTTGTGAGGTTGAAGGTTGTGGGAAGAGTAAGGAGGTGGGGAAGTTCCTAGCTATTCAAATGATCAAACCCATTTCAAGCAACAATTCAATTCTGAATGGTGGTCTAAATTCTTGGTAAACCAGGGCGATATACCGAGAGTATCTTCCATACTGGAACGGGCCGCAAATATAATACATATTATTTTAAATGAGTATTTTGTGAAATAACACAAATTAATCTAATAATATTTACTTGCCCACGTCGGGATCTGAACCCGCGACCTTCAGCAGTCGAGAGCCTTACCCCTCGACCACGGATTCCGTCATGTGATGTAGATTCAGTAGTTTTACCGCTTATACCAATAGTTACTTCAAAAAACTTAGTAATTTGGAAGATTTTCATTGGAATCCCACTTTACGTAGTTTGGAACCCACAACACCACTGTACCTAGCTAGTCCACTTTTTAATGTGAACACCACATCGTGATATTTACCACGATACATCGTGATTATTATCGCAATACACCGTGATCATTATTATCACAATACATCACGGTTTTTACCAAAATACATCGTAATTTTTACCAAAACACATAATAATTTTTACCAAAATACATAGGTAGTGATTTTTACCACAAAACATCGTGATTTTTTACCACAATAAATCATGATTTTTACCAAAATACATTATGACTTCTACCACAAAACATAGTGATTGTTTTCGGTACTGATTGTTTCTTATATGTCGGTGGGTGAACTTGTATAAAGATTTCAGCTTATAAGAACCTTCTCGAGGTAGCTAACGGAATCAAGTATATAGATTTGCACAAAACCAGTCTAACAAACTCTTTGACCCGCAGTTTAACGCGATCATTCCTCTCATCTTCCGCCCAACTCCTCGCAAGAAACCAGTTAAATCTCCCTCCATATACAAAAAAAAAATCACAATTCAACTTAAAGTACCAAAATAACGTTTGAACGAAATACATAAGCGAATAAAGTCATTAGTTTCATTGGTATAATCATATTCGTCAAGATATCGCAATTACAATGTTTTTGCCTATCGGTAGATCACTATGGTATTGTTTTGTGGCGGTCATCTTCCTTAAAACAGGTGAGATATTAATTTATTATTAAATTAATTTGTTAAATATATGTAGGTACACTATTTAACGAACCTCGTATTATTAGAAATAAATATATTGTAAACGTATTAAGCAATCTTAGATACATTCAAGATCTAGATCTTTTTCAGACCAATAAATTAATCAACTTAAAATGGGTTTTTTTCACAGAATTTGAACAATCCATCAAAATGTGAAAATACTATTCAATTTCTGTTATTTTATAGGCTAGTTGCTTTACAGAACTGAAATAATAACATAACTTGAAAAAATCTTTTAACAGAACTTAAAATTAACTTTTGAAATTGGAAGAATTGTAAAATTCTCTGAAACATTCCGTCCTTAGATGCAAATGTTTCAATTTCTAATTTAAATTTGCCGAATTCCTTATAGTAAACAGTCGACTATCCAAAGTACGTTTCGGAAAATGTTAAAATTTTAGATAGTTAGCGACTTTAAAGTAAAAAAACTATAATCCATAAATAAAACACTCCTACAATCTGACATTTTTTCCATGTCTCAATGCAAAGACTATCTCATCAAAACCGTGGTTTCAACAATTCCCTAATTTTTTCAAAAAAGAAATTTGCTCACTTATTCGAATGAGAATTGGACATTTTTCCGTTCCTTCTCACCTTTTTTAAATTCACATGCTTGACTCCCCAGATTGTACATTCTGTGGTGTAGAAGTGGGAACTTTACATCACATATATTTTTGTTGTCACTCTCCAAACAAATATCATTTCTTCTATCAAGCCTTGTATAAAATGGCCTGCCCCTCTTTCATCATCTCACGTCTTCTAAGTCTGAACTCGACTTCAATCTTCCACATAATTTTGAAAAATTCCCATTAACAATGTCGTTAATAAATATATTAAATAAAGTTGGGCCAAGATGTGATCCTTGTGGGACTAGTGATAGGAGGATTAAGGCGATGCACTACGTCGTGTAATATTTTAAATTGAGCCGCTATCAACAACAATAACAACAACCTTTACGTAGATGGCGATAAGGTTTAAATTCCCGCTTAACACCATCCGCCTGTTTTGATTTATGCAAGAAAAAAACATGGCTAAAAAGTGCCTTTTATTTTATTTTGTGGATATTCAGGCATAAATATTTCATTTTTTGCGATCATTTTATAAACAACTTAATTTGCCACATTATACAATAAAATCATAACCGAAAATGGGTTCGCAAGTAGGAGATTTTGAACTTTAAAGCACTTTTCATAGGCATTTACATTATTTTTTTCTGGCCTTATAAAAAGACTTATCTAAAAAATACTCGATTATTTCAAAGGCCAAGATGTATTCTACTCGCAGTATTTAATTAAAGCATCTGAAACATTTCTAGGCGACCAAATTTTCAAACCAAAAACCCATGATTTTGCATTACTACGTATGGCATCGTCTTAAGTTTATACAAGTATTGAAGTTATTAACAAAATTAATACATAAATTCACCATCCCCCTCTCCGTAATTTTAAATTATGGCTTAGAGCACCCTTGAATGGTGAAAGCAAGAATCATTTGAAAAATAATTATTAAAAAAAAAGAAAAGCGAAAGTCGATACTTAGAAAATTTTAAAATGTTTGGGTTGAAGGGATTCATTTTAGATTTTTTTGCGACTTACAGGTTAGATCTTCGGTAGAATCTTCTATAATAATTCGATTGCTAGTTTGAAGGGCCGTTAAACAAATGTGCTTATACTGTGTATAGCCTAATGATATATATTTTATGAACAATTATTGGAAGGGTTTCGTGCGAACTTCGGCATAGCCTTTCAACTTATTTAACTATCCCAACATCTGCATGAGAAATTGGCACGAGAAATTAAATTATCACCGCGACCGGGGTTTTCCTATCTACCTTTTTAAACAATGAAGAGGGATATACAAAAAATGCAATTATCCTTGCGTCAATTTACGACTATTTTATTAAGTGTCGTCAATTGTAAATCGTAATTGACATTTACAACTTAACGTAGGAAATAAAAATTAAAAAAATAAGTTAATTTTTTTTAGTTTTTAATATTTATTTTGTACAGGGTGTCCGGAAGTAAAGTGCACAAACTTCGGGAGTTGATTCTGCATGATACAAGTAAAAAAAGATAAATGATTTTTTTTTTTAGTGGAACCTAAAGTTGTATTAGCCCAAACGATTCTGATTTTTTTTTCATACATTTTTCGAAGCATTGAGGTCAAAATCGTATCGAAAATTATTCTAAAAAGGATAATTTTAGAATGCTCGCATGTTCTCCAGAGACCCATCGGTGTTCCACTGGTTAAGGTAGTTTTCAGGTACGAAAGTTGAATTGTTTTCATGGAAAAAATAATATTCAAATAGAAATGGAAAAATATTTTTGTACAGGAAAAGAACGAAGGAATATCGAAAAGAGTAAATTATCTTTTTTTACTTCTACCATCATGTAGAATCACCTCCCGAAGTTTGATGATCTCAATAACACTAGAATGACAATATTTCAATTTCTCCTACTACCATCATAAGCGGAAAATATTGCTTGTGCCATTAAATAATTTATAAAAATACATTGAATGCATTCTATTCATGTTCTCTATTTTATACTTTTGCATTGCAGCCCATTCCCTGACCATCGGCCCAGCAGTCCGCTACGTGCAGTACGGGGGTAACTACCCCAACGGGGCGCCGCACTACACCGGGGGGGGACACCGCTACCCCAACGGGGGGAACTTCTACCCCATTCCCGGGGGGCTGGGGGGGTGCCCCGTCTGCGACTCCTCAGTCTACAGCTACTGCTCGCACAGGCTGGTGCATGACTCCTGCTGCTGCGGAGACGGATATTGTAAGATTTAACAGATTTTTAGTTTTGAAAATAACAGTTATACATACCATGACTATTGTTGAGGTGAAACACTACCTATTGAATTAAAATTATACTTGACTTTAACCATGATTTGAGATATTCACGGCCAAAGGTATTATAGTGGTTTATTTTTGGGTTATTATGCTGTGGTAAGTAGCATTATACCCCAAAAATAAACCACTATAATGACTTTAACCATGCTTAGTGACCAGATTTGAACAGCCAGGTACCTCCCAACTCCCAACCCTCCTCGACCCCATCTTCTTCACTTCCCACTCCCATCTTGTCTGTGAATTTGGAACAACAAGACTTGTGCAAGACACCACATGGCAGAACATATGTTCTAGCACAGCACAGCACGACAAGAGGAATAGTGCAATTAAATGAAATTTCTAAAGGATGTATTTAATTACTCATAACTGTAAACCTTTTTTGCAGACCTATTTTCAAAAATTTTAAGAATATGAAAATAGGATTTGATAATTTTAAAGGGATAAATTAATCTGTTGTATTATAATTTAAATAAAAAATCTAGGAATTTTCCACAAGCATCTTGCGCCCCTTGTTATAGAGTCCCAGAGGGGTACACCGATACCGTCCGATAGGTGGTTTTGGGTACACAGGCTTAAACCATAAAATATAGTAGAACACAAGAAACTCGATTTGGGCATGTTTCTGGATCCAAAAGTCTGCTTGCTTGTCTTTGCTTAAATTTAAAATTCAGAAATTCTCTCTCCATAGACATCCACATTGATAGACTTACCTTTACATGACATTTGGGTATCATTTCGATTAGCTGGAGGTAAACCACGGGACCATACTTTTTGCACCAGGAGGGTTTCAGAAGGCTTTGAATAAATTATAACATCAGTATATGTTAACCACCGAAGAGCGGACATTGAAATAACCAGACAGAAAAGTAAAGTTCGCTATTTTTTTTTTTTTTAAAGGGCGGAGACGGCTTACACGTAGTTCCCGTGAGCACTTAGGCCATAGGCCCATTGTGCTATCTCCCATTTTACCTCAATCCTTTAACAACAACCCAGTCCCTTTAATAAAGTTCACCAGGGTTGTCATTGGCTATGTCTTCTGGTTCTACTGTATGTCTCCCCAGGTATCTGAGCCTAGTTCCCACCAGGGCAGGACATTGGCACCATAGGTAAATTGGAGTCTTTCATCCTCTTCACATTTCCTGCATCTATTGGTGTTTTCCACTCCCAATATCTGCATGAGTCTCCTGAGAAGGCAGTGTCCTGTTAGTAGTCCTACAAACTACAAAGTTCGCTAAAGTAAGGCAAAGGTTTGTAGCGCAGTCGGTTGGTTGTGAGACTTTTCTGTTCCGTTTCTTTTTTAACCGAAGTGCGTAGCGACGCTAAAAATGAGTGAGGTGGGTAAATTACAAAAAATATCCAATTTCGGAAACAAGCACGAACTTTTGTTTACCCGATTTGTGATTTGTAGTTAAGTTTTTTCACGCAGCAAACAATTTTCACGCCATTGTAAAAAGAACTAGTAATTCGTAATGGTGACATTACAATGTGAGTTGCCTGTAATTAGATTCATTTATCGACTAATCACTGAAAGGTAGACAGTCAAGCCGCCTCCCCGCTCTGCGCACTTGGTTCGTTACCCTTTCCCTAATGGGCTGGTCTATGAATTTGAATATCTTTGGTCTCTCAGTACAAATTCAAAATCAAATGGAATGGTGAATACGAAGTCAGATAGTGTAAGTGAGACAGAGCATGCAATGTTGAGTGGCTTGTGTTGATTACTGACGTAAGTCAGTGACGAAATTGGTTTCCATTAAAATCTACATTAAACAGACTTTTATAATAAAAAACATTCATGAACCCATGCTGATATTTTTGCTTAATTTCTTATCTTACCTATAAAACATAAATATATTTTCTGAATCGGTAATTTTAAAATATTACAGAGTAAGTTATTATCACAGATTTACCCTATTTTACCGTACGACATATCTGTTAGCAAAAATATGCATTTTGAATCTATTAAAAATCTGAAAGCGTAATTCCCGTTTTTAGATGGTGGAAATTCATTTGAATGCGAGTTTGCCGACTGCAACTTTATTCATGCCAACTCTTGCCGGGAGTCGAGACTGATCTCCGAGTGCTGCTGCGATGACCTACCGTACCGTTCCCTCAATACACCCTTCTCCAACAGCTTCTACAAGAAATAGAAGTTCAGACAATGTGTAATAATTTTTATATTTTATCATGGAAGATTTTTACATTATTTTTAAGATAATTTATAGAGCATGAATTGAAATCTGATATAACTTTTATGGTTTGTGAATGTGTTAGCATAATTAATTTATAATAAAGAAAATATATTTATAATTCTGTTTCATTGTAGGAAAACAAAAGTGTTGGTAGTTGGAAGTAAATACCCAAAATATTAATAACATGCCCAACTCCAGTAAAATATTGGCTGTATTTACATGTATTGGTTTGCAACTCTGGCCGCTAGAGGCGCTAGTGTAGCATGTTGCATTCCTTCAAGACAATGGCAGCAAATAATTGAATTTATATAGTACTTGCTGGTGGTGGTACACTTATAACTGTTAATACAAACCTAATAGAAGCTTGAATTTTTTTTGGGTATTATTAAAAAAACAGTAGATCGTATTTAGGTAACCTATATACACGGTGTCCGGAAACTCGTAGTACGAGCGGGAAACTGGAGAATCTACACCACATGGGGAACCCAAATAAACATAAAGTTTTTTGATTTGAGCATTTTCACCAAAAAAAAAAAAAAAACAAAAAAAAATACTTTTCGGCTATTTCAGGGTTAAAATTTTTTCGTCATTCGATCTGAGACGCCGACGAAACGGATAGGAATTATTATTAGCATAGGTAGGTACTCACAATATGTAGCGATGTTCCGATCTCCAATTCAAAACACAAACACGTCACATTAATTATTTTAAATGTTCACCGTTAACTTCCAAGCACAGTTGGGTCCGTCTGATGATTGATTATTGCACTATTTGAATCATGTCGGAGTTAATTTTTACCTCGTCGAAGGCATCGATGATAAGTCTCAAAATCAAAACATTAAAAACGTACAACTGTTTTCAAACACGTCGAACGCATCGATGATAAATCTTAAAGTATCACTATCATAGTCCAGTGGTAACGCATTGGACTGCCATTCCGAAGGTCGCGGGTTCGAACCCGGCGTGCGCAAATAAATTTTATTTGATTAATTTGTGTTATTTCACAATTAATTAATTAAAATAATATATAGTATATTTGCGGCACGTTCCAGAGTGGAAGATACTACCAGTATCGCCCTGGTGTAAGACCACCATTCAGAATTGAAACGTTGCTCCAAATGGCTTTAGCCGTGTTTAGTGACTAGATCTGAATAGCCAGGTACTTCCCCACCTTCCTCTTTCCCTTCCCCACTTACCTTCAGCCTCACAACATCCCCCCAATTGGGGATACCATAGTCTCACTGGCTCCAGACGGGAGCAGTTGGGACTCTTGTGAGGTATTCACTATAAAAAAAAAAAAAAAAAAAAAAAAAAAAAAAAAAAAATCAAAACAATAATAACGCGTATTAAAACACACAAATTTCGACCACAATTCGCTTTTATGTTTAAATTAACGAGAAAACTTCTTTAAGGCAATGCACGACGTCGTGTAATATTTTAAATTTAGCCGCTATCAATAACAACCCTTACGTAGATGGCGATAAGGTCTAAATTCCCGCTTAACACCATCCGCCTGTTTTGATTTATGCAAGAAAAAAACATGGCCAAAAAGTACCTTTTATTTTATTTTGTGGATGTTCAGGCATAAATATTTAATTTTTTTCCGATCATTTTATAGATGACTTAATTTTCCACACTATACAATAAAATCATAACCGAAAATGGGTTCGTAAGTAGGAGATTTTGAACTTTAAAGCAGTTTTCATAGGCCTTATACATTATTTTTTCTAGGCTTATAAAAAGACTTATCTAAAAAGTACTCGATTATTTCAAAGGCCAAGATGTATTCTACTCACAGTATTTAATTAAAGCATCTGAAACATTTCTAGGCGACCAAATTTTCAAACCAAAAACACATGATTTTGCATTACTACGTATGGCATCGCCTTAAGCAAAATGCAATGTAAACAATGTACCTATAAACAATCACATAAATACGGCCATCTGGGGCGACCCATAAACCAAAACTGACCTACTTACGATTTAACAGAAATGTGGCATCTGCTTATCGTGCGTCTCTTTCCTTCATATGTTAGTTGAACCCAGCATACTAGAGAAAGCTATATTTTGCGAATATGTCAGAGATAGGTATGAATTTTAGAACAACTGATGTTTTAACCCTGCAGAGCAGAAATATTTTATGATTACACCGGATTAAATGAAGGGTGATTTCAAAATAATGCTTTAAATCCGGGTTTCTTTATTTGTTTTACTTTTAAATAGTTTTAATTAGTTGGGTACTTTGATCTTCAGTAATAATTTATAAGAATTTGATCAAAAAAAAATCAACTTCTGCCTCGATTTACTCGAAAACGAAAGCTCAAATCAAAAAAAATTATACTACAAAATCGACTCCAAATGTGATGTAGATTCACCAGTTTCCCGCTTGTACTACGAGTTTCCGGACACCATGTATATATATATATATATATATATATTTTTTTTTTTTAATGATAAACTAATGTTTATAAGACAAGGTTGTATGCATAGCATAAAGGATAACAAATAATTATAAGCAATAATTAACAAGACAAGTCAAAAATATTTCACCAATAAATGAAGATATAATATGTCTCGACGCCATCTAGTGAGAAATTTAGCACTAACAAAGCCTTTCGTACAAAAATAAAGTTAGTGGTTTACAGGTGGAAAAAATATAATAAGCAGTAATTGTTGATTGAGGTACTAGCATTAGGTACTAGTAGCGGTTTTAGAGCACCTGACCGGACATCAGAAGGTATGGGTTCAATTTCCGTTGGCGGCATTTATTTTTACTCGGGAGATATTTTCAGTTTGTATTGATATTTCAGGCGACTAATTATTGCTTATAATGAATGTTTTTCTGTTTCCCATATTTACTATACTGTCTTCAGTGATCCATCTGACTGCTAGCCAAGTGCTTTACCCACTGGACCACCGATGACGTAATTTGTTACGATTATATATAATATTCTAACTAGAGCCGGCACTGTGCAGGAGTAATCAGAGCAGTTCGCTCCGGATGTCGACTTCCAAGGCGCCAGAGCAAAGACGCTGATAATACCTAACACCTAATACAGAACCCTAGTTTTACAAGCGCCAAGCACCGTTTGGCTAAGGGCCGGCCCTGATTCTAGTAAGATACTTTTAGTACCTATCCGAGTGAAAGGCCACCAATTTGAAATGGCAGTAAACATTTACTTAATCGCAGCACATTTAAAAGGCACACATT
The DNA here is from genome assembly GCA_026573805.1 of Hesperophylax magnus. NCBI lineage: Eukaryota > Metazoa > Arthropoda > Insecta > Trichoptera > Limnephilidae > Hesperophylax > Hesperophylax magnus. Next base: position 5,547,101 of record JAIUSX010000007.1, on the reverse strand, counting down.
ATGGAAATTATGCTTGTTTTAACTTAATTACTATAAGAAACATCGATTTTAGTCAGGGGAGATGGAAAAAATGAACTTAGGTTTATATTATCTCTTTTTATGTAATATGTATATTTAATACATTTAACCACTCGGGCTTCACAAGCATGTTTATAATGAAATAAAATAGCCGTCAAGCTTCATTAGCTTGTTTTCAAGCAACCAGTGGGTTCACACAAATTTCGTTATAACTCCGGATTTCTGCATCTGACAACCCTAAAATAAAAAGCGTATTATTAAGAACAGACAACACTGTACATCCCTATCTTAAGTTGTTCATAGAAACAGATAATTACATGCGCATTTAAGGCGAAGCTTAATGCCAATTCACTATTTTGATTAATCTCCAACGAATTGGTGTACATTATGAATGCCAAAAAATATGCTTTAGATAAATTGAAGTATTTCCTATCGTTTCGCTTGAGTAGAATACAAATAAAAAAATAAATTAATCAATAAAAAATATAAATGTAAACTACTAAAAAAAATTTTTTTCAGTAGAAATGTATGAACGCGTAAAAGAAACAACATTAAAAAAAATACAGATAGCTAAGATTATCTGTGACAGTTTCACTTGATAACTTTTTTGCTTTCTTATAAAATTATTTACAAAATAAATAAAAACCAGTTTTGCGCTTGAAATCGAACGTTTCTAGACTCCGTTTGTCAAGCGATTTTAATGCCTATTACCTACAATATAAGGAATATCAAGAATATACACATTTTTGGCTTGTAGCTTCCTCTTAATTGCAAAGCAGAAATAAAACCAAATTTTTTTCAAAATGACAAATTTCTAAGGCACATAAACTACGCAAACAGCAAAAGACCGAGTGGTTAAGTTCTTCGTTAGTAACAACGTCATAGCCGTGTGATGTGTTAATTTGTTAAAGATTTGTATTTAAATTTAGTTATCTAAACTTTAAAAAACTCCCGTGTCTCTGAATCATGCAGTATATCATGTTAAGTACACATACATATATATACATAAAAGCCCAACAGGGCGTTTATAATAAATAAATATTAAATAAAAACTTTCATATTTATAAAATAGGTTTAGGTGAAGCGGTTAAGTAAATATTTATCTGAATGAACCAGGTACTTCCTTACATTCCTTTTCCCCTCCCCGCTACCTTCAGCTTCACAACTTACTCCCAATTGGGAAAAGTCCCACTAACTACGGACAGATGGGATTCTTAAGCGGTATTCACATAAAATAAAATACTGTACTGTACTCGAACACACTCAGAGTACAGTACAACCATGCATACAGAGCCCTATTTGGCCTCCCCTGGCGATGCAGCGCCTCACAGATGTTCACCGAAGGAAGGGTGCATGGGTTCGCTGCTTTGATGCGCCACAGAATAGCCGGGACGAGGCAGCGCTACCAGAGATCGGACAACACTCTTGTCCAGGCCGTTGCCCAGTGGCAGAGAGCGCCTCTACACCAGAGATGGAGAATTTCACTCAAGCCACCATAAAGTCCTAAAGTGCACATCAATGTATTGATTTTTTATTTATTATTTTTATTTATTTCTTTATTCATTTTATTTTTATGTATTAACTTAAATGTAAACTTTTATGGCAGGCAGAGCATTGCACACACCGCTCTGTCCAGCTGAAATAAACATTATTATTATTATATTATTAAAATAAAAATAGACAACTATAAAAAGACAAGTAAGTTTATGTAGTAAATTTATTATAATATAAATGTCAGTTACAAGTCGAGCTGACCAATACAGGTCAATCCTCATCCATTCATACTTCAGATCCACGCATTCATCGCCCTTTTCAGCTACGCGACAAATTAACTAGAAAAAATCTATTCCAAACATCACCTTCACATGTCTACATTTCTTGTACAATATTTTCCACTTAGCCTATGCAAACAATGCTTTGAATATACACCGCTACGTGAACAGAATTTCAGCTAACATCATCCACTTGCACTCCCAACATTTGTATGGCTACCCTTAAAACTCAATGTAGTTATTTTGGATCCGTCCAAAAATTCAACTTGACACATATTGTTTTAAAAAGCACCACAAAATGTCTTAACTATTTCCAAAGTCTATAGAGAAGTACAAAAATAAAAGAAATTATAGATTGACCTTTGTAGAATCCTTTTAACACCATGACATTATCTTTTTCCTTGAATTCAATTCTCCAGGTATAATACAAAATTAAATCAGGAATTAAAATAATTAATCTCTAATTTTTCATCTTAAGTACCCCACTAGCGGTTAAGAGTTATAATTATTTAGAACTGGATATTTTTTCTAGCGCTACTCAAGTATTAAAAACATGCAGTCTTTTATGAATTTTGGAAACGATTTTAATTAGTTTTCCAATGTTAATTATTGGAATGCAGACAAATCTAAAAAAGTATCTTACGAAGTAAACATCCTTTGTGGTAAATCTTAATCGACCAGATGCCAACCGGTTGAAATGTAAGTACCGCATTGAAATGGGAAACACGTTACATGTTCAACGAGCTAAGGCTTTATTCGTTGAAAATCTCAGAAGCTCTGAACACTCTGGCCACTTTAAAACCGTGAATTTACATAAGACACATCAACAAATAATAATGACATTTAGAAGATTTGCATCCACGCCACTTCCACTCGACTATTACAACATTCCACAGATCTATATTGCAACAATCACATCACTTTATATTTGATAATACTTATTATAGGCTAGAGAAAGACTCATTTCAAACAGATTATTATTAAGAGCTCAATAACATTGCTCATTTAAAACACGCTTGTTGTAAAGGCTATAAACCCAAGCCACGCAGAAAAATTCCTTGTGTGATTTCGGCTTAAATCCGGCTGATTCGAAACGATACAAATATTATGTACGTTGGCTGTGTTTCTCTTCTGTCTAACTGATGTCAGTAAGAAGTTAGTATAGGAACGCATTTTATTTGTAAATGCCCAAATATAATCGGCAGATTTAATGAACACTATAATTAAAGCGCTAGAATCAAACCGCGGGTCTCAACGGCACAATATAAAATTAAAAGAATGTTGTGTACAGAATGAAACTTATGCCAAAAATTAAAAGTTAATATTCTAGAGGTTTTATTATAACTGCCACGCTTATATTATAATTATCACGTCCAAAAACCAAATGTTTGTGTCGTAGATACAACTACATAAACTAAAATTATAATAATCATTAATTTTTGTCTTCAAAAAACTGGTATTTTGGCAGGTAGTTCACAGGTCGTGTCTCACACGAAATGGAGTAGGCGAATACTGGAAATGCTAAATTAGTATTAAAAAGTTGCTATTATCACTAAATTGGATTCTCAGACACGAGTGACTAATCGATTGATAATAATACAATGTCGACCCTCAAAGATGTAGACAGTTCAGTATTTAATTCAGCCCGCAAATAATTGGCGCTCATAAACGAGCTTTCACGGCGATATATTTGTCGGGCTGTTTTGATTTTTTTTTAAAGGTAATAATACCATTATCAAAGACTATTCGCATAAGATGAGATTACGCAAGTGTTGTATAAAATTAGTCTTCATGCACGTTGCGGCACTCATAAAAGACAAGACGATGTAGATTAATACGCTTAAAGTAGTTATAAGGTAATTCGGTAGCCGGCTGCGTGGGGCGGGTTGGTCAGACGCATTGCGGGCAAAGAGGGGCGCGCTCAACGCATCCGGTAGTGGTTGTTCTCCAGCACGGTGCACAGCTCTCCCTTGAAGTCTATTTCAATGTTGAAGTCCAAATCGCGGTTGTTTCGCTGGTTTGGCTTCATTGAGAAGCACCCTGTGATTTCTTCTCCCTTCTTTACCTGGAAAGGGAAAGAGAAAAAATTAATATACATATTGTAAGCGTAATGAGTAAGATCAAGAAAGGAACGCTTCGATGGTTTGGGCATGTAGAGCGAATGAGCAAAGAAAGGAGTGTAAGGAGAATATATGATGTAAATGGTAGCAGAAGTCGGGGATGCCTGAGGAAGACATGGCACGACCAAGTGAATCAGATACTTGAGTCATGGCCATGTCAAGAGTCAGAATAATAGAAGAGTATGTATGAGACGATGTATGATTGTGAATGAGGGAAGCGTGTGCCAAGGCCGAGTTTTTTGCGGGGGAAACGGCATGATGGTTAGTTTACATTAATTTACTTTACACAGGAATAAGTCGTATTATTAGTCAAGCATTCCCTAAACCAACGTCATTTTAGGTTAGACTTTGCAAAAAAAAAGATTAATTATGTACATGTCTTACATTAAGATTGGGTTAGGTTATGTTAGGTTTTGAGGAGTGTTTGTATTCGATTTTTGGTATCAGAACAGCATTGAAGGCTGTGCAGAACATCGAAATGAATAGTACAGTAGAACCTCGTTAATTCGAAATCCACGGGACATCAAAAATCAAATTTCGAATTAACGAATTCCCACGTAATTCGAAATTTTATGAAAAAAAAAACGCCGAAAATCGATTTTCTCGGCCGCCTCTTCAAATCCGGGTGGTATTTTAGTTGTAAATTCGTATTAATACCAATTATTTCTTTATTTTCGCGGCCGATTACCGTAGCGGCAGGCCCTTTAAATTCAGATATTCGCAATAAATTCGTAAAAATGCTATATATTTACGCGTAAATCGAGATTTCGCTGCCGATTTCGGTCGCGGCCTACCCTTTAAATTGAGATATTCGTAAAAATACGATATATTTCCGCGTAAATCGAGATTTCGCGGTAATTTTCCGTCGCGGCCGGCCCTTTATTTCAAATATCTGAATTTAAATTCGTAAAGAAACAATATATTTCCGCGTAAAACGAGAATTCGCGGCCGTATTCCGTCGCGGCCGGCTCTTTAAATGCAGATATTCGAAATAAATTCGTAAAAATACGATATATTTCCGTGTAAATCGAGAATGCGCGGCCGATTTCCGTCGCGGCCGACCCTTTAAATTCAGATATTTGATGTAAATTCGTAAAAATGTGATATATTTCCGCGTAAATCGAATTTTATCGGCAGTTTTTCGTCGCGGCCGGCCTTTTAAGTTCAGATATTTGAAGTAAATTCGTAAAAATATGTCATATTTCGGCGTGAATCGAAATTTTTCGGCCGATTTCCGTCGCGCTGTATTTTTTAACTCGGATATTCCAAGTAAAGTTAATAAAAATACGATATATTTCCGCGTAAATTGAAATTTCGCTTCCGATTTCCGTCGCGACGGGCCCTTTAAAATTCAGATATTCGAAATAAATTCGTAAAAATACGATATATCTACGCGTAAATCGAGATTTCGCGGCCGATTTCCGTCGCAGCGGGCCATTTAAATTCAAATATTCGAAATAAATTCGTAAATATACGATAAATTTACGCGTAAATCGAAATTTCGCGGCCGAGTTTCGTCGCGGCCGACCCTTTAAATTCAGATATTTGGTGTAAACTCGTAAAACAACGACATTCCAGTGTAAATCGATTCAGATTTACAAAATAATAATACTTATTAGGACGATATATAACCACGTAAAAATACATTTTTCGGCGTTTTACCGCCACGGCTGACTTTTAGATTCAGATTTACGAAATATTATGATTTTTTTTCGCAAAAATCAAATTTTTTCGAATTACACGAACAAATTTTCGTGCGCGGACAAAAATAAATTTCGAATTACAAATTAACGAATTTCGAATTAAAAAAATTTTTGTATGAAAAAATTTTTCTGCGGAAATTTTTTTGGCGAAAATTTCGAATTACGCGTTTTTTCGAATTATCGGGGTTCGAATTAACGGGGTTCTACTGTATCACTATAGCGAGATTTGTGGGAAACAGGTCAGCAATACTTAACAGCCTGTTAAGACTAATTACTCGCATAAATACATTCACAGTAACACAATAAAATAAAAACATAAAACAAAGTCACTATTCGCGTCTCTCTGTTTGTGCGCTTAGTTCATCTAAACTACGCAACGGAGTTTGATGGGGTTTTCACTATCATTTAGAGAATTTATTCCGGAAGGTTTATATATATAATACATAGATATAATATTTATTGAAAGTAGAGAAAAGTCGAGCAATGCCGGGTACATATCACCTAGTTGTAACTACAGTAGAACCTCGTTAATTCGAAATCCACGGGACATCAAAAATCAAATTTCGAATTAACGAATTCCCACGTAATTCGAAATTTTATGAAAAAAAAAAAATAATAATACGCCGAAAATCGATTTTCTCGGCCGCCTCTTCAAATCCGGGTGGTATTTTAGTTGTAAATTCGTATTAATACCTATTATTTCTTTATTTTCGTGGCCGATTACCGTAGCGGCGGGCCCTTTAAATTCAGATATTCGCAATAAATTCGTAAAAATGCTATATATTTACGCGTAAATCGAGATTTCGCTGCCGATTTCGGTCGCGGCCTACCGTTTAAATTGAGATATTCGTAAAAATACGATATATTTCCGCGTAAATCGAGATTTCGCGGTAATTTTCCGTCGCGGCCGGCCCTTTATTTCAAATATCTGAATTTAGATTCGTAAAAATACGATATCTTTCCGCGTAAAACGAGAATTCGCGGCCGTATTCCGTCGCGGCCGGCTCTATAAATTCAGATATTCTAAATAAATTCGCAAAAATACGATATATTTCCGTGTAAATCGAGAATGCGCGGCCGATTTCCGTCGCGGACGACCCTTTAAATTCAGATATTTGATGTAAATTCGTAAAAATATGATATATTTCCGCGTAAATCGAATTTTATGGGCAGTTTTTCGTCGCGGCCGGCCTTTTAAGTTCAGATATTTGAAGTAAATTCGTAAAAATATGTCATATTTCGGCGTGAATCGAAATTTTTCGGCCGATTTCCGTCGCGCCGTATTTTTTAACTCGGATATTCGAAGTAAAGTTAATAAAAATACGATATATTTCCGCGTAAATTGAAATTTCGGGTCCGATTTCCGTCGCGGCGGGCTCTTTAAAATTCAGATATTCGAAATAAATTCGTAAAAATACGATATATTTACGCGTAAATCGAGATTTCGCGGCCGATTTCCGTCGCAGCGGGCCATTTAAATTCAAATATTCGTAATAAATTTGTAAATATACGATACATTTACGCGTAAATCGAAATTTGGCGGCCGAGTTTCGTCGCGGCCGACCCTTTAAATTCAGATATTTGGTGTAAACTCGTAAAACTACGACATATATCCGCGTAAAACGTAGTTTCTCGGCCCTTCAAACTCGGATATTCGAAATAAATTTGAAAAAGTATGACATTCCAGTGTAAATCGATTCAGATTTACAAAATAATAATACTTATTAGGACGATGTATAAACACGTAAAAATACATTTTTCGGCGTTTTACCGCCACGCCTGACTTTTAGATTCAGATTTACGAAATATTATGATTTATTTTCGCAAAAAACAAATTTTTTCGAATTACACGAAAAAATTTTCGTGCGCGGACAAAAATAAATTTCGAATTACGAATTAACGAATTTCGAATTAAAAAAATTTTTGTATGAAAAATTTTTTCTGCGGAAAAATTTTTGGCGAAAATTTCGAATTACGCGTTTTTTCGAATTATCGGGGTTCGAATTAACGGGGTTCTACTGTAAATCTGTCTAATTACAGAAATAAAATATTTGTAGTTGCGTGTGTGGGGAAAAGATAACTTTTCATAAAAAAATTTAGAACTTTTGTGTTCATAATACTTAGCGAGGAAAAGAGTTTTGTGTTCATAATACTTAGCGAGGAAAAGAGTTTTGTGTTCGTAATACTTAGCGAGGAAAAGAGTTTTGCCTTACCGTCATAAACTCATCGAAGTAGAAGACAGTCTGCTTCCAGTGAGTGTAGGGCGCCTCAGGAGCCGTGCTGAAGCCGAGACGCTTGTGGGATTTGGTGAACTCCACGTTGAAGAAGGTCACCAGGGCTTGGACAAAATCGTTGCGACGGACCTGACAAAGTATAAACACGTTAAAATAGTTGGGGAGCAAGCAAAATATGTGCAGACGCATTTATCTTGCCGTGAACAGAAAGGGCGTGGAAATAGTAGTGGAAAAAAAAGACAATGGTGGGGGGTTTTGTATTCGATTTTTGGTATCGGAACAGCAATGAAGGCTGTGCAGAACATCGAAATGAATAGTTTCACTATAGCGAGCTTTGTGGGGAACAGGTCAGCAATACTTAACAGCCTGTTAAGACTAATTACTCGCATAAATATTATAAGAATTAATGAAGATGCAAACATACCAATAGGCTGAATCTTGAGGAGAAGTCCAGATCAGCTTTCTGTACTGTATACAGATCAATTTCTTTCAATAGGGAGGAGTTAGTCACAACCTGGAAAACACATTGAAAATATATAAATATAACTTAACCGTTTGATTGCCAATCGTCGACTTTCGTCGACATTCGTCGATTCGTGTTTTAACGAAGATTGCCGATCGTCGATTTCCGTCGATTGCGTCAGTCGTGTTCTGATTCGAGCGTACGTCGGGTGCGGTGCTGCGGCGTTGGTAAATATTATACTAATATTATCTTAATAGTTGTAAGATCGTAGTAAACCGTTAAAATTTCAGATTCATTTATTATTTTTTTTATTTTAGATAATTGAAAATATAACGTCGAGGGCGTTCTCTGAAATGTCTGACAGCGGGAGCGACGATTTCCACTCCTCTAATTCAAGTTCGAGTAAGAGTAGCTCTGATGAGAGTGATGTCAGTGATGTCATACCTGTGTTTCCCAACCGCAGGATGCGAATTTCCAGTAATTCTTCGGATCGTGACCAAGAAATGGAGAGTAACACCGGAAATTACTCATTTCAAATGTACCTCCCGGAACCAATTTTTCTACGGAAAATTCTCATTTTTTCGAAACGCCTGGACTTCGGGATCCTCCTCCGCGTGATTCTAAACCAATATCATATTTTGATTTATCGAAATCCTTGAAAATTCAAAGAATTTATGAGGTTTTAAAAAAATATATAGTTTCATAAAAAATAATGTTTTTTTGGTGGCATTTTACAAGCAAATGTATGAATTTTTTGGCACTCAAACGGTTAATAGCTAGCAAGCCAATGGGATTATGCCATACCTTATTGGGGTTTGTTATGAGACTGTGAGAGTTGGGGGGGAAGGAGATGGGAGGTGGAAGAGCGAGAAGTACATGGCTATTCAGATCTGGTCATTAACCAGTCAACTGTGGTTCGACCGCCGGCGGGCTTTTTTGAAATCCGGCGGTTTTTTTTTTTTTAAATGCGATTTTAACCCTTATGGATAAAGAATTTGTATGAAGTAAAAGGTCAGAATCGCTTGCGCCAAGTTCGGACTAGAATTAGCTTTTTGTTTGATGAGGCTACGAGCCCTGTACATGTAAATATAAATTATCTATGGTAAAGTGGCGTCGCTTGTTTTATGAGTTTCTTTCCAACGGTCGGTTTCTGAGTGAGCGTTAGCTAAAAACGAGATTAATCAGTTAATTCAACAAATAAACGTAAGTAATTGAGTTTTTATACATAGTTCATTGACCAAGTAATGTGTTTTGATAAATATAAATCATTTTTGATATTGTAAATTTATAAAAGATGACGTAAAAGTTCGCAAAAATTTTGCAGGAACAATTTTTACTTTTTGGATGGAGTTATGTACATGATATATTACATTATTTGGAGTTATTCGTGTATCATTGTATGGATAAAACAATTGTTATTATATATCGAAGCTCTCTTTTTGTCAATACTTCGTGATTATTTTTAAAAAAAATGACATGTCATGTCATGTGTCAAAAAAATAGCTGCGCGTAAATATTTGATTTTTAGATGGGAATATTTACGTGATCATTATGTTATTTTGAGTTATTCGAATGTCATTATGCAGGGAAAACAATTGAGATTATGTAACAAAGCCATTATATAGTCGATATTTAGTGAAAATATTTAAAAAAAATAAGTTGTGCATCTCTACCGTTTCACACAAATACATCGAGATTACTTTACATGTGTTAGTGTTTCAACCGACAGCGCCACTTTTTTTACTGCTAGCGGCAGATTTTAAAAGTTGTGTTATCAAGCAATTCGCGTAGATTGTACAAGCAGGTCCAAGAAAATGTAAACTATTGTTTACGGAAATATTTTTATTGGTATTTATTATTTATTATGAAAAATAGTAATAAATATCACAAAAGTCACAGTATTAGTAAATATCACAGTTGTATAGGGTGTCCCAAAAAATAATAAGAAAAAATATTTTTTGTTTATTATTATATATACAAAATTTATAAATACTAGTATATGTCTGATTGTTCCTATTATTATAGAATGGAGACTAATACTGGAGAGGTACGCGGTAGAAGGACTGGTGAGGCAGCGCCGGACGGAGAGGCAGCGCCGGACGGAACGATGGTATGTTTTTTATTGTTATTATTTGTGTATTAGTAGTAGTTATATTAGGTTGGTTGTTTGCTTTTTTTTTTTTATAGTGAATACCTCACAAGAGTCCCAACTGCTCCCGTCTGGAGCCAGTGAGACTATGGCATCCCCAATTGGGGGATGTTGTGAGGCTGAAGGTAAGTGGGGAAGGGAAAGAGGAAGGTGGGGAAGTACCTGGCTATTCAGATCTAGTCACTAAACACGGCTAAAGCCATTTGGAGCAAAGTTTCAATTCTGAATGGTGGTCTTACACCAGGGCGATACTGGTAGTATCTTCCACTCTGGAAACTGCTTAATTTTTTCCAGAATTGAAAGACATTAGTGTAACAATAAATGTTTATTTTTTCAGGTTCCTGGAGCCGACAGAAGAGGCGGCAGAAGCACCGAAGAGGCAGCGCCTCTAGCAATCACGGTATGTTGTGTATTAGTAGTAGTTATATTAGGTTGATTGTGTGCTTCATCTTTTCCAGAATTGAAAGACATTAGTGTAACAATAAATGTTTATTGTTTTAGGTTCCTGGTCAGCCAATAAAAAGGAGGAGGCTAGACTTGGAGGAGCCCTCGGATGATCCAACCCCTTCAACCTCTACAGCTCCAACGACTCAGGTAATTATAATAAGACTAGGCTAACTTTTACAGTGCAATTTTTGTATTTTTCTTCCTCAAGGGCGCTTTTCAATGAAAATAAAATAATTTCGCATAGCTGAATATATATTTTTTCTTTCTATATATAGGTAGTCGACAATATCATCTTCGAATTTATCGGCTTCGATAGCGAAGATGATGACGAAGATGATGTCGACGTAAATCCCGATTGCGGTGGCGATCCCGAATATATCCCGCCCCTGGGGATCGAAACGGATGTGCCTGAGGAAGAGTTGGAGCTGTTGGGGGAGGAGGAGGAAAACCCCGAGGAGCAGTCCTTCACCTGGTCTGAAGACTTCTCTTCGTTCACGGGTCAGCGGGAAAATTTTACCGTCCTTCAGCCTGGCCCATCAACAGAAGTGTTCCCTCCGACAGTCGCTGCATCTGCCTATGATGTTTTCTCCAAAATATGGGACTTGGAAACAATGTCCTATATTGTAAAGGAAACGAATAGGCATGCATGGAGCGCACTGGACGAGATAACTACCGAAGATGGGGTATTGCACATGGCCGCCCATTCCAGGCTGAGGGAGTGGCGAGATGTGACGGTCCCTGAACTGTATTTGTTGTTCGCAATATTTATGATAATGTCCATTTGTTACAGAGCTGCCTTACCAGAATACTGGACAAAAGATATTTACTTAGAGATGCCTAAATTTAGGACTCTAATGTCTTATGATAGGTTTTGTCTGATAATGCAGTTCCTCCACTTTAGTGACAATAATGTCGGTTCCCAAGAAAAGCTTGCAAAAGTTAAACCACTATTGGACATAATGAATGAAAAGTTTTCCAGTCTGTACACTCCTCGTGAAGACATTAGCATAGACGAGTCCCTGTTGCTCTGGAAGGGTCGCCTAGGTTTCAAGCAGTGCATCCGCACTAAGGCGGCTCGGTTCGGCATTAAAACCTATGAGCTGTGCGAATCAACAACAGGCTACTTGTACCGCTTTATAATGTACACGGGAAAGGGTACAGAAGTCGAAGAGAACCACCTTGGGTTTTCGAGTAAAACTTCTAAAGTTGTACTTAAACTCATGGAGGGGTTCTTTGACAAAGGGTACTGCCTTTACATGGACAATTTTTATAATAGCATGCCATTGACTAGGTACCTGAAACAAAGGAATACCGATGTTGTCGGTACCCTTAATCGCCGCCGAAAGATGGTACCTCAGGTTATTAAAGCCATGAAGAAGAGTGTGCCACGGCATACGATTGTCGGTAGACACTGTGGTGACTTTTCAGTCGTTGCTTGGAATGATATTAAAATTGTCACCATGGTGTCTACCTTCCACAACACCGAAACGGTCATGGGTCAAAGAGGGTTAGAGAGATACCAAATGCCTCGATCTGTGGTCAGGTACAATTCCTTCATGGGTGGAGTGGATACCAAAGATTCGCTGTTGTCCACTTACCGCATGGAGAGAACGCGAGGTCACAAATGGTACATTAAGGTATTTCGTCGCCTGCTCAATGTCAGCATCCTGAATAGCTTGGTGATCTACAGGCAACTTCAACAAGACGCTGTGCCCATTCTTCACCGTACATTCAGGAAGCAATTGGCATTTGAGCTTATAGCGCGACACTCTCCCTTTGTGACAGCACCCAGACCGATTTCTTCTAACGACAGTCATATTCTTCCTGTGCACATCAGATTAGAGAATTTTTCACATTACCTAGTTGAAACCACAGAAACGGACAATAGGAATCGCAAAATACGCAAAAGGTGCGTACTTTGTACAAGGCGTAAAATAAACAAACAGGTTGATTCCTATTGCGTAAAGTGCAAAGTTTTCCTTTGCATGGCGTGTTTTGTGGTGTATCATAGAGTTGCAGATTTATAATTTTTTTTCATTACTTGCTAAAATCGCTTTTTTTCCATTTAGATTATATTTTTTCTCTTTTGTTTAGACTATTTTTTTACTTTTTTTTTTAGTTTTTTTTTTTTTCTGTTTTCATTCAAAAATATAAAAATTGCCATGACGAGGAAATTCATTATACCTAATAGTGGCAGTCCCATAATTACAGTTCAGGGAGTGTGTTAATTGTTGCAAGGTGTTGTTATTTATGGTGTTTGTTATTTATGGTGTTTGTTATTTATGGTGTTTGTTATTTACGGTGTTTGTTATTTGCTGCATTGGTGTTTTTATTTTTTTCTTGGATGTTGGTATTTGTGGTTGTTTTTTGTACATTGTGTGTTTGTTATTTGTGATGTTTCTTATTTGTTGCGTGGATGTTATTTGTTGCTTGGTTGTTATTTTTTGTATGGGTATTTGTGTATTGAATTGAAACGCAAGTGCATTGGTTAATATTTCATGTCCATTCATTGTATCTTCCACTTTTTAGGAGGATAGAAACAATGTCTAAAAATTGACATATTATCATAATAAATATGTATATGTAAAATAATATTTTTCGTAGTCGAGAGCCTGGCCTCTGGACCAAAGTTTGAAAAACACATATTTCATATAATATAAAATGAAATAAATATGATGAAACATAAATCTCCGACTTTTATTTTTATTGAACCACCCAGTACTTGAAATTGAAAAAATGCATTTTATGTTATATAAAATTGAAATAAATATTATGAAAAAAAATATCACTAAAATTTATTTTTATTCTCCTTGAATCATGATTCTTTGAACCACTCTGTATTTCGATTGTAATGTGTATACAAGAATGGCGGCCATTTTGGAATTCCAGATATTGAAATAGACTTCAAATTGGTGAACTGTCTGAGGTAAATATTCTACATATTAGCATTGTTTTGGATATAAATTCATTATCGAAATAATAAGTGTTAGGTACCATTAGAAAAGTAATTCTATCTAGTTTATTTTGATGTAATTTTTACAATATTTCGCAATATAATTGTGTCAAAAATCAGGCTGGTAAAGTGACGGCAAAAATGTTAGAAAATTTACATCATAGTGCATAAATATATTTTTAGCATTATTTATTTACAGGTTTCTAGTATAAAAAAATATTATTAGTAACAACAATAGTATGAACTACCAAAAACTGAAAGAATTGCTTTCATAACTTTATACAATACGACACAAAAAAATTCTAAAGTGCACGCTTGGCGTGAGATTTTTTTTTGAAAAGCCTAAAATATTTTACATTTTCAAAACAACGTAAATGCCATTATTTCTTTGAAAACACCTTTGGTTTGTTTTTTTTCATATAGGCTATTTATTCAGGTTTGTGTGGAAATAATAAAATCCGTTTATATTCATAAACATAATTTTTTTGACAATTGTTTCCCGAACGGGGGAATTTTTTATTAATTTTTCAGATAAAGTTAGCTATTCTGGGAAAATGTCTTACGATATAATCATGAACTATATATGAATAATTAGCTACATCATCTGGTAAACAGAAAACAATAAAAAAAAAAGCAAATACTTAGTTTTTTTTCCGAAATTTGAGAAAAAACTCATCAAGGTAATTTTCGCGCTGTTTCCGAAATCTGCCCCACTTTCAAGAGGTTAAACAAGGCAAAAGCCGTTTCAAGCGTATCTACCACCCTGTTGTTTACAACCAAAAGTAGTCTTCACATGAAAACACAGATAAATAATATTCAGGATCAAATGGTCGGTCTGCTATAAAAAGGAAGGTCTAAAATATACATTATATTTTATACTCTCTGCAAAACTGTAACTAAAATGGCATTGGTATTCAAATGAAATTAGTTTCTGTGGTGGTTTAGTCCAAGTGTGATTTTATCCGATTGTATATCGTGGACACGTGAAACGAAAGATGTATAACTACTTATATGTATGAGAGTAATCACCTGTTTGGGATCCACGACATCCACTAGAGGTTCAGAGATGGCCACCTTGCGGATGGAGCTCATGTCGAAACCGTACACATCATCCCACCAGTTGATCTTCTCGTCCTTGTACTGCCTGTCCTCAATGCCGCATATGAACAGGGTGCATCTGGAAAGATAAACATCCAAATAATGGTATTTATTAAATCAGACAACACTGTGTTTTTATAGAATATGTAGTAAAATTATTAATTGTATTCGATTTTTGGTATCGGAACAGCATTGAAGGCTGTGCAGAACATCGAAATGAATAGTTTCACTATAGCGAGCTTTGTGGGGAACAGGTCAGCAATACTTAACAGCCTGTTAAGACTAATTACTCGCATAAATATATTCATGGTAACACAATATAAAACATATATCTTATTATTAATGACAAATAATTACATTGGAACAAAATTGGCCAAGGGTGGTGAGGAGGAGAAGAGGAAGAAGGTGGGGGGAAGCACCTGGATATTCAGATCTAGTCACCAAAGACGGCTAAAGCATTTTCAAGCAACACATGGGGTGGTTTTATGGCAACAAAACTAATGATATGTTATAGACTGGGATTTCAGTACAATGAACCCAACGTCATCGGATACACAGATGAAACTACTTTGTAGCGAGAATGGACGTTTAGTAAGCCTTAAAAATGCAGGTCTGTCGGTGCGCCTTATGGAGTTGGAACAACACTCCCAACAGTTGGACGATTGCGAGGACGGGCAGTTCGTGCACGCTGACTCAAGTTTGACAGAGTTGGCGGTAAACACCGCACAAGTCAAAGGGTTTTCGTATGAACCTGTCCTCTACACATTAGTGTGCGTTCACGCTTGTCAGGCAATCGAGACAGACACTTCGTACAATTATTTAATTTTTTTCACGCCAACGCCGTTGATATTACTATGGGAGTGTGGCATAACGACTCGATACTATTATTTTTGGAGCTTTAAGAAGCGTAACCAATATAATGATACCCGTAGCATCACCTGCACAAAAACAAAGTGTTATTACCCGATGCTTGGTTATGAATTGCCACCTTCATGAATATGCCAGTGGATAAGTGGAGAGGCACTGATAAGATACAGCATGGCCGCAGCTTTTACTTCGATGTCTGCCACAATAATATACATTTGTAGTTCGGAGTTGGACGATCGTGTAGTGCCAGCATTAAGGCTAGCCGTCACTGTTAATCACTAAACATAGCTGAAGTTGTACCTGTCGGGGAACAGCATGCCATCAGGTTTGAGCCACTTGTCTCGTGCGTACAGAACAGTGTCCAGCATGCTCTCGTAGAACAGGCAGTAGCCCATCCACTCCGAGATGATGATGTCCACTCCCTCGATACCATCGGGAAGGCTCACCTCTTCAACCTGGAAATATCCCAAATTATTCATAAAATGAAAGTTTCAAACTAGATTATGATAGCTTTCAACCAAGATGAAAGAAACAGTGACAGCAAAATAATGTAAGGTAAATATACAGAAAATAGGGACACGGTTAATACCAGTGGCGGCTCGTAACTCTGGGGTGTGATAGAGTGCTATGTTTGAAAAATTCAACATTATTGATGTTGTTTAGTCCAAAATGATTAATTATTTTTTGTGAAAATTGGGTTTTTTGTGTGAAGATTTTCAGGAAATTTCAGTTTAGCGGTGCGCTGCATCATTTCCTGAATATTTTTGTACAAAAAACTGAAATTTAAAAAAAAAACCTTTTAGACCAAAACAACATCAATGCCATTTTTTAATACAGGGTGTCCGGGGGTAAAGTGCACTAACTTCGGGAGGTGATTCTACATGATGGTAGAAGTAAAAAAGATAAATGATTTTTTTCGAAATTCTAACTATCTTCTCTCCATACAAAAATATTTTTCCATAGACGTATATTTATTTTCCCATCCAAACAATTCAACTTTTTAACCTTAAACCATTGGAATTTCGAAAAAGTTATTTATCTTTTGTACTTCTTAAATCGTGTAGAATCACCCCCTGAAGTTAGTGCACTTTACGCCCGGACACCCTTTATTAGCACTCTAGTTCACCCAAAAGTCATGAGTCACTAGCCACCACTAGTTAATACTAGAATAGGTTTTTGTTTTTTAAACTCAAACTGAGAACCTATTTTAGGTTCTTGGGTTCATAGTTTAGGTTAAATAATAGAATAAAAATCAAACTTAAAACATCAATGGAATAATTGGCTGCCAAGTGAACAATCAATTTTAATTTCAAAATGCAATATTTTCCATTTCCGGTTAATGAAATACTCATTTCTAATTGTTATCTGAGTGATATAAAGTGGTTTTAAATTTAAATGTGCGTATTAACCGTGTTGCACTTTTCTGTATACATATTTACCTAATATAAATTCCCATGTATTTAATTAAGCCCATAAATTAGGCTTTGAGATTAGTGCAATACCTGTGTGAAAACCAGAGATGTGCAAAATGGGTACCCAAAACCATTTGAAATGCAAAATGGAAATGGGTCAAAACTTTTCCATTTGAAAATGCAAAATGGTCTTTAGAAAAGCATTTAAAATGCAAAATAACTATTTCCAAAATGCATTGAAAATGCAAAATGGTTTCTCAGTTCAAACAATCAAAATAATTATAGAATTTTGTCATTTAATAATGGACATCAACGTAGAACAAACATATTACATGATGGTAAATCCAAAGACACCACGACTACAGATTATGAAACCACAAAAAATTTTCGCGGGACATGTTGCCAACGTAAAAACATAGAAACTGCTATCTAACATTTAATATTACAGCGTCATGGCCCCATGTTCAGTATTTTTTGTAATGGTATCACTCAATTGCCAGGGCTCCTACCAAGGAGCAACTTGACAAATGTAAATTATCTCTCGTAGCGAGGTTGAGGACCGACTGATATTTGGGGCTTATGAAAGATGAGTGGAGATAATAGGAAGAATGTTGCAAAAAAGCATTTAAAATGGAAAATGCATTGAGAAAAGCATTTAAAATGCAAAATGGTTTTTAGAAAAGCATTTAAAATGCAAAATGGAAAATACCCATTTTGCATTTCCATTTGAAATGGATTTATTTGAAATAAAGCACATCTCTGGTGAAAAGCGACTACATACCTGTGAAAAGTTCTTTACTAAGATTTAAGATTTTCACGGCCAAAAGTATTTTTGTTATTTGTTTTTGGGGTGTTATGCCGTGTTGCGCTAACTCCTTCTTTAGCCAACGTTTCGGACAGCATTGCAGTGTCCATCATCAGAGATGTGTTATTTGAGGTTGTGTTAAAAATGTGAGCTTAATGAGCATAAGCTCACATTTTTAACACAACCTCAAATAACACATCTTCCCTGATGATGGACACTGCAATGCTGTCCGAAACGTTGGCTAAAGAAGGAGTTAGCGCAACACGGCATAACACCCCAAAAACAAATAACAAAAAAAGTTCTTTACTAAACAATTATAATTATTGCTTTTAAAAGTGGTAAATACTCCTTTTCCATAAACTTTGTATCTAAAATGTTTTGATAACATATTGCGAAATAAAAAACATTTGCGTGTTGTTTATTCTTAAAACACAAAATTATTTTAAGACAAAAGACTAGTTCCGTTAGTAGAGTGTGAAATTTCAAATAAGGATAATAGTTATCAACAATAAATATTTTCCTTATCTTTAACAAGCATTAAACTGTTATAATTCTGTAATAAGTACCTTTCAAACAGTTCTTATCATAAAGACATGAATTGCTGAAAAAAACTTAATAAATTTTGATAGAAAAATAAACATGCAAGTATGTGCCACTTCTTCTTTAAGTGTCCTCTCCTATCGGTGGATTCAAAGTCATGAAGAGCATGTGAAGTATCACGAGGAACATGATTGTGTCTCTTTCAGTTATTTAGTTCACCAACATTAGATTACGTAGAAGATTTAGGATTCCATTATTGAAGGTTTTGTTTTATCGAACTCACCTTTCCCTTGACGATGGTGACCACATCATCGAGGTGGTTGGCCTCAACTATCTTCCTGGCGTAGTCTACAATATTGGAGCACTCGATGGCGATGACTTTGGAGGCTCCGGCCTTGGCCGCAAACATGGACAGAATGCCCGTACCACAGCCAATATCAAGCACTACCTGGAATTATAAAAATCACATTAATAATACAACTCAAACAATAAAAAATTTTTTACAGTCTCAAGATTTTATCTGAAACTCGCAATGATAATTTTGCAGAGGTGCCTTGGACGTATAGTCAGAATGGTAGAGGACAAACTTCTGCATAAAATACTGGCGGTAATTCCAGAGGGAAGACGTTCAGTTGGCTGTGCCAGACAGAGTCGTGGAAAGCAACTTCAGCTGCTGAGCGAGGAGAGGCTGGAGGCTGATGGAACAGTTGGGCCAGGACAGGTATGTCAGGAGGCACCTTGCGGAAGTGATGGGTCCCGACGCAAATAGGACAAGGAGAAGATGATGAGAATTTTGCACGGCAAATTACATACGTACAAGAAAAAATGTATGCGTAACTATTTTTCTGACTAAATATTATCAATATGAATCCATCTTCACTAGATAAATTTTGGCAACTTTTCAGGAGACAAAACCCTCCCATTAAAATTTTACATTATATCTATTGGAAGAGGGTTAATTGATCGCACATTAAATTACAAATCACGCTATACAATGAGTTTAAGGGGGGCATCAGCACGGGTAAAACACCCAATGAGCACAATAATGTTTTAAAATACCTAAGTAAGCCCGTTGTCCCATGGGTCGGTAAGCAATCGACATAAACGAGTGCTGTAAGACCCTGCGCAGAAAATTAAGTTCGCCATAGTAAGGTAACAGCCTGCGCGCAGTTTAGTGAGGAACTTTTCTGCACAGGTTCTTACAGCATTTGGTTTATGTCGATTGCTAACCGATCCGTGGGACGACAGGCTGAAGTTATTATAAAAATAAAATTTAAAAAAGAGCATTAGCGATTTGATAAACTTGTTGAATTCCGCAGCACGCTTCATATGCAAAAAAATTATAAATGGCACTTGGTTTCAACTTAACTACTACAAGAAATAACTATACATATCGGCGGAGATAATAATAAAAGATGCATAGTTCCATTTTTCCTCAATCAAAGTTAAGTTTGAAGGTTGGGAAATACTATTAAAAATAAGCCAAACTAACACCCTAAAAACCAATTTTGAGAATTTTTACTTAAACCCCCGAATTAAATAGTTGTCTCCATTAGATATTTAAGTTGAAATCAAGTGTTGATTATTTAAAGAGCTTTTTACATGACAAGTTTACCAGTGATTTAAGATGAAGCTATTGCTACTGTAAAATGTTCCTATACATTGTAAATATCTGGTTTTACTAATATTTTAGTTTTTCTAAAAATAATTTCATAAAAGCAAAGGTGGGTTATAAACAGTTAATGTCAATATGGTAAAAATCACTTACATTATTCACTTTTCAACAAAAGTGAATAATGTCAACGACCTTCAGAAAAAGAAGTAAACTCCAGATTCTATACAATATAAATCTCTAAAAAACTAAACAACCATTTTTTTAAAACAATTAAATAATAGACAACTTTAAAATATTTTTGGTTAGGATTGCACAGAACCTTGAAAAGCACATTGCTCATAACCTTCATGGCAATAAGGAAATGCCAGTCAGGCATTGAAACAAACAAAAAAGCGAAATGAGAAAAAAAAAATAAGTTGTACTTGCAGAAAACATTTAGAACCCATGCATGCTATGTACGGTTTTTCGGGTAGGAAAAGCAATTTATTTCCTGCAAGTGTTTGATAATAAAACAATATTTCGGAGAAGTTTTAATTGATGTTTGGTATTTACCTTTCCCTTGAAAAGATGCTTGTTATGGTACATGGCATTTCTGTATGTGAGGGTTCTGACTTCATCTTTTAGCATCTCTTCGTGGATGCCGAAGTGGGCATAGGAATCAAAATAATAATCCCGCGAAGTCATCTCCTCAGCGGTCACATTCTTATCCGGTCCTAAAAATATAACTCACGATATTTAGATACCGACATTGCACAAAAACATAAAGCGCAATAATTATTAATAGGCATGTGCATCATAAACGCTAAGAAATTTACCATTTGATTCCGGGACCGGTGTGGACGCCGAAGATCCGGTGATGTTAACATCCATGTTTTCCATTATTTTGATCTAAAATTCAACAAAAAAACACGGGTTTAAACAGTGAACTAAGGCGCACAACCGAGACCTTAACGAGACTTAAATCAAAGGGGAAAATGCCGAAAATAAATTAACCCCTAACACAAAGACATTTTGAAAAAGCGGCAAAATTATCACGTGTTGGTAATTTGGTTCAATCACTTTCAAACTTGGACAAATGTCGTGATATATTATTATTATACATTTAATTACATAAACCATTTGTACTTAAAACGTGTTCTCACCGATAAAATCACAAAATATAGAAATGAAAAACGCACACCAGTCAATCAAACTCCCGGAAAAAAAGAATGATTCAAGGTTGGGGTTAACAGCAACGAAGAACTGAATTTGCTTTATTTAATTCGAAGTAAGAAATCATTACGGGGTAAGTTGATATAAACTATAAAAATATATTAGGGTTCGTGTCCCGTTGGCGTCATGTATCTTTTATCAGGAGATTTTTCAATGTGGATGAGTGTTTCAGGCGAATAATTATTGCTTGTAAAATAATTATAAAAATATATTTATGAAGTTGGCTATCGTCGTAGACGGGTTTCCAACTTTAGTTGTTCAGCAAAAAACTTTATCAACTTTGTTGAAAGAAGTTCACACTTGCCGATAAGCTTTCAAGTGTCCATCAAGAGTCATTCAACAGAGCGTTGATCTACTAAAATCGAAACATCTGAACGTTACCGATGTTATCAAGGTAATCTTCATCCCGCAGCACCCATCAGGCTGCAGTGCAAAATAACTCAGTGGATTTACATTTGTAAACTCGTACTTGACGCATGCATTTTAAAAACCATGAAGAACGGCGGGATCTTTCTTTGTCTCATCTTTCATCAATTTTCCGCATTTTTTGACATTTCGACAAAGAAGGTGAAGCATATTATCGTTACATAAAATATATAATGTATAAATATACGTATGAATATATTTTTAATTTTCTGTAGTTTGATGAAGTGCATTCCACAGCATTTTCAGTTATTTAGGGGAATATTTATAAGACAATTTATGAGCAGTTATATTAATATAGAAGGGGAAACTATAAAAGAGAGATGATAACCGGATAAAAAGGCTTCATGAAAAGAAATACTGTCAAAAAATGTAATGTTTTACAAATCGTCAAAAAAAGATAAACAAAGATTTCTTTATTTATTTTGAAGAAGTAAAATGTAAATGCCAATAGGCTTTGACACACATACACTTCGAACAGCGGTATCACGCGCCGCCGGTATTACCAGGCCGCCGCGCAGGACTTACTTTCAGACTTTTCTGCGCGGCGGCCTGGAGTGGTGCGTGCATAAATAAACCACTCTGGTGCGTGGTACCGCCGCTCCGAAGTGTATACGTCAATGAGGATTAATAAAGAAAATCATTCAACAAATGAAGTGGAAAGTGTTTATTTTATTATAATTTAATCTTCACTGTAAAACAGAAAATCTCTTTCTAAAGGCTCTGGTAAACGAGCAATTTTCGACGACAATTTCTTGCTGCCAAGATATTTCCGTATTGTAAGTCAAGATTGCGCAAGATTATCGTGTATTGCCTATTCTTGTTGAAGTATTGTCTGTTTAGTGGTGAGTTCGATCGGCCACTGCTACCGTTCAAGTTTGGTGGAGTTATTGAAGAAGATTGTGTTTTTGTGTTTGGTGAATTTGTCTTTTAAATTACGGCAATCTCGAATGGATTCAATAATATTGACTGCAAAGACAATTTTTCGGCAACAGGCAATAATACGCAATTTATCTTTTTCCTAAATTTGCATAGATTTGTAACTGGAATTTTTAGGTCGTTGCGACTCTTTTCAGTTCGTTTCGATTTCTATCAGGAACTGTGATACTTTGAACTATCAATTTAGCTGCCAAAAATAAGATCAACGTATTATGCCATTTTATTTATTATATTAAATTCAATTCTTCGATAAAAAGTATTGATGAAGATTACCCCGCATTTCTTGTGATATTATTTTAAATAAATGTGCGGAAACAAAGTTTGACGGTACTGGCAGCATTCAAGTGACATTTCCGCAACCGCCATCTTTAGGCAGACTTCCTTTCACGCCGTGCGTTTGCGAAAAACGGTCGCATCATGGGCCACGAAAATATCTGGTTTTCTCACCCCCGCAAGTTTGGTCCAGGATCACGGTCTTGGTAAGTCAATTATTAATTTGGTCCTAAAAAATACCACAAATCCATACTGCTACCTCATTTGGGACTTTGACAGGCGAACCCCGTGTTAAATTTCTTCAACGTGGTCTGCCATTAGTGATCCTCTGCTGAATATTTACATGTCTAGTGCATCTTGAGTAGACTCAATAGAAATCTACCTACTTGGAAGTCGATTTTTCTCAATTTTTTATTTAAAATTTCTGTCTCTAAACTTTATCTTTGTACGGAAATGTTTACAAGAAAACATAACCTCAACTTCGCCTGTCAGTGTGTACTTGCGCATGGCCGGTGTTTAGCTCTTTGACGTCACAATGTCTATAATATTTTTCTATGAAGTAAACTTAACTCGACTCGCTTATAACATTGGCCTTATTGTAGAAACTGCAATTTTTTGTTGGGTAGTTAATAAGAATTATTGAAATGTATTCAGTTGTCGAATTACTTTTTTTAATATGCGAGTAATTAGTCTTAACAGGCTGTTAAGTATTGCTGACCTGTTTCCCACAAATCTCGCTATAGTGAAACTGTTCGTTTCGATGTTCTGCACAGTCTTTAATGCTGTTCTGATACCAAAAATTGAATACAAATCTTTTATTTTAGCTAAGGATATCTTTATTATTTTTAATATTGTGCTTTTAATCATTTGTTTATTTTTTTTGTTCTGTGCTGTAGCCGTGCCTGCTCCAACAAGCATGGACTCATCCGCAAATATGGACTGAACCTTTGCAGACAGTGCTTCAGAGAATACTCCAACAAGATTGGATTTAAGAAAGTAAGTCACCATTTTATTTCAACTGAAGGTCACCCATTTTGCAAACTACCTTTTCTCCAATGTTACATTGCTCCCTTTCATAATATGTCACTGATAAAATTGGTGATTATTTTTCTAATCGCTACACTTTTATTTACATGCTCATTATAGCTCATTATTTTGGGTTAAGTAAGTAATTGATGCGTATTTAGATTGAAACGAAGCTTTGGCAAATATTAAAACCATACAAAAATCGTGGAAAATGTATAGTTTTATAAAGGAAATTTAGAACTTTGTTTGAAAAAAAAAAATTTTTAAATAGTTGTTTCTTGTAGTGATTAAGTTTAAATGAAGTGTAATTTCCTAATAATCTGTACCTATTAAAAGTGCATTGGTTAGATAAAATTTTACCTAAATAGTGTTTACTTGTTTGTGGTTGAAAATCGAAAAATGATCCGACATGTTTTCAATATCACTGTCATTTTATACCTAAAGCCCCCATTACACGTTGGCCGTTGCACGTGTTGGCCGGCCAACCTGATTATTGTCAGTTTTCATGCACACAATAATTTGGCGTCAACGCCATTCACACGTTGGGCCAACAAGAATTTTTAGGCAATTTAATTACTAATTAAGATCATATTGTATTTTTAAATGTTTTGGATGCCAAGACGTGAAGTTTTTGCATTATGGTACAATACCATTCAGATGCTCTTGGTTTAAAATTTAATTTGTTAAAGTGCGAGTAATTAGTCTTAACAGGCTGTTAAGTATTGCTGACCTGTTTCCCACAAAGCTCGCTATAGTGAAACTATTCATTTCGATGTTCTGCACAGCCTTCAATGCTGTTCCGATACCAAAAATCGAATACAAAAGTTTTTATTTACGTGGAATATTTAAAACTTATCCCTCAACTTATTTCGGTCATATATTGGGCACAAGGTTAGACCATTTATATATAAATAAGTGAAGGATGCAGAAGTCCCTTTCAGCATTTGTTTTTTTTACTGTAATTTTGTGTACAATATTTGTTTTGTTATTATTAACCTTACTCGATGCCAATCATATAGCAATAATTTAAATGCCAATTATTTATGACATTGCTATAATAAAAATCCCAATTTTATAAGTTGTTCATGAATAAATTATTACATTAATGTTGTTTTATAATTTTTATTTATCAAATAATGCCATTTTATACAGTGAGCACTCGGTAATACAAAAAGATAAATAGACTAGACTAACAAAATATATTTTAATGGAATGAAAAAATAATACAATTTTTTTTAGGAAAAAGCAAACTTATTTACAATTCAGTCATTCTTGCTTACATGTAATAAAGGTCTTGTAGAAAAATATTCAGCAAACTTCTAAGTATTTTTTTAACGTTATTAACCATTTGTTTCTTTCTTTACAGCTGGATTAAATTTTCTACCTTGGGCTGGTAGCCGCCTTAACATAAATGGGCCATTATCATCTGTACACTTTATGCTTATATTGAAATGTACATTTCCAAAAATGATTGCATATTTATATTAAAGTAGTTGTCAGCTGAATCTGTCTTTCATTCCTCACGTCTCCCTTTTCAGCAGGTTCCGTTGGAATGTGTTGAGACCGGATCCAACTCTCTGAAATCATAAGTAAACAGTGCAGGAGTCATATCAACGGAATATGTAATTACTTTGTTGCATTGATAAGGATTACGAATTTGATAAGCTTTTTTATTGTACATATTTGGTAAAATAGGTTATTGTGGGGTAAATTCTATCTGTATAAATAAAAATTCTCATTTGTTAAAAATCTTAAATCTCCGAAAGTTCATCACCGATTGCTTTGAAATTTTTATACAATGTTGCATTCGAATACGGGTGTTATTATATAGATGTCACCTGTGACAGGTAAAAACATGCTTTTCAGAAAAACAGCACCATCTGTTGGACAATCATGCTTTTGTTGAAAAACAGCTCCATCTGTTGGATGTAAAAAAAAACACATACTATTGTTTCTCTATCTGCGCAGATAGACTGAGCCACAGCGATCTGTGGTTGGATACAGCTAGTGTTTCGAATAACAATGCTATACTTTCTTATTTCGGTGTAGACCAATGATACTCAACCTTTTTCTTCTGCGGGCCACATTCATATGTTTGTAAAGCTACGCGGGCCGCAACACTATACTGGTATGACAAAATATATCATGCAACCCACCACCCCCGTTTTTTTGGAAAACCATTTGAGTAACCATCAGTGTTGCGGATCTTGGCCTAATGTCACCGTTTTTCAAACTGAAATTCGGCTACATTAGGCTACTTAATAATTCTAATGAACTCACATAAGTTCTGCCACATATTCCCCACAAATTTATTCTACGTGAGCTTGATTCCCCCTTTTATTGTTCGAAAACCATGGGGAGGGGGGGTTGTTAGAGAATTTCTGTAAAACATTATTCCCCACAACAATTTTTCGAAATCCATGGGGAAGGGGGGGGGGTAGATACGAAATTCCATTTCGAAAAATTCCTCACATTTTTCCGGTCGCAAAAAATATTATATCAAATACCGGTGTATTTATGTTTAAAAGGTAAGTTCAAGAGGTTTTTGTTACGTTTTGTTTTTTTTTTTTAAATTATTATTTGTGATTTGGCTGATTTAAATAACTTGCTGACCTGTCGCCTTTTAGATTTCTTCGTCGCTGATTCTCGTTCTGATTAGCCTAAATGGCGATAAATCGCCTTCGTTGGCAACACTGGTAACCATTTAACTTTGGAGCTGTCAAAAATTTATGTGTTGCCACGAGCAAAATTATTTGCGCGCATATTTGTCCGTCAAATCTTTGTTTTTTGGAGATAGATCTAGCGTGTGCAGTAGCAACACTCTTTTACCAGATCTGATGTTGACACGACAACGACTATCCTCTTCGGGTTTCAATGTCTGTACGTCAAAGTCGCAATTAATTTCAAATTAACGTGATATAGAATGCCAGTTTTTGAAAATCATGTTCCTGATATTAAATGTATTGAGGGCCGCACAAAATAGCTTGGCGGGCCGCATGCGGCCCGCGGGCCGCAGGTTGAGTATGGCTGGTGTAGACAATCAACTGGCAGCCTTTGTAGTGTAGTGTAATAAATATTCTATATACACAATAGTTCTATCAGGCGCTCACAAACTTATTTGCATATGTCTGGTTTAGAACCCGGCACCTCTGGATTTAAGAATAGTAATAAGAAAGCTATGCTCGAGAATCTTTAATTAGATGGAAGGCTGGAGTCACGCCGGAGTGTTTTGATTATCCACTAGGAACACATTGCTAAATTGCATCTTAAGTGCTTGGGTGCAAAATCAGTTCACATTAGGGAATGGTCAAGTCAGAAGAACGAAGTCACCCTCAAAACTAACTAGAAAGCAACTTCCTGAAGAGAATTTAATTTTAAAGTCTCGAACTTGTTTGCTGGATAATGTTGATAATCCATCTATAAGTACTCTTGGAGAGTTTCAACTTCTCCGCAAAGAATTTTGGAATAATGAAGAAAAGTTTTTTATTTATTGTTACTTGAGGACGAAGTAGGAAACATTTGATAGGCAAATTGACTTTACCGCTGGCTCATCTATATAAATATATAACATGTGGTATACAGTACTGCATGGTAGGAAAAGTCCGGGACTCCCGAGGAAGACTTGAGGGGAACGGTCACGCGTCCCTTTTCATAGAAAACTATTTGGATTTGAGGCCAAAATACAAAATTTTTCAATCAAAGGGTGCAAATGTCTAGTACAGATATGTGCTACTTTATTTATTTGTGTTCTAAATTGTAAGATAGAGGCCATAAGCGAATACAATTTTTCACAATTTCAGAGTTAGTTATTTGTGAGTTGGTTAAACGTGATACTCGTTATATTCTACGTTACATAGATGGCGTTAATTAATTTATTTTATTAAAATATGCTTTTGGCAAGGTATTGCTTTAAAATATTAAGACAAATTATTTTTTTGCGCATGTACATTTTATGATCTATATTTCATCAAATTTGTTAAAATGGAATACCTCCAAGCTGAACTGCACAATAATTTCATCAGTTGTTTACCCCGGCAATGAATGCGACGATGGACTTCTTGGCTGGTCGGCAAAACTTGTTCCCTCCCTCCTGGCAACATAGGTTGGGGAAGCAGTCCAGGGTGCTGGAGCAGGGCCGGGGGAACAGGTCCAGCCCCTTGGGTGGAGGGGGTGAGCACTGGACATAGCTGGCCATGTTACTTAAGGCTGGAAATAACAATAAATAGCTAGACGTAATTCATTTATTTGGATAATAGGAACAAGGGAGATCGATCATGAACCATTGTTATTATGAAACCGTGTGCACAAAAGTGTCACCAACATCATTCACCCATACTACTGCAAATCGCACCTATGCACAGTGGTGCCTCGCATTTATTTCTACCAAGACCCAAGCCCATAACTTTCATTGGTTCTGTCGCTTTGACAGGTGTGGTTTAGTTGTAGCTCGGCCACAGTCTGAACGTTTTCATGCCACATCTCCACTTATTTCTAATATGTTTGGCTAAATATAACAAATCACTGATGCCACCTCACCTGTCGGGAGTGGAAAGCGCCAATAGCTACTATATCCTATTTAAAATAAAAAATAGGATGTAATATGAACAGGATGAAGTAACGCCAATATTCATCTACGGTGCCAACTTCGCACTTTTATATGAAGAAGGCTCAGAAACCTGGGAAGCGATGTTGTGCAACAAGGAAACATCAAACATACAATGATAACGATAACCGTGGTTTATACCGATACTTATTATTAATTAAACAGACTGGGCTGCTGTTAAAGAAATAGAAACATAGGAGACCATAGATATACATTTCACATAGGAGACTACACGATGAGCTGATGGCTTGAGTGCTTAAGGGAACTAAAGCAAAGAATTCACAAACGGATTTGCTCGGCGGATCGGCTCGACACACGCGAACATTCGAGCAGCAAGCATCTGGTAGAGCGATGATATGTTTAGGGAAATTTCCCCAGATCTAGGGGGAAAAGCACAGACATAGGAATTAATAGACGAGAAGATAATGGCGAGGGGTAAAATCAACTGTTGAAGAACGAAGGGAGTAAGGCTGACTGTGATTCGTCAATAAATCAATCTGACAGTAAATAGGCATCTCGCATTATAATATCACCATTTAGTTCTTAAAAGTAAAATCTGCTTTTGAATGAATAGACATTTCTACATGGGAGCCACAGACATAGGAATTAATAGACGAGAAGATATGGGCGAGGGGTAAAATCAACTGTTGAAGAACGAAGGGAGTGAAGCTGACTGTGATTCGTCAATAAATCAATCTGACAGTAAATAGACATCTCGCATTATAATATCACCATTTACTTCTTAAAAGTAAAATCTGCTTTGAATGAATAGACATTTTTACATGGGAGCGCAAATTACTCGCCACGTTATGAACAAATTTGCGAAGTCCAAATTCGGCAAAGTAAGGCAGCTTCTATTTTCAGAGTCGTAGTTAGTTTCAGAGTATTTAGTTAAGACACTTTTATAAATGTTCATAATTTACTTCCCAGCAACCAACCAGCTTTGTGTTTCGCGTCCAGACGTTTCTCGATGTGATAGTAACAACTGATTCATATTATACGATGTGAATATGCTTAAAATAAAGTAAAATAATGCTTATATATGGAATGTAATACGACAATTGGGTTTATTCTCTTTTTTCACATCTATTTTTACCAGTTTTCATAGTACAAGTCAAAATTTTGCCGTGTTATTTAGTAAAATGAACCGATGATGCCTCGACCATAGTTCGCACAAGAATGATGACGTCACGTTTTCAAATTTCATTTGAGGCCATACGCGAGCCCAGCCGGCTCAATGGAACCGGTATGGGGAGTGGGGATAATACGCTTTTAATCACTTAGGGCAGGTCTACTAATATTCATATGTCTATGATGGGAGCGCAAATTACTCGCCACATTATGAACTAATTTGCGAAGTCCAAATTCGGCAAAGTAAGGCAGCTTCTATTTTCAGAGTCGTAGTTAGTTTCAGAGTATTTAGTTAAGACACTTTTACAAATGTCTCATAATTTACTTACCCCAGTAAACAACGATGAGCACACTTGAGAATCGCTACATTGTGATGTGATAGTATATGTTTCTAAAACTGATCCATATAATACGGTGTGAATAAGCTTAAAATAAAGTAAAATAATGCTTACTTATGGAATGTAATACGACAATTGGGTTTATTCTCTTTTTCACATCTATTTTTACAAGTTTTCATATCACAAGTCAACATTTTGCCGTGTTATTTCGTAAAATGAACCGATGATGCCTCGACCATAGTTCGCACAAGAATGATGACGTCACGTTTTCAAATTTCACTTGAGGCCATATGCGAGCCCAGCCGGCTCAATGGAACCGGTATGGGGAGTGGGGATAATACACTTTTAATCACTTAGGGCAGGTCTACTAATATTCATATGTCTATGGGGAAAAGAAATTTCTTAGATTAAAGTGAAAAAGAAAAAAATCTAGGATAATATTCAAATTTTTGTTGTGTACTCAAAATTCTCTAGCCAATCTGGGAAAATTTCTGGAAACTTTCCATCTAAAACTAAACCACTCCCCTCCCTCCAAGGATATGACAATATTCAGGGGGAATTCAATACATAATACAAACTCATTCTGAAATTTGGGGAAAAATATTTTTGGGCGTACCATCACTGAATGAGATCTCTTGCTCGTGGACATACTCGGCGAGCCGATCCGTTGCGTACATTTAGACAGATCGACTTGTGGCGGACAGACAGACTGATGGAGGGAGCCGATCTGTCCGTCGCATAATACACGGGCGGATCCGTGTGTGAATTCTGCACATAAGTAGTCTATATTATTCTACATATTGCAATATGCTCATGGAGACATGTACCTGTTGGAAGTGGAAATCACCAATAGTAGGAAATATGAAGAGGGTGAAGTAATGCCAATTCTCGTCTACGATGCCTTTGAACCCACAACATTACTGCCAACAAGAAAAGGTTTAAGCTAGATTTTAACATAAAATAAACTGAGTGATGAATTACTCACGGCCATTAAATCGCTTTGTAGCAGGTACCAGGTCAAGTCTCGCCATGGCCGTCTTGCAGTACCTCTTTTTGCCATCGGGGCAGCATATCCTCGGCCAGCATTCCGCATCAGTCTCGCAGGTCTGGGTCTCAAACAAGAGCTCACCAAACGGCTCCACAGGACAGTCACGAGGAATCACACCGAGAATTGCTGGAATTCAAAAAAATATAGTACAATTACACCTTCATTTAGTATGATTTATGTTATAACTTATTGGACATTTGGTTATCTATTATAAAATTGTTATTAAGCAACTGGAATGAGAAAGTGCACTTCCAATAAAAGCGATTTATTGCAAATTTTTAGTAGATGTAATAAAAATTTATTGGTTCATTTAATTCCTACACGTTACTTTACTTTCAAACGAAAGAACTCAACTT
Organism: Hesperophylax magnus; assembly: GCA_026573805.1. Taxonomy (NCBI): domain Eukaryota; kingdom Metazoa; phylum Arthropoda; class Insecta; order Trichoptera; family Limnephilidae; genus Hesperophylax; species Hesperophylax magnus. The sequence continues at coordinate 5,515,556 of JAIUSX010000007.1, read as the reverse complement.
TATAAACTCATAACTACGGTTTTGATAATAATTTTGCTTAATATTCTAGTCGTTAGTTTAGGTTAGGTTAAGTGTTCATCAGCTCACTGTTTCAGTTCCAGATTAATATACATACACTAGTTGGCAGGGCCGAATTTAGGTCTAGATAACCTTAGCAGTTGCCTAGGGTGGCTAATTTTAGAAAGCGGCTATTTTAGTGAAAGTAGTATAAGATTGTTTTAGCAAGGTACATTATATTTTTTATTACTACCTACCTACAACTGTATCTGACCCGACTTTCAACACTTTTTCTGATTCCCGACATCTTCGACTTGCTGAATAACCTTAACATCACATTGTGACCTCCACCAACTCTTTTACACCGCACTAAGAAGACTAAAGTGACAATATATCATTGAATACCTATTTATTAAACGTCATATTTGGTTACGGTCTCAACTGGAAATCGACCCCAGGATCTCTGTCTTACCGGAACCACGTCTTTAACCTCCCGACTTTAAAAGAATTTAATTTTTTTACAGACAAAACTGTTTATACATATTCATATTGCATTTGTACGGACGCAAATAATTTGTCTTAATATTTATTTATTCAAATGCCATATAATGGCTTTTACAGTACAGTGATAATCGAATTACAAGCGTACAGTGATAAACAGGATACAATTAATGTGTAAACAAAAACACTATTGCAAGTGATGCAGTTATTTATATAAGTGCTGTAAGACAATGCATAATTCAAAAGAAATATATATACCAGTGTAACAATAGTTGAACTACTTTATACTAGGTTGTATAAGACCTGTCATAAGTCGAAGTATATACTATGATAATAGTCAGTAGTGAGTTCATTGTTACCCACAAAATTAATTGTACTTGGAATAGCTGAGTAGGCATCGCAATTTGGCATTAACAATTCAGTGCTGTCAGCGATTCAATGATACTTATGAACAAGAAATATTTTTTTAATAAAGTAATACATTTGTTAGCTAACACTATAAGATATCAAGGAGCCATGCAGAAGAATATTATCATTTCTGACATTGATTATTGTGTTTGAGGTATGTTATTATAGCCTTCTTATAACTATATTCCTTATAATCGTAAAGCAATACCTTGCAAAAGCGTATTTTAATAAAATAAATTAGTAAACGCCATCTATGAACACGTAGAATATAACGAGCGTCACGTTTAAACATAACAATATTATCTTGCAACAATTTTTCTTATATTTTGGCAGCTATCTTTTTGAATGATTATAAAGTTCTAAAGAATTCGTTTTTAACCTAGATAGTGTCTCGGACAAATAAATCCGATTTTTATTTAGTTGCTACAACATTTGATTTTTCTGTGTCGTGTTCATGTTTCGTTAATATTTATTAGTAATATTTTCTTCTTCAATGGTGTATTAAATTGATGGGTATATCCTTCAAAAGTTGTTCCAATAAAAATTAAATAATTATCAATTACATTAAATAAACAGAGCCGAATCTTACGTTGATGGGTCTGTTCAGTGAGAGGAGCCTCGGTGCCTCTGACGCAGACCTGGTTGCAGCACAAGAAGTCCTGTCCCAGGCTTTTCTTGCACTCACTGTGCTTTTTCACGCAGCGGACAGCGAAGAACTGGAAGGGCAGCTGCTTTGGACATACAATATCATCAGAGTTGGCTGCTTTCTTTGCTGAAAATAGATAAAAACCAACTAAAATTATCGTATTTTAAAATAGACTAATAAAACAGTTTCATTTCAACATTGAAGATCTACAATAAAACAATTTCATTTCATCATTGAAGATCTACAATAAAACAGTTTCATATCATCTTTGAAGATCTACAGTAAAACAGTTTCATCTCATCATTGAAGATCTACGATAAAACAGTTTAATTTCACCATTGAAGATCTACAATAAAACAGTTTCATTTCATCATTGAAGATCTACGACAAAACAGTTTCATTTCATCATTAAAGATCTGCAATAAAACAGTTTAATTTCACCATTGAAGATCTACAATAAAACAGTTTAATTTCACCATTGAATATCTACAAGAAAAGAGTTTCATTTCATCATTGAAGATCTACAATAAGTTGGCGATGGGCGATTCCTGAGGCCCTTGACTGGCTTGTAGACATAGATGTCCCTCACCACACGATAGAGTAAGAAGTTTACCTTTGACCGCTGTAGTAGTTTTGGGACTTTGCTTGGCAGTAGTCGGCCTCTGCGTGGTGGTGGTTGGTTTTGGTGTGGTAGTTGTGGTTGTAGTAGTGGTGGTAGCTTTGGTGGTGGTGGAAGTGCTCGTGGGCGCTGCGGCGGTGGTGACGATGGGCAGCAACTGCAGGAAAATCTGGCCAGTGTTCTCAAGGTCCTTTTGTTTCTTTCTGGAATATAATATACATATACGTATACACAACCGTACCACAATATGGCCAAATTTCATTACCTAAGTATTATTTTTTCGTTATTTTATTTTGTTTTATTTAATTTAATAATGTAAAATGGGAGTCTGATGCTCGGCTCTCGCACTCAACACGGCAACACGGAGAATTCCCTTCAAGTACCTACTTTTGCTAACATAATTCACACCTACATACGTTTCGCATCTTAATTCCGACAGATGCCAATAAATGTCGTTGTTATGAGATAATTGAAAAAAAATATTGCGGGATAGTGCTAGCAATAAATGTAATGACATTCATAATGCTGTACTGATTAATGAGAGCGAGTTTGAACATGATGAGGTCGCTGTGTTTGCCGCCCCACTGAACGTGCCGCCCTAGTGCAGTGCACGCCCAGCACAGTCTCTTACGGCGGGCCTGCCGGCGCGGTGTCTGATAATAATAATCTAAAAAAGGACTACAAACTATTGCGTGATTTTTTTGTCTATGGCCAAGTGTGGTTCTAAAGTACCTAATCTATTTTTATTTAATTTTTTTTAGAAGAATTTTTTATTACTTTGCGATGGCATTATTTATTTTGCTAAAAAGTCAAATAACTTAATTTACATCACTTTATTTTTATATAATCAATCTACATGTGTCGCGATAAACGTTCACTTCGTCAGGAGTAAATGTAACAAAGTTAAAGATTACGGTGTTACTAAAAAGCGTGGTGAAAATTTTATTCAATTGATAGACGACGGTGTATGTGAAAACATTACTAATATAGAAACTGACATAAAATAGTTCATGAAAAGATATATACATTGTTTACACAGCCAAAGAGTTGTCTGTTGCATAAACTTGAAATTTCTCATCGAATTTTGGAGTACTTCCAAGGTATTTTAAATGTGCTATATATTTCTTCTTTTTGTAGATGTCGTAAAAATAAATTCCATTTAAAGAAACTAAATAAAATTACCTTTCAGATTTTTGTATTTGAAATAGACTTTCATATGAATAAATTGGAATATTTTAATTTCAAACGTGAAAAAAAGTTGAAAAAAAACAAACTTATTTAATGATTTTATGTAAAGACGCCGTACTTCGTGGCTTCATAGTCTTCATTACTGGTTTGAGTGCATTTCCAGAGAATTATTCCAGGCTGCAGCCTGTATGAAATGGGTTATGATTTCCTTGATGATAGCCAATCTCCGATAAGAGAAGACACAAGAAAGTAGTAGGTAATATTTTGATAGCGTTTATCATTAGCCATAAATATACCATGTCTTTGCTAACAATTTTCGCGAATTTTCCTGAATATACGGTTTTCATTTGGTATTTTTGTTGCAGAATTTTAATTAACACTTGTCGGCTGTAAAAACGCCAAACGAAAACGATTTGTTCTGGAAAATCATAATTTTCGATCTGAAAACGAACGGAAGTCGATTTCAGGTTTTGCTCTTGTCCTATCATCGACATATTATCGCTGCAATAAAAATGTTATTTTTGTTGATGAAATTATAATTGGTGCATCAATTATTTTCATCACAAATTATTATTATTACAGTCAAAAATTCACCTGAAAAAAAAATCTCCAAAGAAAATTAACGACTTAAATGTAATTTATCTACGTGATATGTGATTAAGATTTTTTTTTAATTTTCACGACTCTATATTATAATGTAGTTAATTAACCATCACGACATTTTTCCGTAGCGGTAGGCAGAGCGGATAAACTCTATTTGATACATAGGTACTCCTGATTAATTATTTTTTACACGGGTTTGTAGATGAGTGTTCCAAAGCTTCGAGTTCGAACTGAAGCGTCGCGGGTGCAGCCCTCTGCGTGCTAAGTCCTCCATGAATGCGCAAGCAACAATTTCATAGGGTTAAAACTGCGACGTTTTGGTGGGAACCCAACTCTCTGGATTAATCATTCGCTAGCCAATCAAATGATTCACTAGACTTGATCTTGCCTAATAATATGCATTCATGAGCGCGCGTCCACCAGCCATTCAAAATGTACAAGCAGTGTTTCTTTCAGGTATCTACCTATATAATATACTAGCAACTAACATGTCATATGACACTCAGTGTTCCAGAAGCTCCTGATTTATCGGGAGATCTCCCAATTTTCCACTATTTTTTCCGATCTCCCGCAAAAGCACCAATATCTCTTTTAGTCGTTACGCCGCTGTCAGCTGTCAAGGTGACAGATCCCGTACAATTAAATGATTTTCCGCGGCAGCTCTCCAATTGATCTGACCCCCCTACTGCTGTAGAGATAGCTTCGTGTGACACTACATATATATGATCTGTATAAACATCTGTCAAGAAACACTGTTTACAAGGAGATATTATTATTAAATAGTATTAACTATGAATTTAATAGTTTCTGTACAATTCTACTTACACGTTCTGTTTCTTGTCCCGCCTGACCCCTTTGGTGCACCGCTTGCCTTGGCTCTCGCTCTTGCAGCAGACGAAGGTGGGCCCCATGAGGCCGCAGTCCTGCGGGGTGGAGCAGGGCAAGGGGAAGAACTCGAAGGGTATGCTGGCGGCGGGAGGGCACCGCAGCTCTGACTTGGCAGCTTTCACGGGGGAATTCACTGGAAAAATAGAAACAAATTAATGGTTAATATATCGTTTAAAAATATATTTATAATATACCGTGGTTTGCGGCATGGATTTGATTCGCATGCCAATCTATTGTTTTATTCCGAGATTGATGAATTTTTTGCACACTTGACATTCTAAACAAGAGGAAGGTCCACATGAGATTTAGAAAAACCACACCTGTAGAATTTTTGATACTTTTTGATAAAATTTTGCACACTTGACTGGCGTTCCAAGTAAACCCGGCAAACGCCCGAACCTCAGCTAGTCTCCAAGTAAAGACTAAAGCATTTGTCGAGAGATTTTTGTTCTCTTTCAAACGAGTGGGGTTTTATTAAATATTTTCACGTTTTAGCCAAATTATTATCGTTTTTTAATATTCGCGCGCTCCCTCTAACATTCGTATTTACATATCTCCCTTTAAAATCATAATTAAGTTCTTTAGAATATAATTGTGCCTGAACTTCGCAAAATACAATATAACACACTTTTTTGGCGATGTTTTTTCTAACGCAAATCAAAATCGGCGGCTGGTGCTAAGCGGAAACTTAAACCTTATAGCCAGCTACATAAGGAGTGTTATTGTTAGCGGATCGTTTCCAAATGTTGCATGACGTGGTGCATTCGATTGCGAAACACGCGCAAATCGCATTTAATATTGACTATAGTAAAAGCATTCCTTACAAACAGAAAATGGCACATGCGGTCTTCCACGTAATATAAACACAAAATGGCGCATGCGGTCTTCTAGGTGAAATAAACATAAAATGGCGAATGCGGTCTTCCACGTGATATAAACACAAAATGGCGCATGCGGTCTTCTACGTGATATAAACACAAAATGGCGCACGCGGTCTTCCACGTGATATAAAAACAAAATGGCGCACGCTGTCTTCCACGTGATATAAACACAAAATGGCGCACGCGGTCTTCCACGTGATATAAACACAAAACGGCGCATGCGGTCTCCCGCGTGATTTAACACAAAAGAAAAAGCTTAAATAACATACCAGTTGAAACATAAATAATGGTTTGTTTTTGTGCCAAATCAAGGTAAAAAGTTGATGGATTTTATTCGTGATAACTTCAATAATACGAACACTTGACAAGCCGGCATTGTGTTAAATCTATTATTCTCGGTAGCGACTTCAACATTTTAAATTAACCATTTATTCACACCACAAAAAGTAACCCATTTACAAGATAGCAAAAAAGTGACAATTGACTTGTATACCGAATTATAGGATTTATTTTAAAATTATCTTAATCGCATCAAAACATCTATGTAAAGAAACGCTTATTGATGCAATTTGTTTCCGTTAAATTACTCGATTTAAGACTTTTTTAAATCTACTATTAAATTTATTGATAAAATAAGTGCCTGGCGAATCGATCTGTGTTGCCTCTGAAATAAATTTTCTTATTTCTGAATAAATTTTTAGTGTTGATTTAGTAGTGTCAAATGACTACAAAAAATTTGTAAAATGACAAGCGATTTGAATAGACTTGAATTGAATATTTGATAATCGAAACCATTCGATAACATAATCGGAAAGAGTGTCTGAAAATTATTTGACGAATTCTCTTTACATAAAGATACTTTAAGTTTGTAATAATTGTAAAGAGATATCTAGAGTGGAAGATACTACCAGTATCGCCCTGGTGTAAGACCACCATTCAGAATTGAAACGTTGCTCCAAATGGCTTTAGCCGTGTTTAGTGACTAGATCTGAATAGCCAGGTACTTCCCCACCTTCCTCTTTCCCTTCCCCACTTACCTTCAGCCTCACAACATCCCCCAATTGGGGATGCCATAGTCTCACTGGCTCCAGACGGGAGCAGTTGGGACTCTTGTGAGGTATTCACTATAAAAAAAAAATCTAACAATGGATGTGAAATTTGATGAATAGCAGATGTGGTCTTGGATACTTGGAGCACATTATTAACCAAGACCTATCAGACGATGGCGATATCGAACGACAAAGGAGAAGCCTAAGCATAATGTTTAATATGATTGCCCGCAGATTTTGCAAATGCAGCAATACTGTTCAACGCATTCTGTACCGGCATGTGTGCATGTGAGACATGGTGTCACTGCAGAACTTGCTCAATGGAACTACTCCGAATCCAATATAACGACGCCTGTAGGATTATATTTGGATACAGAAGATACAGAAGCGCTGATGCGATACAATGTTCCCGGAATTAGGACTAAATGGATTTGCTGACCTGATGAGACACCAGGTCACTGGAGCCAGGATGCGGCTAATGGCCTCCGCCAACACGGTGGTGACCGCAGCCTACCAGCACCAAGCGCCACTCCTGTGTGAGCGCTGGGCCCAAGCTCACTCAAGACCACGCCCTACATACTTGTCCTTAATTGCTAATTTATTTATCTTTATCTTTTTTTCATTTGGGACGTGTTAAAATTTATTATTATAATTTTTATCTACACAAAAAATTGGTAATTTCATTGATATTTCAATTTCGCTGTAAAAAAAGGAAAAGACGCCGTTTTTCTGAAAGAAGTGTTGTAACTTGGGCTAAGAAGAAATTATGGTAATATTTATTTATTAATTAATATTATTCTGTGGGCTTTTACAACATGTGATAGTACATATGTAATAATTCAGTAGAACAGTAATAAAAATTAAAATTTGCATTTAAAATTATATAGAACCAATGCAGAAGAACAGTATTATGCTAACCTTAATTTCAATATAATTGGGGTGTGTTATTATAGCCTTCTTTAATTATCTTCCGTGCAGTTGAACACAACTACTGCAAAAGTATTGCCATCAAGTATTTAAGTATTTCTTCGAAAGTATTGCCATCTACATGCAATCTAGGCATGGGCGCCCGCAAAAAGTTTTCTAGGGGGGGGGGGGGGGGGGGCAAAATATTTTTCGTAAGGTTTTAATGTAGTTTTAATTTACTGTAGCGTATTTGTATGGTAAACGAACGGACAGGACACTGTAGTTATGAAGGGCATACTGTAGCAACAAATTTTTTGATTTGATTTAAAATAAAAGTAACATTATTTGACTATTTTCAATCAATCCAGGGGGGGGGGGTGAATTTAGGTATAAGCGAGCATCTAAATGTCTCAGTCAAGATATTATTATTGCAGTAATTACATATTATTTACGTAATTGTTATAAAAACAAAGGTTTTAAGCTATTTCGCCGGCTCAGTGCAAATTATTATTTTATTATATCACGATGATAACTTGATGATAATCTTGCATAACTTTAAAAAAAGTATTCCTACTTGTACAATATATACGCCAGTGACGTGCAGTCCATAAGGCTGAAAAGCTGCGCCTAACCTAACAAAAACGAACTGTGTTGTATGCGTTCAAAAAGAAGAAGACGATTACTGAAACTGTTTTGAAAGGGGGATATATATAAATGCGAATGATGGAGGGGGCTAGCTAATATGAAAAAAAAAGATTATAATTATTAGGCGTAAGTGACTGTTGTGAAAATATAAAAAAAACACGAATTATTTAAAATAGAGCAAAATCTTACCATCTCAAACATCTGAGTTAAGTACCATTTAAAGAAATATTGTGATTTTTTTCACACTTATATCATATTAAATAACAGGACCAGATGAGCACGGAGAGAAATCGATTTTTGATAAATTAACAGGCTTATTAATAAAACAAAAAATTTAAAATGTTTTATCGATTTGCCTTGACCATCATCATGAAGATACAAAGAATTTTAAAATGTTTTATAGATTTTCCTTGATCATCATCATGAAGATACAAAGAATTTTAAAATGTTTTATAGATTTTCCTTGATCATCATCATGAAGATACAAAGAATTTTAAAATGTTTTATAGATTTTCCTTGATCATCATCATGAAGATACAAAGAATTTTAAAATGTTTTATAGATTTTCCTTGATCATCATCATGAAGATACAAAGAATTTTAAAATGTTTTATAGATTTTCCTTGATCATCATCATGAAGATACAAAAATTTTTAAAATGTTTTATCGATTTTCCTTGATCATCATCATGAAGATACAAAGAATTTTCGTTGTAATAAATATATTCGAATTTTCATGAACCTGTGTTCCGATATTATGATAATATATTCGTAATTTACTAAAAGTTTATCAGAAAACCTGTCAATTCATTCTTAAGGCCTGAAATCCAGTTTTTAACCGGAATTACCAATTTTTTGAGATACTTAATAAATTTGCAATAGTCATTTTTCTCCATGTGTTTTTAATAATGTTCCGAGCATACTTCGCTTTTTTTTCTATCGAAGTAATTTCATATGATTACTTTCCAAATCGACCACTGAAAAGAGATTATCTTTTAAAAATAGATATTTTATTTTAAGAGCTTAAAAACGTGTTGAAGTGAAGTATTTTATATATCGGTGGAAATTAGGAAGCGGGGCTGAAAGTAAACAAAACTATTTTTCTTTAAAATGTACTGTTTTCTAAATTTGTGTCTCAAAAGTTGTTCGCTGGTAAATTATTTCTATTTTTCAAATTTATAATTTTTATTAATATACACACTTGACCATTTTCAACTGTTCAAAGCCTTCACACGGCATACTCAAACTTGAAACATATTCTTTGGTCATAGAGCAATGCACGCCACTGATATACATGGGTATGTATGCTATCAATCTTACGTAAGTACACAAATGCACGCCACTGACGTACGTAGGTATGTATGTTTTCAATATTACGAAAGTACACAAATGCACGCCACTGACGTACGTAGGTATGTATGTTTTCAATCTCACGCAAGTACACAAATGCACGCCACTGACGTACGTAGGTATGTATGTTTTCAATCTTACGCAAGTACACAAATGCACGCCACTGACGTACGTAGGTATGTTTGTTTTCAATCTTACGCAAGTACACAAATGCACGCCACTGACGTACGTAGGTATGTATGTTTTAAATCTTACGCAAGTACACAAATGCACGCTACTGACATACGTATGTTTGTTTTCAATCGTACGTAAGTACACAAATGCACGCCACTGACGTACGTAGGTATGTATGTTTTCAATCTTACGCAAGTACACAAATGCACGCCACTGACGTACGTAGGTATGTATGTTTTAAATCTTACGCAAGTACTCAAATGCACGCCACTGACGTACGTAGGTATGTATGTTTTCAATCTTACGCAAGTACACAAATGCACACCACTGACGTACGTAGGTATGTATGTTTTCAATCTTACGCAAGTAAACAAATGCACGCCACTGACGTACGTAGGTATGTATGTTTTCAATCTTACGCAAGTACACAAATGCACGCTACTGACGTACGTAGGTATGTATGTTTTCAATCTTACGCAAGTACACAAATGCACGCTATTGACATACGTATGTTTGTTTTCAATCGTACGTAAGTACACAAATGAACGCCACTGACATACGTAGGTGTGTATGTTTTCAATCTTACGTAAGTACACAAATGAACGCCACTGACATACGTAGGTGTGTATGTTTTCAATCTTACGTAAGTACACAAATGCACGCCACTGACATACGTAGGTTTGTATGTTTTCAATCTTACGTAAGTACACACATTTTTGCACAATTAGCAAATATTTCTAAAATGTGCAATTAAATTTTCACACAATATTAATTTCCCACGCAAAAATAATATCAATGGGCATTTCGTTAGCTTCCGTTTATATCTGACACGCTTCAAAGATAAACATAATCATATACATTTTATGTACGATTACAATTTAAAATATTATTTTAAATTTTTACACGAATAAGATAATGCCAGTGTTTTAGCTAAACGGTAGACTTTTGATTTGCAGGTACTTTATGTGATGTTATGATGTAATATGAATGCAGAAATGCCAACAAACTTAGCGCCTTATTACAGGTTTGCATTAGGCACAGGTGATTTACTAGCATTATTTATCATTTATGTCTCTTGAATGAGAGATATTGCATATTATGTTATCCCGCATAACCGAATATTACATAATGATTTCGACATAGTTATACTCGCTGTACTCGAAGCAATAACAAAGACTTACTTCAAATTCCTGTAACGCACACTACTTTTGGACAACGAAATTTTAGATATCTTGCGACTAGACTTTATAACATTCTTCCTGATAAAATAAAAACATGTCATTCACAAAAAAATTTCAAAGATAGCGTAAAAATTTGGATTAAAAGTAATGATAGGGCCTTTACCGGTGCACTCATCCAAATTCGCAGTCATTGATGCAACCTAATTATTGTATGTATTTTCATATAATTGTAGGTATATTATTAGGACTATAAACGAACTTGGTATATGATGTATTGATATTGATGCTACCTAACTATTGAGTGTTCATATTTTTATATAATTGTAGGTACGTTATAGTACTATAAATAAACTTGGTGGATAGCTGCCTCAACACAGGCTAAGCCTAGTGAGGCGGGCTATGATAAACCTTAACATATAACTACATTAACATTTCTATTATTTACATTTATTTTACCTACTGTTTATATATTAATTTCCATTGATAAAATTATATACTCTTCTAATTTATAAACCAATGTACACAAAACAGTCTTACATGTATTTCCATAGTTATAGTTTGAAAATTTGTCACAATAAAGATATTTATTATTATTATTATTATTATTATTAGTTTGCCAAAGTATTATTAACGGTATTATCGGATGGGGCGGTGCAAATGACAACATCCTTAAATCACTAATTAAAACCCAAAAAGGCATCAATTTATTTAATGTTTTTTGTCAAAAATCATTGATATTCCGAGTACTTAAATAATAACAAAAGTGGTTACGCAAAGCTGCCACAAGGCGGATTGTCTGCAGGTTATACCATTTTTCTCTAATTTAACCCCTCCAGCATTTTAGGGTCATATTTAACCGGGTGTCCATATTTTATAAAAGCATTTTTCTATATTTTTTCTATCATGTGGAAAAACGTATTTTTTTTGACGTTAGAAAGAGAAAAAATAATTCTTTCCAGTTTGCATCAAACTTTTATACTAGTCGCCAAATAAAATCCTAAAAATAGCAAAAATGAACAATTCATATTTCGTCGCTATCGCAACAATTGGTTTAACTTTTAAGAATTATTTTTTATCATATGAAATTAAGTGAAGTTACAGTTTTCTTACAAATTCCCAAAAAACGAATGTGTTTTTGAAATACCGAATACTCTAATTTTTTCTACGATTGGAGTAAAAAATAAGTATAAATGTGGTTGGCATTTTTGACAACATTTTTCACGTTTGATACTAAAATTTTATTATTTAGAAATAGTAATGTTTATTTGAAATGCGTACACCGGAAAGATAATTTTATCAAGTTTCTAAATTAGTACGTATTTGTTTTTAGGAAAAAATAAAAAATGTATATAGCGCATTTGAAATACACAGAATCGCACACTGAAAAAAGTGTTGAAATTACTAAAGGGTTAATAAACACAACACAATAATTTCTTTGGTAAATTTAGTTAAATTCAATTTGACGACAATGTCTACGTGTAATGCTCTGGTCTCTTCTTCTGATTGTAGCTGCTTCCTTTATCATGTTTCCACTATTCCTCTCTGGATTATCATTGGGATAATTTTTGTAGATATCTCAAATGCTTGGACGAGTACATTTTTATGAATTTCAAAATTCCTCCTGGTAACAGTTAGGTAAATTTTTTTATCACGAATTCAAATAAATCAATTGGGCGAGTCTTTTTTTCAATTCTTCGAGTCAATGACAATGGCATTCATAGTAAAAAAAACTATACGTATTCACACAAAAAAATGAAAAAACGTACACTTTTTCTATATTAAAAATAAATTAATTGAATTCACTATTTCAATACGGTGACAATTATTATGAATGTTCCTGTCGCTGACGAAATGTTCAATAATTTTAACATCAAGTCAATTAATTAACTCTATTCTAAAACAATACGTATTACGTACGTATTTTCGTAAATACAAAACATAAGAAATAACAACAAACGTATATTAGAAAGATGAGATTTCAGGGTAAAAAACAAATCGAACAAGCAACTAAATAAAAATAAAATCGAACAAAAAAACTTCCTATTCGTTGGTACTAAACTTTACAACATAATCCCACTCTCATTAAAAAATCACAACAATATTTTAACTTTTAAATCTCTAATAAAAAGCTGGATACAAAACAAAGGAAGATCAGAAATAGAAAATATACTGAAACCGAAACCACTCAAATGCACTAAAAACACCATTTATTTATAATTATTTCAGAAACAACACTTTATAATATATTTATAATTACTTCAAATCATATATACTACTAAATTTTAATAAAATTTGAATGAAATCCCCAGTACGGGAGATACTAGTGAGGATATAATTATCTCTATTTGTTACAAAAAGGAACATAAAAAACATGTATTATTAAACAACTAACGTGCATAGCAACTAGGTAACAAACTAACTAACCATCGCGCCGTTTCCACACAGAGAACGAACCGTCACAGAACTCTTTCTTGGCATAAAACTATTTACATCTGAGGAGGTAAATAAACCAGTATCAGTGCACGCGCCCTACATGAGGTGCTGTACCTGGCTGTACCTATCATACTGTACTGTATGACATAATAGAATTCACTGGGTTGACGTCTGACGGGTGCATGTCACCCCGGATTGAGGAATTTCCCAAAATCACTGACGAATCTGTCGAGTTTAACAGAGGGTGATGAAATTTGGAACAAATTCTATTCTTGGAGTTCATTTGAGGCCATCCCCACAAGCTGTAGTAATAGTTGGACGATTATTTTTTTACTACATGAGGCGTAATTTTAGTTGATGTGTTTAGTTCTGTTGTCATTTAGATCAGTTGGCCTCCGTTGAACTCCAAGATTGTGTCAGCTAATATGTTCCACATCTTCTCTTTGTTCAGAGCCGGTCCTGTGCAGCCACAGTTATAGCAGTCCACTCCGGGCGTGAACTTTCTAAGGAGCCGAGAGGCGCTGATAATAACCTAACACAGTATCATTTAGGTTTATACCAGCAACTTGTCAGCTCTTGACATAAACCAAATCAAGTTATAAGTATGGGCAAAGTAGAACTGAATAACTGCTGACCCAGTGCAAATTGAAAGTGTGACACGTTAAGTTTGACAGCCACCACTGGTTTGGACATGGTCTGGAGTACGAGTGAAATATCTATAGATTTTAAAAGTTGCTTGCTAAACTCAGGATACAGAAGCACACCGATCGCCCCTGGCTGTCTTACCAATGGCCGGATTAAAAATATAAACCTAATTGACAAATCCCTCTGATTAACTAATCACTATGGGTTCATTGTAACCGAAACAAATATAAAGCAGATTCTCGCAATGGACACGGGTCATTATAGTATGGGGAAATTACGGTTTAACTAATTAGATGTATTACTAAATGTTTTAACCGATTGTATCACAAGCGAAAACACGAATGCAAGGCCCTTATACAGGAGCGGACTTAACAGTAGGCTGAAAGTTCACAGGAATAGGCCCATCTTTAAATACAGGGTTTTCCAATAAGAGGTGTTATTTTGAATAGCCCGCTATTTCGGTAGATGTTACTTTTGAAGCTGTCATTTTTTGACATTTGACAAGTAGAAACTACGCCATTAATACAAATGAAACGATACCCGCTTTAACATTGCATTGATAATATTAAAATTCACTTGAGTGAATCAAATGCAAATCATCTTGAGTGATGAGGCCCATTTCCACCTCGGTGGCTTCGTCAACAAACAAAATTGTCGCATCTGGGGCTCGGAAAATCCAAGAGTTATTGTTGAAAAGCCTCTTTATTCTCAACGTTTGACTGTTTGGTGCGCTTTATGGTCCGGTGGAGTCATTCTACCTTACTTTTTCGAAAATGAGGCTGGAGCAACAGTTACGGTGAATGGATTGCGCTACCGAGAGATGATTAATGATTTTTTATGGCCGAAATTGGATGGTATTGATCTGTACAACGTTTACTTTCAAAGCTGGTGTGGTAAATCCGGCCTTAAGCCTGGTTTAAGGCCGTTCTGATTGTTGTATCTCCGGAATTTCTTTTTTAACTCGGTATCTGAATATAGATTATTTATTGTAATCATGTTTAATTTGTAGAACTTGATTTTATTTTTTTTCTCTTTTTTTTTTTTTAATTCATCCGATTTTGTTGTCCGGGTTAAATCTTCCCCATAGGAAAAAACTAAACCCTTCCACTCACTTTTCCACAAATGATCAGCTAGTCAATCAACACTATGCAAGTGCATTATATAAGTAAAATAAATACAAAACAATACAAGAACAACAACACGTCAACTCACCAGAGATCAAATGGGAAAAAAAATTTCTCCGACTCCAGATATTTTCATATCAGAGGGTTCGGCTCGGTAGAACTTCTAACAGGGCCTATAAATCCTACTGATCCCTCAACATAAATATTTAAAAAATCTTTCGTTATCCTACATGTATTCAAAATGACCGACTTTTGCATCTTTATATATAAATTTTTTGATAGATCTAATACGCCTAAATTTTTAATGAGAGAGCTAGGTATAATGCCAGTAGCCGAAATAACGAATGGTAATATTTTTATAGTCTGAGAATGCCAAATTCTTTTTATTTCGTTTCCTAAATCTGTGTATTTTCTTATTTTTTCATTAACAGATTTTTGAATGTTACAGGAATTTGGAATAGCGACATCAATGATATAAGTTATTTTTTATTTATTTAATATTATTATTTAATTTACAAAAAAAACAGTTTATTTATAAACAAGTTCTGCTGTTTAATTGTTATTATTTCGCGTGACAGCTATTTCGCCTTCAAAGTTTGATATTTTTTGTAAATTGAATAGTAATATTATGAAACTAAAATTTAAAAAAAATAATAATGAAGATTATCTCAAAAAATAAATATATGTATTTTTTTCGTAGGAGGTCTCCCCTAAAGATAAATCAAGTATTTTGGTTAAATCCGTCCCTGCCCCTTTAAAATCATGATCAATCAATCCATCTGTAGATCATTTATAAACCTGATTGAGTCAAATAGTTGAACTGGAGCAACGTTCACTTCTCCTTTCGTTGCGACATGATTCATGGGTTTTCTAGCAAGAATTATTATTGCGTTCGTTGACCATGTGCCCCAAATAAACTGCGGCAGGTACTATATCACTTTGGTAAACCAGTTGGTTATGTATTATTATGCATCTTGCATCTACAGCCCACACAGATACTGCTCTGGTAACACCCAAAACAGGATCCTGTTTATATTTCAAAATTCAATAAACCTATTGTAAAAGTTTGGTCTGTATAAATAGTTGCAAAATTACTCTGTGGCGTCATTTTAAATTAAATGAAAATAACAAAATTTATTTACACCACCTAACTTACATACAATTGCCATAGTTGACTTTAAAATCATGCAAAATTGAGTTCTAATGGCCTGTATTTTATAATGTAAATCACAAATAAATAAAGTTACACAGATATTTGATATATCTTTGAATTAAAAACATATTTTTTTAAGTTTAGTTGGGTATTTTGGCCTCAACCAAATTAAAGTTAGTTTGAAAAGGGCCAAGCAGCCGATCCCTAGGGAACACCTTTGAGTAAAAATAATTATTTTGTATTTGCCAACCACATTTTGGAAACAATTCATTCTTTTGATATAAATAAAGTGTAATCTTTTTTACATACAAATACAATGGGATTACAATTAGACAACTTGGCAATTTTAGAAAAAAAGTGTTAAATATTATTATACATGTACTAATTTTTAATTTAAATTAAATAGCCATCTCTTAAATTTATTTGTACATTAATACCCGTATTCATAGATACTTGTACATTAATACCTATATTCATAGTTATTTGTACATTAATACCTATATTCATAGTTGTTTGAACAATACCTATATTCATAGTTATTTCTACATTAATACCTATAATCATAATTATTTGTACATTATGACCTATATTCAAAGTTATTTGTACATTCATTCATATTTTTTGTTTTGTTATTTAGGTATCTTGGTTGCTCTGAAAATCTGTTATTATTTTTTTTATTTTCAAAAGTTGTTTTTTAAATTATGATTTTAATTTTTTTATATTAGCTGGAAGCAGGAGGCCCTGAGGAAAATAATTCCCCTCAGGGCCTGTGTCATCTTCGTTGATGCTGTGTGGAGGGTTTTATTAGGAGAGGAAGGGGAGGAAGTTCTGTGAAGGAAAATGGTATGAGGGATGGGTAAGAATCTGTAGGTTAGTGTGTCCAGGAGTGACGGATGTATGAATCCATCCCTCCCTCCAGGTCCCTCCATCAACCAGTCTCTCCCGATCAGATCTGCCACGCAGTTGGTGGGACGACGCATCCGTCGCCAAAACCTGGACAAACCTCACCCCATGAACCCGGGCACCCCTGCTAAGTCACCGAACGTAGCGAAACACTTGGGGTGACCTATGACGGTGTTGGTTCTCCAATAAACGGCTCCTGGAGCAATTTTATAAATTAATAATTTTTATATAAATTATTTTATTTATGTTAAGAAGTTATTTTCATAATAACAAATAATTAAACTCCTTTTCCCCCTCCTTCATTCATCTTCCACTACATTTTTAAGACTATATTTGTAATTTAGTTTTAAGTAAGCCCCGAAGAAGTGAGCATTGCTTACGAAACATATTTGTTCACTTTAATTATCTCTGAAGAAAGTAATTTCCCTCTGGGGTATTTTTACGGAGAGGAAGAAGCGAACAAAGGTATTGAAGAGACCCATGTTGTTAGGACGGAGGAAACAAATATGCCGAGAAATCGTTCCACAGCCGAGCTGTTGAACTCAAGAACGGGTCGTAACCGTTCTCATGTGGAACTACCGATATTACAGACAGTAGTCCTACCTGACGCCTATGCTATAAAGATTACAAACCATTTATAAAGATAGATTTCTGCACAGAGTAAAGGGATTTTTTTAAATATATTTAGGGGCTTCATCAAAGTTTAGTATTTTTGTTTAACTACGGGTGCCCCCTCCTATCGAAAGCTTGCCACCATCACGGAAATATCACTAGACGACTGATATATGTGTAGTTAGGTATATCGTACAGGGCGACAGCATTATTTATGTATAAATGATTCTCTGTTAACACAATGACGTCCGGTGGTATTTCGAAAAGATTCAATGTTAGTAGAAACTCGTCAAAGTTTTTTTGTAAACTTCGAATGTTTTAGTGTATAGTTCGAATGTTCACCCCATGGGCTGTACGATAACATGAGTGGAACGCAAGCTGCTGTATTCCTCAACAGGATCGTCCATCAAACTTCCTCTGATTTGGCAACCTTGAATATGCTGCCCCTGATGCTGATGCTGATGATGTGGCCGTAATACCAATGTACCAACTATTTGTTATTTCTTTTACAACTTTAATTCAGCGAAGTTTCTTTGCTTTTGTTTTTGTACGTTATGCACTTCTTATGTAAATTTAATTTGTAAACGTTCATTTAGGACATTTTAGCGGTGATAATCCTTTAATGATTTTGCAATTTTCTTTTTTAAAACAATTTTCGAAATCTTTGGCCTTCGTCGAAGAACCTCCACATTAGTCACTCTATCTCTTAAATCTATGAAAAAATTGGTAACTAAAAAATGACCTAAAAAATTGGCAATCCGTTTGATGGAGTCCCCAAACTTAAAGCATATTTGAAACGTAGACTACAGATTGGAATGCTGTGTTTGTTCTACCTGTATTTCATTGAAAGGTACCTAATTTGAGTATTTTATGTGGCTTAAGGAAGTGGGGAGAAGAAGGAAATGGGAATGGGCAAGATTGGAAAATAGTCAAACATTCCCCATACTTTTTGTTTGTTACAACGGTCCACTTCACTGGCGATCAAATTCTTGGAAAAACTGCATCATCGATTGAATCTTAGATTTCGTAAAACTTTTTCGCAAAATTTTTGTCGGTAATAAGAAGGACCGTAGAGTAGGCGGTACCTACGCATAAAAAATTCCTATTGCTTTGTGAAAATGATTCTGGTCTCTATGGTAATTGTCTATACCTTGACCGCTTTCAAATCTGAAAACATTAATTATTGTAATTAATGCGTTGTATTTTTCTCTCATCCGCTCTTGCTTACCTTACTGCGATTTAAAAATAGCAGTAAAACAAATATTGCTCGCATTGCGTGTTTGTATTTTAATTACAACGATTAGTATTAGATAATACTGTTCATCACGCTATTATCGACGTCGGATCAAACACCGCGAAACGTGAAAACAGGGCGATAATTGTAAAAAGGCGTAATGAATCGTTTATGATTTTCCCGATTATGAATTGACGCTGAAATGTATTAACTTTCTGTGCTTTTTATTGAAAAATAAACATGAGATATAATATTATATTCTATCTTATGACTAATAACATGGGTATCGAGAACATCGACATTATAACATGTCATGTTAACGGACCATCTCTTAAAGGATTTCGGAACACTTTCGAGTGTGTAAACTCGGCCATCCTGACAAATCGGCAATTGCGAAGAATTTTGTCGAAAGCGGCCATTATTTTTGATTTGTTCCTGAAGTCCTGAGTAGATCAAAAACGCATCAAGCACGCCTAATTACGGAGACAATTTAAATCAACAAAAATCCCTCTACTAACTTACTACATCAAAACTAAACACCGAAAACCATTTAACATTAACTAATAATACTGAAATCCCTTAGAGGATTGGAGCACGCAACACGGTATCGCACCTACATACTTTATTCACCACAATCTTCGATTAAAAAAAAAGAGCCACGAGCACGAGCCAGATAGAGCCACGAGCCGGAGAAAAAGTGGTTTTTTGTGAGCCACAGAGCCACAGATAGGATAGATAGATAGGAGAGAGCCGAAGTCGTTTTTTGTGGTTTGCGACATAACCACAGAAGTCGTTTTTGTCTGGCCTGAGTTTCAGCCAGGCCCCGCTACTTTTGCCGGCCGGAGGACTCCCGCCGGCCCACCGAGCAGGCGCTCGCGCCCACCCAACTGCCTTTATCAAGGCAACACTTTTCAAGCAATACTCGAAAAACCGTAGACTCACGCTGGCCCCCGCAAACCGCCCACAAGCTCCAGAGACGTGCTCCCTCTTTAAGAGGAGGCACCGACTACCGCCTGTCAGGATGTTCCCGACGAGGATGCTCCCCGCTGACCACGAGGACTCCCCGGTCGTGGTACCACCCGGCGCTCACCAAATTGCGCTTCGCAAGAAGACCGGGACCGTGCGCCTTACGGTCCCCGCACCACAGCCCCGCTCCGAGGACCCAAGGACCCGGAGACCATCCACCACCACGACTGCCACCACGCCCGACGAAACTGAGATGACGGAGCCCGCAGCAGGCCCCTCCTGGGCAACAGGACCCAGTCCTGCCCCCAGGCGCCCCCCGATAGGCCCGGCGTCGGCCTACGTGGCGCCCCCGAGGCCCCAGCAGCCGATGGAGACGGCTGCCCCCCAGGATGGAGGCTGGACGAGGCCGTCCAACCCCGCAAAGAGGCCCATGTCCCCACGGGGACCACAACCGCTCCAGTGTGGCAACCGTTTTGAAGAGTTGCCCGAGGTAAGCGAAGGCGCCGGCGCGCCGCGTAATAAGCGTGCCAATACTAATAATTCTTTCTCCCCCGCAGGTACCGGAAGGAGAGACCGTGTTCCCCCGGTTGTGATGACCCTGGGGAACATGACACACGCGCAGATCACAGCTGCGGTCCAAGGACATCTGGGGGCGGGTAAGCTCTTCACTTTTAGATATAACAGGGGCGGCACGGCCAACATCTTCGTGCGCACGATGGAGGACCATCGCGCCCTCACCAATGGACTGAGAGCGGAGGCGCGCGGCTTCCACACATTCACGGCCGAAGCCGAAAAAATGAAGAAGGCCGTGATCAAGGGCCTGCCTCTAGTTGAAGTACAAGACATCGCGGCGGATCTGGAATCGCAAGGATTCCCAGCTGTGAAGGTGGTCAAGATGACTGCCTCAAATGAGTATCCCATATACTTAGCGCACTTCAATAAGGAAGTCAACATGGGACAGCTGCGCGCGGCCGTCAAATACCTGTGCCACTGCCGCATTCGACTCCAGAAGCACAGGAGTAATCACCTTCAGCACGGCACCCAGTGCTACAGATGTCAAGACTTCGGACATGGGTCCCGAAACTGTTCGCACACAGCAAGGTGTGTAAAATGCTTACTGGAGCATGCTTCGGCAGAATGCCCCAAGAAGACGAGAGACGAGCCCGCCGCATGCTGTAACTGCTCAGGCCCGCATCCCGCCAACTACAGAGGCTGCCCCAAGCGGGTAGCGTACGTCGCCTCAATCCAGCAGCGACCTGCCAGAAGGCCCCAACCTCCACCGGCAGAACAGAACCCGAGCAGGCCACCTCCTCAGCCGAGGACGGATGGACGCACATGGGCCAACGTAGCCGGAGGCACCGCCCCCGCCCAAGAGCAGCGCGAGACCGCGCCGCCCCCACAGAACCGCCCCCAGCCCCGCTCGCAGCAGGAGCCCGTGCGTGCGCCCACCACTACAGAGGACGACCTGGACATCATGGCCCTACTCCAAGGCCTCCTGAGGATGCGATCGCAGCTCGCCCGCTGCACATCAAGAGCAGAGAAGCTCGTCGTCCTGATGGAGCTCCTCACGACCACCCTCGATGTCTAATCCCGAGAAGGTGAGAGTCCTCGTATGGAACGCATTTAGCGTGCGCAACAAGACAGACGAACTGCTCGCTTTGGCAAATGAATTAAACACCGACATAATTCTCTTATCAGAATCCCACTTGAATCCAAGCGTACCGCTGAGAGTGCAAGGCTTCGAGATTTACCGAGACGACCGACAGGGAAGATCAGGCGGAGGAACCGCAATATTCGTTCGACAATCAATGACGTCCACAAGAATTCCCACTCCGAAGTTGAAGCACGCTGAAGCCACGATTATCGAAGTCACCATAGAGGGTAGAGCGCATACCATCATCTCCGTATACTGCACCCAAAGTAACCTAGTGAGAGAAGATCTCAATAAATTGCTCAATCTGGGACCAATCGTTGTGATGGGAGGCGATTTGAACGCCAAACACAACTACTGGAATAACTGCAGAGGTAATGCGAACGGAAATACGCTCTTTACACACATGCAGACAAATACCTATTCGATAATGGCGCCCGACAGACCTACGTACTACTCGCAACGCTCTAGATATCCGAGTACATTGGATATAGTACTCGAGAAAAATGTTAAGACAATATCTCCACTGCGCACATTAGACGAGCTGTCTTCAGACCATCTGCCCGTGTGCTTTACTATAGGCGGCACAACTTCAAGGACCCCCAGAAAACAGCGCAATTATAAGGATGCGGACTGGGAAGGATTTAAAAAGGAAGTCAACGAACGAATTCATCTCACTTCGGGAACTCTGCGCTCGCCACAAGAAATCGACGCAGCTACAAGCACTCTCACAGAGATTCTTCAAACAGCACAAGATACACACATTCCTCTCAAAGAAGTACATTCATACACGATCAAGCTTCCCGAGCACGTTTTATCGCTCATCAAGGACAAAAATCGCCTGCGACGCATGTACCACCGCACGCGTGACGAATACTTCAAGACAGCGTACAACTGCCTGCAGAGGGAAATCAAGACTGAAATCGCAGAACTCAAGCGCGAACTTTGGGACAAAAAAGTCGCGTCGCTCACGCCGAAGGATAATTCATTATGGAAAATGGCAAGCGCGCTGAGACATAAAGATTTCACAATCCCCCCGCTACAGAAATTGAACGGCCCTGGGACGGCTTTGTCGCTACAAGAAAAAGCTGACACACTCGCCGACGGCTTCGAGAGAGCCTACGCCGCTACAGACGGCCTTTCCGACCCGGCTACGGACCGGATCGTAGCTGACTCTCTACGAGATTTGAACGAAGCAGAGCAGACAAACGCTGAAGATATTCATTTCACAACGCCGAGCGAGATTGCGGTCACAATCAAGCGACTCAGAACGAACAAGGCGCCGGGAAGCGATCAAATTCACAACATTTTACTCAAACATCTCCCTCAAAAAGCCATCATATACACTACAAAATTGTTCAATGCCTGCCTCATGACTGGGCATTTTCCCCAGATTTGGAAATCAGCGACCGTGCTGCCATTCGCAAAGCCGAATAAAGATAGAACGCAGCCGACAAGCTACCGGCCGATTAGCCTACTATCTACGTTGAGCAAGGTATTTGAACAAATTATACTAAACAGGCTTGTCCCACACCACGACGAACACAAGACTTTGCCAGACGAGCAGTTCGGCTTCAGAAAGAGGCACTCCACGACCCATCAACTCACCAGAGTAGCGGAATTCATCGCAAGAAAATTTAACGAACATCGCTTCACCGCTGCTGCGCTCATCGACCTAGAGAAGGCATTCGACACCGTATGGATAGACGGGCTCGTGCATAAGTTGCACCGCACCAACACGCCCATATACCTAACGAGACTGATACAGGAATACCTAAAAAATAGATCGTTCAGAGTGTTCATAAGGAACGTGTTATCTTCAATGCGTGAGATTCCAAAAGGCGTGCCGCAAGGAAGTTTACTGGGACCATTTCTCTTCATTCTGTTCACCTACGACATCCCCCGAGACGAGAGATGCAATCTGTCTATCTACGCAGATGACGTCAAACTATACGTTTCCTCGCTGAAAGCGAACATGGCCGCGATTTACCTACAGAGGGCGCTCGACGCGCTCGTAGAGTACTACAAGAAATGGCGCCTGAAACTGAACGAGGCGAAAACCGAAGCCATCATGTTCACGAGAAAACGTATAAATAGAACACCTGACTTCAACATCGAAATGGGAGGACACAGCATTGAATGGAAAGATGAAGTTACATATCTCGGCCTGACCATGGACTCCCGCCTCAACTGGAAATCTCAACAAGCAAAGATGCACGCGCGCACGCGAAAAGCGATCGGCATGATGAAGCCAATTTTCAATAGACGGAGTCCGCTACTTCCCAAAACCAAACTCCTCGTCTACTACTCGCTCATTCGTCCGGTACTCTCGTATGCGATTCCCGTATGGAGCAGCATCTCACACACAGACCACAAGAAACTACAGACACTTCAAAATCTCTGCATCAAAATCACATACAACACGAGACTCAGAACAAACTTGAAGAGATTACACGAACGAGAACAAATTCCAACACTATACGAATTCACACACAGACTGACTGCACGCTTTTACAAATCACTCACACTTAGTAAAAATCCACTAATACGAGACATAGGACAATACAATGCTCCGAGCGACCTGACATTCAAATACACACACAGACTACCTAAACACATCCTCATGGACCATGACCACATATGGCACATACCAGAATCAGACGCGGACGAATAGCGAGCAGTAGGTATTTCCTAAACTCCCGACTTTCCTCCTAAATATATAATGTTTATATATCTATTTATAGATTTATATAATATTTTTATAATTTGTATGTATATGTATGTTTATTTTCTATCCTCCCATAAGTATATATTAACATAAAAACAGACACACACACACACATCTCAAAAAATGCAGGACATCATATACCGATGTTACTGAAGGCCGTATACGTTTCAAGTTGACGTTCGGCCGCTCCTTCCGGGTAAGGTTTTCTGCGATTTTCCTTACTCCCAACGGCAAATGCGGAAGGAACCCAACAATAGGGCGCAGCCGAAATTTCCTCCCCCCATTCCCAACACAACACAAACAGACACGTATGTAGTATATGGCCGCTGTCGGTCGCTGGTGGTGCTGATGCTGGATGAAAACATGCAATTTTAGTAGGGTTTTTAGGTAACAAATTTTTTCCCTACCGAGAAAATACAAGGCCTCTAAGTCTATAAAAGCCAGGTAATATTTGAATAAACCCATATGAGGTAAAAATTGTGAGGCGCATATGACGCCGTTCTATTTGTATAAAGAACATTAACTTTAAATTCAGTAAATTTAAATGATTCACCACTTCATGGAATATAAGAATCTAGAAAATAAAAAAAAAAAGTCGTTTTTTGTGGTTTGCGACATAACCACAGAAGTCGTTTTTGTCTGGCTTGAGAAATCAGCCAGGCCCCGCTACTTTTGCCGGCCGGAGAGATCCCACCGGCCCACCGAGCAGGCGCTCGCGCCCACCCAACTGCCTTTATCAAGGCAACACTTTCTCGCTATACTTAAACAACGAAGACTCACGCTGGCCCCCGCAAACCGCCCACAAGCTCCAGAGACGTGCTCCCTCTTCAAGAGGAGGCACCGACTACCGCCTGTCAAGATGTTCCCGACGAGGATGCTCCCCGCTGACCACGAGGACTCCCCGGTCGTGGTACCACCCGGCGCTCACCAAATTGCGCTTCGCAAGAAGACCGGGACCGTGCGCCTTACGGTCCCCGCACCACAGCCCCGCTCCGAGGACCCAAGGACCCGGAGACCATCCACCACCACGACTGCCACCACGCCCGACGAAACTGAGATGACGGAGCCCGCAGCAGGCCCCTCCTGGGCAACAGGACCCAGTCCTGCCCCCAGGCGCCCCCCGATAGGCCCGGCGTCGGCCTACGTGGCGCCCCCGAGGCCCCAGCAGCCGATGGAGACGGCTGCCCCCCAGGATGGAGGCTGGACGAGGCCGTCCAACCCCGCAAAGAGGCCCATGTCCCCACGGGGACCACAACCGCTCCAGTGTGGCAACCGATTTGAAGAGTTGCCCGAGGTAAGCGAAGGCGCCGGCGCGCCGCGTAATAAGCGTGCCAATAATAATCACTCTTTCTCTCCCGCAGGTACCGGCAGGAGAGACCGTGTTCCCCCGGTTGTGATGACCCTGGGGAACATGACACACGCGCAGATCACAGCTGCGGTCCAAGGACATCTGGGGGCGGGTAAGCTCTTCACTTTTAGGTATAACAGGGGCGGCACGGCCAACATCTTCGTGCGCACGATGGAGGACCATCGCGCCCTCACCAATGGACTGCGAGCGGAGGCGCGCGGCTTCCACACATTCACGGCCGAAGCCGAAAAAATGAAGGCCGTGATCAAGGGCCTGCCTCTAGTAGAAGTACAAGACATCGCGGCGGATCTGGAATCGCAAGGATTCCCAGCTGTGAAGGTGGTCAAGATGACTGCCTCAAATGAGTATCCCATATACTTAGCGCACTTCAATAAGGAAGTCAACATGGGACAGCTGCGCGCGGCCGTCAAATACCTGTGCCACTGCCGCATTCGACTCCAGAAGCACAGGAGTAATCACCTTCAGCACGGCACCCAGTGCTACAGATGTCAAGACTTCGGACATGGGTCCCGAAACTGTTCGCACACAGCAAGGTGTGTAAAATGCTTACTGGAGCATGCTTCGGCAGAATGCCCCAAGAAGACGAGAGACGAGCCCGCCGCATGCTGTAACTGCTCAGGCCCGCATCCCGCCAACTACAGAGGCTGCCCCAAGCGGGTAGCGTACGTCGCCTCAATACAGCAGCGACCTGCCAGAAGGCCCCAACCCCCACCGGCAGAACAGAACCCGAGCAGGCCACCTCCTCAGCCGAGGACGGATGGACGCACATGGGCCAACGTAGCCGGAGGCACCGCCCCCGCCCAAGAGCAGCGCGAGACCGCGCCGCCCCCACAGCACCGCCCCCAGCCCCGCTCACAGCAGGAGCCCGTGCGCGCGCCCACCACTACAGAGGACGACCTGGACATCATGGCCCTGCTCCAAGGCCTCCTGAGGATGCGATCGCAGCTCGCCCGCTGCACATCAAGAGCAGAGAAGCTCGTCGTCCTGATGGAGCTCCTCACGACCACCCTCGATGTCTAATCCCGAGAAGGTGAGAGTCCTCGTATGGAACGCATTTAGCGTGCGCAACAAGACAGACGAACTGCTCGCTTTGGCAAATGAATTAAACACCGACATTATTCTCTTATCAGAATCCCACTTGAATCCAAGCGTACCGCTGAGAGTGCAAGGTTTCGAGATTCACCGAGACGACCGACAGGGAAGATCAGGCGGAGGAACCGCAATATTCGTTCGACAATCAATGACGTCCACAAGAATTCCCACTCCGAAGTTGAAGCACGCTGAAGCCACGATTATCGAAGTCACCATAGAGGGTAGAGCGCATACCATCATCTCCGTATACTGCACCCAAAGTAACCTAGTGAGAGAAGATCTCAATAAATTGCTCAATCTGGGACCAATCGTTGTGATGGGAGGCGATTTGAACGCCAAACACAACTACTGGAATAACTACAGAGGTAATGCGAACGGAAATACGCTCTTTACACACATGCAGACAAATACCTATTCGATAATGGCGCCCGACAGACCTACGTACTACTCGCAACGCTCTAGATATCCGAGTACATTGGATATAGTACTCGAGAAAAATGTTAAGACAATATCTCCACTGCGCACATTAGACGAGCTGTCTTCGGACCATCTGCCCGTGTGCTTTACTATAGGCGGCACAACTTCAAGGACCCCCAGAAAACAGCGCAATTATAAGGATGCGGACTGGGAAGGATTTAAAAAGGAAGTCAACGAACGAATTCATCTCACTTCGGGAACTCTGCGCTCGCCACAAGAAATCGACGCAGCTACAAGCACTCTCACAGAGATTCTTCAAACAGCACAAGATACACACATTCCTCTCAAAGAAGTACATTCATACACGATCAAGCTTCCCGAGCACGTTTTATCGCTCATCAAGGACAAAAATCGCCTGCGACGCATGTACCACCGCACGCGTGACGAATACTTCAAGACAGCGTACAACTGCCTGCAGAGGGAAATCAAGACCGAAATCGCAGAACTCAAGCGCGAACTTTGGGACAAAAAAGTCGCGTCGCTCACGCCGAAGGATAATTCATTATGGAAAATGGCTAGCGCGCTGAGACATAAAGATTTCACAATCCCCCCGCTACAGAAATTGAACGGCCCCGGGACGGCTTTGTCGCTACAAGAAAAAGCTGACACACTCGCCGACGGCTTCGAGAGAGCCTACGCCGCTACAGACGGCCTTTCCGACCCGGCTACGGACCGGATCGTAGCTGACTCTCTACGAGATTTGAACGAAGCAGAGCAGACAAACGCTGAAGATATTCATTTCACAACGCCGAGCGAGATTGCGGTCACAATCAAGCGACTCAGAACGAACAAGGCGCCGGGAAGCGATCAAATTCACAACATTTTACTCAAACATCTCCCTCAAAAAGCCATCATCTACACTACAAAACTGTTCAATGCCTGCCTCATGACTGGGCATTTTCCCCAGATTTGGAAATCGGCGACCGTGCTGCCATTCGCAAAGCCGAATAAAGATAGAACGCAGCCGACAAGTTACCGGCCGATTAGCCTACTATCTACGTTGAGCAAGGTATTTGAACAAATTATACTAAACAGGCTTGTCCCACACCACGACGAACACAAGACTTTGCCAGACGAGCAGTTCGGCTTCAGAAAGAGGCACTCCACGACCCATCAACTCACCAGAGTAGCGGAATACATCGCAAGAAAATTTAACGAACATCGCTTCACCGCTGCTGCGCTCATCGACCTAGAGAAGGCATTCGACACCGTATGGATAGACGGGCTCGTGCATAAGTTGCACCGCACCAACACGCCCATATACCTAACGAGACTGATACAGGAATACCTAAAGAATAGATCGTTCAGAGTGTTCATAAGGAACGTGTTATCTTCAATGCGTGAGATTCCAAAAGGCGTGCCGCAAGGAAGTTTACTGGGACCATTTCTCTTCATTCTGTTCACCTACGACATCCCCCGAGACGAGAGATGCAATCTGTCTATCTACGCAGATGACGTCAAACTATACGTTTCCTCGCTGAAAGCGAACATGGCCGCAATTTACCTACAGAGGGCGCTCGACGCGCTCGTAGAGTACTACAAGAAATGGCGCCTGAAACTGAACGAGGCGAAAACCGAAGCCATCATGTTCACGAGAAAACGTATAAATAGAACACCTGACTTCAACATCGAAATGGGAGGACACAGCATTGAATGGAAAGATGAAGTTACATATCTCGGCCTGACCATGGACTCCCGCCTCAACTGGAAATCTCACCAAGCAAAGATGCACGCGCGCACGCGAAAAGCGATCGGCATGATGAAGCCAATTTTCAATAGACGGAGTCCGCTACTTCCCAAAACCAAACTCCTCGTCTACTACTCGCTCATTCGTCCGGTACTCTCGTATGCGATTCCCGTATGGAGCAGCATCTCACACACAGACCACAAGAAACTACAGACACTTCAAAATCTCTGCATTAAAATCACATACAACACGAGACTCAGAACAAACTTGAAGAGATTACACGAACGAGAACAAATTCCAACACTATTCGAATTCACACACAGACTCACTACACGCTTTTACAAATCACTCACACTTAGTAAAAATCCACTCATACGAGACATAGGACAATACAACGCTCCGAGCGACCTGACATTCAAATACACACACAGACTACCTAAACACATCCTCATGGACCATGATCACATATGGTACATACCAGAATCAGACGCGGACGAATAGCGAGCAGTAGGTATTTCCTAAACTCCCGACTTTCCTCCTAAATATATAATGTTTATGTATCAGACAGGAGTGTATGACACACAAGACTGCAAAATAGGGCCGGTGATCCCAATCCGTGGTGGCTGAAGGCGTCTTCCTTCAGTGGCGTCGGGGCGTCGAGCGGGGCGTCGAGCGGGGCGTCGAGCGGGGCGTCGAGCGGGGCGTCGAGCGGGGCGTCGAGCGGGGCGTCGAGCGGGGCGTCGAGCGGGGCGTCGAGCGGGCGTCGAGCGGGGCGTCGAGCGGGGCGTCGAGCGGGGCGTCTCTGTGGCCGTTGTAGCTGGTCCGATGCTAGTACTCGTCCTTGCTGTAGAATCCGGGTCTTGTCGTAGGGGCAGAGAGGTCCGGGGTGAGGCGAGGGTCAGAAGAAGATGAGAAGGCGAGTAGATTCAGAAGTCGGAGCGAGGTAGAAGGCAGAGCAGAGAGAAGTGTTGAGCTGGTGGAGGTTGCTGGCTATCTGCCTTTCCAAGGGACTATTTCCCGTTTTATAGGCCATCGGCGGCAGGCGCTGGCCGAACGACGCTCACACGGGCCAACTTTCTCTTTGATTCCAGGAATCGAAGCCCGTGTTTGTGACGCGCGCGCGGCCCGCCGCCTGTGTGATTACCGCCTCTCGGCCGGTAATTTTGGGCTCGTGGCCGAACGTGACCACGGCCTCTCTTTGTTCAGGCACGGTTCTCAGAATCGCGCTTGTGGAACGCTCGGGCGGCAAACCCACCTCGCACGCTATGACGGCGCACGGCCCTTTGCTTCGGGTCGCGGCCGAGCGTTCTCTCTCGTATAAGCACGATTCTCATAACCGTGCCCGAATTAAATGCTATTAATCCACCAGCTCTCTCAGTATGCTTCTCTGCCCGTGTCCCCTAGCCAAGCTCCGACGTTTCATTTATTGATTTAACATTTCTTTACATTACATTCTTACAAACAGAGGGTTACACAATTTATCTTTTCATATATTGACATTTTCATTTTTACATAATTTAGGGTTTATAGTTTAATTTTACATACATTTACTCCAGTTTATTTAATTTAAGGACAGGCAAAGTTAAGGCAAATAAAAGATTTTAATATGGGGCGACCGCGCCCGATCACGGAGCAGTACGTCCGTTACACTCCCCCCGTGGAGCTCGGCTACACCTTTTTAGCAAGAGGCGTGCTGCGACTGCGACGCGGCGTGGTCCCCGGCGTCCGCTCCCTCTGGCGAGCGTGTCACGGTGGCGAGTTCGGTGGGGCGGCGTCGGGACAGGTTCCCGGCGGCAGGCTCCCCGGTGGCATGGTCGGTCCCCGGTGGCATTGTTGCCGGTGGCATGGTCCCCGGCGGTATGGTCCCCGGCGGCATGGTCCCCGGCGGCATGTTCCCCGGCGGCATGGTCCCCGGCGGCATGGTCCAGGGCGAGGACGGTGGGGCGGCGTCCGGACAAGCCATCCTCAGTGTTGTCCCGGCGTCGGCGTCGCGCCGGGTGGTGCCCCCATGCGTGATCCAGCCGAGGGCTGTGGGCTGGCGGGCGGCCCGCTGATGTTCGACCGAGCTGCTCGGCCGCACTGCTCGGCTATTTTCGGTGAGGCCCGACCGCGGCACCGCGTTGGTCAGCCGCTTCAGGAACGCGGCAGGCTTTTTCGGCATCTGCACCGGGTCCAGGAGGAGAGGGCTGACGGTTTCTCGTGCCTTTCCCTTCAGGGCACGCTGCAGCCGCATCAGATTCTCGGCCGCCGTCATCCCGCAGGTGGCCGTCGACTGCAGGAATTGTGCCTTCCAGGCCTGCCACTCTATGGCATCGCCAGCGTAAGGCGGCAGGTCCTCTGCGCTGGACTGCCAGGCGATGAGCGACGCCATCCGCACATCTTCGGGGTGGGAGCGGGGCGTCCCGCCGGCCTGGGACTGCCGGAGGGCGTCGGCAAACATGGTCGTCACCTGGGCGAGAGGGACACTCCCCTGGTTCACCCAGTCCCGCGTCTGCCTCGCTGCCTCGTCTGCGCGGTTGAAGGCCCCGTATCCGTCCATGTGGGGCTGCGATGGCGAGTCTGCCCTCGGGGCAAATGCTGGGAACTGGGCGGGCCCGCGGTTCACACCGGGATAGCCGTACTGCGGCTCTGGTCCACCTCGCCGCGTCGCGGCGCCTGGGGAAGCGCCGTCCGTGAGTGGATCCGCAGCATGGTTTCTCTCCGTCCCGGTGTGAGCCCTCTCGGCGCGGCGCAAGCTCCCGAAAACATCGCTAGGCTGGGCTGTAGTTGGTGGCACAGTGGGCTCTCCCCCCACTGTGTAGGCAAGGCTGTGACTGGGGCCGCTAGAGGGCGCCGCAGTCTGTGGCAGGCCCATCCGTGGGCCAGTGGTTTGCGCCTCCGCTGCGTACCCCTGACTAGGTACGGCCGGGGGCGCCGGCGTCGGTTGGTAATCCAGCCGCGGCGCAGTGGTGTGCGTCTCCGCTGCGTGGCCCAGGTTTCGCTCGAGGCCGCTAGATGGCGCCGCCGTCGGTTGGTAGTCCGCTCGTGGTTCTGTAGCTTGCGGAACAGTGGGCTCTCCCCCCACTGTGTAGGCAAGGCTGTGACTGGGGCTGCTAGAGGGCGCTGCAGTCTGTAGCAGGCCCACCCGTGGGCCGGTGGTTTGCGCCTCCGCTGCGTACCCCTGACTAGGCACGCCCGGGGGCGCCGGCGTCGGCGTCGGTAGGTATTCCACCCGTGGTGCTGTAGCTTGCGGAACAGTGGGCTCTCCCCCCACTGTGTAGGCAAGGCTGTGACTTGGGCCGCTCGGGGGCGCCGCAGTCTGTGGAAGACCCACCCGTGGTGCTGTAGCTTGCGGAACAGTGGGCTCTCCCCCCACTGTGTAGGCAAGGCTGTGACTGGGGCCGCTAGAGGGCGCCGCAGTCTGTGGCAGGCCCATCCACGGGCCAGTGGTTTGCGCCTCCGCTGCGTGCCCCTGACTAGGTGCGCCCGGGGGCGCCGGCGTCGGTAGGTATTCCACCCGTGGTTCTGTAGCTTGCAAAACAGTGGGCTCTCTCCCCACTGTGTTGGCAAGGCTGTGACTGGGGCCGCTCGAGGGCGCCGCAGTCTGTGGAAGACCCACCCGTGGGACAGTGGTTTGCGCCTCCGCTGCGTAGCTCTGAGTAGGTACGCCCGGGGGCGCCGGCGTCGGCGTCGGTAGGTATTCCACCCGTGGTTCTGTAGCTTGCAAAACAGTGGGCTCTCCCCCCACTGTGTAGGCAAGGCTGTGACTGGGGCCGCTCGGGGGCGCCGCAGTCTGTGGAAGACCCACCCGTGGTGCTGTAGCTTGCGGAACAGTGGGCTCTCCCCCCACTGTGTAGGCAAGGCTGTGACTGGGGCCGCTAGAGGGCGCCGCAGTCTGTGGCAGGCCCATCCACGGGCCAGTGGTTTGCGCCTCCGCTGCGTGCCCCTGACTAGGTGTGCCCGGGGGCGCCGGCGTCGGCGTCGGTCCGTAACCCAGCCGCGGAGCAGTGGTGTGTGTCTCCGCTGCGTAGCCCAGGTTTCGACCAAAGCCTTGAAGGTACACCCACCCTGTCCCACCCCGGTATAGGTGACTTATGGTCACCCCTTCGGAGCTCTCGCATGAATCTAATTTTTTGAATAAACGGCTCTACAATTTATATAAATGAAGCTAGGCCTTCAAAGTCCCCGCATACGGTGTTATGAAGCGGTATGCAAGCGCTTACAAGTACTAAACTAAGGACAACACAGAAAAATAACAACAAAACAATCAAGTTCAAGTGTCAGGCAGATAGTTGGTGGAGGGGACCCACACTCCAGTACCTGTAAACACATAAAAGTAAAGTAAACAATAGAGTGACGGGGGAGTTTCGCCGAACCACGACTGGCAGTCCTGTTGAGAAATTGGTGGTGGTTGGGGCGACTGGTGCAGGTCAGGACTTCCACACCCCTTAGCCGACCACCCGGTGGTGCCCTGAAGATAAGTATTGGAAAAAGAGGGATAAAACCCTAAAGAACCTAGGGGAAAGAAGCGTCAGGAGGTCGGAGGCAGGGTGGAGGTTACCCCAGCCTGCACAGTCACCCCTCTGACCACCAACGCTCATCAGGGGTGGCGCAGGTAATTGGCGGAGTCCTCCGGTAAGAAAGAATAATAAGAAGCTCCAGTCGTGCATGCGGGGACGAGGCCCGTTATCCAACCCCTAATGGGGAAAATAAACAAAACAAAACAGACAACGGAGTTCAGTTCTCGCCTGTAAACTCGTTGCTGTTACTAAAAAAAAAAAGAAAAGAAAACCGGAAAAAAATACATGTAAAAAGAAGAGAAAATAAGAGGAAAAATGAAAAACAATAATCAATCCAAAAAGTGCCACACAAGGGCAACGGTAAATAAGTAAAAACAAAAGTAAAGGTGTAAAAATAAGATCTGCATGGTCTGTAAAGAGGACAGTAAGTATTGAATAAGATAACAAAGTAAAGTAAGAGAGATAATTAGTAAACACAGATATATAAGAGTGCTTACAGTGTCTGTAAAAAGAAAAACAGTGTGTTAACCTTAGACAGGGAAAAAGAAACATATGAAAAGAAAACAGAAAATAAGAATTAAAAAGTACAAGACAAGTTAATTAAAAAAACAAAATATAAACGAATGGAAATCATCTGCAACAGCTGGTACAGTAAAAAAAAGAAATAAGATAAGAATAATAAAATAAGAAAAACAGAATAGCATATACAATAATGAAAGAGTTGTAAAAGAATAAGTCATGGAGCAGGAGCAGTACACCGGGGTTTCCCAATTATTACACTAGTCAGCGACTCTAAGCACAGGCCATCTCTCAACCCAGATCCTAGTAAACTTCCTCAAACATTCGAAATTCACACTGTTAGAAACAAGATCGGTGTTCCACACCGGTCTAATGGGGACATTCAGACCTTCTATCATTTCGTCTCTGGCATCCTTCAAAATCTCACAGTGCCACAGAATGTGCTCGGCCGACTGGTAATTATTGCCACAAGCGCAATTGGGGTGGGTTGACAGGGCAAAGCTGTGAAGCCTTCCCCTGAATTCCCCATGTCCTGAAAGGAGCTGCGTAACGTGATGGTCCAGTTTGAGGAAAGCCCCTTCCATTCTGAGTTTAACTGAAGGGAAGAAGGAGAAGGTCCATCTTCCCTTGCTCGACCTATCCCAACGGACCTGCCACTCTTTGAGCGACAGGTCCCTCATCGTTCGGAGCAGTCCTGGGAGAGTTCCTGGTCCACCCGGTGTCAGAACGACACCAAGGTGGTTGGCCGGGGATCCACGGATTAGTCGCTGCTTCGCTAACACCTCCCTAATTTCTAGATCGATTGGTAATATACCAGCCAAAATTGGCAAAGCGTCCGAAGCAACGGTTCGATATGCCCCAGATAGTGCCAGCAGGGGAGTGCGCTGACCCCTAGTGAGAGCAAGAAGTATTAAGCAGTTATCCAGGCGATGCTCCCAAACAGAGGCGGCATATGCGACTTGCGCAACATATACCCCCTTGTAGAGAGCGTGCAAAGCCGGTCTGCGAAGTCCCCACTCTGCCGTGGAGATTCTTCGAAGCTTCAGAAACAGCGACTGAGCCCTGCAGGATACATCTTTGACATGAGCCAGAAAGGAGGACGATCGATCTAGAGTGACACCTAAATATTTAACGTTATCCACAAATTTGATATTAGTGTCTCCCATACGGATGGTAGGGTTTCTTGTCTTATTGAAAGAACCCTTCATCAGGAGGCCCATAGTCTTCTGGGGAGCGAAGGTCATTTTATTCCTCTCCCCCCATTTAAGGAGGGTGTCCAAACCTTCACCAGCCTTACGTTCGACTTCTCTTCTACTGTCCCCAGAGACAAGATACATTTTATCATCCGCATAGTCGATCATGATACATCCTTCAGGTAAGGGTAACCTAGAGGAGTCATCGAAGGTTATATTCCAAAATTTAGGACCTAGGACGGAGCCTTGAGGACACCCCATATCGGTCTCGCGTTCAATAACAGTGTCACCATGAGAAATGATGACAGTTCGGCCCGATAAATAATTGTCTACTGATTTAAATAGAGTTTTTGGGCAATTCCTATTTTTAACCTTGATACGTATCATGTCCCACCATGCGTAGTCGAAGGCACCAGTGATATCTAGGAAGATTGCAACTACATACCTCTTTGTACAAGCCTTCACCCAGTTAAGCGCAAACGAAATGGCGTGCACGGTGGATCTACCGGAGACGAAGCCAAATTGGAGATCACTAGACGGGGAGAGTGATTGTTGTAGCCTATGCCGGATAAGTTTTTCCAGGATCTTGCCAAGCACTGGAAGTAAGGTGATGGGCCGATAGGCCTTGACATCGGTTAGTGGCTTACCGTTCCCCTTTGGTATGACCCTGAGCACGCCTCTCTTCCATTCAGAAGGGAAAATTCCTCTTCTCAAACACGTTTCCATCACTTGGAAGAGCTCCTCCCTAGCGTGGATCCAGACTTGCTTCACTATCATGCCATTAAGTCTGTCATGCCCTGGTGCCTTCTTAGAACCCAAACCCTTAATTATTAGGTCGATTTCTGCTCTAGTGACTGGAATGACTCTGTCCTCTTGGGCGAGGTCTCTAGGTGGAAGCCGTGCCAGGAGTCTAACCTGTTTATGGTGGTCACTTTCCCCAATTACTGATTCTACAGGAACTAACTTGCCCAAAAGTGTATTGAGAGTAGAGGCCACATCTATCGTCTCAGCGTTCCTACCTTCTGTGATCCCAATGAGACTAGACAAAAACCGATCCGATCCTTTTCCGGATTTTTCAATTGCGCTGTGGATTTCCCACGGGTTGGCGTTTCCCACATTATTAACCCAGTCATGCCAAGCAGCTCGTTTCGCAAGGAGAACAGCCTGTTTGAAAGTTGCCCTGGATCTCCTGAGAGCTGCCTGAAGGGTAGCTGTCTCCTCCTCCGTACAGCATCCCCTCCTGGACAGTCCCAAGGCCCTATAGGCTCCTTTATAGGCCCCCTTTAGCGAAGTCAGCTCAGGTGACCACCACGGCGTTCTAATTTTCGTCTTTGGGTTTGATCTGCCCAGAGAGGAATCAGCCGCAGATACAACGGCAGAATTGAAAAAGTTCCCCAAATTGTCTGGATCACTAGCTGCTACGTGGTGAAAATCCCTTAATGTATCTCGTAGCGCATCCCCAAAGTTATCCCAATTCGCCCTAGAGGTGTTGAAATTCCAGGAGGATCTCGGAGTTTCAGTTTTCTTAACACCTATTGTAAATGTGATTAATCTATGATCCGAGACTATTGCGCATTCATGGACCCTCCATTTAGATATCCTGGCCGCAACTGATCCAGAGCAAAGAGTTAGATCAATGTTGCTCTCTCCCATTGTGTTTGAAAAGGTAAAGAACGAACTCTGTTCGTTAACGATACAAAGGCCTTGCGCAGCAATAAGGTCTTCAACGGCGTCAGTCCGTGATCGTACTGAATGGTTTTTATTATTGTCAAACCAAAGAGGAGAGCGAGCGTTAAAGTCCCCTCCGATAACTACGTTACGACCTTTAAGCGCGTTTAGGGCGCGCGTAAGACTCAGGATATGTGGTCCTACCGGATTCCCCCATTTAAAATAAACTGAGATCAGATAGATTTCAGTATCAGCAAATTTAATACATACACAGGTTTGGTACTCATTAGACAGCCCTGCCAGAAGGAGGGGGCTGATCAATGATGTATTGACCAGAACACCCGCCCCCGGCGATGAGCCGACTTCGAGTACCGCTCCCGGAAATTCAATTGGTGTTTTACCTTCCCAGGTGTACTGCTCCTGTAAAAGCATTATGTCAATATTCAGGTCAGACATGACCCGCTGCACATCCAGTGTGGCCAACCGGGATCGCTGCAGATTGATCTGACCTAAGGAGAGAAGATTAACAGGAGCCATAGTCAGTCATTCTAACTTGTGCATTGATGGCTGCAAGCTGTGCAGGACAGTCTCTATCCCCAGTTGGATGATCAGCATTCTTCCTAAAACGGGTGCAAGTGGCACAGACAGCGGGAAGTGCCTTCTTGGGGCAATCCTCATGTTTGTGTCCCACAGCGGCGCAGTGGCGACAAGTTTCTTTCTCCTGAGAGCAGGACTTACTAATATGACCATACTGTTGACACTTAAAGCATCTGGTCGCGCCTGTATAATCGCGAGTGCGACAGGCATTCCACCCAAGGAAGCACATTCCGCTGTCTAGTAGGACCTTTCGAGCAGCTGGATGACAGGTCACCACCATATTCATGGTGGGGATGTCCCGTTTTCCGAAGAGCGAAACTCGTCGCATGGTCCGAAGGTGATCCTCCAAAGACAAAGAAGTCTGGCCAGATAAATTACTCGCGTAGATCTCGGAGAAAAGCTCCTGGTCGGCAGATTGTTCACATTTAGGAACATTATAGATGACAATTTTCGGAAGACGGCCTAGAGGGTTGATCATCTTTAGACCACTTGCCACGAGTTTTGCCTCAGCCTTTTTAATATTTTCCAATCCCTTGATGTCCTTGGCTTGAAACGCCATACCAGCGCCTTTGATCTTCCTGGAGCGTACGATTTGGAAGTCGTCCTTCCTCGGGTTCAAAATTTTCTCCAGGGTCTTGAGGGTTTCCTCCGATGTTTTACCCTCTGGAGTTTGCGGATAAACCAAGATCGTTAGTGGCTTCTGTGGAATTGGACGCTCAAAGCCATTAACAACTATCTTTTTGGATGCTGGCATTCCAGCTGCAGCATTTGCGTAGGAAAGTGTTTCCCTGTGAATGGGAGTGTGAGAACTGACTGTGCGACTTTTAATAGCTTGATCCAGTTTTGTGGAGAGCGTCGACTGTGCACTTAGCATCTCGTCAATGGTAGAAGACCTGGTGGAGAGCGTATTCAACTCAAGCATCAGCCTGGTAATGTCCGACATCAAGTCGTCTAATGTGGTGTTGAGAAGGCTTTTGTCCGCCTTATTTAACTTATTGGTACCGTCCATCAAAACTGCTCTTATTTTCTGGCACTTATCCAAGGCTGGGATGGCCCTCCATTCCTGGTTACCCGGGGAATCGCTATAACGAGTGCGTTTTTTGTTCTCCACATTAGGGGTGGTAGAGGGCACAATGGAAGGCATCTCATGGTTATCCGACGAGAATGGATTGGGACGAGTGGTTGTTTTATCGGTTCCCGGTTCACTATCAGAGTCAATAACCGTTTTGTCCCTCTGGGATTTTGTTTTGAACCTTTTCCGAACTTTAGAAGGCCCGGGTCCTGGTGATCTAGGATTAAGTATGTCTTTTATTTGTTCCATAATTTTTTCCCTTTCCCCCTTAGGTAAATCTGGATTTTCAGAACGGCCATCTGAATCTCCAGACGAAACTATGTCTGACGGCATTTTTCACGAAAAAGTGGGATAAATGTAAATTTACCCCAGATTTTGAAAATTTTCCCCAAAAATGGGGAAAAAAAATGGGGAATTTTTTTTGTCCAAACTGCCCTTAGATTTGTAAAAATGTTACTTTTAAGGGTACAAAATATTTTTTTGGGACTTGGCAAAAATTTGACTGAGAATATAAAAATTTAGTATCCCTCCCCAAAAGGAAAAAGAAATTTAGATTTAATGTTCAAATGTTCACACTTTACTAGACCTCCACTTCAGAATGATTATTGAAAATTTTTAGGAAAAGAAATGTCACTGTCACTTTGAAAAAAATTTATGCTTATCAATACAAAAAAGGAAAAATATTGTCTAAATTTGACGATATTACAAAGCAAAGGATGCGTCCTCCCATAAGTTCTTTCATCACTTTACATAAATTGTCGTGGTATGTTCCAGAATAAATGGACACGTGGCGCACACAAAAACTCTACTAGCGGAAAAAGTATAACACCCACAGAAAAAACACGACGATCACTAGACGCAGAAAAAAATTCTGCGTCGAATAAAGTATGTGTCGTCGAGATTCACTTATAACTGTGCACTTAAATCGTATATCGATGAGGAACACCGCACATAAAAAGAAAATCACTATAAAAACTCAGAAAAAGGTGTCAAAAGCACCGGGAATTTTTACAAGACGATTCAAATGGGAACTTTTCACCCAGTATCAGTAGTGGATACCGGGGATGTGGTAGAAACCACCACTAGGGCGGATTTTTAGTTTTTTGACACTGAAATACAATTATAAAACTAAAGAAACACAATCACAGAAGAAAAAGTATTACAGGCGGATAGCCCGTAAAAAAATACACCTGGTGGCGCTTTAACGATTGTAGAAATCTTGACCGGAACCGATTTTTAGAGTAATAGATTGCGGAGCAAAATTGTGTCATGTTCTAACCTCGGAGGCGAGAACTGAACTGACCAAAGCCGCTAGATGGCGCCGCCGTCGGTGGGTACTCCGCCCGTGGAGCTGAGGCGTGCGTCTCCGCTGCGTAGTCCGGATGTCGCCCGAAGCCGCTAGATGGCGCCGCCATCGGTTGGTACTCCGCCCGTGGAGCTGTAGCTTGCGGAACAGTGGGATCTCCCCCCACTGTGTAAGCAAGGCTATGACTGGGGCCGCTCGGGGGCGCCGCAGTCTGTGGAAGGCCCACCCGTGGGCCAGTGGTGTGCGCCTCGGGTGCGTAGCCCCAGCTTTGCCCGGGGCCGCTAGATGGCTGGCATCCGGGATAGGCTCCGTCGGGTTGCCAGGCTGCAGGTGAAGCGGTCCGCGTGAGGCCTTTCAGCGTGGCGACAAGCTCTGCAATCTGTCGGGCGTGGTCGTCCTGCAGCTTCTGGGTGCGCCGCCTCTCAGCTCTTAGCTCGAGCTGCACCTGCCGGAGCGTGTCCTCGCTAGAAGCCTCGCTTCTTGACGAGACGTCGGCCGCGGCAGGGGGCGTCTGTGGTGGTGATGCGCCGGAGGGACCAGGCAGTAGGTCCGCTCGGGGATCAGAGGGGGCCAGGGGGGCGGTTGGCCGGAGTCCGGGGGGCGCGGCTGTGGCCGCCCCGGTTGGTGTGGGATCATCGCTTCCCTGCGATGAATCCCCGTCAGCGCTGTTCTTCCCAGAGCGCAGTGAAGGTGACATCTTCCACAGAAAGATCCGGCGGCGAAGGACCACTTATGTATCAGACAGGAGTGTATGACACACAAGACTGCAAAATAGGGCCGGTGATCCCAATCCGTGGTGGCTGAAGGCGTCTTCCTTCAGTGGCGTCGGGGCGTCGAGCGGGGCGTCGAGCGGGGCGTCGAGCGGGGCGTCGAGCGGGGCGTCGAGCGGGGCGTCGAGCGGGGCGTCGAGCGGGGCGTCGAGCGGGGCGTCGAGCGGGCGTCGAGCGGGGCGTCGAGCGGGGCGTCGAGCGGGGCGTCTCTGTGGCCGTTGTAGCTGGTCCGATGCTAGTACTCGTCCTTGCTGTAGAATCCGGGTCTTGTCGTAGGGGCAGAGAGGTCCGGGGTGAGGCGAGGGTCAGAAGAAGATGAGAAGGCGAGTAGATTCAGAAGTCGGAGCGAGGTAGAAGGCAGAGCAGAGAGAAGTGTTGAGCTGGTGGAGGTTGCTGGCTATCTGCCTTTCCAAGGGACTATTTCCCGTTTTATAGGCCATCGGCGGCAGGCGCTGGCCGAACGACGCTCACACGGGCCAACTTTCTCTTTGATTCCAGGAATCGAAGCCCGTGTTTGTGACGCGCGCGCGGCCCGCCGCCTGTGTGATTACCGCCTCTCGGCCGGTAATTTTGGGCTCGTGGCCGAACGTGACCACGGCCTCTCTTTGTTCAGGCACGGTTCTCAGAATCGCGCTTGTGGAACGCTCGGGCGGCAAACCCACCTCGCACGCTATGACGGCGCACGGCCCTTTGCTTCGGGTCGCGGCCGAGCGTTCTCTCTCGTATAAGCACGATTCTCATAACCGTGCCCGAATTAAATGCTATTAATCCACCAGCTCTCTCAGTATGCTTCTCTGCCCGTGTCCCCTAGCCAAGCTCCGACGTTTCATTTATTGATTTAACATTTCTTTACATTACATTCTTACAAACAGAGGGTTACACAATTTATCTTTTCATATATTGACATTTTCATTTTTACATAATTTAGGGTTTATAGTTTAATTTTACATACATTTACTCCAGTTTATTTAATTTAAGGACAGGCAAAGTTAAGGCAAATAAAAGATTTTAATATGGGGCGACCGCGCCCGATCACGGAGCAGTACGTCCGTTACAGTTTATATATCTATTTATATATTTATATAATATTTTTATAATTTGTATGTATATGTATGTTTATTTTCTATCCTCCCATAAGTATATATTAACATAAAAACAGACACACACACACACATCTCAAAAAATGCAGGAAATCATATACCGATGTTACTGAAGGCCGTATACGTTTCAAGTTGACGTTCGGCCGCTCCTTCCGGGTAAGGTTTTCTGCGATTTTCCTTACTCCCAACGGCAAATGCGGAAGGAACCCAACAATAGGGCGCAGCCGAAATTTCCTCCCCCCATTCCCAACACAACACAAACAGACACGTATGTAGTATATGGCCGCTGTCGGTCGCTGGTGGTGCTGATGCTGGATGAAAACATGCAATTTTAGTAGGGTTTTTAGGTAACAAATTTTTTCCCTACCGAGAAAATACAAGGCCTCTAAGTCTATAAAAGCCAGGTAATATTTGAATAAACCCATATGAGGTAAAAATTGTGAGGCGCATATGACGCCGTTCTATTTGTATAAAGAACATTAACTTTAAATTCAGTAAATTTAAATGATTCACCACTTCATGGAATATAAGAAACTAGAAAATAAAAAAA
Organism: Hesperophylax magnus; assembly: GCA_026573805.1. NCBI lineage: Eukaryota > Metazoa > Arthropoda > Insecta > Trichoptera > Limnephilidae > Hesperophylax > Hesperophylax magnus. The sequence goes on along the minus strand of JAIUSX010000007.1, from coordinate 5,473,174 downwards.
AAAAATAAAAAAAAATGATTAAAAAAAAAACACGTTTTGATTGGTCCAAATTGAAATTTACCATTATTAAAAAAAGTGTCTTTAGCAAATTAGTTTAAAAAAAATTGTATACACTGTAGAGCTAAACCGGTAGAAAAGCGTGTCCGTGTGCCAGAACCATCCTAATTTTCTTTTTTTTTTTAGTTATTTATTAAGTTAAAAGAAATACATATTTGTTAACATAAGTGTACATTGATTAAAACAAAAATAATATATATATATATATATATATATATATATATATATATATATATATATATATATATATGTGGGAAGCATAGAATGGGGACAGTTTTTCGAGCGCGCCCATACTTCGGGGACATTTGTATAGTTTGGGGACAGGCCCAAAGTATCTGTCCCCAAACTAACACTTTGCATTATATACGCAACGCATAGATTGAAGCCAATTTTAAAATTATGCAGAAGGCATGCTTTGAGCCATACATTACTAAAATATCCATAGATGCCACTATCGTATCGTTCTCAGATTTTCGAAATTTTCTATTGTGAATTTTTGAATTAGCAAAGGCTCGGTACCTATTTACCTAATTTATGTTTGTATTCTTTTTCGCTTGCTTTTGTCGGAGAATGTCGCATTTTTAAACCCGGTGTCCGCAAATATTTTATTTATTTAATTGTTGGTATTATTTTTTCTCATTAGATAATAATAAAATTAATATGTTCGTACATAATATGATGGTGTATTAAAAACTGATTTTAAAATAATCTAATAAAAATAATTACACATATTACGTTTGTGCAAACATTAAAAAAAAACTTATTTTTTTTGGTTTTAGGCATTCCACCCTAAAAAGAGTGCTTTGTGATAAAAAAATACTTCCATAATTTTTAATCATATTACAGATACATGTATTTTCAAAATAAATTTATTTTCATACTTTGACAATGTGGGCTTCACTACCCGTACTGAGTTTTATACTTTTTATTTTTATAGTTTTTTTTTCTAGTTACCTATTCAAAAGTATAAATGTATGTAAAATAATAGGTTCATACTTCCTACTCTCATGTTACGTGAATAATGCAATAATAATATAACTATAAAAAAAGAATTTAGAAATCGCGGGTTCAAATTACGGCGTGCAATTTGCATAATTTCACAATATTTATTTGTTGAAATAATACGTTAGTACCTACCTATATGGTATATTTGCGGCAAGTTCAAGAATGGTAGATAGGTACTTTCAGTATCGCCATGTTACTTGAATAATGCAATATTTTAAATAACTACAAAATAGGTGTTCATTGTTTCGCCGTTGAGATTGAGATTACGATCCTTGGCTATGAATTCGGAGGTCGCGGGTTCAAATTACGTCGTGCGCAAGTAAATTTTATTTGATAAATTTGTATAAGTTCACAATATTTATTTGTTTAAATAATACGTTACTACCTATATGGTATATTTGCGGCAATTTCAAGAATGGTAGATAGGTACTTTCAGTATCGCCATGTTACGTAACAAATGCAATATTTTAAATAACTACAAAATAGTTGTTAAATTTTTCGCCGTTGAGATTGAGATTACGATCCTTGACTACGAATTAGGAGGTCGCAGGTTCAAATTAGGGCGTGCGCAAGTAAATTTTATTTGATAAATTATACCAAATAATTCGTTCGTACCTATATGGTATATTTGCGGCAAGTTCAAGAATGTTAGATAGGTACTTTCAGTATCGCCATGTTACGTGAATAATGCAATATTTTAAATAACTACAAAATAGTTGTTTATTGTTTCGCCGTTGAGATTGAGATTACGATCCTTGGCTACGAATTCGGAGGTCGCGGGTTCAGATTACGTCGTGCGCAAGTAAATTTTATTTGATAAATTTGTATAATTTCACAATATTTATTTGTTTAAATAATACGTTACTACCTATATGGTATATTTGCGGCAATTTCAAGAATGGTAGATAGGTACTTTCAGTATCGCCATGTTACGTAACAAATGCAATATTTTAAATAACTACAAAATAGTTGTTCATTGTTTCGCCGTTGAGATTGAGATTACGATCCTTGGCTACGAATTCGGAGGTCGCGGGTTCAAATCCCGGCGTGCGCAAGTTAATTTTATTTCACTAATTTGTGTTATTTCACAAATAATTAATTTAAAATAACATTTAGTATATTTGCGGCACGTTCCAGACTGGAAGATACTCTCAGTATAGCCCTGGTGAAAGACCACCATTTAGAATAGAATCGTTGCTTGAAATGGCTTTAGCCGTGTTTAGTAACCAAATCTGAATAGCCAGGTACTTTCCCACCTTCCTCTCCCACATCGCCTTCCTCTTCCCACCACCTACAGCCTCACAACTACCCCATGTATTTATTCAGAAAAATAAAATCTTCTGCACATTTTTAATTGTATTCATAGTTTGTGAAACTTTAAAATCCTTTAAAGACCTCTTTAAAATTGAAAAACTCTTAATTTCATTAATTTTGTCTAAATAAATTGATTACATTTTTCAGAAAACTTATTGTTCATAGATATGTACCTAGGTACCTAGGTAACTGGGCTAAATATTGGTCGGTTACAAGATTAATTTTAATTTAATTGAAAAACATCATAGGTAGGTGGTTAATAAGTTCAAAAATTAATTCATAACAAAGTTCTCAAACGATTGAATCTATGAATTCACTCTTCTTCGATCACGTGAACATCCGCGTGTTACTGACGTGCTCCTGCCACCGCGCAGAAAAGAGACAGCCACCCAACAGTTTGTTCCATAATTTGATTGAACCCTTTCCACATATTCTCGACCGGATATATCCCAGACAGCTATCGGATTACATCGAACAAATATATTGCTTTTAGGAAAGGGTTGTCACAACCAATGATAATTAAAATACATTTTTAATATTATTTTTATTTAGTGGCCATATAAGATTATCGGTATTATCATTCTGTGAACCATCATTTCTATTTGTTGTATTTTAGGGAAATCAACAGGCATAAACCAGTTTTAAAATGAAAAATGTTATCCTTATCAAAACCGTAATAATTACTAGTGTTTATTTTTTTATCAAATCTTGTAACATAAAATTCTAAATAATGGCCGAGACTCGCCAGAGCTTACCAATTTAATAAAAATGCCAATTCCATCAAGATCAACCCGACAATCCAATTTATTCCATTTGCCCACATGTAGAACAAACATTAGAAAAAAAATCCCAATTCCTGGAATATGTACGCAAAATAACAAAAAAATTCACAGCATAGACATTTTTAAAAAAATCTTCAGAAATATCGAATAGAAGAAACGCGTACGATAAATTAATACGAAAGTATGAAATGTATCGGGAGCATCTTATATCCTTATCCTATATTCCTCTCCTTTTTCTCTAACCAAACATTAATTTTAAGATATAATAAAACTCCATCTCCAAACCAATATTAGCATAAGAAACTTTTTTGGTTTGTGTGAATGGATTGCAGTCGTATTGTAGGTATTTATCTCTGTATTATATATTATGTATACTGTAAGCTGTTTGTTTCTTACAAATAAATACATATTAATTCCTTATCTAACTTATTTAAGTATCGAATAAAATAGTTAATATTTATTCAGTTGTTAGATTTGAAGAGGTTTTAATTAGGACGTTTACACAGTAATTAACTAGGTTTGAACAGCTAGGATTCGATTGTATTCTCTTTACACTCTTTTCTCCATTAATCCGTGCAATATGCCTAATCCATATAAAGCGTCCACTTCTTTATCGTGTTCATTGTAATAACTTTAGTCTTGCTTGGTGACCAGATATAAATACCTAGTCAGGATCCTTTACCGCTCCATTTCCTTCTCCTCGTACCTACAGTACCTAGTACGAGTAATCCTTCGTTTCGGGACACCGACTGGATTCTGATTTGGTAGGTACCTAGATAAACAAAATACACCAGAGATTTTTCCGAAAGGCGAAATAGCGAACCTAATTGTATTGTAAGAACTGTAGTAGGTATGCGGTCTATCTTCTTTGATCTTACGAATTCGAATCAATTTACAGAATTCAACATAATTATATTCCTACCTACTTTGTACATATCTTTTCATAAATTATCGTAAAGTCCAAGTAAGTAGCGACCTAGGTAGGTACCTGCCTACCGAAGTCTAAAACATCAAGATTTGATTTAACTATCGATATCAAGCATGAAACTAAAATGTTTGTTTTGTGTATCCCTTGCCGCTGTATCTATCTTGTGGCGTGATACATTTTAGCTCTCATTGGTTAGTGGTGTTATGTCACACTATCGCGTAGGGATATATAATAGTGCTATTCCATGTGAGTTCGATTTATATGCACCACTTCAAAATTTTCAACACTCCTGATGGAGAAAATTAATAATGTTTGTGGTAAGGTTTAGTCGAGGGGTAAGGCTCTCAACTAGCAATCCGGAGTTGCGAGTAAATTTTATTCAATTAATTTGTCTTATTTCACAATCAATTCATTTAAATAATCTGTTGTGCACTTGTGGCGCATCGCACAGTGAAAGGCGCTCTGAGTAAAACCACCGCTCAGAATTGAAACGTTGCTTTAAATAGTTTTAGCTATATTTAGTAACAAGATCTGAATAGCCAGTTATTTTTTTTTTAAGTTTTCTTGAGAAACTGTTTTTCACCTTCCGTACAAATCAAATTGGTGTGGCATGGAGTTATCAAAATATTGATCGATGAAAAACATGAAAAAATAAATATATTTTCTTCTAAGTTATAATGTAATAAAGCTTTGTATTGGGTTTTGGACATTTTGAAGTCCGTTTCTACATTAAAAAATATATTATGTTGCCCTACGAAAAGTTGCGGTTTCGGAATTCGGTTTTGTTACCGAAATATACGAACATTCTTATCATATCTCACTCCAAATCTTTTATATATTTTTTTAATAGTAACATTTCGATATTTATGATATTGTGATATTTCTACAAACCATAAAAAGTGTTTTAAGGGGCGCCCACATACTTGTCTCGGCTCGACAAGCGTCCGCAAGCGTTTGGCTTGGCTTGAATAGTATAGGCTTGCGATAGCTTGCTGCCGATCAGGCCGGGGTCCGGTTGGTATTCTGTCCACAAGGCGCGGCAAGAGTTTTTAACTTGCGCCTTGTATGGCAATTAACCCTGAGAAGAGTACAACTCCGAGCTGTTTATAGTAAATATCGTAAAAATGAATAACTGGACCAACGATAATCATTTTTTTTAAATTATATCAAGCAGGGTCCTGTGTATGGATTTATTTATTTAAAAAAAATATGTAATTAATTCAAGTAAAATAGTTAATTTTTATATGAAAAGGAACAAGACACAGAAAAATAAATAAAGTAACGGTCGCAACTGGGTCTCTCGTATATCCGGGACGAATGCATTATACCACTCTTTTTGTGTGTGAATACCGCACAAGAGTCTCAACTGCTCCAAGCCATCTGGAGCCAGCGAGACTATGGCATCCCCAATTGGGGTATGTTGTGAGGCTGGAGGTAGTGGAGGAGGGGAAGATAAGTAAATGGGGAAGAGGAAGGTAAGGAAGTACCTAGCTATTTAGATCTGATCACTAAACACGGCTACAGCCATTTCAAGCAACTTTTCTGCTAGCGAGAGCACTTATTTTTAAGTTGTTTCTGACGATTTAAAATTTCACAATTAACAATATTATCTTCAACTATTTTTCCCATAGTTTTGGCAGCAATCTTTTTACATTATTTTCAAATTTCTTCTCAAATTATCAATAAAATTAATTTACTTAATCTTTTTTTTGGGCGATTTCTTCGTTTCGCTTTTAAATAGAAATAGGAAAAATGACAGCTGTCACAGCTAATGTAGGCCTCGACGTCCGCCAAGCGCGTAGATGCCGACGTTTGGCTTGCCTACGCTTACCTAGGCTTGCGTTGCCACAAGTGTCAAGTGGCAAGTGTCTGGGCGTAGCATTCACTTTTCGTCGGGACAGTTTTTTTTTCGAGCTTGTTGCCGTGAATTCAAGGTAAAATACTTTATTATTTGAGGTGATTTTTAAATTATTAAGAAAGCGGTGTAAGTGGTGTAAACAAAGTGATTTGTTTTTATTTAATTTGTTTTTATTATTAGAAGTGAGTGCATATAATAAAGACTTCACATTTATCGTTCTCGATGGTAGTCAACGCGCATGGACTTGGCACGCGTGAATCGAATGTTACCTACAGGCTGTTTCAAAGTTCGTTCGTCGCTCAACAATATTAAAATATTTAGGTACTACTATTTCGGATTTCTTTCGGAAACTGCTTCCTTGAACCCATTATTAGAACCATTTAGCGCCCTTGAGGTGATCTTTCACAAAAACGGCGCTCTACAAGTTATCCAATTATTATTATTAGTTTTATTTGCCTGTGATTAATTAAGATCGTTAATTAAGCTAGTGTGTGTCGGAGTAATGTAAGCTTAATCGATAAATACTGAAAATATGCCTTCCGTTCGATGTTTCCTGCTTTAATTAAGACAGTTACTATTGGCACACTGCGTTAATTGTATCATTTTGTGGAACAATAAAAGAAATAAGTTTTAATCGAATACTAAATGTTGTTTTATTAATTTAAAACCAGGAATATTTCTGTGTCATTTATGAAAATGAGATGTAGTATATGCAGTTCTACTATAAAAGGTAAACAAAGTGTTTTTATTTTATTTAATGGTGTTACTAAGGTTAGGTAAAGAGATGCAACTCGGTAAAAAAAACTTAAATATTTAGAAAATAAAATTGGTATAAATAGGTATTCATCAAAATTAAAAATTAATTATGGGAATAGAAGTATAATCTGATTACTATAACATGAAGGCCATTTTTGTCTAAATATTGACGTAAATAAACTAACGTGAAGTTGACAACACGCCGATAATGTTAAATGCTAATGAGTAATGCCACGCTAAAAAAATGGTCACCAATATAATTCGTCAAATCTTCTTGCAAAAAATTTACAATCCGGCAGGATCAGTCCCCTCCCCAGAATAGCTAGTACGATGTTGAAGCGTCGTTTTAGGGAATATTTATGAGTAGGGCCGTAGATATATTTATTTTCAAATATATTGACTTAATATTTAATATACGTAATAAGAATAAGTATGCAAAGACATTTCAAGAAATAAAGGAAGTGAGAAATTCACTTTATATCTCCTAATGGAGAATTGTGATAAAAATTATTCATCTAAATGTTACAGATTTTAAATTTAATGTGTTTTTGTTGCTGTAAATGCTTAATTTTTTCCTAATTTTTAGTCGAATTACACATTTTTGTCGAAATCATAAAAATATATATTTTCAATTCATAAACGTTTCCACTTCTTTAGTAATTCCTCTTTTGGTTTGCGAAGGATTACCACGCACAAGTTTCATCATGAAAAAGATTTACGGCAAATAAATTACTTTGCGAACTCCATATATTATACTTTTGCATCAAATATGCACTCACTCATTCAAGGCTTCGTTCTGCCAATAGTGTTATACGAAAGAACTCACACAATCACAGACCAAGTTTTACTCCCCACACGATGCAATCTCTGAGAACAGGAATTGCATAGAAAATTAGTGCGAGAAGCAACTACATTAAATGGAGCATGGGGTCTAGTATTGTATTTATTGGGTACTTACTAGGTCAGGGCTGCCTGACCAGATCTGAATAGCCAGGTACTTTCCTCTTCCCCCTATCCTTCCCCTCCCCACTACCTTCATCCGCAGAACATAACCCAATTGTGGACGCCATAGCCTCACTGGCTCCAGATGGCTGGGAGTTGAGACTCTTGTGCGGCATTCAAATGTCAACTGAAAACAATACAAATAACTCCTCGATTTTTTAAATATATTTTTTTATGTGAATACATCACAAGAGTCCCGAGTGCTCCCAACCGCCTGGAGCCAGTGAGACTATGGCATCCAAAATAATTGGGGTATGTTTTTATAAACTTATATGTGACACCTCACAAGAGCGTCCCTGCCTGTGCAGTGTACAGACAGGGGAACTATGTCACCACCCGGTTGGGCGGCGTTGTGAGGCGGATTAAGGTAGGGGCTGTAGGAAGGGATTTATTAATGCGGGCCTTGAAGAGGCTCGGATTATAGGAGGAAGGAAAAACATATGCCGGTAGCTCGAAATTGCTCGTTGATAAGCCAAAAGTATTGGAGAGAGGAAGAAGATGTGGAAGAGAAAGGTGGGGAAGTACCTGGTCACCAAACACGGCTAAAGCCATTTCAATCACATTTTCAATTCTGAATGATGTTATTACACCAGGGCAATACTGAGAGTTCCCTCCAATCTGGAACATATCGCAAATATACCTTATATTATTTTTTAAGATAAATTGTGAAATAATACAATGCCATATCTGCTTTGTTACTTTTATCTATGGTTAAAACCATGTAGGTGCCTACCTAACACAAAAGTTAAAATGTGTACCGGAACAGGGAAGATAGGCCATTAATCATTGTTAGTTTGTGTGTAGTGTCGCCAACATCATATAACCTTACAATGCATTGCATCTACACTCCTGCATAGTCACCAAACGTACAACCCGTGCAGTATGGTCTAAGCTCGATGACAGTTGGCACGCTTCCATGCCATATCCGCTTTGTTTCTGTTATCTATGGGTAAAACCATGTAGGTACCTACCTAACACATCAGTTAAAATGTGTGCCGGAACAGGGAAGATAGGCCATTGATTGTTGTTAGTTGGTGTGTAGTGTCGCCAACATCATATAACCTAACAATGCCCTGCATCTACACTCCTACATAGTCACCAAACGTACAACCCGTGCAGTATGGTCTAAGCTCGATGACAGTTGGCAAACTTCCATGCCATATCCGCTTTGTTTCTATTATCTATGGGTAAAACCATCTAGGTACCTACCTAACACATAAGTTAAAATGTGTACCCGAACAGGGAAGATAGGCCATTGATTGTTGTTAGTTTGTGTGTAGTGTCGCCAACATCATATAACCTAACAATGCCCTGCATCTACACTCCTACATAGTCACCAAACGTACAACCCGTGCAGTATGGTCTAAGCTCGATGACAGTTGGCACGCTTCCATGCCATATCCGCTTTGTTTATATTATCTATGGGTAAAACCATGTAGGTACCTACCTAACACATAAGTTAAAATGTGTACCGGAACAGGGAAGATAGGCCATTGATTGTTGTTAGTTTGTGTGTAGTGTCGCCAACATCATATAACCTAACAATGCCCTGCATCTACACTCCTACATAGTCACCAAACGTACAACCCGTGCAGTATGGTCTAAGCTCGATGACAGTTGGCACGCTTCCATGCCATATCCGCTTTGTTTCTATTATCTATGGGTAAAACCATGTAGATACCTACCTAACACATAAGTTAAAATGTGTACCGGAACAGGGAAGATAGGCCATTGATTGTTGTTAGTTTGTGTGTAGTGTCGCCAACATCATATAACCTAACAATGCCCTGCATCTACAGTCCTACATAGTCACCAAACGTACAACCCGTGCAGTATGGTCTAAGCTCGATGACAGTTGGCAAACTTCCATGCCATATCCGCTTTGTTTCTATTATCTATGGGTAAAACCATGTAGGTACCTACCTAACACATAAGTTAAAATGTGTACCGGAACAGGGAAGATAGGCCATTGATTGTTGTTAGTTTGTGTGTAGTGTCGCCAACATCATATAACCTAACAATGCCCTGCATCTACAGTCCTACATAGTCACCAAACGTACAACCCGTGCAGTATGGTCTAAGATCGATGACAGTTGGCAAACTTCCATGCCATATCTGCTTTGTTTCTATTATCTACGGGTAAAACCATGTAGGTACCTACCTAACACATAAGTTAAAATGTGTACCGGAACAGGGAAGATAGGCCATTGATTGTTGTTAGTTTGTGTGTAGTGTCGCCAACATCATATAACCTATCAATGCCCTGCATCTACACTCCTACATAGTCACCAAACGTACAACCCGTGCAGTATGGTCTACGCTCGATGACAGTTGGCACGCTTCCATGCCATATCCGCTTTGTTTCTATTATCTATGGGTAATAGTTTGTTGGTATCTATAAAAAAGCTAAAATTAACAATAAGTATTAAAAATGTTTTTTTTCGAGATGGATGAAATTTTTCACTCTTATCTTTCGAAAAACTCGACGAAAAAGTTTCATAAAGTATTTGACTTGAAGACGAAACATTACTTTATCATAATGTACCAAATTCACAGCGCGTAAATATCTACATATTTGATATTATTATTTGTGCCATCTGGCGTCAAAAATATTAATAATTACACATTATTCCAATGGAAGTTTCCTACTTACCATAGGTCGAAAGTATGCTCTATGTACACGAAACACCTCTCTGTGAAAAGCATTATTTGAGACCACGACGGGAAATTATATATAACGCATACATTGAGGACTGTCTTCAAACTATCGTCTGTACAGAAAAAAAATATGTCTTCAAAGTATGCTCTAGATGTATGTATCGATATATATTTTAAACGGTACATCATAGACGTATATAGCTGTGAGGGGGTAGTTTTTAAGGGTTGATTAAACAAAATGGCATTAAAAAAAAAGTGTATATAATGTGGCTCAAAGTATGCTTTATACAAATATATATATATATATATATATATATATATATATATATATATATATATATATATATATATATATATTAATAATTATAGTTTACTACCTAAGTAACATATTTTTCTTAAGTAAGAGCATTTTGGTTTTGCTCATTGATCTTGAGGGCAAACAGTTTTTTCTTAAATATATTTATTCTATTTATGGTTGTCAGGCTATCAGGAAGGAGATTATATATGTGTACACCCTCATGGCCTATGTTTCTTTTACCACACTCTGTCTTTGCTGAATTTGTGTATAATTTATTATGTTGTCTTGTGTGGTGGTCATGTACTTGTGATGTTTTCATAAATGAAGTATTTGTGTATATGAGGCCATTTTGGATTTTGTGAATTAATAGGCATATGTTGTATTCGTACAGTTTTCTAATTTTAAGTAAGTTAGTTTCTTGGTATACTCTTTTGGTGGGGGTATCTGGTCTATAGTTAAAAAGTTTTTTTATAACTTTATTTTGTATTATTTGAATTTCGTTTAGATATGTGATGTTTGTGTTTCCCCATATTTCTATGAGATAATTTAGATGGGATTGAATTAAACTAAAGTAAAATCCCCTCTTTACTTGTATTGGTAGAAGATGGGCTATTCTACCAAATACACCAATTAGTGGGATATTTTTTTCTTTTACTTTTTGTATGTGGTGTTTAAAAGATAAGTGTTTATCGATATGAAGTCCCAGGTATTTTTCACTATCTGAAATTTGTAGGTTTTTTCCTTCTATTTGCAAAGGTTTATGAGACGGCGTTTTTCTTTTTTGTGAATTTAAGATCATGTAATTTGTTGTTATTTGTGTTAATAGTTAATATATTTTTAATTAGCTAGTTATTTAATTTATTAAGATCCAGTTGGAAAAATTTATTATTCTCAAAACGATCTAACATATTCAAATGCATAATTTATTTCTTGATCAAATAATCATCTTCATTGATTCATTGGTCTGCCTAGGTATAGAAATGTCTTGTGTAAATTGACGACACAAGTTTTATTTCGAATCGGTATTGATCATACTTCTAGGGATTCTGTACTCAGTGAGTGTATGGTATTATTATATGATAACTAATTTGAATAGCTGGTTTACCGACCGATTTCTAATCGATTTAGATTTTTCGAACCGGTTCGAACCGGCAGAACTGAATTTAGCAGCTTTATTGAAATAGCCACAGCTCCTTACTTTCTTGCAATTATAGTGTTTATCTTATATTGCCTTTGCAATTTCCACTTAAGTACTTGACTACTAATTAGTGTAACGTATTATACTAGTATATTAGTATATTAAGTGTCATATTGTATAATTGTATTTATGTATGCAACAATAATAACATGTTATGTAATTATTTAAAAACCTATGTTTCGACGAATGTAATATATTATTGCATCTGGTGATATATTTGCATGCATACAGCTTCTTTGATCGAGTTTAACCAAAACCTCCTAGATCACAAGGCCTGGACACTGACTCGAATCGGCCTCCTAACTTGTATGAGAACCTCCAAAAATGTATTTTTATTTACTGTATAAAAATAACAATGTTTTCAAATACCTATTTTAATCAATAAGAATAAATTTAAAAAAATATATATATAAACGATTTTTTTATAGAATCTCATATAAGTTAGGAGGCTGCTTTGAATGAGTTTCCCGGCCTTATGATCTAGGAGGTTTTGGTTTAACTCTTCAGGTCTCAGCCACATTCTGTCAGACGGTCGGAGTAAAAATCCAAATGAAAAGGAATATGTCTGAACGTATCCGAAAACTAAAAACTGTTTTTGAAAGGGATGAATTACGCTCTCATATTTTATGACTACAAGTATTAAATTTAAATGTCTGAGCATAAGTTTTATGTAACTAAAATTACCGATGGTCAAAAAAATATAAAAACACATTTAGTTTATTAGACAAGTATAAAAAACGTTTATTTCACTTAACTTTTTTGTAGTTTCATATTTAAAAAAAATATATATGTAAAATTCAAGTCTCATAGTTTTTTTCAAATTGTGGTCGGTACCTTTGGTTATAAAATGGTGCAAATTTTAATTGTTCTGTGTCTAATTTCTAGATTTGAATATAAAGCGTGGTGCTTACTCTTTCTGACGCCGTTTAGATCATATTTCTAACTACAATACTAAGGAAGATACAACGATCTCTGTGATACCATTCGAGTTTTGGCCAAAAGCGAACAAATTAACCTGATGGGTTGATTCCCATTGGTTTCGGACATAATCGTGCCTTCTTCAGTGCAGCGCAACAACTTCATATATTTCAATATAGAAAAAAATATAGCATCGTAAAAATAAAATTAAAAATGTTGAAAAAAATGTCTTATGAATTTATCGAAATAATAATAAAATAAAGAGATTAAGAATCCGAAACAAAAAAAAAACAAAATCAAAGAACACTCAAATACATAATAATTTTAAAAAATTCCAGGTCGCAGTTACCAATTTGGTTTACTTAGATTGAAAAGCAGGTAGATACTAATGATTTAAAAAAAAAACTGAAGTTTAATTGTCTTCATTATATATAACTACACAAATAATAAAATACACTGTGAATTGTTTTTGTATCTGCCCAACTCATTGTTCACAAAAATATCTGAATTATATGGAAACCTCTATTTTGTCAACATTAAACACAAAAACATAATAAAGTACCTAATTTGTGATTATTATCAGATAATTCTGTGCCCATTATTCTGAAAATTAAATCGATTGCACAGATAAAATAATACGTACCGGTATTGGAGTCGACATTTCCGCCAGCCGAGAAAAGTTGAGCGGGAAACTCGGGCACAAAAAGCGCGAAAACAACTGTCAAACAAATGGCTGAATTCATCATGAAAATGCTTAAAACTTATGTAATAATCTTTAATTGACACTTTATTATTTATTTTCAACGTGTAGAAAAAGAATATTTGCTTTCTAAATACGATTATCACTTAATTTGATTCAATTTAGTTTAGGTTTTAGTGAGGTAACCTCAAAATATTATTGATATAAAAAATGGCACTATTTTTTAATTTTTTTATTATAACTAAGTGCTGTATTAACATGTGCTGTGCTGTTTAAAGTGACTTAAACCATTATTGGATTATTTATCATTACATTATTTGCTACTTTTCACGATAATTGTTTACGTTTTTTGCTTTATCTTCACGGTGTCGGTTTCGTTTATGTTTTATGTTCCTCGATAGTGGACAGTACCACTCTTGACGCGATGTGCACTCGACTGTGGTCTCAAAATGCAAGAGCCCCTTACCACAACTATTACCATGATGGGTTCTACCAGACCCGGGCAAGTCGCTGCTACGATTATTCGTACATTTCATAACATTCTGGTTGAGTTTAAACTTTCCCTTTTAATTTAATTATGAAAATACTAGGTAAGATGTAAGATGTATCAGATCACGTAGCACTTCTGGAGATCCTGTTTGGTCCCTGTTGTGAAATGTTGGCCATGTGATGCAAAACAATTTATTGTAATAAGCCATAATGTTCAAGCTTTGGTAAATTGTTAAGTTTCGGATCTCTTCTAGAACAAATTTTATAATATTTACTAGTGAAAAATCACGGGATATTATAATTTTATGATTTGTGAAGCTGAAAGTATTTATTAAAAAATATTTGCCTTATGATCATTGCCTTTCAAAAAATAATGTTAGTAAGTTTATGACATCTACATCTGTAAAACGTTTAAACAAAATATATACACATTTCAAATAAAGCGTTTTTAATTAATAAAATAATTTTTGTACCTACTTTATCGCTTGTCTGATGTGATTTATACTTTTCGGTTCCAAATTTGAAAATTAAAAGTTTGTTGAACTTGAATAATTTTACGCATTACGCAGGAATACAATTTGATATCACGCACCCATGCACCGACAGCCAAAATTAGTATATTTAATTAAATAATGCGTTATGGAATCGTGTTCAATGACTCAATTCAGGCTGGTTTTAACTGGTGCATGAAACGGACTTGGAAATCAAATTTTAATCATCAAAATAATTGACAAAACTTAATCATATTAAATAAGATTCATCACAGTCTATTTCTATAGAATTAAATAACATGGAAAGTAACGGTGAACTGAATAACATAATCCAAGTACCGTTAAAAGATAATTAATGTGTTGCCTATAATCAAAGTTCACTAGAATTTATGATACGATAAAATATATTACGTTCTAAGTTTTCACTTTCAATAATGTTTTTGTGTAAGATTCCATAGATAAAGAAAACGTATACTAAACACACAGCATAAGATTTAGTCAAAATGAAGATACGTATGTCCATTCCAAAAATTACGACCATTCACACTATCTCTAAAATAAAGTCGCTATCCAAGTCTGTCTGTTTGTGCGCTTAGTTCTTCTAAACTACTGAACGGATTTTGATAGAGTTTTCACTATCATTTAGAAAATTTCCTACTTTTATCATTTTAGCAGTCGTAACGTCCATTATACAGGTTTGCAATGTTAATTTATTTAGAAATACAGGCGTTTTCACAAGTTGAATTCTGTACAAATGATTCCAAAATACTACCCAGTACCTACCAAGGTTACAATTATGTGAAAGGTCACAGATAATCCACGCTCATCGTGTGGTTTTATTGCAGTTTATTATTGTGCTGACCTAAATATGAGCATCGGTACATAGTTCAATTCACTGTGAACTCTTCTTCGAGTTCACCTGTGTATTTGTAAATTATTATTACTTACTATTGTTGAGGAATGACGAAATTCTTATTAATATAATTTCTAGCTTCAAAAAATATTAATGGACTTCTGGCGTAACTGTATAATATAATCCGAATTCATTCGAATTTCGTTGCTATGTTTTCTTCATACGTATAATGTGCAAGTACACAAAAATTAATCTTTCCACGGCTGGGAGATCTCTTGATTAGCGACCCCTCTTGATCTGCTTTTTGTCTAGGTAAATGATTTACCCGTCCCCTTTCTTAGTGAGTGCAGAATAAATATACAAAATGCACGACACAATTTAGATAACGACATAAATACACCACTCATTAGAGCGACATCTTCGGGCTTTTTGTATCAAACAAATTGCTCTTAAAAAAACATAGATATGCCAATATGTAGCGGGAAAATTATCATTCGGTGACTACTTATTATACTATACACCAATGAAAAGCTCTGAAAGTTTATTCCATAGACTTTCAGAGTTTTTCATTGGTGGATATGGTTTTGAAATCATATGACGTCACAATATTTCGGTAGCAGCATTCAGGACCTCTAGCGCATCATTTTACCGAAAATGTAGGTTAGCGAATTTAAAGTCTAGTCCACTGTTGAATTTGGCAGTCACCTCTGGTCTGGAGCCCTAAAATACCAGAAAACCATCAGGTATTGAGATATCAAGTCAAATGAAGAGCAAGGTTGGGAAGTACTTCGCAATTAACAAGCGCATATACAAGGGGGGTTTAGGGAGTTCACCCCCACTGGCCTCAGTATTGCGTAGGAAAAAAAGAGAATGGTACTCGTAGGTTACATTCCTAGAAAATACAATAATAACATTTGCGCCATCTATTTAATCAATATGAAGTTAACAATATTTCTACCATACCA
Organism: Hesperophylax magnus; assembly: GCA_026573805.1. Lineage (NCBI taxonomy): Eukaryota > Metazoa > Arthropoda > Insecta > Trichoptera > Limnephilidae > Hesperophylax > Hesperophylax magnus. The sequence goes on along the minus strand of JAIUSX010000007.1, from coordinate 5,456,902 downwards.
CCACCCCTCCCCTTTGGATTAAACCCTCCATGTAAATGCTATAGCTACGCCCTTAACTATTCAGATCTGGTAGCTAAACACAGCTGATTCATTCCAACCAACGCTTCGTTTTTGTATGGTTGTCTTTCCACTAGGGCGATACTAAGAGTATGTTGAAGGCATCGTAAGTTATGAATAATTCCAACTTATAATTAATAGTTTTTTTTATACAGGTTCGAGTTCTCCATGTATGCGTACCTACTTTCCATTTAGCATTTGGCTACATTGTATAAAATATTCAATTAAAATGTAGAAATAATTACATTTACGAGCAAAGCATTAAAAATGCAATATATTGCCAAATCACATTGCAGCGATACAAAATAACATTTTATTCTTTTATGACTGATTTATTTCCTAATTAGCTACCTGCCTCGACAAAAGTAAGAATATTTTTTTAAATTTAGAATGTGCCAAAAAGTTATGAAAAAGCGTGAAAATGAAAACGGACACTGGCTTTCGTTTATGTCCTTGACCAATATTGGTATTGTAAATTAACCTACTGCCCGTGAAATTCACCGATTAATTAATTATACATAGACTGGATTGTAATCATTCGAGTATTGGTATGTTGATGATGATGATAAGTGAAATTAATCGAAGTAAAATAAAGTCAAATTAAAATGCAATATCATATCATTATACAGGGTGTTAAGAGACGTACCTTATACCTGACTTAGGCAGTCGTACCACGGGTCGGTAAAGATTCGACCAAAACCGAGTGGCGGTGTACCGGGAGCCCACCGATCCATCTATAAATAATAGTATAAAATAAAGTCGATATCCGCGTATGTGTGCGCTTAGATCTTCTCAACTACGCAAGTTTTCATTATAATTTAGAGAACTTTTTTTATAATACTTGCATATTGCATTATTTATCCTAGAATTCACAACCTCAAAACTTTACTCCAAATCGTTCACAACCCCGAGCAACTCCGGGTACATGTCAAAATATATATATATTTTTTTTTTTATGTGAGACATAAACAGGACATTTAAAGTACATTCTTGTGGAAAGTATAAAATAAAATTACATACAAATATAAATGTCCCTAAACTAATGTGTCAGCAGCAATATTGGTGCCTGCAAACAGTGCAAACGGGTCAGGCGGCGAAGGGAGCGATATACTTAGCTGTACTTCGCGTATACAGCTAGCGGTACATGTACGATGCATGTACATCGCGTATACAGCTAGCGGTACATGTACGATGCATGTACTTCGCGTATACAGCTAGCGGTACATGTACGATGCATGTACATCGCGTATACAGCTAGCGGTACAAGTACGATGCATGTACATCGCGTATACAGCTAGCGGTACAAGTAGGATGCATGTACATCGCGTATACATCTAGCGGTACATATACTGTGCACGTACAACGCGTATCAAGCTAGCAGTACATGTACCGTGCGGTACATATACAGCTAGCGGTAGGTACATGTACTTCCCGTATATTTTAGCTGTACCTGGGTGTAGCATGGTCGATCGATCGATAGATTTTATCGACAATGTCTGTCACTTGTAATCATTCCCAAGCATGACTGCAGATCTCCTATGAACAAACAACATTTCACAACGACTAAGTATTCTTAATTTGTTCGTCGTAAACTATTGATTGTACTTTAACGATCTGCAGTCGTGCTCGGGAACGATAACAAGTTATCGACATTATCGATAAATCCTTTTCCGATCGACCGTGCTAGATACCCAGGTTTCCCATAAAGAGGTGTCATAATTAGGGGGGGAGGATATCGGAAAAAGTAAAGCTGGTTGTTCAGATCTTGTCACCAAACATCTAATGGTCTCTCCGACTGCAAACCATCGATCTATAAATGAGTTTTTTTTTTTATTTAAGTGATAATATATTACTAAATAATAATAATTATTATTATGATACATTATTCCTAATGAGTTTAATAAAACCATTTTCGGGGAAGACAACATTATACAATTATAAGGATATTAGTTTTACATAAGAATACGAATTTATATGAAGTTCAACGAAGAATGAATTCAACAGAAAATATTCCATAAATATATGAAGAAAGATACACAGAAGTTAGAGACTTCGAAAGAAAGATTATTTCACTTGTTAATAAAGCCGCTAAAAAAAATCCACAAGAGTGTTTAAAGATTTTTAAATGGTAGAAGAAGTCAGGGACGCCTGAACAATACTTAACGCAATATCTCTGCACTGTAATGAGATACTGAGTCGAATTAAAGTCGATGTAATGTAGTTTTTTAACAGTAACATTGTGGTATACAGTAGTGAATGGTGGAAGAAGTCGGAGGCGCCCGAGAAAGACATTAGCAATACCGAAGCATTGCGGGGGATCCACTAGTACAGTGGTCGGCAAAGTGCGGCTCCAGAGCCGCATGCGGCTCTTTGGCTCCTTGAGTGCGGCTCTGGCACAAATATCCACGGTCAGCAGGTATCAGCAGGTTTCAGGAGTTTAAAAACAGAAAAACGACCTTAGCATTCGTCAAAAATCCTCTTAATGCTACGATAACTGACTTGAAATTTTCCCCTTTTGGCATTGACAAAAGGAGACATGGAGCTCTAAATTTCAACGTCTTTGTATTGATTTGGAAATATTGGAGAAGAACAAATGTGATCTTAGTTCACAACACAAGTGGTCTGCTTTGAAAGATCTGGAGAAGGAAGACATGATCATTTTCGACGTCTGCAATAGTATTCCTGACTCTTACGATGAGCTGAAAAAACTCGCGTTTGCTGTTCTTTCCCTTTTTGGTTCTACATATTCATGCGAACAATCGTTTTTAAGCATGAACTTTATCAAGGGTAAACTGAGAAGTCGTCTTATTGATGAGAACCTGGAATCAAGCCTAAAATTAAAAACAACAACATACAAACCTGACTTACTGAAACTTTCCAAGGAGATGCAAGGACATTGTTCGCATTAAGTGTTTGTCAGTCATTGTCATCATTTGAGTTACCTTACTTTCATATTATTGTTTATCAACGAATAAATCTTTATTAAGTGGGAAATCAAGTTTTATTCAGTATACCTGTAATTTAATGAAGGTCTAAAATTATAATAACGGCTTACTAAATTTAAAAAAAAACAGATTGGCTCTCAGATTTTTTTTTTATCGTTGTAATGTACATATTTGGCTCTTTGGCCAATAAGTTTGCCGACCACTGCACTAGTATATTATGCATTTTGACAACTTATTTCTTACAGCTAATTAATTGCATCGTTTTAAATAATGTATGTCCATCGCCATATTAACGAGTTGTCAACCTGTGAAAGAAAAATAATATTAGAGGATTTGTTCTACTGTTTGGGCCCTTTACATCCGACAAGAGCAATTAAGTATCATCAAAATCATTGTGATAATAAAACAATTACGTGTTTCTCATAAAACTGACAATGGGCACTTAAAATACAATGAATAAAGTAGTTATCTTGTATAAAATCAGCCAAATACACGCTTACATTAAGAGCGCCAATATTTATAAATGATGTGATGAACTTGCAAAGCAATTAAATTGAAAATGCATCTCGTTTGCTTGTATTTTCTGTTCAGATTGAGATAAAATGGTGGGAAGCACAGCAATGCACAAACAAATACGATGATAATGTCGTACATTATCAGATAAATATTTCGCAATTTTCCGATTGACCTACTCCCGTGAAAGGCATTTTCAAAATGAAGAAATCCATTGTTTTCATTTTGCAGAGACGGGTAGCAACATTTTGTAATGTGCTCAGATCTGTAAAAAGTTTTTTTTTTAAATTTCGTACTCTTGTAGAAAAACAGTACCTACTTAGTAGTCAGTATTTACTTCACAACCATTGAAGATATAAACCGATAGAATGTGCCCGAAGTAAGCTCAATTTTTTTTTACTTCTGGTGAAATTGATAAAAAAAAACTGAAATCTGGAGGTTTAAATGTCAACTGGCAACATCAGTTTTCTTTCAAACTGCTATGACAGGTTATATGTTATGATATGATTATCTGTTTATGAATATATATTTTTAAATACGTCTATTTGAATACCACTTTTGTTTTCGGTAATGAATGAAGGCGAAGTTATGGGAAAGGAACAAAGCAACAGCAAATTGCGCGAAACGCCGCTTGCGGTTGCTTCGTTCCTTTCTCACAATTCCATTTGCGTTTCGGCTCGCAAATGTATACGCACATTAGGTACCTACCCACAACTATTAATTATTCGGACTCGATGATTTTGAAACACCTTTAATTTTGGATTCGTGGAAAGCATTGACTCATTACATTTGCCTTGAGATGCTTTCATTATTTCGTAAAAAACAATCTCCTGATAAAAGTTTGGGTATCCAATATGCAATACGCAATTTCCGACCATTGATACAGACTAAAGTCCTTTGGCATAAACCATACTAGCTCACTTTTTCCGTTGCTCACACTATTTTAATTATATACGAGTCTAGAAACGTACCTATTTACGGTCATATTGTCACATTTTAATTTAGAGATATAAAAAAATAAAAATGACATAATGGAGAATTAATGAAAACGTTGTTAGGAACTCATTTTTTCTTTAAAGAAAACTTGTCCCATTTTAAATAGCCAATGTTGAACACGGAAATTAAAAAGGGATATAAAATTATTTGACGTTATATCGGTGTTCAATTTTTTTATTTTTTTTATTTTTATTTTTTTATTTTTTTAATATAGATCATATGGGTTACATTAATACATATATATTTTGCAAAATATAATATTTAGGTTCATAATTGGTCATGTATACCTTATCAGAAAAGAGGAGCTCTTGTGCCTGATAAGGGAGCCACGATTCTTACTTAGATTCTTAAATGTAAACTATATATAATAATATATATATTTTTTTACAATAAATTTTTTACTATAATAATTTTTTTACTATAAATATATATTTTTACTGTAAATTTTTTTGGAAAAAAAGTTTGATTTTATTTATTTGTTCTTGTTGGTTCGTAATACAGCGCAATTCGGAAGGGAGATTATTGTAGTTTTTTATGGCTTGGTAAATATAATGGTTTTGCATTTGAGTTGTTTTAAAGATTGGCGTAATAAATTGATTTCCATTTCTCATCAGTTTGTAAAATTCTTGATATTCTGTGTTATTTTTTTCTTTACATATTTTTATAATGGAGGTTTGCTTAAATATATCATCAATATTTGGTACTGGAGACAATTTAAAAAGCAATTTTGTTGGAAAAGTACAGTTTTTTTAAGTATTACCTTTATAATATTTTTTTAAGAGACTTTACATTGCATTGTATATTTTAGGAGCGATGAACCAGAATTGTCGTTGGGCGAATGTGCTTCATGTTTCAGGGACCACGCATCCCAAGTTTGATGAAAAGCGGGTTGTGCGTGTGTGTTATGTCGTGGAGATACCGGCAGGATATTTTTCCATAATAGCATGTAGCTATTATGGTATTTTGGTACATGTAGCATGCATATTACCATAAACTTGTCCTGGTAAATAACTTTCGAATATCCAATTTTAGCAAATAGTTCGTTTGAAGGGAGGTTAGGTTGGCATTTAAATGTAATTCTCCAAATTAGTTTTTTTTACTGTAATAACTGGATTGATAAGCAATATATTAATAGGAATATTATATTTTATTATTAGAAGGTTACAGTAAAATCATCTTAACCAATATATTAATAGGAATATTATACTTTATTATTTGGAAATTCATTAAATCATTCCATTCATTACTTACTCATAAAATACGAACACTGCTCACTGCGGTTTAAAGAGTTAACGAGAAACTTGTTATAAATCGGTATAAATTGGGTGTGCGGGGGTTTAACAAGCCCCGAGCAACGCCGGGTACACGTCAGCTATTCTCCAAATAGTATAAAACAAAGTCGCTATCCGCGGCTGTTTGTTTGTGCGCTTAGTTCTTCTAAACTACGCAACGGATTTTGATAAGGTTTTTACTATCATTTAGAGAATTCCTTCCGGAAAGTAGAAATACGGGGTTTTCCAATAAGAGGTGTTATTTTGAATAGCCCGCTATTTCGGTAGATATTACTTTTGAAGCTGTCATTTTTTGACATTTGACAAATAGAAACTACGCCATTAATAAAAATTGAACGATACACGCTTCAAAAACGCATTGAAATTATTAAAATTCACTTGAGTGAATCAAATGCAAATCATCTTGAGGCCCATTTCCACCTCGGTGGCTTCGTCAACAAGCAAAATTGTAGCATCTGGGGCTCGGAAAACCCAAGAGTTATTGTTGAAAAGCCTCTATATCCTCAACGTGTGACTGTTTGGTGCGGTTTATGGTCCGGCGGAGTCATTGGACCTTACTTTTTCGAAAATGAGGCTGGAGCAACAGTTACGGTGAATGGATCGCTATCGAGAGATGATTAATGATTTTTTATGGCCGGAATTGGATGGTATTGATCTGGACAACGTTTACTTTCAACAAGACGGCCCTACGTGCTTCACAAGCAACGAAACCATTGATCTTTTACGATTGAATATCAAAATAACACCTCTTATAGAGAACCTGTTACATGCCTATTATATTTATAGAAAGTAGAGAAATATCGATGTTTTGTAATCGAGTCGTAAAATTTTCGGACTCTTTCATTGCTAACGCTAGCTAAACCTTAATACTATAATAAGATACATCAAAATAATGTACTATTGATTTGTATATCTTTAAAAGGCCTACAGTAAAGTCAACCATGCTATATGTCTATCTCCTATGGATAACTCCAGAAACGCCGGCTACATGTCAGCTAGTATAATATAAAAATGTTATTTTTTTACCGCACGGACCAATCTCGTCATTTGTGAATGGCTCACACATAATATCATTTTATTGAGCTTGCCGAAATAAAGTTGAATGACCCAATATTCGGTTCGGCCGGTCACTCTTGCGTAAGAATCGGTAACGACTTAAATGACTATTCGAGACATGTTAAACGTTCAGTTTTGGTTTAAAAATAAAGTTACTTTTAGGATAACTGGAGCGAGTAAAATAACTGGATTCATTATTAATTATTATTACGTATCGGCAGCTAAGCGGGCGCGTGAAAGGTACAAGTGTTCTTGCGTATTCAATCAATTATTACTCAACGCTACCAATTATTAATGTAACCAATGAGCGGGTAATGTACATATTAAAATACCGATAAGAGTAATCCCTTACATGTCATGTCATTCGAGAGGAATATTCTATACAATAAATGGAAATACGTCGAGGGCTACAGTATGTCAAGGGGTAAAGTGATTCTAAATGACAATGAAATTCTAACGTTTTATGGTAGTTTTTAGGTTAAAAAGGTTTAATTGTTTATATGAGAAAATAAAGATTCTTCCATGGAAAAATATTTTTGTATGGGAAAATAAACTTTGGAATTTCGAAAAAAGTTAACGATCTTTTTTACTTCTAGCATCATGTAGAATCACCTCTCCCGAAGTTAGAGCACTTTACCCCCAGATACCCTATGTATATTTTATGTGAAACCACACAAGAGTTCCAACAGCTTCCAACCGTCTGTAGTCAGTGAGACAATGATATCCCCATATTGGGGTATCTTGTGATGCTGAAGGTAACGAGGAGGCGAAGGAGAAGGGGAAGATGAAGGTGGGGAAGTATCTGACTATTCAGATCTGGTCACCAAAAACGGCCAAAGCCAAATCAAGTAAAGTTTCAATTCAGAATGGTGTCATTAAATATTAGATATTGTTTTTAATGAGTAATTTGTTATATAACAAAAGTTAACGAAAATAAAATTTACTTGCGCACGCCCGGTTTTGAAACCGCGATCTACAGCTTGCTAGTCGAGAACCTTACCCCTCGACCACATAGTGGATTTTTTAAATGTGAATACCGTAGAAAACTCCCATCTGCTCCCCCAATTGGGTATGTTGTGAGGATGAAGGGTTAATGCAAGGAAATGGAGAATAGGTAAGTTGGAAAGAACCTGGCTATTCAGATTTTGTCAACAAACATGACTAAAGCCATTTCAAACATCATATTCTGAATAGCGGTCTTACACAAGTGCGAACGTGATGAGCGTATGTGATGATCGGTCAATGTTGGGAATGGAAAATCTGGGGAACGCTGTTGGTATCGGATATGTTAGGTTGGGTTAGGTCAAGCTAGGTTAGGTTAGGTATGTCGACAGAGCGCACTTCAACATTATTTTTCGATTATATATATATTTTTTTTTTACATTAACTCCACACAGGAGGCCCAGATGAAAATAATTTTCCTGACGTTTTATGCCTACTTTGGGTATGCTGTGTTGTGGGTGGTTTTGGGGAGAGAAAATAGTGAACATGGGTCTTGAAGAGACCCTTATTGTAGGAGGGAGGAAGCAGAGAGCAGTAAAAACCACCCATTCTCATGTTTCCAAATGTTGGGCGTGTGATTCCCGACTATGCACCGGTGCCAAAGGGATCAATGACTATAGTTCCTAGGAGCACCTTCCATTGAAATGCTGGGAAAACAAGGATAGCGTTCCCACGTCCTGGTGCCCACGTAAAGATTGCAATCCAAAGATTGAGGGTAATTTTTTTACATAAATATATTTTGTCTCTTGTTAACATTAGGTATATGAAATAGGAATGCGTTCGGAACTCTTAAAATGCCACCGCGCGAGAGAAAATACTAATTATTATATAAGTAACAGTACCTACCTAAGTTTACTATGAGTTCATTGAACAGGTACGACTGGTACGAGGAGTGACTAAGTTAGGATACTTGGTTAACTGGCTTCATCATCAATACAGTTAGTTATATGTTTCCGTGTTCTGATTAGAGTTATTGGTTGTTTGTGTTAACTTCCTTTGTGTCTGTGTTTGAAAACAACCGAATCTCTGATCTGAAGCTTAGTAAATGATTTAACAACTATATCTTTCTGGGGTCAGTTAGAAACTACATATTTTAGGTAAATTTATCGAAATCCGCTGAACACACATTTTTTATAACTTGTTTCAACTTAATTACAACAAGAAACAACTGTTTATGTCGGAGGATATGGTAAAAGATGCATTCAAATTCCATTTTTCTCTCGAAGTTCACAAATTTGTATTTGGTTTTGAGAGTTAGACGGCCATTTTTCTTGTTTCTATGATTTCTATGGAAATACGCATAGATTAGTTAAATAACTCAAACCAAGTACCTAATAACCTATTTTGTGCATGTTTGTACATCTCCCCCGACTTAAATAGTTGTTACTGTTGAAATCAAGTGTTAAATATTTATTAATTACGTAGTAAGGGTGCAGCGAAATTTGGCAATTTTACACAATATTTTTGTCATAGTTATTAATTTTTGGGGTGCTACGCCGTGTTGCGCTATATCCTAAAGAAGGAGGTATCTAATGTTACTTTTGGGCGCGAAAATCTCAAATCATAATATGTTTGTCGCCGTTCTAAATTTCTTTCGAACATAATATTAGATGGGAATTATTTATTTTTCTGTTTGTCAGTTCTGCTGTACCTATAACTGTACTTGTAACTGTACCTGTAACTATACCTACTCGCTTATTTGTAAGACTTTAAGTTGTTTCGCCCTCCGAAGGCATTAATATAATATTTATAATGTTAAAATGATCAACTTTATACCGCGCCGTTTTGTGATAGAATCATCCCAAGTGCGCTTACGGCGATATTGCGTATAATTGTTACACTGAGGTGATTATCGAAGGAGCATTATGATGAGTGGTTTATTTATGATTATGATTATAACTCCGCTTTAGGTAATTAACATCAACTGAAAATGGTAATAAATCGCCAATTACCTGGGCTATAGCAGGTAGTTAAATAGTTCCATTCCCTTGTCAATCCACTCGCAAGAGACAAAATCAATGATTTATATTAGCTTCCTTTGCCTCTCGCTGGTAACATAACCAATTAAAAATTATAACTATAGTTATTTTGTTATTTATTTATTATTTTTTTTTTTTAAACATGACATATTACAGTGATCTTTGGCTGTCCAACTAGGAGATTACCTGTTTTAGGACAATCAGAAATAGGCAGATTTATTAAATGCGATTCTTGTTTTGTCTAGTGTATTGACTTTTACTTAGTTATTGCACTTTATAAATAATTTGAAAAGTTTTCTTGGTTGATATAAGAAGTTGCTAGATAGTAAATTTCTAATACGCGTTTAGAAATGTAGCTATAGTATTCACATGGAAGGGGTTCCACCCTGAGGTGGGGTAGGTGAAATTTGGAGAGAGGGGGTTAGAACACTTTACATCACATTAAAAAAATTGGCATGTGCAAATAATTAAAAAATCTAATTTGGGCTGTGGGTCTGTCTGTGATTGTAACGCTGGTTCAATGAACTCCAATGTGTTTTGAATTTAAGTGTCATTTTCAAAATTGAAACTGATGTGTCAAAAATTCAGAAGATCCCGTGTTTTTTCACGGGTCTGTGGTAGTTTTATTATACTTTCCTGTAATGTTATCTACGTGTGGGTAGGTACTATATTGTCTTGTTTCCTACCAAATACTGAGGCCGGGGGGGTTTAAACCTCCTAAACCCCCCTTATATACGACCGTGACTTAAGACGAAGCTTAATACTAAATCACTATTTTTCACTATTAATCTTCTTAAAACGAATTGTTGTACATTATGAATACCAAAAATTAAGCTTTAGTTTGAAGGTTTTCCTATCGTTTTGCTTGAGTAGAATACAAATAAAAAAATTATTACTCAATAAAGAATATAAATGTTAACTACTAAAAAATATTTTTTTCAATATAAATGTATGAACGCGAAAAGCAAACAACTTTAAAAAAAATACAGTATTATAGCTAAGATTATCTGTGACAGTTTCACCTGACTGACTTTTTTGCTTTCTTATAAAATTATTTACAAAATAAATAAAAACCAGTTTTGTGCTTGAAATCAAACGTTTCCAGACTCTGTTTGTCAAGCGAGTTCAATGCCTATTACCTACAATATTAACGCCCTTGAGGTGATTTTGCACAAAAACAGCACTATACAAGTCATCCAATTATTATAATTATTTATTATTATTAAGGTATACCAAAAATATACACATTTTTGGCTTGTAGCTTCCTCTTAATGTATATGTGATTTTTGATATTCCAGTAAGTGCCTAGTACATTTCCACCTCGTTGCTTTTGCTGTGTTCGGTGACCAAATCTGAATAACCAGCTACCTAATCCCATCATCTTCCCCTCCCTACTCCCTTCAATCTCACACCGCACTCCAATTATCGGAGATGGCATTGTCTCACTGGACCGGACGTTCTAGGGAATTTGGGACTCTTGTACGATACAATATTTGGCTGATTTATATAGTGCTATTTTCGAGAAAAATCACCTCAAGGGCGTTGTACAAATATATGTATTGAATAATAAAAATACACTTAAAACAGGTTTAGGAGATTGTCTTGATGATAGCCAACCTCTGATAAGAGAGAAGATAAACCTAATAAAATATTTAATAATTGCACATTCTGGTAAATATCTGTTTTTTTTCATCAACTTTAATTCTTCACAGCCGTCTTTAAATAATGATATTTTATATTGCAATCATATGTAATAATTATATTACAAATCATATGAAATAATTATATTGCAATCATACAAAATGATTATATTGCAAAAATATGAAATAATTATATTCCAATCATGTGAAATAATTATGTTGCAATCGTGTGAAATAATTATATTGTAATCATGTGAACTAATTATATTGCAAAAGTATGAAATAATTATATTCCAATCATGTGAAATAATTATATTGTAATCACGTGAATTAATTATATTGCAAATCATATGAAATAATTATAGTGCAATTATATGAAATAATTATATTGCAATCATGTGAACTAATTATATTGCAAAAGTATGAAATAATTATAATGCAATCATGTGAAATAATTATATTGCAATCATGTGAAATAATTATATTACAAATCATATAATATAATATATTGCATTCATATGAAAGAATTATATTCCAATCATATTAAATAATTGTAGTGCAATCATGTGAAATAATTATATTGCAATCATATTAAATAATTATATTACAAATCATATGAAATAATTATATTGCAATCATATGAAATAATTATATTGCAAGCACTTGAAATAATTAAATTGCAATCATTTGAAATAATTATATTGCAATCATGTGAACTAATTATATTGCAAGCACTTGAAATAATTAAATTGCAATCATTTGAAATAATTATATTGCAATCATGTGAAATAATTATATAACAAATCATATAATATAATATATTGCAATCATGTGAAATAATTATATTACAAATCATATTATATAATATATTGCATTCATATGAAAGAATTATATTCCAATCATATGAAATAATTGTAGTGCAATCAAATGAAATTATTATAATGCAATCATGTGAAATAATTATATTGCGATTATGTGAAATAATTATATTTCAATCATATAAAATAATTATATTACAAATCATATGAAATAATTATATTGCAATCATGTGAAATAATTATATTACAAATCATATAATATAATATATTGCATTCATGTGAAATAATTATATTACAAATCATATAATATAATATATTGCATTCATATGAAAGAATTATATTCCAATCATATGAAATAATTGTAGTGCAATCAAATGAAATTATTATAATGCAATCATGTGAAATAATTATATTGCGATTATGTGAAATAATTATATTGCAATCATATAAAATAATTATATTACAAATCATATGAAATAATTATACTGCAATCATGTGAAATAATTATATTACAAATCATATAATATAATATATTGCATTCAAATGAAAGAATTATATTCCAATCATATGAAATAATTGTAGTGCAATCATATGAAATAATTATAATGCAATCATGTTAAATATTTATATTGCAATCACTTGAAATAATTATATTGCAATCATGTGAAATATAATATATTGCAATCATATGAAAGAATTATATTCCAATCATATGAAATAATTATATTGCAAATCATATGAAATAATTATAACACAATCATATGAAATAATTTAATATTTGAAAGGAGAATATTTCATGGATATTCTTATTAATCTACTTCAGGTAAATAGTATCAAAGATCTTGTAAATTATTACAGTCGGGTAATAAAATTTTGTCGATGGAAAGCTGGTGGCATAATATGTTATTTAAACAATATGTAGGTAGATATGTGTTGCTTACAAATCATAGGCCATATTATAAAAATGCACTAGGTAGGCATGTTCTAGTAGCGAATGGATTGCCGCGATTTTTTTTAATATTATTGTCATGCCACTTAAATATATATATATATATATATATATATATGGTACCGCATAATCCCAAAAGTCCTGAGACGTTTTGTCAAAATTTCAAAGCAACCGTTGAATAACTTTCGGAGATAGTTTTTGGACAAACGAACAGATAGATAGATAGATAGATTGTAATTGAAAGAACTGTCAAAGAGAATTATTATAGAAAACAGAAACATTGTTCTCGTTGCATAATTTTATTAGTAGGTATCTCCGTATTATTTGTAGTATCACGCTTCGCAGAATTTTAATCCATAATAATTTTCTCCAGCTTTCAAATGTAAATGAGCAAAACACGGAAATGCAGCATATTATACACTATACAAAATTCAAGACAGCCTCCGACAGCTTTATTATAATAGCCATCGATCAAACAATCATCATTTACATAATGTCTTTCAATAACAACAAGCACCAACTTTGCAGTCGGTGGCGTCGCCAGTGGAGAATTTGTAGATACGACAAAATACAGGGTTTTCCAATAAGAGGTGTTATTTTGAATAGCCCGCTATTTCGGTAGATGTTACTTTCGAAGCTGTCATTTTTTGACATTTGACAAGTAGAAACTACGCAATTAATACAAATGGAACGATACACGCTTCAACAACACATTGAAATTATTAAAATTCACTTGAGTGAATCAAATGCAAATCATCTTGAGTGATGAGACCCATTTCCACCTCGGTGGCTGCGTCAACAAGCAAAATTGTCGCATCTGGGGCTCGGAAAACCCAAGAGTTATTGTTGAAAAGCCTCTCTATTCTCAACGTGTGACTGTTTGGTGCGGTTTATGGTCCGGCGGTGTCATTGGACCTTACTTTTTCGAAAATGAGGCTGGAGCAACAGTTACGGTGAATGGATTGCGCTATCGAGAGATGATTAATGATTTTTTATGGCCGGAATTGGATGGTATTGATTTGGACAACGTTTACTTTCAACAAGACGGCGCTACGTGCCACACAAGCAACGAAACCATTGATCTTTTACGATTGAATATCAAAATAACACCTCTTATTGGAAAAACCGTATATGGATGTGCATAGTAAATTGTTAGTTTATAATACATCTACATATTTGAAATTCATTTTTGTTTTTGGTAATCAATGAACGCAAATCTTGGAAGCGGAAATCAACCCACTTATCCGGTCGAGCTGAAACTCGGCACATAGAGTCGTTGCCGATGACAATGCATTCAATCAACTTTTGGTGCCAATCACGCATACATCCGCACACGTGCATCACGCATATATAAAAATAGGCATTTATCTGAAATTTTATTACATTACAGCAGTTATACGAAATAAATTTCGGTCCTACCCAATCGGGGTATGGCGCAGTTGTTAGCGCGGATGACTCTAGTCCCTGGGGAGGAAGTTTCAATCCTCAGTTAATCAAAAAAGTTACTAACCGGCTCAAGAGATAGCGCAACTATTCAGTTCAAAATTCGGATCAAAATACATAACCGAACTGAATAATTTATTTTTTAATAAAAAATTAGAACAAGTATCTAGTACGGATTTGAGTACAGGCCTGGCCCAGAGCCAAACGGCGCCTGGCGCGAGTAAAATATTGGCGCCCCTCAAAACCAGTAGACGCCTAGATAGGTGATCACTGTTGTCAATAAAATTCTGATAATTTTTTTGTAGAGCAGTTTTTTTAAGAATAATTTCGAGTTTAATGTGTCAAGACTGTTAGGTGTTAGGTATTATCAGCGCCTTGCCAATTTGGCGCTCGGAGCGGACTGCTCCAATTGCACCCGCATAGGGCCGGCCCTCTAAATTTTTTTATTTCTTTCGATTTTATGTCCGGGTTAAATCTTCCCCATAGGAAAAACTAAACCCTTCCACACACAACAGTCCATCAACATTATGCAAGTGCTTTATATAAGCAAAATAATACAAGAACACGTCAACTCACCAGAGATCAAATGGGAAAATAATTCACCGACTCCAGATATTTTCATATCAGAGGGTTCGGCTCGGTAGAACTCCTAACAGGGCCTATAAATCCTACTGATCCCTCAACATAAATATTTTAAAAATCTGAATATAGAATATAAGGTGTTTTATTATTAATATAGGCCATTAAATAAAAACATTTGTCACGATTTTAGATTCAACTTTGGCAAATTTTTGTGATTTAATAGTAATTATTTTTTTTAAATCTTGCCAAATCTACTGTCATAATATAATGAAATGTGTTCCTAATAAAAATAACCTTTTGTTTGACTGATCTACTAATTATTGTTCTTAGATACAGATACATTTATTTATATGAATGCTTTTCAATATGTAAATTTTTTTCTTACTATTTTTGATTTGTGTTTTTTTTTACATATTGTGTACTATTGAGGTATTTTATTTCTTATTGTTTTCTCTACTTATTGCTATTTATGTCTTCTTAAGTTTTTATTATTATTTGTTTATATTACATTACGTGCTCATGTGAAATTTATAAATATATAAAATTATATTACCTACCTCTCACTTATGTATTGTAAATTCTTCGAATCCCGGAATGAGTTTCTTTTCTCGGGATTGTTATGTAGCCAGATAAAAAAGTTGTAAACAAAAACAAAAAAAAATAAATAACACAACATTTGTAATATAAAGTACGAAGTGTTGAATGCCGAAAATACAACCTGTTTGTTGTATTTTATACACTATAGTAAAAATAAACATTTTCAGATCAAGTTTCAAAACCCTTCATTAGAAAATACGTCTTTGTGTTCTTTCAAATTGAACAGACAGACGTTTTTGACTTTTCTCTGTTTTTTTTAAATAATTTACTTTTCGCCATCTAATCAAGCGAAAATCTCTCCTGCGTGAGTTTTGCAAAACAGTTAGGTAAAGATTTATATGTCAACAAAGAATATAACAGATTTGATTAAATAAATAATAATTTTACTGATAAAACACGCATGATTTGTAATGGTGAAAATATTTATTGCGTGTAAATAAGTACTTATCTAATTTAAAAACTGGCAACTTCTTATCCTATTCCAGTACTGCAGTGGTTTATTTATGAGTACTGCCAACTGCAAAAAAATAACATGTGCTCGACGGAGTTTGACGTTTGACATTGTTTTGAATGTAAATATTGAAAGTATTTTCAATAATTTATCATGACTAATGTAATGGATCCCAAACCAAGGATCTTCTTAGAAGAATTTCGTCTGAAGGTAACAATATTTTTACTTCTTTCAATGAGTTACAAACTTGATTGTCGCAACTCAAACGTTTTAAAATTAACCTCTAAATATTTTCAGCCGGGTCCTGATGACTTTGGTATGGCAGACGATCCCTGGAGCCGCAAGAAATTCAAGAAGGCATTTAATATAGTGATCGTCCGAAAAGATGAGACTGAAATAGAGTTTGATTTGATTGGAATTCAGCCGGCGTTTGCCAATGCCTTCCGTCGACTGATGTTAAGTGAAGTCCCTAGCATGGCCATTGAGAAGGTGTTAATAATTAACAATACATCCCTGCTTCAAGACGAAGTATTAGCACACAGATTGGGCCTTATTCCACTGAAGGCCGATGCTCGTCTCTTTGAGTATAAACAAGAAGGTATGTTTGTTATCTGAGTTATAAATTTGTGCAGAATTTTGTATAAATTTAACGATTATAATTTTGGAAAACATTACTTTTGTACAGTTTAGTCTGTCATCCCGCTGGGTAAGTTCGGTAAGCAAAGAAAGGTAAAGTTCGCAATGGTTTGCGGCTCAGTCATTAAGGGAATTTTCTGTGTAGGGTTTTTAGTTTATGTCGACTGCTTACCGATACCGACCCAGTGGGGATGGCTTAGGCGTAGTTTATATTTAAACTATGTTTGTCAGTTTTACGTCAAAGCCTATTTCTACAAATCTTTTTTCTTAACTATACATTTTTATCTTTTCAGAGGGAGCAGATGCCACCGACGAGGATACACTAGAATTTAATTTGAAAGTAAAATGTACCCACAATACTTCTCAACCTAAAGACTCAAGTAGACCGGAAGATATTTATAAGAACCATAATGGTGAGAACATTAATGTTTTTTTGTATATTAAAAAGTTAAAATTAGCTTGTCATAATAATATATTGTTTAACCCCTGGAAAACCGTTTATGCACCAATGAAAAGAATTTTTTCCCGCCGACAAATTGTTCATGCGCTGCTGGCATTGGAATTTCGCCCTAGCTGGAATTTTTCGATATGCGATTTAAACCTGTATGCCATGAGAAAGTGCATAAAATTTTTTAACAGAATCGCTTTCACTTGAAACACTTTAGAGGTCATTTTAGAATCCATTTTTGATTTCCCTCAAAAAGGGTCTCTGTTCAAAGGTTAAGAGATACTTTTCTGTTACATATTGATTTATTAAAAAAGTATAGTACCTGTTTATGAAAGAAAACCATAAACATATGGGGAACCAACCAAGTTGCACAGAGTGGGGAGGTGGTGTGGGTATCGTTAATAAATGAATCCGATTTTACAGGCAACTCGCATTCTATTATCACTATTTAGTCTTCTAAAATAAAATCTGCTGACTAATTACTGGTCCTTTTTACAATGGCGAGTCTATCGCTCACTTCTTAATAAACGTACTTGAGAATCCCATATCAGGTGACAAAAGTTTGTCTTGTTTCCAAATTCGAATATTTTGTTAAAGTATTTAGTAAAATACTTTTACAACTCTGTTATTATTTACTCACTGCACTCATTTTTGCATAGCTACGCAACCTGATTTGATAGTGCATAGTAGACGGTTTGGTTAAAAATGGACATTCGGACACTGCGCAAAAATGTCCCGCAATGGACTGCGAACCGTTATCTTACTTTAGCGAACTTTACTTTTCTGCTCAGGTTCTGTTATTCTTATTATAGTGGCGGTCAAACTACAACTGATGTCGTGGTTTATTTAAGAAGTGCTGGAACCCTCCTGGTGCCAAAATTCATATCACATTGTTTGCCTCCAGGTCTTTGAAATGATACCCAGATTATGCATTATGGCATATCTATCTTGGTCTTTGCATGCTGCATTATTTATTTGTAGAGGGGAGACGGTTTACATATAGTTCCCGTGAGCACTTAGACCATAGGCATTGTGCTATCTCCCATTTTTCCTCATTCCTTTAACTGTCACCCGGTCCTTTTATAAAGTTCAACAGGGTTGTCATTGGATATGTGGCTATGTCTTCTGGTTCCGCAATGTGTCTGCCCAGGTCTCATCTCTCCTCTCCAATCCCCCTTGGTTCCCTGAAGGCCCCACAAGGGAAGAGAGCCTCATCTCTCCTCTCCACTCCTCCTTGGTTCCCCGAAGGCCCCATGGGGGAAGAGTCCACTCCCCGTTGGTTCCCTCATTAGTTTGATTGTATACAAACTATGTTGCATTTGATTGTGTGCAAACTAATAAAGATTTACTATTTTTATATAAGTTCTTTGTTTTGAATTTCAGTTTATTCCGGACAAATAAAGTGGCAGCCCATAGGAAACCAGACTTCGGTGCACAAGGAAGCCTCGGTCGGTTCAGTGCACAGTGACATCCTGATAGCCAAGATGCGGCCGGGACACGAGATGGACCTCACTCTGGTGGCTGTCAAGGGTCTGGGGAAGGATCACGCAAAGTTCTCCCCTGTTGGTAAGTTCTAAAATGATGTCGTTTAAGATTCCAATGCAAACAAAAATGTCATAGGAAAATTAACAGAAGCCATCGCATAAATATTTTTTTAGTATTTATTTCTTAAATCATTGAAATTAATGTGATGATAATTACCTAAATACCCATGCACAGGCATTGCCTTGATGGGATTTTTTTTTTTAACATATTATCATTTATTTTTATAACTGTTCCAGTAGCGTGTATCTAAACTTTCACTATATTTATTTTAATTCAACCCTTTTATACCAGCCTTAGGGCCAGTTGTTTCACAGAACTTGAACAATTTATCAAATTCTTAAGTTATTATTCAGGTTCTGCAAAAGTTTTATTCAAGTTCTAGTATTTTTCAAGTACTGTGAAACAACTGGCCCGTAGTGGAATAATAACAGAACTTGAATATTAAGTTTGAAATGTCATGAAGTGTTCAAATTCCATGAAACAACTGGCCCTTAGGGTTACAGGGTGCACAACTATGGTTGCCTTTTCATTTTATGGTGTTTAATTATTGTAATTTGTTCCCTCCCAGCCACCGCATCATACCGCCTCCTGCCCGAGGTGCACCTCACCAGGTCTGTAGTCGGAGAGGAGGCTAAGCTGCTGAAGAGCTGCTTCGCCCCCGGGGTAATTGCCCTCGACCAGGACGGACAAGCCTACGTTAAGGACGCGCGCTACGATACGTGCAGCCGGAATGTGCTCCGGCACGACACGCTTAAGGATGCCGTCATCATGAGTCGAGTGCGCGATCACTTTATTTGTAAGTAGATACTGGGTATCTTATCTATTGGACTATGTGGGCATCCACAGGTGATAATTATGAATAGAAGTGCTAAATTATAACAATATTGAAAGAATTAATTTTCTCCCTCTCGTCTTATTTGGTTCAAGAACTCATCTCAATATGTTGCCTCCAGGGTATATAGCACGGTCGATCTTGACTAAATCCATCAACTATGGTTATTAGGCGGCTCTGCAATGAGCACGGTCAGCAATAATTGATTCCGACAGCCGGTATACGAAAGCCGCCTAATTAAGTGCGGCGTCTTGGCTGTCACCGAGCTTCGGTTAACTGTCACAAATACATCCACAAATTTTTGAATAACATCATTCTTTAACGGTTTGTTTGAATAGAGACAGACTAACGAAGCTCGTAGAATTAAAATACTTCACAAAAGTCATCAATTGAACTTGGAGAAACAGACAGTTGTTCAGAATATCACAAGTTATGGCTATAGACCTCACTGGCCACTTAAAGACCTCACTGTCCACTTAATTCCCTTTTTTGTATCAAAAAGTGCAAGCGAAATGCCAATGTATGTATCTGGGCGAAAGGAACAACGGCATGAATCAATATTGTATGCAGATTTTGTCCTTAGGTGCTATATCTATGGACCAAATATGCGTAAACTAATTATTGACACATTCCGTTGTTCCTTTCGCCCACAGATAAATAAAATTATAGTATTTCCATTTGACATTGTCAATTTATCCGTATTTTGATATAGCTAATATTAGCAAGGAAAACCTGTTTAAGAAATATTTTAGAAGCTACATATAATGAAAAATCAAAACATGCAGTGATTTTGGATCATAATTGTTTTTGAAGTTTCGGTATCTTGTTGTGAACCCAAGTACCAAGCTGCCCGGGTTCTCTCTCCCTCAGGAGATGTGGGCCTCACCAACTGATGAACCAACTTAGCAAACATTGT
Organism: Hesperophylax magnus; assembly: GCA_026573805.1. Lineage (NCBI taxonomy): Eukaryota > Metazoa > Arthropoda > Insecta > Trichoptera > Limnephilidae > Hesperophylax > Hesperophylax magnus. The sequence continues at coordinate 5,436,205 of JAIUSX010000007.1, read as the reverse complement.
AAAATTTCATTTCAATGTCCATTGATAATTTAATATTTCGACTTTATGTCCGGGTTAAATCTTCCCCACAGGAAAAACTAATCCCTTTCACACACTTTTCCACAAATGATTACCTAGTCAATACACATTATGCAAGTACATTATATAAGCATAATAAATACAAGAACAACACGTCAACTCACCAGAGATCAAATGGGAAAATAATTCACCGACTCCAGATATTTTCATATCAGAGGGTTCGACTCGGTAGAACTCCTAACTGGACCTATAAATCCTACTGATCCCTCAATATAAATATTTATAAAATCTTTTGTAATCCTACACGTATTAAAAATGATTGATTTTTGCATTTTTACATATAAATTCTTTGACAGATCTAATATTTATTACTTTTTGATTTATTGTAATTTTTTAATTTCAGTTAACGTTGAATCTGTTGGTGCGATGCCTCCTGAAGTTATATTCGTTGAGGCGGTAAAAGTCCTAAAACACAAATGTAGAACATTCATTGAAGAACTCACCAAGGCTTGAAAGTTCGGCTTTATTATTTTTATTTAAGCTTCTGTATTAATTATTATCATCTCTGTTTGTACCATGTGTATGTATCATATATTATAAAAGTAAAATATATTTTCTAAACTTGTCTATTATTATTTATTCACCACTCCTGTCTAGCTGGGATTAGAGTAGAAAAGTCAATGTTTTGTAATCAAGTCGTAAAAAAAATATTTTATGGCGCTTACACTGACAACGCTCCTGGGGTAAAAATAATCTCGTCGAATTTAATGTTTCAAAGACCCAATCCTGTCTGATTACGTCTAAAAGGGATCTAAATGATAACCTAGTCTCCTTCAACGGAAGCAATCTTCCGAACAGGCCTTCCATTGATATGCTTGGTGTAACTATAAGTGACCAGCTCAGGTATGGGGGCTCCATCGAAGCCAGAGTAAAGCTGGCCTCTCAGAAGCTGGGCGTACTGTACAGGGCCCGCAGATACTTTAATAGTACACAACTGCTGACCCTGTACAAATCGCAAGTGCGCCCTACTGTCGAATTTGGCAGCCATCTCTGGTCCGCAGCCCCTAAATACCTGAAAAAAAACCCTTGACTCTGTGCAAAAACGGGCGGTCCGTTTGATAGATTCCCCAATCTTAACAAACGGACTGCAATCTTTAGAGCACAGGCGTCAGGTAGGTATGCTGTCCTTGTTCTATCGGTATTACAATGGAAGATGCTCTGAGGAACTAGCGTCATTGATCCCTTCGGCACCGGTGCGTAGTCGGGATACACGCCAAACGCGCGCCCAACATTTGTACACGGTTGACATTTGTCACATGAGAACGGGTCGCTTCTACGATTCATTCCTAAGTTCAACAGCTCGGCTGTGGAACGAACTGCCGGCCTCTGTGTTTCCTCCCTCCTACAACATGGGACTCTTCAAGACCCATGTTCACTCCTTCCTCTCCACAAAAAGACCCTCCACACAGCATCCCCAAAGATGACATAGGCCCTGAGGGAAATTATTTTCTTCAGGGCCTCCTGTGTGGAGTTAATACAAAAAAAAAAAAAAAAAAAAAAAAAACGCTGGTTAAACCTTATGAAGATATATACCTCATCAAATGTACTACGGAATTGTATATCTTAAAAAGGCCTAAGAAAAGTCCGCGAAGGTATATATATATACATATTTTTTTTTTTACATTAATACCGCACAAGAGTCCCAACTGCTCCCGTCTGGAGCCAGTGAGACTATGGCATCCCCAATTGGGGTATGTTGTGAGGCTGAGGGTATTGGGGAGGGGAGGGAGATGGGGAAGAGGAAGGTGGGGAAGTACCTGGCTATTCAGATCTGGTCACCAAACACGGCAAATAATGGCCGATTTGGTTGTACGAGTATAAAAAGTATTTATATTAAATCATAAACTTTAAAGTCCACTAGCATCTAACACTTCTCAAGCGGCAAAAGCACCCATCAAATACAAAAAAAATTGTATCCATTGAGTCTCAGTATATCTGATGAGTAATCTGAAATCATAATTTTTGTTTTTCTAATTTTGCCTCTTAAATCTTCATATTCTACTTTTTTATTTCACATTTCAATTTCAGCAGTCACTTTGACCACACCTGGTCCTCTATGTAGGCCGGCTCTTATTAAAAACCTCAAGGGCGCTGTGTTAGGTATTGTCAGCACCTTGGCTCCTTGGTTCCTTGAAAAGTTGGCACCCGGAGCGGACTACTCCAATTGCACCTGCACAAGGCCAGTCCTGCCTCTATGTAAGATGATTTTAGCACCTGGGTTGTTGAGTGTTAATCTACAAGCAAACTATCATTATTGTGATACATGGGACCAGTATTTTTGCATCTGATTTCATTATATCGATAAACATTGCGGATTAATTAAAGACAAAACTTCATAACGATGATAAAATCGCAGAGAACTTTCTAAGCTACATAAGGATTACGTTGTGAATATTAATTTCATCTAATATTACTTCCACGCGCATTCCCTAAGAAGGCGTGGAATGATGGTGTAAAGAAGGATGGCGTAAAAGCACAAATAAATAAATAAAAAGGTAACAAAACAAATAAAGATATCAGCCAAAAATATAGGTAAATTTAGTTGAAGATTATTATTAATATATTAATTTTAAAAGAAAGACAAACATTCTCGGGTTACGAATAACCTGACAATATTTGAAAATCCACAGTCCACAGTCAGCGGAAAATGTTGCTTGTGTTGTGATGGAGGACTTAGCCAGCCGAGGAATTGAACACACTACGCCTGGGTGGGATCCAAACGCGATGTCAACTCAGCTACCGACCGTATATATATTATATTGTTAATTCTGTATTTTATTTTGTGATTGGAAATACGAGATAGACATTAATTAGGTCCCATTGGCCCGTTGGTTGCGGTAATTTGTCCCACAGAGATTCTGGGTTTATTTTCCAGTTGTTACCGTTACCTTTTTTTCTGTGTCTTGTTCTGTTTCATGATTCGTTTAGAGTTATTAATTTTATCTTCTTTTTTCTATTTAATAAATTAAAAAGCTGTTTAACATTAAAAGAATTTTTGGGTGGTGGATTCCGGAACTCAAGAGAAAATAAATTAGTAAATTACATTCATGCCATTATTACTAACGTAGCCAAAACAAAACAATGCCCAAATTGCTTGCAGACCTTACAAAACGTTGTAAAAGAATTTCGGAACCTATCCAACAATGTATTCAATGTTTTAATAGCATTATTAGCACTTTTTCAGATCTTCTATTACTAATTATTTAGTGCAGTATGCGCACAGTCTAGTTTTAACTGAAAACCTGATTTCCTGACCCCCTCTTCTGAAAATACGACTACAATCAATTTTTCACATTTTATTTCACAAGGTGATTATTTTGACTTTCTCTCTTGTTGTGGCAATACTAAAATGCGATATTTTTATAGTATTGTCTTTTTGACAGTTCTTACAGGTGATTTAAGTTTACCTTTGAATTTTGCTTAGTTTTATAAATTTACATACACAATGGCTTGGGTGACTTGAGAATAAATCAATCTATATCTTTTGTGCGCGTCTCTCTAACAAATAACAGCATCAATTTGTAAGTAGGTCGTTCGTAAACAGAATACTTAACCTTGAATCGGAGACTAAACGTATCTGGCTTTTTAATATATTTTTTCTCGGTTACGGCTGGCTAACTTTATAACAGGGAATTGGATTGCTGAATACGCGCCCGGTGAAAAAACCTAGAAGCCGTGTATTTAATATAGAAGGATAACTCTTTGGTTGTAGACGGCTTTACAATTGCTCAATAACCAAATATGGCTCACAACGTTCCCCTGGTGATGAGAGTTATGGCATCTTCCATAACTGCGGCAAACAGAGCTGGGAAAATCATCAGAGATGTCATGAGCCAAGGGGAACTTGGTATTGTTGAAAAGGTAACTAAATATTTCTCTATTTGTCCACCATTTACTCGTTTTTGTTGTTGGCAGTTCAATTTTTCAACATAATTCATTTCCTACCTTCTAAGAGGCCTAAACACCCTGAAAAGTAAACGAGGACTTCCTATCCTCAACTAAAATTTAACAGCCTTACTAATAAAGGCGGTAAAAACATAAACAATTGATTTTTATATTCACAAATTAATTTTTTATATTCATACAATTAATTTTATATTCATACAATTGATTTTATATTCATACAATTGATTTTTATATTCATAAAATTAAATTTCATATTCATACAATTAATTTTATATTCATACAATTAATTTTATATTCATACAATTGATTTTATATTCATACAATTGATTTTTTTATTCATACAATTGATTTTTATATTCATCCAATTGATAAACCATGCATGTGAAAATCTTACTAATAGAAACTGACATAAAATGGTATGATTTGATATTTCCATGGCCAAAATTCACCAGGGAAAATGTGTTCAGACACATCTGCCCTGATGATGGACTCTGTAATGCTGTCCAAAATGTTGGCTAAATGAAAGAGGTAACGCAACATGGCATAATTCCCCAAAAATAAATCACTATAATGACATAAAATGGTACAAGGAAATATTTATACAGCAAAAGAGGGTTGTTTATCTGTTGTATAAACTGTTAATAATAATAATTTCTCATTTCGGAATTTTTCCAAGACATTTTAATTTCCTATAAGCTTCTTATTTTAGAAGATGTCTTTAAAACAAACACCATTTTAGAAACTATATAAAAATTACATGTTAGAATTTTGTATTTGAAATATACTTTAATATTTTGTTTTAAAACATGAGTTCATTGCGAGATGCCAAATGCGATGTTGCCGGGTTTAAAAAACAGAGTTAAAGTTTTTTTTTTATTAGTATTAAATCTTGTTAATAATGCTTTTGAGCAACTTGGCCTAACAATCAACGTCAATAAAACAAAATGGATGACATTTGGACGACTAGATCACTCTGAATCAGTGATACAGTTAAATGGTTGCAATGTCGAAAAGGTCGAAAGATTTAAATACCTCGGCAGTATTCTCACGGAGACTCTTGACCCAGATGTAGAGGTTAGGTGCAGAATTGAAGCAGCAAGAACTGCGTTCATTAAAATGAAATCCCTCTTCTGCAATGATAATATCAGCTTAAAACTAAGGCAGAGAATGCTAAAATGTTATGTGTGGTCGGTCTTGTTGTATGGATGTGAAACATGGACCTTGAAAGTAAATACCATGAACAGGTTAGAGGCTTTTGAAATGTGGCTTCACCGGAGAATACTCAAAGTCCCATGGACCGACATGATCACCAACACAGAAATTCTCAGGCGGGCTAGAGCAGAGAGAGAACTGCTTAGATTAATAAAAATCAGGAAAATTTCATATCTGGGTCACGTACTTCGAGGGGAGAAGTATCACTTGCTCCAGTTAATATTGAAAGGCAAGATAGAGGGTCGCAGAGGGCCTGGTAGGAGACAAATGTCTTGGCTGCGAAATATACGAGAGTGGACCGGCATTAGAAGTGTGGAGGAGCTATTCCGGGCAGCGCAAGACAAAGAGACATTTTCCAGAGTGATCGCCAACGTCGGGGGGACCTGATACGGCACATAAAGAAGAAGAAGTATCAAATCGAATCTGAACTTCTGTAGTCTTTATTCAATGAGTAACTAAAATTCCGATTAACGGTTGGGAAGTGTTTTTTTTTTAATGATTATTAAGGCTGATAGTGTTTAATCCAAGTTCTTGAAAATAACCTCTTATCTAAGAATTTAATCAACTTACCTACTGTTTATAAAAAAATTTAAAAATCTCTTCCGGTATTTATTTTTTTGCTTGTTTATAAAAACAGTGTCATTTGAAGTTTATACAATATTAAAATTACAAATGAAATTGAATAGTCATACATACATCATTGATTTTATGGTTTTATTTGTTGTACTATGACAACACACATAACAAATATAATTTAAAGACACATAAATAACTCCAACATTAGAAATATTTCATAATTTATTTTTTTGCGTTTCAGGGAAAAGACGATCTTCAGACAGAAGCCGATAGGTCGGCCCAGCGCTGCATAGTGGCATCCCTTTCCCACCAGTTCCCAAATATCACTATTATTGGGGAAGAGGGAGTAAGTGATATTGAGGTACTAACTTTGTGTTTTCATTGTCCTTACATAGTTATTTGCGCCCAATAACTTACTAATATTTGTACTCATCAACACGAAACTAATTATGTTATAGCGGCGTAATCATCTCCCTTTCTCTAATCAATGAATCTAACAGTATACAGGAAACTCGCACTGTAATATCACCATTTAGACAGTGGAAATAAAATCTACTTACGAATTTCTAGTCCTTTTTACAATTGTTGGCTGCGTAAAAAACTTAACTACAAATCCTAAATCGGATAAAGAAAAGTTCAGGCTTGTTTCCAACACTATTTAGTTAGAAACTTTTACAATAGTGTTATAATTTACCCACCTCGCACATTTTTTGCGTCGCTACGCCAGCCGGCTCAGTTAAAGATGAACATTCAGACCATACACAGAAAAATCCCACAATGGACTGCGCTGCAAACCATTGCCTCGCTTTATCAAAGTTTTCTGCGCAGGGTCTGGTAATTCCAATCTGTGCTCTTCGGCGGTCAACTTAGTTTAACGTAGTTTATTCAAAGCATGTCTATAACATCAACCTAATTTTCGTAATATTTATGGGCACTAAATTTGTTCTCATAAATATAAAATTAATAATGTGTTGCAAATCTTTAATTATTGAAGGTCAGTTGTACATTGATGCCTGGCTTTAGTCCAAATTTTGTGCCAAACTGAATGATGGTGGGAATGTATTGCATCTACTTCCAAAATATCATCACCGCGCTGATGTTTTAAGAGGAATGGCTGCATGGCCTTTTTCATACAAAACTTAAATTTGGATTTTAGGAAAAATATCCAAGCATACTGAATAATTATTTTTCAAATCAAAGGGTATAGCAAATATCTATTTCATTAGGTTGTGTTTCAAAATCTATATAAATAAAAATGTAAATGTTTGTTTGTTCAAAATCTTAAATCTCTCAAAGTTCTTCACCGATTGCTTTGATATTTTGACACAACATTGCATTCGAATATGCATGTGTTTTTATATATCTATATTATATAGATGTCACATGTGAAAGGTAAAAACAGGTTTTGAAAAACAGCGCCATCTGTTGGACATAAAAGCAATATGCGCTATTGTTTCTCTATCTGTACAGACAGAGTGAGCCACAGCAACGCGTGGCGGGGTACAACTAGAACAGTATCTTTGGCAATTATTTGTAAGTTAGTGATAATTATTAACTCCTCAGGCCTCGGGTGTATTCTGTCAGAAGGTAGAAGTATTTCCGCTTTGCAATAAATGGAATATTTCTGAACGTATCCGAAAACTAAATACTAGTTTTGAAAGATGATGAAATACGCTTTCAAATTTTATTATTAAAAATAAACATATAATTTTTTGAATATTCAAATTTTGAAATCAAACATACATGGTTTTAAAGATGCCTCACATACGTTTCTTTCTTTATACACTAAACTAAAATTACTGATTTAAAAAAAAAAACACATATTTTATTAGACAAATATATTATAAACATTACTGCCACCTCGCTTTTTGGTTGTTTAAATAAAAATTCACAAAGATTCAAAAAAAATTCACAAATTATGATCGTAACCTTTGGTTTCATAGAGGTGTGCGTTTTAATTATTCTATATTTGAATATAAAGCTAGGTATTTTCTCTTTCTAACACCGTTTAGTTCATATTTCTGACTATGAAGGTAAGGGAGACACAACTATTTCTATGAGACGATATGAGCTTTTCCGAAAAGCGAAAAAATTTACTCTATGGATAATAGCTGTTTGTCCCCAAAACCGAACAAATTAGCCAAAATAAAATACTCTGATCTTCTGTCAAAATATGACAGAGGTCTGAGAAGTTAGACTGTCAAATTCTTGAGGTAACCACAAATGAATATTCTCGTAGATAATATCAGCGTATATCACAATATCAAATAAAAATTAGTTGCACATATTTAAGCCTCTGACACTGCCGTCAGAATGTTTGGGAAATGTCGGATGTTGGAGGTGTTATAACTATAGATAGTATTTGCTTTAAGGTTCCCAGCGATTGGTTAATAACCCACGGTGACCCGGAGACGCTGAAGCAGAAATGCCCCGACATGCTGGAGAACATTACGGAGGAAGATATTGTGGTTTGGGTTGATCCGCTCGATGGAACTTCTGAATACACACAAGGTACAAGTTCTTTAATATATCTTATATTGTGATTTACGTTACTTCGGAGTCAGTATTAAATTTATTAAATCATTTCTTTCCCCCCCAATCCTGCCACGTGTGTTTTTATGAAGTTATGAAAAATGGTTTATTTGTCTTTTAATGTAATATTTCTTTACAAATGCATTTCTCAAGGTAATTTTTTTTTTCAAAAGTTAGAACCAACCCATCCCATCAAAAGTTATTTTGAACGAAACTGATCACAGCAGCTGATTTAATTTTTGAGTGAACCTTTCGTGAATTGATTGATTTAGTAAACTTTTTGTTTTTGTATTTATTTAATTTTATAACTTTGTATAAACCACTACTTGACAAAAAAGTGTTGCAAAACCAATGGTTTCTTCGTCAGGTTAAAGTGAGATTTATATTTATTGAAAATTTACAACATGGTTTAATTTTTTTAAATCCGTAGGATGGCAATGCATACTACTATTTATGAAAAATTTTTTTTTTTTTTGAGTGGCTTAAATTATTGCCGTCGGAGGGAAGGTCATGTAAGATGGTGGCCATAAATTGTGGCTGCTCGGAGGGAATGGGTTAATACAAAATTACATACATTACGTTTACAAAATTATATGGTTTGTCGAAATCGAGTAAAAAATCTTGCTCTGAGGTTAAGTCAATTTATGAATTGTGTGGCAATGTATTGATACATTTGTTTTACTACGAAGATAAAAAAAAGTCACGTTAAAAACCTCAATATCCAATAATTAATAAAATGTATGACTTTTCAATCCCAATTATTTATTGTTGTCATCGCAAGTGTTTGTACGTATTTACTGTATTTAATGTGTTTGTACGTATTTACTGTATTTAATGTGTTTGTACGTATTTACTATATTTAATGTGTTTGTACGTATTTACTAAAAAGCTTATTTGTCCTAGTCGCTAGATTCTCGTCACATGATAAAATATCCCCCCAAAAAAGTGGCTACTTGGCCTGTCGTCCCACGGGTAGGTAAGCGATATAAACGGAATGCTGCAAGACTGCGCAGAAAATTAAGTTCGCTGCAGTAAGGTAACGGTCTGCAGCGCAGTTCAGTGTGAAAATTTTCTGCGCAAGGTTTTGCAGCATTCGGTTTATGTCGATTGGTTACCGACCCGTGGGACGACAGGCTTTAATTCCTAATTAATTTGTAACAGTATTTTCTGCAAAACTTTATTGCTGCAAGTGCATGGCTTTTTGGGGGTTTAAAAAAAAATATGTAATTTGGTACGCTTCAACAATTATCTTATTTTACTTTAATAAAAAATTCTTAATGTTTTGTTATTATTCAATGTTGTATGGACTATGAAAAGGGCGAAATATGCATGCAAATATGAATACAGGACCGGTTCCTCAAAAAAATCATTTAATGGACAGCAAAATTCAAACACAACTTCCTCTACTGCAAATCTTATTTTTTTTTTAATTTTCATAAGGAACCGGTACTAAAAATAGACGTTTCCCCAGAAAATACAAAAATATAACAGCGCTTAAAAAAAAAAAAAATGCTTATTGCATTACTGACGAAAAATGCTCAAATGTGCACTAATGATCAAAAAATTGCTCAAATATGCACTAACGGCCAAAAAGGCTCAAATTTGCAAATGCACATAATAGAATGTCTAGTTTTAATGTTTGGTATCCTCCCTTTTGACCCGTTTTTTTATGATAAAACTTGAAAAGATATGGTTAAACGTAATACAATTTACAATCTTCACGTTCAAAGATGGCGCTAGTTAAAATATTATAGAAATAAACAATTTATGCATTTTGTTCTTTAAAATATTAAGATTGTAGCGGGTGTACATATAAAACATAAATAAATAGTTTTGTCCTTGTAAAAACTCAATTCTTTCAATAAATTAATACAAATACAATATTGGATTCCATCACCAATAACATATTGTATTTGTATTAGTTTCTTGAAATAACAGATTCTTTTATACTATAACGAGGGTAAGTTGGTAATGTTACCCAACCAGTACAAACATGCAAAATATAACTTTCTCCTCAGGGTAAGTGTAGGTACTCATGTCATAAGCCCTAAGAGAGAAAGAGACGACTATACGCCTATAATGATTTTGATTTGTTTTTGTTGTTATTTTTTTTATCTCAAAAAGAAACAATGAGGTGTATACTGCTGTGATAAGTAAAAACACAGTGTCTTCCTTGAGAGTCTCAAGAGAGACACTGTGTTTTTACTCACCGCGGCAGCATAGTAGTCCCAGAGAGAGGTTGTATGTGACGTCATCATTCTTATATCTTCTGTCTTTTTCATTTTCATACAAGACGTGTGAGAAGGAAGAGAACGATGTGCAAACTCTCTATGGATTAAGTAGATCTCGCTACCGCCACGTTTGCCCATTTCTGTTCTACACCTTTGTATGTTCTGCGATGATGAACCATGCTAAGTCGGCATTTTATGCGGTTGACTCATTGTGTTGTTTTGTTGTAATTTTAGGTGCTTTAATGCTAAAGGGAAACACGTGGGAACGGTGGAAATCTTATGTAGCGCACCCATTTATCAGTGCAAAGTGGTACCTCAGTTTACTGCATTCAGAATATGGTAATTAGCGATGTTAACACACAGAACTATTTACACTTAACTAACATACATTGAGGTGTTGGTTTACCATCTTTTAACAAATCAACGCGCCAACCGTCGAGTACTCTATCTGCAAATTTGTGTAACTTAACATGAGTTATTTTAGGTAATCTTCGACGGTCTGCTTAACTCCCGTAAGCACTCAGGCCATAGATCAATGGACACAATGGTACCACCTCCCATTATATATTATACTATTCAGGTAACTGAGCATTCTTTCCACTAAGACGGGATATTGAAATGATAAATTAATAGGATTTTCTTCACTATTTTTACACTTCCTTCAGCTGTTTTCCCTTCTCAACAGCTGCATATGTCTCTTGAGGCGAAAGTGTCATTTTAATTATCCTACATTCTCCCTCAGTGAGTTTTAAATTCATATTGAGTATTTGGGATTTAAAATGTCTGTGAGCACTTTTTTTACAAGAACTATCAGGGTGTTACGGGACATACTTGACTTACTTTAACCAGTGATTCCTGACATTATTTGGAGTAAGAAATGTAGATGAAATTTTGGAATCCAGTGACTTTTTAATTTTTTTTTTTTTCAAATTGTAACAAAAAAAAATCTCTCACATGATCCAATATTTACTGATTTTTTTGTTGTTTTAAGTAGAAAAAAAAACATCAAAAATGTCACTCGATTCCAAAATTTAATTTACATTTTCCACTCCAAAATCAGGAATCACTGGTTATAGTAAATCAAGTACGTCCCTTAACGTCCTGTATATCTCGAAAGTTTCTTTCCCTAGTTTTTTTAAATTTTAATTATTTGTATCATTAACTTTCACATAAAATAATTTATAGGAAAGACATGAACTATAACATGAAATTAGAATTGCGTAAATAATAAAAAGTCCTTACGAGCAGTAAATTATCCAAAAAATTTAATATTTTTATCAGTGTTCATAATTCTCGATTCTTGAACTTCTCGATTGCCGACGTGCGTCAGCCGATTCTATTTTCGTAAAAACTTACCTGTTTTTAGCAAAATTATGTGAGTATATAATCTACCGTAATTAGTTTCCCCAGAATAAATATGTATATTCATAGAAATATTTTTTTAATTATATCCTTAAGAACAAGACGTTAAATGAAACGACAGAACTTTGCTTAAACCACAATATTTTTTAAACAAATTACGTCAACTCTTTAAATAAAAGCAACCTACATATTTTCAGATAGAGTAAATTACGGGGGGTGCATCAAAGTAATTAATTAATTCATTTTAAATGCCTTCTCACTTGAGTTTTGATTTCTTTGCTGAAATGATTTTACTTTTGTAGTTAGTGTTATAGTTATCTGAAGCAGTTCTGTAATTCACTAAGCTTTCCACCTTTAACATTAACCACTCGGCATATTATATTGTGCTCCATTGTGTGTGTGTGTATGTGTGTGTGTGTTCTCAAAAAAATGTTGATGTTTTTGACAGTATGAAATTAATATGTTTTTTTCTTCATATGAAGCGGTTACTTTGTGATGTGACATTATAATTTAAAATTAAACAATAACTTTGTAAACATCACTTATAGGTACGGTTGTAGTGAAACCCGATCGACATTAAGTATTTACCTATAAGTGATGTTTACAAAGTTATTGTTTAATTTTAAATTAATATGTATTTATATATTTAATTTTATCAATCAATGAATTGTTCTTCCATGTAAGCAGCAGTAACTGGGTTCCTGAAAAATACAGTGAAACTCGTTTAAGAAGTTCCACTTAAAAAGCCCCCAAATACCGAAAATCTTCAGATTTATAACACATTTCTCTTGTACACTTTAAGTTTTTAAGTTCCTAAAAAAAATATGTTATTTTTTAAGATAATATCTATACATTTGTAGAGCCAAAACGGTAATCATATATATAAATATGTGTGTATGGTCTGAAAATTATTTAAAACATTTTTTGTTCCGTTATTTAATATTTTATAGGTACGCAAAAATTCACAGAGTATCTTTAAATGCAATTTAGGCATTTGTCGAGTGATTTTTGCTCTATTTTAAAAGTGTCTTGTCATATTAAATATTTTCAGAATTTTCGCTTCATTATTATAATTTTTAATATCAGCTCTCCTTCTCCTTCTAACATTCGTATTTACGGATCAAACTTTCAAACCATTTTCTTCTTCTCTTCGAACGCTTACTACGGTCCTTAAGAAGTTTGGTTTTTCAGTTTCTTGAAAACTGACTGAAAAATGGCCAATTTATCCCACATCGAGGTTTTACCACAATTTTTTTCCAGTCCCTTAGAAAACTTCTTAAGAGTTTCACTGTATCGAAGGCAGTCTTCACAAGTAATTTCTGGTCCCTTGGAAAAATTCTTGAGAGTTTCACTGTATCAACAAACATGCATGTTTTAGGAGGCAGTCTTCACAAGTAATTCTGCTTTATAGGGTGGGAAAAGGGGATGGGGTGGTTATTTGAAATCTCATGTATACAGTGACCTTCCTCCTGCTTTGAAGGTCAAGTGTTGTCAAATTTCATCGATCTGGAAATAAAACTGTAGATTTGTATAAAAAAACAAACTACACCGCTTGTTCGCCTGCACGCCCGCCACAAACACCCTTATTTATATACATATATATATATGGATAGATTGCACAACTATTGCATAATATACTCCAGCCTCTGAGAGATTGACCGTGGCAAAATCAGGAACTATAATAATTATTGGATACTAAATATATTTACATTATATATAAATAACAATGTTAGTTTTTATAATTCCTGACTCTAACGCGGTCATTCTTTCTGTGGTGTTACTATAATATCCTCTTTTGTGTGAAGTGTTAAAAAGAATTCTCAAATCAAAACAGTAAATTGAAGAACAAACATACTACAAACTTAACCTAAAATATACACAAATTCTTATATTGTGTACCATTTTATTCACTTACTGCCACTATAACCTCTTTTGTGTGAAGTGTTGTAAGGCAACATACGCTTTTATCTTCACGGTCATAAAATAAATCCGTATTAATATCTTCTTCGCTTTCAGGATTTCTGGAACACGTCACCGTGTTGATTGGCATATCAGTTCGTGAGCAGGCGGTAGGGGGAGTGATCCACCAGCCTTACTGGGGGGATGGGGCTGGGGGGCGCACCATCTGGGGCCTCGAGGGCCTCGGGGTGCGGGGTCTCAGCCCCCCCAGCCCCTTTGCCTCCCCGCTGGTCATCACCACTTCCAGATCACATTCCAATGCCCTGGTGGAGAGCTGCCTCGAGGCGCTGAAGCCCGATACGGTGCTGAGGGTGGGCGGAGCGGGCTATAAGGTTTGGCAACATTGTATATGTCTAGCAAAAATTAACTTATGTTACAATGTGATATTTTTAAGAACATTTTAAGGTTTTTTTTGTAATAAGAGCATCATTTTTAGAACAAATTTGAATTTGTATTCGGAAACTTGGGAAGGTAACTTAACCCCTACCACTCCATTATTTTTTAATATTTTTTGTCAGCCAACTCTAATTTAAATAATGGCAAAATGTTAATTTATTGATAGGCAGTTACACAAAAAATCGTTAAAAATTCATTTGTTATGATTTATTCTTCAAATAAAGAACCTGTTTACAGAAAACATTATGGACTACTTATATTTTAGCATAGTATGGTACTTTTTAAAACATTCTCCAGGATGGAGACCAGGTTTTCTGGAACAGGTCTCACAAAACCTAACTGTTTCGTGACTTTCGACATTTGTTGTACTGTCATCATTATCATTGTTATTTTCTGTGCTGTTAACACTATCATCATCAGGATCTTCAAAATCACAAGCAACAGGCTCGCGCTCACTGTCACTTTCATAAGATTCATCTTCCGAAAACACTTGGTAATCAGATGCCATATCACGCCAAGTTCCCGCCATTTTAGGTAATGTGAATTTGCAAAGGTTATTTTATAGTAAAATAAAAACAGAAAACAGTCAAAATCTTATGAAAACGTCAATTTAAATGTTTTTTTATCAAATAATCACAAGAAACAACGTCACGTGTCAAGTTTTGCATACACCGCGCGCGCACGTCTTATCTTGTCGGCCGCCAGCCGACTACTGAGTTGCAGCGTACAAATAGTGATGTCGGCTGGCACCCGACAAATGAGTGGTAAGGGTTAAGGTAACTTGGGAGCTTCCCTTGCATATGTCAGTAATTATTCATAAATTTGTCTTTTATGAGCTTATTTCAAAGATCCGTAGATCGCGATAAAATGATGTTGCAAGCTGAAAAACCTGTTAATTTTCACAACGCCAGACCTCAACTTTCATGAGCTTCAATAAATCTTCTTCTTTATTTTAAAGATTTAAAACCTTTGTGAGTGCGTAAGATTGGAATAATGCTACACTTGAATTATTACCACGGCATTTGTATGTTTACAACAGCCTTAAACCAGGCTTACGGCCGGCTTCACCATACCAACATGTTGAGCCGATGTGTAAGAATCTAATTAGTAAGACGGTTAAACGATTTTTCTCTATTTTTATCTATTTTAGTTTGAAGAAACCCAACTGAAAGCATTTTGACAATCGAATAACAAAAACAGAGAAGAGACTCAAAACGAAACATTATTTTAATTTTTGTCAGGTGCTGCAACTGCTGGAGGGGCAAGCCAACGCCTATGTGTTTGCCTCGGCGGGCTGCAAGAAGTGGGACACTTGCGCCCCCGAGGCCGTGCTCCGGGCCGCAGGGGGCCGACTCACTGACATCCTGGGCCGGGCCTATTCCTACGGCAGCAAGGTTGCCAAGCCCAACTCCTCGGGGGTGCTGGCGGCACTGTCCAGCCCGTTGCACGAGGAACTGGTCACCAAAATACCTGAGAGCGTCAAGAATAAATTGAGCAAATAAAATGTGATAGGCCTATTAGGAGTTGGAACGTTTATTTTGCGGACATAAATCTCATGAACACATGGTCACTTCAATTTTTGTGTTTTATCTGTTTTGAGAAAAATTAGGGGAATAAGAAATAATTATCTCACTCATATTCTATATAAAATATGGTAAAATTTTGTTATGGAAGTTAAAAAAACTTTAAACGTTAACCTATACATAAGAATGAGATAAAACAAATTGGCAGCTTTTTTTACTATCCCTTTCATGTTTTTCTAAAACAGACCTTGTAAGGTTAGGTTCTTTCAAACTCTCGTCACTTTTGATGAACGGTCATGTTGGTATGCTTGCCAGCTGATCACATCTTTATCAAAAACAACACCTAGAACCAACAATGACAGTTCAAATGCCAAAAATTGAAAATTCTGTTTGATTAACGTTCATTAAGAATGTGTTGTTTCGGAGAATTTGAACAATTCTTCAAATTTCAAAGTTAATTTTCAAGTTCTATGAAAGATTTTTTTCAACTTCTGTTATTATTTCAGTTCTGTCAAGCAGCTAGCCTATAATGATATAATAACAGAACTTTAATGGGACTTTCATAGAACCCGAAAATGAACATTGAAATTTGAAGAATTGTTCAAATTATCCGAAACAACCCGTCCTAAAAGTGACAAGAGTTTGAAAAAACCCAACCTTGCAACTTTAATGTGACAATATTTACTACACCAACACATTATTGTCCACTGAAATTTGTTTATGAGATTTTGGTTCGTATTTAAATTTAATTTTTAGTTTCATTTTGTGGATTTTTATATTCCTATAACACAATTATTTTAAATCTCTGCAAATATGATAAATGTATGCATAAAGGAGAATGCAGTCTATAGACAGAAAAGGAATATTAATTCTGATAAATTGTGTAATAAAAGTGTTGATTTCTGCAAAACGATATGAACAAACAATTTTATCTATGAACTTTGTACCATAGACCACAGGTTTTAATTTACATATTTTTTTATTATATTAGCTAATTCACCCTAAAAAGAGTGCTTTTTGAATATACTTCTTTTTGCTTTAGATAATTACCTTCGTACATACATAATACATAAATTTGTTACTTTTTATGAGCATTTCTTAAAACAACTGAGAAGTCCATAATTTCCATCTAGCCTAAATGTAGGTATTTCAGCGAATGCTGATGCGAACACAGTACTTACTCCGACGCATTGCTTGCATACAGCACCTTTCACACTAGTTATTAGACTTTTTTTAAATCTAATGAATTTGAAAAAAGTAAATTTTTATATAGTAACACTTCTTCAATGCCTATTCAAGTTAACACTTGTTGTACCTTTTAGGCTAAGTACCTTAGTAACAGTAAGTAAATGCAAGCAAGACAAAAGGCTGTTTCTCAGTGATGCTTTCAAGGATATCGCTGTCGGAAGTATACCTACCCAACAATACACACAATCCAAAGTATGTGTTGTTCGCATCAACTTAAACTGCGTGAATTATAAAAGACAACATCACAACACACAGACCAAAGTAAATATCCTTCCATAATACATACATACAAATTATTTTGTAAACACTTTGTATCAGTTTAATTACAATAAGGAATAACTATTTCAGTCTAAGGACAGCAAAATAATGCATTTTGATTAATGTTTCACAAATTCGTTGTGTTCACTTTGCGCCCGTCTTGCTATCGATGTCACATATCGTTATTGAGCTTGCAAGACCGGCTGTGTGAGTTTTAACAAATTTTACAGTGAAAGCAAAAACTTCTCAGTTTTCTATTGAAATGCGCCAACAATCAACATTTGAAGGTGTATTCTGCGATAACGGTTAAATTTATGCATGCAGCCGAGATTTGACCTGATTTCGTGATTTACAAAACTAACTAAATTGCCTCTCCACATGAAATTAAAAACACCATGGAGATAAAAAAAAGTTTAAAAACGACATCAAAATGTTGCTAACTAAACATAGAGATGATGAAATCATTAAAATTATTAAGTAACAACTTAGGATGGGTTGTTTCATAGAATTTGAACAATTCATCAAATTTCAATGTTCATTTGCTAGTTCTGTGAATGTCCTATTCAAGTTCTGTTATTATATCATCATAGGCCAGTTACTTGACAGAACTGAAATAATAACGGAACTTTCACAGATATTGAAAATTAACTTTGAAGAATTTTTCAAATATGTATTGTTTATTATTGATTTATTTTTGTGGAAATCAACATGCATGAAGACCAGGAAAACATGATATAACACCCATTAAACAACCTACAGTCTGCCTCGGAACAGGAATCCCTAGTGACGAGGACTGTTAATAAACTACTTTACTTTGTATTTTTTAAATAGTCATTAATCTCTAATAAATAGTATAAAATATATCCGCGTCTGTCTGTTTGTGCTCTTAGTTCTTCTAAACTATGCAACAGATTTTGATAGGGTTTTCACTATCATTTATAGAATTTCTTCCGGAACGTTTATGTGTATAATACATGCATATTATATTTATAGAAAGTAGAAAAAAGTTGATGTTTTGTAATCATGTTGTAAAAAAAAAACATTTCTGTCACTTACATTGCTAACGCTGGCTAAAACTTATGAGATACATCAAAATAATTCACAATTGAATTGTATATCTTAAAAAGGACTACAGAAAAGTAAACAACGGTATATGTCTATCTCCTAAGGATAAATCCCAGCAACACCGGGTACCCATTAGCTAGTTATTTTTTTTTTTAATTAAAAAAGAAAGACAAACATTCCCGGGTTACGAATAACCTGACAATATTTGAAAATCTCCTACTACCACCACAGTAAGCTGAAAATGTTGCTTGTGTTGTGATGGAGGACTTAGCCAGCCGAGGAATTGAACACACTACGTCATAGTGGGACCCAAGCGCGATGTCAACTCGGCCACCGACCGGTAAAATAAATAAAAACAAAACTAGCCTAAAAAACTTTCTTTGTGTATTTTTTAAATAATTTGTGGGTATTAGATGAAAATCTATCTAGAATATTTTTATCCAGGCCATAGATTGAAACCACAGAAAAAATCTCCTTTTTGTGACAAACCCTTGTAAAGTACTATTGAAAATAACTCGCATTGATACCTTGGAAATTATTTTATATTCTACGACAAAGCTATGAGCAACTAGATGAAATATAGATAAATATTTACTTATTAAACTATTTTTAATATTTAATTAAATAAACTTATTTTTTTCATTGGGTATTAATTTTGTAGAATTTCATCGATATTTTATATTTAGCTTTTGGCTGTGTCATTTTTTGCATCATTTATTTTGTTAGCATTTCGTAGATGTAGTATTTTATATTTATTATTATTTTGAATAAAAAGTTATTTTTACATAGTTATTTTGTGTTTATTTTTTATTTATGTGATGTGAATATCAAAACACTGTTTTTAATAAAAATAATTAAAAAACTATATAGTATAATGATGATGTTATTATATACGTATATATATATCTGTCTGGTTAACTTGTAGCCACAATTTAGTAATCAAAAAACATAATATATAAACTCGTGTTTCCAATATTATCAATTTGATTTATCGAAGAAAGCAAACACTTTATGGTGACATTATACAAATGATTATTTTTTCTTTGTTTTAAACTACTTTATAAAGTTATACATATAGGTCGACTGTTTATAACTTAGAAGCATTATAAATATCAGAATTAACCAACAGTCCAATTTTAATGTTGTTCCCTTTCTCCCTATGTAACCCCCACCCTTTCCCTCCCCCTCTACCAGCCTGTCTTTGATGGTTTCTCCCTCTCGTATATGCTTTCTATTTTTCGTTTGTTTACCTTGTAATTTTCCTCTGTTTTTTTAATTTAGTTTATATTTCCATTGTCCTGAAGAAGGTTGGGTGCAACTGAAACCGGTCAACCTATATAACTCAATAAAGGTTTAAAACAAAGAAAAATAATATTATCAATTTGCATTAGAATACATTTGATTAATTGTTGACTGAGCGTTGTGAAGTCCTGTTTTAACTCAACCGTTTTGCATTTTGTCTGTTGTAAATTTGTTTGTGTATTCCATCAGTTCAAAATGGTGGCTGTTTTAATGGTTCAGTACCTACTTAATAATCTTATAATTTCAGAGGAAATTTTATTTTTGATTTTCTATTAAATAAGAAAAAATTAGAAACATACTTTTTTCGAAGCAAGAGTTGGAAAGGGAAGGAGATGGGGAAGAAGATGGTTGGAATGTATGTATATGCCTATTCAGATCATGTCACTAAACATGGATTTAGCCATTTCAAGCAACGTTTCGGTTCTGAATGTTCTGTTTTTCACACGATATGGATAGTATCCACTAATATAACAGTAAATTATGAATATTAATTGGTTCCATGATAACTCAACACAGTGACAATTCAACACACTTTTAAAAAGTGGTATAAAGTCATTAAAAACGATGAAAAAAAATATTTTTTAACCTAACCTAACCTACATAACCCAATTAATAAATTTAAAAAAAATTTAATCACTTTTCATGACTTTATATAACTTTTTAAAGATGTGATGATTTATCCGGTTACCATATTAATTATACTTAGCGATTAGATCTAAATAGGCAGGTTTTCTCACATTTCTTTTCTACTTCCCGTCCTGCATTTCGTTCCTCCTTGAAAATCTAATGTCTAAATAAATCGGCATTATTTCCATTTTGGTACAAAGATTAGCGATAGAGAAACAATATTAACCTATCGATCAAATGAGGAGTGTTTTCACAAAACTAAATATCAACAAAAACTCTTTTTTTTTCAGACAGTTTTGTATGCGAATAATTAGTCAGTTTCAATATTTTATGATGATCTAAATGCAAATTTAATTAACTGTTAAACATGATTGATTATAAGAAAATTAGATTAATTTGTGAAATGCCAACTTATTTAAAATGAAATCGAAAATTGCAAATTTCGACAACAGAGAAATATCAATACGTTTTAGTTCTACAATACAATTATTTATTTTTGTAAAAATAAAAATAAAAATGTATGTTTGCTTTATCTTTCAAAGTACCTACTTCCACCAAACAAATAATTAT
The DNA here is from genome assembly GCA_026573805.1 of Hesperophylax magnus. Lineage (NCBI taxonomy): Eukaryota > Metazoa > Arthropoda > Insecta > Trichoptera > Limnephilidae > Hesperophylax > Hesperophylax magnus. Next base: position 5,415,360 of record JAIUSX010000007.1, on the reverse strand, counting down.
AAAAAAATAAAATATAAGACCTATCATCACGTACGTACAAAAAAATGCATAAGTAACATTGTGGATAGAAATTAGATTAACTCAGATACATTGATATAAAATAATACTGGCTCTTTTGTACTTGGTTATTTCACCATTGTAGATGTTTCACTTTGTGAAGATTTGTCATTTTCTATAACACACAAAGCAGGTAATTTCTAGGATAGAGAATAAAAATCAAAAAAAAATTGTTTAAGGTAGATATTTCTCTTTGTAAAAAAAACTCCTCAAATCCTATCCTAAATATAAATTTGCTGTAAACATTTAATGTTGTACTAGATAAATATTTTATTATAATAAAGAGGAGATTGAACTTATTCCTAAGGAAACCAACGCACAAATTGGTATTAAGTGATGTAAAACATACATAATATTATAATTATTCTAGTTTATTGTCATATTTCATATTGTTCAATCAATTAAATTGTTGAAAAATTACTCATTGTTTCATTGTTTTGTAGTCCTATTTCATCTAATTCATTTTTATTGATTAATAAATAACTTAGTTTATTATATCTATATAAATAAAAATGTTCGTTTGTTCAAAATCTTAAATCTCCGAAAGTTCTTCTCCGATTCCTTTGAAATTTTGACACAATATTGCATTCAATCTATCTGTGCAGAAAGAGAGTAGGGCGAGTCCTCTAAGTCCAACAGAATTGAATGAATGACTTAGAATCTTGAATGTTGAAATTAACCTTCTTCGCGACATCCGATCGAGCTGAAACTCGGCAGATAGACTCGTTGTCGATGATAATCCATTCTATCATTTGATGGCAGTCGAGCACACAAACGCATTTTTCTGAAATTGGAGGACATTATAAAAATTTACAGCAGTTATTACACGAATTAAATGTGGGTACCATCCAATTAGGATTTGGCTTGAGTGTTAGAGAGGTTCACTCATTTTAGTCCGTCCTGGGGAGGAAGGTTCAATCCTCAGTCAAACCAAAAAAAAGGTTGTAAATGTATTTATAAATAAAATAGATATAGGTATAATAGTAAACATCCAAAACTTCAATTTGGGAGGTGCGAATTAGCAGGGGTGCCCGGGTTCATGGGTTGAGGCTTGTCTAGGTCTTGGAGGCGGATGCATCTGCCCACCAACTGCGTGGCAGGCCGGATCAGGAGACATTGTTTGAGGGAGACCTTTTGACCTCACCAGCAGGACTCCCTCAAACCATCGCCTTGCACTGCAGTGGGAGCAGGGCTTGCCCTGAGCCGGCGGCTGTGGCTGTGTTAGGCTTTAGGTATTATCAGCGCCTTGGTTCCTTGGATCCTGTCGCCTTCTCAAGTCAGTGTCCGGAGTGGGCTGCTCCAATTGCCCCTGCCCAGTTCTGTCCCTGAGTCGGAGAGGTGGATTCATACGTCGTTCACTTCTGGACACACTGACCCACAGATTTTTATCTATACCCCTCATACCGTTTTTCTTCCCAGAACATGCTTTCCTTAAAAAGACCCTCCACACAACATCCTAAAAGATGTGGAGCTAATGTTAAAAAAAACAACCATTTCAAGCAATGTTTTGATTCTCAATGGTGGTTTTTTACCAGAAGAGTATCTTCAACTGTGGAACGTGCCGCAAAAATACTATTATTTATATATTGTTAATTAATTAACTGTGAAACAGCACAAATTTACTTGCGCACGCCGGGATTCTAACCGGTGACCTCCTAACTCATATTCGAAAGCATTAACCTTCGCCCACGGAGCCCACGATTTGTACATCTGTAGTTTCTTTTAGAAGGTGGTGATGTAATGCGAACCTTTACAGACAGGGTGAACGTATTTTCGGACCTTGAATATAATCGATTTTCCAATTTGACCCAGATCAACTAGCCGCCCTAAATATTGACGCAAAGGTCGTGCGGTCTCTACGAAAAGGTTTCAGCAAGCGTGGGCTATTAAAAGAAATTAAACAAAAATCTATAAATTTGGACAAAATCAGACGTTTAACTATGTCTTCAATTGAATGTAGAAATAGGTTGATTCCTGGTCCTTATAGTTATTTATACACGGTATCAGGGAACTCGTAGTGCACACGAGAAACTGTGGAATATATTTCACATAATAAAACCAAAAAAACTTTCTTTACGATCTCAACATTTGGTTTTATTTTTTACACTTTTTCAGTTGATATTAACCCTCTAATGACCGACTTTTTTACATTAAAAATTTCAAATTCGGACTTTATTTACTAGAAAACAAAAGCTTAAATAAAAATAAGTTATACCCAAAATCGATGTAATGTAGATTCATCCGTTTTCCGCCTGTACCACTAGATTCCGGACACCGAATATACCGCATAAGGGCGGTATAGTAAACCCTCAATTCATGATATCGAGAAAAGTAATGAAGTTTTTTATACAGCACAATTATTGTACTTTCCATGAAAAGTTTAAATATTTTGTTTGAAATTTGTATTGCAATTGTAGTACTTGTCCGCATTAGGTAGGTACGTGCATAGTCAATCAATCGTTAGGTTACGGTCAGATAAACAGATTTCGCATTTTGAAAAGCCAGTACGTTACGCCCGTTTAACATAATACTAATAATAAATGTATAGTTTGTTTAGTACCGTTTTTGAGAAAAATCAGTTCGGCAGGAATTTGAATATTACTTTATTATTATTAGATTTGAAACAAACTACAAAGCACCGGTCACACAACCTTTATTTTACCGAAAATAAAACGTTACTTTTTTACTTTTGAATGTGGCTAACTTTGTGATAATCCATCTTTAATTTCTAAATTGTATAAAACAAAGTCACTCGCGTGTGTCTGTTTGTGCGCTTAGTTCTTCTAAACATAGTTGATAGGGTCTTCACTGCCATTTTGAGAATTTGTTCCGGAAGGTTTATATATATAATACATGGATATTATATTTATTGAAAGTAGTGAAAGTCGAGCAACGCCGAGTACATGTCAGCTAGTATAAAATAAAGTCGCCATCCACGTATGTCTGCTTGTATGCTTAGTTCTTCTAAACTGCACAACGGATTTTGATAGAGTTTTCTCTATCATTTAGAAAATTTATTTCATAAGGTTTATATATATAATACATGCATATTATATTTATAGAAAGTAGAGAAATGTCGATGTTCGTAATCAAGTCGTAAAATAAATATTTTCGGTCGCTTACATTAGTTAGCTTGGTTAACTTTCTGAGATAAATCAAATTAATGTTCTACAGAAATTTATTTCTTAAAAAGGCCTACAGAAAAGTCTACGATGGTGTATGTCTATCTCATAAGATTATCCCCAGCAATGCCGGGTGCACGTGAGCTAGTCTATATATAAAATATCATCTTTCTTTGTTTGTCCCCTATTGACTCAAAAACTACTGGTTCGATTTCGCTGTAAATTTAAGTTTGTTCTTATTAATTATTTTACAAGCAATAATTATTAGCCTGAAACACTCATCCACATTGAAAAATCTCCTGATAAAAGATACATGACGCCAACGGGACGTGAACCCGTGTCCTTTCGATTTCCGGTCGACACCTCTGACCACTGAGCTATGGCGGCTTATCTCTTATCCGCGAAATAATTCAATATATACTAGTGTTTCATTCAACAATTACTGCTTGTTACATTTTTTCACCTGAAAACAACCAACTTTATTTTATATGAGAAAGGCATTGTAAGTGCTAACTCTCTCACTAGATGGCGTCGAGACAAATTGTCTACATTTTTTGGTGAAGATACTAGAACTTGTCAAATATTAATTTATTTATTTTGGTAAACTAATGTTTAAGACAAGATTTTTTATGCATAGCACAAAGGGTAACAATTATTTTACAAGCAATAATTATTCGCCTGAAACACTCATCCACATTGAAAAATCTCCTGATAAAAGATACATGACGCCAACGGGACTCGAACCCGTGTCCCTTTATCAGGAGATTTTTCAATGTGGATGAGTGTTTCAGGCTAATAATTATTGCTTTAAAATAATTGTTACCCTTTGTGCTATGCATAAAAAATCTTGTCTTAAACATTAGTTTACCAAAAAAAAAAAAAAATTGTTCTTATTAGTATCAGGAGTATTTAGATAGTGATTTGAATGGTAGAAGAAGTCGGTGACGGCCGAGGAAGACATGACACAATCAAGTGGAACAAAAACTCATTTTGTTTTTCAATTCTTTAGAATAATATCACTAAACAGACCCCGTTTTCAAGTACACTAGATTCATAACCTCAAAACGACTATATTTTATTATATGAAAGCCAGGTTAATAACCGTTAACTCCTAAGAGCTTAATATATACTAACATTTATCTTATTTATTAATTTTAGGGAAATCGACAGTTTAAATTTATTTCAGTTTGTACATAAGTATTATATAGCCAAAATAAAACCAATTATGGATTTCCTCCTTGTGACTTTACCTCTACCGAGACAGCATAATAAGGAATAAGTAAATTAAATTTGTAAGAAAGGAATATGAATTTAAATATTTATACAAAACAAATGATTATATAAAACGAAAATTTATACGAAAAAAATGATTATATAAAATGAAAAACGACAAAACAAAACATTTATAGCCATGAAGAGATTGTAGATATAAATCAAATCATAATAGATATTCTTTTCTGGACCTCTTGTATTTGTCAGTTCGCAATTGAAAATATCCACCTTGGATAATATGCTATAACTTTACAAGTAATGAATTAAGTGTTACAGCAGGGGTGGAGGCGTGGATAGGGATTTATTAATAAAGAGTGATGGGAAGAGATAGACGGTGAATAGTAACATATCTAAGATGGGACTATAAGATAATATATTTTATTGTTGGTAATAGACTCAGTATTATTAATCTTGGTAATAATTTAAAACATTTTTTTCTTAGATTTTCACCCCCTAGAGTTTTGTGGTACCACCCTGACACACTGTGCAGGGCCGGCCCTGAACTAAACGGCGCATAGCGCAAGTGAAAATTTGACGCTCCTTGTCAAATTCAATAGACGCCATGTCTATTAGAGCACTGGTGATCAATTCAATTCGGATGATTTGTACTTCTATAAAAAAATAATTTCAAGGGTGATGTATTAGGAGGTACTGTTAGGTGTTAGATACAGGATTTTCCAATAAGAGGTGTTATTTTCATATTCAATCGTAAAAGATCAATGGTTTCGTTGCTTGTGTGGCACGTAGCGCCGTCTTGTTAAAAGTAAACGTTGTCTAGATCAATACCATCCAATTCCAGCCATAAAAAATCATTAATAATCTCTCGATAGCGCAATCCATTCACCATACAAAAAGTAAGGTCCAATGATTCCGCCGGACCAAACAGTCACACGTTGAGGATACAGAGGCTTTTCAACAATAACTCTTGGGTTTTCCTAGCCCCAGATGCAACAATTTTGCTTGTTGACGAAGGTACTGAGGTGGAAATGGGCCTCATCACTCAAGATGATTTGCATTTGATTCACTCAAGTGAATTTTAATAATTTCAGTGCGTTGTTGAAGCGTGTATCGTTCCATTTTTATTAATGGCGTAGTTTCTACTTGTCAAATGTCAAAAATGACAGCTTCAAAAGTAACATCTACCGAAATAGCGGGCTATTCAAAATAACACCTCTTATTGGAAAACCCTGTATTATCAGCGCCTTGGCAATTCAGAGCACGGAGCTGACTGCTCCAGCTGCGCCCGCATAAGGCCGGACCTGACAATGTGTGTAATGAAGTGGGGTATTATGTAAGTACCTGAGTACCTGCCCTATCCGATTTTATTTATCAGTAGGTACCTAACTCGAAGCTAAAACGCACCCCTTCAAATTAACAATTAATAGAATGGCGTTATTACATGCAAACTGCATTAGGTGTATTGTGTTTGTAGGTATTATTAGATTATGCTCACATATGCCAATTAATTAAGACCACCTGTCGCTATGGTTGACGTGAATTCTTATGTAAAGTACATAGTACCTACGACAAACAAGATTATCGGTGTACTTTAAAGTACTCGTAGATACCAAATCGAACAACCAGGCAAAATGCAACAATAATGCCGTGACTGACCACCACATACAAGCACCTATTTTCAGGGCCCAGTCCTGTTTAGGCGCAATTGGAGCAGTTCGCTCCAGGCGTCTGCTTGCCAAGGTGCTTGATGTGGAGGTCGCGGGTTCGAATCCCGGCGTGCGCAAGTAAATTTTATTTATTCAATTTGTATTGTTTCACGAATTATTAAAAATAATATATATTATAAATGCGGCACGTTTCAGAGTGATATTTACTCTCAGTATTGCCCCGGTGTAAGACCACCATTCAGAGTTCAAACGTTGCTTGAAATGGTTTTGACCATGTTTGGCGACCAGATCAAAATAACCAGGCACTTCCCTACCTTTCTCTTTCCCATCTCATTCCCATCCCCACCACCCTCAGCCTCAGCCAATTGGGGATGCCATGGTCTCACTAGATCCAGACGGTGGGCAACAGTTGAGACTTTTGTGCGGTGTTTTGCGGAACACATGAGCCGAACTGCCGAGCTGAACCACGACTTATGAGAAAGGAACGAATCAACCGCGTTTTTTTCTCGTGTCTCTATACGCAGCATAACACAGCGCCCTTACGATTTTTACTAGCGCCATGCGCCATATGGCGCCTATTTGTCGCCTTCATTCATTTGAAAAATTTAATGTATGTTTATTTTATGTTGCATAATGTTATTATTTAGTTTAGAAGAACTAAGCGCACAAACAGACAGACGTGGATAGCGACTATATTTTATACTACTTAGAGATCTGTGTTATTATTATTTTAATGCCATCTGCAATTTAAAAACTGGTTTCTGAATTTTTTGTCTCTTTTCTCTCTTCATATGAGTAGGTATTATGTACATTTGAATGCAACTTTATATCTACCATGTTAATTAGTATCTACATAAACCTTCCGGAAGAAATTATTTAAATGATCGTGAAAACCATATAAAAATACGTTGCATAGTTTAAAAGAACATATATATGCGGATAATGATTTTATTTTATAATATTTACAGATTAATCTTTATGTTGATTTATCTACATCTTTTTATATTTTTAATATTTTTTTTTGTAACTAAACATTACAAAAAAACTCTTGTTGCTTCTGCATCATACAGTAAATCAAGTAAAAGGCCGACATTTTTAATTAATAATAAATATAATTCCTACAATAGACAAAATGTATAAAAAATATACATATTACAATTTTTTAAACAAATACATAAATTATAATTCATTATTTCAGTACGATATCAGAATAATATTAAAATCCCAACATTTAATACCAAACATATTAAAAATATTTATCTCTATCAAGGTATAATTTACTTTAACAACCTCCCATTGAATCTAAAAATTTTCGAAAATGTTCTAGAATTGCAGATTAAAATCTATTATTGATAAATCTTGCGTTTTTCTTACTTATCTTTTTATTATTATTTACAATATTTTATCAATTACTTATGTACTTACATAATTTTATATAATTGAGAGAGAATTCCCTCAACAAACACGCATGAGCCTTGTCTCTTTATGGTGAGAAAAGGCTATTTTTAGTTTATTTTATGATACTGATTAACATTAAAAAATTGTCATTTATAGTAAAAAAATAAAATATAAAAACAAACCCGGAAAACCGTTTTGCAACGCGACGTAAATATAAGCATTCTCAATTCCTAATACTTTTTTTCGGAATGTAAATACCTATTACATATGTCTCTTTCTGTTATCTAGTCTTGCGATCATTTCTCCGTAATTTAAAATTATTTTTAACACAAAAAAACTATTATAAATTGGCGCCCAACGTGGGGCGGTTGAAAAAAAAAATTTTCATATCCTGGTTTAATCATATTATTATTTTTTTTAAACAATGTATATATTTTTACAAACTTTGATTCAATGCACTAGTAAATTAAAAAATATTGTTTCGTTTGCATGTTTAGTTTAAAAGTTATGTAAGATTTAGTACACCACTGCACTTAAAACTTTTGGTACAAAATTAATTAGGATGTGAAGAACAATTTTTTAGCCAACAATTCGGAGGCCAATGGGTTAATTGATGCACGAAAAACACAAACATTTCCTACGCATAGTCTGGTGATATTTTTATTCCTCCTGCTGTCATTATCATGAGCGGAAAATGTTGCTTGTGCAATGATGGGGGACTTGGCTAGCAGAAAAAAGAACCCGCAACACGTGGGTGGGTACCAGTCGTTTTGGACCACTCGTGGATCTTATATGGAGACAGTTCTAGTAGAAGAAACAAAGAATTGTTTGTTTGACTATCGATTGTTTGTTCGATTACCGATTGTTTATTTAATTAGCGACTGTTTGCGTATTTGGCGATTGTTGTTTGTTTGATTAGCGATTTCATTTGTGTTATTTGTTTGATTATTGATTGTTTGTTTAGTGATAGTGATTGTTAGTTTGATTATCGATTGGTTGTTTGATTAGCGAATGTTTGTTTGTTTAGTTAGAACAGAAGCGGAACATGCCGAAAATTAACTTTATATTATTTTAAACGAATACATTGTTAAAATTAAACAAAACAAATTAATCAATAAAATGAATTTGCCCACACCGGGATTTGAACCCGTAACCTCCAGATTCGTATCAGGAACGTATTTGAACTCGACAACTTTTCATTTCGTCTGTCTGAAAATTTGTTATCTATGTTGTGCCGAGATGGTAGGTAGTCGTGTTTGATAGTACATTTTTATTCCGCCAGAGCGCACGAGTCATGAGTAATCAACATTAGGTACTGTTCACAGAACTATTACTTATTCTCCTGTGTTTTCGTACACAAAATAATCCCGTGGCATAGAAAGCTATTATATCCCTTTACATTATTTGAGACAAAACAAACCTTTTACTGACATACGACTATGTACCTACACGTGAGATCCCCCATGTGAAAATTGGCCCACCCATGTACATTGTACAGGGCTGCTCCAAAAATATAAAAACGAGTTTTTTCGAGCATTCATACAGTTATTATTTACTAGGTCACATTTGATCGACATTAAGCGCCATTTTTAATTTCTGCCATTTAAAAGGTTCTTTTTAAACGTCTATTCTCGGTCCATTTCAGCTTTTTATAAAATTTTAATAGTCTGTCAAACACAAAAGCTCCACTGTTTTGCATTTTTGGCACAAGCCAATGTGTTTGCAATACTACCACTGTTTATCTATCTATAAAAGCCTCTTATATCATAGTATTAAACTCTACAATAAAATACCACTCTCACTCAAAACCCTCAACATTATAACATTTAAATCTCAAATAAAAAGCTGGATACTTAATATAGGGAGATCTGAAATAGAAAATATACTGATATCAAACACAGACTAAAACCGAATCCACTAAACTGAACTATACAAAAAAACTATCTTAATTATTTTTAAATTATTTAAAAAAATAAATAAAATTATTCTACATGATATATGTTTATAATTAAATTCATATGTTACTTTGTTGTAATATTAATTTCTTATAATTAAATTATAATATGTAAATGACATCCTCAGCACGGTAGATCCCAGTGAGGATATCATTATCTCTATATGTTACTAAGAAAAGAAGATAATAAATCATTATTATTATTTTTCTATATAAATAAAAACGTTAATGTTTGTTTGTTCAAAATCTTAAATCTCCGAAAGTTCTTCACCGATTGCTTTGAAATTTTGACACAACGTTGCATTCAAATCCGAGTGTGTTTTATACAACATTATATAAATGTCACCAGTGATAACAATGGTAAAAACAATTTTTTTGGAAAACAGCGCCATCTGTTGGACAAACATGCTTTTTTAAAACAGCACTTTCCGTTGGACCTAAAAGCCACACGCGCTATTGTTTCTCTATCTGCACAGATAGACTGAGCCACAGCAACGCGTGTAGAAGGGGGTAAAGCTAGTAGAATAATACTAGAAACTAAACCTGCTGGGGTCTGTAAACATTCCCAAACAATGCGGGCATTCTACCCTTCGAAGTAATAAAAAATAATTCATGCACGCTGCGTGTTTTTACCTCAAGGTTTGTGATAAGAAATTTTTGAAAAAAATTAAAACTTTAAGCCTTGTGCGGGAGACCTAAACATTTTTTTAAAAATCCAAAACTTTTTGTGGTAAGTTGTGGTACCTAGTAGCAACTTTTTCTCAACTTGGAATTTGAAAACAAAAAAAAAGTTAAAAATCGATACACCCTAATGTTCACTGCACAGGCCTTCTACCCTGAGTTGATATTAATAACAGCACTGATCATAAATAGATGTTCATCAAACAGGCTCCATCAATAAACTACTTTGACAGTCACTTTTATTGTTGTAAAATGTCACACAAACACGTGGGTACAGTAAATAATGTTAATCTTTTTTTACATGCATCTATTTGAATTTCACTTTAAATTATTGCATATCTTGGAAGCGGAAATTAACCCACTCCCCGACATCCGATCAAACTGAAACTCGGCAAATACACTCGTTGTCGATGACAGTGCTTTGTCGTAATCACTTATACACATGCGGAAATATACGCATTTCTTTGAAATTGAATGAAATTACTGCAGCTAATATAAGAAATAAATTATGATCCTATCCGATTTGGTGATGTTGTCAGCGCGGTTGACTCCAGTCCATGGGAAGGAAGGTACAATCCTCGGTCATTTTTTTAAGTCTTAAAAGATATTTTAAAATTAATATTACATTCAAACGATGTTTTATCTGGTCTGATTTGATAATTTCACGACCAAAAGTATTATAGTGGTTTGTTTTTGGGGTATTATGCCGTGTTTCGATTAAACATCTGCTCTGATGATAGACACTGCAATGCTGTCCGAAACGTTAGTTAAAGAAGGAGGTAGCGAAACACGACATAATACTCCCAAAACAAATCACTATAAATGTTTTATCGGGTTATTTAATAATTCTTTTTAAGGTTAAAACGCCTAAAATGTGTACATTTTGAGAGTTTTCAAAATGATCAAATGCATAAACGGTGAAAAGAATTCTCAGACCCATTCATAGGTAGCCCTGTTGAAAATACATGATGGAAATGATCATCTACTTACGACCCAGGTCGAATACTATGCCATTGTGTTTGGCTCCTTATCGTAATGTTGTTTGGTATATGTATCGAATTTCGTTTTGCCACAATGTCTCCGAAATAACACAAGATGCGTAGAGTTACTGTATCGTCTTCAAATAATATAATATCTTGGAATTATAATAGATAAAAATGCTAACACGTTTTCTTACACACTAAATAATAAAATATAAACACAAAATGACATATTGCTATTAGAACCAATAACGGTCGTTATGAAGACAAAAAATAATCAAATAAGTGAAGTGGAGAAATTTCACAAAAAAATAACATATGCACGAAACATAAATCGAACGGTGACCGGGTATTTCATAAAAATGACAGTTCAACACACCTACAAAAAGTGATATAAAACTCATGAAAAGTGATGAAACAAAAACTAAACATACATATATTTTTTATTATATTACTTTACAAATTTAAGGCAAAAAAGTCCCGATAAACTGCTTTTTAGCAGTTTGTCTAACGGGTTCTTTACATTATAAATCTTATTCTATTGAATTTACAGTTACATTTTTACAATTATAACTATGTATAAAACAAAAATTTACAGAAATATAGCAAAAGAAAATTATGATAAACATAAATAACAATTTTAAAAGTCTTTAGAATAATATATCATTGTAAGCTAATACAAATTAATTCTTTCAGTAAGCCAAGTCTTCAGTAAGTTCACCAATTGTTTGTTTTGGGCACAGTTTTTAATTTCAGCAGGTAACATATTAAAAGAACTGGGAATCATATAGTTTAACGTTCTTTGTCCATATTTATTTGTATGCTTTAGTCCTTCATTAAACTTAAAACGAGTATTATGATTGTGTTCTAGACTGTTTATATATAAGGGGTTATTTATGTGCTGAAATATAATTTTGTACCACAGAATTGCTCTCACTGAAAGAATTTTGATACTGATAAAAGAATGGAATATTACCCCTTTCTTTGTATAATTTTTTTTCAGCTAATAATTTAACCAACGAATTTTGCACAGATTGAACATGGTCGATATTAGTTTTACAGGAAAGTCCCCAAGCTGTTATTCCGGTGACCGGATAAATCATCAAAATGGTAATTCATCACATCTTTAAAAAGTTATATAAAGTCATGGAAAGTGATGAAACAAAAACTTTATTAACTGGATTAAGTAGGTTAGGTTAGGTTTAATTTTTTTTTTCATCGTTTTTAATGACTTTATATCACTTTTTAAAGGTGTGTTGAATAGTCACTGTGTTGAGTTATCATGGAACCGTTATTTCATACCTTATAACAGATTCAGCCAGAGATAAATAAATTATTCGAAGTGTGCAGATTGGCTTATTACCATTTAACCTAGTTTTTGTTTCATCACTTTTAATGACTCTATATCACTTTTAAAGGGTGTGTTTAATTGTCACTTTGATGAAACATCATGGAACCAAACCCAACACAATGAACAGATACAACACGCTAATATCTCCACTTTGTTTATTTTTATATTATAGATTCAAATCACCACAGCAGAATAATGATACAATAATAATTTTAAAATGTAGACCTAAGAAAATGTTTAATACCTAGAGAGGTATATAAATATAACAAACAAGAGCGTATGTAAGGGGGGGGGGGTTATGGGGCTTAACCCCCCCCCCCCCCCCCATACAATAGTACTAGTATATTACATTCCTGGAAAAAAACAACAATTTTATTTGCACTTTTATCAATGCGATGTAAATAGTAAGTTGTGGTAAGTAAAGTACGCCCTTGATAACAAGCTTAAATAATTTCAATAAACAGTGCTGTCAGTGGCTGAGTTGGCATCGCGTTTGGGTGCCGCCCAGTCGTGGTGTGTTAAATTCCTCGGCTGGCTAAGTCCTCCATCACAACATAAGCAACATTTTCCGTTTACTATAATATTACTATTTATATGTAATATAAGAAAGAGCCGTTGAAAATGAGTCAAACGGTGTACGTATCTCTGCTTCCCCCAGATGAAAAATGAGTCAAACGATGTACGTATCTCTGCTTCCCCCAGATGAAAAATGAGTCAAACGATGTACGTATCTCTGCTTCCCCCAGATGAAAAATGAGTCAAACGATGTACGTATCTCTGCTTCCCCCAGATGAAAAATGTTATATTATCATTCAATCAACTCACTCGTGTTAGAAATGAAATACCGCTGCCGTCACCGTCGCCGTACCTTTGCCGTGAGTCTTATAAAAGCGCCCATTTACACCTACAATCTTTCCCCCACGAAACCACAAAATTATGTTTCGTGCAGAAAAGAGTGCGTGCACAGCCGGTGTTAGGCCGTTCGTACACGGAGATACTTACAAGCAACTTGAATTTTGTGCACGCAATATACGCGCCGCTCGTGAGTATCCGCCATTTGGTAGTGTCCGCACACGACGCGACGCGTCTACTACGGGTTTGGCTTCAGTTGCATGCTACCATAGTGCTGGCAGCACGCAACGCGAGTTGCATTCGCATCTACTGCCCCTTTGACGGAAATGACTTCCGAATGATTTGAATGTTAAATTTATTTCGGTGGTGTGAAAATACCCATGTTTATATAGCTATAATTTACCGGAATACGAAAAGAAAGGATTTAAAAAGGATTTAGTCTATTTGACATCAATCTCGTGTAGTTCCTTGGCTGCGACGACTGCCCTATAAGAGTTTTATGAAAAACAAACTAGAGAATAACGAATAACATGTACACGAACCATGAACACAATACAATTAACAGAAGCAACACACTAAGATCTCTTGTCTGTTATTTTTTTTTAAATATTAGTGGTTCAAATCACAATTTACATTTATTTCGTTATATGGGAGAACCCAATTTTTTATATTATTTTTTTATGTTGGTAAATATAAAGAACAATATTATTGGCTTCGTCGCTAGAGTCACTTGACATCGTATTAATTCCACCGCTGCACGGTTCAGTTAATACCAATAAATATGCTTTAGATAAATTGAAGGTTTTCCTATCGTTTGGCTTGAGTAGAATACAAATAAAAAAATAAATTACTCACTTAAAATTATAAATTTAAAGTACTAAAAAATATTTTTTTCCTATAGAAATGTATGAACGCTTAAAGAAAACAACTTTTAAAAATACCGTAATATAGCTAAGATTATCTGTGACAGTTTCACTTGATTAACTTTTTGGCTTTCTTATAAAATTATTAAGAAATTAAATAAAAACCAGTTTTGTGCTTGAAATCGAACGTTTCTAGACTCCGTTTGTCGAGCGATTTTAATGCCTATTACCTGCAATATAAGGATATACACATTTTTGGTTTGTAACTTCCTCTTAAAGAGTAGCATATCGGTAAGTTACTTGTGGTTGCTTCACAGTCTAAGTAGCTAAGTAAATCAGTGTACGAAGGGCCTTAGTATCAAAGGATAATGGATCTCTTTATGACTATTATAAAAGGGCAGCGAAAAGTCAAGATTCTTGCGAATTGAACGCACTTAGGACATGTTACGATTGACATTAATTCGTATTGATGGTTTCCGCCTAGACATCACACCTATTACCTATTTATCTTCTGCTTACGCACTCGATCATCCTTATCACAAGTTCATCTAGGTACCTATGCTTCGTGTCGTGATATAGTTAATACTTAGGTAATTACCTACGTTTAAATTATTCGATTACGTAGATGATATCGTTATCAATTTTAACCAGAAAGAGTAACAATCAAGGGAGGTGTCAAAGATTAAATATTAAAATAGAGTAGCAAAGCTCTATTTTATATTTATTTGCATCTTCGATTGAATCCTAGATTTACAATCATTTGGACGCTAGCATTAAAGAAAGTAAGAAAGAAAGAAAGAAAATAAACAATGAATGAAATAAAGAAAGAAAGAAAGAAAAAAAGAAAGAAACAATGGATGAATGAATGAAATAAAGAAAGAAACACAGATAAATGCTTGAATTAATGAAAAAAAAGTGTACGTATGGTAATTTGATATGGCATTACCTACTGCATTATCGACTGAGCATAATGTAGTCCTCTGTCAATACGACCGTTTTTCATTTCGTCTGTGTATATTTTTTTGTACGTTCCGGTTCCGTTTCAAGATTTTTTTATTTTTATTTAATATTTGTATGTTTTTTACAATAAATATACAATTTATACATATTATACAGTGTTATAAAGGTAAATAATAATAGCTTTTCCTCACCATAAAGAGACGAGGCTCTTGTGTTTGGTGAGTGAATCCTAGCTCAATTATATAGAATCATGTAAGTAAGTAAATAATATATTTGCAAAACCAAAGGGATAAGTAAGAAATAGGGAAGATTTATTTAAGATGGTGGCCGATTTAATGTTTCAGTAAAGATTCTTGTAAAATCGTCTCGTTTATTTGAATTTTATTATTTGCATTTTTCAATATTATGGTACCTACTTACCTACCTGCCTGAAGAAAGTTTTAAAAATGAATTGTCAGTGATATTTCTTTAAACAAATTGTATTATTCCTTATTTTAAATTTAAAAAAAATTTTAGGTACTTACATAAAATAATAATGTATATTTAAGCAGGTACCTACTAACAAATCTTATGATTTCAAAGGAAATATTGGTTTTGATTTAATAAGTAAGAGAAAATTAGATACAATTTTTTTTGATGTGACGTCTATTGTGCACAGAATTACAAGTTTTTTTCTTCATATTCCTTGTAAGTATAAGGCACAGGTACCTGCAGTATAATTGTGACAAAAAATTCTAATTACGTCTCAGAAAAGTTGTCTATGCACGATCTGTCATATATATTTATGTTGAATTTACAACCAGAGAACACTAATATTTTGCTATCTACAAACGTCTATGTTTATTAGCAGAGATGTGCTTTATTTCAAATAAATTCATTTCAAATGGAAATGCAAAATGCAAGATGGGTATTTTCAATTTGCATTTTAAATGCTTTTCTAAAAACCATTTTTCATTTTGCATTTTAAATGCTTTTCTCAATGCATTTTCCATTTTAAATACTTTTTTGCAACATTCTTCCTACTATCTCCACTCATATTTTTTTCATAAGCCCCAAATATCAGTCGGTCCTCAACCTCGCTATGAGAGATAATTTACATTTGTCAAGTTGCTCCCTGGTAGGAGCCCTGGCAATTGAGTGATACCATTACAAAAAATACTGATTCAAATACTGAACATGGGGCCATGACGCTGTAATATTAAATGTTAGATAGCAGTTTCTATGTTTTTACGTTGGCAACATTAGTCCCGCGCAAATTTTTTGTGGTTTCATAATCTGTAGTCGTGGTGTTTTTGGATTTACCATCATGTAATATGTTTGTTCTACATTGATGTCCATTATTAAATGACAAAATTGTTTAAAAGTTCTATAATTATTTCAATTGTTTGACCTGAGAAACCATTTTGCATTTTCAATACATTTTGAAAATAGGTATTTTGCATTTTGCATTTGAAATGCTTTTCTAAAAACCATTTTGCATTTTGCATTTTCAAATGAAAAAGTTTTGACCCATTTCCATTTTGCATTTCAAATGGTTTTGGGTACCCATTTTGCACATCTCTGTTTATTAGTAAGTACTTCTCATATCGCACACCCCAATTTATTAGTAAATCTCCAATCTTGGGGAACTTCCCAGGAATACTAAACATGATTAGTTTTTTCAGGAAGAATTCATATTTCATCTACCTGCGCGCTCCACACGCTCTTCTGTCATATCTGGTATGTTGTGAGGCTGAAGGTAACGGGGAGGAGAAGGAAATGGAGAAGAGTAAGGTTGGGAAGTACCTGGTTATTCAGATCTGGTCACCAAGCACAGCCAAAGCCATTTCAAGCAACGTTTCAATTCTGAATGGTGGTCTTACACCAGGGCGACACTGAGAGTATTTTCCACTCTGGAACGTTTCGCTACTTAGTAGATATAAATGAATAAAATATGAAAGAACAAAAATTTAATTTATTTGCGCACGCCAGCATTAGATCCCGCTACCTTCGGATTGCTAGTCGAGATCATTACCCCTCGATCACAGGTGCGTCAAAATGTGGTAGTTTTTTTATCCAAATTGACCAGTTCACCCCATTTCACTGATGTTTTAACATTTACATTTCTTCGAGGGTACTCTCGGAAAACTGGCTAAGGGACGCGGGTGCTTGGGATCGTTGTGGCCAGGCCGCTTGCCACGCTCATTCTTGCCGGGACCGCCCCGTGATAGTGGGGTAAACTGCCCTCGATACGCGGCTTGTATATTTTTATGTTTCAATCATACTTCCACTTATAAAATTTGTGCTCCTTATTTATTATTTAATTTTAGATGCCAAACCACCAGGCGAACACATTTCATATGTGTTCTTATTTTGTGTTACTATTAATGTAAGTATGCATACATTATTTCGTACTAACAATCATGCATGCAGGGACATTGGAGGGTCTAGAATCGTTTTAAAATAAATGTAGCTTCTTTTTACAAAAAAAAATTAGAGTCCTGACGTGTGCGGCTAAGGAGGTTAAACAATCAGTTTCCTCACACAGCCGTCGGGATAGGGTGGGTCCCCTCCAATGATGTTTTAACTTGACCTGCTAACGTCGTCTTTATAAGTCAAGCCCTGGGTTAGCCCAGTCGGCTTATATGCGTTCTCTACCAGTCGCATTCGACAATCGACGCACGACGGACGCCGTCGATAGCCCGTATAGCGTCCGCGCGCGAACTTATTTACAAAATCACCGCGGAATTTGAAATTTGAATTTCGAATTCGCTATCGAAAAAACAATAGAGCTATCGAACAATGTTTAATCAGTTCATAACGCATATATATTACGTTTTAATCTCGGAGTGTGACATTTAAATTACGTGTAGTGTAAAATAGTAATTTCTTCTTTGTAAAATTGTGCCTACCTACATAAAAAAAAGGATTCACGTGGCTAATGAATTTTAATTGTGGAAATTTAATCAATTAATATTATATAACTTTACTGATAAGTAGAGAAAAATTGCTGCATTCGAGCGTATTGTGGTTTTGTGTCAGTGTTATTTTTACAAAACAAACTTGATAAGTTTTCAATGGTGAAGTGATAACTAGATACGCCAATATTCTTCAACTAGATTTATTATAATTAAAGGTAGGTAAATTATAAAATTAATTCGTTTTCCAGAGTTTTAGATACTATCAGTATTGCCGTGGTGATAGATCACAACTTAGAATAGAAGTGTTGATTGAAATAACTTTAGCCGTGTTTAGTGACTAGATCTGAATATCCAGGTGCTTCCCAACCTTCATCTTCCCTTACCTAACCTTAATTTTTGTTTTATTATAGTTGGAACAAATTAATCCAACCAAAAAATGATAATACGTTTTATGAAAACGTGCAAAACCACACAATTTGATTTATAAGCAATCGCATATTAAAAGATTGTGCTGACATATATTGTCATTGCGTTCGTTTTATTATTTGCTCTGTCGCAAAAAACGTTTTTTTTTAATATAAACAGTCGCTTAAAAAACGTTGTTTTGTTGATTTAGGTAATTTATGAATACAACACGAGACTTGACTGCGTAAACCTAACACAATCAGGTCATCAGGTAAACAAGTATATTTAATTTTAATATGAAAAGAGTTATATACCTACATAGGTTAATACATATAGGATTATTCACTGATAACGACGTAAGTGCTGCTTGAATGATTTTGCAACAAGCGTCATATGAATTTGCAAGAAGATGAAATGATTCTTACAAAATTGTATAAAACATAATTATACAGAGTGTCCATAAAAGAATGTCCCAGTTTCAATGGTATATTACAAAGTCAAGTGTTGGAGATGACATTCTTGGTCGTGTGGTGTTCAGCGATGAGTCAAAATTTCATCTAAGTAGGAAGGTAAATACCCATAATGTTCGTATTCGGAGGACCTCATGAACTTGTAGAACGCCAAAGAGATTCCCCACAATTGTGTCCCGATGTCAAGTATAAATAAAACATAAAGGATTGAAACATAAATGTAGGTAACTGGTGTTTGCAGCGCATATAGTCCATGTTTGTTTTTGTGGTTAAAAAACCATAATTATAATTTTTTTTTGCTTTGTATTGTTTTTGTTTGTTTTGGGTTTTTTTTGTTTTTTTTTTTTTTTGCTTAGATTTTTGTTTTGAAAACTAAGAGTACGCTGTCCTTTCTTCCTAATTGATGCATCTATGAAGTGGTTAATTTACGAAGAACACCTGTGTTATCCTTTTTCCAAGCATCAGGTTTTGACTCTAAGAATAACAAGTGTCTTTGAACGAGATGGGATGACCGAAAAGGAGGTTTTGGTTTAGAAATTATACAATTTGATTTCTCCGTGAGTAATCAGGTGTCTTGAAAGTGTTCAATAGAAGGGTAAAGATCATCCAGAACTCGTAACTCTTCAAATAGTCCAAACTGTGATACCTAAATGGTTTTTTGAGGAAGACCCTTAGTAATGAGTTTTGAGCTTTTGCTAAGTGGTCCAAAACAGTTCGGATATATTGAAAAAATGGTTCTTTCTCCAATTAGTAGATGTTGAACCTGTAAACGTTATTTGGCTTAGAATGTCCCTCCCCACTGGAATCTCTCTGCACGAGAGTATTTGACGGTCAAAGTCCCTGACCGTTGGATTGGTAGTGATGGTCGAGACTACAAATCTCTTTGGAATAAGTTCGGTTTAGGGAAGTCACTCGAATAACCGAAATTGAACTTGATTTAGATTAATTAATAAATTTTATTAGCAATTTATTTTTAATTAGTAATACAAAATAGGTTAGGTTTTTAGTTTGGGTTAGAGTAGGCAGAAGAACATGGGAAAAAGGTATTAGAATTAAATCACAAACCAGTCTATTCAAACCTAGCGTAGCCCACAAACTACTTGAAAACTGGGATGTAACTCTAAAGGGGACGCGAGTGGGCGTTTTTAAAGGGGCAATTTTTTGCTATAGAAAATCAGAGTTAGGTTAGGTTATATATATATAAATTTAATATTTACAAGATTTTAAATAATAAACTACAAATCTGGCAAATGATATTTAATTTTCAGAATTTTCCATGCATTGATATTATTATTATATGGCAACACTTTCTTTTTTTTGGTTGGCACTGCTGAAATGTCAAAAGTATAAAATAGTTGTTAATTTGATTGTTTTTAATTCATAGTTGAAATAATATATAAAACATGTTTTCAAAGTGTCGCGTACGAAACTTCAAGACACTATAATTCAGTTAATAGTTCCGACCCCCACCTAATTCTTACAGATTCGGATTTCCCAGCCCTAAATTAGTCTAAATTAAGTTCAATTTCGGTTATTCGAGTGACTCCCCTAAACCGAATTTTACTCATCTCTTTTTTGCTGTCCTCCACGTTCACTTGACATAACACCAGAGATTTTTTTTTCGCCGCTACCTAATGATTTGCCAGAGTTGAGACACAGAATAGAAGAAGATATTGCTTCAATTACTCCAGACTTGTTAACCAAAGTGTGGGAAGAATTGGACTTTAAATTGGGTGTTTGCTGTATGGTGCACATTTGTAAGAAAAACTAGGTTAGTTTACCTTCGATTCGATGTATGATTTGTTGTAAATAGTCTAAATTAAACCATTTATATTAATTATTTATACCATTGAAACTGGGACATTATTTTATGGACACTCTGTAGTGTGTTCGTAGGAGTATTGTAAACGTGTGGAATATATATCAATAAATTTTGCAACAGCTGTGGAGCTGTCAACAATAATGTAAATAAAGTGCAATATTTTTATAAATATTTATTAAATAACTCGGTAAAAAAAGTAAGTAGGTGACGTGTACCCGACATTGCTCGTGGACTTATAAATGGTTTAAGGGTAAGGTTTGTGAATTCTAGAGTACACACTGACGTAAGAACATTGTATGTGTATGAGAGAACCTGACAACTGGGTGCATTTTTAAGATGTAAATAATATTATTGTAAGAAGTGTTTATTTCACTTGATCGTGCCAAGACTTCCTCGGGCGTTGTGGACCTCTTCAACCATTTACTTGCAAGTCCTACATTTTCCTTAGGCCGGGTTCCCACTACGCCGGACCGACAGATCTGCCGGGCCGGTAAAACTGCCGGAAGGGCTAGTGGCTGTACAATTTATATGTAGCTATTCACATTATCCCGGGTCCGGCATTTTTGCCGAGCCCGACATTTTTACCGAGCGTTTTGTCACTGCGAAAGTTCCGGTAGAACCACCGGACCGGAGTAATGTGAACGAGTTTGTGCCGGTATCCGGCTGTCCCCGCTCGCCCCGCCCGTGCTCCGGGCTCCCCTCACGTCATCGGCTCGCATTTTTTGAAGAAAGTAGACGTGTTCGCCCCGCTCGTGCTCCCTTTGTTGTGCATTTTTTGTTGAAAGTAGACGTGTACCATGGAAATTCAAACCGAAACTTTAATTACGCTTGTCCAAGAGAGACCTGTTCTGTGGATTTATTAGTAGGAATTGGCGTAATTCTAATCAGATGACCGGACAATACTACACAAGCGTCAATCAACAGGCAACACCTACGCAATATCAACACCACTCTGGATACTCTACGTATCAACAGGCAACAACACCTATACCATCAACTTCATCTTCGTCCTCCAATCCGTTTCCAGCTTCGCCAACAGCATCTAGTAACCATTCCGGAAATTCCCAAGATTCCCAAGAATACTTAGATTTTCAAGGGTTTTAATTTTGAAGAATTTTTATAAAGCTTTAAGTTTGAGTACAAATAAATACTTAAATAAGTTATTTGCATTTTTAATTATCATAACCTTAGACATATGGCTAATCTTTGTTCTGGGCAAATACATTCTCTGAATCTTGTATCTCGTACTCCTATTGAAAGTCGTCCCAGTAAATTGTCGAAAGTGGTTGCTGTCATTCGAAAATAATTGAAGAACTTTGATTCGTCACTTCTAAGTTCACATATTAATGTTTCAAATGTTCCAAGTGAAAATCTTTCCCGTAAAATAGGATGCACCCAATGTTTTCTTTTATTTTGCCTTCTATTAAGATACCACCATAGCACTCTCTTTAGGGTGAATTGCCTAATACAAAAAAAAAAAAAAGATACCACCACAACACAACAATTTCGTCGTCCATTGTGCGCACAGGTCCAAATTCAACTGAGGTGAGTACTTGACTGTCCGATTTTCTTGTCGGCTCTGGTGTAATGTGAACACTCTTGTCCGGTGTCCGGTTTCCGGCAGATCTGCCGGTCCGGCGTAGTGGGAATCCGGCCGTACACGTCTTTTTTCGTTCATTACTTACGTAATAATAATAATAAAAACGTTTATTTGACAATAATTTTTACATGTTTGCATATAGTTAGTATACATACATTTAGATGATTATATTGCCAAAAGGGCAACTGCTCAGCTGTACATTCCGGATTTCTACGGGAATGTAGCTGGTTTTCAGCAGTGCCTTTAATATAATGTGTTATAAATCGTTTAATTTAAAAAAAACATTTTTATTAATAATAATAATAATTCAATTTTTCAATTAATAATAAATTTAATTTAATTTTCAATTGATAATTTAAATAAAACATCAAAATTCAAACTAATTCAATAAATCAAATATAAAAAATAAAAATTTCTTTAAAATAAAATAAAATATAAATTCAGGATTAAATTTACATAAAATACACAGATAAAATAAAAATAAAAATAATCACAAGTAGGTGTCCCTTTCATTTTAAATTCGATCAATTATGATGTATTATGATGTTGTGCAGTTGACTGTGCTGTCAGGAACCATTCGCTGCAGAGCTTCTTAAAGCACTGCAACGATGTTGATGTTCGAATAGGCAGTGGTATTTTATTCCAAAGTTTTGACGATGAGTAGCTAAAACTACCCTCAAAAACAGCAGTTTTATGTTTGGGGAGAACAAGTAAATGGTCTCTTTGGCGTGTACTATTTCATTACACATTCGTGTCTTTCATGAAATCCATTTTGTTATGGTTAAAAAAACTACATAACGTCGACTTTAATTCGACTCCGTATCTCTTTCCAGTGCAGAGATAATGTTTTCAGTCTTTCTCAAGCGTCCCCGAAATCTTCCACCATCCAAACTGTTATGCGCAGAATTCACTCACGATGACGTCGTATTGACGACGAGCAGATCCGTGATGCTCTTCTGACAGATACGACATACGCTCATGTATTCCTGCAACGGACAGGTCGGCTCGCCGAGCATGACCTTATTCGTTGTCGATTGTATTTTTTTTTATTTTATTTTTTTTATTTTTTTTTTTTATTTATTTATTTATTTATTTAACGCCCAGAGGGCTTTTACATGGTTGGTAGTATAATTTTAATTTGACAGATTTTTGAAACATAAAAAAATAAGAATAAAATTACATTTGATAAAAGCTATTCAACAAGTCATACAAACACAAGAAACAAAAACAGAAAATTACAGCTATTCGTAGGTTTACATGATGTGTTTAGGAGTATTGTTGAAATAAATGTTTTAAATGATCCACAAAACTTGCCAAGTTGGTATTGAATATGTCAACATCACCCAAGTAATGATTTCCCATGGTGTGAAGTCGTTGTATCGGAGAGTGGGCAATATAGTTACGCTTATGTGTGCTGCTGTAGAATATTGTATTTTGTCGTGTTGTTACTGTGGGTGTGTGTATGTTTATAAGTTGCAGGAGTTCACAACAGTCGAATTTAGAGTTAAGTAAAAGGGTTGTGTTTAAAAAAAAAACCTTGATTGGCTGGAGAATTTTGACTACCACACAACATTTTTAAAATATCCCTAGATATTGTGCTTTTTCCCTTTTTCGTATATTTTTTTCCTTGGATGTTCTGAAATTTCCCTATGCAAACCTTCTCTGCTATACAATGATATTCTCACCGCTTGAATGTGTGTGTTGCGGTCGGTGTGTGAATTCTGCGCCAAAATCTGCTCCGGATTGCCGCCGAATCTGCACCGGATCTGTTCGGATGTGTGAATTCTGTGCTTTACACAACTTGACAATTAATTTAGGAGGAAATCAGGGCCAAACTTACAGCCTACCCGAAGCAAAAATATTGACATTCTCCCCCACGTGAAAACTCATTTAAAAGTCTCTATTTTTACGTCAATCAACGCATTTTTAATCGACACAACAGTTATTAGTCCCATAGCTATCTGAATATTTTATTACATGACAACAGCAAAAGTATTAAAATAAAAACTTTTTCCCTCACAGCCATATTATGTATAATGAGTATAACTTTAAAATAGGTAGTTGAGCATAATACTACAAGATACATTCAGCGTCACAAAAATCGCACCTATTGCAAAATCTTATGAGACAATAAAGCGATCGTATCTTTTGGATCTGCAGCATCGTCGCCGGGATCCATGCCTCCGGAAGAAGCCATTAGTTTCTTGAAACCGCAAAACGGCTTTAGTTGCCGAACAACATCACACTGTCGCATCCCTGATTGCAGTAGTGCCACCACTTGAGCGGCTTCGTCAGCGGTGGCGTCCATTTTAAGGGGTTATTTTCTAGCGCTAATTATTCTAGTGTCCTCTTCAACGTTCTGATAGTGAATGACTCATAAATAAACCAATCACGAATGACTTACATTTGACTTTTTTTTTATAGTGAATACCTCACAAGAGTCCCAACTGCTCCCGTCTAGAGCCAGTGAGACTATGGCATCCCCAATTGGGGGATGTTGTGAGGCTGAAGGTAAGTGGGGAAGGGAAAGAGGAAGGTGGGGAAGTACCTGCCTATTCAGATCTAGTCACTAAACACGGCTAAAGCCATTTGGAGCAACGTTTCAATTCTGAATGGTGGTCTTACACCAGGGCGATACTGGTAGTATCTTCCACTCTGGAACGTGCCGCAAATATACTATATATTATTTTAATTAATTAATTGTGAAATAACACAAATTAATCAAATAAAATTTATTTGCGCACGCCGGGTTCGAACCCGCGACCTTCGGAATGGCAGTCCAATGCGTTACCACTGGACTATGCCGGCCGTCGAACTGCTCCTTTTATAGCCCAGGAAGGTGACACAAGTTGTGGTACCCGTAAAGATTGTTACGTAATACAATTCACCCTATAAAAAGTTGCATACTTTAGCCTCGCTTTCCCCATGCAAACGATCGTGGCGTACGTGACAAAACGCAGCTAGCCGCCACGTGACCGGCACAGACCTCACGCAGCGCCGCGGCACAAGCTAATCGCTCGGGCAGTCTAGCTCCGGCCTCCGCGGTGGCAACAGGTTCTCTTGTATACGGACCGCAAACACTCGCAATGACTTGCATAATTACGCGAACAGACGGAATCTCGTTCCAGTTTCTTAATTAATCACTATCGAATTTACAATCATGTTTATTATTACGGTTCGGGCTAACTCAATGGAGTCCCGTTCCCGTGAAAAATCCCGAGTGCACTTCACCGCCTCAACTGACCCGCCGCCTGTGAGCGCGGGTACCTCTGGCTCAACCTGATGCCCCTTACCACATCGAGACGATTCGTAAGCTTTCAACCTTCCCCCCTTTTCTTGTGTTCAATTCTCGTAAATTTCATGTAGAATCCACGCTTTATCTGGTCGTCATAAATTAGTAGAGAGAGTTAGTAGGGAGATCCAATGTATACCTGTATTTCTCGAGACATTTAATATACCTTGTGCCCCTACTTATGTGTTATTATTGTGATGTCCTTTTCCAACCTCCTGACCGATGGACGAGCTGCTGATCAAAGAACTGCCCACCCCTGATTGTACACGAGTCGCCTGCTCTACCATTTTATCTGAGCTTAGCCAATTTAATAACCAGGTTCGAGTCCCGGTTTATCCATAAGTTAGCACTGGCGCAAACGTGGTTTTTTCTCTGATTATTAATCGTCCATCGGGAGGTCAAATTGGAAATAATCTTGAACTCTTTCACTGTGTTTTATGTCTTGCTTTGTATTAACAATTGAATAACTATGTTTTCTTCCAATAAATCATAGCTGTTCTACAAACCATCGCGTCAAATCTAAAACAACCGTGTCACATTAAAACTATTCTGTGTTAAATTACAAGTTCTACGAATCGTCACTCGACAAAATTTAATTACCGGTATTCTATCACAAGGTGCGCAACCAACATTCACTTCTTTTCGGACATCTCAAACATCACATAGTGATCTTTAACCATGAAGGTTTACTTTCCGAGTACAACTATTAGAGGAAACGAGCTACATTAAACTACAATTCAACAATTTCAAATCTTGTACATGATACAAAATAAATTCCTTGTTAGTGGAGCCATAAGCCAGCATCGTTCTGCAAAATTCATAGACAAGGAAAATTAACGCCCTTCTGTCATCTGATAATTTCGCTTTATATGTAATAAAGGTGGGTAGAGTATCCTTTTTGAAAGAAAAGTCTTGAAAGCCGACTTACCCTTTACATATAATTGAGATTCGCGATTGACGTAAATCCCCGACTCTCGGCCCTTCTCCGCCTCGAGCCTGTCGTGTCCAGGGAAAGGGATGCTTGCGTGTAAATAACCAAAAGCTGGTTCTGCCTAAATTCAGACAATTGGTCACGAATCACAAACAACCCTCCATTAATTGTTGAAAGAAAAAACAATACTTCCTCGAAATCTGTATTCGGAAATTTTTCGGAATTTTGAAAATTTTTTCGGAAATTTTAATTTTTTCGGAAATTTGGTTTTTCGGAAATTTTTCAAAAACGCACAATCTCAGGAACTTTTCCATCAAAATCCCAGGACAACCCCTGGCCGTTTTTTTCAAAAATCAAGGACTTTGAAAATTTTTCGGAATTTTGAAAATTTTTTCGGAAATTTGGTTTTTTCGGAAATTTTTCAAAAAAACGCACAATCTCAGGGACTTTTCCATCAAAATCCCAGGACAACCCCTGGCCGTTTTTTTTCAAAAATCAAGGACTTTGAAAATTTTTCGGAATTTTGAAAATTTTTTCGGAAATTTGGTTTTTTCGGAAATTTTTCAAAAAAACGCACAATCTCAGGGACTTTTCCATCAAAATCCCAGGGTAACCCCTGGCCATTTTTTTCAAAAATCAAGGACTTCGAAATTTTTCGTAAATTTTAATTTTTTCGGAAATTTGGTTTTTTCGGAAATTTTTCAAAAACGCACAATCTCAGGGACTTTTCCATCAAAATCCCAGCCCTGGCCGTTTTTTTTCAAAAAATCAAGTACTTTGAAAATTTTTCGGAAATTTGGTTTTTTCGGAAATTTTTCAAAAACGCACAATCTCAGGGACTTTTCCATCAAAATCCCAGGACAACCCCTGGCCGTTTTTTTTTTCAAAAATCAATGACTTTGAAAATTTTTCAGAAATTTTAATTTTTTCGGAAATTTGGTTTTTCGGAAATTTTTCAAAAACGCACAATCTCAGGGACTTTTCCATCAAAATCCCAGGACAACCCCTGGCCGTTTTTTTTCAAAAAATCAAGGACTTTGAAAATTTTTCGGAAATTTGGTTTTTTCGGAAATTTTTCAAAAACGCACAATCTCAGGGACTTTTCCATCAAAATCCCAGGACAACCCCTGGCCGTTTTTTTTTTTCAAAAATCAAGGACTTTGAAAATTTTTCGGAAATTTTAATTTTTTCGGAAATTTGGTTTTTCGAGAAATTTTTCAAAAACGCACATCTCAGAAACTTTTCCATCAAAAACACAAGGAGACCGCTGGCCATTTTTTTTCCGTATTGGGACTTTGAAAAATTTCACAAAATTCTTCACCCATCATCACAAGCTCATCTTTTTTGAAAAAAAACTCAGCCACAACACTCTGACAATTCTTTTTTCTTTTCACAATGTCTAACTCAACTAGCCACAAAATGAATCCTCGAAACAACACCTTAGGCATAATAGCCAACATCTGCTCTCGAAGTACTCAAAGCTTAGAAAAGGAATTGAAAGACAGGAATATTTCTCCTTTCAACAAAACCAAAAACGTCCTGATCAAGTACGCAACATATTATAACAGGAAATATATTAGGAGACTGGAATTTCAACCCGGCAGTATAACAATCTCTGACACAAGCACACCTACTTGCACAGAAATTAAACCACCAATTACACCCGTCAAGGAAACCACAAAACCCTTCGATCTAACTGGATGGAAAATTAAGTACAACGGCAATACTAACGTAGAAGATTTCATCGACCGAATTGAAGAAACAGCCGCGATACGCAACATTCCTACTGAGATACTACACCGTAACTTCATAGATCTCATCTCGCACGAGCTACTCTCCTGGCATAGAATTCACAAGAAAAAAGTAAGCTCCTGGCCCGAACTCAAAGCTGCTCTCCTGAAAAGTTTCGCACCAAAAGAAACACAGCATAGGATTAAGTCTACTCTGTTTTCCATCAAACAATTCTCCAACGAAACAGTAGCACAATACGCCCAGAGAGCAGATCTTCTAAACATCAAACTGACAACTCCAGTCCCTGAAACAGAGCTAGTCCCTATCTTGACTGATGGCCTCCTAGCAAGATATGAGAACATAATAACCTCTCAAAAAATATCCTCAGTAGAACAACTCAAAGATGTCTGTCTTCTATTGGAAAACTATCAAGATAAAAGAAGAAACACCAAGACTTCCAACGAGCCCCTTCTACCAAGCCTCGCCTCTCGGTCATCCAATCAAATTAAACCAGAGTTTAACGAGAAGAAGTTTTGCACCTTTTGCAAAAGAACCGGACACTCACAATCATCTTGCTACAAAAAAGCTAAACTTTCGTATACCCAAGATAACAGGGGCCACCAAAAGCGCCCCCGTGACCATTCTCCTCAACATGACAACTTGAGGGAAATCTTCAAGAGATCAAGAAATAACCTTGAAAGATTACATCCTTCTAACAACTTAATTGCAAGACCACCTACAGACTTCTCTAAACCTCCGCCAAATTGGTCCAAGAGAACTCCAAAAAACTAAGATTCAACCCCTCGGAAGTTCATTCAATATCTAGGCCTACTGAATGGACCGAGTGGTTGAAACACATTGCATATTTCAAAGAGGCCTTACAACTTTCTACAGTGAGCTGCACTCAAGCTAAAGATGGTCGCCCATACGCGCAATTTTCTGTTAATGACGTCGTCTTCTCTGGACTACTGGATAGTGGAGCTTCAGTTAGCTGCCTCGGCGGTAACGCCCACATCCCCTTTGTCAACAATGGATTCACAATCAACAAACACCCCGCTTTCGTCACCACTGCAGACAACAACACTCAAAAAGTCACAGGAGCAATTGTCCTACCTGTCAAGTGTGGAAGTAAATCAATTCCAATAAATTTTCTAATTGTACCAACCATCACCCAGAAATTTATTCTTGGAGTTGATTTTTGGAAAGCATTCAACATTGCACCCCAGGTTTTCAACCCATGCAACAACACCACACCCACCACCTCAATCAACGAAATCCGTACAATAATTCCGTACGAGAACCTTCACCCACCACAGGCCGAACAACTGGAAGGCATGATCAAGAAATTTGAATCAATCTCGTTCGAAAAGTGTGGACTTGGTTTGACAAATTTAGTCAAACATCACATCAAGACAAATGGACCACCTATCAAACAAAGATACTACAATTTGGCTCCCCAGAAACTAAAACTGTTGGAGAAGGAACTCGATGATATGTTAAATATGGGCATCGTGGTTCCCAGCAGAAGCCCCTGGACCAACCCCACACTCTTGGTATCCAAAAAAGACGGTTCCGCCCGATTCTGCCTCGACAGTAGAAGACTTAATGCCTGCACTGAGGCTAACGCGTACCCACTTCCGCTTGTACACGCAATCCTGGATAAACTACGCAACGCAAAATTCATCTCTTCAATAGATCTGTCCAAAGCATTCTGGCAGATACCTCTGGATGAAGTTTCATGTGAAAAAACAGCATTTGTAGTGCCCGGCAGAGGAATGTTCCACTTTAAGAGACTCCCTTTCGGTTTAAAAAACAGCCCTGCTGAGCTACAAAGACTGATGGACAGACTGTTCGGCCCCGAATCCGACAATAATTTGTTCTGCTACCTGGACGACCTAATAATCATCAGCGACACGTTTGAAAAACACATCGCCACCCTAGAAAGAGTATTCCAACAACTCAAGTTTGCCGGATTAACAATCAACCTAAAGAAATCCGAATTTTGCAAATCACGCCTACGCTACCTCGGCTTTGTAATAGACGAAAAAGGTCTAAGGACCGACCCTGCCAAAGTCGAAGCTATGACAAACTTTCCCAGGCCAAAGAATGCTAAAGAAGTTAAAGGTTTCCTTGGTCTCGCCGGATACTACAGAAGATTCATAAGGGATTTCTCCACAATAGCGGCCCCCCTTAATAAAATTACCGGTACCCGTAAAGGTGTCAGTAACTTCGCTTGGTCTGCCGAAACTGAAAAGGCTTTCACCTCTCTAAAAACAGCACTGCAATCTGCACCGGTACTAAACTGTCCAGATTTCAATCTGCCTTTCACCCTGCATACAGACGCCTCCAATGTTGGAATCGGCGGAGTCCTAACACAAGAATTCCCCGACGGCGAACACCCAGTGGCATACTTCTCTCGTAGTCTAAACAAACACGAAAAAAACTATGGGATAACTGAAAAGGAACTACTCGCAGTCATGGATTCTATCCACCATTTCCGCGGCTATATCGAAGGCAGTAAGTTCTCAGTCATCACCGATCACAGTAGCCTAAAATGGTTGGTATCATTAAGCAACCCATCTGGTAGATTGGCCCGCTGGTCGTCTCGCCTATCACAATACACCTTTGATGTCATACATCGTAAAGGCGCAGACAATATTGTCCCAGACGCCCTCTCAAGAATAGAACTCGCCACTCTGACCTCCGAAGAAGCAACACCAACTCCTACCACCAAAGACACTTGGTATTTAAAAACCTACGAGGAATGCAGGAACAACCCGCAAAAAATTCCCAACTTTATTATAAAAGAAGGTCGGTTATATCGTAACTGCAAACCACCACTGTCTATACTCGAGGACTATGCTTGGAAGTTAGTCATTCCCTCAGAGGACACACAAAAAATTATCATCGACAATCACAGCGCCCCCGGATCCATACACCCAGGAACTTTCAAAACCTATAAGAAGATAGCCTTAAGGTATTACTGGCCAGGCCTGTTTAAACAAGTTCGCAACTACATCTCTAAGTGCGACATTTGCAAAGCATACAAACATAGTACTGCACCCCCATCTGGTCTCATGAATAACCCCAAACGAGCAGACAGGCCATTACAATCATTCTCTATGGATCTCATCGGCCCTTTTCCCAGAAGCTACGCCGGAAACATGCATATACTTAGCATAGTGGATGTATTCACAAAGTTCTGTTGGATCTTCCCATTAAAAAGAGCCACAGCCTCTGCAATCATAAACTTGTTAGAAAAAAACATTTTTATCCCCTATGGCACTCCTCGCACCGTCATTTGCGACAATGGAAAACAATTCATAGCTCTGGAATTCAAGGAATTTCTGGCCAAATATGGCATAAAAGATATTTTCTATAATACCCTTTACACGCCTCAAAATAATACGGTAGAGCGTTACAACCAGACCATCAACACAGCTCTGGCAATCCTGGTTGACAAAGATCAACGAACATGGTGCAAAAATCTAGAAAAAATTCAAGCTGCACTAAACAATACAGTGAACCTCACTACTGGGTACACCCCTTTCTTCCTCAAACATGGTATGGAACAAATTGTTCATGGCTCCTTGCATTGGGACGCTAGCCTCCCATCATCTTTTCCTCCTTCCACTGATAACCCATCAGAGAATTATGCTCACCGTCTTGAGGAACTTTCCGCTATCTACAGCGAAGTCACAGATGCGTTGATACTTGCTCACAAAAAGAGTGCAAACAGATATAATTTACGCAGGAAACATGTTACCTTTAAGGAAAACGACATAGTTTGGAGACGCAACAACACACTCTCACAAGGTGCTCTGTATTTCTCTGCAAAACTAGCTCCTCGCTTTGTTAAAGCAAAAGTCCTGAGAAAAATCTCCGATGTAGTGTACACCCTATCGGATGCCTCTGGGAAACACATCGGCAACTATCACGTGAAAGATATTGTCAAACTAGGAAGTGTGGACACAACAGACACCACCTTCACTAGGTCACACTCACATAACTAACAAACTTTTGGCTCTACCTTTGTCCCACGAGACTTGGCCCTCGTGCAGACAAATAGCATGTCTTAATGCGTTAGTTTCATATAAAAACTCGCATTTTCGACCTCTGCAAGGTAACCTTTTTTTTCTAAAACACAGAAGTGTCAACTGTGGTTTTAAATCATTTCTCACCAATACTTGTACTATTATGCTCTTTTGTATAAACCCTTTGTTATTTTTGTTTCTTTGTCACACCTCACCGTGTAATGTTTATAAATTGTACTAATATTTTGTACGTATCTTCTCTGGAACTGATATCATTCCAGTCAAGAGACTTTTTCTGCTTCCCAAACAATTGATGCTCCCGGAGTCGCGACCCTGGACATCATTTGTTAGTCGTCACCATTCTGACACTTACGACACTAAATACATAACTATTTTTTGTCATAAATACCACAAAAGTCACGTACAACATTGTTTTGTAAATATTTTTTTTTCTCTTCTGTTCTTTGTTCTTCACATTGTTCTTTCACTTTGTTCTTCACATCGTTCTTTACATTGTTCTTTCACATTTGTTCTTCACATTTGTTCCAATGGGTTCCATCGTACATAAAACAATGGCCCCTTTGCAACATACACCCAATTGAGGTGAATATTCTACCCCTGTAACTTGTAATCATAATGCGTGTGTAAATTCCAGTTTGGTATCGTCATTTGATTCAAGTTTACATAGGTGTAACAAATAAAAAGTTACAATTACTTTGTTTTAAAGTTTTTTCAGTTTTTTCTAAAAAAAAATTGAATGGCGCTCAACATTCCCATTTGCTCTAATTGGTTGTTTTTTCAGAATTTGATATTGACACGTCAATTCTGAAAAAGGTTGTTGTAAAGGAGAACAAACACCGATTTGTCCTCCTCATCAATAACATTGTATAATACATAACACCTTTCGGTCACATTGAGTTTGTAAAATCTTAAGATCTCAACTTCCTGACCCCAATTTGTTATATTATGTACTACTATTTTGACTTAAATAAGCATTAATTTGCCTTGTCAAATACACCGAGCCAGGTCACTCATATTAAGTCATCCTGTGTCTCTAGGTGCCTTCTGTATCAAATTTGTAACATAAAGTTCACAACATTCGTGTTTGTGGCAATTTTGGTAACACCAAGTGTGTTTCCTTGTTTTTGTTTGGTCATTTTAAGTAAGTAAAACCCAATCAGGTCTTAAATAAACCACTACAAACCTTTTTGTAAGCAAAGAGTAAGTAAAACCGATTAGGTCTCTTTTGCTATATGTGTGTCTTGTTTAAGACATCCTTGTAGGCATATGTTTTGTATTATTGCCAACTTAAAGCATAAACCCAACCAAAGGTTATGCCATCACAACATTTTGTAAGCAAAGAGTTAGTAAAACCAAATAGGTCTCTTTTGCTATATGTGTGTCTTGTTTAAGACATCCTTGTAGGCATATGTTTTGTATTATTGCCAACTTAAAGCATAAACCCAACCAAAGGTTATGCCATCACAACATTTTGTAAGCAAAGAGTTAGTAAAACCAAATAGGTCTCTTTTGCTATATTTGTGTCTTGTTTAAGACATCCTTGTTGGCATATGTCTTGTATTATTGCCAACTTAACGCATAAACCCAACCAAAGGTTATGCCGTTGTCATTTTTTGATAATACCAATAGCCACTACTTGATTGTTTTTGACATTGTGTATGTATCTTTTTTCCGGTATTGAAATGGTACTTTTTTTTATTATTGAACGTTGATATATTATTTTCATGATACATGAGAATGTTACAATATCCACCATGAGACGAGGGATCGTTATAAAATCTAACACTATACATGAGAATGTTATAATATCTACCATGATACGAGAA
This sequence comes from Hesperophylax magnus, assembly GCA_026573805.1. Taxonomy (NCBI): domain Eukaryota; kingdom Metazoa; phylum Arthropoda; class Insecta; order Trichoptera; family Limnephilidae; genus Hesperophylax; species Hesperophylax magnus. Next base: position 5,381,213 of record JAIUSX010000007.1, on the reverse strand, counting down.
GTTCGTTATAATTACTTTTTTACTGGCTTACATACACTGTGGCCAAAGAGATAATTTGTTCCATTAAATGGTTATAAATATCTATGTTGTACCTTTCCTTTCAATACTAGGGTTCTTTCGTAATTCGTTCAATTTCTACATGAGACGTGGAGACGTTATAATACTTACCATGATTCGTGCGAACGATACAATATCTTGTTGTTGTTTTCTTTAAATAAGTTGACAATATGTACTTGTTCTACATGAGACGTGAAGACGTTATAATACTTACCATGATTCGTGCGAACGATACAATATCTTGTTGTTGTTTTCTTTAAATAAGTTGACACTATGTACTTGTTCTACCGGACGTAGATCATTTTACCCTGACTTGTCACCCTTAATTGGGAACCTTTTTGTATAACTCATGACACTGAGGGAAATGTCTTTCACTGTAGTGAGAATTTTTTTGTTCTCTTCAAACAAACACGAAGCTGTGCATTCAGCAATTTTTTTACGCTAACTGATACCTGTGGACTTCTTGTCAGCGGACCCAAGAACCATCCACTATCCATTGACCATGGACTAGCCATCAGCTTCACTGTTGGTTATGAGGTATCGTGTCGTGGGAGTTAATTGAGACAGTGACACAAAACCACCTAACTCGTTGTCTGGGAGACGAATAAGAAAAACTCCCAGGTTTGTGAAACTTGAGCAAGGGTCTGTCATGTTCTCACAAACTGTAGAAGATTAAATACGACCCCTAATCTTTCACCAAATACACGTGAAAGATTAGATTGTTATTACTGTGTATTCTCCTTCACCTTCTCATCAAATTCATGTATTTGTGTAAAGAGTTAGGAAATTTGCTGGTTGATATATTTCGTCCTCACATAGAGATCGAATTGGGAATTAGCTCAGTCACTATCAATTTTCGCTACTCAATCCTCCATCCTTCACCCCTCCATCAAACTCTTGTACATTTGTAAAAGTTAGGAAATCTGCTGGTTGACCACATTTCGTTCTCTGAAAGAGATCGAACGGAGAATCAGCTCCATCACCAGCAGACCTTCTCACTCATCGCCATTTTTTTTTCTCCCTCATTATCCTTGAGGTTAATTTCATGAATCTGGAAGGTGTACCCTACGCACATAGCGTATCGTCTGTCTATAAGACAATCTTTATCCATGAAATTTGCTTCAAATCTCTCCTTTTCACCCTATTCCTAGGTAATCAACACATTTCTTGTAATTTTGAAAGTCGTAAGTTGTTATCGCTCAAGCGCTAACACCGGCCATGGAAGGCCAACTTCTTTCAGAAACTTGGTGTTACTACTGTACAACCACCTACCTATACCTTGTATATCAAATAGGTAACCTCACGCCAGTCGTGATAGTTTTTTGTCTCCCCAATCTCGGGATACTCATGGTATAGTCAGCATATTGCATCTCTCTCTACTCTCTCTCTACTCTCTCTCTACTCTCTCTAACCAACGACGTTTTTTTTGTCTTTTTGTCTTTTCTCTTGAACACAATTTGTTTCTCTCCAAACGTTTTGCATCATTGGTCTACTAGGCAGGTAAACTTCAAGAATTTTGGCTCTAATAATAACCTGTCCCTGGATTAAAAAGAAGACCAGCAGCCCTTCTCATCACCTGCAAGCTGAGCTTCTCTTCTTTGCCGCCTTCACTTCCATCACTCACATCCCTCCAATCTCTGCGTACCAAAAGCACCCGACCGCACCCAAATTAGGTGTGAGTCGTGCGTGCAGTTGCAAATCAAGTTGTCTCATCATTCAAACCACATTCAAAAGAACCAACCTCAGAGCATGCCAGCTCAAGGTTAATTATGTTCCTGCAATCAACCACTTGCCGTTTGTGCAAATCAACCACTTGCCGTTTGTGCAAATCAACCACCTGCCGTTTGTGCAAATCAACCACTTGCCGTTTGTGCAAATCAACCACTTGCCGTTGTGCAATCAACCACTTGCCGTTGTGCAATCAACCACTTGCCGTTTGTGCAAATCAACTACTGGCAGTCATACAAATCAACCACTTGCCATTTGTACAAACCAACCACTTGCCGATGCGCAAACTCAACATAATAACCATTACACGCATCAACCATCAATCAACTTATTGGTATTACTCCATGTTATTACCAACTTCATTTCACCTTGACAACCACTGCTCCACCGCATCAGCATAATGGAATTCACGCTGCTACAACAACAAAAACCCGGATACTTCTGGCCCTCCGCATCACCATCCCTCAACCACAACCAAGAAGCACAGTTCAATTTCTATGGCCCTAGTGATACTTGAGTGCAATCTCAAATGGGTCAAGTTACAGTGAAAATGTAACTTTATAACTTCAGTGAAATTACGTCTACTTGGTACTCTACGAAAACACTACGCTCTTCAAACTTAGCTTACAGACCAATGAAATTTTAGAGTCCTTTTTGTTCTTTTCATCACTGCATAACCTTGTATGTTGTTCTTTTCATCACTGCATAACCTTGTATGTTTGTTCTTTTCATCACTGCATAACCTTGTATGTTATCTTTTCATCACTGCATAACCTTGTGTGTTGTTCTTTTCATCACTGCATAAACTTGTATGTTGTTCTTGTCATCACTGCATAACCTTGTATGTTGTCTTTTCACCATTGCATAACCATGTATTTTTTCTTTGTTTTTTTTGTAAATCAACACTGTTTTTTTTTCTCTCTCTACTCACCTCACGACAAGATGAAGAGGATTTTTAGCGCCTAAAGCTTCATTACCACGTCGCCTTTTACTGGCGGAGGGGGAATGTGTTACGTAATACAATTCACCCTATAAAAAGTTGCATACTTTAGCCTCGCTTTCCCCATGCAAACGATCGTGGCGTACGTGACAAAACGCAGCTAGCCGCCACGTGACCGGCACAGACCTCACGCAGCGCCGCGGCACAAGCTAATCGCTCGGGCAGTCTAGCTCCGGCCTCCGCGGTGGCAACAGGTTCTCTTGTATACGGACCGCAAACACTCGCAATGACTTGCATAATTACGCGAACAGACGGAATCTCGTTCCAGTTTCTTAATTAATCACTATCGAATTTACAATCATGTTTATTATTACGGTTCGGGCTAACTCAATGGAGTCCCGTTCCCGTGAAAAATCCCGAGTGCACTTCACCGCCTCAACTGACCCGCCGCCTGTGAGCGCGGGTACCTCTGGCTAAACCTGATGCCCCTTACCACATCGAGACGATTCGTAAGCTTTCAACCTTCCCCCCTTTTCTTGTGTTCAATTCTCGTAAATTTCATGTAGAATCCACGCTTTATCTGGTCGTCATAAATTAGTAGAGAGAGTTAGTAGGGAGATCCAATGTATACCTGTATTTCTCGAGACATTTAATATACCTTGTGCCCCTACTTATGTGTTATTATTGTGATGTCCTTTTCCAACCTCCTGACCGATGGACGAGCTGCTGATCAAAGAACTGCCCACCCCTGATTGTACACGAGTCGCCTGCTCTACCATTTTATCTGAGCTTAGCCAATTTAATAACCAGGTTCGATTCCCGGTAACCATAACTTAGCAAGATGCGCCATATTTTTTTAACGTTCCGTACTCAGAAAATTTGTATCATGTATGAAATGAAACTATTTTCGATAAGGGGTCGTTAAATTTAATTTCAATTAATATCAATTTTGTTTGGGTTAGATGTATTGCCTCGGGGAAACTTACGCTTGAAACTTATTTCAGAAGATGTGCGATTTTTGTGACGCTGAGTGTATAATGATGATGACTTCTTCGTTTATAGATTCTCATATGGGAGGATTATTAATCTGTTCGTTCCATGTGTTAAAAAAATAAAGCAATCTATCCGAGATTACAATTATTACAATAAATGATAACCGTTTTAAAGTGTTATAATAATGACGTTGCGTCCTTATGATTTTCCCTTTAGCCATCTACGAGTGTTCAATATAAATTACAAACATAGCTACAGTTTTATTTTATTCTTATTTTGATTTCGGACCTTGGTGGCATTCCCAGTGCGCCTGAGGAAAGCGAGGAGGGGATGTGGATGAGAAAGGTGGAGGTTGGTAAGTACCTGGCTTTTCAGATTTAGTCATGGTAACGGCATTTCAAGCAACGTTTCGATTCTGATAAGTGGTGTTTCACTAAGGTGATATTGACAGTATTACTACTCTGAAATGTACCACACGTAGACTGTATGTATTAATTATGTGTGATTTTTTTAACATCAACTCCACAACCTTGGAAAACATTTCCCTCGGAGCCTATATCATCTTTGGGGATGGTGTGTGGACAATCTTTTTGATGAGGGGAGTGAGCGAAAAGGAGTCTTCACGGAGAAAAATTAAAAATGCTGATTTATTAAAAATCTCTGAAAAATTATTGGTAATCCTGTTAAAAACGGGACTGCAAGCCGCTTCCTGATAAAATGTTAGTTAATTAGTAATATTATCCGAACACTTTTCTATACACCTGCGTTTGTCTCAATATTTTATCATGTGGAATACAAAAATGTTTTTTATGAACACGTGTTCGAAAATCGTGACAATATATTGGTATTTTACTTTAAAATTATCAGGACTCCTATCAATTCATGCGTTAATGGCCTACAATCCCGTTTTTAACTGGAAAACGATAAATTTGAAGAGATTCTTAATAAATTTGCAATAATTTTCATCAGGAAGTTGAGAGGTAGAAAAAAAACACAGGGGCTACAGAAACACAGAGGCCAGGGTCCTAAAAACGACCCGTTCTCATGTTACGAATTCCAACCGTATACAAATAAAAATTATATACTTGCATAATAAAAATGACTCCTGCAGGCCGAAGTTGAACCCGCGATCTCCGGGTTCGTAGCCGAGGCTTGTAATCATTCAACCACGGGAGAGCTTAATTCATAAAAAATGAACGAAATATAGATGGACAGTCTTGGTTTTTTGAGAGTAGTTAGTAATTTTATATTATACCTCAATTGGCATAAAAAAGTATATCCATTAATCCTAATCTCAATCCATTGTAAGATAACAAAGACGTTATTCAATTATCAGGAATAATTTGCTTTCAAAATACTAATTTCCCATGTGGGTCTACTAGGTAACTTTTTAATTATTTAACTCTATTTCAATGAACTCTAGAACTCGGAACACGTGTTCACGTGTGATAATACATTCTTATGTAACTAAAAGTTTATCAGGAAACCTGTTAATTTATTCGTTAAAGGCCTGCTACCCCGTTTTTATTCTTAATAAATGTTCACTTTTCTCTGTGCATAAGTACTGTAATGCATGGAGAAAACTTACTGATATTGCTAAGATATTAAGAATCTCTTCAAATTATTCGTAATCCGGTTAAAAACGGGACCGCAAGCCCTGAACGAAGGAATTGATAGGTTTCATTTTACTTTTAGTAAAAAAGGAATAAGTTATCGCGACGTCGAAATATGTGTTCATAAAAATCATTATATTTTCGCATTTCATCATTATATGTTATCAGGGCGAATGCAGGTGCATGAACACGTGTTCCGATATAATAGGAATGTACTAAAAGGTTAATAGGAAAGCGCCTGCAATCTTGTTTTTAATCGGATTTTAATAAAACAGCAACACTAATTTTTCTCCAAAACTAAAGCCTTTTCGAACGTTTTACCCAAATTTGTATTACCCATCTGTATTACCTAAATTAGGCACCTACCTACATTATAGTTTAAGAATTTAAAAATTAAATAAAAGTAGTATTATTCCTTATTATAATACTAGCTGAAGTCCCGGCGTTGACCAGGCATTAATTTTTTAAACTCGGATGTAGGCAGAATGTTCCGGGATGTTCTGGAATACTCTCGAATGTTCTGGACTGTTCTAGAAATTTCTAGAGGGTGAAACTCCCAAGCATTATATCTTCAAAAGCACGCCCTTCAGGTAAAAATGGGAACCTTCTTTATGGATTGTACCGGGACTCGTTTCTGAGTTTTAGCTGCACGGACATTGTACACTTACTTTTATAATACATACGTTGATGAGCAGGAACCTAATACAAATTTTATTGCCGCCATTGCTGTTTATTCTTGCGTTTGCAACATATATTTTCTTCGTATTAAATTATGTGCATAAAACAATGACAATAAAGTGGTAAAAGAAAGAAATTAATTAGGTAGGTAGGTACCATTATAATCATATTATAAAGAAGGCTGTTAAACAAAACAATGCATTGTTTAGCATATATTAATATAAATGCTTGCTAGATTGCCGACAGTAAAGTATCATAATATCTAAGTAGGTATGTACTTAATCCTTCTGTAAATAGTATAAAACAATGTCACTATCCGCATCTGTCTGTTTGTGCCCTTAGTTCTTCTAGACTGTGCAAAGTTTTCACCATTGTTACCGTGGGATTAAGTGGCAACAAATAAAAGTAAGGATGGGTTTATTATCTAGAAATAAAAAAAATATTTAAGAATACTAAAAATGTATTTCCACAAAAAAGACATAATAAAAAATAAATTAATTAGCATCCTACTATACAATCTGTCTGGCAAAGGGCTTGCATAGGTAAAATGAAGGTGTGATACCAGTTCGTTCTTGATGCGAAGAAGTAGATTCCGGTTCTTCACAGCAACTCCCAGTTTATAATTTATCCAAAAAATAATCTTGTAGTCCAATGCAAAAGCAGCCTCACGCTGCTGGTCTCCAAAAGGGTCCCTCTTAACCAATGAGGATAGGCAGATGCCATCCGATTCCTTCAATCCAATGGTCAATGCTCCATATGCAATGCTGATGCTCACAGAAATTGGCGAATGTGTTCGTCGAACCTCAGCCAAGAGGAATGCCCGCTGCTCTGGGCTGGTGATCAAAGAATAGCGACTGTTTCCAATGGGAGTCGCTATATGCACAGCGACTAATCGACAGGGGGCGTGGCCAACATTTCCGAGAATACCCGAAGTGAAGTGTTTCGGCGCTTTATTTGAAATTGGTTCTCCGTTCAGATTTTTTTTGTGACGTCACGGCCGAGCATTTCCGAATATTGCCGAGCAGCCGATAGCTAATTTTCATCTTTCATTTCATACGATTCTTGCACCTTGATTTCATTTGGTTAGATTACATTACTATAGGGCCAATATCATAAAGTCGATTCCAAAGCCTTAATAAAGACTGTTTGGTATGGCAACCACATTCTAATTCCTGCAAATATAATTAACTTTTGGACAATAAAAGACTTGTGGTAGGTCCTATGTTCAACTTTTGTACAGATTCGTATTAGGCCTATATATACTCAAAGTATCTAATCTTTTTACGTTACAAAACAGTACACCTATGGGAAAGTAAAACTAGCATTATTTAGAGTCAATGTGAAAATTTGGATGCCATATAGCATGTTGAAGGATAAGTGAGCAATGAAGGAAGTTGGGCAATTCATTGATACATTTATTTATTGGACAATTTGTATAGCGCCGATTTTGTGAGATATCACCTCAGGGGCGCTTTACAGTTGATGCAGGTATTACAAAAATATAAATATTACAAAAAAACTGAATTTAAGTTGATACATATAAGCTGCATATTTGATATTATTTTATTAATGGAAAATAATACATTACACCACACAAAGGAAATATAAACATTGAGGGAACAAACCCCTTTAAAAACATGACAGATAAACCTTGAATTGAGCCGATCAGGTTCTGCCTCATCCTGAAATTTATGTTTAATAAATTGCTCTAACAATAGACACATCTCGTACTGAGGAAACTCCAGCTTCAACAAGCCTGAATTTCTTTTGAATCACAAACCATGTTACACAAACCTAGCGTAGCCGCTAAACTATTTGAAAACTGGGATGTTTTTCTTGCCTTGACGCGAGCAGGCGGTATAAAAAGGACACTTTCACAAACCATGTTACACAAACCTAGCGTAGCCGCTAAACTAATTGAAAACTGGGATGTTTTTCTTGCCTTGACGCGAGCAGGCGGTATAAAAGGGACACTTTCTTTTGAATCACAAACCATGTTACACAAACCTAGCGTAGCCGCTAAACTAATTGAGAACTGGGATGTTTTTCTTGCCTTGACGCGAGCAGGCGGTATAAAAGGGACACTTTCTTTTGAATCACAAACCATGTTACACAAACCTAGCGTAGCCGCTAAACTAATTGAAAACTGGGATGTTTTTCTTGCCTTGACGCGAGCAGGCGGTGTAAAGGGGGCATTTTCCTTTTCATCATAAACCATGTTACACAAACTTAGCGTAGACGCTCAACATCGCAGAAATAGTTAACTTAAATAAAATTTGAACGTAAAAAAATAAAATCCAGCTAATAAATTTCAATCACAACGCACACAATGCATGCATATTAGGTAAATACTAATTAATAAGACGGAATTTAACATAAAAAAACTCGGAACAGCTCGGGTATGCTCGGATATGTTGGCCACGCCCCCTGTCGACTAGTCGCTGTGCATATAGCGACTCCCGTTTCCAATGCAAATCACCATTGATGTATTTATACTAGATTAGCCTTGTCTAGTTAAATCCATTTTAAAAATGACACCACATAGCGTACGTCACAAATATGGAGATGAACTTAACAACCCAACTCTGTTTAAACTCCTTGTACAAACGTTCGAACTCGTAAGCGGAACCAAGGAACAGCGTTCATTTTGTTACCGAGTTGTTGTTGTAATTTGAATACAAAACCGTCACCAAATAACATTTTTTGCTTAACCAGGTCTGAATCAGGTAAAGGACTAATAAATAACACAAAATGATTTTTATATTCACATTTTAAGTTTTGGATTCTGTACACTACATATTGAACCAAAACGGGAAACGTACACATATTTACTATTGAGTAGAAGTTTTAAGAATTTACAAAATTATTTATATAAAATAGTATATAATTATCAAAGAAACCGTTTACTTTGTGGCTTGACACTTTAATCAAATGAAAAGTTATTTTGTTTTTAACCGCTTCGTTAGGTTTATAAGACAGAATTATAAAAAACTAGTCTAGGTACTTATTAATAATGTATAAATTATAATAGACAAAATAAAGCGAGAGAAATCATATGGTGGGGTGGGACAAGGGAGGGTGGGGGTTACATGGTAATAATATCAATTTATTTATGCCCATTAAATAAGCTTTTACATTTATACATTGTGTTTGTCTTCTTTTTTTTATTATAGGCACAACTTTACATATCTACGGAAAAAAATATGATTTTACCTTCCTTCCCAAGGATTGGAGTGAACCGCGCCAACAACCTTGCCAAATGCATGCCGATCGGACCGAAATTTATTTCGTATATTAACTGCTGTAATGTCATACGATTTCAGAGAAATGCCTATTCGGTTTATTTTTGTAGTACCATTTTTGTGAAATATATAGATGGTGCTTAATCAAAGCTAGACAATAACAACCAGTAATTAAAATAACCTTTCTCAGATTAAGCAACGATAGCTAATTTGTGGGTATATTACATTCTCTCCTCCACACAGAATGCTCAAAGATTATAAAGGACCTGAAGGAAATTGCAGTCTAAACGTTTGGGATGAAAATGATTTGAGCATAAATGGCTTCCTGATGATGGTACGGTCAACGTGTTCCGATATCGTGATAATTAATGTATTCGAAATTTACTAACAATTTAACAGGAAACCTGTTTATTCATTTGTTAAGGGCCTGCAATCCCTTTTTTAAATAAATTAGAAAAACTCTGTTCCGACATCGTGATAATGAATGTATTCGAAATTTACTAAAAGTTCAACCAGAATCCTGTTCATTATTCGTTCGTTAAAGGCCTGCAATCCGCTTTTTTAAATAAATTAGCAAACACTCTTTTTTCCGTATTTGTAAATATTTATTTTTTAAATATTAATTTACCATATTTTGTAAGAAACAATCAGCTTTTATATAATATACAATGATAGATATAAATATACAAGTTAACTGAAGTCAAGCCACAGAAGTTTCTTACGTTAAAGTTCATTAGAAATGAAGTTTTAATATCTTGAAATTAATTTGGTGTTAAAGGAAGGGGAGAGGAAGAGGAAAATAGGAAGAGGATAGGAGATGCTCCCGATACATTCCATACTCTCATATTAATAATCGATCGTACGCATTACTTCATATCGATATTTCTTTAGGTTATTACCAAAAATGTCAATGCTGTAAAATTTTGTATTAGATTGTGCACATATACGAGGAATTGGGGAATTTTTTCGAATGTTATATATAATAAATATTACCTAGTTATTTTCACAAAATTGAATCCGGATTGCTTATATCCATTTCTCAATTTTTTCTCGGTTTGTGGGGAAACCTAAGCGAAAATAAGACATTTTAAGAATAATTATCGGAATGTATATAGAAAATATTTATTCCTGTACCTAACATTTTAAGCCTACGTGAACGTTCCTTTTCATGTAACATATCTTCCACCACCTTCATCACCTCTACAGCAATAGTTATAATAAAAAAGGTAAGTGTAATAATATATATATATATATATAAATACTTTGTAATATATATTTTTTCAATGAAAAGAAAAATGTAATTAAGATAGTAAACACAAAATAAATTACTCAACGACGCGATTTTTTCATATAATTTAACATGCAAATAATTGTGGACTTAATACAACCCTGAATAGAGACAACACTAAAAAATAACCAACACTTCTAAAGTTTTTTGCGCGCATCAAGTAAGAACGCCTGATTTTAACCAACACATCAATAATTATCATGTGGCAAGCTCGTGCCATGTACTATTGTTTATATGTATTCGTTAAAAGCGTATAACACACTGCATGACGTCATAATTGTGACTAGTTTGAAAGATGACGTCAGAAAATTTACTTGTCGTTAGTGAAATTCTATTAATTTCTGATATTTGTTAATGCGTTGCCTTGAATCTATCGGTAAGGTACTTATATTTTTTTTATTCAGATAGCTGATTACATTTTCTAAAATAAAGTCCGCGATAGGCACAATCTAAAATATTTGGAACTGGGTTATTTTTGTGATTGAAAAAATGAACTTGCCCAGCATAGCTGACAAGCAAAATAGCTTAACTCTAGCATTGCGACACAATGCGTGCGCCTTTTCATAAATGTGCACGTGAACCAAAACAAAATTGAGTTGGTGTTATTTTTCACTGGTTACACCTAGTCTAGTTGTATTTAGTCTATGCAAATCACAGATCCTTGCTCTCTCAGGTTTGGCAACTCTCCAAGTCAGAATTTCAGTGCTGTCAATTTGACCAATAGCAAAATGACAAGGTGTAGGTACTTAAAGGTCTCACACACCAAGACCATAGATGAGATGTAAGTAAAGTGATGCACACACACCTTGTTACAAATCTTATATGTAACACTATCATTTAGATGTAAGTAAAGTGATGCACACACACCTTGTTACAAATCTTATATGTAACACTATCATTTAGAGGATTTCTTCCGGAATGTTTGTATATGTAATACATAGATTGTATATTTATTGAAAGTAGAGAAAAGTCGAGCAACGCCGGGTACACGTCAGCTAGAATTTTAATAAATTAATGTTTTTAGAAGACTCTCTCGGAACGAATCCAATTCTTCACGTGAACAAAATAAAATTTGGTCATTACCGCTAATATGTTATTGTCGAATACGGATTTTGAAATTTTGGAACTCGTTTTACGCTAATAATAAATGTCAATGTCAACAAGGGTCAGTTTTAAAAATAATCTAAAATATTAATTATTTCCATCCCGAGTTTTTCATGTCAATACGTTTGATGTTTTGGTTACAGTTCATCAGAATTTGTTCAATAGCTATTCTTGAGCAAACCCCTCGTTTTTGGAGTAATAATAATAATGAATAAGTAAATAATGAATAAGTAATAATAAATATACAGTAATATCTGTATAAAGCTCAGAAAACCTAACAAAAGTAATACTTAGGACGGGTTGTTTCGGAGAACTTGAACAATTCTTCAAATTTCAAAGTTAATTTTCAAGTTCTGTGAAAGATATTTTTAAGTTCCGTTTTTATGTCAGTTCTGTCAAGCAACTAGCCTATTATGATATAATAACAGAATTTGAATAGGACTTTCACAGAACCCGTAAATGAACGTTGAAATTTGATGAATTGTTCAAATTCTCCGAAACAACCCGTCCTTAAAGTACCTATACTAACACCCACTTCAACCATATTCAAAAAATTCCAAGTGTTTAAGATTCAAAAATTATATTCAAAACAAATATTTACTTTCCTTTACAAGAACCTAAACACATTTAAAAGTTCACAAATGTCTCGCAATACTAGAACAAGACATGCACACCAACTACTAATACCAAAAACCAACAAAAACAAAAACACTACAGATTTCCAGGCTATAAAACTATACAATTCACTTCCAACACAATATAAAACATCTAATCTTACAGAATACAAAAAACTTATATGGAACTTGCTAAAATCCTTTAAATATTTAATTTTGTTATATTTCACATTTGTTTTTGTTAAAACTATGTTAAAATCGAAATTATATATTTTTTTTGTTTCTCTGTGTAACAAACTCCACTGTATTGTTTACTATTATATAACTTTACAATTGAAAAAGTCCTCCACAACAAAGGTGAACTCCTAGCGTGGAGGACAATATACTATACCTTTGTAATACTAATATATTTAAGAATAAATAAAAAAATGAATAAGTAATAATAATGAATAAGTACCTTTATAATAATGAATAAATATATTTAGTTATTAGGTGACATCACTGCGGGTTCGAAGGTTACGCTTTCCTTGCTTATATCTCCATTTCTTGGTAACATTTTTCCAATATCTACCCCTTCTTCAAACATAGCCTTCACCCTCTACAACCTGGCATTATGTACATAGTACGTACTACATCTGGATCCAGTGTTACGTTTTACGTTATTGGTTTACATTTCAATCCGAGGCGATGGCTATAACCCTATACAAGACAGGCAAAGGTTACCATCGTTAGAAAGTAGGTAGGTAAATCTTTACGAGAATCTTTGTTTTGGCCATTAGGCAACTAAACACACTAGCATACGGCTTCAAACACAGAAAACAGACACTAAAAAAACTGGCATAACCTCTTATATTAATTCGCCAAAACAACATTTGGCCCAAGACATTGTATATACTTTGCCACAAAGCGAAACAATGCAGTTCCACTGGCCATTAGACAAAACACAAATATTAAAAATATGAATTGGACCCCAAGCTTATCATCAGCAAAGACAGATCAAACATCAACGATTTTATTAAAACCTGTTTATAATTATATGTTACAAATGGTACGATGTCGGTTGACTTTTATTTTTAAGGTTGTAAAGTGTGATTGTGTTATTAAGATAATTAAACTTCTGTTTTGTTGTAAACTGATTGTGAAATAATATGATAGACATTCTTATGTTATGTTAGTGAGACAGGCACTGTACACGACTCATTATAAACTCAATTAAAAATGTAATTAGTTACCTGCTTTGATCATAATAAGAAGATATTAATAGGAGTGATCATTCTGATATTTTTTGTTGAAATATTCATATTATTAACTGTATTATGTACCATGTAGAATCAAATATGATTTTAAATTTTGTTTGTCTTATTTCGCTTCTTCCGTTTCGGACAGCGTTAGAGTGTCCATCATCAGGACAGATGTTAGACTCTGTAACGTTGTTTCTCTATATACACAGACATAGGGAGTCACAGCAACTCGTGGCGTGGTACAGCTAGATTTAAATATAAATAAAGTGGGTGTGTCAAGCCTACGCAAGACAGAAGTGAAACTTCTAGTTTCAGCTGATGCTTGGCGTGGCGCAGTTCGCTGGTGTCTGAGAGAGAGGAAAGAAGAGAAGAGAGAGAACGTTCGTGAGCGGCTCCCCCACCTCAACAAGGTTTCACTTCAAAAATGCCACAGCCGAGAATCGAACCTCGCTTAACTGATTGAAAGCCAACCACGCTGAACACCAACTGTAAGCAAAGCCGCATAAATTGATTATATTATGTAGGTTCTGAAAATATGAGAGCTTGTTATGTTTTATAATGTTACCTACATCACACCCAAAATATAATATATTTTTAAAAATAATGTACAATGTACAGAAATAGAATCCCACACAAGATCGCGTAGTGCGCTCTAGCGAACGGATATTTTATCAGAGGGAGATAGTTTTAATTTTTTTTTCTGTAAATTATTACATATTATCAAAATAAATAAATTAATTAAATAAATGTAATACAATTATCATAATATACGGATTAGATAATAATTTTAATCCAACACAATAACGCAAAGCGCGCTCTAGCGGAGTAATGTTTTATCACAGTGAGATAAGTGTTTTTATTATTTTGCAATATTATTTTCTTTTAAAAAATGTTCTGACCTACTAAAAAATAAGATATTGAATGAAAAAGGCGTTAAAAACAAAAAAATAATGTGCGATGGCCGAGAATCGAACTCGGATCAACTGCTTGGAAGGCAACTATGCTGACCATTACACCACCAACGCCAGTTGTCGGGATGAGCTAAGAAGCATTTATATGTTACTTCAAAACTTTGACTAGATCAAATGAACTTTAATCGGTGGTCCCGCATTTTCGTTTCGGTCTTGAGTCGGTTTTACTCCGGTCCTCGAAATTGCATGACGCGCGTAAAGAAGTTTCACTTCAATAAAAAATGAGATTAAAGCAGATAAGCACGGGAATCCATCGGATCTAAGATTGTGGGAGCAAGTATCTTTCTCCAATGGTCTTCATTCTATGATAAGAATATTTCTGGAATGGTTTATCCTTCCCCTCAGTCCTGCAATCCTGGTTCTTAATAGAGCTGTAAATTGGAACTCGCCCTTCTGTAAACATTGAGTACTGCAGTGCCTGGGAAGTCCGAACATCAATCGGTATGCGTTATTATATTGCACCCGAAGCCTTTCCATTAATCTTGAATTGGACTCTTGGAGTTAGTAAATTTCATCCATCTATCTTCCCCTGGAATTTAGTTGGGTAATCTTGTACAATTATGGATCCCACTTGTGACTAACCCAAATTACAAAGAATTTACATTGAGAAACATTGGTTCGTTCTTAATTATTAATTACTCTAATGCTTGTGGTGCTTTTCATCTAAAGGTGAACAGCTTATACCCACCAACACTTGCCTCGCCCCTGTTTCGTGCTTAGAAACGATTATGTCAGGCATTGATGTATGTGGATTTATATTTTTTTTCAGGAACTCGTATGTACATTAATCTCTTTCTACTTTTTTCCAAGCTTTCTCCAGCGTTCTTTCTAGGAAATAACGCTTCCGAGTGGATATGGAGTGTAGAATAGTGGAATCTCTTTCTCACGCTGGGAGGGATAAAAGTAGCGAAATTGCAACAGACCGGAAGATACTTTGCAGGATAGCTGTAGTGAAAGATTTTAAATGAGGATTTTTTTTATATGAATACCGCACACGTGACCCACTGCTCCCAACCGTCAGGAGCCAGTGAGACTATGGCATCCCCAATTAATTGGGATATGTTGTGAGACATGCCCCACCCTGTATAAGGCACTGCTAAAATGTTTAATCAGTACAGTACAGCATTAAAAACATCAGCTAACATTGCATATGAGTTACCAGTGGTTTTTAATCTATTTATAATAGAATTGTAGCCTGATACCGTAGAATGGTTTTCTCCAATAATACATACTAGGGAACCTTGAATATGAGACCTAGGAACATGAAAGTGAATCAACAATATTATATCACGTTAAATAACGGAACCAGATCATGTTCTTTATAATTTTTGGTGCATACTGTTTTTGTCTTTCGCCGGAATTTGATAAATTGACTTTTAGCTCGGAAAATGTATGTAGATTATCTAAAATTATCTTAAAAATTATCTAAAAAATAACATATATTTCTAAGGGCTTATCAAATTAAAATTGATCAAGGGAATTGTCTTAAAAATAAAACATAATTATCATTTAATAGCGCTTCCACATAAAGAGGACAATGTCGAAATAGTAAGGGAATTAGTAAATTGAAGGTGTTCCAATGAATGAATTGCACTAATGACTAATGATTACCCGAACATACATAAGTCGTGACTCGGAGAACTAATTCTTCATCGTTACGTGATATCTCTTCATCGGAAATACGAGAACTCAAAAAATACATTGAACAC
Source organism: Hesperophylax magnus (assembly GCA_026573805.1). Classification (NCBI taxonomy): domain Eukaryota; kingdom Metazoa; phylum Arthropoda; class Insecta; order Trichoptera; family Limnephilidae; genus Hesperophylax; species Hesperophylax magnus. The sequence continues at coordinate 5,365,035 of JAIUSX010000007.1, read as the reverse complement.
GTACGTAATTATCGTAATGAGTATTACATACCTACGTCGTAAAAAAGTATTTCGTAATATTTTAAGGTAGGTAGTTAGGCACCCACTGTATTTTCATGCTGAATAAATGCATCATTTAGGGCTTATTTTAGTAAATAAATTTAAAACGATTGTAATTTTTTTACATAGAATTCTAGAAATTTTAATGAAGAGTTACAGAGTATATAAGGTAGTTGAATAATAATAATGAAAAAATTATTATAACCAAACGTATGTTGACAAATTTTCGTCAAACAAATGGTTGAGTATTGTAGAGTTGAGCGCAGAAATAGAAGGATTTATGCTTGCCATTCAGGATAGAGTCATTAATACTAAAAATTATAGGAAGCATATAATCAAAGATACAAATCAAATTGATGATTTATGTAGAAAATGTTTGGCTTTTCCGGAAACTATAGAACATATTATATCGGGATGTTCTATATTAGCGCCGTCCGAGTATACATTTGGGCACAATCAAGTTTTAAAAATAATTCACCAAAGTTTGGTAAAACATAACTTGATTGACTGCCGTAATATATTACCATATTATGAATGCGAACCAAATTCATTTTTAGAAAACGAATTTTATAAAATATATTATGATAAAACTATACTAACAGACCGAACGATTAGTCATAATTAGGGAATGCAATCCCGGTATACCGGGATCCCGAAATACCGAGATCCCGCAGACATTTTGCGGGACTAATCTCGGTCGAAAATTTTGCGGGATCCCGCCGCTGGACTGGCGGGATTACAGAGAAGCTTCTACAACTGCATCGACGTCCAGTTCTTCCACATCGGCTCATTGTGAACCTCAACCATCAACAAATAAAATCACTGACCATTTTTCAGGCGAAAACAATACCGTCGAAAAGAGGGTATCACGAATGGTGTCTAAAGATGGTTTACCATTCCGAGTTTTCTGTACCTCGTCGGATTTGCGAGTTCTTTTTAAAGCTGGGGGTTTTAACTTATCAACATCGTCTAATTCAATCAAATTAATGGTTATGAATTACGGCAAGACACTAAAAATTATGGTTATTCAAGATCTTTTAAAGCTGAAAGAAAGCAACTTCAGATTTACCCTCACTTACTCTGAATTACTTCGAGTCCGGTGGATTAAAAGGCACATACCTTCAATTCACTTACAATGCGCTAATGACTATTGTGCCAACCAGCGTGGAAGCTGAACGAGCTTTTTCAGCCGCTGGCAACCTTGTGTCCAATATCAGAAGCCGTTTATCAGATGACACAATTAATACTTTAACTTTTTTACGAAGCTATTTCCAAAATAATGTTTAATTTAACTTATGATGCTCATTGTACAAGAATATTGTTTATCGTGTGAACGTTATTATTTAAATTTCAGTTTCAGTGCCGGCAATCCGGGCGTTTATTTTATTTTCATTTGTGTACATAGATTTCTTTTACCCACCTCACCAGACAAAGTCTGTTCCGAGGCGGGTATGTTATGTAAATTTATGTCTTATCTTATTCTTTGCCAATTTATGACTTAAACTTTACCTATGTCTAACTAAAGGTATACCTATTAATAAATCATTTAAAATGTCCCAAAGAACTTGTTTTATTATAGGTATAAATTTAAAACTCTAAAAACAAGGTTGGTAGATCGAGGTATTAGGTCTTTATTATACGATTGATTAGATATCTAAGTCCACTCTGCTGGATCCCGCAAATACCTGGATCCAGCGGGACTAAGATTGTTCAGTCCCGCAAATACCTGGATTGACATTTTCTTGCGGGATTGCATTCCCTAGTCATAATAGACCCGATATAGTTTTACATGACAAAATTAAAAATAAATAACTTATATCATTGATGTCGCTATTCCAAATTCCTGTAATATTCAAAAATCTGTTAATGAAAAAATAAGAAAATGCACAGATTTAGGAAATGAGATAAAAAGAATTTTTCTCAGACATTAACAATATTACCATTCGTTATTTCGACTACTGGCATTATACCTAGCTGTCTCATTAAAAATTTAGGCGTATTAGATCTATCAAAAAATTTATATATAAAAATGCAAAAATCAGTAATTTTAAATACATGTAGGATAACGAAAGATTTATTAAATATTTATGTTGAGGGATTAGTAGGATTTATAGGCCCTGTTAGGAGTTCTACCGAGCCAAACCCTCTGATATGAAAATATCTGGAGTCGAAGAATTATTTTCCCATTTGATCTCTGGTGAATTGACATGTTGTTCTTGTATTGTTTTGTATTCATTTTGCTTATATAATGCACTTGCATAATGTTGATTGACTAGATATTTCATTTGTGGAAAAGTGTGTGGAAGGGTTTAGTTTTTCCTATGGGGAAGATTTAACCCGGACACAAAATCGGAAATCAAAAATTAGCCTAAAACACAAATATAAATTGAAAAAATCTTTCGATAAAAAATAATAATAAATGCCGCCGACGGGTATTGAACCAGCACCTTCTGATTGTGCTACGTCGGCTTATTTTTAACTGCCTAGTATTTCATTCAACAATTATTGCTTTTTGATATTTTTCACCTGAAAACAACCAACTTTATGTTTGTAGGAAACGTATTGTTAAATACTTAATTTCTCACTAGATGGCGGAGAGTTATATTATATCTTCATTTAATGGTGAAATATTTTCTGACTCGTCAAATACAATATTTTTTATTTTCTAAATTTGCCAGCCAGATTTTGGAAACAAATCACTCTTTTGATATAAATAAAAGGATACAAATTTCGTACAGTGGGCTTACAATTATATAACTTTGAAATTTTAGAAATTGAAACAGTGTTAATAGTTTTTTTTTTAATAATAACTAATTAATCACTGCATATTGATTTTTTTTCTATTATTTTATTTATTGACGAAGAAACAACTGGTCTCGAAACAATTAGATTATTTTTTATATATTAAAAATTAAGCCACAAAGATCTTTTGCGATTATTGAAGAAGTGAAATATTAATGCAAATTCTTATATATATATTTTTTTGTCTGAGAACCGCACAACAGTCCCAACTGTCCGGAACCAACGGGACTATTACTAATGGGGTTGGGTGTTATGAGCATGGAGAAAAATGAGTATCGCTAATTTATTAAAAACCTCTTCAAATTATTGGTAATCCGGTTAAAACAAGATTGCAGGCCATTTCCTGTTAGTAAATGAACTAATAAATTCTCAATATATTGAAACACGTGATCATGCACCTGCAGTTTCCTTGATTATATACAATGACGAAATGCGGAAATATTAGTTTTTTACTAAAAAATCATTCGTTATATATTCGCCTAATAAGGGTCTGCAATCCCGTTTTTAACCGGATTACGAATAATTTTAAGAGATTCTGAATAAATTACCAATATTCAATAATAGTATTTTGTAGTGGTAGATGATGAACTAGAAACGGTAATTCGACGATGAAGAGTTATTATTTTGTACATAATATAATACAGTAATATTATTAATATTGAATATAAAAAATAATTTAATATTTTATTAATTATTTAATTTCATGTTTTTCTGGCAGCCCTAAATATCGATAAAAAGTTTACGTGTGTGATTGCGGTATGATTTGACGACAATAAACGACCAGTTAAGAATCGTTAACTTCTGATCGTAAATCAATTATCATGGGTTCTTCATTGTAATGACCTCTCAGCGACACATTAGTTACACTTCATTGCAGTTGTCATCGTGTGCATTGCTTAACTTTAGTATCTACCTGCAAACGTGATTTATGACTATATTTTAAACCTCCACTAAGCAATATTTATAATTTTCATCGTGTGTTCGACGTTGACATGAAAATGGGAATTTATGTATTTGTTAAGAAAACGAACAAGAATATTTTTAAATCCAGACAAGCGATCAAGTACCAACCTAAAAAAAAAAGATTATTGTTTTTATTCTGTATTATTATGTAAAAAATTCTGGGCTGAAAATAACCTAAGTCAACTTCACGAGAGACCTTTCCACTCCCCAAAAGTGACCGTGTGATGTGAGATATCCAAATTTTGGGGTAATTAGGACTTATTTTTTAAAGGCGAATGGACGAACCGTGACTGTCAACGTTATGTTTCAATGTTGGGAATATTTTTTGAACCTCAATTGCAAGAACAGACCTGCAAGACATCTGGTTTCACGTAGATGGTACTAAAGCCCATACTGTATTAGCATTATAAGTTTCAAAGACGAAACTGCGACAGATGTTCCCTGTTCGCCTCATCTTTCTGAGGGGTGACGGGAGGGGTGAGAGGGGCTCACCTGATTTGAGCGTTTGCGTCTTCTTTCTGTGGGGCTACCTGAAGGAAAATGTTTTTAAACATCGGCCTCATACGTTAGAAGAACTCAAGGGTGCCAAAATACGGCTAAAAACTTCAGAAACGCCTTCATCAATGTATCGCTGCTGGCGGCCATCATCTTTCTGACGTCATCTTCAGGATTTGATGCAGAAAACGGCATGCTGTACCGAATATATATATTTTTTTATTTAAGCCAATATTAGCGATTCTTAAACGAAAATTTGAAACAGAGAAATGAAGAAAAAACAACATCATATGTTTTTTGCAGGATTACACGTGAAAAATCACAGGGTAAACTTGTAAACTTGTCTTGGGAAAACGTAAATCTGAGATTTTTTGTTGGATCAAAAAAATAATTACTCATTTCAAATATAGAATGTCACTTCCATCGCGAGCTATGGATTTTTTTTATGGTGTTTTTTTTCTTATTTTGAATATTTTTAATTGAATATTTATCAATATTTTTCATTGAAAATTTGTTTATTATTATTATTATTACGCGTGACAGCTGTTTCGCATTCCGAAGGCATTACCAAACTGTGGGAAGTCACTTAGACGATATATTTAAATTATTTCTATACAGATGCGTATTGCAAATCTTAATAATTTTGATCATGCAAAATTTCAAAGCAATCGGTGAAGAACTTTCGGAGAATTAAGATTTTGAAAAAACGAACATTTAAATTTTTATTTATATAGATTAGCAGAATTCACCAGCGTTGCCCGGGATTCACGCAACATTTTTCCAAATTTTATATATACAGTGACCTTAATCTTATTTTGAAAGTCAAGTGTGGAAAATTTCATCAACCTCGGAATAAAACTATAGATTTGTATACAAATCAAATACACGCCGCCAGCACTATCTCCTTATACATTAGAATTAGTAAATGGTCGGAAATAATTAATGGTTATCCCTGTAAGGTTTCCCTACTTAAGTGTTACATTATTTTGCAACAGTGTTGAAACTGGGTAGTAACAACCAGTAGGAGTATAATAAAAAAGTAGCAGATCGCGGATAAGATACGTGTGTACATTATCATATTATTTTTTAATCTAATAAATAACCTTGTAAAATACCACATGGCGATAGATTTTCCTACCAATCATCATTACTTTAATCGGGATCATTCAACCTTGGCACATTGTGAAAATAGATAAATCATTATTGGCGTCTGTCGAGATGGCAATCTACTATCAGGTTACCTAAAGACAGTCTAATTTTGATATCTTACTCTCGGAAAAGCGTCTTAGAGAACAAGAAAATTATTCGAGAGTTAATCAAAATGCTGACAGCATACAGTTAATATATTTTTTTTACTTAATTTAATTCTAATACATGCCGGGGCGGTCCTGGGTTGAAGCACACCCTTGTTTTACACCCGTTATTTTTCACGGGTAATCCTGCAAAAAACACATGATGTTGTTTTAGATAGAATATAGGCACTAAATTAGTAAATATGTTTTTAGGTAACATTGTACCCCTTATAACCGCATTATTCTGCTGAATGCGGTGAGAATAGAACGATGGTTAGTAACAAACATACTAGAATAAAGAAATTATTATTATTTGTTTTTCTAACAAGGCCCAATGAATTAGCATCTTGAAGACGTAGACAAAAAAGATATAACGAAGTGCTAACTAAACAACCAATAATCAATTGTCACGAGAAGCTATACTCGAGCATTTGTATAAGGCAGTAGTAATCGATTAGTGCAGTGAACCAGGGTATCGATTCTAATATAATAATCGCCGACGACGATCTTATTTTTGAGTCCCGTCAAATGTACAAACTTACATACACCAAACATCAAAAGTCATTCCACTCTAACAACGAGTGGATCGAACCACTCGTTCGATTGGAATGACTTTGCCGAGAATCGAGCCCCTGATCTTTATTGGCATTATATTCGCATTTTTTTATTATCTACTCCGTATTTCCTGATTCTGGGTGGTACCGCGAAACACGAGGAGGTGGTTGAAAAAAATATTAACCCCTAGAGCAATTTTGGGAGATATTTCTCTCAGACATCAAACAGCTACAGAGTTTTTTTGGGAGATATTTCTCATTTTGTATTAGGGTGAAATATATGATTTAATGTGTTATAAAGAGAGAATACCAAGTTTTCAATATGTATACAAAAGTTTTCTATAAGCATCTAAATGCTCTCGAAAACTTTGAATATATTCAGCATTTGTAAAATCATAACCTGTGGCTGCCGGCGGTTAAAATATTCGGTGGTTCACCAGAGTCACAACATTATGTCAAGACAATAATTTTAATATTAGGTACACAAATATTATGTATAAAGAAGCTCTATTATCTGCTCCTTTTGTTTAGCGAAAACCTCTTTGACTCTATTGAAATATGCCACTAAACTAAATGTGTGATTATACCATTGCTCAAAATTCGCGAGATCGTACCTTTTTTACGAAAAATTCCTTTTTTCTCCCTTCAAAAATTAAAATCCCCAGATCTGTGGACCTTTCCCCAGATATAGCATCACTGCGAGTAATGCAACAACTACTAATCGCCCATCTCATAATGACATATTGTAACTTGCATCGAAGAAAGCTGTAAGCGGAACATTGGCTGAAAATCAGTAGATGATAAATTGAAGACACAATTTCAACAACAATATCACACATTCGGATTCCAGTTTAACATGCTACTGAACAAACTGTTCCTTCCGATGTGGTGGTAAAATCAAGAACGGCGTCCGCGATAATGCTAAAATTGGGAAAGAATCTCACAGATCCAAATCAAACCAGAATCCACATCCAAAAAGTAAGTAGTAAAATTTTGGATCGCAATCGAAAACGAACAACTACGAACATAGGCACAGTCGCAATTCAAGTTACGTACGCTAAGTAGGTACCCATGGTATGAGATCTTTGCGAGATGTTATAACCAAACCGAGTTTCGTATTGTGATTAGGCATGTCGGAAATTTTATTGGTTGTTCGGCGCTCGAGAGCACTTATTAACTGGCCATCATAACATTTTTAAAATATTCCGCCCTAGTCACATACACATCTGCGTGGAGGTAATAATTTATTAGTCCTTTCGCAAATTGTACACTATCAACATAATTATTCCGTTATCTGCATTTGCAGCATTCCTATCATCGCAGTGACCCGTTTGGCGTACCAAACCTGCCTTGCCGTTATTAGAATGGGTGCAATTACAATGCAAGAAGTGCGCATTATCCCACCATTGAGGCACATCTATAGAAATAATTGAAGACATATTATTATGCAAGACAGTGTTATTATAACCTTCTAACATAACAATTTCCAAACAACCCGTTTCCGTAAAAACAATCCAATACTTTCTTTAGTTACAAGTTATAAGAACCATTTATAATCATACAAAGAAATTAAATTGCCTGAAGTGAAACATTGTAGGTTTCAATAGCATATTATTATTGATGTCTAGATATTGTTGGAATCCGACAACCTATTTTTTTCAACAGATTACGTTAGAAGGGGATTTTATCAAGTTTAATTAAAAAATAAATCTTTATTTATTAGACTTTGAAGAAATACCTAATGCAGCATACTTGTGCATCAGATGCACAAGTGCGTGATTAAAAATATAGCGGTTACGGGACGCCTTGCAGATGTGAAACCCAGTTGATTTTTATGTAAGGAAGTAAAAATGAAAGTACACAAGTCTATTTATTTTTCATATGCAACAATTATTAAATTCATGGAGATAGGTGGAAACTTGAGTGGCAATCGGCCGACTCATTGACGCGAAATGCCCATCTCATGAGACAGGCTGGATCTCATTGCCTCGTAAACTCTGGTCCTCCATGAATAGATAAGATCCTCCGACAGTCGTTGTGCCCACGTGATGCATAGATGGGGCTTAAAGAGTCGGCGATGTGTGAATGCGGTGCGGTGCAAACCATTAAACGCGTGGTCAACGAATGCTCCCTTCATTCATCAATTACATTAAATATACCTACACAAAGATATATACAGGGTGCAACAAAACAAACAGTGCAGTCTTGAAGGGAGGAGTTTCATTGTGTCGGGAGGGTCGTGCTGTTTTCAGTCGTTACCAAGGTTTGGTCCTTACAACAGCTGATTCATTCCTACATAATTACGTGACCATTTTATATAAGAAATTGTCAAGCTCAAGCCTAAAAAGGATCTACACAAATTCACAAATACAATCCTCAATTAAGGCGTGTAATGGCGCACTGGCCTTTATCAGATGGAATCGTATTCTAAAAAATGATCCAAGGCTGAAAATAACTTGTTGGCTAAGTTTGGCTAGGTACAATGTCCTTGGGTAATGTTTACCTACGAAAGATAGTATACTATCTAGAATTCTGAGATACCTAAACACTAAAGGCTGTATTTAATGTAGGTAAGGCTTCGCACATTACATGAGATATAATTTATTGTGTACACACAAGGAGCCTCTAAGTTCTATTTTTAATCTATATTGACTGTGACATTACAAAATGTGTCTTCTCGTATTTATTATATGAATGATTTATTTAAGTATTTCCAGCTTTTCTGTCTTTTTAAATACATTCTTTGTATTTGTATTTCACCTTTGTTTCGGGAACGAATCAGTGTTCCCTACCATGCTTCGTGCTTCCCTGGAAAATAGAAATAAATATTGAAGTCGATGGAAAATTTACTTACGTTCGGACAGCAGCAGAGCAAAACTGTATTTTTCATTTCTTTACGATGTATAGCTCAGACTTAGATTGTGTTTTGATTTAAAACATCATTTGTAAAACCGACTCGTGCATAGCAAGCGTGGCACGACGGGCCGATGCTGTTTCACGGAATGACGCTAACCTAACCTAACCTGACTCGTCGGCTCTTTTCCCCGGCCGCCAAAACTCTTAGCAGTAAATTTTCTTTTATCTACTCGGGCGATATGTGTTTTCGTTTTTTCGAATCGAATTTGGCCGTTCGATTTAATTAATGTCATTCCTTAAAATATTAATAAAGAAAAATATGAACTAAAATCCAATTAATCCACCTAGATTTAACCGTTTATTTTATTTTTTATTTCCTTGTAAATTTGGTGCATTGTGGCAAGCGTGCAAAATTGCCATAATATAGGTACCAAGAATCGTTCGAGTGGCTTCTTACTAAAATTAACAAAGGTTTTTTTGAAAGGCAGTTTTGAAGGGAAATTTAAAAAAAACAGCGTAACTTACAGAAATGGGGTTTATTTTATTTTATTCGGTAGGTAAATCATGCCGTTTTATGCATCAAATTGTGAAGATGACATTTCTGACGATTTCTGAAGTTTTCGGCCGTATTTTCAAAATTCAAAATTCAAAAAAATATTTATTGCACAAAAATACAGAGAACAAAGGGTATAGCTTATAGGTTACATCCTATTTCTTCCAGCTAACCCAACAAATACAAATTATATTACATAACCCAACAATAACATGTTAAGAAATGTATGTAAATAATAAATAACAAACAGAGGTATTTCATTTATGTAAGGTATTCATTTTAGGCACATTTCAACAAGTATAGCGGCGATTTCCTCCCGGTAATTTAATCGTATAATAACAGAACGTTCATAGAACCTAAACAGAACTTGTAAGTTGACGGTGAAATTTGATGAATTGTTCAAATTCCTTAATTGCTCGATTATTTCAAAGGCCAAGATATGTTTTACTTTAGGTATTTAATTAAAGCTTCTATAATATTTCTAAGCGATCAAATGTTCAAATTAAAAACACGTGATTATGTATTCTTTGGTAGGAAGAAGGCTTCGCCTTTAACTATTATAAAATTTTGATGAAATCGCAACATACAGTTTACGCGCATCAAGTGCTTTTCACGGAAAGGCAAAATAATCTAATAGTCTAAGAGGTCACGGTCTTTTTCATAACGATCAGAGGAATGGGTAGTTTTAGTACATATTCAAAGTATGGCGTCTCCGCATATGAAAAAAGTTGGTCTGCCTGCTCTAAGTGGTTGCAACTATGAGTTATAGAGCTTACAAGATTAGGCTACATTGTTGCGAAAAAAAAAACGATCACAGAAATGGGTAGTTTTAGTACATATTCAAAGTATGGCGTCTCCGCATATGAAAAAAGTTGGTCTGCCTGCTCTAAGTGGTTGCAACTATGAGTTATAGAGCTTACAAGATTAGGCTACATTGTTGCGAAAAAAAAAACGATCACAGAAATGGGTAGTTTTAGTACATATTCAAAGTATGGCGTCTCCGCATATGAAAAAAGTTGGTCTGCCTGCTCTAAGTGGTTGCAACTATGAGTTATAGAGCTTACAAGATTAGGCTACATTGTTGCGAAAAAAAAAACGATCACAGAAATGGGTAGTTTTAGTACATATTCAAAGTATGGCGTCTCCGCATATGAAAAAAGTTGGTCTGCCTGCTCTAAGTGGTTGCAACTATGAGTTATAGAGCTTACAAGATTAGGCTACATTGTTGCGAAAAAAAAAACGATCACAGAAATGGGTAGTTTTAGTACATATTCAAAGTATGGCGTCTCCGCATATGAAAAAAGTTGGTCTGCCTGCTCTAAGTGGTTGCAACTATGAGTTATAGAGCTTACAAGATTAGGCTACATTGTTGCGAAAAAAAAAACGATCACAGAAATGGGTAGTTTTAGTACATATTCAAAGTATGGCGTCTCCGCATATGAAAAAAGTTGGTCTGCCTGCTCTAAGTGGTTGCAACTATGAGTTATAGAGCTTACAAGATTAGGCTACATTGTTGCGAAAAAAAAAACGATCACAGAAATGGGTAGTTTTAGTACATATTCAAAGTATGGCGTCTCCGCATATGAAAAAAGTTGGTCTGCCTGCTCTAAGTGGTTGCAACTATGAGTTATAGAGCTTACAAGATTAGGCTACATTGTTGCGAAAAAAAAAACGATCACAGAAATGGGTAGTTTTAGTACATATTCAAAGTATGGCGTCTCCGCATATGAAAAAAGTTGGTCTGCCTGCTCTAAGTGGTTGCAACTATGAGTTATAGAGCTTACAAGATTAGGCTACATTGTTGCGAAAAAAAAAACGATCACAGAAATGGGTAGTTTTAGTACATATTCAAAGTATGGCGTCTCCGCATATGAAAAAAGTTGGTCTGCCTGCTCTAAGTGGTTGCAACTATGAGTTATAGAGCTTACAAGATTAGGCTACATTGTTGCGAAAAAAAAAACGATCACAGAAATGGGTAGTTTTAGTACATATTCAAAGTATGGCGTCTCCGCATATGAAAAAAGTTGGTCTGCCTGCTCTAAGTGGTTGCAACTATGAGTTATAGAGCTTACAAGATTAGGCTACATTGTTGCGAAAAAAAAAACGATCACAGAAATGGGTAGTTTTAGTACATATTCAAAGTATGGCGTCTCCGCATATGAAAAAAGTTGGTCTGCCTGCTCTAAGTGGTTGCAACTATGAGTTATAGAGCTTACAAGATTAGGCTACATTGTTGCGAAAAAAAAAACGATCACAGAAATGGGTAGTTTTAGTACATATTCAAAGTATGGCGTCTCCGCATATGAAAAAAGTTGGTCTGCCTGCTCTAAGTGGTTGCAACTATGAGTTATAGAGCTTACAAGATTAGGCTACATTGTTGCGAAAAAAAAAACGATCACAGAAATGGGTAGTTTTAGTACATATTCAAAGTATGGCGTCTCCGCATATGAAAAAAGTTGGTCTGCCTGCTCTAAGTGGTTGCAACTATGAGTTATAGAGCTTACAAGATTAGGCTACATTGTTGCGAAAAAAAAAACGATCACAGAAATGGGTAGTTTTAGTACATATTCAAAGTATGGCGTCTCCGCATATGAAAAAAGTTGGTCTGCCTGCTCTAAGTGGTTGCAACTATGAGTTATAGAGCTTACAAGATTAGGCTACATTGTTGCGAAAAAAAAAACGATCACAGAAATGGGTAGTTTTAGTACATATTCAAAGTATGGCGTCTCCGCATATGAAAAAAGTTGGTCTGCCTGCTCTAAGTGGTTGCAACTATGAGTTATAGAGCTTACAAGATTAGGCTACATTGTTGCGAAAAAAAAAACGATCACAGAAATGGGTAGTTTTAGTACATATTCAAAGTATGGCGTCTCCGCATATGAAAAAAGTTGGTCTGCCTGCTCTAAGTGGTTGCAACTATGAGTTATAGAGCTTACAAGATTAGGCTACATTGTTGCGAAAAAAAAAACGATCACAGAAATGGGTAGTTTTAGTACATATTCAAAGTATGGCGTCTCCGCATATGAAAAAAGTTGGTCTGCCTGCTCTAAGTGGTTGCAACTATGAGTTATAGAGCTTACAAGATTAGGCTACATTGTTGCGAAAAAAAAAACGATCACAGAAATGGGTAGTTTTAGTACATATTCAAAGTATGGCGTCTCCGCATATGAAAAAAGTTGGTCTGCCTGCTCTAAGTGGTTGCAACTATGAGTTATAGAGCTTACAAGATTAGGCTACATTGTTGCGAAAAAAAAAACGATCACAGAAATGGGTAGTTTTAGTACATATTCAAAGTATGGCGTCTCCGCATATGAAAAAAGTTGGTCTGCCTGCTCTAAGTGGTTGCAACTATGAGTTATAGAGCTTACAAGATTAGGCTACATTGTTGCGAAAAAAAAAACGATCACAGAAATGGGTAGTTTTAGTACATATTCAAAGTATGGCGTCTCCGCATATGAAAAAAGTTGGTCTGCCTGCTCTAAGTGGTTGCAACTATGAGTTATAGAGCTTACAAGATTAGGCTACATTGTTGCGAAAAAAAAAACGATCACAGAAATGGGTAGTTTTAGTACATATTCAAAGTATGGCGTCTCCGCATATGAAAAAAGTTGGTCTGCCTGCTCTAAGTGGTTGCAACTATGAGTTATAGAGCTTACAAGATTAGGCTACATTGTTGCGAAAAAAAAAACGATCACAGAAATGGGTAGTTTTAGTACATATTCAAAGTATGGCGTCTCCGCATATGAAAAAAGTTGGTCTGCCTGCTCTAAGTGGTTGCAACTATGAGTTATAGAGCTTACAAGAGGCTTCATTGTTTCGAAAAAAAAACGATCAGAGGAATGGGTAATTTTAGTACATATTCAAAGTATGGCGTCTCCGCATATGAAAAAAGTTGGTCTGCCTGCTCTAAGTGGTTGCAACTATGAGTTATAGAGCTTACAAGATTAGGCTACATTGTTGCGAAAAAAAAAACGATCACAGAAATGGGTAGTTTTAGTACATATTCAAAGTATGGCGTCTCCGCATATGAAAAAAGTTGGTCTGCCTGCTCTAAGTGGTTGCAACTATGAGTTATAGAGCTTACAAGATTAGGCTACATTGTTGCGAAAAAAAAAACGATCACAGAAATGGGTAGTTTTAGTACATATTCAAAGTATGGCGTCTCCGCATATGAAAAAAGTTGGTCTGCCTGCTCTAAGTGGTTGCAACTATGAGTTATAGAGCTTACAAGATTAGGCTACATTGTTGCGAAAAAAAAAACGATCACAGAAATGGGTAGTTTTAGTACATATTCAAAGTATGGCGTCTCCGCATATGAAAAAAGTTGGTCTGCCTGCTCTAAGTGGTTGCAACTATGAGTTATAGAGCTTACAAGATTAGGCTACATTGTTGCGAAAAAAAAAACGATCACAGAAATGGGTAGTTTTAGTACATATTCAAAGTATGGCGTCTCCGCATATGAAAAAAGTTGGTCTGCCTGCTCTAAGTGGTTGCAACTATGAGTTATAGAGCTTACAAGATTAGGCTACATTGTTGCGAAAAAAAAAACGATCACAGAAATGGGTAGTTTTAGTACATATTCAAAGTATGGCGTCTCCGCATATGAAAAAAGTTGGTCTGCCTGCTCTAAGTGGTTGCAACTATGAGTTATAGAGCTTACAAGATTAGGCTACATTGTTGCGAAAAAAAAAACGATCACAGAAATGGGTAGTTTTAGTACATATTCAAAGTATGGCGTCTCCGCATATGAAAAAAGTTGGTCTGCCTGCTCTAAGTGGTTGCAACTATGAGTTATAGAGCTTACAAGATTAGGCTACATTGTTGCGAAAAAAAAAACGATCACAGAAATGGGTAGTTTTAGTACATATTCAAAGTATGGCGTCTCCGCATATGAAAAAAGTTGGTCTGCCTGCTCTAAGTGGTTGCAACTATGAGTTATAGAGCTTACAAGATTAGGCTACATTGTTGCGAAAAAAAAAACGATCACAGAAATGGGTAGTTTTAGTACATATTCAAAGTATGGCGTCTCCGCATATGAAAAAAGTTGGTCTGCCTGCTCTAAGTGGTTGCAACTATGAGTTATAGAGCTTACAAGAGGCTTCATTGTTTCGAAAAAAAAACGATCAGAGGAATGGGTAATTTTAGTACATATTCAAAGTATGGCGTCTCCGCATATGAAACAAGTTGGTCTGCTTGCTCTAAGTGGTTGCAACTTCGAGTTATAAAGCTTACAAGATTAGGCTACATTGTTTCGAAAAAAAAAAACGATCAGAGAAATTGTCAGTTTTAGTATATATTCAAAGTATGGCCTCTCCGCAGATGAAACAAGTTGGTCTGGCGGCTCTCAGTGGTTGCATTTCAGAGTTATGATGCGCGCAAGTCATTGCATTGTTGCGAAAAAAACGATAACAGAAATGGTCAGTTTTAGTACCTATTCGAAGTATGGTGTCTCCACAGGTGAAACGAGTTGGTCTGCCTGCTCTCAGTGGTTGTATTTCAAAGAAAAAAAAATAACAGTAATCAATAAAATAAAAAAATTAAATCGAACAAATCCAATTTTTATTAATTCAACTTCCATAATCTAAACATCTTTGGGTAAAATCACAGATTAATCATTTTGTAGAATATTACTAAGGCTTAAAGAGTTAAATATTTACTTACTTCTAATATTCTTTTAATATTTTTATGAGCTTTTTCATTAGTCACATCAAAACATCATGGATTTTGGCGATAAAAGTAAAAAATAGCTTAAAAAAAGGGGTCTACGGTATCGTATACCGTTTACCTAATTCGAGTTTGAGGGATTTCTTAACGTACTTCGAAAAATGGTGTTCAGAAAACATAAAAAAAGACAACCTAATATTATAGTAGGAGATTTCAATATAAACATGAATAAAAATGCAGACATCTATACAAAAAACTTAAAAACTTAATCATTGAATTCAATGGGATGAAACAACTGGTAAAAGATCCCACTAGAGTAACTCTAACATCAAGTACATTAATTGATCTGGTGATAACAAATGTATTTGAACTACAGGTAAATCTATTAGATGCACCCAGAATCACAGATCACTCCATAATTCAAATTATAGAGCAAAATCGAAATACGAAAAAACATTTTATAAACACCA
This sequence comes from Hesperophylax magnus, assembly GCA_026573805.1. Lineage (NCBI taxonomy): Eukaryota > Metazoa > Arthropoda > Insecta > Trichoptera > Limnephilidae > Hesperophylax > Hesperophylax magnus. The sequence continues at coordinate 5,349,347 of JAIUSX010000007.1, read as the reverse complement.
AAGCTTATCGGAACTATGCAAAATATGACGAAGAAGAACTAAGATTACAACTCAGAGCACAAAATTGGAATGGAATAATGGAATTAGATTTTGATATTAAGGTAGAAACATTCATAAAAAACTTAAAATATTCAATTTCAATATTCAAGATTTCTTTTTTAACTTGGATAGATTTAACTTAGATTTCGTCATCTTCGGAATCTTCTTCTTCGCTGCTTAGGCACGTAGACGAGGAGTCTGTAATGTGATAAAATAACTGTAAAGTTTGATAGAAAAAATGACGATTTTGATGATATGAAAATTATTATACATATGTATATATAAAAAACAGAAGGAAACGAACTCTTGTATGTATAGCTTAATGAGATTTATGGTTTAGATACGTAATATGCCATTAATAAGAAACAAATACATGCAAACTTTTCGTTTCCTAACGATTTTTACCTATACATCCGCAATCGTATAAAACTTACCACTGACATCACCAGAAATATTGTCATTTTCTGACTCCGTTACAGTAACATCAGATACTTTATCTGGTAGTCGGTTCCCTGCATACCAGATAGGGACATATTTGCCGTGTTCTTCTTTCCACCCATGTTCAATTGGCAATAGATAGCTTGGAGGATTTTTGGTTGAATTTATCCAGATATTTGATACGTATTTAGCTCTAAGTATCTGTTGAACTAGTTCGATTTCAGACGGTGGCAAAAAAGCAGCATCAAAATTCATAAGAGTTTTGTTAAATTTTTCATTCTCTTTATTGGGCTTAAATTTTTTGAGGAAAATCTTATGGCGGGCCTCGTTTACAGATTTACTCTTCACACCATATAACTCACATATGAATTGTTCAATTTTGCATTTGATTTCATTTGTCAATGGAGCATTAGAACTTAGCTCTATTAGAGCCTCTTGATAAACTGTGTTTTTACTTAGGATATTGTAAGGTTTTTGTTTGCCCTTTCTATAAAATGCAGGGGTATAATCACACCCTGTCAAAGCATGAAACGCTGGCAAACTCTTTGCCAATGTAGCACCAATACTGAGATAAATTTTGTTAACATTTACAATACGTCGTTTGGCAAGAGTGCCGGATTCAATAAATATTTCATGCTTTTCGAATTTGTCCAAATTTCCCAGTAAAATGACGATTACATCAGTGTCAGAAGTTTTAATCAAAATATTAGATGGTTCTTGAATACTGTATATGTGGTATATTATTTTTGTATCGGTTTCTTCGTGGTGCCCACACATCAAATTAGGGTTATCGTTTTGCACAACCTTTTTGCCGTCGCTTTGATATTCATACGAATAACAATTATTTTCAAAATTGAGATTAACCGTGCTTCCAGAAATGACTAGACTAGCCTCCTCGGAACTCCAATGTTTTATGAAAAAATGCACGAGTTCTTCTTTGAATTGTGTAATTCTTAATTCTTTGACGAAATTTCTTGGTCTGATTTGTTTTGGCGATGTTATTTTATACTGTGTTTTGGGGGTAGCTTTATGCCCAGCTCTCATTTCACGTTCAAAATCTTTGATTGAGGGTGATAAATAAGAATCAAATATTACATCGATACGGTTTGCTTTGTAGCTTATACATTTTTTCAAAATGTATAGCGACATTTCACCAAATGTTTTCACATGCACTGGTATTAAATGGAGAATATAGAATCCATCTACAATCACAACATCAATTTTTTGTGGCGTATTGGCATTGGCTGTTTTTTCCAATATTTTCATGAGTGCAGCCTTGTTAGTCTTCATCAAGGAACCATCTAAATGACTCATTGAAGGTGACGATGAAGATAATGGATATTCCAAAACTTTTGGCAAATCTAGTTTCTGATTAAGGGAAATTCCTAAAAGACGACCGAAGACGTTTCGTTCTGCTTTTATAACTTGCAGTTTTTGTGCTGCTTTACATGGCTTTTTTGATTTATCTGAACAGAAATTCCTGATTTCATTGCGTTTTATTGGTTTCTCGAAACGGTCGGGATTTTCATTACATTGAGATATAAATTCTTTTCTCTGATTTTCTCCTGTAGCCTCTATATTGAGCAGAAAGTCTGCGGTTTCATTCGTTACTGAATTCCCAGTGACAATATTGTACAGTTCGTCTTTATCGTCTTGATAATCAAATGGATTGCCATAAGATTCTACAGTATCGACAAGTTTCTTCACTGCCTTTTTGTTTTTGGAAATGTTGGCTGTCTGCAGATCAGAGGTAACGTCTTGTACCCTGGTAATATTAGTTTCTTCTAAAACATGAGTTATAATGGTGGATCTCAGTGCATGGCTTTTTGCCCAACGCTGTCGGCCTGACAAGGAATTAGTAAAATGGCTAACACCAGACAATCGCTTAGCAGCATCGGCGTTTATGGTTTGTTCTAGTGTTAAATCAACGGGTTGTCTAGAAAACGCTTTGTCAGTGCGCTTGATACCCAAGCCATGACGTTTTAAATAAAGCTCGAGGCCTGGGTGAGTGTCTTGGACTTTTAATATGTCGTCATGGTGCTTTGTGAGCCATCGCGCATAATTTGGATGATTTAGTATGAAAAATATATTGTTAATTTTTGGAAGTACATATTTGTAAAGCTCAAAATTGTTTTCTCGTATCGATCGGCTCAAAAGAAAGTAATACTCGATCAGATTTATATATTGCATGTAAAATTGTGCCGTTTTGCCGTGTTCTCCGTTTTGAGTTTTTTCTCGAAAAATTCTGTATTTAGAGATGATTTCTGATAAAAAGAAATTGTCAACATCGACCAAGTGTTTCCAGAACTGTCCATTCGTCTATTTTTTATTTCTTGCAGTTCTTCTACCAAATCTGGTGACAATTGTAGATTTTCCTCTTTTAAAAAGAATTTAAAATGGATTAATTGTAAGGCCAGTGAAATAATAGGGTGAAGTCTCTTGCATCGATTGTAATGCGTACCAGACATGAATCCATTAAGAGACCCATTGGCTAGCAAATCAGCTTCGATTAGCATATGCGTCAAACCACAATCATCGTTAATTTTCCTATAGCTTTGAAATAGGCCAGGATGATATGAAATGTGCCAAGAAAAATAAAAAGATTGTCAAAATTTGGCCGTTCTGTGGATTGTATTTGTAATGCCACTTTTGCAATTGCAAGATCATATGTAACACATATATATTCCTGACCACACTCTTCGGCTATACTTTTTGCTTGTTGCATTGTTGTTTTAACAACGGAAGTGTTAGTGGGAGACATGTTTATTGGGTTCAAATAAGCTATTTTCTGTTTACTGGTTTTATCATTCATAGTGAGGTTATTAAATCCTACCCACATAGGAGTATTCTCGATTTCAGCAGCATGACACAAAACCCATAATAAATCTCTATTCTTTGCATTTATTTTGACAGATTCAGTTGTTTTACGTAAGTCACTATCAAGTAAAATCATACTGTCACTCATTCTTGGTTTTTTAATGGGATGATCTATATTAATGTCAATCACGTCGAATGCCCTTCTTCTTTTGCCTTTAGATGGTTTCATTGACAAGTCAATAGGTTGATTTCGTATGGAGTACTGTTCTTCATGCAATGTATTTTTTCCAGAAGGTGTGTCTACGTAACGGTCAAAATTATCGAAAGCTACTCCAGTATTTAACTGAGGACATGGAATTATCCCAGACGGAATGAATGTTGTTATAGATTCATCGATGGAGGCATAGGTAATTTCAGTTTCTAATTCTTCTAATAAAGTGTAGCTAGGTATCTGACCATATTTGTTCAAAATGTTCACAACTTTTCTGCTGTTAGTTAGACTTTTAATAGCCATTCCCAGAGCTAATTGTTTAGAAGGCTTAACATGTCCATTTGTCACAGCGTAAATTTGATCCTGGCTTATCGATTCAGCTTTCTTTAAGCAAGTCTCAGACAACTTTTTTTTTGTGCGCGAACCGATGCCAAGGAGCTCCAAGTTGAATTTTTTAAGAGCATCGGGTATATTACACTCGCCTTGGAGTAATTCCTGCACTGAACAAGTGGTTGGTAGGGGAGTTTTAGGCAGGGAAAGAATCTCTTTTCTCAATATATTAGCAGCAGACGTGAGAATATCTCTTTTCACTAATTCCTTCTGTTTCGACATCACGAAATCAATTGGCAAACCCGTTCTGAAAACTAACTTACGTCCATTTATTTCTTCTATAGTTAAAACGCTTCGATCAAATGAGGCTCGAATTTTCTGTTCTAATCTCGAACATGTAATATTATTTTCAGTGCTATTTGACTGCAGAGAAGAGTCATAATATTCGTGAAGATTGGACATTAAATGAATATTATTGCCATGAATTATGTCGTTTATGAATTCATACAATTTTTGTAAGGCATTTTTATGGCTCTCGCGTATAACGTGCCACACACCGTCTTTTTCATTGGACTGACAGTCGGATATTTTTTCAGTTCTTCTAAAAAAATCTTTCAAACAATTAGTGTGATAAAATAATGGAACAACAACTGTGAAATTTTATGTTGTAAATTGACTTCGTTAGATGCTAACGATTTCATCAGTATCTTTTCGCGGGTTTCATTTGATTGCAAACAGTGCATCTTTTCAAATTTTTTATGTGATTGTTTACGCTGGTGATCGCAGAATAAGCATATAGCTTTGCAACTAGACGTACTTGGTGAAGGTGATGACAATGTCTCCGCTTGATTATCTGAAGTCTCGACTGGCAGAAGTGTTAAACTGTTGGTCTCAGGAGTAGATATTATTGTTTTTTTCACTGCGGTAATTTTTTTATAGCACGATAGATGATATACGGCAGTACTGTCACAATCATTTGGTATTTTGATATGAGCATGTTTCAAATTACGGTTAATACGAACTGTTAATATATCACGACACTTTTCTAAACTGTTTTTATTAAAAGGCAGCACTTTTTCGTCCATCTTACATTCACAAAACAGGCATGTAGTATTTATGTTCGACATTATTGTAAAAGTGGGAGTAACGGGTAATAGTATTAAAAAATGCACCAAAACAAGCGAAAGCACACCCTCTCACAACGATTGTACTGCGCACTCTGACGCGGGACGCGGGCCACCGGGCCGGACGCGGGCGGAGGAGGGGGCAATGTGTGTGTCAAGCAGGGTTCCCGATTTGCGGGAATTCCCCAAACTGCGGGGAATTTTTCAGATTTACTTAAAACTGACCATTTCTCTGATCGTTTTTTTTTCGCAACAATGTAGCCTAATTTTGTAAGCTTTATAACTCAAAGTTGCAACCACTTAGAGCAGGCAGACCAACTTTTTTCATATGCGGAGACGCCATACTTTGAATATGTACTAAAACTACCCATTTCTGTGATCGTTTTTTTTTTTCGCAACAATGTAGCCTAATCTTGTAAGCTCTATAACTCATAGTTGCAACCACTTAGAGCAGGCAGACCAACTTGTTTCATATGCGGAGACGCCATACTTTGAATATGCACTAAAACTACCCATTTCTGTGATCGTTTTTTTTTTCCGCAATAATGTAGCCTAATCTTGTAAGCTCTATAACTCATAGTTGCAACCACTTAGAGCAGGCAGACCAACTTTTTTCATATGCGGAGACGCCATACTTTGAATATGTACTAAAACTACCCATTTCTGTGATCGTTTTTTTTTTTCGCAACAATGTAGCCTAATCTTGTAAGCTCTATAACTCATAGTTGCAACCACTTAGAGCAGGCAGACCAACTTGTTTCATATGCGGAGACGCCATACTTTGAATATGCACTAAAACTACCCATTTCTGTGATCGTTTTTTTTTTCGCAACAATGTAGCCTAATCTTGTAAGCTCTATAACTCATAGTTGCAACCACTTAGAGCAGGCAGACCAACTTTTTTCATATGCGGAGACGCCATTCTTTGAATATGTACTAAAACTACCCATTCCTCTGACATTTTTTTTTCGAAACAATGAAGCCTCTTGTAAGCTCTATAACTCATAGTTGCAACCACTTAGAGCAGGCAGACCAACTTTTTTCATATGCGGAGACGCCATACTTTGAATATGTACTAAAACTACCCATTCCTCTGATCGTTTTTTTTTCGAAACAATGAAGCCTCTTGTAAGCTCTATAACTCATAGTTGCAACCACTTAGAGCAGGCAGACCAACTTTTTTCATATGCGGAGACGCCATTCTTTGAATATGTACTAAAACTACCCATTCCTGTGATCGTTATGAAAAAGACTGTGACCTCTCAGTCTATAAGCAGATAACAAGAAGGTTTAGAAAAAACTCCGTTTTCTAACTGCCAAAAGCATTACCTGTTCATCAGCATTAAATTATTCCTTTACCAAAAACTAAAAGCAAACAAACAGCTTTTCTACAGTTTAAAAATTATATACCTTCTAATGAATCTTCTACACTGACATGAAGTATTATTGTAAATTTATTAAAAATCTGTCCATTCTGGTTATTTATTTTCCTGTTAAAAACGGGACTAGAGTCCCATAAGGAATGATTAGGCAAAATTCATAACAAACTACCAGTAAAGCACGAATATGTTATGAGGAAGTCGGAAAATTGTTTTTCAAAATAATAATATTTTCGCATCTCATCCATTATATTTATGGGGACAAGGCCACCTGCGTTGAACACGTGTTCAGATGTTCACTTTTTTAACAGTATCTGGATTTTAAAAAAATAGCCATAGCTATAGCTTTATTTGTATGGTGTGTATGGTTTTGTTTTTTATGAAAATCTACAGTTTTATTCCGACATGAAAATTTGCACAATTGACTTTGAAAACAACAGGAAGGTCACTGTTAACATGAAATTTTGAAAAATCACCCCAATCCCATTTTACTCCCCCTTGAAGCAGAATTGATGTAATTTTGCACGCTCGACCTTTAAATTTGAAATTGCGTAAAGTCCAGGTTACGCCGAAGACTTCAGCTAGTAAAAATTTAAACAGGTTTGTTTTTTTATAAAAATCTACAGTTGTATTCCGAGATTGATGAAATTTTATTCGTATACGCATGTGTTTTCATATATCTATATTATATAGATGTCACCTGTCACAAGCAAAACATGTTTTTTTAACAACGCCATCTGTTGGACGTAAAAGCAACACTCTCTATTGTTTATCTATCTACACAGACGGACTGAGCCACAGCAACACTTGGTGGGGAACAGCTAGTCTTAATAATAGAATACATTTATAATGTACTGAATGTCTCCCGTAACAGAATGAAATCGGCTCGGGTAAAATGATTTTTTTTAACGTAATACATTTTTGACATTATCTGTGGGTTATTTATCACATTTGAATTTTTATACGCTAATCTTAAGCAGGTGTGACATGCAATTCTCGGTTGAACTCTTATCATTTGTCTCTGTTACTATATTTCTTACTTCTAATCTCTATTTAAATGTGACCAAGTTATCTGTAGTTTTTTTTTTTTTTTAATCCAGCAGGACTTGGGAGGATAGTGCAATCCCAGTCTGCCATATTACATGAAATGAAGTAAAACAGGGAAACAATAAAATAAAGTAAAAAATTATAAAAATGTAAATAAGATAAAACAAAGAAAAAAAAATTAGGCAAGTACCTCAACATAAAATTAAAATATAAATCAATAATAAAATAGTCATATAAATAGGTAATACAATAAAAACAATTAGATTAAATTAAATTAAACCGTCCATCAGGGAGGTCGCCGCATCATCTGCATCCATCGCTCAGTGAGTGGGGAACTGAGCCACTCGGATGCATCCATCGCTCATTGAGTGGGGAACTGAGCCACTCGGATGCATCCATAGCTCATTGAGTGGGGAACTGAGCCACCCGGATGCATCCATCGCTCATTGAGTGGGGAACTGAGCCACTCGGATGCATCCATCGCTCATTGAGTGGGGAACTGAGCCACTCGGATGCATCCATCGCTCATTGAGTGGGGAACTGAGCCACTCGGATGCATCCATCGCTCATTGAGTGGGGAACTGAGCCACTCGGATGCATCCATCGCTCATTGAGTGGGGAACTGAGCCACTCGGATGCATCCATCGCTCATTGAGTGGGGAACTGAGCCACTCGGATGCATCCATCGCTCATTGAGTGGGGAACTGAGCCACTCGGATGCATCCATCGCTCATTGAGTGGGGAACTGAGCCACTCGGATGCATCCATCGCTCATTGAGTGGGGAACTGAGCCACTCGGATGCAGCAGATGTTGGTTGAGTCCTACCCCAGAAGCTGGCTAGTCGGTGGCGAAGTAAGGCGGGGAATGAGTGCACCCTCCCTTCAGTAAACATTGTGGAGGCGCTGCAGAACCTCGGTAGTTGCATGAGCTGCCTGTATGCATTATTGTAGCACACCCTCAGCTTGTCCAGATGCAGAAAACCGGTTAAATCATATCACCACAGTGTGCAGTAGAGTTCTCTTTACCGCCTCAGTGGCGTATTAATCGGTTTAACAACTGGGCAATAAATAACGAAAACAAAATAAATAACAGTAACAAAAATGGGTTTTGATCTGTAAGACAAGATCTCTAGCTAATTTCTTTTTGAAAATGATTAAGGTATTCCAAACCTCTTTTGATGTTGCTATATTTGATAAACTTCTTTAGAATATCGTGAATAAAGAATAATAACCTCTAGAAGTATCGCAGTGCCACCCTAAAATATTGTGTACATTGTCAATAATCTATACTAGCAGATAAAAACTGTTTAAACACTTTTTGAAAACAACAGAGGGCACCACTTCTGTTTACAACAACTAGGAACGGTTGCTCGGTCTTTTTAATACAAAATATAAATTTGGATTTGAGGCCAAAATACCTAACCAAACATTTATAACAACCAAATATTTATTTTTTAATCAAAGCGGTAGTTAAAATCTAGTGCGGATTTGTACTAATTTATTTATTTGTGATTTAATTTATAAAATATGGGCAAAAAGAAATCGATTTTTCACGATTTCAGAGGCAAGTTTGGCAATTATTTGTGAGTAATTATTAAAAAATAATCTCGCTTTTTTTACAATCCAAATACAAAAATGGTAAAAGTAATCACAAGATGTTCTTTTGCTGTAATTTTTTGAAAACATTTACAAAAAAATTGAAACAATTATTCCGCGTTCTTGCGTACTGCTTGTGAAATTTGTTCAATTGTTTGTAAACCGATTCATGTCCTGTCGATTTGTATTCTTCGTTTGTTAACTTCTAAAATGTCAAAACCGAATTGCCATTTGACGCCATTTGCAAAAGTTATAGCGTTTTCCAATAGGGTGATTACTTTTGCCCCATCCTGTATAATGAATATAAAATTTTAAAAATATGAATTACTAAAGAAACTATTTTTATGGGTTTAAATTTAATTTTCAAATGGCCGATTTAATTTGGAACACAAATTTGTCGTATGTAAATTTAAAATTCCGATAAAAAACGCCCTTTTTACGATGTTTTATTTTTTAATATATATTTCATTGTAAGATTAGAAAGATTATTTTTTTAATAATTACCATTGACTTATAAAAAATTGTCAAAGTCGACCCTAAAATCGTGAAAAAATTTAATTCTTTAATGGCATATATTTTCTAATTTAAAACACAAATAAATAAAGCAGCACATATATGTACGAGATATTTGCTATAACTTTTGATTTATAAATAATGATTTAGTTTCGTCACGTATTTTGGTCTCAAATCCAAATTTAATTTTTTTATGAATAAAGATTAAATTAATAAAGATTAAATTTTTCTTAAGATAATTGTGATCATAAATCTTATATTATAATAATCAGATATTATATAAAAAATGAATGTTTTTTAATGTTTGTTCTTATTAGTGTTCGGAGCAGTGGCGGCTCGTGACTTTTGGGTGTTAGTATATATATATATTTATGCGTATGAATATGTATGCGTATGAATATGTGTGTGTGGATGTATGTCTGTATACGTGTATTTAAGAGATATGTATATGATCCAATCCTACATAATAGCATATCTTATTCTTCTTTATTTATTTTTTTTCGTTTTCTTGTTTTCTATTTTCTATTTCCGTTATAAATTTTCTTCTGTAATCCTTCCTATTTTCTTAATATGTTCACACTAGACCTCGAATAACTATACTTCATTGGTCACCATGAAACAGGCAGTCGCCTAGATTTTATGTATCATATATAAATAAATGTTTTAATGTATTATCATGTATTTTATAAATAAATAAATTATAAAAAAGTTCACGTTAAAATCCACGTTTTATTCTTGTTCCAATCATACAGAATTCGTTAAATTCTAACCACATTGTGGTCCATTGAAATTTATGCCTTAGAGCTCATACTCGTACAACTCTAATCTTACCACATCCCATTCTTATCTACAGATAAATACAATTAGTACCTACTTGGTGCAATAGTCCTAGATAAAGAAGTAACGAGCAAAGGAGCAAACGCGTGGTTCATAATTCATAGCTATATTAAAGCTAATCAGAGCTTTACCACGGACATTGACACTTGACCTAGCAATGTCAATGGACCAGTCTGGGTCAATCGGGTTCTAATTCCTCTATGTGCAGAGCCGCGAGGGTGGACAGATTAGCGTGAGATAACCATTCAATTTGGCATCTCTTGGCTGGTGTTTGTCAAAAATGGACCAGACGTGCTTATTATGTATTAATTACTTAATTAAAATTATTGCATTTAAATTCGAATTGGACGGTTCTAATGCGTTGACTTATTTTATAATATTAAACATTGTATAATAATAATATGTTTGTTTATTTCAGTAGAACAGAGCGGTGAGTTCAATACTCTGACATATAAAAGCATACATCTACATAAATTACATGATATTCAACGGAAAATAAAATATAATGGTAAACATATTTAGCACTTGTACTACGGTGGCTTGAGGGAAATTCTCCATCTATGGTGTAGGGGCGCGCCCTGCAATTGGGCGACGGCCTGGACAAGAGTGTTTTCAAATCTCCGGTATCCGCTGACTCATCCCAGCTACTCTGGTGTGCATCAAAGCAGCGAACCCATGCACCTTTCCCTTTACGATTATCTGTGAAGCGCTGCATCGCCAAGGGAGGCCGAACAGCGCCCTGTATGCGTGGTTTTACGGTGCTCGAAGTGTGTCTTCTTCTTCTTTTATGGAATAACTTAAAGAGTAAAACCTCAAATTGTAATATTTTATCAATAAAGACAATTTTAACAACTCTCAAACGAAAATTTGAAATAAAAAAATCAGCAAAAGATTCGGTCACATCTAGGAAATGAACCCAATACCTCAATCTTGCCGGGCTTTGCTCTACTGAGCTAATTCGACCTTATCCCCTTCGGTCACATTTAATACTATAATACTTCGACTAAGAACTATCAACATTATTTTCATTTTCTTAGTTCATATTTTTACTGACTGCAATCTTTACATATGATTGCAAGATTCCTCCGGAAATAAAAAAATATACGTTCGCTTGTGCAAGCTGTTTACGCGGTATGAAGTAAGATTGAGCGTGTAGGACCTTCAATTTAATTTACTAAAAAACGTATACGACATATTGTACTCCCAAAAGTTAATACACTCACTGTGCGATCATAAAATTATAATTTTATTCAATATTGTATTTTTTTGTTTATATTTTACAAAACTTAATTAACAATTAGCCCTCCTTTTTAAATTTCACTAAAATTGTATAAAACAAGTATAACATTACAATCATAACGATGATTTTGATAATTTTTCATCGTCTCTAAATAGTAATAGTAAAATAAAGTCTGTCTGTTTGTGCTCTTAGTTCTTCTAAACTACTCAACAGATTTTGATAGGGTTTACATTATGATTAAGATAAATTCTTCCGGAAGGTTTATATATACAGGGTTTTCCAATAAGAGGTGTTATTTTGATATTCAATCGTAAAAGATCAATGGTTTCGTTGCTTGTGTGGCACGTAGCGCCGTCTTGTTGAAAGTAAACGTTGTCCAGATCAATACCATCCAATTCCGGCTATAAAAAATCATTAATCATCTCTCGATAGCGCAATCCATTCAACTAACTAACTGTTCACGTAACTGTTGCTCCAGCCTAATTTTCGAAAAAGTAAGGTCGAATGACTTCTTCGGACCATAAACCGCATCAAACAGTCACACATTGAGGATTGAGAGGCTTTTCAACAATAACTCTTGGGTTTTCCGAGCCCCAGATGCGACAATTTTGCTTGTTGACGAAGCCACCGAGGTGGAAATGGGCCTCATCACTCAAGATGATTTGCATTTGATTCACTCAAGTGAATTTTAATAATTTCAATGCGTTGTTGAAGCGTGTATCGTTCCATTTTTATTAATGGCGTAGTTTCTACTTGTCAAATGTCAAAAAATGACAGCTTCAAAAGTAACATCTACCGAAATAGTGGGCTATTCAAAATAACACCTCTTATTGGAAAACCCTGTGCAATACTTGTATATTATATTTAACGAGAGTTTTTTCGGGCGCTTACATTACTAACGCTGGCTAAACCTTTTGAGATATGTCAAAATAATGTACTAAAGAATTGTATATCTTTAAAAAGCCTACAGAAAAGTTTGAGAAGGTATATGTCTATCTTCTAAGGATAACCCACAACAACGCCGAGTACACTCAGTAGTCAGCTAGTTTAGAAATAATTTTTTCAAGAGCACACAAAATTAATTTGTCAAATAAATTTTATGCTTATTATTTTCGTGTTCAATAAAGTTGGCAATAAAATATTTTAATTGATACTGACTACGCTTAGCTTTTTAAGTTTTGCAAGAATATTGTAAAATAATGCGACCTCGTAACATTTTTTGTTTACGTGCAAATACTGCTATCTAAAGCATTTTGTGGATTTGGAAATATGTTTATAGATTTGTGCTATTTTGCCGAAGTGGTTTATTTTTTACAGGTTACCAATAATTTACTGCACACTTATCAGTATACAAATATTAAAAATATATATATATATATATATATATATATCAGTCATATTTTAATACATATAATATAATAATTTTCTAGCTTGATTGATGTAAAAAATTAAAATAACTATATTCACCGTAAAAAGTTTAATAAGTAGAATAATTGTTAATGTTTAAGACTCCGTAGTAAGCGTTCAAAAGAAGAAGAAGATCTTTTTAAAGGGAAATATATAAATACGTATGTTATAGAGAGCGCGCCAGTAAAAAAACGATAATAAATGCGAAAATTGTCAAAATATTAAATAAAACACAATTCGCTTAAAATAGAGCGAAAATTTCTCGACAAATGTCTAAAGTAGCTTATAAACAATTTAAAGATACAAATAAAAATATAAAAATTTGTTTGCATAAAAGGGTGCTTCCGAAACCGGTAGAGTGTAATTAAAATTAAAGTGGTCTCAAACAAATTTATATATTTTTATTTGTAAATTATGACGAGCCATAAAGTACAGGGTTTTCCAATAAGAGGTGTTATTTTGAATATCCCGCTATTTCGGTAGATGTTACGTTTGAAGCTGTCATTTTTTAACATTTGACAAGTAGAAACTACGCCATTAATAAAAATGGAACGATACACGCTTCAACAATGCATTGAAATTATCAAAATTCACTTAAGTGAATCAAATGCAAATCATCTTTATTTATTTTATTTATTTATTTATTTATTTTATTTTAAATGCACATTTACAGTTATATATAACCAATAATAAACATACATTTTATTTTAATTTATTAAGTAATAATAGCGTTTTTGAACTGGTGAATATTAAGTTGGAAAATATCTATATCAGGGGACAGGTAATTTAGTAACATAATCATTTTTCCGAGCGGCATTACTAATGGTAAGTTGGTTCTGCATTTTGGAACGACAAAGGTTCTGTGCCTGCGCGCTCTTGTATAATTGTCGGGGACATAAAACTCAAATTTTTCTATAATATCGGGAATACAGACGTTACCATTTAGAAGTTTATATGCTGTTATCAGCAAAGCAGTTTTCCTTCTATCGGTGAGGCTATTAATACCCAGCATGCCGGACAAAAAGGCTGATGGATATAACCAGGGATAATATCCGAAGTCTCTAAGATATAAATATCTCAGAAACTTCTTTTGTACTTTCTCTATCATTTGAGAGTAAGTTAAATCCATTGGTCCCCATATTACAGAACCACTTTCCAAAATGCTACGTACTAAACTATAGTATAGCACACGAATCGCGGCCGAGCTGCAAAAATGTCTGGAGTTGCTTAGCACAAATCCTAGCATTCTTAAAGCTTTGTTGCATATCGTTTCTATGTGGACGTGAAATGTTAAGTGCGTATCAAATGCGATTCCCAAATCTCTTGAAATAACAATGTGCTGAAGAGATGAATAAGACATTTTGTAGTTATAGTAAATCGTTTTGTTTGCCTTGGTGTAGCACATAATGGAGCATTTCTTAATATTAAACCCTAATTTATTGGTATGACTCCATTCGACGATAGAATTTATATCACTTTGTAGCTGCAAGCAATTTTCCAAAGATTTTATTAAAAGGAATAGTTTCATGTCATCCGCGAATAAGAGAAACTTGGAAAATTTTATGCAATGGTAAATGTCATTGATAAATAGCGAGAAAAGTAAGGGTCCAAGATTCGACCCCTGTGGAACTCCAGAGTTTGTGATGAAGTTGGAAGAGTGGAAAATACCATAAGTTACGTATTGTTGTCTATTTGAGAAATAACTTACAAATAGACATAGAAGTTTCGCTGAAAATCCAAATTGGTCGAGTTTATTTAGGAGAATAAGCGGATCTACTGAGTCAAAGGCTTTTGCGAAGTCATTGTATGATACATCTACTTGATTGTTACTATCAAGAGCTTGAGATATGTACTCCGTAAAAACCATTAGATTAGACACAGTATTTATCTTGATTGATGAGGCCCATTTCCACCTCGGTGGCTTCATCAACAGGCAAAATTGTCGCATCTGGGGCTCGGAAAACCCAAGAGTTATCGTTGAAAAGCCTCTCTAGCCTCAACGTGTGACTGTTTGGTGCGGTTTATGGTCCGGCGTAGTCATTGGACCTTACTTTTTCGAAAATGAGGCTAAAGCAACAGTTACGGTGAATGGATTGCGCTATCGAGAGATGATTAATGATTTTGTATGTCCGGAATTGGATGGTATTGATTAAGACAACGTTTACTTTCAATAAGACGGCGCTACATGCCACACAAGCAACGAAACCATTGATCTTTTACGATTGAATATCAAAATAACACCTCTTATTGGAAAACCTTGTAAATGCTTATTATAAATATATTTCAAAGATACACTGTGATTTTTATTCATACCTATAACAGAACAAAATGTGGTTTTAATAATTTTCGGATAATGCTTTGCGATTTTTTTCTGTCGAGGGAATTTCATATAATTTCATATAATTAGCAAGTTATAGATATTATATTATAAAATAAAATATTTATTTTTGAAGAAATTAAAACTTGAAGTGTTCAAGGGAAACGTGTTATAATTCGGTAGAAGAGTGCGCAAAAGTTTGCTTTCTTCCTTCTTTCGATGTGGATCCTATTAAAGCACTTTAGATTGTCTTGATTCGGACCTTTAAATTAATTCAAAATTCTAATACAAGTTTCCGTGCAAACGCTTTTGGCGTATTTATTGTGCTTTACTATGTTTTATTTTTAAATGCAGGTTACCAACAATAATCTCGTCGAATTTAATGTTTCAAAGACCCAATCCTGTCTGATTACGTCTAAAAGGGATCCAAATGATAATCTAGTCTCCTTCAACGGAAGCAATCTTCCGAACAGGCCTTCCATTGATATGCTTGGTGTAACTATAAGTGACCAGCTCAGGTACGGGGGCTCCATCGAAGCCAGAGTAAAGTTGGCCTCTCAGAAGCTGGGCGTACTGTACAGGGCCCGCAGATACTTTAATAGTACACAACTGCTCACCCTGTACAAATCGCAAGTGCGCCCTACTGTCGAATTTGGCAGCCATCTCTGGTCTGGAGCCCCAAAATACCTGAAAAAAACCCCTGACTCTGTGCAGAAACGGGCGGTCCGTTTGATAGATTCCCCAATCTTAACAAACGGACTGCAATCTTTAGAGCACAGGCGTCAGGTAGGTATGCTGTCCTTGTTCTATCGGTATTACAATGGAAGATGCTCTGAGGAACTAGCGTCATTGATCCCTTCGGCACCGGTGCGTAGTCGGGATACACTCCAAACGCGTGCCCAACATTTGTACACAGTTGACACTTGTCACATGAGAACGGGTCGCTTCTACGATTCGTTCTTAAGTTCAACAGCTCGGCTGTGGAACGAACTGCCGGCCTCTGTGTTTCCTCCCTCCTACAACATGGGACTCTTCAAGACCCATGTTCACTCCTTCCTCTCCACAAAAAGACCCTCCACACAGCATCCCCAAAGATGACATAGGCCCTGAGGGAAATTATTTTCTTCAGGGCCTCCTGTGTGGAGTAAATATTAAAAAAAAAAAAAAAAAAAAAAACTTAACTAACTGTTAAGTGAATGGATTAAAACATCACTTAACTAACTGTTAAGTGAATGGATTAACTGTTGTAACACGTAACTGTTGCTCCTGCCTCATTTTCGAAAAAGTAAGGTCCAATGACTCCGCCGGACCATAAACCGCACCAAACAGTCACACGTTGAGGATAGAGAGGCTTTTCAACAATAACTCTTGGGTTTTCCGAGCCCCAGATGCGACAATTTTGCTTGTTGACGAAGCCACCGAGGTGGAAATGGGCCTCATCACTCAAGATGATTTGCATTTGATTCACTCAAGTGAATTTTAATAATTTCAATGCGTTGTTGAAGCGTGTATCGTTCCATTTTTATTAATGGCGTAGTTTCTACTTGTCAAATGTCAAAAAATGACAGCTTCAAAAGTAACATCTACCGAAATAGTGGGCTATTCAAAATAACACCTCTTATTGGAAAACCCTGTGCAATACTTGTATATTATATTTAACGAGAGTTTTTTCGGGCGCTTACATTACTAACGCTGGCTAAACCTTTTGAGATATGTCAAAATAATGTACTAAAGAATTGTATATCTTTAAAAAGCCTACAGAAAAGTTTGAGAAGGTATATGTCTATCTTCTAAGGATAACCCACAACAACGCCGAGTACACTCAGTAGTCAGCTAGTTTAGAAATAATTTTTTCAAGAGCACACTAAATTAATTTGTCAAATAAATTTTATGCTTATTATTTTCGTGTTCAATAAAGTTGGCAATAAAATATTTTAATTGATACTGACTACGCTTAGCTTTTTAAGTTTTGCAAGAATATTGTAACATAAATGCGACCTCGTAACATTTTTTGTTTACGTGCAAATACTGCTATCTAAAGCATTTTGTGGATTTGGAAATATGTTTATAGATTTGTGCTATTTTGCCGAAGTGGTTTATTTTTTACAGGTTACCAATAATTTACTGCACACTTATCAGTATACAAATATTAAAAAATATATATATATATATCATCAGTCATATTTTAATACATATAATATAATAATTTTCTAGCTTGATTGATGTAAAAAATTAAAATAACTATATTCACCGTAAAAAGATTAATAAGTAGAATAATTGTTAATGTTTAAGGCTCCATAGTAAGCGTTCAAAAGAAGAAGAAGATCGTTTTAAAGGGAAATATATAAATACGTATGTTAGAGAGAGCGCGCCAGTAAAAAAACGATAATAAATGCGAAAATTGTCAAAATATTAAATAAAACACAATTCGCTTAAAATAGAGCGAAAATTTCTCGACAAATGTCTAAAGTAGCTTATAAACAATTTAAAGATACAAATAAAAATATAAAAATTTGTTTGCATAAAAGGGTGCTTCCGAAACCGGTAGAGTGTAATTAAAATTAAAGTGGTCTCAAACAAATTTATATATTTTTATTTGTAAATTATGACGAGCCATAAAGTACAGGGTTTTCCAATAAGAGGTGTTATTTTGAATATCCCGCTATTTCGGTAGATGTTACGTTTGAAGCTGTCATTTTTTAACATTTGACAAGTAGAAACTACGCCATTAATAAAAATGGAACGATACACGCTTCAACAATGCATTGAAATTATCAAAATTCACTTAAGTGAATCAAATGCAAATCATCTTTATTTATTTTATTTATTTATTTATTTATTTTATTTTAAATGCACATTTACAGTTATATATAACCAATAATAAACATACATTTTATTTTAATTTATTAAGTAATAATAGCGTTTTTGAACTGGTGAATATTAAGTTGGAAAATATCTATATCAGGGGACAGGTAATTTAGTAACATAATCATTTTTCCGAGCGGCATTACTAATGGTAAGTTGGTTCTGCATTTTGGAACGACAAAGGTTCTGTGCCTGCGCGCTCTTGTATAATTGTCGGGGACATAAAACTCAAATTTTTCTATAATATCGGGAATACAGACGTTACCATTTAGAAGTTTATATGCTGTTATCAGCAAAGCAGTTTTCCTTCTATCGGTGAGGCTATTAATACCCAGCATGCCGGACAAAAAGGCTGATGGATATAACCAGGGATAATATCCGAAGTCTCTAAGATATAAATATCTCAGAAACTTCTTTTGTACTTTCTCTATCATTTGAGAGTAAGTTAAATCCATTGGTCCCCATATTACAGAACCACTTTCCAAAATGCTACGTACTAAACTATAGTATAGCACACGAATCGCGGCCGAGCTGCAAAAATGTCTGGAGTTGCTTAGCACAAATCCTAGCATTCTTAAAGCTTTGTTGCATATCGTTTCTATGTGGACGTGAAATGTTAAGTGCGTATCAAATGCGATTCCCAAATCTCTTGAAATAACAATGTGCTGAAGAGATGAATAAGACATTTTGTAGTTATAGTAAATCGTTTTGTTTGCCTTGGTGTAGCACATAATGGAGCATTTCTTAATATTAAACCCTAATTTATTGGTATGACTCCATTCGACGATAGAATTTATATCACTTTGTAGCTGCAAGCAATTTTCCAAAGATTTTATTAAAAGGAATAGTTTCATGTCATCCGCGAATAAGAGAAACTTGGAAAATTTTATGCAATGGTAAATGTCATTGATAAATAGCGAGAAAAGTAAGGGTCCAAGATTCGACCCCTGTGGAACTCCAGAGTTTGTGATGAAGTTGGAAGAGTGGAAAATACCATAAGTTACGTATTGTTGTCTATTTGAGAAATAACTTACAAATAGACATAGAAGTTTCGCTGAAAATCCAAATTGGTCGAGTTTATTTAGGAGAATAAGCGGATCTACTGAGTCAAAGGCTTTTGCGAAGTCATTGTATGATACATCTACTTGATTGTTACTATCAAGAGCTTGAGATATGTACTCCGTAAAAACCATTAGATTAGACACAGTATTTATCTTGATTGATGAGGCCCATTTCCACCTCGGTGGCTTCATCAACAGGCAAAATTGTCGCATCTGGGGCTCGGAAAACCCAAGAGTTATCGTTGAAAAGCCTCTCTAGCCTCAACGTGTGACTGTTTGGTGCGGTTTATGGTCCGGCGTAGTCATTGGACCTTACTTTTTCGAAAATGAGGCTAAAGCAACAGTTACGGTGAATGGATTGCGCTATCGAGAGATGATTAATGATTTTGTATGTCCGGAATTGGATGGTATTGATTAAGACAACGTTTACTTTCAATAAGACGGCGCTACATGCCACACAAGCAACGAAACCATTGATCTTTTACGATTGAATATCAAAATAACACCTCTTATTGGAAAACCTTGTAAATGCTTATTATAAATATATTTCAAAGATACACTGTGATTTTTATTCATACCTATAACAGAACAAAATGTGGTTTTAATAATTTTCGGATAATGCTTTGCGATTTTTTTCTGTCGAGGGAATTTCATATAATTTCATATAATTAGCAAGTTATAGATATTATATTATAAAATAAAATATTTATTTTTGAAGAAATTAAAACTTGAAGTGTTCAAGGGAAACGTGTTATAATTCGGTAGAAGAGTGCGCAAAAGTTTGCTTTCTTCCTTCTTTCGATGTGGATCCTATTAAAGCACTTTAGATTGTCTTGATTCGGACCTTTAAATTAATTCAAAATTCTAATACAAGTTTCCGTGCAAACGCTTTTGGCGTATTTATTGTGCTTTACTATGTTTTATTTTTAAATGCAGGTTACCAACAATAATCTCGTCGAATTTAATGTTTCAAAGACCCAATCCTGTCTGATTACGTCTAAAAGGGATCCAAATGATAATCTAGTCTCCTTCAACGGAAGCAATCTTCCGAACAGGCCTTCCATTGATATGCTTGGTGTAACTATAAGTGACCAGCTCAGGTACGGGGGCTCCATCGAAGCCAGAGTAAAGTTGGCCTCTCAGAAGCTGGGCGTACTGTACAGGGCCCGCAGATACTTTAATAGTACACAACTGCTCACCCTGTACAAATCGCAAGTGCGCCCTACTGTCGAATTTGGCAGCCATCTCTGGTCTGGAGCCCCAAAATACCTGAAAAAAACCCCTGACTCTGTGCAGAAACGGGCGGTCCGTTTGATAGATTCCCCAATCTTAACAAACGGACTGCAATCTTTAGAGCACAGGCGTCAGGTAGGTATGCTGTCCTTGTTCTATCGGTATTACAATGGAAGATGCTCTGAGGAACTAGCGTCATTGATCCCTTCGGCACCGGTGCGTAGTCGGGATACACTCCAAACGCGTGCCCAACATTTGTACACAGTTGACACTTGTCACATGAGAACGGGTCGCTTCTACGATTCGTTCTTAAGTTCAACAGCTCGGCTGTGGAACGAACTGCCGGCCTCTGTGTTTCCTCCCTCCTACAACATGGGACTCTTCAAGACCCATGTTCACTCCTTCCTCTCCACAAAAAGACCCTCCACACAGCATCCCCAAAGATGACATAGGCCCTGAGGGAAATTATTTTCTTCAGGGCCTCCTGTGTGGAGTAAATATTAAAAAAAAAAAAAAAAAAAAAAACTTAACTAACTGTTAAGTGAATGGATTAAAACATCACTTAACTAACTGTTAAGTGAATGGATTAACTGTTGTAACACGTAACTGTTGCTCCTGCCTCATTTTCGAAAAAGTAAGGTCCAATGACTCCGCCGGACCATAAACCGCACCAAACAGTCACACGTTGAGGATAGAGAGGCTTTTCAACAATAACTCTTGGGTTTTCCGAGCCCCAGATGCGACAATTTTGCTTGTTGACGAAGCCACCGAGGTGGAAATGGGCCTCATCACTCAAGATGATTTGCATTTGATTCACTCAAGTGAATTTTAATAATTTCAATGCGTTGTTGAAGCGTGTATCGTTCCATTTTTATTAATGGCGTAGTTTCTACTTGTCAAATGTCAAAAAATGACAGCTTCAAAAGTAACATCTACCGAAATAGTGGGCTATTCAAAATAACACCTCTTATTGGAAAACCCTGTGCAATACTTGTATATTATATTTAACGAGAGTTTTTTCGGGCGCTTACATTACTAACGCTGGCTAAACCTTTTGAGATATGTCAAAATAATGTACTAAAGAATTGTATATCTTTAAAAAGCCTACAGAAAAGTTTGAGAAGGTATATGTCTATCTTCTAAGGATAACCCACAACAACGCCGAGTACACTCAGTAGTCAGCTAGTTTAGAAATAATTTTTTCAAGAGCACACTAAATTAATTTGTCAAATAAATTTTATGCTTATTATTTTCGTGTTCAATAAAGTTGGCAATAAAATATTTTAATTGATACTGACTACGCTTAGCTTTTTAAGTTTTGCAAGAATATTGTAACATAAATGCGACCTCGTAACATTTTTTGTTTACGTGCAAATACTGCTATCTAAAGCATTTTGTGGATTTGGAAATATGTTTATAGATTTGTGCTATTTTGCCGAAGTGGTTTATTTTTTACAGGTTACCAATAATTTACTGCACACTTATCAGTATACAAATATTAAAAAATATATATATATATATCATCAGTCATATTTTAATACATATAATATAATAATTTTCTAGCTTGATTGATGTAAAAAATTAAAATAACTATATTCACCGTAAAAAGATTAATAAGTAGAATAATTGTTAATGTTTAAGGCTCCATAGTAAGCGTTCAAAAGAAGAAGAAGATCGTTTTAAAGGGAAATATATAAATACGTATGTTAGAGAGAGCGCGCCAGTAAAAAAACGATAATAAATGCGAAAATTGTCAAAATATTAAATAAAACACAATTCGCTTAAAATAGAGCGAAAATTTCTCGACAAATGTCTAAAGTAGCTTATAAACAATTTAAAGATACAAATAAAAATATAAAAATTTGTTTGCATAAAAGGGTGCTTCCGAAACCGGTAGAGTGTAATTAAAATTAAAGTGGTCTCAAACAAATTTATATATTTTTATTTGTAAATTATGACGAGCCATAAAGTACAGGGTTTTCCAATAAGAGGTGTTATTTTGAATATCCCGCTATTTCGGTAGATGTTACGTTTGAAGCTGTCATTTTTTAACATTTGACAAGTAGAAACTACGCCATTAATAAAAATGGAACGATACACGCTTCAACAATGCATTGAAATTATCAAAATTCACTTAAGTGAATCAAATGCAAATCATCTTTATTTATTTTATTTATTTATTTATTTATTTTATTTTAAATGCACATTTACAGTTATATATAACCAATAATAAACATACATTTTATTTTAATTTATTAAGTAATAATAGCGTTTTTGAACTGGTGAATATTAAGTTGGAAAATATCTATATCAGGGGACAGGTAATTTAGTAACATAATCATTTTTCCGAGCGGCATTACTAATGGTAAGTTGGTTCTGCATTTTGGAACGACAAAGGTTCTGTGCCTGCGCGCTCTTGTATAATTGTCGGGGACATAAAACTCAAATTTTTCTATAATATCGGGAATACAGACGTTACCATTTAGAAGTTTATATGCTGTTATCAGCAAAGCAGTTTTCCTTCTATCGGTGAGGCTATTAATACCCAGCATGCCGGACAAAAAGGCTGATGGATATAACCAGGGATAATATCCGAAGTCTCTAAGATATAAATATCTCAGAAACTTCTTTTGTACTTTCTCTATCATTTGAGAGTAAGTTAAATCCATTGGTCCCCATATTACAGAACCACTTTCCAAAATGCTACGTACTAAACTATAGTATAGCACACGAATCGCGGCCGAGCTGCAAAAATGTCTGGAGTTGCTTAGCACAAATCCTAGCATTCTTAAAGCTTTGTTGCATATCGTTTCTATGTGGACGTGAAATGTTAAGTGCGTATCAAATGCGATTCCCAAATCTCTTGAAATAACAATGTGCTGAAGAGATGAATAAGACATTTTGTAGTTATAGTAAATCGTTTTGTTTGCCTTGGTGTAGCACATAATGGAGCATTTCTTAATATTAAACCCTAATTTATTGGTATGACTCCATTCGACGATAGAATTTATATCACTTTGTAGCTGCAAGCAATTTTCCAAAGATTTTATTAAAAGGAATAGTTTCATGTCATCCGCGAATAAGAGAAACTTGGAAAATTTTATGCAATGGTAAATGTCATTGATAAATAGCGAGAAAAGTAAGGGTCCAAGATTCGACCCCTGTGGAACTCCAGAGTTTGTGATGAAGTTGGAAGAGTGGAAAATACCATAAGTTACGTATTGTTGTCTATTTGAGAAATAACTTACAAATAGACATAGAAGTTTCGCTGAAAATCCAAATTGGTCGAGTTTATTTAGGAGAATAAGCGGATCTACTGAGTCAAAGGCTTTTGCGAAGTCATTGTATGATACATCTACTTGATTGTTACTATCAAGAGCTTGAGATATGTACTCCGTAAAAACCATTAGATTAGACACAGTATTTATCTTGATTGATGAGGCCCATTTCCACCTCGGTGGCTTCATCAACAGGCAAAATTGTCGCATCTGGGGCTCGGAAAACCCAAGAGTTATCGTTGAAAAGCCTCTCTAGCCTCAACGTGTGACTGTTTGGTGCGGTTTATGGTCCGGCGTAGTCATTGGACCTTACTTTTTCGAAAATGAGGCTAAAGCAACAGTTACGGTGAATGGATTGCGCTATCGAGAGATGATTAATGATTTTGTATGTCCGGAATTGGATGGTATTGATTAAGACAACGTTTACTTTCAATAAGACGGCGCTACATGCCACACAAGCAACGAAACCATTGATCTTTTACGATTGAATATCAAAATAACACCTCTTATTGGAAAACCTTGTAAATGCTTATTATAAATATATTTCAAAGATACACTGTGATTTTTATTCATACCTATAACAGAACAAAATGTGGTTTTAATAATTTTCGGATAATGCTTTGCGATTTTTTTCTGTCGAGGGAATTTCATATAATTTCATATAATTAGCAAGTTATAGATATTATATTATAAAATAAAATATTTATTTTTGAAGAAATTAAAACTTGAAGTGTTCAAGGGAAACGTGTTATAATTCGGTAGAAGAGTGCGCAAAAGTTTGCTTTCTTCCTTCTTTCGATGTGGATCCTATTAAAGCACTTTAGATTGTCTTGATTCGGACCTTTAAATTAATTCAAAATTCTAATACAAGTTTCCGTGCAAACGCTTTTGGCGTATTTATTGTGCTTTACTATGTTTTATTTTTAAATGCAGGTTACCAACAATAATCTCGTCGAATTTAATGTTTCAAAGACCCAATCCTGTCTGATTACGTCTAAAAGGGATCCAAATGATAATCTAGTCTCCTTCAACGGAAGCAATCTTCCGAACAGGCCTTCCATTGATATGCTTGGTGTAACTATAAGTGACCAGCTCAGGTACGGGGGCTCCATCGAAGCCAGAGTAAAGTTGGCCTCTCAGAAGCTGGGCGTACTGTACAGGGCCCGCAGATACTTTAATAGTACACAACTGCTCACCCTGTACAAATCGCAAGTGCGCCCTACTGTCGAATTTGGCAGCCATCTCTGGTCTGGAGCCCCAAAATACCTGAAAAAAACCCCTGACTCTGTGCAGAAACGGGCGGTCCGTTTGATAGATTCCCCAATCTTAACAAACGGACTGCAATCTTTAGAGCACAGGCGTCAGGTAGGTATGCTGTCCTTGTTCTATCGGTATTACAATGGAAGATGCTCTGAGGAACTAGCGTCATTGATCCCTTCGGCACCGGTGCGTAGTCGGGATACACTCCAAACGCGTGCCCAACATTTGTACACAGTTGACACTTGTCACATGAGAACGGGTCGCTTCTACGATTCGTTCTTAAGTTCAACAGCTCGGCTGTGGAACGAACTGCCGGCCTCTGTGTTTCCTCCCTCCTACAACATGGGACTCTTCAAGACCCATGTTCACTCCTTCCTCTCCACAAAAAGACCCTCCACACAGCATCCCCAAAGATGACATAGGCCCTGAGGGAAATTATTTTCTTCAGGGCCTCCTGTGTGGAGTAAATATTAAAAAAAAAAAAAAAAAAAAAAACTTAACTAACTGTTAAGTGAATGGATTAAAACATCACTTAACTAACTGTTAAGTGAATGGATTAACTGTTGTAACACGTAACTGTTGCTCCTGCCTCATTTTCGAAAAAGTAAGGTCCAATGACTCCGCCGGACCATAAACCGCACCAAACAGTCACACGTTGAGGATAGAGAGGCTTTTCAACAATAACTCTTGGGTTTTCCGAGCCCCAGATGCGACAATTTTGCTTGTTGACGAAGCCACCGAGGTGGAAATGGGCCTCATCACTCAAGATGATTTGCATTTGATTCACTCAAGTGAATTTTAATAATTTCAATGCGTTGTTGAAGCGTGTATCGTTCCATTTTTATTAATGGCGTAGTTTCTACTTGTCAAATGTCAAAAAATGACAGCTTCAAAAGTAACATCTACCGAAATAGTGGGCTATTCAAAATAACACCTCTTATTGGAAAACCCTGTGCAATACTTGTATATTATATTTAACGAGAGTTTTTTCGGGCGCTTACATTACTAACGCTGGCTAAACCTTTTGAGATATGTCAAAATAATGTACTAAAGAATTGTATATCTTTAAAAAGCCTACAGAAAAGTTTGAGAAGGTATATGTCTATCTTCTAAGGATAACCCACAACAACGCCGAGTACACTCAGTAGTCAGCTAGTTTAGAAATAATTTTTTCAAGAGCACACTAAATTAATTTGTCAAATAAATTTTATGCTTATTATTTTCGTGTTCAATAAAGTTGGCAATAAAATATTTTAATTGATACTGACTACGCTTAGCTTTTTAAGTTTTGCAAGAATATTGTAACATAAATGCGACCTCGTAACATTTTTTGTTTACGTGCAAATACTGCTATCTAAAGCATTTTGTGGATTTGGAAATATGTTTATAGATTTGTGCTATTTTGCCGAAGTGGTTTATTTTTTACAGGTTACCAATAATTTACTGCACACTTATCAGTATACAAATATTAAAAAATATATATATATATATCATCAGTCATATTTTAATACATATAATATAATAATTTTCTAGCTTGATTGATGTAAAAAATTAAAATAACTATATTCACCGTAAAAAGATTAATAAGTAGAATAATTGTTAATGTTTAAGGCTCCATAGTAAGCGTTCAAAAGAAGAAGAAGATCGTTTTAAAGGGAAATATATAAATACGTATGTTAGAGAGAGCGCGCCAGTAAAAAAACGATAATAAATGCGAAAATTGTCAAAATATTAAATAAAACACAATTCGCTTAAAATAGAGCGAAAATTTCTCGACAAATGTCTAAAGTAGCTTATAAACAATTTAAAGATACAAATAAAAATATAAAAATTTGTTTGCATAAAAGGGTGCTTCCGAAACCGGTAGAGTGTAATTAAAATTAAAGTGGTCTAAAGCAAATTTATATATTTTTATTTGTAAATTATGACGAGCCATAAAGTACAGGGTTTTCCAATAAGAGGTGTTATTTTGAATATCCCGCTATTTCGGTAGATGTTACTTTTGATGCTGTCATTTTTTAACATTTGACAAGTAGAAACTACGCCATTAATAAAAATGGAACGATACACGCTTCAACAACGCATTGAAATTATCAAAATTCACTTGAGTGAATCAAATGCAAATCATCTTGAGTGATGAGTCCCATTTCCACCTCAGTGGCTTCGTCAACAAGCAAAATTGTCACATCTGGGGCTCGGAAAACCCAAGAATTATTGTTGAAAAGCCTCTCTAGCCTCAACGTGTGACTGTTTGGTGCGGTTTATGGTCCGGCGTAGTCATTGGACCTTACTTTTTCGAAAATGAGGCTGGAGCAACAGTTACGGTGAATGGATTGCGCTATCGAGAGATGATTAATGATTTTTAATGGCCGTAATTGGATGGTATTGATCTAGACAACGTTTACTTTCAATAAGACGGCGCTACATGCCACACAAGCAACGAAACCATTGATCTTTTACGATTGAATATCAAAATAACACCTCTTATTGGAAAACCTTGTAAATGCTTATTATAAATATATTTCAAAGATACACTGTGATTTTTATTCATACCTATAACAGAACAAAATGTGGTTTTAATAATTTTCGGGTAATGCTTTGCGATTTTTTACTGTCGAGGGAATTTCATATAATTACCATTTCCGGTTAGCAAGTTATAGATATTATATTATAAAATAAAATATGTATTTTTGAAGAAATTAAAACTTGAAGTGTTCAAGGGAATCGTGTTATAATTCGGTAGAAGAGTGCGCAAAATCATCCTTTCATCCTTCTTTCGATGTGGATCCTATTAAAGCACTTTAGATTGTCTTGATTCGGACCTTTAAATTAATTCAAAATTCTTTTACAAGTTTCCGTGCAAACGCTTTTGGCGTATTTATTGTGCTTTACTATGTTTTATTTTTAAATGCAGGTTACCAAAAAGTCCAGTACCAATCACCAAGAGCAAAATAAACAGAAACACACTGTTTTATGGAGTCCGCCACTCTTTTTCTTCTTCTTCTTGTATGATGGTTAGGTTGCGAGAAACAGGCTGGATTATGTACCCGGAATGCTGCCTCTCTACATATATATGGTCTTTTTACACGATGCTTTTTTTCATACCGATCCCCATATGGAAACTATATCGGTAAGCATGTGAAAAATGTAGGCTTTACTCGATCGTTATTTTCATAGTTACGATTTGATACAGATGGTTGCCATTGAAGAAATAATATTTTGGCGCCATGGGCACTGATACAATGGGCTCTGATATCTTAATTAACAGACAGTTTGAATAATCTGGACCCCGACCTTGAGGTTCTCACCTTATTTATTATCCTCTTAGTCTCTACAATACTCGACAGCTAACCTCATCTATAGGTAACCTAATAGACTAATCTGGTGCCATTTAGGGGTGAGTTCATACAATAATATCAAAGATAACACAGTAACCATAACAAAAATTGTTTTAAATGTAACTTAACTGGTGTATTTTATATTCATCATTTAATTTTAAATTAATTCATATATATGGTACGCAACTACTTGATTCGAACGCCATTTTATAAGTTTCGATTTTCTTCCAAACAAGCTTCTTGGATGTTCTTTTATTTTTGTTTGGCAATATCTGCATAGCAACCAAAATGTTCGAGAAGCTTCTTCACCTTATAAAAGCGACAGCGTGAAGGAACTAGTCAGTCAGTCAGTCATCAGTCGTTCAACAATTTACAAGACTTCGCGAGTGACAGCCCGCGCCCCTCCGCTGCGCGCGGGGCGATAACACCCGGCTTTGCACGGTTCAATCATGGACTCCATCGGGATCATCACAGCGCCCTGGCCCCGGCCATCGTTCCTGGCCAACGCTACACCGGATCACAGCGCCCTGGTTCCAGCACATCTGACCAGCGTTACATCCACCACGCGGCATCCTCGCCGGTCTAAGCCATCTCCCGTACAACTGCCGACCAGGTCCACCGCACCTTTCGGCTACCCTGTTCAGCACTGGAGCACCCGGAAGACCCACGCTCTTCACCAGTACCTGATACATCAACGAGTCCGGTCACCAGCAGTGGCGTCGACTCACTAACCCGCGCTTGACCAGCACTTCACCGCCTGTCAAGTCATATCACATACGGCAACCTGACTCAAATAAAACACTGTGACCTTCAGAACATCTTTCATTTTGTGCCTCCTCACCAGATCCCCAAATATATAACTGTATGTTTTCTGAATAAACTAAAATAAAAAAATGCGTCGTTACTTCATAGACATTCGTCAAATAATATCCAACATCCTATCTGTGCCAAAATGTAACACGTCATTTTTGTTTTAACGCGAATCCATATGAAAAGACGACTCATGTAGAAACTGGACGAAAAAAAGGCATCGTGTAAAGCGCCCATTAGTGTAGTCTGGAGATCGTAAAAATCTTCGTGGCTCATAAATATTACATGGTGGTATTTCATTAAAAGTCGCTCAAGAAGAACGCACAATTTGTGCACAAATATTTTGTAGTACTGCGACACACACCAGTGGCGTGGCTACCTGTTGGGTTGCCTGAGAAATTTATGAAAGTCGAAGTAATTGGTTATTCGATTGAATTATTAATTAGGCGACGTACATAAATAATTGATCAAAACCCATGAAAAGAATATTGACACCGGGGATATTAAATGTGGGTAGATTCTATTGGGGGTGGTTTATATATTAATCGAAGAGATTGTCACATCGCTAATGACAAACACCCTGTATTGTCATTGTGTGGTGTCATTCAGCAGCGGGTCTTCAAAGCGCCGCACAGTGGGCTGAAAATCGCCTTTCATAGACATAGAGACTTGAATTTTCAAGGGTATTTGCAAGGGAAAATTCAAGTCTCTATGTCTATGAAAGGCGATTTTCAGCCAACTGTGCGCCGGGAAACCCTTTGTCCTAAAAATTTCTTTGACAGCTATAATTTGTTTTAACTAGAATTTAATTGAATTGGGTCTTATGGAATATCTCAATTTGTTTGTTCCCTTGACATTTTCAAAAATTGTATCAAACTAGTGGACCCCGCAATTCTTCGTTATTGCTAATGTCTTTCTCAGTCGACTCCGACTTCTTCCACCATTCACTACTGTATACCACAATGTTAACTACATTACATCGACTTTAATTCGTGTTTCATTCCGGTGCAGAGATATGGCGTTAAGAATTCCTCGGGCATACCCAACTTCTTATATCATTTAAACCACTCTCTAAACACTCCTGGTACTAATAAGAACAAACTTAGAAATTTTCATCGTAATCGGTCTACTACTTTTCGAGTTTTGCGAGCAAGCTGAATTTTATATATACATATAGATCTTTGATATAGATAGATAGGTAATGTATTTACATTTAAAAAACGTAAAAATCATCAATTTTTCAGTCGAGTTTGATTTAAATTTCGAACTGGGAGAAATAAAAAGATATGTTTAAATTCATCTTTTTGACTTTTGCTATTTTTCCGGGAATTAATGAATCTTGGAACTTCCCGACGTCCGATTAATCCGATTGATAATGCGTTCTTTTAACTTTAGGTGGTAATAACGTATACACAGCAGTTAATATAAGAAATAAAATTCGGTCCTACCCGATCGGAACTTGGCGACATTGGTAGAATCAAAGATATTAGAAGAACGAGATATGCTATGTTGGCCGCCGGACCGTAGCCGGAGTACTACCTAATTAGGGTACTTTGAACGGTATCGGGACGTGTACGCACAGAAATCTGTTCTATGTATTAGTGCGGATACCTTAGCGATGCCTTAGCGTAAGCGAAGGTGTGCAGTAGTATTGGTGAACAAAACCGGCGACACTCGGCAAAACAATTCCACTCAGTACGAACTGCGCATAGCACATCTCGTTCTTCTAATATCTTTGGGTAGAATTAACGACTACAGTTCCTGGGTAGGAAGGTTCAATACTCACTCAAACCATTTTTTTTAAAGTTTTAAAATACATTCTATTAATCTAGTCGAATTCCGCAAGGCCCCGTAGTATGCGGAGATGTGTAAATACGAATGTTAGAGGGAGCGCGTTAATATTTAAAAAAAACGATAATAATTAAGCGAAAATGGTGAAAATATTTAATAAAACACGACTCGTTTGAAATAGAGCAAAAATCTCTTGACAAATGCTTTAGTTGCATTTAAAGATACACTGTGAATAGTTCATGCATATAACATATACGAGTATCAGAACAAAACGTGTTTTAAATAATTTGCGATTTTTTCAAATATGAATTTCATGTAATTAACGTTTTGGCATAACAAATTTATGGATAAAATAACTTTTTTTTTGGAACTTAAAAACCCAAAAAATCGGTAGAAATTAAGTATGCGGGGCTAAGTAGTTGTCTCTTTATTCGATATTTACGTTTTTTAACTTTTCTTTTTTGATTTTTCAAGTGTTGTTTTTTTAAAGAACCTTTTTGCATGCAGCGGAATTCGACAAGTTTACCGGAATTCCATTCAAAGAATATGTATATGAACGTGCCACTAAAGTATCACAGGAACTAGTTCAGTGAAACCAGTGTTATCTGTCAAGAATTTGAACAAAGAAAATATGCATTTAGAATAAAAAAATATTATGTTAGTACCTACTTTATCGCTTGTCTAATATGATAACTAGTTCCAATAATTAGTTTTGACAGTCAAAAGTAGTTACATTGAACTTAATTATTTAATTTACTAACCCATGCACAAACAACCTAAATGAGTATTTTAGTTCACGAAATAAAAGGTTCAATCTCCAACCTACTTATTTGCCTGTACAGTGTACACATTATCCGTTCGTTTTCTCAGCCTTGGATTATTTTGGAACTGAACTTTTATAGGTCATGGCCACACCGTCAGGCAGTTTAATGGTACACGTTTTTAATCACTATAGTGAATTAATATCTTTAAAAATACCTTGATGGTATTTGACATATTTTCAGCTCTGGACAACTCGCGTGTGAAATTATTAATTGGTAATTGAAATACAACGTGGGCTGTCTTCTGTCATGGAAAAAATGTCCTATCTCCGTCTCATTTTAATTTCATAACCTGCACCCGTGTTTCAAATGTCTTTAACCATAGAATAAAGAACAACACTAGAAATGCTTTGTGGGCGTATTTCGTGATCCAAATATTTGTCCAATCGGGCCTTAAATATCCAATCCAAAACTGTGTTACAACACGATTACAAAATTCAAATGGGATGGAGATCTACGATGTCAGGCGGGTCTTAGTGAGACAGAGCGCTAGGATAATGGGCTAAATGGTCTAGAACCAAAAGGTACTAAGTCAGTGGCATAAATAAACCACTCACGTCATTGGCGACATTTTTTTCCATTCAAATTTGTACGCAAGGCACTTCTAGTTTTCTTATTTATTCTATGGCGTTAACTATTTAGTTTCCAGGTTTGACTGATCGGGTACCTACTCCAGTCAACCTTTCTGTTTCGCTTCTCTGTTCCCCTTCCATCTTTTAAGGCGAAGCTTAATGCCAAATCGCATGTTTTCATTTTGATTAATCTTTATAACGAATTGGTGTACATTTTGAATACCAAAAAATGTGCTTTAGATAAATTGAAGGTTTTTCTATCGTTTCGCTTGAGTAATATACAAATAAAAAATTAATTACTCGATAAAAAATATAAATGTAAACTACTAAAAAAAATATTTTTTCAATAGAAATATATGAACGCGTATTGGAAATAACTTTAATAAAAATACAGTATTGTAGCTAAGATTATCTGTAACGGTTTCACTTGATTAACTTTTTTGCTTTAATATGCAAAGCTGGTTTGTTGATACTGCCTAGCTCTGCCTCGAGTAATAAATCATTTTTGTTATATTTTCTTATCTCTTTCTTTTTATCTATACTAGTTTACTTTGCGGCGTTACGTATTTATCTGCAATATATTTTTTAAGATTTTAAAAGTTGTCTAAAATAATATTACTTACCTGATGTGTAATGTTAATGCTGTGTTAATGTGTGTTGTTTACTAATGTACTCCTAATGTGTTTACTGCAATCAACATTTAGTTACTGCACTTTAATAAATGGACTTATCCCTAATGTGCACAAACTATGAGAAACCAAGGAAACTACCACATTTAGTTACTGCACTTTAATAAATGGACTTATCCCTGATGTGCACAAACTATGAGAAACCAAGGAAAAAACCACATTTAGTTAGGTACTGCACTTTAATAAATGGACTTAACCCTGATGTGCAGAAACTAAGAGAAACTAAGGAAACTACCACATTTGGAAACGATTTTGTGGAATAACTTTTTTGATTTGGTCTTTCGTTTTCGAGTAAACAAAGTCTGAAATTTGATTTTTTAGGTCAAGTTAAAAAAAAAACCAGACGTTATAACATGATTATTATTGAGCGTAGACCCCCAGCAGACGGTCCAAATAAATGGAATATTCATGAATGTATCCGAAAACTAAAAACAGTTTTTGAAAGGTGACGAAATACTCTTTCAAATCTTATTATTAAAAATAAACATATAATTTTGGAAATATTAAACTTTTTAACAAAAACAAAAAAAAAATTCAAACGGTTTTGACGTTTTTTCCAACTAAAAATATCGGTAACGATAAAACACGCATTTTATTAGACAAATGTATTACAAACGTTACTGTCACTTCAGTTTTTTATCGTTTCATAATTTTTTCCCATTGCGTTCAGAGCCTATGGTTTGGCACACATTTTAATTCTTCCACGCTTAACTTATAGATTTTAATATAAAGCGTGGTGTTCTCTTCTCACCATGACAGTAAGGGATACACAGCGATTTCCATGAGACCATATGAGTTGTTTCCAAAAGCGAACAAAATTTCCGGAGGGGTTAACACTAAAGTTTCCGAAAAAATGTAATTTAACAACCTATATTTTTCGGTTAGAAAACCCCCGACCAGAATAAGTCCCCTTACGGGCCCAAAAGGCACAGTGTATTCCTCTAGAGACAAAGCCGAGACTTTTGCCGACAGTCTCGAAGAACAATTTTCCCCGACCACGACCTACGATGACCCTCAATTCGTTTCAACAGTAGAATCAACAGTCTCATCCATCCTGACAGAAACCCCCACAGACAATCCAATCCCGTTCACAACCCCTCAAGAAATTTCTAAAATTATAAAATCCTTGAAAACAAAAAAATCTCCCGGTCCCGACTTAATATCAAACAAAATTTTAAAATGCCTCCCCTCCAAAGCCATTTGCTCTTTCACAGCCATCAGCAACGCATCCTTTAGACTTCGTTTATTCCCAAAAGACTACAAAACTGCAGACGTTATCCTTATCCCAAAACCTGGTAAAGACCCCCTTCAGGCCATAAACCACCGACCGATTAGCCTGCTTCCCAGTGCAGGTAAAATTCTTGAAAAGTTAATCCTCGCTAGACTGAAAAAAATAGTCGACGATTTAAAAATCATCCCCGACTTTCAACACGGCTTTCGATCGGGCCACTCAACTCTCCACCAACTTCTGCGGGTGGTCGAACAAATTACAAACGGATTCAACTCTCGCCAACACACTGTAGTCCTCTCCCTAGACGTCTGCAAAGCATTCGATAAAGTCTGGCACAGAGGTCTCATTTATAAAATGTACCTCCTCGGTATCCCCCTTTCAATGCTTCAACTCATAGCTAATTTTATTAAAGACCGTAAATTTAGAATCAAATTAGATGGAATTTTTTCCACAGTGAGATCGCTAAGAGCAGGTGTCCCTCAAGGCTCTATTCTCTCGCCAGCTCTTTTCAATATATACCTAAGCGATATCCCCCGCCCCAGCATCCATAACTTTCGCACCAAAAAAACCAAAATAGGCAAATTTGCAGACGACACTGAAGTCATGTCGACTTCAGTAAGCGAAATGACCGCTACACGACGCGTCCAAGACCACGCGTCGAAACTAGAATCATTTTTTAAACAATGGCGAATTAGCATCAATCCCTCAAAAAGCGCCGCTTGTGTTTTCTCCCGTAGACGCCCTAAACGACCCCCTAACATCCACTTGTTCGGCGAAAACGTACCATGGAAAAAAAACATTAAATACCTCGGAATAACTCTAGACAGCAGATTAACTTGGAAAAAGCATATAACAGAAACTCTAAATTCAGCCAATAGAACTCTTGCAGCCCTTTATCCCATGATATCTAAAAATAACAAAAAATTATCTCCAAGGAACAAACTACTAATATATAAATCCACTATAAGACCTAAACTCACTTACGCTAGCCCTATCTGGGCCCACGCTTCAGAGCCTCAGTTAAAAAGACTACAAACATTTCAAAACAAAGCCATACGCATTGCCCTGGGAGCTCCTAGATGGATGAGGGTTGCTCAACTACACCGAGACTCTGAAGTTCCCCTCCTTAAAGATCACATCTTAAGTCTCGCGGAATCTTTTTATGCGGGCCTTCCCACCCATGAAAACGCGTCCATCAACTGCCTCGCACAGTACGATGTAAATGAAATAACTACCTTTAAAAAACCCAAACAAATCCTCCGTAAACCTTAAATCTCCCATATTGCAGCCATGTTTCCTTGCAAAAATATTTTAAAAACACAACCAAAATTAAATTAAAATTTATCCTACAACCAATTTTAAAATCATGATGAAAGAGAAAGGGGCCTTTTTGGCCCGGAGCTCTATATGCCAATATTTCAAAAGTCAAAAAAGTATATTTTTCGGTTCTCTATACTCTATACGATACGGATTCCTCGGATTTTCGCTGTTTCTGTACACAGTATATATTCATTTCCAGTAACAAAAACACGAGACGCGCTTCTTTGCAATGCGTTATTTTTTGTTAATTATTTTGACGTTTTGTTACTTGCATTATTCAATGTGTAATTTCATACCGTGGTGGAAGATTATACCCCTCTAACCATCCGCTAACAAATAATTAGAGCATCGCTCGAGTTGCATTTAAAAACCAAAACATGTTGAACCTGTTCAATAATTGCCCTCATTGGAATTCGGCCCGGGAACCCATCGGTGGCAAGCAAAGAGTATGGATACTATAGTTCCATGGTGGCAAGTAACAAGTTGCAAGTCCGGCACTGCAAGGCAAGCCACCGAATTGCTCGTAATGGGCCATACAGTTTTGGATTTTCTAATTATTGGTTTCCGTACCTGTAACTATTAATAACTACTAATTAATAACTACCTGTTATTATTTTTCAATTTATAAATGCTTTTATTTGATAACTAGCGCAAACCAGTGAAAAATCACAGGATATTGTAATTACATATAGGATTTATTAAGTTGAAAGTTTGAGACATCTGTTTCAATTTCTAAAATGACACTTAGATTCAAATTAAATTCGAGTTACCAGAGTTACACAGGCAGACATACAGACCCACAACCGAAATAAAAAATGAGTATTTTTGATATCCCTTTAGTCTTTTTCGCCTGTGCGACTCTTCGTAATATTATGGGATATTTCACTTGTGTAACTTTTTTTTCTTATTTGTGATTCTTCATCCTAAAAACTATCAACTGTTATGATTTATTGATATATGACAGTTTGAAAATGGCCTTGAAAGCCGAAACAGCTGTAACAATAACAAACACCAAAAAATACTCGCAGAACTTAATAATTGACTTTTATTAAATTTAAAAAAAAATAAATTAAATAGAGTTCTACGAATTAAACACAAAAACAATAAATATATTATGATTTATATGGTTAGGGATTGAAATATGGATTTAATTAAAGAACCTGTTATATTTTGAAATACATATCATATTGAATTTAATTTTTGTTTTCAGTAATGAATTAATGCATATCTTGAAAGCGAAAGTTAACCCACTTTCCGACATCCGATCGATCTGAAACTCGGTAGATATACTTGTTGTCAATGACAATGCATTGTATCAACTTTTGGTAGGAATCGCTTACACACACGCGGACATATAAGCATTTCTCTGAAACGGGATGACACTATAATATACGAAATGAATGTCAGTGCTAGCCGATTAACATTAGGCGAGGTTGTTAGAGATATCGTCTCCAGTTCTGGGCAGGAAGGTTAAATCCTCTGTCAAATCAAAAAAAAGTTTAGAAATATATATGTTTGTTTATACAGGTCGTTTTTTTTTATTTATCCAAATGTATAAATCATGTCTTTTCTAACACTTAGGACGGTTTGTTTCGGAGAATTTGAACAATTCATCAAATTTCAACGTTCATTTTCGGGTTCTGTAAAAGTCCTATTCAAGTTCTGTTATTATGTCATTGTAGGCTAGTTGCTTGACAAAACTGAAATAAAAACAGAACTTGAAAAAATCTTTCACAGAACTTGAAAATGAACGTTAAAATTTGATGAATTGTTCAAATTCTCCGAAACAACCCGTCATTAGTTTACATAGATGCTTGTTTAAACATCTTATTATTCCATGCAAAATAAATATTAATTTTCCGAAATTCGACGACCCCTAAATCTCGGCGCCCTGTGCGATTCCTGGGGTCGCGTCACCCTCGATCTGGTCCTGTATGTTCTTACCTAATATTAACAACAACACCCTTTTGCTTATGATAAGAATCTTATCATCTTGACTGCCTACTCAACTAATAACTGACCCGCATTTAATATTATCTAACACGAGAAAATTGAAATGTCAATAAATAACATTTGCAATCTTACATATGTCAAACAAACAACAAATACCTAGTAATTTAAACATACTGATTTCGGTTATCAGTGAAGTTATTAAATTTCAATAATTTTCAAAATTGGAACTGAATTATTAATTATATAAATCATGTCATGCCAGCGATGAAGTTCAAAGAACAAAATCAATTAATTAATTAAGAATTCTTTATTTGAAATGTGTTTTTGTTTTGTTTAAATTTTTGGAAGATTTACTTGTCAGTTCAGTTTTACACACAATTGTATTAGAAAGTTTAAGCTGAAAAATACACAAACTTGGCGCGCAGAGGACATTATATTAAAAACATCGCTTACCACATCATTTATAGTTGCCATTTTATCGTCCATTGCTATTGATATTATTTAATAGATCTCTCTAATTTGTCAACAAATAACATAATAATATTTTTAAGAAAATGGACACTATTTGTTTTAGAAAGGCGATGAGATTCACAAATCCTACAATCTACAATAAAAAATACAGTAATTACAATAAAACGCCAACCGTCTGAACTATTATCATATTAAAATAGGGCTGTCCGTACAATCTAAATTGTACCTAAATCTATAATCAATCTGATTTACACAATGACGTTATTGTTACGTTATTGGATTTCCGTTTGTTTTCTCAAATAAAGAAGTGGCTTCGATGATGATCTTGAAAATACTGTGACAGGTTGGCCACATCATTCCTAGATAGCCGGATTGTTTGTAGAAGGTATTTGCAAATGGCGGTGAAAAGCTATGACAAGTGTTTGAATTTAAATGGCGACCATGTAGAAAAATTGTGGAAAGCTGTAGTTGTAAGAGGAACGTAATAAAATATTTAAACAGTGTTACTTTCCAAACGGTTTTCATATTTTTTTCAATATCATGGCACCTACCTGCCCGAAGAACGCTTGAAAAAAGAATTGTGGTTTATTTGGACGCATTGTATAATGTTGGTCTGTAAAATATATGTTTTTTTAAAGTAGGTAGGTATTTAAGTACTTACTTATTAATCTTATGATTTCAGAGGAAATTTTGGTTTTTATTTAATAAACAGAGAAAATAGAAACGTACTTTTTGAACGCGAGGCCTACACGTGTTTACAGAACTAGGTACTAATTATAAAAGGTACCAACGTGTTTTTTTGGGTTAGGCTATCAAACTAGAGTCTTGCCCTTATTATGATAGCCCGTTGTCCCACGGGTTGGTAAGCAATCGACATCACACCTGTGACCTAAGAGGTTTTGCATAAACCGAGTGCTGCGCAGAAAATTAAGTTCGCTACAGTGTCAGTAAGGTAACGGTCTGTAGCGCAGTTCAGTCTGGAACTTTTCTGTGCAGGGTTTTACAGCATTTGGTTTATTTCGATCAATTCACGACCCGTGAATTTTCAATATTACGGAGGCAATAAGGGAAATTATTTTCCTCGGGGCCTCCCGTGTGGAGTTATTACAAAAATAAAAGTCGTAGAATGGTTTATTACCTACTTATTTATAAAATATTCCCTGTATTTTTTTTAAAGAAGTGTACAAACAAGCTTACCACAAATATTTATAAATCACTCCAGAACAGCGGTCGGCAATTAGATTCGGTGGCGAGCCGTATGAATGTGTCAATTTTTTCGGGGCAACTACAAAAAGCCGTTACATGACTCGGAAATGATCGAGGATTCCATGCTAGCAACTTTGGAAGAGATTGGAAGTGACACGAAATTTAAAACTAGCCTTTACACTTCTTTCAAGCAGATACAGCCATGTGGAACTATTGGGGAGTTCAGTATACAATTTACTTACTAATCTACTTATGAAGGATTTTGTTATATCTGCCTTTACTATGCAGACTTCGATCTTGGGAACTCTTTGAAATTAGTAAAAAGTTCTTATTATAATTGTGTTTATTTACGTTACAATGAAAAGGTCTGGATTAAACTACACTGTTAATTACCCGAGGGATGGTAATTCTCTGGCTCCCGAGGAGCTTGCTCTCTGACAATGTAATCTCACCGGAGTCGCTATATGCACAGCGACTAATCGACAGGGGGCGTGGCCAACGTATCCGAGCATACCCGAAGTGAAGTATAGGTATAAAAGGGACACTTTCTTTTGAATCACAAACCATGTTACACAAATCTAGCGTAGCCGCTAAACTAATTGAAAACTGGGATGTTTTTCTTGCCTTGACGCGAGCAGGCGGTATTAAGGGGACACTTTCTTTTGAATCACAAACCATGTTACACAAACCTAGCGTAGCCACTAAACTAATTGAAAACTGGGATGTTTTTCTTGCCTTGACGCGAGCAGGCGGTATTAAGGGGACACTTTCTTTTGAATCACAAACCATGTTACACAAACCTAGCGTAGTTCTCAAAAGGTTTGTTTACATTATATTATTACAACGCCATTTCTGACGTTTCGTTTCACTGATTTTGCAACTCGGAACAGCTCGGGTATGCTCGGATATGTTGGCCACGCCCCCTGTCGACTAGTCGCTGTGCATATAGCGACTCCCGTAATCTCACAAGTTCCTGTTACACCCTAGCAACATCTGACGGACTCCGGAGTAAGCTTTATGACTAGCGCCATCTATCGATTAAATACTCAACCTTATTACCATACATCACAGATTTGAAGAATAAAAAGAACTACTCTGTTGCTATCGACGAATCTACAGACAATGTTGACATAGCTCAGTTCGAGATGTCCTGTGGACGGAACTGGCAGAGCAGGGAAGAACGGAGTGTAAGGATAATATATGATTCAAATGTGAATGGTAGCAGAAGTCGGGGACGCCCGAGGAAGACATGGCATTCACCAAGTGAATCAGATACTTGAGTCAGGCCATGTCAAGAGTCAGAATAATAGAAGAGTTTGAATGAGACGACGTATGAATGTGAATGCGGCAAGGAGTGTGTGCCAAGACCGACTTGTTTGGCGGTCCGTCCTCTCTGCCTACCCCTGCGGAGAAACGGCGTGATGGTTAGCTAATTAATTAGGGAGTCCTTTGCGGGACGGATCTGGCTCGCGGGCCGCCAATTTGCGATCACCGCACTTGACTCTATTTAGATAACCGACGTTCTAATGATAAATTGCATTTTTTCTGTGGTATCTACTCGTACTATCTTTCTGTGTGTTTGTGACTATTTACTATCGTATTCGAAAGATTAAATATCGTTGTATATTCATATTGCAGCTACCGAATTATCATTTGCATTGTTTGCAATGTTCTCGACGGTTTTAATGAAATCAGGACAGTTGTATTGTATGTATTGAGTTATATTGTAGGGAAAATTATCTACAATGCAATCGAAAAGTCATCGTGCTGAATTATTTAAATTAATAGTGTTCGTTTATCATTTTACAGTTAGTTTTCTGTTCTGAATTGTATAAACGCATGAATCACCATAATTTGTATTCATTAAGGCAATTATTAAAAATTACCTATCTGCCATTTTTTTCAATAAAATTAATATAAAAAACCGAAGATTTAATATAATTTTAAAATATAAGGCATATTTGCGGCACGTTCCAGAGTGGAAAATGCTTATTTATTTATTTATTCAAAAAAACAGTTTTTAATACAAAAAACGTACTCTGCACATCTCACTAGGGCATTCCTGTATCAAGATGTGCAGCTTTGCAATTATATCATTTAAAACAATACATATATGTAAACTTAATATGATAATAACATTAAATTTAAACCTAAAAAAGAAAAGTTTATGACACGGTCGTTTCGTGACCGGTAGACAAAAATAAACAAAATTTTAGTTACAAATGTACGAAAAATAAAAACAAAAATGTCAACAAAAGAAGAAAAAAAATAAAACCAAAAACTTATTGTAGTATGGCGTTGTAAGACCACCATTCAGAATTGAAACGTTGCTTGAAATGGCTTTACCCGTGTTTGGTGACTAGATCTGAATATCCAGGTACTTCCCCACCTTCATCTTTCCCATCTCCTTCCCCTCCCCACTACCTCAGCCTCGCAACAAACCCCAATTGTGTATTATCTCCATATATAGTTAGTTATAACATAGATCATTGTAGAAATGTATTACAAATTTGTATAGCGCCCTTGAGGTGATTTTGCACCAAAACGGCGCTATACAAATTATCTAAATATTATTATTATTAATTGGAGATGCCATAGTCTCATTGGCTCCAGACGGTGGGGAGAAGTTGGGATTCTTGAGCTGTATGCACATAAAAATATTCACAGTTAAAGCATACCTACTTGTGAAAAATACCAACAGATTATTTATCTAAAATGTGGTTTGTTTTTTAAAGAAATTTACTTAATGTTTTATTCAGAGATTGATGAAATTTTGCACACTTGACCTTCAAAACAGAAGGAAGGTTGCTGTCTAGATGAGATTTCGAAAAACAACTCCATCCCCTTTTTCCACCCCTTAAAGCAGAAGTTTGATACATCTTAATGAAATTTTACAAGCTTGACGTTGAAATATGTTGCTCGTTTACCAGAGCCTGGAGTTCAGGCCATGATTTAAGAACGATAAGACAGATGCTAAGCAGACATCACATAGGGGGAGTACGGATATTATCGGACGCATAGTGTTTTTCATTTGTATTTTGTTGTTATTGCTTCAATATACACGATTTATGAATTAATCATTAGTGAAAAGGACAGATCTACATGATATGCTAATTTTAAAAATCAATAACCGTCACAGTTCCCCAAAATATAGATTTTAAAATTAAGAAATTTTCGTTTATTATCGGAATTCGACGGGTGTTATCGGACAAATTAGCTCCCTGGTTTAACACTGTATTTTATTTTATTTTATAATAAAACGGTTGCTAAACATTACATTTAAAAGACTTAAAAAAATACAATTAAGAGAAATACAAGAAAAAAGGTAACAAAGTATTTGAAAGAATTGTCTATTATCGGACATCAAAGGTGGTATCGGACACGAAAGTAAACAAAAAATATTCTTTTTTTAATTAAAAAAAGTGGTAAAACCGTGTTAAAAATTTTCACAACACGTTATGATATACTGAAAATAATAATTATTTCTGGCACAATTCACATTTGTAAAAATGATGGTAAGATTCAAGACCTGTACAATTTTCATGGGCCCATCCGTGACAACCTTGGCATTGAATCGTCCTCTTCGAAGCTTTCTCCACAGATTATGCAAACTTCATTTTTGTTGTAATCCTTATGTAGTTTTAGTTTATCTGCTTTCTTAAAATTGATGCTGTTAACATTATTTTCTTTGTTGTGTTTGGGCGGATTCTTTTTTGATTTACCGATTTGAAAATCGTTTTGGCGTTTACTGTTTCCTGATAGCTTTTCTTGTTTTATTTTGATTGGGAGACCCGGTACTTGTATTTTCGCTTCATTCTTTACAATTTTGGAACTCTTTGGAAGTGCACTTAAATTCAACGGTTTTACTGAACTTCTTTTTATTTTAGTTTTATCTCCAGTTTTTTTCTCCTGCCCTACTTTTATACTTAAGTCTAATCTGAGTTTTTTGGCATCGCTCTTCTTTTTCCGTTCTTCCATTTTTCGCTCTTTGGCTAATTCCTTCGCCTTAGATTCATCGCGTTTATTTTCAAGATCCCTTTTATAGGGGCTCGATGTCAAAATTTCTGAATTTGTTCAACGCCTTTTTCTGGAATTCATTCTCCGTGTAACAGCATCATTTACAGGAGAAACTATTTTGATTAGTTCTATAAATTTGTCCTTTTCTTTTGAAGTTGATGGTTTTGGAGACGTTGGCGGGAAAGTGACCATTGATAATATTTGAGGTCTTTCATAAGGGGTAGTTATTGGAGTTGAAGCGGATTTCAAACGAAAGGTTTTCAAGATCATTGGTTCAGACCACAGACATAGGAATTAATAGACGAGAAGATATGGGCGAGGGGTAAAATCAACTGTTGAAGAACGAGGGAACGAGGGAACGAGTGAAGCTGACTGTGATTCGTCAATAAATCAATCTGACAGTAAATAGGCATCTCGCATTATAATATCACCATTTACTTCTTAAAAGTAAAATCTGCTTTGAATGAATAGACATTTTTACATGGGAGCGCAAATTACTCGCCACGTTATGAACAAATTTGCGAAGTCCAAATTCGGCAAAGTAAGGCAGCTTTTATTTTCAGAGTCGTAGTTAGTTTCAGAGTATTTAGTTAAGACACTTTTATAAATGTTCATAATTTACTTCCCAGCAACCAACCAGCTTTGTGTTTCGCGTCCAGACGTTTCTCTATGTGATAGTAACAACTGATTCATATTATACGATGTGAATATGCTTAAAATAAAGTAAAATAATGCTTATATATGGAATGTAATACGACAATTGGGTTTATTCTCTTTTTTCACATCTATTTTTACCAGTTTTCATAGTACAAGTCAAAATTTTGCCGTGTTATTTAGTAAAATGAACCGATGATGCCTCGACCATAGTTCGCACAAGAATGATGACGTCACGTTTTCAAATTTCATTTGAGGCCAAACGCGAGCCCAGCCGGCTCAATGGAACCGGTATGGGGAGTGGGGATAATACGCTTTTAATCACTTAGGGCAGGTCTACTAATATTCATATGTCTATGGTTCAGACGCACGACACGAATTAATAATGGGGATTATTTTCAAATCAGATGATTTCCCCAACAAAAACTTGAGCTCACTTAGTGACAGATCACGCAGTGAACGGGGTTGGTATACATTTTTGACGTTCGGTAGAATTATGTTTTGGGGTGGAATGATTATGAGATTTTCTACACTTAAAGAAGATTCACATGGTGGTAAATGCTCTGGGGATTGTGTTTTATTCTGTGAAACAATCTTCTGTAGCTGATTTATTTCATTCTGTGAAATACTCTTCTGTAACTGATTTGTTTCATAATCAACTTCAGAAATA
This sequence comes from Hesperophylax magnus, assembly GCA_026573805.1. Classification (NCBI taxonomy): domain Eukaryota; kingdom Metazoa; phylum Arthropoda; class Insecta; order Trichoptera; family Limnephilidae; genus Hesperophylax; species Hesperophylax magnus. The sequence goes on along the minus strand of JAIUSX010000007.1, from coordinate 5,304,812 downwards.
TTTAAACCTTCCGATGGCAGATAGTCTATGTCTGTAAAAATATCAGGATTAAATGGTTCAATACCCGAAGCTGCGAAACCATTTATCGATATTTCCATTCGACATGTTTTGGCGAATGCAAAGTTGACTAGAGAAGCTATGTCATATTCAGATATTCTGAGGAATGGATTTTTACGCATCCACATAGTACAAGCCACATCGAACATGTTTTTGAAAGGCTTCATGAAGGTGCGGTCTAGTGGTTGTAACCTATTTGACGTGTGTGGAGGAATGCTTAGCATATGAACATGGTTTTCACGGGCAAAAATTATAACGTCATATTCCTTATGACTTCCGTGACCGTCTATTATCAATAGTACTGGATCTTGTGCTGTTGGTTTCACTATTTGCACGAATGCTTTGATCCAACTCAAAAATATACCCCCATTCATCCATCCACTGGGTTGCGCATTGAACGTGCTTCCTGCCGGTGCACCCATTTTCAAACGTTCAGCAATCTTCGCGCGGGGAAAAATGAAGTGTGTAAGGATGAAATGGTCACCAGCCGCGTTGATGCAGAAAAGAAGTGTTATCGTCTTGCCTCTTTCTGTGGAAGTCATTTTCCCCACTTGCCTTTTACCCTTCGTGCTTAGAACTTTAAATGTATTCTTATGCACGCAACTTATTCCCGTCTCATCAGCATTGTATATATGAGACGGAGAAAAGTTGAATTGGTTTCTCAAATGACGTAATTTTCAAAGAATAAATGAACCTGCGGCTTATCAAATCCAACGGCCCTCGCAATACTGGTAGATTCTGGGGTGCGTAACGACAATTCTGGATGTCTCTTCAGAAATGAATAGTAGAATTCATTGCCAGCCTTTTTCTTTTCCATATTTTTTATTTTTATTTTAAATACATAAACGGCTATACTGCCTTTTATAAATAAACATATAACTGAGTACAAAAGTAAGAAAAATAATATCAAAATAAAGTAACATTATGGAAAAATAATTTTTGAGTGCATGTTTATATTGTGTTAATTTTAAGAAATAAATGTCGCCGATGTTAGCATGTTCATTTCCCAAAATGTGTAATCGACTGATTGGTGAGTAATAATGTGATAATGTGTGTGTGAATTGAACCGATGAGGAATTTTCTGGGATTCAGCCAATTTAAATACAAGTTCTAAGAACTCATCTTTTGTTAACGGAATCAAGCGGTTATCCAAATCCTTTACATGATCGACTAAACAGTCTTCAAAAACTTTTGAAAATGTGGGCTTATAACCACCCACACCGACGTGCAGCTGCTCAATTGGGAATCCATTCTTCAATTTCAACAACCTGTCATTAAGTGTACTTTTAGGGACATCAAAAAATAAGGCAGCTTCTCGAATCGTCATCTTCTTTTCACGAACATATTCCACTGCCGATTTCATATTGCAAGCCTTCCATTCACACCGAGCCCCTGCTCCAACTTTTTTTTTGAATCTCGGCATTATCTGGAGAAATGGAAGAAAAACGGAATAAATTTTTGAAAATATTTTTTTAAAATCAACAATAGCAAACCCTTTGTACATAGTTTTCATAGTACAATATACTTTCATAATATATATGTGAAACACTTCATTTGGTGTTGGTATATTAATTTAAATAAATAAATAAAAAATAAGAATTGATTCGGGTGTCCGATATCATCCGTAACAGCCATGTCCGATATTATCCATACGACATGGAGTTAAAAAAATAACCGTCTACCTGGTATGGGACACAAATTTTAAAACAATAGATCGTCATTTGATTGCCACTGAAATGTAGCCTTATATACACAAAAGTAATTAAATTAATATCGTACCTTTTATTTGTCTTCGAATAAAGCTGAGGACACAATATCCGGGAGTCAAAGTTCGTTTTCTGGGCACAACACGACACAACCGGCCTTGGCGAGAGCCATGCAAACATTGCAAACACTGGACACGAGGAATTAGTGCGGCAATATTATGAACTAACTTGCATCGCCCTATCTATTCGCCAGGAAGAGAAATAACACTTGGACGATAATATACGTTGTCCGATAATATCCGTACTCCCCCTACTAATACATTCGTATTCATGTATTTAATGATTGATAGTATACAGGCTGAAGATTGAAGCATCATTAAAATTAAATTGAGTAGGTCAATAATAATTTAAACAAAATTATTCGATAGATTTATTGATGCAATTATAGGGTCGATGGCCCAGTGGAAGAATCTGCCAGCCTTACATAAAACTATTCTAGAAATAATTTAATGAAAGACGATTGGCTGGAAAGTGACACCCGACAAGCGGAAGATTCTAAGTTCGATTCTAGGTCGTAACTACTTAACGCTTTTATCTTTGCATGAACTGTAGTATCCTGTAGATTCACATCAGGAACTTGGATTCAGGGTTGATCTTCAATCACGTAAGGCAGGTTAAGTATTTACAGAGATCGTTTATTATACTGTTAACTGTGAGCCTACAAAATACGGAATGAACAACAGGCTACCGCTGAGGCGCTCCCCGCGGTCCGTAGGTAGGTACAGAGTACCACATGAACATTGTTTAATCATTGATAAAAATTGTAACATTTTTACAGATATCAAAATGACGACATTCAAAACAAAGGACGGGAAGGAGGTGGAAGCTTTTGAGAAGGGTTCCGTCGGCAGCGTGCGGTTGAAGAGGGAGTTAGGCCTGTTCTCAGCGGTCAACATGATCGTGGGGGTCATGATCGGCTCCGGCATCTTCATCTCCCCCACCTCCGCCCTCTTCCACACCGGCTCCGTGGCCTTCTGCATCATCGTCTGGATACTCTGCGGAATTATCTCTTTGATGGGTAAACTCAATCATTCACTTTTTTAGCATTTAGTCCGTAGAATCTTTGCTAGATTATTATATTCTTAGCTAGATTAAGCGCTGTAAAAGAGCACTATTGTGCTTTCTAGGTATTCCTTTGCACGATGATGTCGCATCTCACGTCTCGAAAACCCCTTTTGGATGGAAGGAGAGAGGCTCCTTCGGAATAGCCTTCACAGAAGATTGCTGGAAACTTAAATGGCTATCGGCTGACTTGAGAAATGCCCATCTCGTACACGTCCCCACTGAAAGATAGCCCGAGTTCTCACTGTCTCATAAACTCTGGTCTTCCATCAGTAGAATAAGGTGCTGTTTATGTATGTATAAATGATACAGTGTTGCTTCTTAATGTGGTTTTCTATGTTAAGTTTTGTTGTAGCCGTCTAATTCCGGAAACAAGAACCAAGATATAAATTCCCTTTTGTCGAACACGAGAAAGTTATTTAATATGACCGTGTTGTGGTGTATAGTCATTGATTTATTATTTGCCAAGATAGCACGCTTTCAGTGGAAAATTCTGGGAAAACCAGTCTTGTTAACGGTTTTTGCAATCTACGCGTGTATAATATCAACACTTCTGGATGGAATAAAGGTATGTTAAAATAATACAGCAATACTACTCGATGTCTAAAAATAATAATACTCTTGATAATAGTTCGTTGAATCGAGATGATAATCGAAGTATCAACAACATATTTATAGTTTTATGTACTTACAATGTGGAAATGTAGTAAAATCTAGATGTTTCCATGCGGAAATTAAACGAAACAAACATTTTTTCTTTATTTGCATTGTAAATCTTATTCTGGGATTTTGAGGTGTTTTTTCATGGTTTTGTATCATGCTTAAAATATTGTTACATTTCTAGGTTATTTAGCTTGACACGGTTAATTATGGCAATAATATGGGATTCTAATGAAAGATTTTCTTATATATTTTTTGTATCACAAAATCCGTACCAGCGACGCCACCGATGTAAAATGAACAAGTGCTGACTCAAGAGGGTAACCTTGTAAATTTCTACGTACATGCTACACACTGGTTTTTATTTGTTTACAGCCTTACTAATAAACGTTTTTTTTTACATAAACAACTTGTTTATCAGTTGCATAAAATTTAAAACCCGTTGGTTGGTAAGGCTGGAAACAAATAAAAACCATTTCGAAGCATGGACCTAAAAAGCCTTTTTTTAAGAGTGACGAAATAATAATTAAATGAAAAATATGGATGCACTATATATTATAACAACTGTTTATTTCAGGAGCCCTCGCGTTCGCAGAGTTGGGCACAGTTGTACCAAGGTCTGGGGCAGAATACGCCTATTTCCAAGAAGCCTTTGGCCCCCTTCATCGATTTTGGGGACCACTACCTTCGTTTATCTGTTCTTGGATTTACATAATGATCCTGAAGCCAGCGGAGGTCGCAGTGTTAGTGTTGACGTTTGCGGAATACACAATTGTACCATTAGGAGTTCTGTTCAACTACGCGAACATGTGTCCAGACCATCAGGACATGCTTAAGAAACTTGTTGGCATGCTTACACTAGGTAATTATCATTAAAATTTAAACTAAATAAACATTATTTGTGCTGGATTCAGGTTTCAATTTAAATTTTGACAGGATTCAATTTAAATGTCGAAAACGTTACTGTCATGAAACCGGTAACTTTATGTCGTTTTCCAAAATTCATTTAAAAATGAACTCAGCAAAATAAATAAGATTCGAATATACTGTAATATCGATGAAAAATACACATCACTACTTTTCGGCGCGTTGTCTATGGTTTCTGTTACATACCATTTTGCATCATTCAGTTGGCGACCGTGAGTGTCAAATGATTTGAATACAAATAACACTTTTGTGCAGTTTTCAACGGTCGTACGGCTATTTTATTTCGGAAATACATTTTAGATACTTATTTACAACGTAATACACGGTAAGTTAACATTTATTTTACTTTATAACATATTGATTACTCAAACAACTAAATAACATTGTTCAAATAATGTTGTCTTGTAGGTAAACAATATGTTTTCTTAATCTGAGAACTTACACTATTTTGGGCAAACCTGTCGAATTCCGCTGCATGCAAAGTCTCTTTACAAAAACAACACTTGATTTCAACTTAAATATCTAATGGAGACAACTATTTAAGTCGGGGGTTTAAGTAAACATGAAGAAAATAGGATAGTTTGGATTATTTTAATATTTTACGCGTATTTCCCAACCTTCAAACTTGACTTTGATTGATAAAAAATGGAACTTTAATGCACATTTCAATTTGGGAGGCGGGTGTGGGTACCGCCGCCCCGCGAACCATTTATTAGATAACCAACACCTCTGCCAAAGGTCACCCCCAAGTGGTTCGCTACGTTTGGTGACTTAGCAGGGGTTTCCGGGTTCACGAGGTGATGTTTATGATGCGTCTGTCTACCAACTGCGTCGCAGGCCAGATCGGGGGTAAAATTCGGTTTATGGGAGTCACTCGAATAACCGAAATTGAACTTGATTTAGACTAATTTAGGGCTGGGGAATCCGAATCTGTAAGAATTAGGTGGGGGTCGGCACTATTAACTGAGTTATAGGGTTTTGAAATTTCGTACGCGGTACATAGGAACCATGTTTTTATTATCAACTATGACTTAAGAAAATCAAATTAAAGACTTTTTAATACTTTGACATTTCAGAAGTGCCAACCAAAAAATAAAAAGTGTTGCCATATACTAATAATATTTTTTTTACAAAATAGGTAAGGTTTTTAGTTTGGGTTAGAGTAGGCAGAAGAACATGGGAAAAAGGTATTAGAATTAAATCACAAACCAGTCTGCACAAACCTAGCGTAGCCCACAAACTATTTGAAAACTGGGATGTAACTCTAAAGGGGACGCGAGCAGGCGTTATTAAAGGGGCAATTTTTTGTAACAGGAAATAACATGGAAAAAAGGTATTAGAATTAAATCACAAACCAGTCTATACAAACCTAGCGTAGCCCACAAACTATTTGAAAACTGGGATATAACTCTAAAGGGGACGCGAGCAGGTGTTATTAAAGGGGCAATTTTTTGTAACAGGAAATAACATGGAAAAAAGGTATTAGAATTAAATCACAAACCAGTCTATACAAACCTAGCGTAGCCCACAAATTATTTGAAAACTGGGATGTAACTCTAAAGGGGACGCGAGTGGGCGTTATTAAAGGGTCATTTTTTTGTTATAGAAAATCACAGTTAGGTTAGGTTATAAATATATATAAATTTAATATTTACAAGATTTTAAATAATAAACTACAAATCTGGCAAATGATATTTAATTTTCTGAATTTTCCATGCATTGATATTATTATTATATGGCAACACTTTTTATTTTTTGGTTGGCACTTCTGAAATGTCAACGTATTAAAAAGTCTTTAATTTGATTTTCTTAAGTCATAGTTGATAATAAAAACATGGTTTCTATGTACCGCGTACGAAATTTCAAAACCCTATAACTCAGTTAATAGTGTCGACCCCCACCTAATTCTTACAGATTCGGATTCCCCAGCCCTAAATTAGTCTAAATCAAGTTCAATTTCGGTTATTCGAGTGACTCCCATAAACCGAATTTTTTCCCAGATCGGGAGAGACTGGTTAAGGGAGACCTTTTGACCTCTCCAACAGGACTCTCTCGGAACATTGCCATGCACCGCAATGGGACGGATGGATTCACATGCCCGTCACGCCTGGACTCACTGACCCCCAGATTCCTACCCACCCCTCGTTCCTTTTTCCTTCCCAGAAATACCCATCCTTCCTTTCCTAAAAAGACCCTCCCATAACATAAATAGTTATTTCTTGTAGTAATGTTGAAAACAAGTGCTATTTATATTTTTTTGCGTCAAGAGTGCATTATGTCGAATTCCACTATTCGACAAGTATATTATCCTGTTTTGTTTTAATTTTCATAGTAAATATACAGAAAATAAAGACACGATTAATATGTACTTTGAATAGAAAAACCACTGCGTATCAGTTAGATAAAAATGTCAGTTTCCGAAAATGCAAAAAAATGCATTTTGGTAGCTATTTTGTAAAAAAAACTGATAATTTGACGTCTTTTCATCACGCCATGTTTTGACATAATAATTTTTAAATGTTTTTTTAGGCTACTTTTTATTTATGTCTTAATTATACCCTAACCGACAACCTAAGAACCTATTTTAGGGTCTTAGGTTTATATGTGGGTTTAAATAAGAGAAGAAAAAAAAAAACTAACCTTAAAACATCAACAACAATGGCCGCCATGTAAAAATAAGTTTAAATTTGCTCAAAATAACTATTAAATTGCATTTTTTTCCATTTCCGGAAACTGAAATACTTACTTCTCATTATTATGTAACAACTACAAAGTATTTTTAAAAAAAATTGTGCGTATTAAGTCCCTATTTTCTGTACACTTACTGTTTTGTAGGTATTTATGATCGCAATGGCTGAAGAAGCGTTTTCTGACGTTTTTAATAAACTAGAGGAGCAAAAGACCGCCATTGAGGAGAATCTACACGAGGCTTACACCGGATTCGCCAACAACCCTCCTGGCAGAAATGAGGAAGACCAGTTCCAGAATGTATTCAACACGAGGGAGGCCAAACTGGCCCGCGGCATTGAGCACCTGGTCCTGGAAGACTACGATCCTCTAATGTTTGACGAAACTAAGAATTTCTTGGAATACATCAGTATTCTACGCCAGGAAATCATCAACACAGAGCAACTCATTGCTTTTAAAAATGCGAGAAATGAAAAAATTAAAACCGATATAGAATTGTGAGTACAAAAATAATGTTTGGTAAAGTATTCCAATGTTTCATTTTAAGGTTAAGTTGCCGAATTCCGCTTCATGGCTCTATAATAAAACAACACTTGATTTCGACTTAAATATCTAATGGAAACAACTATTAAAAAATTATTTCTTGCTATAGCAATACCGATGAATTACAAAACTCATTGTAGGACGTGAGGAACTTACATAGGTGGGAGTTAATAAGTACAATTTTACGTTGGTATTTTGATATCAAAATTATATATAAAAAACACATACAAAATAATATGATTTAAGATTTTCACGGCCAAAAGTATTTTTGCTATTTGTTTGTGGTGTTTTATGCCGTGTTACGCTAACTCCTTCTTTAGCCAACGTTTCGGACAGCATTGCAGTGTCCATCATCAGGGCAGATGTGTTATTTGCAAATAACACCTGCCCTGATGATGGACACTGCAATGCTGTCCGAAACGTTGGCTAAAGAAGGAGTTAGCGTAACACGGCATAACACCCCAAAAACAAATAGCAAAAAACATACAAAATAGTGTATAAAAATAGAAAAAGGGAGGTTAAGTAGAACAAACAAGAAAAAAATAAAAATAAGGATGTACACTTCACCACAAAGCTAAGTTAGGAATTTACTAAAAGGTACTTACCCACTAATACACTGGTAAAAATAAATTATAATAAAAACACATAAATTTGTTTTTGACCACTATAGTTTTATTTTCACTCTACCGGTTTCGGAAGATCCCTTCCTTCGTCAGGAGAATATTTAAAACTGATCTACTACACAAAATATTGACATATAAATACAAAAATGTTAAGTGTTTGAGGGAGGGGTGGACAAAGTTCTACATTTTTATTTGGTACACCTGAAACTAATAATAAAATCATAAATCCCTTTCAATGGCGTAAAATCTTATACATATCCAATTTTTCTTCACTTAGTACAAAAAAAATTTGCCTACCCACATTAAACCCGCATTCTATACTGATAACAACTTGGGAAAATTACTTAAAAATACTAAAGATAAAGATCACAAATTTAGCCACTCAGGCATTTACCAACTATGTTGCAATGATTGTCCATCGTTCTACATAGGTAAGACAACTAGAAATATAAATATTAGAATCACGGAACATTTAAGATGTTTAAATAACAATAATTTTTCGGAGTTTGCCAATCATCTCATTTCCACCGATCATACTTTTAGTAAAGATACAGGGGTTAAAATTCTTCACCCTAGTAATAAAGGCAAAAAATTAGATAATTTAGAAGCACTTGAAATCAGAAAATCCCTCAATAATAACTCCAGTATAATAAATAACCAAATTAATCTGTCTTATAGTCCTATTCTAGACATATTTCCAGTTAACCGCTCTGTTCTTCCTGGAATTCCCGTAATTACCCCTGCCACTTTGTCCACCCCTCCCTCAAACACTTAACATTTTTGTATTTATATGTCAATATTTTGTGTAGTAGATCAGTTTTAAATATTCTCCTGACGAAGGAAGGGATCTTCCGAAACCGGTAGAGTGAAAATAAAACTATAGTGGTCAAAAACAAATTTATGTGTTTTTATTATAAATTATGATGAGCCACAAAGTGAATGCTTTTTACAATTAAAATAAATTATGCTCGATTACAAATACAGGGGATAGAAAAAGAGAGAAAAAGAAACGAGACAAAACACAACACGACAAAAATTACGTATTTTCGTTTTTATATGTACTTAAAAAAATATTCTTTAAAGCATTACTGTGAATTTTTTTATATCCTAGCTGTTTTTATAAATATCTGGAAGAGAGTTATAGAGTGTGTAGGCAATATAGTTTTAGAGAGATTTTATACCATATTTTGTAGTGTGTGTTAGATAAATGCGGATTTTATTGTTATTACGAGTATTGTGGTTGTCTTGATTGTAAAGTAGCTTGATAATAGTGTGGGTTGATTGTGGGGTAATTTGTAGGATGGTGGTCGTGATCATGTTTGGGAAGGACTGTGATTGGAAGGATACGGGAAACTTAATAGATGTTCTTGACATGTGTGTCCCATGGAAGACCAAGAACATTTCCGAGATCCCGGTTTTGGCCCACCGCAGGTCAGCTATCAGTTTCTTTGAGGCAAAGCCCCAGACACAGCAGAGAGGATAGGTGAGAATGTAGCTTGGCATAATACATCGAAGTTAGTAAATGAATGGTTAGTTATCCTTGAAACCTATATAATACACTAGTAATTAAGGTTATTTTCTCCTTCACATGATTTATGTGGAGATCGCACGATAGCTGAGAATCTACAATCAGGCCCAATTATTTTGTGTTAGTTTTCTTTTCTAGAGAGTTGTCATCAATTTTGATATTGAGGCTCCAATTTTTCTTGTTGCCGAAAAGTATGCAATGCGTTTTTTTTACGTTGAGGGTCAGTTTGTTTATTCTCAACTAGCTTGTGAGATGAGAAACATCAACATTCATTTCCGTTTCAAGTTCCGCTAGATTCGGTTTGTGATAAAAAAAATTACTGTATCGTCCGCATAAAGCTGTAGTTCCTTTATTACTACTACTTTTATAATATCTAAGTCAGGGGTTTAAGTAAACCTACGCAAAGTAGGTTTTTAGGTTGTTTTTTTTTAGTTATTCATTCCTACATAATATCAATCATGAATAATAATGGTTGTTAGTTTTGGTTGTTTTTTAGGTTGTTAGTTGAAACGAAGTGTAATTTACATAATCTGTGCCTTTTAAAAGTGCGGCGGTTAGTTAAATAATTACCAACAAATTGATTATTACGTTCTTAGTTTAGTTTAAATTAAAAAAAGATAAAAGACATGTACTGTAAACCTATATTATTATTAATAATAGGTTATAGTTCTACCAACACGACAGTTGGCCGCCATACTAATAGCGTTAAATATTAATTTTAATTGAACAAGATAGCTATTGAATTGCACTATTTTCCATCTCCCACAACTGAAATTGTCAATATGTTAAATAATAGGTTTGGTTTTAAAAAAATACATATTAAGAACTACAGTAGTAGAATGTAAAATATTATAATGGAATTCCACCATGAATTGTCACTTTCAAAAATAGAAATATTAGAATGTAAAAGTTTACCATTGATTTTTCATATTTGTTCCCAGTTATAAAAGCAATATATCAGGCCTCAAGGCGGCTGTGGATGAGTTTGAGGCCAAAGAGAACACCCCGCAGGAGGTGTCGCACCGCAAGCAACTGAAGAGGGCGCATGCCAAGTTCTCGGAGCTGAAGAAGCAGATGAAGTACTTCCTGAAGGCGCTCTATCCCAAGCAGCATGCCGGCATCAGTGACCTTATGGCTGTGAGTTCAATACAGTTAAAACTCGCTTAAGAAGTTCCCACTTGACAAGTTTTCATGCTTAAGAAGTTTGGTTTTTTTTATTCCACGTATAAGGTTTTTCCATTTAACCCCTTCAGTAATCATTAAAAACAGGAAAAAAACTTTTTTTTTATGAATAAATTTTATTTACCGAACATATATATCATTCATTGAAAGCCATTACGGAACCAAAATGGGACTGAAAGTTAATATTATGGTGCGTAGGGTGGGTCAAGAAATATCGATAAAATCAATCGAAATTGAATTGTGTAATTCAAATGTCACTACTCAAAACACTGTGCAGTACTAAAGTTTTAGAAAGTTTTAAAGTTTGCCTGAGTTATCTCGGTTGTGGGAATTTTCGCACATAATAGTCACCCGAGTATACTCCGGCGTAGTCCTTAAGCGATTAAGAAGTTGTTTTTTTTCCGGTCTGTTGGAAAATTTTGAGAGTTTCGCTGTAATTTATTTTAAAATCTCAATACATTATTTCACACAGTAAAAAACTCTTCCCTATTCTGCCAGAAGTTAAAATTTGGGTTTTAACCATTTGGCGTTTCGTGAGAACTTATCCTAAGTTTAACTCTTTTCTAAGCTTTCTGTGTTTAACTGTTTTAACTGTGGATGTACTCCACGTTATACGGGGGCTCGATGTTAACAAAGCTAGTGGACCTGATGGAATACCTGCCCTGGTATTGCAGAGGTGTGCTGCGGAAATAGTTCCAGTTTTGACAAAGCTCTTCAAAATGTCCCTGAAGTGTGGCACTGTGCCCTCTGGTTGGAAAAAAGCGGTCATTCACCCTATTCCCAAGAAAGGTTACCGCTCCAACCCGGCCAACTACCGCCCCATAGCGATCACATCAGTTCTGTCCAAAGTGATGGAACGTGTGATCAACGACAAACTGCTCACATACCTCGAGAAGAACAAAATTATCAACGACCGTCAATACGGATTCCGGCGGAACCGCTCGTGCGGTGATCTTCTCGCGTATGTGACGCATGTTTGGGGGCGGTGCCTGGAACGTCACCGTGAGACCCAAACGGTCGCACTAGACATATACAAGGCCTTTGACCGGGTCTGGCACCGAGGACTTGTCAACAAATTGCCTTCTTACGGACTTCCCGCATCCCTGTGTACGTGGATTGCTGACTTTTTAAGGGATAGGTCGATTCAGGCGGTTGCTGACGGTTTCACCTCTTCCTCACACTCTATAAATGCTGGCGTCCCACAGGGATCGGTTCTGTCTCCGACTTTGTTTTTGTTGCACATCAATGACCTTTTGACATGTGCACCGATTCATTGTTACGCGGATGACAGTACAGTTCATGATAGCTTTTTGTTTGACAAGCCCCCAAAGGGCACACAAACTCCAACGGCTCGGAGGGCTTTGAAGCAGAGAATGGACGGTTATCTCGAGAGTATTTCCTCCTGGGGTAAAAATAATCTCGTCGTATTTAATGTTTCAAAGACCCAATCCTGTCTGATAAAAGGGATCCAAATGATAATCTAGTCTCCTTCAACGGAAGCAATCTTCCGAACAGGCCTTCTATTGATATGCTTGGTGTAACTATAAGTGACCAGCTCAGGTACGGGGGCTCCATCGAAGCCAGAGTAAAGTTGGCCTCTCAGAAGCTGGGCGTACTGTACAGGGCCCGCAGATACTTTAATAGTACACAACTGCTGACCCTGTACAAATCGCAAGTGCGCCCTACTGTCGAATTTGGCAGCCATCTCTGGTCCGGAGCCCCTAAATACCTGAAAAAAACCCTTGACTCTGTGCAGAAACGGGCGGTCCGTTTGATAGATTCCCCAATCTTAACAAACGGACTGCAATCTTTAGAGCACAAGCGTCAGGTAGGTATGCTGTCCTTGTTCTATCGGTATTACAATGGAAGATGCTCTGAGGAACTAGCGTCAATGATCCCTTCGGCACCGGTGCATAGTCGGGATACACGCCAAACGCGCGCCCAACATTTGTACATGGTTGACATTTGTCACATGAGAACGGGTCGCTTCTACGATTTGTTCTTAAGTTCAAAAGCTCGGCTGTGGAACGAGCTCCCGGCCTCTGTGTTTCCTCCCTCCTACAACATGGGACTCTTCAAGACCCATGTTCACTCCTTCCTCTCCACAAAAAGACCCTCCACACAGCATCCCCAAAGATGACATAGGCCCTGAGGGAAATTATTTTCTTCAGGGCCTCCTGTGTGGAGTTAATATAAAAAAATAAAAAAAAAACTGTTTGAAAAACATTTTGTAGTAGTATGTATGTTGTATATTTTTGTGGCATCCCCCCCTTACTTCCCTTCAATGCCCCCCTCTAGCCCCTGAGGCCGTCACCACCCCCAATACCTCCAGGAGGTAACACCCCCAGGAGGTAACATCGACTATTTATCACTGATACCATACTTGAATTATTGTATCTTTTTGTTTCAGAGTATCTGTGCGCAATATTTTGCAGACGATGGAACGGAATATGTCGAAGTAGATGCCAATGTAAATTCCGGAGTCTTAGAAACACTTCTCGCATCAAAAATAATCGCTGCTCATCCACATCAAAAGAACCTTTTCAAACTATCCTTGTAGCTAATCCCTACCGGTCTACAATATGTGTTTTTTTATGCGTGTACAGTGGTGGACTGTGACCTCTGATTTGCAGTTATGCGGGAACTCCGGGAGACGCGTTTTACAGCCTTTGTGTGGTATGGACGGCATTCTAGAAATTTTAGATAAACATATATAATTGATTTCATTTGATTGCGCATGATCAAATTCTCTCGTGTATCGTTAACCTGCCCGCTTTGCATGTATTAAGATCAATATTCTACCAGCATACAAAGTTCCAAGCAATAAGATTTATAGCTGTGAAAATTTATATTAAATTTTTAGCACTTCAGAATCTTTTCCTTTTGTTAATGTATATAATTAACTGTACGAGTCACTGAAAAGACAAACCGATACAAGTGTGTTGTGGACATGTCTGTGTGTCCGAAGTAAGGTAAATTTGTCCACACTTCTGATGAAATTGATGACACATTTTAAAATATTTAAATTCTTTCTTTACCCAGGTTTAGGACCAATCATATGTAATTTTAATTGTTACAAAAGCTCCTGGCAGCGAATGTGTTAACAGAATATCAACTTTTTTTGCCCGTCGTGAAGACTAGGAGTCGAAAGGTGTTAAATAAAACTCTCTTAATTTTTCCTCTTTTCATACTTGGAGAATCCATGTTAACGTCATTTTAATCTAATCTCAATGAACTAACTCGCCCACTGTCTTTTCTACATGAGATCATCTCTACTCTCCAATAAGATACTAGGCCAAGTGACTCGGCCAAGCATTCGGCAAGTGTAATTCTGCCTTTAGGATTTTCTGACAGTGAGTCGTCTATGTAGGTTGTAGGTATCTGTGAAAATGTACAAAAATAAAATATATATTCCACAACCAAATATGTTTTATTATATTTCCTTTATGTTAGTTGGATTCATTATAGTGATAAAATATTTTTTAAAAGTCTGGAATTGACTCAATTTTTTAAATCATAAAATTAATGAAATCAAAAAATTAACTTTTTTAAGTATATAGTGTTAGTAAGCAGAGGCGTAAAATTAACATTGATGATTAAAAAATGTACGTACATTATTAGTTCTCGCTTTCACCACAGCCAAGATCTCGGTGGCTAACACAGAATGATAATTTGGCCTGTGGAAACACACTTCTTAATATAACGTGAGTATTTTATTTCATTTAAAAATAAGGCTTTTTGTCTGAAGATCTTCGAGATACATCATCAGTGTAAGTCCAAAAGTGAGGAAGAACCATCTATAAAAATGTTCAGAAGGAAAAAAATCTATCTAGGGATACACGCGCTCTTGCTTGCTTATGTACTGGGGAAGGTTCATTCATGGTATTGACTTTGACTGACTAAAAGCAGTCTTGAAAAATTTGAAAGCACCGATCAATGTGACATAGCGATGAGTCGTTCATGAACGAGCCGCACAATTGAACTAGCTCTTTTTGATGAGCCATTTCATACGACTCCCGGTAAACCGTACCATAGCTCAATTGAACGGTCACTCTTTCCTGTCTGGAAATATTTTAGAAAAAAAGTGACATTAAAATTATCCAAGTATTAATTGTCATTATATACTCAGAGACGTGACGGTGTCTGACAGTCTGATATTTGGACTTGGACTTATATACCTACATCCAGGGCCGGCTCCGAGCTAAACGGCGCCTGGCGCTAAAAAACCTCAAGGGCGCTGCGTAAGGTGTTGGGTATTATCAGCGCCTTGGCTCCTTGACGCCTAACTACCTAGCATCTTATTTTTCTCGTGGTTCGAACGGCGTACCGGTTCTAAGAATCGTACAATCGTTCACATGCTCACGCTCCATATCGGTGGAGTCGCGTAGCGGGGGAGCCGTGTGGGTGTGTCGTATCGGGTGAGCACAGTATTCTCATTGCGCATACGCTCTGATCTCACGGCTCCCGTTCAATTGAGTCGACTCTTTGAGCCGTACGTTAATATAGAGCTGGTACCATCACCAATGAGGCTGGCCTGTGGTGTTAAAAGAAAGCAACATTTTTTGGCTCATATGCAACATAAAACTTGCTTAATTTTTAAAGAAACATCTAATAAAACTATTTTTATTTATTTCCAGGTTTGATCACCGTGATAAACATCAGCAGCGTAAAGTTATATGTGAAATTACAAAACATATTCGCAACCTGCAAAGTGTTTGCTTGTATTGTAGTCATCATCGGAGGAATATATGAACTCTCCATTGGTTAGTACATAATATAACTACATGTTAATTTTACTTGCATTCTTTCAAATTAAAGTCTTTGTCAAACCATATAAAACATCAAACTGTTTTACAAAAAAATTAGGGAATGTTCACTAAGTTTTCAATAATTAGTATCTATGATATTTGAGATCTTTCCGTCACTCTGCATAGATGGCTCTGGTGACAGAGTATGAACCTTAGCCTCCTGGTTCTCCAAAACACTTGTCACCATTATATTCATTCAAGTGATTGGTGTCATATAAATACAGGGTTTTCCAATAAGAGGTGTTATTTTGATATTCAATCGTAAAAGATCAATGGTTTCGTTTGTTGAAAGTAAACGTTGTCCAGATCAATACCATCTAATTCCGGCCATAAAAAATCATTAATCATCTCTCGATAGCGCAATCCATTCACCGTAACTGTTGCTCCAGCCTCATTTTCGAAAAAGTAAGGTCCAATGACTCCGCCGGACCATAAACCGCACCAAACAGTCACACGTTGAGGATAGAGAGGCTTTTCAACAATAACTCTTGGGTTTTCCGAACCCCAGATGCGACAATTTTGCTTGTTGACGAAGCCACCGAGGTGGAAATGGGCCTCATCACTCAAGATGATTTGCATTTGATTCACTCAAGTGAATTTTAATAATTTCAATGCGTTGTTGAAGCGTGTATCGTTCCATTTTTATTAATGGCGTAGTTTCTACTTGTCAAATGTCAAAAAATGACAGCCTCAAAAGTAACATCTACCGAAATAGCGGGCTATTCAAAATAACACCTCTTATCGGAAAACCCTGTATATGCATTTACCATATTATTTAATTAATAGCATTCTTCAAAGTATTTATATTGAAACATATAAAACTGCTTACTACAGTTTAAAGACAATGAATCCACCTAGATTTCACCGTTAATCCCATATTTTTAGGTTATATAAATTTGGTACATTATCATGTATTGTTTGATAGTGCTTTCACACAAACAAAGTATTGAATTCCATAAGTCTAAAGTTAAACTTTAGGGCGCACAGTTTACATCCGCGCTGTGCAAGCGGGTTCGCTACAGAGCATTGGACCATTATGGCAAGCGATTGCTCAAAACATTTTTCCAAACTTGGCATAACATGCCAAAAATCACTCGAGTGGATAAGGAGTATTTCAGTCTAATAAGAAGACAACGTGCTTGTTGTGAATGAGTTTTACTTCAACCAGATTCATCACAAAAGTATTATTTTTTAATGATAAACTAATGTTTATAAGACAAGGTTTTTTATGCATAGCACAAAGGATAACAAATTATTATAAGCAATAATTAGTCGACTGAAATATTCATACAAATTAAAAATATCTCCCAAGTTAAAATTGAACCCGCACCTTCTGATAAATAAAGTTGGTTGTTTACAGGTGAAAAAATATAATAAGCAGTAATTGTTGATTTGTACATATTGAATTATTTGGCAGGTTTGGAATAAGCCGACGTAGCTCATTGGTCCAGAGCACCTGACCGGACATCAGAAGGTGCGGGTTCAATTCCTGTCGGCGGCATTTATTTTTACTCGGGAGATATTTTCAATTTGTAATATTTCAGGCGACTAATTGTTGCTTATAATAATTTTTTATCACAACAGTATATTAACTTCCAATCATCCAATCATCCAATCATAATCCAAAGTTATTTTGACTGAAACGGGCCAAAATAACTTTGGCGTAAAAATAAACATGTTGTTTAGGGTTTAAATTATTCAAAGATATCGTCCACAAATTATGGCCGCTTGGAGGGAATGGGTGGTATGGGGTTTTTTTTTTTTTTTTTTTTTTTTTTTTTTTTTTTTTTTTTTTTTTTTTTTTTTTTTTTTTTATAGTCGGAGGCGGTTTACTTACGTTCCCCGCAAGCACTTAGGCCATAGGCCCATTGTACTATCTCCCATTTTACCTCATTCCCTTGCCAGTAACCCGGTCCCTTTTATGAAGTTCACCAGGGCTGTCATTGGATATGTGGCGATGTCTTCTGGTTCCACACTGTGTCTTCCCAGGTATCTGAGCCTTATTCCCAGCAGAGCGGGACATTGGCACCATAGGTGAATTGGAGTCTCTTCCTCCTCTTCACATTTCCTACAGATGTTGGTGTTTTCCACTCCCAACAGTTGCATGTGTCTCCTGAGATGGCAGTGTCCCGTTAATAGTCCTACCAGTTCCCTCAGTGAGTTTCTGTCCATATCGAGTAGTTGCCTGGTTCGGTTAGGGTCCGGTCCGTTTATGAGTACTTTAGATTGCCTCATTCCGGGTGCCTTCTTCCATTCCTTCCAGTGTTGGGATTTGACCCACCTCTTGATATGTAGTTTGGTGTGGCAAGCTGCTACTCCTACGGCCGGCTCAGATCCCGCAAGTGGTGCTTTCGCCCCTTTCCTTGCTAGTTTTTCCTTGTACCTTTATGTCCTGGTACCCAGAGCAGGGTTACTTTATTGATGGTCGCCAGTTCTATTAGGATAGTCCTGCATTCCATCACCAGTCTGGAGTCGCATCGGTTACTTTCTGTGGTGATCTGCCGTGTCGATCACTCAGATAAGATGTAAATAATAGTCGTTTGGATACTCCATACTATTTGGTTTATTTAGTGTTATTACTAATGTACAGTATTCGAGATGTTGTTGTTAAGAGAGGACGAGTTACAACAGACACGCCTTTTTATACGTCTCGGTCATGCTGTCTCACTCAGATATGCCTGTCTCTTTCATACCGACAGACATACGTTCACCACATCCCTCCACACTTAAATCAGCAGACAGTAACACAACATGATTATCATAATAATAATTATAAAACATACATACACATATTTAATTATTATTTTACAACATTTTCTTTTTTATTTATAACCATGTTGATTCGGAGAGTTGACTGCTGCTTATTTTGATTTCTCTGTCCTTGGTCGAAGGCGCTCCTTCCAGTTCCCCGACGTTGACGCCACGGGTTCACTGGAGCTGGAAGGAAAAAGAGGGTCACCCATTAGATTGTCATCCGAAACAAAGTCGGAGACATCGTACTCATCGAACGATAGCCTCCTCGTCTCAGACTCAGGGATTAAAATACTAGGGTTCTTTTCCCATGATACACACAGTTTGGATAATTGATCAAAATGTCTTTTCCAGTACATGATTTTATCATTCAATTTAACCTCAATTAAATATAGTTTATTTCCCAAACGTTTATGTACTTTCCCTGGTACCCACTTATCATTGTTTTGGTCTCTAAAATCCCTAACCATAACTTTCTGATTAATCTTAAAATTCGTAGATACTTTGTTATTCCTTTTATAATAGAATTTCTGATTTTCCTGACATTTTGACATTTTCATTTTGGTATCTTTATCAATCACATTTTCCTTTACCTTCCCCCCTCTAGGTATAAAATTATTCAAATTTGACCTTAACCTTCTACCAAACATTACAACTGCTGGCTCTAACCCTGTTGTACAGTGTGGTGCATTCCTATAATCTATGAGAAAACATTCTAACTTCTCATTATAACCTGACTGAAATTTTTTTTCTAACAATATTTTCTTTAAAAAATTTTTACACGTTTTGACTGCATTCTCTGCCAATCCATTTGATTGAGGATGATTTATAGGTGTTGTTAAATGTTTAATGCCATTTCTCTCGCAAAACTGTTTAAAGTCTGCTGACATGAATGCTGCTCCATTATCAGAAACTAAGGTTTGTACACTACCGAAATAACTGAATAATCTCTTTAAGATTTTAATGGTATTATCTGAGTTAGGTGAATTTACTTCCACGCAATCCAACCATTTTGAGGTTGAATCTATGATTACCAAAAAATATTTATTTCCGATAGGCCCTACGTAATCTATATGAACCCTACTCCAAATTTCTTCCGTTATCGGCCATGGAGTTAACTCACTCTTGGGTTGTGATGGTTGAATTTCCGCACAAATTCCGCACTCTCTAACTAAAAATTCAATTTGACTGTCAATCCCTGGCCACCAAAAATAGCCTCTAGCTAGCCCTTTCATCTTGGCAATCCCTAGATGAGATCTATGCAATAAGCTTAATATCTTATCCCTTAAACTTATTGGAATTACTAACCTATGGTTCCAGAAAATACAATCATCAATTATTGATAAATCGTTCCTTTTTATCCAATAAATCCATTTGCAATCATCCTTATTGACTTTATTTGGCCACCCTGTTCTAAGATAATTTTTTATCTCTAATAATAATTTATCCGTATTAGATTCTGCTTTAACTTCCTCAACATCTATTGGCATCTCGCTATTATTTTTGAATAAACACAAAATTCTTGAATCAAAGTTATTATTTTCCTCAACAGGATCTCCTACAGGTACGCGAGATAAGTAATCCGAACAATTTAATGTTGATTTTACGTATTGAACTTTATAATTGAAAGATGAGAGAATTACACCATAACGTTGTAATCTATTACAAGTTAAAACAGGAATTCCTTTTTTTTCACCAAAAATTCTACATAAAGGTTCATTATCTATTTCTAGAATGAATTCTCTTCCGTAAATGTACTCGAAAAACTTCTTAAAAGCAAACACAATTGCACAAGCCTCGAGGTCTAAAATTGAATATTTCTTTTCCGCTTCTGTCAGTTTACGAGAAACAAAAGAAATAGGTCTTTGTAAATTATTTTCATACACATGTAACAATGTTGCACCCAAACCTTTCGTTGAGGCGTCCGTAACTACCTTCAAAGTAACATTTGGATCGTAATGTGCTAACACTCGATTATCACATAAAATTAATTTTATTTTATTAAAAACTTTTACGCAATCTTGATTAAAATCAAAATTCGTATTTTTTTTCAATAATTTGTGCAAAGGATCTAATAACATAGACATATTTGGCACAAAAGATCGGTAAAAATTTACCATTCCTAAAAAACTGCGTAGCTCTGATAAATCTTTTGGTTGCGCGACTTTACTAATTGCGTTCGTTTTATCTTCCATAGGTTTAATCCCTTCCTTCGAGATTTCAAACCCTAAGAAACATACCGATGAAGCGTTAAAATTGCACTTTTGAATATTTACGCACAAACCGCAATCTTTTAACCTATT
This sequence comes from Hesperophylax magnus, assembly GCA_026573805.1. Taxonomy (NCBI): domain Eukaryota; kingdom Metazoa; phylum Arthropoda; class Insecta; order Trichoptera; family Limnephilidae; genus Hesperophylax; species Hesperophylax magnus. The sequence continues at coordinate 5,283,914 of JAIUSX010000007.1, read as the reverse complement.
AAGAACTGCATTTAAATTAGCATTATGTTCCTCTATCGTTTCTCCTGTAACCATAATATCATCCAGGAAAACCGCTGTTTTCTTCAAACCTTGTAGACATGAAGCTATAGTTCTACAAAATATTGCCGGTGCACTGTTAATCCCAAACACTAGCCTAGTGAATTTAAATAATCCTAAATGTGTAGAAATCGTAGTATATTCCATACTTTCTTCGTCTAGTTCCAACTGTAAATAAGCTTGACGTAAATCAATTTTTGAAAATATTATTCCGCCCGAAATTTGTGATAATAAAACTTCTATCTTCGGCATGGGATATTTGTCAACAATCAATTGTGGGTTCACAGTACATTTATAATCCCCGCAAATTCTAATGCTTCCATCGCTTTTAACTACGGGCACGATAGGAGATGCAAACTTGCTATAACTAATCGGAACTAAAATTCCCTCTTCCTGTAAACGGTTCAATTCCGTTTCAACTTTCGCTTTCAAAGCGAAAGGAATACTTCTCGGATTGCAGAATTTCGGTTCTGCATTTTCTTTCAATTTTAAATGAACTTTAAATTTATTGAATCTACCTAGTTTACTTGAAAATACCTCCGGATATTTACGCACTAACGTATCGACACTATTATTGTTTACGTCGTGAATATTATGCGTGAGTATTTCACTTTTCAACTGTGAAGAAACCGTCTCGAAACCCGTAAAACCAATGTTAAATTCTTTTACGAAGTCTCTACCTAGCACAGTGGTTGAACCATCCTTTACAACACAAAATTCCATTATTTTAGTAATACCATTGAAATTAATTGACAAAATTAAACATCCAAGTAACTGTAACTTACAATTATTGTAACCCTTCAGGGTTAAATTCTTCGGCTTCAATTGTACATCTTTAAAATGTTCCCAATAATCTTTATCCGATAGGATCGATATTCCTGCACCCGTGTCAAATAATCCTTTTATGATGATACCGTTATTAACTTTTAACGATAAATAAATGGGATCGGTATTTCTTGTTAACCTTGAATTTATTTCACTTGAATTCACAAACACAGATGAAACTTCCTCCCGTTTTTTTTCGCGACAATTTTTACTAAAATGTCCCTTGTTTTTGCAATTAAAACACGTCACGTTTTTTAATCTACAATTACTGGAATCATGATTATTTAAATTACAATATTTGCACTTCAACTGTTGTATACGTTCTACTGATTTCTTTCTGGGAATTGTAACATTTTTGTCTTTCGCCCGCGCCGGTGAAGTAGAATAATTCCTACCTGCACTACTATTAAAATTTTTCTTACTTCTAGAAATGAGCCCGACACTCTCGGATTTAATACACGTAATATTTTTATGAAATGAATCCATTCCCGATGCGCACTCTAATGTACTTTTTAAAGTCAGCTTCTCTGCATCTAAAAACATTTTTTCTTTAATACGACCTTCTAATAAACCAGTCACAAAAATATCTTTTAAGTTTTCTTCCAGTCTGCTTTCAAATTTGCAGAATCTTGTTAGACAACGTAACCTAGCTATATAATCATTTATAGATTCCCCAACTTTTTGTTTCGCCGCAAAAAAATTTCCACGTTCCTTAAACACATTCTTTGAAACACCAATGTGGTTTCCTAATAACAAAAATATATTTTCAACCGATAATTCTGTTATTTTTTTTGGAAAACATAAATCTATCAGTAGATTAATCGTGTCTGTGTGTAGGTGGGATATTAAAACCGCCCTCTTTTTATCCTCGGATTTAAATTTGTCATCATTGACGAGGATCAACTGCTCAAACTGTAGCACGAACGTCTCCAGCCCGTCCCTAAGGTGACAAAACCTGGGTAAACCCACTCCCTCCATTTCCACACAGATTACCAATAATCAGAAAAAACAACAACAAACAGCACTCAACTCACGAATCTGATGATTGATGCTGCCGCCGATCGCCGCCCTTCCGCGTCCGACCGTCTTCTGGCTCCGTCCGGATTCCTGGTCGTCCTTCTCGTCCGGTCACCACCGCCACGCCTTCCCGTGTCGGGTCCCCGTACAAGCTGCCTGGATCCGTTTTTCATCCGGTTTCTCGGCTGCTGATTCCTTGAGCTCAGCGCCTTGAATCTCCTCACCAGTTCCTTGCCTTGATGCTCCTTCAATGTCCGATACTGTCCGTGAAGCTGCCCCCAAATTATTTTATTTTTTATGCGACAATAATCCCTTCCGCGGTGCTCGGTGGGATTATAACCAAACTATGGTTCTTTCAGCTGCGCCTACTGTGGTTCTTCCTCCAGGAAGAATTTAATGGCTGATCAGCTTCCTTTTTCGGCTGCTCCAACTGTAGTTCTTCCTCCAGGAAGAATTTAATAGCTGTTCAGATTCCTTTTTCGGCTGCTCCAACTGTAGTTCTTTCAGCTGCGGCTACGGTTCTTCCTCCAGGAAGAATTTTGCGGCCGTTCAGCTTCCTTTTTCGGCTGCGCCAACTGTGGTGATCTGCCGTGTCGATCACTCAGATAAGATGTAAATAATAGTCGTTTGGATACTCCATACTATTTGGTTTATTTAGTGTTATTACTAATGTACAGTATTCGAGATGTTGTTGTTAAGAGAGGACGAGTTACAACAGACACGCCTTTTTATACGTCTCGGTCATGCTGTCTCACTCAGATATGCCTGTCTCTTTCATACCGACAGACATACGTTCACCACACTTTCCAGTGCCATTAAGGCCGCCTGGCTATCCGAACATATGTTTATGTTCTTATTTCTGTACCCGATATTCATATTCTCCTGTGCGCAGGCTAAGATGGCTTTCATCTCAGCTTGAAACACAGTGCAGTGCATTCCTAGAAGTATACTGAGTTCCCTCTTAGATCCCTGTAGACAGACCCCGGCCCCTGTTCCTTCCTCCATCTTGGACCCGTCTGTGAACCAGATTAGTTCCTGTTTGGAGTTTGGACCTGGGACCGAGTCCCATTCCTCCCTTGTGGGGTACGTCACTTTAAACAGCTGTCCGAAGAAGTATTCGGCTTGCTTGCCGTCCTGCTTCATCCCAGCCGTCGGACTAATTGCCCTCAGTCTTATTCCTATCTCCGTGTGACTGTTTCTGGGCAACTCTCCTCTCCATTGGCCATTGCAATGTAACCTGTAGGCTGCCGCCATCGCCGCCCCCTCTATTTCTATGTTTAGTGGGGGTAGGTTCAGCAGCACTCCCATGGCTAGTATTGGAGTGGTTCTCATGGCTCCTGTGATGCTTCTGCATGCAAGTCCCTGTATGTGATTGAGTGTGACCATCACTGTTTTCAGTGTTGTTCTCCTCCACCAGACCAGGGCTGCGTGCATGATCCTTGGTTTTACAACGGCTGTGTAAAGCCATTGCATCATTTTAGGTTTCAGACCCCACGTTCTGCCGCAGATTCGCCTAGTTGCCCACATCAGAGCACAGGCCTTTCTGCCTACAGTTTCCACCTGGTTTTTCCAGCTCAGTTTGGCATCTATGATGACTCCGAGGTACTTAACCGTGTCAGAGGGTTCTAATTCCTTTCCATAGAAGGATGGATTGCTCCATCCTTCTAGTTTCCTTTTACGCGTAAAGATTACTAGTTCTGTCTTGTCTGGGTTGACTGACAGTCCTGTTTCTTCACACCATTCTTCCACTGTTGCCAGTGTTGACTGTATAAGGCCTCGGGTTGTGTCTGCATCCCAACACCTTATTATGGTTGCAATGTCATCCGCATACCCTTGCGTATATAGGCCCCTGTTGTTGAGTTTCCGGATGAGGTTGTCCACCACCAGGCTCCACAGCAAGGGTGATAAGACCCCTCCCTGTGGACACCCCCGTGTCACCAGCACTTTGGTGCTTACCTCACCCCTTGTCACCGTAAGTATCCGGCCTGAGAGCATGTTCCTCAGCCACCTTCTGGTGGTTTTGTCGAGTCCATGTCTTTCTGCCGCTTCATCAATGGATTTAATAGTGGTGCAGTTAAATGCTCCCTCTATATCCAGGAATAGCCCTACCGCCAGTTCCCCAGTCGCTTGTGCCTGCTCTAGTTTGTACACCAACCTGTGCAGTGCCGCGTCGACTGACTTACCTGCTTGGTAAGCAAACTGTAACTCGTGGAGGGGCTTCTCTTTCAGTGCCCCGTCCCTTATGTGTCTGTCCATTAGCCTCTCCATTGTCTTCAAAAGAAATGAGGTGAGGCTAATTGGGCGGAATGCACCTGGTTGGTCGTAGTCAGCTCTCCCCGGTTTGGGTATGAACACTACCCTTGTCTTCCGCCATGGTATGGGGATGTATCCGAGGGCACAGCATGCCCTCAGGATCTTCGTCACCGGAAGTAGGATTGTATCTAGGCCCCTCTGTAGAAGTGCCGGAAAGATTCCATCCTCTCCTGCGCTTTTAAAAGGGTCAAACCCTCTGATTGCCCATTTAACTCTGGAGGGAGTAACTATTTTAGTCGCAGTGTCCCAGTCCTTACCTTCCCGTGTAACTCGGGCTGGTGGTGGACCGGTATCATCTGCTTCTAACTTTTTGTAGCCGGGAAAATGTTTCCCCAGCAGTACCTCCAACTCCTCCTCCCAACTGTTGGTATATCCTCCATCAGCTTTTTTGAATGGGCCTTTTGCTGCCCCTGGGTCTTTTGCAAGAATTTTTTGGATTCTTGCAGTCTGTGGGATGGTTTCCACCTCCCCACAGTATTTCTCCCAGGAGCATGTTTTGGCTTTCTGGATTGCCACCTTGTACTCTTTCTGGTATTGCTTGTGGGCATCCCAGTTTCCTGACTTGAAAGCTTGCCTTACTATTTTCCGTAGCTCCTGCAGTCTTCTGCTCCACCACGGTGTTTTGTCCCTGGTACTTGTCTTCAGAGGGCAGCTATTTTCGTATGCCCTTATCATTGAGTCCCTCAGTACTTCTACTGCGTCCTCAATTTCTTCGGGGCAGCCGTATTTAGCTGGGAATCTTATCATTCCTATATTTAGTTCCTCCGAGTATCTAGTCCAGTCAGTTGCTTTTGGGTTCCTATATGTATCGGTCCCCGTTTTGCTTGTTTCTCCTTCTAGTTTAAATTCTATGTGTCGGTGGTCCGACAGGGATGGTTCGTCCGATACTCTCCATCCTGAGACTCTTAATGTTCCTAGGGTCAGGTATATCACCTCCTGTCTGTTACTTATAACGAAGGTGGGTTCTCTACCTCTATTAAGAATCTCAAGGTTCACTGTCATCAGGTATTCCAGGAGGTCCTGTCCTCGTTTGTTGATGTCCGTACTCCCCCACACAGTGTGGTGCGAGTTAGCATCTGCTCCGAGTATCAGTTCCCTACCCTTCTCCCTGCAGTCCTGGACGAGTCTCGTTATTTCCCTTGAGGGTGGTGGTTCCACAGAGTCATAGGGCATGTATGCTGATGCCACAACTACTTCCCTGCTTCTTTGGTCCAGCGTGACCTGTAGCTTCACAGCCACTAAGTCCCTACTGTAGTGTTCGGGTAGCAGTGTGCCAGGTATCCCTCTGATGAGAATACAGGCCCTGGGTCTGTCCCCCGACTCGTTATAATAGATTAGACCTTGGTTCATGTTTAGTCCTCTGACCTTCCCCCTATAAGTCCAGGGTTCTTGGATCAGGGCGACGTCCACACTGTCCCGAGTGACTCTACTGCTAAGCACTGCAGTCGCTGCCGGACTGCGGTGCAAGTTTATTTGAATGAACTGTAAGTTTTTAGCCATTACTGCCTAATCCTTAAGTCATTCCTCCTATTTACGCTCCTCGGTGTTAGGAGAGCGCACCGTGAAAGTGGCCTTCCTTATCCCGACATGCGCCGTCATCCCCATCTCCCTCAGCACCTTCACACTTTCCTCGTCCACACTCATGATCAGGCGATACATGTTCTTATCCCTGATCGAGTCGTGGACGATCCATTTTTTTGTGTGTAGCCGGGGAGTCTGGTTCTCCAGCAGTTGTAGCAACCTCTCGGTGCTTACTGCTCCATTTTCGGGGATTACTGCCATAACCTTTACGTACTTTGGCAGTTCCTGCAACCCCACCACCTCCAGGTCGCAGCCCTGCCATTTCCGTATGGTCGGCACCATCTCCCTCAGCCATGTCTCTGACTCCTTGTCGGAGCAGGTCATTTTCAGGACGCCCCTCTGAGTGAAGCATTCGTCGAATCTGGGTTTGAACTGCCCCTTTGGGATGCTCAAAATCAGATCCGCGGCCGCCTCACTCACGAGGGCCTCCTGCTCTTTTGTAAATTCTTCCTCTCTGTTTCTATGGACAACAGCCACTCGAATTTTATTTCCAGCGGCTTCCGCATAGGTAGCAGAGGTAAGAATTCCTCGGGGCTTTTTCCTGGCATTTCCCGGTGAAAGCCCCAAGGGTTTAGGTTCTGGTGAGGTTCTTCTCCTCTTCCCAGCCTTCTTTTCCCCGGACGTTCCAGGTTGTTCCCGGTTACCTTGTGCGGTCCCCGTTAGCTTCCGGTCTGTCCCTGGTTTGCTGGTTCCGGCCTTCGAGGTCCCTGGTTGTCTCCAGCGGACTTTTACAGTCCCTGGTTGTTCCTGGTTTCCTTCCTGCCGCCCCTGCTTCTCTCTTTTGAGTTTTCTCCTCGCAGCCCCACTGAGTTTCTTACTGATGTGAATTTTTTTCACATCGTCTGACAGGGACTTTACCTTGTCTTCCTCAGCGGTGGTTGTTGGAGTAAGTCTCTTCTTTAAGTCCCCCCCTCTCCGCTGGTTCCCCGAGGGCCCCAGTTGGAGTCGGGGGTTCTTAAAGAAGTTATTTTCCAGGTCCCCTGATGGTCCCTGCATTTCCACGTCTGGATCCCCTGGGGGATCCCGCCGTGTTGCGTCCGTCGGAGGTCCTTCTTTATGGTTCCCAGAGGGCCCCTCAAGGGAAGAGTCCACCAGGGTGGTCCCATCTCTCCTCTCCACTTCCTCTTGGTTCCTCAAAGGCCCCAAGAGGGATGAGTCCACCGAGGCGGCCTCAACTCCTCCTTCCACTCCCCCTAGGTTCCTTAAAGGTCCCTCGTCAGTGTTGTTTTGGTTTTTGTTTTTACAGTCCATATTTGGTCCCACGAGTATCTAGGGAAATAAAAGGTCCACCCCAGCAGAGCCCCGAATGCTGGGGTAAGGTCTGTATACTCCGAGATGCGACCTTGTGTCTCGGAGGAACCGTTCGTGACACTGTTCCCCAGTGTCATTCAGCCCTGAGCACGGTATCTCACACCTTAGCTTGGGATGGCTATTGCAGGTCGTATTTCCACTCCCTGAGCGATGGGTTCGCCGCACTCCCTACGCTTTTATATGTTTTAGTATAGTAAATTATAATATTCTAAAAAATTAAGTTTACCAGTGAAATTATGTTTAACTTAATTTTAATATTAATTTCAGGCAATATCTCCAACCTGGAAAAGGGTTTCGAAGGCTCTAAGACTGGTGCTGGTAGTATCGCCCTAGCTTTCTACAGCGGCCTGTGGGCCTATGATGGCTGGACAGCTGTTACGACCGTAACTGAAGAAATTCAAAACCCTTCCGTGTAAGTTGATTCAGCTATTTCATTGTTGTGCTCATTCCTATGAAATCTTTGGTTTTTGAGGATTTCCGAAGACTTTGCTGACCTGGACACTGGTCATGTATTTAAAAAAATGAATGGTTGATGAATGAATTCCTCCTTTATTAATCCGAAAATCAACTTGTTTCTCAGTTGGAATATCTGTAAATAGTATAAAACAAAGTTGCTATCCGCGTCTGTCTGTTTGTGCGCTTAGTTTTTCTAAACTACGCAAACGGATTTCGATAGAATTTTCATTATCATTTAGAGAATTACTTCCGAAAAGTTTAAATATATAATACAAGTATGTTATATTTATGGAAAATAGATAAAAGTCGAACAACGCCGGATACATGTCAGCTAGTTTTGTATAACGCATAAATTTAAGAGTCAGAAATTTGATTGAAATTAAAACATTTCATCAGATGAATAAAAGAGAAAGGGATGTACTAAAATTAGAGTACTGAAGAACATTACTAGATACATTTACGGACCTATTTATAAGACTAAATGTGTCCATGGATATCAAAAACCGTTAAGTCCATTGAAAGACAAACTGAGGAAACAATATAATCTGTTATTTGGAAATCTGCAATTTGTTGTGCCGGGAGACACTTTATGCATCTCTCAACTGCTCTTCACTACGGGAAAATGGCGGCCATGCCAGGACAATTCTTGTCTCTAATAGGCCGAAATGGACTTTCTTGAATTTGATATGAATCACCATAAGGATAACATATTTTTAATACAACATCTATCATTGTAGTTTGTGGACTTTACAACTTTTAATATACATTGACAATCGAAATATACATCAACACAAATGATATAATCAGACAGTATTGTTGGTGTATTTTATGAAATGATTGAAGACATAATTTGTGATATTCAAATTGAAAATTCGAATTTCTATACTGACCTAAACTTTTGATATTTCAATTAAACATTCAACGATTTTTATAAAACTGTAGTTATATGTTGTATTCTAAATATTAATAAATAACTACTGAATTTGGCTGAAGCGGTTTATTATAACATATCCGAAAAATAAATAAACAACAGAATGATTTACGAAAGGAAGGTTCGAGAATGTTTCCAAGAGCGTCACATAGGCAAAATAATTCGATCTCGATGTCAAGATTGCTGGTACTGTACTGACGATTTCGTTCACTCTGTCGCTTATATAGGTGGAAAATAAAATATTCTCGAACATTCCAATTGCTACAGTAGCAAATATTAAAAAATAAAAGAAAATCCAAGAAGCTTGTTTGGCAAAAGTCGAAACTTCTAGAATGACTTTCGAATCAAGTAGTGGCGTACCACTACAAAACTTTCTGTATTTTATTTATTTATTTATTACATTACATGTATATAGCAAAAATGGAAGATAATAATATTGCAATAACTGTATAAGTATATTAAAGATAAGTACAAGTGTTATTATGAATTGTAGGTCGATATTAGTTATATTACCCTCCACACAGCATCCCCAAAGATGACATAGGCCCTGAGGGAAATTATTTTCTTCAGGGCCTCCTGTGTGGAGTTAATATAAAAAAAAAAAAAAAAAAAAAAAAAAAGTTCCTAGCTAGACAGATTGCCCGTTCTAAGTATATCATCCACAAACCTTGTAATAAAGCCAATTTATTTTATTGAACTTAATAGTAACCGGTTAACTCAGGAAATTGGCAATTCAACACACTTTTGAAAGGTAATACATATAAAGTCATGAAGTGAAAAAAAAAATAGGTGAGGATTATAGGCCATTGTTTTTCTGTTTATAATTATATCATTTTTCAAAAGTGTTTTTGAATAAGGAGCTTTAGCGAAAAATATTATTGCTTAAAAACATATGATCAAATAGATCAAAAAAACGCTGATTATGAATATATGTATATGTTTTAGAATTAATAAATTGTCATTTAAAAAGTATTAAATGCCCTTTGATGTACCTTCTACGGCTTATCACAAGTAACTTTGCAGTCATTGTTGATTTTTGGTTTTTGGATTTGACAACCGAGTAATAATAGATCATTGCGATTCCAGTTCCATTTCTAACTGCCTACAAAGCCTATAAGAATTTGTACATTATTTTGCAATAGAGTATCTTAAATAACACAATTTAATTTATTTGTGAACGACGGGATTCAAATGCAGTAACTTAACAGACTGCCAAACTGTACCACTATTTTCCCCAGCTTTGTCTCGTTCAATCAAATTGACTTTTACTTCATTATACTTTTATACTTTTAGGCCCTTCTTCCGTAGGGATAGACATATATCCGATACTAACGTCGCAAACAACTCTGCACACGTCGCTACTGAAATCACGATACCCGCGTTGCCATTAATGATTGTTATCTGTTATCGAAACGTCAATCTAGAATGCTTTCATAACCTCAATTACAACCAAACAGTTGCAATAGCTGCCATTTTTTTAATTATCCTGTCATTCTTTCTTGACTGTTTTATACTTAGAGCATTCATCTAAAAAACACACGCATTGGTCAAATGATTGGTCATCGGGTTATGACAGATCTTACACTGCTACCTCGTCAGATCGGCTGCATGCATTACAATGAGAACAATTTTGTGCAAATTTTCCCCGCATACAGGTTGATAGAGCACATCACTGTGGTATAAAAATGTTTTTCAGGTTGTTTGAAAATCTTGATAAATATTAAATTATTTCAATTACGATATCGAAATTTGAGAAAAAAAAGGAAAGAGCCTTCTTACCTTGGGACACTTGCTTTGAGTTTCTTTTTATTAAATCTTCTTTCTGGCTTTCTTCAAACCTTTAGGAATGGAACAAAACAAGGGAAAAGGCAATCTAGGTAGGAACTGGAATGTTGGTAAAATCATAAAACTGTTTCAATATTAAACACCGCGTCTGTATGCGTGATTGCCACCAAAAGTTAATAGAATGCATTGTCATCGACAACGTGTCTGCCAAGTTTCAGCTCGATCGGATGTCGGGAAGTGGGTTAATTTCCACTTGCAAGATTTGCATTCATTCATTCACCAAGACAAAAGCGAAATTCATGTAGATGCTTTTTTGTAAATAGATGTAGAAAAAATTGACTGGAATTCCTTATTGCCACTGTCCTGAGTTGCCATGGAACTGAATAAAAATTTTAAACTATTGTTTTTTTTTTACATATTAACAGAAATATCCTAGATGCATTTTTGTAAATAGATGTAGACAAAATTGACTGGAATTCCTTATTTCCACTGTCCTGAGTTGCCATGGAACTGAATAAAAATTTTAAACTATTGTTTTTTTTACATATTAACAGAAATATCCCGAGAAGTATCATAATTGCAGTGCCGACCATCACCGCGCTCTACGTGTTCATGAACATAGCTTACATGACGGTGCTGAGTGTGCCAGAAATGATGGCATCATCTGCTGTCGCTATGTCCTTCGGAGGGAAGGCGCTGGGTCCCTTCGTATACCTGATACCTTTCGGTGTTGCCATAGCCACGTTCGGATGTGCTCTGAGTCTGCAGTTTGGTGTTACCAGGTAATAAAAATGAAATTATTTACTGTTGTATTATGACTGAACAGCATGGCAGCATTAATTATTTGATTTGACCACAAATTATACCATTAATCTGCCAGTAGTGATGCGAAATTGAATTATGTACATGGTTGGTGACGCCGGTCTCTGAACTGTTATTTTCAAGTTTATTTTTTTCCGATAATATATAACTTCTGTGAATATAGGAAATTTATTTAGAAAAGTCATCACTCTTACTTCTCACCATCACCGCGGAGACTGCGCACAGTGGCGTTCACTAGCCGTAACTGCGCCGACACCTCGAAGGTGCTGAGCTGATTCGGTGATGTACCTGCGTCACATTGTCGGCTGGTTGACGGCGAGGCAATGCTGATCCGAGCTGATATTTGTGCGATAACGAATAATCTTGATTCATGCTTACATATTCCGTATACATAGTGAATTTCCATTATCTCAATTAGGCGCATACAGTTGCGGCTGTGCAATATGTATATAGGTGGTTGGAACTTGTTGGGAAGTAAGAGCTTTATAGATGCACGCACAGATGGTAGTGCATAGAGCTTGCGTGGAAGTCTGCAAGATGGAGCCAGTGGCCAGTAGTCGCCAGGGCCAGTGGTAAGGCTCTCAGAGAAACTTACTGTTTCAGATTCCAATTAACAAGCTACTAGTTAGGTCGACTATCGAGTCACCTTTATAATACGCGGAGTATTGATAAATCCCTGATTAATCTGAAGGAACCACTTATTTATTAACTCCTTCCAAGACGAGTTGGAGAACTTTTTGTACGAACACAACAGAACTGTTTTATATAATATTGTTTGTTTGGTTTTTATCAGGTTATGCTATGTTGCTGGTAAAGATGGACACACTATTGAAGTATTCTCATTTGTTCACATGAGGAGATTCACTCCAGCGGCAGCAGTTGCTTTCCAGGTATGTAACTTTATCCTCACATATAAATCCACATTTTTAAAACACAGAAAGAGGTCTCAGTAAATGTTTGTGAAAAACAAATATTACACGTAACTAACTGATCGATTGCCATTTCTGATGAACAGACGCATTGTAAGCATGAGACGGTCACGAGCGGAACACCCAATCACAGTTGATGAGAACGGGTTGTTTCTTCAACTCGTTTTTGCGTAAGTCGGCTCGTATATGGAATATATGCACCTCACAACTCTGCCCAACCGGATGGCGATATAGTTACACCGTTAAGACAGGGGCGCTCTTGTGAGGTGTCCCATAAAAATAAAATAAAAACGTGAATGTCACGAAAAACATTTTCACTCTTTATAACCCTTATTTCAAAAAGCATGTTTTATTTTATTTTGTGAAGTTAAGATACATATGTTAAAATGTTTTCTGATAATTTTATGAAGAACTTAATTTGCCACATTATACAATAAAACGAAATCCGTAAAGGGGTTCAGAAGTAGGAGATTTTACATTTTAGCAGTTTTTATAGGCCTGATACTTTTCTTATTTTTAATGATAAACAAATGTTTATAAGACAAGGTTTTATGCATAATATAATAATTATGAAAAATCTCCCTAGTGGGAAATTTAGCACTAACAAAGCCTCTCCTACAAAAATAAAGTTGGTTGTTTACAGGTGTAAAAATTATAATAAGCAGTAATTGTTGATTGAGGTACTAGTACATATACATACATACACAGTGAATTATTTGGCGGGTTGGAAATTAGCCGACATAGCTCAGTGGTTCAGAGCACCTGACCGGACATCAGACAGTACGGGTTCAATTCCCGTAGGCATTTATTTTTACTCGGGAGATTTTTCAATTTGTATTGATATTTCACTCGACTAATTATTGCTTATAATTATTTCTGATACTTTTCTTTCTTTCTGGGTTACAAAAAGAGTTTTTACTTGTAGTATTTAATTACAGCACCTAAAATATTTCTAAGCAATCAAATATTCAAAACAAAATAACCATGATTTTTCATTACTTCTCAGTGCTTCGCCTTAATAATAAATTCTTAAGAATATGTTAGAATGTATGTACATCAATTATCTAGACACTTGTAAACATCATTTACATTAAAATATTAACATTTCTTTCAGGGCGTGGTTGCGTTTCTGTTCATCATAGTAGGAAATATTCACCAGCTGATTGATTTTGCATCTTTCTTGATCTGGATATTCTACGGAGGTGCGATGGTAGCCCTGCTGGTCATGAGGAAAACCCACGCTAATCTCCCCCGTCCCTATAAAGTGCCCCTGGTGGTGCCCTACTTTGTGCTGTCGGTGGCCATCTTCCTCTCCGTTGTACCGATTGTGGGTGATCCTTCGGTCAAATATCTGTTTGCGATTGCGTTTATCTTGCTGGGAGTTGCCGTTTACACTTATTTCATCTACTACAAGAAGAGGCCAAGGGTGATGGGTGAGTTTTGTTCATTATTTACTAGTAATTCTGTGAACAGTAAACGTCACGTGTAATATTTGTAAGTATGAACTTAAATACCTACCTAATTAATTATTATACATGACGATTTTACATTTGAAAAACTAATATTTACTGAACCATTAACCAGTTGAGTTAAAGATTGACATAAAATTAGGAGATTAAATATATACCACGCAATCAGATGTAAGAAAAAGTCGCGGTAGCTCTAGGAAGATATGCAATAGTCAAGCGAAACAAATACTTGAGCCGGAACCAAGGAGGAGTGGACTCCTCCGTCATGGGGCCTACAGGGAACCAAGGAGGAGCGGAAAGGAGAGACTAAGCCCTCTTCCATCGTGGGGCCTTTAGGAAACCAAGGAGGAGAGGTAAAGTCCTCTTCCATCGTGGGGCCTTTAGGGAACCAGGGAGGAGTGGAGAGGAGAGGTAAAGTCCTCTTCCATCGTGGGGCCTTTAGGGAACCAGGGAGGAGTGGAGAGGAGAGGTAAAGTCCTCTTCCATCGTGGGGCCTTTAGGAAACCAAGGAGGAGTGAAGAGGAGAGGTAAAGTCCTCTTCCATCGTGGGGCCTTTAGGGAACCGAGGAGTGGAGCGGAGAGACAAAGTCCTCTTCCCTCGTAGGACCTTCAGGGAACCAAGGAGGAGTGGAGATGAGAGCTGAGGCCACCTCCATAAACTCTTCTCTTGTGGGGCCTTCAGGGAACCAAGGAGAAGTGGACTGGAGAGATGAGGCCCTCTTCCCTAATAGGACTTTTAGGGAACCAAGGAGTAGTGAAGAGGAGAGGTGAGGCAACTTCCGTGAACTCTTCCCTTGTGGGGCCTTCAGGGAACCATAGGGGAGTGGAGAGGAGAGATGAGGCTCTCTTCCCTTGTTGGGCCTTCAGAGAGCCAAAGGGGATTGGAAAGGAGAGATGAGACCTGGCAAGACACATTGTGAAACCAGAAGACATAGCCACATATACAATGACAACCCTGGTGAACTTTATAAAAGGGACTCAGTGACTGTTAAAGGAATGAGGTAAAATGGGAGATAGCACAATGGGCCTATGGCCTAAGTGCTCACGGGAACTATAAACCGTTTCCGCTGCGTGGACATAAATCATCTCCGGCCCACCCCTGCAGAAAAATAATGTGTTGATTAGTTAGTCTAATTATTTCTTTTATTTGTGCGTGTACGTAACTTGTAAATATACATATTGCTTGTACCTAAATTGCATACAGTTGGCAATACTTTCGCAGAAATCGTAGATGCGTTTAACTGCACGGAATATAGTTACAAGAAGGCTATAATACATACCTGTTTAATAATAATACTAAATGATGTTAGCATTTTACTTCATGATTACTAATTCCACAAAATTATTATGCATGTTTCTAAAAGCCCGTATGGGCGTATAATATAAATAAATATAAAATGAATTTTCTTTTTGTGTTTCAGATTCAATTACCAGAGGAACTCAGGCTCTATTTGAAGTGGTTCCGCCATCCTCGCACAGTGAATAAACTAGGAATTACACTTAAACTATTGAAATTAAAAATTAGATGCTCTATAGATAAAACAATCTATCAAACACAAACTTTGATAAACAATAACATAATTACATATTATAATAACTCTGTTTGAAAAGGAATACTCAAAATATTTTTCCTCCCATATGGTCACATCATAGACATTCAAATTAATAGATAGCCCATCAGGGAAAGGGCGACAAACCAAGTTGATTGACTATGGACTGACCTCGGCTGTGGAATGATTTGTCAGGCTCTGTGTTTCCTCCCTTCTAAAGTATTTATTATGTTAGTCCTGGTCAATGAGCTTCGAAGATCTCGCGCGAAGAGGATGTCACTGCACCCCGATGATATTGACAGGTTATCTACCCATCCTTACCTGTATATACCTGCACAAAGCAATTGGGAATAATATTTGGAGCTTAGAGTATATTGACTGTCTCCGTTTCTGTAATTTGTCAATAAACTTACCTAATGTATACAGGCAACTCGCATTATAATATCACCATTTAGACCGCGATTTCTAGTTCTTTTTACAATGTTGCGCAAATTGCTGGCTGCGTAAAAAGTTAGTGCTTGTTTTCATAACTGGTCATTTTGTTACACTATTTAGTTAGACACTTTTACAAATTATTTATAATTTATCCAACTCATTTATTTTCAGCATCGCTACGCATTCCGATTTGAAGGCATTTCAGTTTTTTAACCGTTTTAACGAACATTCCGATCCTGTGTAGAAAAATCCTACAATGGACTGTGCTGCAAACCGTTGCCTTACTTTAGAAAACTTATCTTTTTTTGCGCATGGTCTGGTTATTTCAATTAGAGCTCTATGGCGTTCAACGTACGACTGACGATTATTATTAGATTATTCAAAGCTTTCTCGAAGCCTCCTGATGCCAAAAATATGGTCACGTGGTTTGCTTCCAGCTCGTCTAAGTGATATCCGGTTTTTATGTTTGGGCAAATCTACCAATATGGATGTCTATGGACAAGATACAATTTTATAAAATTTCTTACTTTAGTGGTATTGTTTGAACTACGCACAAATAATAAAAATGCTGATTCAGATATAATTCCATAGCCTTATTTTCAAAATACACAACACCCAAAGATGATTTTTATTTTTAAGTAGCCAAATTATATAGATTTTATCTCTGTGAGATAATAAACAACGAAATTATAGATGTATTGAAGAGTGTACTATTGTATAGATATATTTGTAGCTTATATATTATAACTTTTTAGTTTTTTGGTCTTTGGGTGTGGTTAGTATTTCAAATTCATTGGGCCAATATCTGAATTATGTATTTGAAACATTAAAATTTAAATATTATGTAACCAATCAACTGATAAATCGTGTTAGATCACAATTACAAAATTTGCAGCTAAAAAATGCTACTAATTGTGTATATTCTAGGCGTAAACTTAATAAGTAGATCAAGAATATACATATTTTGTATTAAATTAATTTTATATGTATAAATCTGTAATATCCGTACAATATATTATTTAAGTAAATAATAATTAAGTTGTGTACATCTGAAATGTGTGAAGTTTCACTGTACGAAGTTATGAGTTATATCATTGATACTACATATTCTGTAAGGATAATTTAAGAAAATGACAGTATAAACCTGAAGTGCATTTTCATACAACATCCTGATATTCATATTATGTGTATAAAACTTGAAGACCAAAATATACATTATGTACATAGATATTTTTTTTTTTTTTTTTTTTTTACAGTAATACCGCACAAGAGTCCCAACTGCTCCCGTCTGGAGCCAGTGAGACTATGGCATCCCCAATTGGGGTATGCTGTGAGGCTGAGGGTATTGGGGAGGGGAGGGAGATGGGGAAGAGGAAGGTGGGGAAGTACCTGGCTATTCAGATCTGGTCACCAAACACGGCTAAAGCCATTTCAAGCAACGTTTCAATTCTGAATGGTGGTCTTACACCAGGGCGATACTGAGAGTATCTTCCACTCTGGAACGTGCCGCAAATATACTATATTATACTATATATTATTTTAAATTAATTAATTGTGAAATAACACAAATTAATCAAATAAAATTTATTTGCGCACGCCGGGTTCGAACCCGCGACCTTCGGATCTGTAGTCAAAAGCGTATACCACTAGACCATGCCGGCCGTCAAGATATGTATTATTGTAAAATTAAACATTCCATTTATTCCCTAAAACAATATTTTTTTTTGCAGTCATTCCATTTTTGCTTTCGAATTTCTTGTATGTATAATAATAAAAATTTTTGCTATCGAACTAAAAATTCAATTTTTGTCTTCGACCTAATTATTCCATTTTTGCTGTCGAACTAAACATTCCATTTTTGCTATCGAACTAAACATTCCATTTTTATTGTCGAATTAAAAATTTCATTTTTGCTGTCGAATTAAACATTCCTTTTTTTGCTGTCGAACTAAATGTTCAATTTTTTTTATTCTTGATGTAAAATTACCTACACATTTGATTTTTACACTAAAACTAAACATTTCATTTTTGCTATTCCAACTAAATATTCCAGTTTTATACATACAAATAATATAAAATATGTTATTGTATTCTGAAATCCACCAACAAGGGGATACATACAGGGTAGAATGAATAGTTTGCATTTAAAAATGTACATTTAAATAAAATGCATAAATATCTAATACATATAATCTTTTAACTTTTTTACTATTAATACTCGGCATAAAATGTATTACTTTAGTGAAGATTTCTATTGAGATTTCCAAGTTGAGCGAAATATTATAAATATATAAGTATTATAATTTCCAATAAATCCCAGTTATTCTTTCTTTTCGAGGTGTCCTACTCTTCGAAGAAGTTCAGGGATCATCCCGCTGAACTTTTTCTGGCATTCGGCCAATCGAAGAACTCCTCCGCATCTTGAACACCAGTGCACTGAAGAATGTAACTCAACTCTGAACACTCGTACATCCTACGGTCACTATAGGTTAACCACTCTACCTTCCGTGTCCAATTTCAGTATGCACTTGCACAATTAATTCAATAAACCGGCCAGCAGACCTGATACGAGGACTTCTCATCAAGAGAGCGACTCAACTGCTTAACGATTCTGCATTGACAATCGGCGTTTTCAATGTCACTTACAGAATGTTCAGCAACTTTCTTTTGATGCATGTCACAAAATAGTAAAACTGCCCCCATGACCTTAAAAAGCTAAAGTTTTACTTGTGAAAGCGCCGTTTTGCTCAGAGCCGAACCTGTATTCGATCATTTTAACCTGATCACCAACCTCCAAAGATCGATTGGGTCACTTTTACAAAGATTCAATAATTTGAGCTCTCAGCTCATGTCGAGGCATGGCGAGCGACCATAGATGTATAAATTTTAAACTCATTGAAATAAAATATAAGCCTTCCGGTCACTGAAAACCGGTAACGAAAGTAAACTTTATAAAGAATAAGTTTTGTGTATCATTCTCCGGTAACTTTAAACTGGAACCATAGTAACAGTCCATTTTAGAATAACCATCTCTATTTCTGTGTCACAAGAATGAGATTTGAGACGCCCGGTCTACACAATTTATACATCTATGGTCTTCCTACTACCTACCTGAGAGTAGACTGTAAAGATCAGATAATTTTGAAAGGTTTATCTAACTACGTGGGTGGTTTATTTATGCTAACTACGTCAAATGAAATTACCCGATCTCCAGTGGCATTTTTTTTCACGTTTAAAAATATCCGATCACTTTGCCAGTGTATCGTGATCAACCTGGGTTGTGTAAAATGATTAATCAACTGAGCTCTACTGTGTATGTCTATAGTTTATAGCTAACTGGATCTTGCTGTTGAAACGATATTTCAAAAAAAATATAAATGGCGATAATTAGACTATTCATTATTGTTCAACAGCTAAATGAATGAGATTTCATTATTTTGTGAAATTTTATGTTGACTTTCTTCTCTTGGCACATTTATATTTAGACCAGACGTGTGAGTGGTTAGGTAGTGTTTTTACTCCAAAGAATGAATCTGAGATATGGTAATTTTTCTTTGTTATTTTTATTGTGGAATCCACTCGCTATCATCAAATACCCTATAATATTAATAATACTTCCAACTCCAGTGAAATAGTGGCAATAGCAACAACTCTAGCTGCTAGTGGCACTAGTGCAGCATATTGACTTTGACATTTCTTTCAATTGCGGCAAATTGAATTTATTTAGTACTTGGTGGCGGTGTTTTACGCTTTCTAATTTGTATTTTGATAAAAATATATATAAAAATGTCCCAAAAACTACGTTTTGTGTGTGCAGTTTACGAATATAATAATTACAAACAACGAAAACATTGCAATCCGTTTTCAGAATGCTAATAAACGTTCTTAGATTAGTTGATGAATAATATGAGTTCATTAAATCTTAGCCATTAAAATCTTCCTAGTAGCATTCTGTGTTCATGTTGAAGTTATAAATCATCGTCGATGTTGATGGTTAAAATACATTTGTGCAAAATGTGTTTTGAATTATGTTTATGTTTTCATATTATTAAATATTATATTGAAATTTTTGTGTAAAACTATATAAGTATTTTAATACCCAAACCATAAAAGACAGAGTTGAGCAAAAAAAAAGAAGTTTTTTTATTTTTTTATAGATGTCTATAATTTATTAACGTAACACAAATAATATTGTATTACACATAAAAACCAAGGGGCACAACTCATGCCGCTAGTGTAGCATGTTGCCATCAGAATGTATGGGAAATGTCAAGTTGGAGGGATTATTAATATCATATTTATATTTAAATATTGAAAAAGAGAATTTATTAAAAAAACAGTCTTCCATCTGCTTATGCATTAGTGCAAAATTTCTTAAGGTCAAATTCCTACTAAATTACAAAACTGTAGTTAATGTTGAATATTATGTATTATTTACTTTTGTTTGTTTTGCATAATAGCAGGTGACCTGACCTGATGTAATTTTCTTTGAATTATTTTTACGTTAAGGTCGCTATTTGATTCTATTCTTAGTTGAATGATTTTCCGATAATAAGATGTATTATAATTTTTTGATAAGCCCGCACCACGTGTTGAAATGTAACTCTGTGCGATAACTTCAATGTGAAACAAGAGGCTGCAAAATATTAATTTATTACTTTTTTATCGTATTTCTTTAAATTAGCAATATCATTATCACCCTTCCGAAGGTAGATATTTTTAATTATAAGAAATCATTTATTTTTGTTTTAGTTTATTGTTGAAACACACAGTTTTCAATTTTATATAAATAACTAGCTGTTCCCCGCCACACATTTCTGTGGCTCAGTCTGTGTGTGCAGATAGAGAAACAATAGTGCGTTTTACTTTTACATCCAATAGATGGCGCTGTTTTTAGAAAAGCATGATTTTATGTGTCAAAGGTGACATCGATATGATATAGGTATACAAAAACACATTGCCTATTCAAATGCAACGATGTGTCAAAATTTCAAAGCAATCGGTGAAGAACATTGGGAGATTGAAGATTTTAAGCAAATTAACATTTACATTTTTATTTATATAGATGGATTACATTTTATATTTTGCATTAAACAGTGAAGTTTCCACATAAAATTCTTGTTACATACAGAAAAAAAACATAAAAACACCTGAGATATCTTACATACAGCAAGGGGAGAGGGTGCGTAATTAACAATTTGATTTAATTTTATCCAATATGCATTGAGTAAACTGAACTAAGGACAGATGGAAAATATCAGCGTCTGAAAATATATTATTGTATTTTGTGAATGTCCTTCTGAAAAATGAACGCTGTGTGTAGTTGGTTTTTGAAAGTGGGATATGGAATAGTTTGTTTGACCTTGTGTTTCGAACTGGACAGTGGAAATTAACATTTTCCAGAAGGTAGTCGTTGTCAACAGCGTTGTGGATAATTTTGAATAAAAAATTTTGGCCGGATATATCTCATATCTTCTATCGTTGATAGTTTGAGGGTAGATTATCATTTTTACAAACATGGACATGGAATGTTTGAAAAATCGTTTTTTTTTCTTCTTTGATGTCCAATTTCGTTTACTATTGAAACTAAAAAAAACTTTATTTTGTAAAAAATTGTGTCTTATTTTTGAACAAGTAAACATTCCAAAAGCAACAAGAATGCTTTTGAGTAATTCTGAAAATAATAATGTATCTTTAAATACGTAGATTTATGAATATATTTTTATAATTATTTTTAGGCCCATTAAAAGAATTGAGTAAAGTGTTTATTTTATTTTATCCCATGTCCTCTCTATCTGTCTCTGAGTTTAATATTTTAAAAATAACAATAATGTATATCATATTTATTTATTTATTGGATAATTTGTATAGCGCCGCTTTTGTGAGATATCACCTCAGGGGCGCTTTACAGTTGATACAGAAAATATAAATATTACAAAATAGAGTGAAGTTAAGTTAATTAAAATGAAGAACAGGTGACACGAAAATAGAAGATGGAGACTCTGCAGCAAGAATCCTAGGTAATCCTAAGAATATTTCACATTATGCTCGTATTCGAATTAATAGTACTACAATTGCATTGATAGTACTTTTAAATTTGTGTAATGGTATAAGAAAAAGTAACAAAGATTTTCTGCTTGGATTCAAGCGGGATTTGTAATTTGCTAATAAATTAATTCTGATCGATTTAAATAGTTAAATTAAAATTCCGCTAGATGGCCGCCACGGCCCATTACATCCCTTTCCTATTGGCCGAGAACGGATTACGTCATACGAATTCTTGTTATCCATTGGCTGGAAGTAGAGTCATGCACCTAAAAATAGAAGGTGAGATCACCCTTCGCTTTGCGTCCGCTGCTCAGAAACAAAACGTCACATACTTATCCGTTTCCAATAAGGCGCCGGCGCCTATGAAAGTCGCTTGCGTCATTTCGTAATCGGTTTTCGCACATTTTTCTCAGAAGGGTATCCCCGAACTACTTGTTTTCGTCATAGCAGATGACTCATCGCTATAACCTGTCAAACGATTGGATTGTTCCCCGAAAACTTCAAAAGTTTTGTGGAAAACAACTTAGATTCAATGCTGAATTGTCCTTTATCTACTTCTCGCAATTAGACACATTGTTTTAGTAAGTGGTTTGAGTGTATTTGTGACTGTGTTCAATTAAATAATATTTATAATGAGGTACGACGCGAATGATAGCCAGTCAAATGACTCTGATATGTCCAGTGATAGTCAATCGTCACATATGTCTTCGGGGACAGACTTCCTGGGATCCCTCAACCACACCAGGATGAACACTTCAACGGTAAGTCGTAATTTCGTCATTCTGTTGCAACTCTTGGATGACATTTCATAACCTTAACCTAACTTTTTGTTTTGTTTACAAAACGTCATTGAATGTTTATTTTGCTGTGAGATATCACTATAAATAATAACGTTTCGTATTTTTATGATAAGATCTTTTATCTGTCGATAATCTTGCATTACATTGAGCAATATCTAGGAACTAAAGTGATTTGACGTTTCGACAGAAGTATCAAAATTCACAAAGTTCCAAACATTATTTATGCCCACAAATTGTGTTTTATTGAATAATATGATCAATACATAATATATTTAAATTATCTTCATTTATTATGCGAATCTACTTGACAGTTGAGTGCTACTTGATAGCTAGGTTATGTTATCTACGTTATCTGTCAACTTTTTCAATGTGATTCTTGTCTAGTCGAAGAAAACTGATAAGCACTTGAATACCATTCAAGATTATTTATTTAACGTTGTTTTATGTACTCAAGTAAATACATTTTAAGTTGTTTTGAGAAGCATCACATACAAAAAACATATAATTTACAGATTTCAAACTTTTGATTCCTGAGTTTGTTGATCCCTAACACCAAAATAATTCATCTGCTAATTTATCTTGGAAAATAGTAACTTACTTACTTCAAAACAATATATTTTGTTGTAACATCTTTTTATCATGGCATGTACTAAAGTTGCATGGTTAGAAGCACAAATGATAAAGAATTTTAAAAACAATTTTTTGGACACAAAGTAGGTATGTACTTCTTTACCACGTTGAGTGCAAGAGTATGCATAAGCCAAATGATACAGGGTTCACATTTTTTTTATTTTATAATTAACAAAATCATGGAGATATTAATAAGATCTTCTACTGACATGGAATTAACTTTCACAAATAATTACTGAATTCATTAGGGAGCAATTTAGGTACTTACCTAAACGACAGAATACTTTCCCCTCTTTTGTTTTGAGAAATTTCAAATTCAGAATCAGAACTCTTTGGCTTGTATTGCAACATATTTTAATACATACATTGCCTAAATCCTACATCATGGCATGTTGACTATTGACTCAACTAATTTTCCTCTTGCTTTTACTTGAAATCTATTCCAGTAACATTTAGGTTCAATATGTTCCTAAGTTTTGGCAAGCACCCACGGACAATTGGGGAAATCCTGTATATTTGCATGACTCATGATATTTTTTTACCAACATAATCTTGCTAACATATTGAAACTTACTTAAATACTATTATCTACTAACGTTTGAATAAGATGTTGAAGTAACGTTCCCTAGTAATTCATTTTGAAGCCAACTGTACTACATTGAGCTTCAAAAATATATAGGGAACCACAAATCTTTTCCAAATATGACCTTTCTTTTTTAAACTCAATCTAAAATAATTATTGGTATATCCCGATAAAATAAAATTCCTACGATTATATATTTTTATCAACTTATAATTTTGTAACTTTTATCTTGTTGGCTTCCAAAAAATTGTTATTTCTTTTCTACCTTAGTAAGTATTATAATCATTGATGATTCACCTCTTTATCGCAAATAATTATTTTGCCGGTGGGTTATTTTAATGTATTGAATAATATTGCCCAGAAAACAAGATTAGAGATTTCTATTAATTGGGAGCTTATCTTGCAAATTTATCTGTGCACTACTGATCAGCTGTATCACAACGGGTTTTTTCTATGACTCGTTCTTGGGCTAACTAACTAACTAACCATCACGCCGTTTCATCGCAGGGGCAGGCAGAGAGGACGGACCGCCAAACAACTCGGTCTTGGCACGCACTTCTTGCCTCATTCACATTCATACATCGTCTCATACATTCTATTATTCTGACTCTTGACATGGCCCGACTCGAGTATCTGATTCACTTGATCGTGCCATGTTTTCCTCGGGCGTCCCCGTCTTACACTCATTTATTCGCTCATTCATTCTGCATGCCCAAACCATCTAAGCGTCCTTTTCTGAATCAGCTTAAACAGCTCGGCTGTGGAACGATTCCCGGCTTTTGTGATTACTCCCTCCTACGTCTCTTCAAAAAGACTCCTTCACTCAGCATCCCCAAAGATAAAATAGGCTATATGGGGTACTTTGGATTGTCTCATTTCGGGTGCCCTCTCCTATTCCTTCTAGTGCTGGGATTTGACCCACCTTTCAATATGTAGTTTTGGTGACTGCGGCTGGCTTGCATCGTCCCTTACCTAACTAGTCCGTCAGCCCGTCGTTGCACTCAATACAGGAAAGAAATATTATCTCTGTATATTGATTAATATTAGTTTTTTCAGCTTAGCAACAGAGAAGCAATTGGAAATCTAATTATATAAATATAATAATATTATTTATGCATCTGTTTTTGTACCGCAGAACTACTAAAGAACATGAAATATTTCTAAAAATGTTAAATTTGTGTGCGGCGTTGTAATGTTTAAATATTTGTCTTGACCATAATCAGAAGCATTTGTTATCTCTCTTGCCTACACCGCATCCTGCATGATAATTATATTTTACAACATTTTTTATAAATACAATGATTTTTGCTGTACTTTTTATAATAATTTAATAAACTTAAAACAGAAATTGAAAGTAAGTAAATTTAATTTTGATATCATTTGTAAACAACTCTTAGGACGGTTGGTTTCACAGTATTTGAACAATTCATCAAATTTCAAAGTTTATTTTCAAGTTCTGTTTTGTATCATTTTAAGCCAGTTGCTTCACAAAACTGAAAGACGAAATTTGATGAATTGTTGAAATTCTGTGAAACAACCATTCCTTAGTAAATATATTTCAACAAACAATTTAAGTAACTTAGTAAGAGGATATTTGACGTCGTACTAAAAATATATACAATATTCTATGTTGAAATATTGAGAAAAGATATTTTTTTTTATGTGAATAGCACATAAGAGTCCCAACTGCTCAGAGATCCTCAATTGGGTGATGTTGTGAGACACCGGTCTGGACACCTAACCTGTCTAAAGCCATTTCAAGCAACATTTAGATTCTGAATGGTTTTATTTTACTAGGGTGATACTGAAAGTATTTACCACATATGAACGTGCTGCAAATATATTACATATGATTTAAAATTATTAAATTGTGTACTAAAATGAATCTATCCATCCATATAAATAAAAATGTATATGATAGTTTGTTCAAAATCTTAAATCTCCAAATGTTCTTCACCGATTGCTTTGAAATTTTGACACAACGTTGCATTCGAATACGCGTGTTTGTGTGTTATGTATACCTATATCATATAGATGTCACTTGTGACAGGTAAAAACATGCTTTTTAAAAAATAGCGCCATCTGTTGGACGTAAAAGCAACACGCGCTATTGCTACTTTATCTGCTCGGACTGAGCCACAGCAACGCGTGGCGGGGTACACCTAGTTAATCAAATAAAATTTACTTGCGCACGTCGTAATTTGAACCCCATACCTCCGGATTCGTAGCAAACGATCGTAACCACTTAACTAACGAGGCCGTCAGTAAAATTGATTTTCATCGTCTTGCGTATACACGTAAGAACCAAAGCGCAAGCCGAGCCACGAATTATGGGGCTGACATATTACGCTATACGCGTCATTGCTTGGCCTATTTCAGCATATGGGATTGGGATATTCCAATTGGAATTTTGTATGGCGAGCGATATGCCGAAATAAGCCAAGCCACGAGAATATAGCGTAGTCTGTCACAGGGTTTAAATTCAGTCTGTCACAGCTTCATATAATTCGTCGCTCGGCTCGCGCTTCGGTTTGCAAATGTGTAGCAGCATATACACATTATTTCAAATTGTTTAGAGTATTACTAATTTTTATTCACTCTGCGTGACTTTACACTATACAACCAAAACATTTCATTAGTACCTACTTAAAATTTTACAATGCCAATTATTCCCAAATTTTTGTTGAAATAAACATCATCATTTTTTGCCACTAAAATTTGTCATCGAAATATCGTTCGATTATTTTAATGTAGAACTGATAAAATAGTTCGATTAACAAATTTATCGATTGTGCCCATCACTAGGCACGCTTGACTTTTCTCTAATGAATGAAATAGTCGGGAAAACCCCACGATGCGTTGTGCTGTATTATGTTGGTGTTAAGTTGATCGGCCTTGCCGGGCCACTTTCTATGGCCAGTTCCGCGAACCACCTCCACCCCCCACTCCCCTCAACCTCCTGCCAAACTACTGGGCATTGCTGGTTGAAAGGTGATGGAAAAACCTAACCGTTGGCTGTCGAAATCGACTGCACCACTGTTTAAACACACGGTGTTGGAGAAATTATATGTATTCAATTTTTATAGTGGAATAACTTATTGAGAAAAAACCTCAAATTGTAATATCTTCTAATTGAGGAGTACTTAACGCAATCTCTGTTAAGGCGAAGCTTAATGCTAAATCACTATTTTGATTAATCTTTATAACGAATTGGTGTACATTATGAATACCAAAAATATGCTTTATATAAATTGAAGGTTTTCCTATCGGTTCGCTTAAGTAGAATACTAATAAAAAATAAATTACTCAATAAAAAATTTAAATATAAACTACATACATTTTTTTTTCAATAGAAATGTATGAACGCGTACAACCAACTAACGCTAACAACTTTTAAAAAATACAGTATTATAGCTAATATTATCTGTGACAGTTTCACTTGATTAACTTTTTTGCTTAGTTATAAAATTATTTACGAAATAAATAAAAACCAGTTTTGTGCTTGAAATCGAACGTTTATAGACTCCGTTTGTCAAGCGATTTCAATGCCTATTACCTACAACATAAGGTATACCAAGAATATACACAATTTGTCTTGTAGCTTCCTCTTAACCGGAATGGCATTAAGGCGATGCCATACGTACA
Organism: Hesperophylax magnus; assembly: GCA_026573805.1. NCBI lineage: Eukaryota > Metazoa > Arthropoda > Insecta > Trichoptera > Limnephilidae > Hesperophylax > Hesperophylax magnus. The sequence continues at coordinate 5,256,727 of JAIUSX010000007.1, read as the reverse complement.
CGTAGTAATGCAAAACCTTGTGTTTTTGGTTTGAAAAATTGGTCGCCTAGAAATGTTTCAGATGCTTTAGATACTGCGAGTAGAATACATCTTGGCCTTAGAAATAATCGAGTATTTTTTAGATAAGTCTTTTTACAAGCCCAGAAAAAAATAATGTATAGGCCTATGAAAACTGCTTTAAAGTTCGAAATCTCCTACTTACGAACCCATTTTCGGTTATGATTTTATTGTATAATGTGGCAATTTAAGTTACTTATAAAATGATCGAAAAAAAATAAATATTTATGCCTGAACATCCACAAAATAAAATAAAAGGCACTTTTTGGCCATGTTCTTTTCTTGCATAAATCAAAACAGGCGGATGGTGTTAAGCGGGAATTTAAACCTTATCGCCATCTACGTAAGGGTTGTTATTGATAGCGGCTCAATTTAAGATATTATACGACGTAATGCATCGCCTTAAGAGGAAGCTACAAGCCAAACATGTTAAGTTAGTGTGAGAGCGAATAATTTACAATACCCTAATATTTATATTTAAGCTAAAAAATGAGATGCTCCCAAAATACATGTTTAAGAATGTTAATTTTTTATTTCGGAATATATGGCTACCCCACGAGAAACTGTGGAGATTTTAGACTTCCAAAAAGAAATATGTCGGGAACCCAAAATAATCTCTATTTTAAAGGATTTAAGATTTTTAATGAATTACCGACAGATGTTAAAGAAGCTAAGCCTTGCTGCTTTTCTTGGGTTATGCCTAAATACTATAAAGAATAAGTTTTAGATGTATTGTAAAGTGTCCTTAATGTAACAGAAATAAGTTAAAAGGTTTATACTAGATATAAAAATATAAAATTATTTGTAACTAAATAAAAACATTTAAAAAAAAAGTTCATTTTTAAAATGTATAATATTAAAGATTCTTCATCCAAAAAAGTGTACATTTCATATGACCTTTTGTTTCTATCAATCCCACGTATCGCAACACGTACATAATATAAACACGTTCAAATTCAAATCTCTAATCTATAAATAGTATAAAATAAAGTCGCTTTCCGCGTCGTGTCTGTTTGTGCGCTTAGTTCTTCTAAACTACGCAACGGATTTTGATAAGATTTTCACTATCATTTAGAAAATTTCTTCCGGAAGGCTTACATATATAATAAATTCATATTATAATTATAAAAAGCAGAGAAAAGTCGATGTTTTATGATCAAGTCGTAAAAATGTGTTTACGGGCACTACATTGTTAACGCTGGCTATAATGTACTACGGAATTGTGTGTCTTAAAAAAGCCTACAGAAAAGTCCGTATATGGTATGTTTCTATCTCCTAAGGATAACCCCCCAGCAACGCCGGGTACATCTCAGCTAGTAAATAATAACTATGTATTCAAATGTTTTTGATTCTAACTAGTTTAAAAGATACCCGATGAAAAGCGAACGAACGCGCTCACTTTCGGCACGTAGCTTTTAATTGTTAATTGTTGGTATGTGTTATATCTGTCTTACTATGCAGATTTAAGGGTTGGGAACTCTTTGTTAGAAAGTAAAAGGTTCTTTAACATAATTGTGTTTAATTACGTTACAATTAATAGGTCTGGATTTAGCTACACTGTTCATTACCCGAGGGTTGGTAATTCTCTGTTTCTAGAAGCTTGTTGCCTGTCAATAATATCCCACAGGCAATTGCTACACTCTAGCGACATCTGTCGGACTCTGGAGTAAGCTTTATGACTAGCGCCATCTAACGCTTAAAAATATTCAACTTATTACCATACATCACAGTATGTAAAGAAAAATTATCTGTAATTTTGTGATCAGCCTGTAGCCGCCAATAGTATGTTGCATAACAAATTGGTGCCACACGGATCTAGTCTACTGTTGAACTCGAATCTTGAGACGGAAATAATACTTTGTTCCTCTTAATTGTGTAACAAGCTAAATTATATAATACTTCTTGCTAAATTATGATTGCACCTTGCATCGGCTTCTAAAGTATGCCATACAACATTAATATGCAGGGTGTCCGGGGGTAAAGTGCTCTAACTTCGGGGATGATAACTTTTTTCGAAACTTTAATGTTTTAGGGTAGTTTTTAGATAAATAAAAGGATGAATTGATTGTATGGGAAAGTAAATATTTTCCTATGGAAAATATTTTTGTATGGGAAAAAAAACATTGAAATTTCGAATAAAATTATTTATTTTTTTATGTAGAATCACCACCAAGTTAGCGCAATTTACCCCCGCACACCCTGTATAATACTCCCGCAAGTGCTTAAAGATATATTTATATATTATGTGATTACCGCACAAGAATCCTGTGAGTTCCACTTGGTACAATGAGCCCTATTCAAGATACATCCTGTATAAATTCAAATACAAAAGCTCTAAGGGCTGATATGTTCGTTGTCTTTATGCTCGCTAAGTGCGTGAATCCTTGCTATAATTTAAGCTAGCTAATTCGGCCACATAATCCTTCCTTTTTTGTCGCCGCGGCGAAAGTAGTGCCACATATCAAATTAAACATTTAACTTCGTAAATAATTATTGCATGACAGTCAGGGGTCGGTTTACTACATAAAAAAAAACTGAATAGGGATCAGAATGGATAACTTGAAGACACTAAAATTACGGAAAGTCAAAACCATTAATAACAAAGTCATAAACAACCAAATCAACCTAAATAAAAGTCAAATATTTGGGTTGTTCCTTATTGACAAAGAACTCTCTCTTCCCAATCCTCTGCCTACTCCTACTTTCTCGTCCACTGGAGGAGCTCAACCTAATTTTTTGCAACCCTAAGTGAAAGCTTAACATATACATATATACACGCGATGCACTACGTAGTGTAATATTTTAAATCGAGCAACTATCAATAACACCCCTTACGTAGATGGCGATAAGGTTTAAATTCCCGCTTAACACCATCCGCCTGTTTTGATTTATCCAAGAAAAAACATGGCAAAAAAGTGCCTTTTGTTTTATTTTGTGGATGTTCAGGCATAAATATTTATTTTTTTTCCGATCATTTTATAAATAACTTAATTTGCCACATTATATAATAAAATCATAACCGAAAACGGCTTCGTAAGTAGGAGATTCTGAACTTTAAAGCAGTTTTCATAGGCCTTTACATTATTTTTTCTGGGCTTATAAAAAGACTTATCTAAAAAATACTCCATTATTTCAAAGGCCAAGATGTATTCTACTCGCAGTATTTAATTAAAGCATCTGAAACATTTCTAGGTGACCAAATTTTCAAATCAAAAACACATGATTTTGCATTACTACGTAGTGCATCGCCTTAACACATGTTACTTCTAATAGATTTTAGTAATTTTATTATTGTATTGCCTAGTATAGATGGTACGGTTGTAGCGAATCCCGGTCGGCATAAATTACAATAAATAATGTGGTGTGTACTAAGTTATTATTTTATTTTAAATTGTAATGTCACATCACAAAGTGTCTGGATTCGTATGGACAAAGAAATTTTGGTATGAAATCATCTTGCTTAAATTTACGTAAATTGCCTAATTTTATCAGTGTAGACTTGATGATTCATCGAGCGATGAGGAATGTTGATGATATTTATTCACGCTATGAAGGCATTTACCTATAAACATTGTTAAAAGTAAGTATTCAGGAGTACAATAAATGTATATTACAAGTATGAACAATATAAGCAGGTACAATAAAAGTTATCATAGAGAGTTATGTTGTACAAAAGAGTTAAATAACTATTATATAATAACAAGAGTACAAGATAAGTACTTAATATACTGAAAGTAGTTACAGAGCAATGTGAAGTAACTTTGTTGATATTAGTAAAAATAAACATGAAATGTTTGTTGTAAAGCATGTTTGTATTTAGCAAACTTATTACGCCAGATTGGGTGTTTTACAGAACGTAGCTAAATTAATTCAGCGATAAAAGGTGTACATGGAGAAGTATAAAAGATATGATGACAAATCGAAAGTTTTACAATAGAGTTTGATAAGAGAAATATAAAAATACTATCTCACGTGTACCCGGGGGTTATCCTTAGGACATAGACATCTATCATCGCGGAATAACAAAAAAAAATGTCCAAAGAAGCGAAGCTAGCAGTCCACAGTGGAGTACTTGTACGTACCCTGATATATGGCAGTCAGAGATGTGCTTTATTTCAAATAAATCCATTTCAAATGGAAATGCAAAATGGGTATTTTCCATTTTGCATTTTAAATGCTTTTCTAAAAACCATTTTACATTTTAAATGCTTTTCTCAATGCATTTTCCATTTTAAATGCTTTTTTGCAACATTCTTCCTGCTATCTCCACTCATCTTTTTTTCATAAACCCCAAATATCAGTCGGTCCTCAACCTCGCTATGAGAGATAATTTCCATTTGTGAAGTTACTCCCTGGTAGAAGCCCTGGCAATTGAGTGATACCATTACAAAAAATACTGATTCAAATACTGAACATGGGGTCATGACGCTGTAATATTAAACGTTAGATAGCAGTTTCTATGTTTTTACGTTGGCAACATTAGTCCCGCGCAAATTTTTTGTGGTTTCATAATCTGTAGTCGTGGTGTTTTTGGATTTACCATCATGTAATATGTTTGTTCTACATTGATATCCATTATTAAATGACAAAATTGTTTAAAAATTCTATAATTATTTTAATTGTTTGACCTGAGAAACCATTTTGAAAATAGTTATTTTGCATTTTGCATTTGAAATGCTTTTCTAAACACCGTTTTGCATTTTCAAATGGATAAGTTTTGACCCATTTCCATTTTGCATTTCAAATGGTTTTGGGTACCCATTTTGCACATCTCTGATGGCAGTGAGGCATGGAAATGGCAGAGGAAGGACGAATGCTGTAGAAATGAGATCCCAGAGGCGTATGTGTGATACAATCATGTATGATCGTGTGAAGTGTGGAGATCCGCAAAGAATGCAAGGCTAATGTCATTGTAATGAAGAAGACAAAGAACGAGGAAATGAGTGTTAGGAGAATATTTGACGCGAATGTGAATTGTAGAAGAAGTCGTAGATGCCCAAGGAAGATATGCCACGATCAAGTGGACCATATACTTGAGTCGGGCCATGTCAAGAGTCGGAATAACAGAATAATATGTATGAATCAGGCATGTAGTGTGTGCCAAGACAGAGTTGTTTGGTGGTTCGTCCTCTCTGCCTACCCCTGCGGGAAACGACGCGATGGTTGGTTAGTTAACATGAACATTATGTGAAAATATTATCTTATAACATTATAGAATAGATAGAAATTCCGTGAAAAAAACGGCAGTCCGTAAATTGTGATGAGGTGTAGTCAGAAAAACAGAATAAGTAATTCGGAAGTAGCGGCCCGGAAATTCCGAGAATCTCGGAAGAACATCGGATGAGGATGACCTCATCTCCTAGAAACTCATCCCGCCGAGAAATACAGGAATGTTTGGCTCCCGGAGCGGAATATTTTATCAAACAACAATCAATCGTGGCAGCAAAAAAATACAGTTCGGGGAATTTATTTGGTCGTCTTCCAATCTTCCTCAGTAGCGCCAAGACCTTATAATATAATTATATTTCTTGTTTATGAAAATTGTCTCCGAAGTCAATTCCTTGAAATGTGAATTACAAGAGCGCGGGAAATGGTTCAGAAAAACAAAACTTTTCTGGAGTACTGGGAAAAATATGTTTCCGTAAATTCCCGGATCTTGTGTTGTCGATTAGGTAACTACCCTAATGCGTTATATACATGGTGTTCGGGGGTAAAGTACATAACTTCGGGTGGTGATTCTACGTGATAGAAGTAAAAAATATAATTACATTTTTACGAAATTCCAACGTTTTAAGGTAGGTAACAAAGTTGATTTTTTTGTATGGGAAAATAATTATTTTTTTTTTTCAATATTGTAGTATGGAAAAAAAAGTTGGAATTATATTTTAGTCGGGGACGCCCGAGGAAGACGTGGCACGATCGAGTAAAATGTATGGCAGTATGTTTAATTTTTTTCAAAAATTCAATCCATATTTCAAAGCAAACGGTGGAAAATGTGCTACCCGAAAATAGATGTGTTGATCCGTAAATTCTAGTCAGAAAGGCTGTGGAAATTTCACGATACCAGAGCTGACCAGATTTTTGAACAATGTTTTTTATGCTCGTAAAATTACCATTGGAAAGCATCGTCATTTTTTATCTTATAAGTGACGCAATGGAAAAAACCTAACACGTGATAATTTTCAATTCATTAATTTCTTTTTAATCGTGGCATCAAATATAAATGAAAATTTCATAGGTTTTTTAATATTATTTATGGCATTTACCTAGGTGTTCGGTTTCCTGCAAACGTAATCCATACAAGGCCGGGGTCTATGGGTTGATTCTCTTACTCTTTTAGCGATAATACGTATTCTTCACTAACAAAAAAGTATTATTCTTATTCTTCGACCTTGGTCTTACATTTGATTCGAAATTTTAATTTTTTTAAGTACCCACAACTCAATATGGAAATATAGTTATATCATGAAAATAGTTGCATTAACCTAGAAATTATTCCAGACAGAAGGGTTGTGAAAATTTCATGATGCCAGAGCTCAAACTTTGTGATTAAGATTTATTTTAATCGTCTTGTTTTGATTTTTTTCTTATTTTAATGATAATCGGTTGATAGAAAACAGAGACTATTTTCTGCCCAAAACACTGAAAATAAAATACCTAGAATCACACACTTTTATTTACACAATATACAAATTTAAAATACAACAAATGTCGCAAATTTAGTTATCACATTTCGGCTACTACGCGAATATCCGTTAAAATATTTGATCAATTCATTCCACCAAAATTAAGATAAAATCAACCTGACTTCGGGCACACGGACACGCCCACAACACAATTATGTATAGCCTTATCTCGTCAGTGGTCGAAACTGAGCATGAGTCATTTTTATCCGGCCTATTTCCGTAGAAATTCAGCGAAACTGTTCCGGTCGCTGCGTTCTTTTTCACACGGTCTACGTACCTAGCGAATACGTTCCAAGTAACAGTTCCGAGAACACAGACGTTACGTCCCTACTTTACCTAATAAGGCCATGCGATGCGTCACCATCCGGCTTCCTTCCGTAATATTCTACGTAGGCACGTTTCTTCGTTGTTCCGTTCCGCGAAACTGTTCCGCCCAGCGCGATCGAATTAAAGTGGTTAGGCCGGATAAAGATTCTAAGAAAATTCCTATGCATTCCAACGTAACGTACGCCATATTCTTCGAAACATGTTTCCGTGAAGTTATCTTGTTATTATAAACAGATTACACGTGCTTTTTCGATTACGTTAAATAGAGTTTTATCGATTGGATTATTTCATTATTATCATTATTTGATTTTTCCTTCTACGTGTGAAACATATTTTTCTATAAGAATTTATTAGCATTTTAATGTAAGGTAATATTTGTAAATACTTACATCTACTTGAATTTCCATTTTTTTGCTAATTAATGAATCAATTCATATCTTGCAAACGGAAACTAAACCACTTTCCTACTCTCTCTACGTCTCGTTGTCAATGACACTACATTCTGTCAAATACCTACTCTATAACTGTGATCGTCAATGAAACTATTCTCTGATTGTTATATCGGACGAAGCCAGGTAGATACAAATCATTTTAGAAGGTCTTTTAAAACAATGGTAACAGTATTTTATATTGAAATACGTTTAAAACCAGATAATTTATTCAGGATCACATGTAATCGGTTGCAAATTGTCAGAGGCTTTTTCTTTACGGTGGCCTTTTCATATATAACTTAAATTTGAATTTGACACCATAATGACCAAACAAACTGAAAAATTATTTTTTAATCCAAAGGTTTAGAAAATTTCTAGTGGGGATATATACATTTTTTATTTATATAGAATTAAAACACAAATGAATAAAGAAGTACATATCCGTACTAAATATTTGCTATACCTTTGCATTAAAATAATTTCAGTTTTGTTGGGTATTTTGAACTCAAATTCAAATTTAAGATTTTTATTAAAAGGGCCGTTCCCATTAATCTAATAATTCTGCACAATCAACTATCATATGTTGTTATGGGTTAATCTGTGCCCGCTAGACCAGTGGTCTGCTGGTTCAGCAATCGATATAGTTGGCGCCGAGGGTTCGGTTACAGTGTCGCTCAATATAGTCTATAGAGTCTAGACCAGTGATGGGCAAAGTACGGCCCGCGGGCCAAGTCCGGCCCGCCAGGCTAGTCAATCCGGCCCGCGACATTGTTTTGAATAACCCTACCACAATTTACCAATTGAACAAAATGTATTTTCTACGTAGATAGAATAGAATACTTAACGGTTTCCTTCTCATTGTGTTTTAAGTACGGTATTATTGCATCTAATATTAGTTTGCACACAACCTCGCGCTTTGCAGATCGGTAGCATGGCAAATGCATGGCGATGTGAAGTGCAATGCGTGTGTTGCTCGGCTAAGTTCGGGACGAATCGGGCGCTACCATTTTCGTTTCCTCTGTTGTCGAGGTCAGTGTTCAATCGTTCAATGTTCATCAGTGTAGTTCGGACAGTCACGATGCGACGTCGCGTGCGTAGTCAGTGTCGAGTCACCTCTGCGGCTGTATGCCTGGCTTGTGTTTCTATGGTTGTGCTTTTTTGGTAGTGTTTTTGACATTTTTGATCGTTACAATGGCAAGTAAAAAACGTAGTTGATTCAGAATGTCGTATTTTTAAAGATGAGTAGACTTGGAAATATACTGATGATGACAACATAGAGGTGTTGATGACAACTTTTGTGTTACTGAAGAATTAGCTTGCATGCGTTCATTAAAGGGAACGACCAAAGGATCAGACATTTTTCAAGAATTTCAAGAAACTATCACGTCTTTGAAAGTACCTTTGACCAAAATTTGTAACATCACTACTGATGGAGCACCGAATATGACAGGGACGAAATCTGGTTTCGTAGGCATGTTTAAGGAATCATTTCCTGGGAACGAAGCTGTGTTTCTTCATTGTATCATACATTAAAAAGCTCTGTGTAAATCTGCTCTAGACATGAAACATGTGCTTGATGTTGTTATTAAGCTTGTTAATAGCATTCGTTCACGAGCACTCAATCATAGACAATTTCGAGAGTTTCTTGACTCATTGCAGTCTGAGTATTCTGATGTATTACTACACTAAAGTAAGGTGGCTCAGTGCAGGTCGAGTTTTCGAACGAGTTTGGGATTTAAAAGACGAAATAATCTCTTTCATGGAAGAAAAAGGAATGGATGAATGTGAACATATGAAAGATATTGTATGGCTTTCAGACTTTGCATTTTTTATAGATCTTCTCAGTCACATCAATAAATTGAACCTTAAACTCCAGGGAAGAAATCAATTAATCAATAATATTTGGGGTCATATCAGGAGTTTCAAAATGCAATTGAATCTATTTTCTAAACAACTAGTCAAGAAAGAGTTTACCCATTTTCCAAGACTAAAAACTATTGCAGTTAGGGAGGACCAACTTAAGAACTATGAGAAAAGCGTGAAATATCTTTATGAAGAATTTGAACGAAGATTCCAAGACTTCAAAGTTATAGAACAGGACCTGGACATTTTTAGCATGCCATTTAATATGGATTGTGAATCAGTAAAACCAGAATTGCAGCTCGAATTGATTGAGTTGCAATGTAACACTGAATTGAAGCAACTGTTTCTCAACGTTTCCAAAATTGAGTTCTACAAGCCCCTGTCAAAATCAAGTTTCCCAAACCTGAAATCTCACACTCAGAAGATAATTGCGATGTTTGCATCTTCCTACATCTGTGAATGTTTCTACTATGAAGCTTCGCAAAAACAGTGTTAGGAACCGATTGACTAACCACCATTTAGCTTCACTACTGCGAATCAGCTCATCCTAGTTTTTACCAGATTATGATAAACTTTTAGAAGCTCAGCCACAGTTTCATCTGTCACATACGCCTTCATACTCTTCTAAAGAATAATAAATTTTTGTTACTTTTTTACCATTTTAGCATATAATGTACTCAATATTATGTATGATGTAAAAATTAAAAAATAAATATATCACTTATAAAAAATTATTTCATTAAATTTTTTTTCCGGCCCGCCTAGATAATTTTTTTATTTTATCTGGCCCTTTCCTTAAAAAGTTTGCCCATCTCTGGTCTAGACTTTTCCCACGCAGCATACTTCTGTTTAAAAACAAGGGAATGAGCACTGAGTATGTTTTGAATGGGGTTATGTAATTAAACCCTAGTGTCACATTAAGGTCGGTGATTTTTTTTATTACGCTGTAATGAATTTTGATATTGTTTTGCAGGAAATTAATATTTTAAAAGTAGAAAATTATACAGAAAAGTTGCATTAAAATATTTATTTATATGTGCAAACATATTTATGCACGCCAAACGATGCTTTTTTCAATACATCTATTTGAATTTCACCTTTGAATGAATGAATGAATGAATGAATGCAACTCTTGGAAGCAGAAATTAAACCACTTCCTGACATCCGATCGAGCTGAAACTCGGCAGATAGACTCGTTATGACTTAATTGAGCATTTCTCTAAAATCCGATGATATTTCAGCAAATATACGAAATTAATGTCGGTCTTACCCGATCGGCATTTGGCGAGATTTTTAGCGCGGTTGACTCCAATTCCTGGAGAAGGGAGGCACAATCCTCAGTCAAACCAAAAAAATATATCTTAAAGAGTAAAAAGACGCTTTAAAAAAGATTTTAAAAGTTTTTTTTTATATTTGAATTTCGCACTAGGAGTCTGTGTGAATGTCCGGAACCAGTGGCATGTCGATTGGGATATGTTGAAAGACTGAAGAGGGAAGGGGAACGATGTAGGGAAGAGGAATGCCTGGCTGTTCAAATCTGGTCACCAAACACAGATAAAGCCTTTTCAAGCCATGTTTTCGAAACCAGATCTGAACAACCAGATACTTTCAACTTTCCTCTCCCCTATCGTCTAAATTATTTGGGGATGCCATTATCCCACCGTGGACTGTTTTGGCATTTGTGCTGTGTTTACGAGTAATTATTAAAATAATGTACCAAAAAACTAATTCCTATCCCTCTAAACAATTGTTCCAAGAAACTGAAATTTTGGACCTTAAGCAGACCTATAGTGCTCAATGTCTTAAATTTATTTATACGCGACCAAACAACTTTATTAAAAATTCAAATCGTACCAGCCAACGACATGGCGCTTGTGAATATGCTGTGCCTCACTGCAAAACCAGGTTGGCCCAAAGGCATATTAGTTTTATTGCTCCAAAAATGTATAATTCTTTATGTACAACCTTTAAAAGGGACACGTGTGTAAACCTTCAATCTTTTAAAAAGTACATCAAATCTTGGCTAAAAAACACTGGAGTAGATATTTTTTTCTTTTAAGTTTTATAAAACTATCTGTAACATTTATATCCATGTAGAGATTATTTTTTATTATTTCACATTCATAAAAAACAGCGGATACATTTTTTTTTTGTTTGTAATGCTTTGTCTGCTTATTCACTTTTTAAGATTCTTCTTCTTCTTTAAAAACTAGTATTTACGTTATTCTTTGTGTTATTTTAAAACTTTTACATATTTCATGATTTACTTTCTTGTATTGCATCTCTACAGTAACTCTTTTAAAATAACTTAAATTTATATTTGATATTGTATTTCCACTTAAACCATAGACACAAGATAAAAATACTTATAATACCCACACTCAGGCTTCGCCTTCGTGGGATTTTTTTTAATTATGTACATTTATTTCAATATTTTTTATACATTTTTCAATATTTTATGTAACCATGTATATATAAAAAAAAATTCAATAAAAAAAAAAAAAAAATAAAATAAAAATTAATTGGCGACGACATTATCCCACCGTGGACTGTGGAACTTATCTACTTTTTTTAATTTTGGTTTTATTGATTCTTTCGTAATCCTTTAAAAAGACTGTTTACGAGTAATTAATTGGAGATGTCAGTATCCCACCGTGGACTGTTGGGGCTTTTGTGCTGTATTTACGAGTACCTACATTAATAAATCGGAGGAACTAACGATTTACAAAATATTTTTTAAATCAATAGATTTTTGTATCCACTAAATCAAAAAATTTCAATGTTAACCTATCAAGCTGTAGTTGACCTAATGATGCGATATGATACGTTAACTTAAATAATATTAGAAAACCTATCAGGGCCTCGATTCTCGACGAAGTTATTCCACTCGAACGAGTGGTTGGACCCACTCACTGTCGACTGGAATGACTTTTGACGTTTGGCTCAAGAATAAGAACGTCGACCAATGTATGTACTTTCTACGACGATTATGAGCGGCCTGGATTGGAGAATCGACACCCAGTTGAAAATTTGCTAATAAGTTTGCCTATAATCAGGAGCTTCCTAAACTGGGAATAATTCACATAAATAATAATAATATGATTTTGAGAAAACTGAAATAGAAAACATATCAGAAAAAATTAAAACCATTACTTGGAATGTGAGTCCGTAAGTACAGCTCGACACACTTAACTTTGAACAAAAAAGGGGATTAGCGAAAGAACGGACTTTTTTTAAATCTCTTTTTTTCAATTGCATTGATGTACCATCTATATTTTATTTTAAAACTAGGAATATATTTGGTAATGTGGGCCTATATTTTCAATGTCAAGTATGAACAAAATTTCAACGAGAAGTATCAACATTCGGTTTAAAGGTCTAGGAAAATGGAGTATTTTTTCTTTTAATTTCACGTAGACAGTCACCTTCTTCTTATTTTTGAATCTAGAAATATAAAAATTCACCTTTAATGAGTGAGAAAAGGAAAAAAAGGGGTGGTTTTTTGAAATTTCGTGTAGACAGTCACCTCCATCTGATAAGATAGATAGAAAATAATTATTAAGAACACCTACCGGTTATCTATCATATTAAATAGGTACCTAACTAGCTACATAATTAATTTTATTTTACACTATTATCTGCCTTGGTAGTATGCAATGTTTATACGGAAAAAACTTACTGACATAAAATATTGCTGATTTATTAAGAATCTCTTCAAATTATTCTTAATCCGGTTAAAAACGGGACTGCAGGGCCTTAACGAATGAATTTATAAGTTTAAACGTTTAGTAAAAATGGAATATACTATATCGACGTCGGAACACGTGTTCATAAAAATAAATATATTTTCGTGTTTCGTAATAATACATTATCAAGGCATGGTGCAGGATGTACTAAAAGTTTAACAGGAAACGGCCTGCAATCCCGTTTTAACCGGATTACGAATAATTTTAAGAATTTTTTAATAAATCGGCAGTAATCATTTTTCTCCGTGTAATAAAAATTTCAAGTAATGATCCTAAATGAATATTTCAAAGCTCCATAGTTCTTGTCGAAAATGACTTTGCAATCTAAATCAAATATATCTAAAAATAGTTGGCGTTGACTTAGAAATCTCCGACAGAAAAATCGGTGCCTGTTTCATGACGTCAGAGCTCACTGTTCTAGATTGTTGCTACTTAAGAAGCATTCAAATAGATTTTCTGCTTTAAATATAATAAGTTAAGATAGCGTTTTAACTAAAATTAATCATTACAGCATTATTATTGTTCCCGTCGATAAGGTTAATCAGCAATTATCTGTTTAAGAATGATGACGTACAAACGCCATTATTAATTAGATGATAACACACCCTAGTTTTTCGGGATTTACCTGCATTATCATATTTACTAAGAACGTCAATGGGATATTTGTAAACGCTTAAAAGGAAATGCTTAAATATTATATTTGAATTAAATTCAACTTCCTAAAAAGAATTTATTTATTGACAATTTTATAAATAATGTTTACACTATTTGCAATACTAACATAACATATGTATACAGGGCGTTAAGGGACTTACCTACTTGACTTGCTTTAACCAATGATTTCTGAAATTATTTAGATTAAAAAATGTATACTCTTCCACTTGTTACCACTGGTCAAGGACGAATTGTTTCACAGAATTTGAACAAATCATCAAATTTCAAAGTTGATTTTCAAGTTCTGAGAATGTTTTATCCAAATTCTGTTAGTTTTTCAGATTTGTTAAGTAACTGTTCAATAATGATATAATAATATAACATGAATAGACCCTTCACAGAACTTGAAAATCAACTTTAAAATTTGATGAATTGTTCAAATTGTGTTCTATATGTCGTTCATGTCATCGGAGACCAAAAATCATTAACATTTTTTCTACAAATAATCAGGAATCTCTGGTTAAAGTAACTCAAGTACCCCTTTAACCTCCTGTATAAAGTTTATGATTTGGGAAGTATGTTTACGAGATATGAGAAGAACTCCATTATATTGTAGAAATGAGATCCCTGATGCATATGTGTGATATGATTGTTAAAATGGGAGATGAACAACTAATAGATTTAGTAAAACCCATTGAATATTACTATACTACGATTCAAATGTGCGTTGCGTGTGTAGGGCAAGTGTGCACGTCGGCCTGCGAACGTAGCATTGTTTACGTTGCGTACGTGAACACATTGTGTCTCCTTACTTAATAAATTCTGCTACCTTTATTACAAAAATGTCTTTATATTTACCTCGAAGAGGTTTACCTATCCATTGACGATAATATATTTTTTTTAAATCTCATTGTGTACATAAACATTTCATTTAAAGAAACATTATTTTAAACAACTTTTAAAAATGATAACAATTTTAGTTTGCTAAGAACCTGCGGTTTCAAAGAATGGATATAATTTAATGCTCTTTCCTGTATAAACCACAATAATTCTATCTGTTCTAGGGTATTATGGTTTTCTTAATGTCATATTTTTATTTTATTTATTAACGAAAACATTGTTGTTTATTAGCGTGTCTTCAGTGGAGCAAAGCTCATCCACGTATCAACACCTATAAATTCGTCAGTTTGTACATACACGACTTTGTTTTCAAATACGACTGTTTTGTATACCCTATAAGTACATCAGTTTGTACATACACGACTTTGTTTTCAAATATGACTGTTTCGTATACCCTATAAGTACGTTAGTTTGTACATACACGACTTTGTTTACAAATACGGCTGTTTCGTATACCCTATAAGTACATCAGTTTGTCCATACACGACTTTGTTTTCAAATATGACTGTTTCGTATACCCTATAAGTACGTTAATTTGTACATACACGACTTTGTTTTCGAATACGGTTGTTTCGTATACCCTAGCTATAATAAATAATTACATTGCTGATAACAGCAAAACATAATTATCGCAATTTGTGTGAACCCGACTCAGCGCCAAGTTGAATCACAGCTGGGCTTCGCGTGTGGAAAACTGGTGAAAAGAACCTTCTTGAAAATGGCCTGGTATCAATTCTTCGTTTGAGAATCGTAATGGAACGTTCTGGGCTCTTCTACTCGGAGGTTTCTTCTTGGGGGCCAGTCCGGCCAATAGCCAATACGTTTGGAGCAGTTTAACAGTAGACTAGTCTGAATAGGTACTTGATTCGTGGTAGGCAATTCAGTTTATTCAGTAGGTAGGTACTTGTTCGGTTTACATACGGACCGGTCCCCCACCCCGCCCACTTGCCGGGCCGACCTTGCGCGGCTAAAAACTTGTACAATTCGCGATCCGTCGCCAGTTGATAAAAATATCCCACCGAAGTCGAACGCATCAGCGATCGCGGAGCTCCTGCTTCTTCTTTACTTTATCAACAATCCCAGTAGTGACTCACTGATAACGTGTGTGATACTGCACTCTACGAGAGCAAATCTCATTCAAGGAAAACGCGCCTACCTGAGAAACTAACATCTAAGTAACTGTTTGCTGCATTTCTCACGACTGGCAATCTTTTCGTGAAAATTTCGAATTTCAAACTTGTTCTGTAAAGTTTGCTGTGGCGACGTTTATTTCGGAGATTGCTATTATTTTGAAAATTATTGTGGTTTGTTAGTGAACATTTTGAAGTTTTTTTAAAACAACTTCTGTGGATTCTAAGTGCGTTTTGAGGACATTTATGTCGCAACTAGTTCCATTCACCCAGTTCTCGGTTGATCTGGATGATAACCTCATGTTCGCCACAATGTTTGACTGGAAGGCGGAAGACAAGAAGCTGGTGAGTAAATTTTTGTACATATTTAAGATCCTTTCATTATTAAATTCGCCGTATTTATAATCTTAATTTATATTTACTGACTTCTTCCGTAATTAGCCAATTACTGGACAAGTACACACTTATTTTTAAAATCAAAGAACACACGAATGTATGCACAGTTGATAATTTTCTACGACAAAATAGTTAGTGAGAGCACTTGAAATTGACATGTTATACTATTTACCCAATTACTTGCATGCCTCTTCAAAAATGCGCAACGTTTTTCTCTCTACAATAATTTTCAACTTAGCCGCGTTCGAATTAGGTACGTGTGACTGACATTTTCACCTCTTTCAATCAAATTTATACAATGATTAAGTATTCATAAAACCGCCGTCCATTTTTTTAAAATAAATTATTTCGATATTTGATTTTCCATTTGACGTTTTAAAAACGCTGAAAAAATCAGCACCTCTATTTTATTTCGTAATATTATATTCGTTGAGTACAATCATTTCTGTAAATACTGTATTTTATAAAATTCATATTTTTTTATGAACGGCATGAGTAAGACATGTATTATGATGACTCATTCCACGTCATACGCGGGAGGTACTAGATTTAAATGCCTACTTTGCAAAGATTATTATTTGTACTAGACTTCATATTTCAAGAATATATATTTTTAAAGCTTTTCACAAGTGTGTACGTAGGCAAGTACCTCCCCTAAGAAAGTACGGTATGGACACGGTAATCCCAAAGAAATAATTATATTGTATCTCTGTCCTCAATGCCATGTTTAGAAACCACCAATTTACGTAGATTAGGTACCTACTTGTATCATTTGATTTTTTATTATGGTAATCTCTTATGATATTATCTCCTGTCAGAATTGCCGCCAACTTTATTTTAAATTTCACTGGAAGTGGAAACATGTTGTAATCTAATTATTTTACGATATCTATCGTTTGTTACATAAATAAAAAATCTCGTTTATTTTATTTCGCTCGAATCGACAAAAATCGAAAAAATATTATTTTTTGCAGTACGTGCAAATGATGCGTTGTATGTTGTAGCAAGCATTTTCCTCAATCTTTCCCGTTCCATCGGTAGGTACCTACCTGCCTGTGGACATTGCTTTTGTAGGTAGGTACTTACTGGATAAAGTGTTGGTATACTTACTATGTTTTTACCAGTTGGCGGCGTATCACATCACTAGCCATGTGTAGGATTCCACCAGGGTTTTAGGATAGTTAAAAAAATAATCGAACGTTATTTTTTACTGAATGCTGAATACATGAAAATATTAACGGAATTTAATTTATTTCGAAGCATATGTATGTATATGTGCATCCTACGCATAGGCTTAGCTTTACACAAGTATTTATCGTACTAACTGTTAATTTGGCACAAGGGTTTTTTACCTTTTAATATTCCTACGGAAACAATGCATAATGTATTGTCAAAGTTCAAAGATAAATTGAAAGTGAAACTTTTCCGTTCGCGCTTAAATCGTTCTCAGCTTTGCGATATTCAACAATGCGCCATTATTTATCGACTTTAATACGCAATTATTATCTACACCAGATCTTCAATGTACACCATTTAAACTTTTAATGTAATTATTATCTACACCAGATCTTCAATGTATACCATTTAAACTTTTAAGTAGGTTCATATTAGTTTCAGAGTCCTTATTAAGTAGGTAAACAGGAAACCGTATGAAAATATATCTGCGGCGCAAATTTTAAATTGCTGAAATTTAATATTCAAGCCAAATAGACATAGGTTAACATAGGACTTAACATAGGTTTCAATTGCGTGTTATGCGAACAGTAGCTACGTGTAAAATATAGCATGTTTTGTACCGACTGTCTTCTAAAAATATTATGTACGTATAAGGTAAAAATAATAGTTCCAGAATGGTAGATTTTCACAGTATAACCCTGGGTTTGAGACCCCTATTTAGAATCGGGTAAGTAAATTATACATAAAATAGGGACACGCACCTTTTTTACAAAAAATACATTCTATAGGAGTAATAATGACAAGTAAGTATTTCATTTTCCGGAATAGAATATAATGCATTTTAATTGTTATTGATGCGAAAGTTCAAGGTTAGTTTTTCTTCTCTTATTTAACCCAAAATATGAACCTATGAATTCAGTGGCGGCTCGTGACTTTTTGGTGTACTTACAGTGCTAATATTACAAAAAATGGCATTATTCATGTTGTTGGAGCTGAAAACTATTTTTTTATTTTTTTTCGAAAATTTAAAATTTGTGAAACTGAAATTTCCTGAAAAACTTCATACAAAAAATTGAAATATAGAAAAAAAATTTAAAAAATCGTTTTCATCTACAACAACGTCAATAATGCCATTTTTTGTAATATTAGCACACTAGTACTCGTACATCCAAAAGTCACGTGCCGCCACTGCCTATGATACTAAAATATAAATATATATATAAATATTTTTACATTATTATGTCAAAACATGGCGTGAAGAAAAAACGTCAATTTATCCATTTTTTTAACAAACTAGCTACTAAAATGTATTATATTCCATTTACGGAAACTGAAATACTTACTTCTCATTATTACCTAACTGATGCAAAGTGGTTTTGAACTGCATATTTACCCAGAATCGAAACGTTGCTTGAAAAGACATTAGCCGAGGAAAAAAGACATTTCCGACATTCTAAAAATTTAACAATGTAGCTAGTAGCTAAAGTTATCCAATTATTGTTTGAACATGGTATAATATTGTCTATGGTTATGGCCTGGTTGAGAAATCTTTCTTGTCTTCAATAGTGCACAGTACATATATAGCTTGCTGCCGTCCTACAACGCAAGGACTTAATGCAATTCGTTGTAACTTTCAAGGAATTGAACACGTGTTCTCTTGCCTAAGGGAAACACCAGGAAACGTGCAATAAATTATAATTAGGTAACTTATTGCTCACTTTCTAGAATCAATTAGGAAACTTGGGTTGTTTGTATTGTTTTCCTTACCTGGAGATTTGACCTAATCGTATGTGTGTACATACATATCTTTGTACGTGTCTATTGCTTAATATTCATAGAATCTTTATTTTTCTTTAAGAACACAATAAAAGCCATGTGGGCGTATTTTGTGATACAAAATTCTGGCAACTCTGGCCTTAAATTTCCAATACGAAACTGTGTTTAATCATCTCATCACGAAATTTGAGAGAGGTTAGTAGAGACAAGGCGCGTGCTAATTGGGCTAGAAGCAAAATCTTCTATATCAGTGGCCACGTTGATTCCATTCAAATCAACACAGTGTATCATCTATTTCGTGTTAATAATAATTATCAGTCTTTTCTCAACGATTTTATAAACGTTTTTTTCTGTGTTTTTTAACCCATTCCCTGCACCTGGGCCCAAGGGCGCTTGGAGAATAAACATTCGAATTTGGCGCCTATTCGTATTTTTATATTAACGATGAAAGCAGTACCATTCATATTGACCTCCATTAGCATAATGGTCTTTGAAATAACTGCATTATTGACTTTAATCGGGAGGTTTTCTAAAAACTTCCAAAATCTACACTAGTGACGCCCAAACTGAAAAATGTTACCGAATATGTTTTACGTTGATTCAAAATTGACACTGATCAAATTGATGTTATTGTTTCGAAGAAGGCTGCTTGATCAATTTGGTTGAAGCATCTATAATTTTCTCTAAATAGTATAAAGCAAAGTAGATGTCTGTTTGTGCGCTTAGTTTTTGATAGGGTTTTCACTATCACTTAGAGAATTTCTTCCGGAAGGTTTAAATATATAATACATGCATATTTTATTTATATAGAGAAAAGTAGATAATTGGTAATCAAAATAAATTTTCGGGCGCTTACATTACTAACGCTGGCTAAAGTTTATGAGATATATCAAAATAATGTGCTACGGAATTGTATATCTTAAAAAGGCCTACATAAGAGTCTGCAATGGTATATGTCTATCTCAGAAGGATAACCCACCAACGCCGGGTACATGCCAGCTAGTAATAAATAATTGATTTAAATCACTTTAAGTGCTTGATTCATTGGTTTCGCGAATGCAATTTCGCACAACAAATGCTTCAATAGATAGCGGGTAATACTAGTTTAAAGTTTGCTCATACGAGAAGAACAATTTGGTTTAATTCAATCCATTGCGTCACCATCAAACAATGAAGTCGCCATATTTATTATTTTATCCGGCGCCATATCGTATATAATTTACCCTCACCTGTGTAAATACCTCTCGACAGTCGTCTCCAAATCGGTTCTCTTATCTCATTCCTCTAATAGTCAGGTTCATATTGGCTTATGCATTATTAAGCATTAAACAGTTTCCGTTCGCAGTCACGTGGGCCCGATGAATATGCGTTGTTTTTTTACTGCACCCAATTCACTAATTCAATATAAATAGACATGATTTCACAAAGGTGTGTTATACAATAATTTATGCACGTCGTCTTTGAAAAGGATTTTGAGGCCGAGGCCATACGGTTTGGTAAACTTTCTTTAGCGAACTTCAATTTTTCGCAAATTTGTTTTATGTTCAAATTATTTACTAAACAAATGCCAACGGTTCCCCGTATGATGTCTCTGCCAAAGCGTGAAACCACCATTTTTTTTAAACTTTTTCCAAATATTTTTGTTGTTTGTTTTTGGGGTGTTATGCCGTGTTGCGCTAACTCCTAACAAAAACAAAAAACAAAAATGCTTTTGGCCGTGAGAATCTAAAAACTTACTTTTTCCAAATATATTTATTTCTATTTACTTTTTTTATTTGAATACGTACAAGAGTCCCGATTGCTCTCAACCGTCTGGGGCCAGTGAGTTTATGGCATCCCTAATTAGGGTATGTTGTGGGGAAGGAAAGGAGATGGGGAAGAGGAAGGTGGGGGAGTATCTGGCTATGCAGATCTGGTCACCAAACATGGCAAAAGCTATTTCAAGCAACGTTTCAATTCTGAATTGTGTTCTTACACCAGGGCGATACTGAGAGTATCTTCCACTCCGGAACGTGGCCCAAGAATAATATATTATTTTTAATTAATAAATTGTGAAACAACGCAAATTCGTCAAATATAATTTACTTGCGCACGCCGGGATTTGAACCTGCAATTTTCGGCTTGCTAATAGAGATCTTTGGTACCCCTCTACTTGGTGGCTCTCTGGTTATTAATCTAGTTAATAGTCTATGCTTCCGAATTCTGGAGCTTTGATTGCGTTTATAATTATGATGACAATTAGCTACACCAGATCTTCAATGTATTCCATTTAAACTTTTATTGCAATTATTTTCCACACCAGATCTTCAATGTATACCATTTAAAATTTTATTGCATTTATTATTTACACCAGATCTTCAATGTATACCATTTAAACTTTTATTGCAATTATTATCTACACCAGATCTTCAATGTATACCATTTAAACTTTTATTGCAATTATTATCTACACCAGATCTTCAATGTATACCATTTAAACTTTTATTGCAATTACTTTCTACACCAGATCATCAATGTATACCATTTAAAATTTTATTGCATTTATTATTTACACCAGATCTTCAATGTATGCCATTTAAACTTTTATTGCAATTATTATCTACACCAGATCTTCAATGTATACCATTTAAAATTTTATTGCATTTATTGTTTACACCAGATCTTCAATGTATACCATTTAAAATTTTATTGCATTTATTATTTACACCAGATCTTCAATGTATACCATTTAAATTTTTATTGCAATTATTATCTACACCAGATCTTCAATGTATACCATTTAAACTTTTATTACAATTGTTATCTACACCAGATATTCAATAAGCCTAAAAATGTAACAATATCGATACCCTGAGAATATTATTTGCGAAATTTATGTATGACACGAAAAATACAACAGCGATGATTTCAAATCCAGTAGTTAGTTAAGACCCCGAACTTTTTCCGACAAAATACAATGGCAATGATTTCAAATCCAGTGTGTAGTTAAGACCCCGAATTTCTATCGATATTAAACATACTTCCCTTGAACACAAGTTTTTAAGCTCTCAAAGAAATATATTATTCCAATTTATGAATGAACATATATTATTACTGAAAACAATCCCACAGTTTAAAATAAATGGCTCACTAAAAGTAATCAAGCTAACAAGAAAAACATTAATCTCTCTTTCTGAAATATATTTGCACCGTGCTGCCAAAATCTGCCCAACGAGCATTCCAATAATTTGTTTACATTTTTATCTTTCCGTTTACAGCATTCCTACGCAGAACTGTGCTAACCTAATTATACAATACATTATGTACTTAGCGTTAGAGCGACCTTCAAAGTCACTAAACAAACTACAAGCAGTGTTTCAACATGAAAAATAAATACCTAAGCTCATTAGCATATTTTGCTTTGTGGCGTGATTGTTAGTTTGTGATTGACATTATTGCAAACCCGTATTATTAAATTTTTGTCATCAATCAATTAAGTTGTAATATGTGTGTAACTTAATCGATCACTATCGACGTCTAATTTAGCCTATGCTGTCGACTATTGATGTTTCTCGAAGGTAACCGTCGATATAATAATATGAACACTGCTTGGTCGGTGTGTTCGAACGAACGAAACGATTGTTTTCCTGTATTCTTGTGCCCATTATCTATTTAACGAATCGTCATAGTAATTTGCAAACGACTTTCGTAGAATGGACCTATTTGTCCATTAAGTGATTTTTGAATTACTGCTGCAGGACAAAAGGACTATATCCCCAAGTCGATTGAATCGAGAACAATTTATTTGTTCTATAGCTAAAAATCAATATCTATTTCTACATAGACAACAGTTGCAATGTTGCAATTTATACACATTGTAACAATATCTACATACTATAAGAGCTGATGTAATAATTAAAATCTTCTCGATCCCTTGTCATTATTCAACACACATTTGTCCATTATTCGTGTCCAGAGCAACCTAAGATTATAGGATCAACCTGTAGAGTGTGGATGGGACTCCGGTGTCCTCTATACAAAAACCGAAGAAATTTAAAGCTATTATAACCCTTATGTACAAAAGAACCCTTTGAAAAATAAGCTCAGAATCGCTTGCGCTAAATATTGCTATAGAAAATATTTTTTATTTGTTGTTCAAATTCCACCTCCTTGGTTGAAATTTTTTATTTATTTTATCTGTTTATTTTTATTTCGCAGTAAAGTACTTACCTATCTGAAAATAATGCACGTGGAATATTTCGTATTATAACAGGATTATTAAATAAATGCACAATTTTAACGATGAATACAATTAGTATGTATTTTGATACAATGAATTTGCAAGTACGACACGTATTTATAGCAGTTCAAATATAGTAAGATTGTGTAATAAACTGTGATAACCAACTTATGGGTTCTCTGATGAAACAGGTTTCATCTGTATCTTCCCCCCAAAGGAACGTAATTTGTTCCCTTAACCCTTTGTTTTACAAAAAGGTTTTCAATGAGTATTTTCTCTCTGGGTTGGCTGATCTCCGAAGCAGACGGTTTACGAAGCGTCTCTTGCCGAAGTTAGGTAACATAAATTTCAAGAACAAAACATGACCTCTTATCTGTCATCACAGCTGTGACATCTATTCCAGGGATCTCATTTGTAAGCCAAAGCGGCGAGGTGAAAACTAACCAATAGCATCCCCTCGCCCTAATTAATTAATTAATGATTAGTAAGAGACGGAGCGATGCGGCAATGGGAAAGTATTCGTGATCGAAGAACTTACGCTCGGTATTAGCTAAATAACTAAATAGTTTGTTTATTGTAAATCTTTAGAACATTGTAATCGTATCTATGACCTGGAGTTGTCCATCAAATTTGTGATTAAATTTAACGTGGGTACTTAAACAACGCAACGTTTTAGAATTATTTTTAACAGACTAATTTCAAAACAATTATTTCTGGCTAGGGAGGAAGAGAACTTCAAAACATTCCCAATTTAATATTGAAGTTCTAGTAACAGATATTTAATGTTGTTATTTCCTTCGTGCATCCGCTTTATGAATCGACTTGTTATTGATACAGTAATGTTTGTTTTTCTTCAATGGCGAAAATTCACAATGTCCATGTGTACACATAGTTCATAGCAGCAGTCGTAGGTACAGCATTAATTACTTTAGATTACTGCTCATGTTTTAAAAAGTAGTGACAATAGTAAATCATTCTAAATAAACAATAACAACCTCTTTAACAGACCCATTCATTCAATAGACAAATATTTTTGGCGCGTTGAAATTTTCGCTATTCTGTTTTTGTATTCAATTTGGCGAGATTCCGACTCCGAGGCCGTAACACAATGCTAGATGTCGTTCAAAAATTGCATCATACTTTAAAAAAACAATCCTTTATCGGGAATTGGGACTTGGTAATCGATAGAATAAACGTATTTAGAAATCTAATCCAACGTTCAGTGTGCATCTAAAGAAATTGCAATAAATTTATCCATGTCATGGACGAATCAAGTGTCATCCGACTACCGCAGTTTTGACCCTTGACACCAACCAAGTCGTAAGGAGCAATTTCTCTATTCATCGTCTCGGAGCTGCGGATCTTACGTCAACTTCTAATTGAAGTCAATTGGTGATCATTAATTGTTGTCCTTTGTCGCCTCGGAGGTCAATCAAGCGGATGCACCAATTGACTCCGCTAAACATTATTATTGAGAACGGTGGATGCAATAATTATTGTGCCGAGAACCAATTACGCAGGTCTAAGGTGCCCGTTAAGCGAATCTATGGTAAGACGTGGGAGGACAACAACTAAGTTATTTCATTATAGGGTTTTATCATGATTCGCTAACATTTTACTAGATGGCGCCACCAAATCCCTTATTTTCCATTTTTCCTCTACTTTTACGGGTCAGTGCGAACCTGGCGGATGAAAAAAATATACTTCCCTGTTTGAAATTCAACAACAAAATATGTTGAAAATATTTTTTGCTTGTTTGTTGCAGCATAATATGCAGATAACTTGAATGATTTACGGTAGTGTTGTTTATTACCTGGCAGTAGATAAACAAGTACCTACTTACCTGCTATCTTGTGTGTGGTCGACATTCATTCAATTCATTGCGCACAGCAAATAGGTTCTTAACACAATGTAAGAAGGTTAAAATACACCAAAATGCAATCAGAATTAATTATCTGCTAGATAAGAAACGCTTTCCCGAGGCTAGCCTATCCAATGGTATAAAATAAGCAATTGTCAGCGTGCATATTAAATATTCTTATTTACTTTGTTTTGTTTTGTTGCCATGATGAATTCTGGCAATTGATGTACGTTATGTCTATTGCACTATGACAAATCCGTAGTAAAACATAACGCCTTACTTATTTTACTATCACGCGCCATTACCGCGATGACGCACATTGTTTTCGCTGGAAGAGCCAATAGAAAGTCGCCGTCGCCCGCAATGAGGTGGAAGTGGGGTCGGTATTTCAACGGAATCATGACGTCAGTCATGACGTCACCGACAATGACGTCACCCGCCGCATGGTTACTTCGAGGTTTCGCCACTAGAGCGCGCCAGTTACTAGATTGCGGATCATTTCCACCGTTCTTTTTTCAATAGCTTGGATAAGGAAAATCGCGCAGTAAATTCAATATTGGAATGCCATTTAAAAATGTATAATCGTATTTCGCTTTTAAAACCGGGCATTTATTGTATATTATTGCATATTACGATATTACCAAAATTATCTTTTAATATTTTGCAATAGTTTTGTTTTATTAATTTATTGCTTAGCTTTCAGCCTACAAAATCAACACGTGAGGTTCAAGCGTAAAATTAAGTAGACTTCCTCTTGGAAGTTTACTTTATTTTATGTTGACAAAAGTCAACATTAAATACATAGGTAGTTATAATTTTTGTTCATGTCCGTCATTATATATAGGACAGCTGACGTGGTAATTTCGGTTTCATTTCCCAACGAGATCTAATTACTTTAAACATTTGTAAACATTTCGGTCTGGGTAATATAGTCGTCTTTTTGGGTATGCATTAAGACAAATGAAGCAGCATGTCTATGGTTATGCTACTTCAAAATACATATATGACCTATAGAGACCCTTGTTCAACAATGGATCAATGGCTGATATATATTTGTGCTCAAAGTGCCCAAAAGGTTTGTTTTTATCAATTCCGGCTAACATGCATTCCTCGTTTAATCACCTGCTCCACCAACACGACTTTCAGTCACGCCACATAAGAAATAAACCATACCCCATAAATCATTAGCAGCCATAATCTTAGATATTTAAATGTCCGTGTCCTATACGATCTCCGGACAATGCCCTCACTTCATGGTACGCCTTTTAAATGGACACACTATCTGTGATAATGGGTTCAGAACCATTAGCATAACCCTGTTAACAGTAACCAATTGACACGACGAAACATAAAAAAGCGATTAGGGACGTACAAAGAGATCGAAGCACGTAAGTAGTATAGTCCAACGTTGTTGTATTTTTTTAATAACTCTTCAGACAATAGTTAAAGTAACCTACCTACTAATAAATTGATTGTTTATATGAAAATCTATGGCCTAATTTGTCAATGCTCATTTTCCACCTGTCAATTTTCCCGCCAACCGATTAATAACTTTGAGTTCTTCGTCTACAGAGGGCGATGGCTTACTCGGAGCGTTCGTAATTTCCAAGCAATTTTCCTTACATATCAAGCCGATTAACTACAGTGCATAGATATAAAATAAAAACGTAAACATTTTTAGGTAGGCACCCCAATTTTTTTTACATTTTTCCAATACTGTTTAAGTACACACCAATGTTATATGATAAACTTAAACCGTAAACGATACATTTTACTACGTGTAGATATATGTATGCAAGTAACTACCACGCCGGACAGTGTGCCCTTTGTTTGCAGCTGACTGATTAGCAAGGAAAACTCCGCATACCGTTGTGCATACATGGTCGCCAAGTGAGGTCATTTTTACGTCTTAAATGCCGGAAAATACACAGTCGATTTATTGTTTCTTTGTCGTAGTTTTACAGAAGATTTAGCCACAATTGCCGAAGAATTTATTTTTCTGTAAGGTATTTGAGGTTAAGATAGATAATCTTATCATAAATTATTACTACATAATTTTACCATATCTAACGTTCAATATTTATTAAAATTTAAGCTGTGTTTCATTTCCACAGATGTCGATGGGAGACTCTTCGGACCTTGCCCTATCTTTGTTTGAGTTAGAAAATGTCGCGTGTTTATGAAAATGTTAAACAATAATATAATTAATAATATCTCGTTCACCTGGGTGACGCGTGTCACGGTCGGTCTTTTGTCTCGCACGCTGTACTGCGATGAAAGGGGAACTGTTTGGCATGTCGCAAACAACACGTGAGTGACCCCAAAACAGAAAGCAACGTGTGCACTACTGTGCAGTGCCCCTTTGAAAGGATTATGATTTTTTTAATACTATTTCACATGTTTTTTTTTTGATTTATTGACTTCGTGTACATACTAGAATCTGGTAAATTAGTAGTTAGGTACTTCCTGATTTTGCCGGAGTTTCAAAGCATTTTTTCTTAGTAGTTGGATAATATGGAAAAAGGCGTTCGTTTCATATCAAATACGTATATCATGTTCGTATATATATATATTACACAGGGTGTCCGAAGTGCACAAACTTCTATAGGTGATTCTACATAGAGGTAGAAGTAAAAAAGATAGTTTAATATTTTAGAAATTCAATTTTTTCAAATACAGATTTTTTTTTTCTTATAAACAATTCAACTTCTTAACAAGAAAACAACCACAAAATGTTGGAATTACGAAAAGAGTTATTTGCCTTTTTTACTTGTAATATCATGTAGATTCACCTCTCGGAATTTGTGCGCTTTACCCCCGGACACCTTGTACATTTAAAACCTCCGTATCTCTGATGTTTGCGACCTAAAAATACGATACCGTAAATGAATTTTTGAAAAAAAAACTGTTCAAATTTCTTGACACCAGTTACATTTTGGGAGTTTTTTATTGACACGGCAAACAGATCTTCTGCTTTATAGTGAAGATTTAATGTATGATAAATTTGCTAGAAATTTTCGTAAATTAATTTTTATATTCCTCTTGGGAAATAGATATAGTTCATCATTTTTTTTTTCAATATTGATGTGCGATGAAAGCACAAGCTTTTTTCACCACTAAAATTGGTTTTCCCATTCCCAATAGAAAAAAAAACAACGGACATCACCACAACACAAATAAACGCCTTCAATTTCCGTTGGCTTAGTGATTGTTTTTGCCGATTTTAAAGATATGATGATAATGTATTCTAAGATATAAGGCGGTATCTTCATGTCCTTGCAAGAGAATGTATATCCTTTCCTTCCAAGAAACTGCATTACGGATTACATTCTTAGAAACTCGGTAGCTTGTGGGTACGTACCTGCCTATTTATATGAATATTTTCCTTCCTCGTGGGTTTTCTGTAGTTTTTTTTTTATCTACAGATCAACGATTCTTAACCTAAAAAAGTACCAGCCCCCTGAAACATCGTATTATTATTTCCCCATAATCTAAAATTTTCAAAAATAGTTTGTTCATTAATATTCCTCCTTGTCCGCCTGTCAAACTGTAGATGCTATCTATCAGACCAGTTAATGTATTAAAAAAACGTATTTCTGTTGATATTTTTCGTTTCGAAATCCATACTGCGTCACATTATGACCCGGAAAAAATTATCTCATTCTGTTAATGTCAACGTTTCTTGGAGCAAAGTTCACGTCCAGGTAAGTACTATTACGGTTAATAATCTTAATGTAATTATGCGCGTAGCTTCTATAAATATACTTCCTACAATATCTGTACGTGACATAATGGAGCAAAGTGACACACTTTTTTTTTTAATATGTTCACACCTAAAAATATTATTTTTCATAGATAAATAAGTACTTATTCGGACAGCATTCAGAAATCCCTGGTATCATATAATACGTTAAATTATATTTTTATTCTTTGTCGTATTAATATCGCCCCTATGTCTGTTAATTGCATTTCGCACGGTAATTTACCCAAATTGGAGAATTATTATTGTATTATAGTCTAACAAGATAAATTATTGTGTACAATTATTTGCCCCTATCATACGAACACTAACAGCTAATATTGTTATCTCTATCCTAATTTTTACATTATGACAATTTTCAAAAACTTGTAACTCCGATTTGGAAGTTATAATTGAGTGTTGCCATGGTGTGCCTACTGATTTTTTTTATTTTATTAGGCTGTTCACGAATCTAGAAAGTTCAAGGCGTCTCAATTACAGCTCTTAATTACGTAGTTAATATTAATAGTTAGAAGAGATGGGACTTACTTAATTAGAGTTATTTTTCCATGAAAGTAGCATTTAACATAAATTTATCAAACATTATAACAGTCTCGTTGGATGAAATAATATCTCTTGCAATTTGACACATTTAACTTTGTTGCGTGTTTTGTCGTTTTCTGGATAACTTTCAATTTGGTAAGTGGTGTGGGTACATCAGCCCCGGGATCCATCATTGGACAAACAACACGTCTTCCATAGGTCACCCTAAGTGGTTCGCTACGTTTGGTGACTTAGCAGGGGCGTGAATATTGAGTGGGGATTGTCTAGGTCTTGCAAGTGGATGCGTCTACCCACCAAGTGTATTGCGGTCCGGATTTTGAGACTGGTTGAGCACACAGCACAATACAGCATCCCCAAAGATGACATAGGCTCTGTGGGAAATTATTTTCCCTTGGGGCCTCCTATGTGGAGGTAAGGAAAATAATATTTTCCCTCTTTTATCATTAAAAAAAATAATTTAGTTTGAACAAACCCAACTGAAAATAATTTGACAGCCGAATAACAAAAAAAAAACATGACGTCTTTAGCTCCTCTTCTATCCGCCTGCAAAGTTATCCGTGTCAAGCTGTAATCATCTGCGTACATTTTAATCTGCTTATATTTACACAAGCAACGAGACAAAGATAATTTCAAGATAGCTAAATACTTTACCCAACAAAAAAATTAGTTTTGCGCCATAAAAGTAGTCTATTACAGAGGATTCCCCGTTGGGTAGGTACTGCACAATTTACGTAATGATTAAGTAGGTACCTACTTAGTAAAAAATGATCAGTTATCTCCAAAAGTACGTTCCACATCTACGCCAGTGATACTATATTATCGAAATTGGAATTTCTGAAATTTTACACGCTGATAAAAACCTGCGGAGATAATAATACATATATGTACACGTACGAAAGGTTATCGAATATTTTTGTGCCACCATTGATTTAGAGCACATTCTCCTGTAGATTTTTAAAAATTAAAAACGAAAATAAATCTGAAAGTTTGCGATGAAAGAATTCTGTTACGTGCATTATAATAATATGTCATTCGTAACCTAATGAAACCCTACAGATAAAGCGTATGTGAGGATATTTACATTTGATAATACTAGTTGTTCCGGGAAAAATCACGGAATATACATAATATGACATGACAATAATTGACGAGATGAAAACGAATAAAATTCACAAAGTTTAATAAACTTTTCTCTAATTGCGGTCGGGACCTTTGTTTTCATAGAGGTCTACATTTTAATTATTCAGTATTTGAATATAAAGCTTGGTGTTTTCTCTTTCTGACACCTCTTAGTTCATATTTCTAACTATGACAGTAAGGGAGACAACGATTTCTATGAGAGAAAATATCCGAAAAGCGAACAAATTGTCTCTACGGGTAATACCTAGAACTTAAGGGTGGGTACTAAGTTATAGCTTGTTCCGATTTAACTTAACTATGAAACATGCTAATTTCGGTTGTTGTCTGTGTGAAATCTGGTTCAACGAACTCAAATTTGCTTTATAATTATTTCATTTTCTAAATTGCAACTGATTTGTCGAGAATTTATACTATCACGTGGTTACTCATGGATTTTTGCTAGTTATTTTTATAATTTTTCCAATCTGTTAAAATTTGGAATATTTTATGTGTCTTAACTAAATGGGCCCACTTCAAGTAAAATCTAGTTTATGGTATGTCTATGGGTACTAGGTAAGTACCTACTTATTATAGCTAATCACAATCACTAATCGATATTTGGTGACGTGACGTGACCGGCATTCCGCCGCTGGTATCTCTATAGTAACAGCTCTAGAATATTCCGGCCCAGACCGTGCACCGGCGATTGACAGAAAACTGAATTTTGGTAATGGACGGTGCAACGACATCACCGGGGGCGGGGTGCCGATTTTAATAAATCGCCTTTTCCTGTACGAGTTTTATTTTGATTTTTTAATACATCTGAAAAGATAACCGATAGACTTGTTTTCTGCCGTGGTAACTAAAAACACAGTTGTCGCCTTGAGACTCTCAAGGAGGACACTGCGTTTTTAGTTACCACGGCAGTATTGTGGGCGGTCTGGTGAGTCCATTTTCCCTTACGGGTGAAGTTCAACAAACTTTTGCAAATATCAAAATTCTTGAACATACAATCAATTTCATTAGCGTATCTTGTAGATATTATTTTAGTTTTTCACGGCCAAAAGTATTAGAGTGATTTATTTCTGGGGTATTATGCCGTGTTGGGCCACCTCCTTCTTTAGCCAACGTTTCTGACGACAGAAAAGTGCCCATCATCTGTCCTGATCACGGACACTGTAAGGCTCTCTGAAAAGTTGCCTAAGAAAGAAGGGGGTAGCGCAATACGGCATAATACCCCAAAAATAAATCACTATAAAGTTTGTCTGTAGCTTACGAGTCTCGAGGCTTTAAGTAAATTCGTAACATTATTTTTGCATTTAATTTAATAATATATATTCCTCAAAAGATTTCGATTGTGTATACTTTTACGTACATCTTAGCGAACAGTAATTAGCGAAAGTACAAAGTATGTAGGTATTTAGGAACTTTTTAGCTGTATAACTTAATAGTTATCCGAGTAGAAAATATATAGTTCCATAAAAAAATGGCCGGCGAAATCAAATCCCGTTACAGCTCCAATAATTGGGGATATTATTGTTCAATAAATATCTACCACCGCTTAATTTGTATGACATAATTCAGTAGATATTTTTTTCCTTGTTTTATAACTTCGCAGATAGCTCAATTTTAGCTGAATCCGTACACTCGTCCGATACACACACAATCTACTTCACAATAATATAATAACAGACTTACAAAAATGGACATAATTCCAGCGCTTCTTCACCAATACCAACATCCCTGGCTTCTTTGCATGTCTAAAAAGATCAAAGTAGGTATCAACTACCAATCCAAAAGGATAACGTTATAAGAACGGACCACACGCGGTATCGCTCAAGGATCGGTGTGTAGACCATTCTGTTCCCATTTTAAACGAAGGTCACAATTCCGCTGCATTTCTCGTGCGGGGGACATTGCTCGGGTCAAAGACTCCAAAAGTTCAAATAATGTCTCGAAAAGAATTATTAAAGCAATAACACGACATAAAATACTTCATTTATTTAACGCCAGCATTGAAATTCAGGCACCTCACGGGTATAAAATAAAGAATAAAACTAGAAGTACCTTCATACTCACAGACATAGGAATTAATAGACGAGAAGATATGGGCGAGGGGTAAAATCAACTGTTGAAGAACGAGGGAACGAGGGAACGAGTGAAGCTGACTGTGATTCGTCAATAAATCAATCTGACAGTAAATAGGCATCTCGCATTATAATATCACCATTTACTTCTTAAAAGTAAAATCTGCTTTGAATGAATAGACATTTTTACATGGGAGCGCAAATTACTCGCCACGTTATGAACAAATTTGCGAAGTCCAAATTCGGCAAAGTAAGGCAGCTTTTATTTTCAGAGTCGTAGTTAGTTTCAGAGTATTTAGTTAAGACACTTTTATAAATGTTCATAATTTACTTCCCAGCAACCAACCAGCTTTGTGTTTCGCGTCCAGACGTTTCTCTATGTGATAGTAACAACTGATTCATATTATACGATGTGAATATGCTTAAAATAAAGTAAAATAATGCTTATATATGGAATGTAATACGACAATTGGGTTTATTCTCTTTTTTCACATCTATTTTTACCAGTTTTCATAGTACAAGTCAAAATTTTGCCGTGTTATTTAGTAAAATGAACCGATGATGCCTCGACCATAGTTCGCACAAGAATGATGACGTCACGTTTTCAAATTTCATTTGAGGCCAAACGCGAGCCCAGCCGGCTCAATGGAACCGGTATGGGGAGTGGGGATAATACGCTTTTAATCACTTAGGGCAGGTCTACTAATATTCATATGTCTATGTTCATACTCTTTCAGTGGAAAAAAATGTACCTATTGACTTTCTATGTTGTTTCTCGGGGTTGAAAAATGGTGTTCCAAAAATGTTTTAAATAATTTACTGTGGGTTTATTAGATACTACTATAGTAGAGTAGAAAATGAATTTAGCCGTGTTTAGTGAATTGATCTGAATATTAAATATTTCCCAACCTACCTCTTTTCCACTAGCATAAATCCATTTTCAGCTTCACAGCATAACGCTACGAGAAGCCATAACAGACCAGCCGACTAATGGAAATTGGGACTCTTATGCAGTATTCACATTAAAAAAGAACACTTTCAAGAATATGCAAAATAGTCTCAGAGAGAGATCGTACGTGACGTTATCGTTCTAGTATTCTTCTTTTTCGTTTTCATGCAAGATATGCGTGAAGGGAGCAGTCGATCGTCGATGACATACTTACGACCTCTCTCTGTGACAAAGTACCGTACTTTTAATTTTTGCGTGTAGGCCTTTATTATTTATGTTTGTAGTTCAGTCCCTCCACACCCTCCATTAGCCTTCAATGGTGTTTTTTTGTTAATGTTTTTTATGTTTAAAAAAATTCAGAAGATCTAAGCTGGGCACCTTTTATTATAGTGGTCGGTATGACCGCTGTGTAGTCCGCTGTCTGCAGTCTGTCCCCCTACCCGTGTCCTTATCAGCTGTGTAGGGAAAACCCATACATCGGCTCCGCTTTTCAACTCCGCACTGGCAATACTAAATACTTGCCAGTAGTCCTCCGCTGAGAACTGACGCGCCAATCCGCTCTCTGTCGCCGTGTACCTACCGCGTTCGTATTATTTTGAAATCGAGCTGTCAATGTGCTTTGTTCTAAGTTTGAAATAATTATCATTGAATTTAGCGCGGTTCTTTTGTTTATTTTTTGACAGTGTTTCGATTCTCTATAAGAAGTGTTTGAATAATAAAAGTTGCAGAAGTTTATTACCGCCTTTTGTTTTGTTTTGATCGCTCATTGTTTGAGCTTATTACAGAGTGTTGTGTGTATAAGTGCGAATTGTGTTTCATCCGTGTTATAAAGGTGTAGTTGATTCGGATTACCTCGCTATCAGGTACTTTTTAAACATTTATTATATTATCTGTTAATTTTATTAGCCACGAAAAAAACCCAAATCGAACTGTGTTATTTGAATTACATGATTGTTTGTAGTTGTTCGGGCCAATTTGTTGATTGTCTGGATTTATTTTAATTATTGTGATTATTCCTCTCGTTTCATTTTGTTCGCATAAATGCTACGTAGTTTTTCAAGGCTTTAACTAAATAATTAATACATACAAAGGAACTATTAAAGTCAGTCTTATCAAAACTTAAACATAAGACAATACGTACTGTTTTGAAAAAAAAATGAGGGCAATTAAAATCAACAACTAATTCGAATGGCGTATTATTTCTCGATTTTATCTTAACATACGCCTATCTGTTCATTATCAATAAATTATCATTTATGGAAAAGTTTATATGAATGCTTTTTCTACAGTTTTACCTTGATGTTGTGAAAAAAAAACCACATAGTTGATACTTATTTTTCCATGCTTTCAATTTTCACTCAATTGCATCATTGTTTCTTATTGACAGTAGTGCGTAGAAAGTATGTAGGTACTAAAAACCGGCTAGAACATATTCAAATTTTACAGCCTATGAATTTTTTGTTGCTAAAACAATAGTGTGTCAAAAAGATAACCATAGATTTCGTTGTTTTTTAGGCGCCAAACTCAAATCAATTTCGCGCCGTCATCCTTTTTACCGTAATTGCTGTCATTATAACTTGGCTTGACCCGAATTCGAATCTTGCTCTTAAAGAAAACAGCGAGCACCGAACCATTTATGTAAATAATTTAATGATGATTTTTCCTTCGAGCAGGAGGGTGCTCTTTGTAGAAAGGAGTTCCTTTGTTCGGCGACGGCTGCCATTGACACGGGGCGGTGTGTTGACCCTTGCGCGAACCGAAATATGCACAAATAATGGAATTTTATAAGTTATAATATGGAGTCGGGCATGTCTGGATGTCATTAATTCATTCATGGGTCGTAGAGTCTGTCTGGGTTTCATCAGCCTCCCTGAAGGACGCGGAGTTATCGGAAATTTGCATATTAAATGCACGCATTCCAATGCATGCGAATGCCATTAATTTAACTGTTCGTCTCCTCTGACGAACATTTTTATCTGCTAACTAAATAGATAAACCTAAACGAGCGTGTGTTTAGTCGTATCGAGCAAAATTTTTCCTCACAACTAATTCTTTCTTTATCAAATGAATAATTTTGCTAGCCTGTGTGTGGCGCCTAGGAGTCAAAAGGTTTTAGTAGATTGGCAACATTCACTATAGATTATCAAAATATATAATAATTCAACACAATACAATTTCAGTATTTATCAGAGGTAAATCGATCGAAAAGACATTCAAATAGTTATGTAAATGAAAACAATTGATAGAAAAGTGTATTTATGATAGGGCGGCAGCATTTACTAATTGTATAATACATCAATGGGCGGCAGAGCTGCATTTTCGATTGGTTTGCGATTTAAAGCTCATATCTTCAATTAATTATAGATTTCGCAATGCTTTTACAAAAAAGTCAGTCACTATTGTTTTAGGCCGTTAATAGCCAAAACGTGTTATACAAGTAAAAATGATTTAATATATCTCGAGATAAGTTTGTATGCACCGAGTAAAGCTTGAAATTGGTTGGTTGAATTATTTCAATTTATTCTTTCCTGGCAATCACCGGATTAACTTAAAAATGTTTTAAGAGAATTTCTAAAGATTTGCTAAAACTATTTCAAATAATTAATTTAATAAAAATTATATTGTATCTTCACTTTTATTATTATTATTTTTTCACATTGTATAATTTGTATGACCACCATAACACGGGCAAGTAGTTGAAAATTGTAATGTTTAAAAATCTATAAAATAAAAGAAAAAAATTACAATTATTTAGTTAAATTGGCGTATCTTATGATAAATCAATTTATGTTCATTCGACGTATTATCTAAACATGTTTTAATTCATTATTACAACACGAAAAACATCACCCAATTTTAACGTTCCTATCAAGATAGGTAAGTTGTTCCAGTAACAATTTAGATCAATCGATTAAATCGACAAGTTTGAATATTACCACCTCCAAAGTAATCGAAGTAAAATACTATTACGGTAATATACTTAATTTGAGAATATAAATAATTTCTACACAATAATACAGGGTATCTGTTAATGGATAGCTTTCAAAGCTCCATAGCTCTTTGTGGAAATGAATTCAATCAAAGTGTTTCGCCTTTATCTGGTTGTTATTACTCAATTATTCAAATAATATTTTGGAATTAATTTAAGGATTTAAAAAGATTTTATTTTATTATAGGTTTATCCTGGCGTAGAGACAATTGGTTTTGAAACATGTCGACTATTTTGATTTAAACATTGTTATGTCCACTAACGTGTTTATAATTGTTTATTTCATGCTCTTATGAAATCCTCTGAACATCTGATGTGATTTCTATGACGTCAGCGATAAACAGACGGTAAAAACGAAATAGAAATTGATGACCTTGCTTTTGTATATTGCAGACTCTGGTTTATGACGTATTACTAACCTGTATATATATGTTCCAATATTACCACCGATTTTCAAGGTGTAAACTGTTGAAAATGATTTTTTTCTATTTTTTTTATCCATAAAAATAGTTGGCATGAAAGAAAAACCCGATCGTTTTTTACTAATGCAAATGAAAAAAAAAAAAAAAAATTGTGCCAACAATTTTTTTAATTATCAGAAGTCCTCCATCGCGATACAATCAACATTTCCGCTTAGTGTGATGGGTAGAAGAATTTCAATTATTGTCAGGTTACTTGTAACGTTTCCCATGATTACTCAACACAATGACAATTCAACACACCTTTTAAAAGTGATATGTTACCTAACCTAGTTTTTGTTTCATCACTTTTCATTATTTTATATCACTTTTTAAAGGTATGTTGAACTGTGATTGTGTCTTGAAGTCGTTCAAGTGATAAATAATATTTACATTTCGTTAATTTTGATTGAAAATGTTTTTTTTTGTAATCATTCAATTATTTTATAATATTAGCATTCAGTTTATTTATATTTAAATTCGGGTGAAGGAAAACGATTTGATTTCATGATCAAGTTATCGTCTACGTTCTACGCTACGTGATGGCCAACACACCTCGTGCTCAATATCACGTTGTCGCTATCAATTAAGTGCTTTTATTTGACATTCCGGCTTAATTTTTATTTACATTTAATATCATACAAGTAGGTAGAAGATACCCAAGTGTAAATAAAGCGGCTTGCAGGTAGGTACTCAATAAAATTAATAATATATAATATAACATCATTTTTTTATTATTTCCCTTTTGTTGTACAGCATACCCGTAAATATGCCAAGGTCTCCCACAGACTCCCATACAGTTGGGACTCTTGTGCGGTATTCACTTAAAAAATAAAATAGTATCGTAACAATGTATATAATATGAGAATACGTATTAGTATTCAGGTATTACCAATCTATGGGTCGCAATTTATTTAAACAAGGACACGTACGTATTTAAGCCGAAACCAGGTGCGTTCATTGCACAATAACTATTGAAATTAAAGTTCCTCGGAATTCTCCACATTATTTGGTGACTCATCGGTTTTTCAAGACCGATTTTTTTAAACCTTGAATTAGTCGAGCTGGGATCCAACCTATATGACTTATCCTATTATCTATTTCATAGAACGAACCTTTTTGAAATGGGACCGGTTTGTGGGGCGCTTACACTTGTAATAATTTTCTATTTCGCTAAAAATTGTCCTATTCTATGATCGATTATATAATATAAGTTGAAGTTGTTCAAATATTCTTATTTCTATTGGACGTGGCCTGTTCTCACTGATCTATGAAATAGATCATAAACTGAATGAGGTGGGTACGCGCAATTATGTTTGGTATTAACGAACCTCAAACGAAAATTCTCGTATTAAAATCAGAAAAGATTCGGTCGCATCTATAAATTGAACCCAGGACCTCAGCCTTGCCGGGGCTATGCTCTACCACTGAGCTAATCCGATCCTATCCCCTTAGGCCGTATTTAACTGTATCATACTTCGACTAAGAACTAGCAACATCATCTTCATTTGCTTAGACGCGATCGTTCCTTTTTCTGATATTTCTGTTTATTATCATTATTTTATGAAGGAAATAAATACATATCTGCAACAATAAGAACGTACTAACCCCTAGAAGTAATCATAATTAGTTAACGTCCATTTATACATGTGGTAGATGCCTAACCGTAAATGTGGTTTCGGCTTTT
This sequence comes from Hesperophylax magnus, assembly GCA_026573805.1. Taxonomy (NCBI): domain Eukaryota; kingdom Metazoa; phylum Arthropoda; class Insecta; order Trichoptera; family Limnephilidae; genus Hesperophylax; species Hesperophylax magnus. The sequence goes on along the minus strand of JAIUSX010000007.1, from coordinate 5,217,913 downwards.
GGCTTTCTCTGCCGATTTCCTACGATCGTTAAATAAAGATTATTGTACTTCCTTTAACAATACAATTGTTTAAACAGGTACTGCAACATTAAGCTCAAACAACTTGAAAGTTAAAGAAAGCTTCCACTGATAATTAGGAACAGTAAAAACTGCCTGCATAAAAGGGACATTTCATTTATTAGGGACATAAAGACCTAAGTTTTCAAATTTAGAATAACAATACAATGAATATATTGGCCTGTCAACACTGAGCAAAATATTGAGGTGAAACTTATAGTTCATAAGAATTTTTAAAAGATAAACACATTTATGTGGGTACCTAATTTTGTAGGTACGATAGCCGCTCAGGTAGAAATGACCTGTGTGGACTTGTTCGCATTTTTCATACCATGACAAGAATCTGCTGATCTTTAGCAAATTTAATGCAATATTTACACAATTTTACAGGTTGGGCAAAAAAACACTAACTGCATTTTTACTGATTACAGCGGATGAGCCCTCTTACTAATAAAACCCGTTTTAAATCAGTTGTGTAAAATTTAAAGCACGTTTATGAGAAAATATGAAAATATATAACGAAATTATGATTGTATTATAATGTAGGCACATAATCGAAAGGAGATTTTTTTTTGTTTTAGTTTAAAAACAATGATAAATTCACGAATATAAATAATTACAACTGGGAATTGATATAAACATTACTTGTTTATGTGACGGCCTCCGTGGTCAGGGGGTTAGGCTCTCGACTATCAAGCTGGAGGTCTCGGGCTCAAATCCCGGCGTGCGCAAGTAAATTTTATTTGATTTATTGTATTATTTCACAATGTACGCATTTAAAAAAGTATATAATATATGTGCGGCACGTTCCAGAGTTCCATTTGGGACTCTTGTGCTGTTTCACATAAAACGCGGTAGAACTGTATTTTCGATTTGCTTGCGATTTCGCAATGCTTTTACAAAAAGTTGGTCTCTATTGTTTTAGGTCGTTAATAGTCAAAAGTGTTTCAATCAAATTCAAAATGATTAAGGATGGGTTGTTTCGGAGAATTTGAACAATTCGTCAAATTTCATGGTTCATTTTCGGGTTCTGTGAAAGTCCTATTCAAGTTCTGTTATTATATCATTGTAGGCTAGTTGCTTGACAAAACTGAAATAAAAACAGAACTTGAAAATATCTTTCACAGAACTTGAAAATGAACGTTGAAATTTGATGAATTGTTCAAATTCTCCGAAACAACCCGTCCTAAATATATCTCGAGATTAGTTTGTATGAAGGGTATAAAACGTGGAATTCGTTCGTTGAATTATTGCATGTTATTTTTTCTAGGCAATCACCGGATCCGCCTAGATTACATTTAATTGATCAAATCGGTTTATCTATCTTACGATTACTCAACATCAAATCAATTGATTTTTATTCGACGAATGAACTAAATACTTGTCATTTATTATTAACGCGAAAAACATCACCCGTGTTTTTTCCAATAAGTCTATTTTAATTATTGTTACTCCATATTATTTATGTTCCCAGCAATATAGGTATGCTATTCAAGTAACAATTTAGATCAACCGATTAAATCGATAAGTTGGTTAATAATTATATCGAACCTTGCTAATATAAATCATAATTGGTTAATTATATCGAACCTTGCTTATATGAATCATAATTGGTTACGGAAAAAATATCGAATCGTCTTGTTTTGTAGACAAAAAAAAAATATATAGAATTGTGCTGTTTTTGTCGTAGATTTATATGAACAAAACTTATTTTTGTTGTACGAAGTCTTATTTTTATACAGGTAGATTAATGTTTCAAGGCTCCGTAGATGGGTAAGTTGGAAATGACGTTGTGAGCTGAAGATTCCGAAATGAAAATGCTTTGTAAATTCCATAACGCCAGAGATGAATGTTCAAGAGTTGTTGATTTTTCAGGCAAACAGATTCCTGCTTTGTAATTGAAATTTCCATCAATAATATTTGTGTTTGCGTGATGCCAGCAATGAACGCGACAAAAAAAATAAACGTTTTTCACACGCCCAGCAGAGCTAGTCTGCCTGCCATTTAAAAATACTACGTCTCCTCAGCTGTAAACAATAAATTATTAATAATAATATTGTAACGGCAAAAACAACTCGCTTCAATCATGAAAATAAACCTATTAGCCTTGTTGTGCAGGTTCGTATGTTTGTTTACGTGTTGCGAGTACCTACCTGTAGTGCGTCTCTGTCAATACGTGAATTGCGCGTTTTCACGGAACGTTTAGTTTTCGTATTTCCTCACAGTTCGGTCAGAGCACCTGATAACCGCACCGATCCACCCATACTTTGATAAGATAAGGTTCCAAACACATCCGCCTGGTTGGCGGCTGGTATACCGCAAGGTCCGCATGCAGGGACGCCATTAAATCACTTTACATTTTATAATTACCATCACTAAATCGTTGCAATGCTAACTACTTATTTATTTATTTTTAAATATCCGCTAAATACCTTGTAATTTACGTCTTAGCTTTTCCCGCCAGCTATTTTACAAAGTTGTTTCATTTCATTTGAGTACATATACTTTATTTTATTGAAGAGATTGTAAGATGTATTGTCGTAGCAAAGTCTGGTCTAACGCAGTTTAAAGGTATGGTTAGGTACGTCTTATCTAGTCCAATGCAGTCTATAGGTTAGGTTAGCACAAACAAAAATTAAATTATTATATACGTCACTGTGGCTGAAATGGAATTATAAGCTTTGTAAATACATTAATATTGTACATAACATATTAATTTTATAGGTACTAACATTAGCTTTAAAAGTTCGAAATGATAAGGTTGTAAACACGACAACTAGAATAAGCTCTACATTGAACTTTGTGGCTGTACATACTAAAACTTCTTTTGGTCAAAGAAATTATTTATATCAGGCACCACTTATGTGTAAGGCGATGCACTGCGTCGTGTAATATTTTAAATTGAGCCGCTATCAATAAAAACCCTTACGTAGATGGCGATAAGGTTTAAATTCCCGCTTAACACCATCCGCCTGTTTTGATTTATGCAAGAAAAAAACATGGCCAAAAAGTGCCTTTTGTTTTATTTTGTAGATGTTCAGGCATAAATATTTAATTTTTTTCCGATCATTTAATAAATAACTTAATTTGCCACATTATACAATAAAATCATAACCGAAAATGGGTTCGTAAGTAGGAGATTTTGAACTTTTTGCAGTTTTCATAGGCCCTATACATTATTTTTTTCTGATTAGATTAGATTTAGATTAATGTATTATGTAATATACTTCGTTTGTGTGTAGTCTTTAGGTTCAAGTGAGGATTAAACCGCGACGCAGGGAGGCCGCACCCCGCGGAAGTCGACATCACATGGCAGAACTCTACCGCGAAATCACAAATAACAACACCTCTTTTTTGATCACCATCGTATAATAAAATTCTCCGTAGTGCCGATACGGTCAGACTCCGGTATATCTCGGTGCCTGGCACCAGTGTCCGGATTTCGTAATCCCGAATCGCGGGCTAGATCACGATCAGCGCTCTGCAGCATTTTCACGCAGATGTCCATAAGCCGAACTGTTTTTTTATCTATCTATAAATGTTCGTTTGTTAAAAATCTTAAATCTCCGAAAGTTCGTCCCCGATTGCTTTGAAATTTTGGCACAACGTTGCATTCGAAAACGCGTGTGTTTTTATATAATATTAATGTCACCAGTGATAGGTAAAAACATGCTTTTATAAAAACAACGCCATCTGTTGGACGTAAAAGCAACACGCGCTATTGTTTCTCTATCTGCACAGACAAACTGAGCCATAGATAGTTATAAATATAAAGTACGCTGGCGGGTTTAACACCAAATTTCATCAGGTAAAAATGATATTAAAGGTGCGGACAAACAATAATTGCGTGCATTTGTAATTTGACGATATGCAGAATCGTAAAATCAAATGCAATCCAAACTGTAGTTATTTTTTGATGATAAACTAATGTTTATAAGACAAGGTTTTATGCATAGCATAAAGGATAACAAATAATTATAAGCAATAATTAGTCGCCTGAAATATTAATACAAATTGAAAATATCTCCCGAGTAAAAATAAATGCCACCTTTGCAAAGAAACGATAATAACCGTATCTTTATCGTTTGATGTTAAAACTTTTATGGATTCCAAAAACTTAATAAAATGTTCAAAGAGGTTCTTATATTTGTTAGTATATCGTTGTTGTTGATTTTCCTTATCATGGGTAAATTTTGTATAATTAGGTCATATTTCTCTAATAGATATTCCAGTCAGTGGCTGATTTGGCATCGCGTTTTCTTCTTACCCAGTTGTCGTCAGTTCAATTCGTCGGCCAACACGACACAAACAACATTTTCCGCTTACCGTGATGGTAGTAGGAGATTTTCAAATATTGTCAAGTGTGAAAATTTTCATCGAGAAGTATCAACATTCTGCTTTAAGGGATTGGGTGGTTTTTCGAAATATCATGTAGACAGTGACCTTCCTAGTGCTTTGAAGGTCAAGTGTGAATAATTTCATTAATCTCGGAATAAAACTGTAGATTTGTATAAAAATCAAATCCAAGCTCTTCTTTATGTAAATATGATACGAGTATATATTGCGATTAAAGTGAATTGCATAATCCTGCATGATGCATAAGGCCGTAAGGTGCACTTGTATCATTTCCTATTAGATGGCGGTTTTCCTCGGTTCTTTATGTGATAACAATTGCGGTGAAAGGTTCATCGTTTGACGTCACAAGTCCTTTTATTGCCGTGGTAACCGAGGACATTATTTTGTACCGATTGGACATGTTTATTTTACAACCAACAACTCTAAATTGCGCTTCGAAGTCGATTTGACTATGTCACCCCCGATTCAGGAAAACTTGGAGCGAAATGGAGAACAAGTAATGAAAAAATAACACTCCTTTCTTATTAATTTGTAAAATAAATTTTGAAACTGAGACGTGTACGTGTACTTCGAACAGTATCAAATATGAACAGAGTTTGTTTTATTGTGATTTATTTTCAGTAGAATAATGCAGAACACGCAGAGATATCTCTTCCACACCCGCCCACTCAAATTGAAAAGTCTGATAAATAGTACTAATTATCATAATAATAACTTATTTCGTACAATTCCACGACAGCCGTCACACCACCGATTGAGCGTCTGATAACGGCTCTTTGGACTTTTTTCTCCGGCAGATGAGTCAGCCAAGAGATGGTACTTGAATTGGGACAATACTGATTGGAAAACGAGCTTGTGTATGCATAAAGCCATAACGTACTGTTATTATTGCTCTGTGGACAAAGGAACAGTGGCGTAAAAGGAATAAGCCACAAGGATCCATACGCCATGAGTAATCTGAACCAATTCGTTGTAGCCGAGGCCGCTTCACAAGTGTGAATCAGAACCGCGGATCGGAGTCCGGATTATTTTATGTGATTAAAATTTATTAAATTAAAATGGCCGCTGTTTTTGTACGAATTAATAATGGATTTCTAGTATTCTTATATGAATACGAAAAAACAATTAAATATCAAAAATACATTTTTTCGTGAGAAATTATGCAACAACGTCTATATATGTATATTTCTTATTACCTGGCTGACTTGCTCTATTCGCTTTTTACATTATAAATGACTGCTTACGCTAGTCCCAGCGAGAGCTCGTACGTACGTCATCGACGATCGTTCTCTCTTCTCACACGTCTTGTATGATAACGCAAAAGAGAAAAAGGTAGTTCTAACTATTAAAGGTTTTTTGTTTCCTTGTCTCACAGATTAACTTAAAATGTTTTTTTAGTTCTATTCAACGGTTCAGTTAACAAACCTAATATTTTTTAAACGACGTTGATTCACATTTTGATCTGTTTTGAGAACAGCGTGCATGATTCACGCATTTGATTGAAAAATACTTTTCTTATTTAACCATATTCTTCCACTTTTGTTCTGACTCATATCCTGTGTACCAGTCTAACATAATATTTTTTATCTATTGACTTAGCCACGAGCTGCAAATGTTTTCAAACACTCATGATTCAACACGCTCCATTATTCCTGTTCATATTATTAAATAGCTTTCATAACACTTGCAAGTGGCAACCGCATGGGATTAACCGACCACGTTTTCCTATTCAATAATGTTTATTATTCACTGTATATATTTTTTATTGCTTTTAAAAAACAAATTTATAGCGTGTATCATCTTCACATGTGCATTAAACCTGTGTAGAAATAAAGAAAGGTTTATGAATTGATTTCATTAAACTGTACTACAGTATGTTTATGCCAAATTTAAAGCATGACTCTCTGAATTATTTTCTAAGAAACTACCTGTGTCATTTTAGCAGAGTTTTGTGTTATGTACATTCTACATCGTAGTGTACATAACATTATATTGGAATCCGACTATTTATACACGCGATTGTGGTAGACAAGTATCACCTCACAATATTAAAGTTTTTTTAATAATAAAATCAATTTAATTTCTTAACTAACAAAAATTATCGCTTAATTTGTTAGTATGTCCCAAAAGCTATCCATGTCTAAATGTGACGTTTGTGTTGGCCATTATATTTGATTTCGGTTCTGTTCCGCGGAATGTAGCTTGGCGTGTGACGTGGCCCGCGCCGCTAAGGAATGTTCGGCATTTCCGAGATAGATCGGAAACACTTTTGACAGTTGTTTTGTCTGTTGGTGTTGGTGACCACTACCATCACTGGCCAAGGGGAGAAGATATAATAATAATAATAATTGAAGGGGAAGGTGCTGATGGATATAATAATAATAATAATTGAACAAGTACTGTATTGATATTGTAAATAAGCGTCTTCGGGAATTTCCCAAATACTGGCGGTCATATATATATATATAATATTTACATTGTCAGTGTTCGGAGTATTGGAACATCGTCCCGATATCATTAGCTATTTGTGTAAACAAGAGGGTCTCTTTTGAGATTTGATTTTTATACAAATCTATACTTTTATTCCGATTTTGATGAAATTTTGCACACTTGACCTTCAAAACAAGAGGAATATCACTGTGTACATCTACATCTACAAAAATCGACAGCTAATAGTAAATCATAATTACTAAATTCTCGAAAACTTAAAAACATACCGTCGTCGTTGCGCTTGCAAGATCGGCTATGTGAGTTTTACCAAATTTTACACAAGAAGCAAAAAACTTCTCAGTTCTTTATTAAAATGTTTCATCAAACAACGTTCCAAAAAGTATTGTGCGATGACGATTTAACTTGTGTACATAGTTATCTCAAGCGCAACGACGATTTGTGTACTTGCTTAAAAATATAAGAAATACATATTTCGGATGAACCAAAGATGTCAACATGTTTAAAAAGAAAGCTTCAAATGTAAACATTTAAAGATGAAACTCGGTAAATATAATAATTATGAATTTTGCGTAAAAATATTTTTTTTTGTTTATTTTATTTAGCTATAAAATTTAACATCAAACTTATCCTAAAACTACTATAATAATATTCTATTATCTTCGTACTAATATTTGGACTTCACAACATTGAAACATAACACATGAAAAGCTGCAAGACTTTTTAGCTTTCTTAACATTTACGGGGAGTACAAAGGAGTTGAACATTTTAAAACCTTTATAATAAATATTGTTTTGTGTTGCCGATATTTTTTTTACTTAAAAAAGCCTAAAAAGTTTCAGCTTCTCAGCTTGTAAAATATGTATGACATATATGATATTTTTAACATTTTTTGGTTGATCCTTCAAAATTTATATTATCTTTATTATAAGGCACTTTATCGGTTGTCGCAATACAGATAATAACCTATTTTATTTCAATACTAGAACTAAACTTTTGCATGTACCTCGGAACAAGTTATTATTTACCTATAATATGTACAGGTAGGTGTAGCCGTATAATAGAATATTATTGATATTCTGTGGAATTTTAATTTGCATTGTTAAATCTAGTTATTATATAAACTGTTAGATGTAATATAATGTATATAATTTATAAACTTGATTTATCGACACTGACTCTCGATAACCTTTTTAAGTGCGGGAAATCCCTAAAAATCATACGATTACGGGGAGTAAATAAAAATACTAATTATATATATTTTCTAATTTTACAAAACACAGTGCTACATCACTCCTTGTTAAGGGGCGGTTATTTTGACAGAATTTGAAAAACTCGTCAAATTTCAAAGTTAAAATTCAAATTCTCTTATTATTTCACCGCAGCCGGTTGTTTCAGGGTCCTTGATACTAATGATGGGTTGTTAAATAGAATTTGAACAATTCATTAAATTTTAACGTTCATTTGGGAGTTATGTGAATGAACTATTCAAGTTGTGTTATCATATCAAATTTACTATCTTAGATTTTCATATTATAAAATGAAGGCCTCAGCACGGGCAAGCCACCCAGTGAGGCCTACATTACTGGAAAACATAAATTGTAACAAAATAATGTACCAAATAAAAAAAAAATAAAAAATATCATTATAGGCCAGTTACTTGACAGACCTGAAATAATAACACAACTTGAAAAAAACTTTCACAGAACTTGAAAATTAACTTTGAAAGTTGATGAATTGTTCAAATTCTGTGAAAAAACCCGTCCTAGAAGTACTAGAATACGACTTCTACAGAACTTGAATATTAACTTTGAAATTGAATGAACGGTTCAAATTCTGTGAAAGAACCCGTCCCAAGTGTCTCATCAATAAATAATATTATTACATCTCCACCTAATGATTCCAAACTATCAACAAAACCATTTTTGGAAATGTTCAAAAATCTATATGTGTGGAAGAGTTCAAACTTCATTAATCCATATTTGGAACAGTTTCAGAAATCCATGTGTGGAAGAGTTCAAACTTCAATAATCTATATTTGGAACAGTTTCAGAAATTCATGTGTGGAAGAGTTCAAACTTCAATAATCCATATTTGGAAAGTTCAGATTTTTTTCAATACGATTAATATCATTCGTGTAAAACTTCCTTCCGGCTAGGTTCAGGTGGATATTTTTCATAATTTTGTCGCATTTATCGTGTTTTTAATATCTGTCGTTATTTTCTGTATCTTATCGTGAATTCCGTAAATAGGTCTTGATTACCGATATCGTTTTTTCTGCGCATATTTCGTTTCATGTGTGCTTACATTGCGCACCTATATTTTACTTTAATATACCTGTAGATTACATTATATAGCCACTCAAAAAAATGCAATATTGTAAATCAAATTAAAGCGTAACAAACATTTATTAAAGCGAATGAAAATTGCCTTTTCCAATAGTAGTAGATACAAGATACAATACTCAATTGCTCCTTGGTAAAAGACGATCCATCAGAATCGAAACGTTGGTTTAAATTGGTAACTTTTCAATCTTTCTTTTTTCTCATCTCCTTTCCCTTCCTCTTTCCTCCAGCCCCATAACATAAATCTCTGAAATTGGTGATGCCATAATCCCACTGGCCCCAGCCAGTTGGAACTCTTAAGCAATAATGACATAAACTCTAAAATTTGATTAGAAATGGTAGTACATGTATATCGCCATAGTATCGCGATTTCGAAGAATTATAACATAATGTCTTCGAGTTTCTGCAAATCTTTGTATGTTTTGTGTTGCTTATTTATTATTCTCAGAACACGGTACTTGTAAATTTCACACTTTATCTCATTCCGCATGGCAAAAGTTTTTTGTTGTCGTTTTTGACACATGCGTCTAATCCGGGTGTACGAAAAAGAAGCATGCGAACCAACTAACTGGCGGCCGGGGCGTCCCAGCGTCGCCGATGTTCGGCGCCGGTCTTCGTGGAAAACTGCTCCCTACTCCCTCTCCCTCTACCGGCTGCTACCGGCGCCATCTTCCACTCGCACGGGGCGGTGCGCCGCGCCGGCCGGAAATGCCTACAATGCCGCCAGAGCCGCAAATTCTCAATTATGTTATGCGTTCCATTCCATTTTTAAGATTTGAAGCAATAAAAGTACCCGAGTAAGTACCTACCTACACAAGGATTACCTAATCGGCATTCGCATAATATTGTTCTAAATTTTGAATGAAAAGTCCCAAGGAATCGACGTTCGCAAAAAATATTGTTCTTAATTTTGAATGAAGTAGGCAGGTATGTTAGGTACCCATTCGCGTATCGCTCTTTATTTATTTATTTTTATTTTTTTAATTTATTTATTTTTTTTTTTTTTTTTATTAACGACAATTTTAATTACAAAGTTAAGTATATTATTCGCAGTCCTCCTCACTAGGTATTCCTGTTCCGAGGCGGACTGTAGGTTTTGGTATAGGTGTAGATCGTGATTTCCTTGTTAATTAAAATTATTATTATTATTTTTTGTAAATAAAGTAGGCCCCTATCCGAAACTTAGTATATCCGACATCGATTCATTACTCCACGTGTAGGCGCTTGGAATTTTGAGTAAAACACGGTACCTACTCGAAACCTGTGTAGGGTAGGTACACTTACTTACGTTTCGTTATTTTTTTTTTCGTTGTACCCTTTACATCTCATGCCCGTATTATTATTTTTTTTTTAATAACGGTAGTACATACCCGTCAGTAGGGTACTACCTACTCGCATAAGATGGCGTAAATTAATACGCAGATATTTTTTAAATATGTGATTGGTTTGTTTATTATAAAAAAGGGGAAGCTTGGAAGTTTGCTTTGCGTCCCGGAACAAAACACAATAAGACATTTTAAAACATTAAGTAGCCTCCACATTGATATTATTATATAGTTGGTGAGAATACTTAACACATAATAAACTTTGTAATGAATGGTAATAGATAGGTAGTCATTGCAACTGTCAAGTTTAGTCAATAATGATTTTTCCTTAAGTGGAAATCCTCACGACGCAGTTTACCTTGTGCGTGATCTGTTCATTAGTAGGTATGAAGTTACATACATAATAATTATATATTAAGTTATAAATTAAAGGTTTGCAGGTGTCAGCCATAGAACCTGAGTGCATGTTGTTTCCAATTGGAATTCAGTAATCGATAGGTAGGTAGGTACCTATTGCACGCGGAAATGTCATGTTATTACGTCAACGCGTAAAATCGAGCAATGTCAAGATCGCGGCTGTATAACTATTGACGTATTAATTATTAATAATTTTATTATAATAATAATAATCAGGTCTTTCCGCAGTTTACACCCTTTTAAACTGGTTTGGAAACGACGTCAACCGAACCAAAAACTATGGATATCAAAAAATAGTCGTTGTCAAGCTGTATTTAAATATTGTATAGTGCGTAGAGTTAATTAATTTGTATGCAAAATATTGCCGCAATTTGTGACAGGAAGCCAATAATGCTCAGCCTTGGTTTTCCCGCGCGATACGATGTTTATTATCGCTTTTCCTCAACGGCATGTGACATTAAATATAAATAAAGATTATTCTGCACACATCTGTGCCGATAAACGCCCCGATGAAATAAATAAATATCCGAACACACACTAGATTACAAAATTGACCTTCTTTTAGATCATTAATTTTAAACAAATATTGCATACGCATAAACTTTGATTTGGTAGGTACCTACCTGGCATCAAATTATCAACCATTTAAAAGGTTGAATTCAAATAAATATTGTTTTGGCAAGTACCTAACTAGCAACAATCAACAATTTAGATTGCATTCAAATTAACTTATTTTTTATGTTCTTACCTAAAAAGATTGCATACAAATAAAATTTGTTTTGGCAAGTTCCTACTTAGCATCAAACTATCAATCATTTAAAATGTTGATTCAAATAAATTTTGTTTTGGGAAGTACCTATCTAGTATCAAACCAGAGTATTTTATCAGCAATCAGTACATGTGTATTGGGATGTTCTTAGCATTCTTGAATTCTGGTAGCCAATATAGGCAATGAACTCGATTAGTCTGAAGGTTGGCTGGGTCACTTCACGGCTGCAAATCAATACCCCCTCACCCCTCCCCCACAATGAATAAAATGCTCAGTTTGACGTTAAAGCTATAGATTTTAAGCACGCGAGATTTTATCGCGCTAAGGGGGTGAAAAAAGTATGACATATCTGCAATACTTGACCATAAAAACAGGCATTTTTGGGGTTACCTGACTTAATGGCGCAGTTCATTATAATCTAGTACAATGTTCTATGTTTTGTCGTTGTTAAAACTAGTGGAATCTACATCACATTTTGCAGTCGTTTTTGTGGTATAACTTGTTTGATTTGAGCTTCGAGGAAATCGAAATATTTTTTTTTAATTGGTCGCTAGGGTGTTAATATTAGTGACTGCTTAATGAATTTTAAGCGTCGAAACTTAGACCAGGCTCCAAAGGTTTTTTTTAACCCTTTAGTTGCCAAAAAAGAAAATAAATGTTGATTCATCAGTGTATCCACCTTGTACTACGAGTTTCCGGACACCGTGTATAAGTACCGCTAAATCCTTCCGGTCATTATCCCCTCTAAACCAAGGGATAATTTTATCCCCCGGTCATCGGGAGATCCCGCTGAACCAGACTTGTCTCTGCTCACTGGATCATTGCCAAATGCTATTACACAACCCTCCGCAGCATTACTTTGAAGATCATTCATATAAACTTATCCCCTTATCTCCTACTCTTTGCAACGTGTACAAGAAACTTAGCTTTAAAATCGTCTTGCATTTCGACCGTAAGGGCATTTTCCACTGAGTAATTTAGCAGTAAAGGAAACAGCTTACGCACATTCATTTGTCTATGGAATCAAACCGTCCATTCGCTTTTCTTTTTTCGCCAGAAGTTTATTATACATGGTTGTTTTTATCAATTAATTATTCTAATACATGTTGTTTGTATCAGCAGTGTAGGTCGATGTTTATTAATAGCAAAAAATCCTCGCTATTTTAAGAATCGTACATCACTAGTGTTATTATAATAATTGTTTTACTACCGCAAATTTTAGCCATTGGACTCACCGATGAGTCACCGTTTTGTATGCGTTCGCTCAAAAAAGTTATGAACTGTTTGACCTACCATCACGCCGTGTGATGTCACGAACAGGCAGGTCAGACGAGAGTTAAAAAAAACGTACAGATTATGAAAGATGGTTCAGTTTTCGCTGGATCGAACAGACTTTAACGTCTTCGGTGCTCATAACATTTATATTTCAATCTGGCTGGAGCTATCCTGAGCACGAACAACAGTTGTATTATGAATACATTCATTCGTTATGGACCCCTTCCTCCCCCTATCAAAGGGTAAAGGTCCTTCTCCAGATGTTCCTGTTCCGGCTTCTCTTCTCGCAATGTTTCCGTATCGACAGCAGAGTTATTAATAATCCCCACTTCTCGTAGATAGATGTGTTATGTGTGTGGTGAGTTCTCTATTATCGTGCATTACCTGGTGTTACCTGTACCCCCCGCACATGGCGGCCCGCCAAAATTCCCGATGCAAAATAACAATCCGCGCAATTAGAATGTGACGCTGCCTAGAGTCCGCAGACAGCGGCGGCCGCCTCCGCCGAGAACGCTCACGCTCTAAGCGCCGCCCGCGCTCCCCGCGGCACTAAAAGCGGACTGTCTCTCAATCCGCGGTCCACCGCCGCATCGAACGAACGAACCAACCAAATCGAACTAACTCTTAATCGAAATTTCGATTATATCGAAACAATTAAAGCCATCGCGCTAAAAACGAAAACGCGACAGCTTTAAAATCACATATCATCAAAAATTCGAACGAAATCGGGGCAAATTGTTAAAGTTTTAAAATCTGCATTTTCGCGAGTACCTATTTCTGTTTATTGCCCACCGGGAATTTTCCGCGATGATGAATAATTCGGGAAACATGGACGCGTGTGAGATTGCGAGTATTTTGGCTAAAGAGCTGTGGTTCCAGCAGGTATAACAGATAACAGAGTGTCAGTGCCACTAATACCGCCAAAAGCATGCGCCAGGCTTGTGCCAATGTTTTCCTTTTTGGTAATCTAACCCCCCACCCCCGCCCCATTACCCTCCCAACCAAGGTGATGCTTATTGGAACTATTCCTAGGTGGGTTTACCTCAAATCTATCTTTTGCAAATGCATTGAGTTCTTAATTTCTTCAAAAACGTAAACAACCAAAAAATAATTAAGAACATTGTTTTTTTTTGTGTTTGTGTTTCATGAAACGTATAATTCCTGCCTCCGATTTATTAACAACAAGTAATAACAAATAACATTAAATAAGTAACACTGTCATTGTTTTTTTTTTTATTGATAGAGAGCTGTCAAAAATTCTTGTCTTAATTTAAACAGCTCTTAAATGTTTTTTAGTGCCTAGGTAGGCAAATCTACTATGTATGTTGCAAATAGAAATGAGCGTTTGGTGTTGCTTGTTGTTTCTAGTTTCAACCCACTGATTTTATCCTGCTAGCTTCCACGATTGACTTTATATGGACATGCACACAAGTTGAAAATTAAAAGGTTCTTTTTAATAATGTGTTTTTTAATGATGTGTATTTCAAAAATGGCCTACACAGTAATATTGTCTGTAGATATCATAAATGTTACACAAAAAACCAAAATATAAAGCTGGTAAAAAAATGACATACTAGATATGTACCCAGAAAGGAACAGAAAATACTGCAAACATGCTGGTCTTAATGAAACTATTTCAAAAAACATCAAAGTCAACTAAATCAGAACTAATTTTATACACTGTAATAATACAACAATATATCATCCTACAGTTATTATATATTTGGATACCTGCTAAAAAACGATTACATTGATTCTTCAAAACATATTTTACCTACCAAATAATATCTATGAATCATCCTTCAATAATGTGTTCTTGTTGTTGTTTTAGTTGGCCCAGTTGGACGGTCTGAACTCGGGGGTACCAACTCGCACCACGGCCACCCTAACCCCCACCACGCTGCGCAGCATTGAACAGACCTTTATCGAGCTGCAGTGCCAGGCCGAACAACATAGCAGCCAGGCAGGGTTCGTGCCTCCGCCCATAGCGCCAACCTCACAAGGTGAATAGACTTATTAATATTAATCACATTACTTCTCCGTTAGCGCAAAGTTAAATCACAGACTACGGTCCAATCAAAAACAAATGAATATTCCCTAGACGTTGTCTGGAGTGGAGCCCGATGCGGGAAACGGGAGCGGCATTACAGTCCACCAACAAATAAATGCTAGCTAATAACTAGTAAATATGCCCTTTCTCTGCATGGCAAAAATACAAGCCTTTTTTCGTTTACAGAGTTGCCATAGAATAAAGAAGACAAGAAATGCAATGTGGGTTTTGTGATTCAAAAGTTTGACCATTTTGTGCTTAAATTTCATATGCAGCACTAACTATGATGTCAGGCAAGTGTAAGAGAGACGGAGCATGTGTTAAATGGTCTATAACCAAAGGGGGGACCAACTCAGTTTCCATTCAAATCTACATGGAAGGCACTTTTGTATAGTACATAATTTATTGTAGTACTGATCACTACGCACTTCAAATTCGTCTGTCTTGAGAGTCTTACTCGTCGGGATAGTAAATTAATTATGAATGTATTTTGTGTCTAATTTACCTTTCCCCTTGTTATCTGTTTATCCTGGAGTTAGTTAGTTCAAAGACATTTCAGAACCAAAAGGTTACATACCAATTTAATCAAATTTTAAAAATCAATCGATAAAGAAAGTACCTGGGTTAAATTACGTATGAAGAAATACATTAGAACCAACTTTGCTTGCTGTGTATATCAATGTATCGAAATCAGTTTTATATCAATTTGATTGAAAGATGTGTGGTGTGAAATCGTAGGAAAAATTACTGAACATTTTTAACCATTTTTTTGTTTACTTTTCAGGCATTCAACAAACAGTTGGCTTTACTGGCGGCACCCTGAGGGTCTCCCCGGGGCCTACCAGCTCTAGCTGCAGCATAGACAGCCAGGGCTCCCCTTCCCCGTCCCCTAGCCCCTCCCCCTCGCCAGTCCCACACAGCTCCTCATCTTCTTCCTCAGCCCCCCGCCGCAGGGGCATGGGGGGCCGTCGCCCCAACCACAATCAGCCTAATGTCAGCCCTGAAGAAGAAGAACGCCGAAATGTACGCCGTGAGCGCAACAAGATGGCGGCCGCGCGATGCCGCAAACGCCGCCTCGATCACACCAACGAGCTGATCGAAGAAACCGAAGGCCTCGAGCGCAAGAAGCAAAATTTACAATCTGAGATACGCCAGCTACAGCACGATAGGGAAGAGTTGGAATTCATTCTGGAGACGCATCGTGCTTGTTGTCGACTGCAGACTAACCGCAGGGCTAAGAGCCCCCCGGACGTGAAGCCGGCCTACCAGACCCTGCTGGCCTCGGAGAATAACAGACCAGATCAAATACAGCAACAAGGGTTCCAGCAGGAAGGAGAGGACACTGTGAGAGTTAAAGTGGAGATGGTGGAACCCCCCATCAACCTGGACGCAGATGTTTTCACGTCACCGCAGATTAATAAAAGGTAAGAATTGACATACATATTTTCTTAATTTAATTTTTTGAAGTATACCACTGGAATTTTGTAATGCAGATGTAAATGGATGATAGGAGGAATGGAAGTTACCTGATAGACCCACATAAATTTAATGGAAATTGCCGGGATTGAACCCATAACCTGAGTGCCCAGTGTCAAAGTCTTGTCCTCAGTTGATAACTTTACCTTGCTTATTAGTATTTGAGGCACACTTACCGCATGATGATGTTGGTACTTTGTATTCAGAGATTACTCATAAATAATGACTCAGTCCATTTTGCTATCTAATAAGGAAGGAAATTATAACTCATGAATCACAGTTTGCTTGCTTTTTTAGTTCTCCCTTTATAAAACACTAACTTAAATCCCCCGCGTTGCCAGGGCTTTAGTTTTTTAAATCAGATGTAGACAGTATTCTATTTATAAAGAACAGTGTCTGCGGTATTGGATTGGTGGCTTGGATTTGATTGTTATACAATTGTATTCCAAGATTGATGAAAATTTGCACACTTGACCTTCAAAACAAGAGGCATGTCTCAATCTACATGAGATTTCGAAAAACCACCCCCAACCCATATCCCCGCCCCTTAAAGCAGATTATCGATACTTCATGATGAAATTTTGAAGGCTTTAGCATTTAAAATAAGATGAAATTAATTTTTTTTCCATAATTGCAAAATTACTTAATAGCGTAAAAATAGAAATTTACAAATTATTTTTTGATAGTGGTGTATGCAAAGTTATTTAAATTTATTTTTTTGTATAAATAAACCAATTGCCATTTTGCACAAAAATGAGGAATTACCAACTGGTTTTGGCCACTAGTGTAAGAGATTCATTAAAAATTGTATCCAACTTTATATTTTTTAATTAGGTAGTTTAATTTAAATATAACTAACAATGTTTTTGTTTTTTTTAATTTTCAGAGTAATGCTGTCATCGGCGAACCCACTGGTAGTCTCCTCCGGTCAGGGCCCCTCCATGGGGGGCATGGGCACCCGTCCGAACCGCCCCAACTTTCTTAACGTACCGCTCAGCCTCACACCTGCGCAGGCGCACATCCTCAAGAATAACCCCAACATGAATGAGGTAGCCGGCATCGCCATCACCACCCCCTCAAATGGCATCCCCTTCAACTTCGAAAGTCTCATGGAGGGGGGCACTGGACTTACCCCTGTGCAACCCTGCGCCACCCAGCAACACAAAACCATTCCTGAGATAGGATCCCCCGACACTATGGTCAACAATAAACTCGTCAGCCTTTAAATTTAAAAAAGACTAATAGCCTATAAATAATGAATCTTTTAGCCTTAAAATTGCAACCCAAAAATAATGCTTTGCCTTCATGATTTATTCTAAATTCAAATATTTGTCTGTGGATAATTCTGTATTTCCACAGCTTTCATTTTTTTTTCTCTTGAGCATTATTTGTCTATGTAAAATTCCGTTTTAAAAAAATGTAATAAATAACTTAGAGAGATCTAAATTCTTTTCAAGTTCTTTATTTAAAATCAAAGGAAATGAGATTTTCTTTGCCATGGTGAGATCATTTTGCCTTCATCTTCAAAATTAAAAAAAAATGTTCTAAAAAATTACCAAATTTTACAAGTAACTTGGATTATGAGAAGCAAATCCACAGTACATTTATCAATAAACGTTGTAGATTATAATAATTCATTAAGTTCCAGTTGTTTTTTTCAATAGTTTCCTTGGGTTGATTGTCCGCAATAACAATATGTCATTAAATGTCAAAGTTAGAGAAGTGTATTTCTAAGAAATAATAAATTCTGTCTGAAACTGAAAATGCATTATTAAATTTGTCAACACTAAAAGTAAGTTATCAAGTGAATGAAAACAAAGCCTTTGGAAATCAGTCCGATCCATACAATTTTATTACAGATCTCGTAATTTTTTGTTTGTTTTTAAAATTTATCTTGTGACCATTCATTGTATATTAAATAAAGTTTTATCCTGGTCAAAAAACCCTTTTATTTTGTCATTTTGAAATGTACGATTTATAACAAATATGGACAATTGTTAGTATCTAATCAATCTAATCATATATCCTTCCCGACTTAATGATAAGGTTGGTAATTTATGTTAAAAAATATATTCAGTTGGTTGAATATTATTTTTTTTTTTCGATTTTGAATCATCACACAGATTTCAATCATTTTTCAAATGGCATATTATAAAACACAGAACTACATAAAAAAGCAATATTTAGTGAAATAATTACTGAGCCAAATATTATAAATGTTGAGATATGACAAATTTCCGACAAAACAGTATTTTTTTTTTAATATAAAATAAATTTAAAAAAATATGGAGCATTGTCTTCATTTATAGAGTTTAAAAACATGCTCATATTATTAATATCATAGAAAAATTGTATCCTCATATTATTCCATGTCAAACATGCAAAATTATCTAACAGTTAATAGTATTTATTTTATTTAAGAGAAAATTTTATTATAAAACGCTCAAATTAGACAATTTGCGGGAGTGAAAATTTAGAATAAATGACTTTAACGTGGCATAATTATATAAATATGTTTTTTTAAGGTATGAAGAATCTTAGAGTAATCTTGTGATAATTTCGGCCATGTTTTCTATTCATAAACATTATTTATGGTAAGAAATTTGTAAAAACGACTTGCTTTAGAAATTTTATTTTATTCGTAAATCAATTCATCTTTTTAGACTAGTTTCGCATTGGTGACTTAGCAGCGCGATTCAGCGTAAATCGTTTTGAATCGCTAATGTGTACAGCCCTACAAAACAATGTATGCGGCCGAATCGTTCTGCTAAATCGCGCCGCAAGCCGCCAATGTGAAACTATCCTTCGAACTTTTACATTTATGCGTGGAAAGATAATTATTTAAGTATCATAATTTTTGTAATTTTTTTACATAGGTGTATTAATGAGAGGAATAGTTTAACTGTAAACATGAAATTGTTATAATTTTTTGTAAACTTTTCTTTCTTATTCAAACCAAATATTATATTCCTTTCCTTTCTTTATCAGAAATATTTGAATCAGAAAGGATGATTGGTGCTTTTTGTGTGTCCGTAGCGTGTCTTATTCATGCTACATAATATTATGTCATGTGAAATAGCAATAATAATTATAATATAAATATTTTCAGTAATGTAGTAGATTTATGTTGCACCGCACTGTGGCTATGAAAATATTCTTAATACACTATTTTTGTACAAGAATTATGATTTTGTGAATCATGTTTGTGTGTGTGACTTTAATATATTTGAGCTTATGAATTTTTTGAAATACATATTATATTTATGAAATAAATTTTGTTTTTATTTTGTATAAAATTCTTCAATAAGTAATAATGTAATGGACAGACTAGAGCTGGGTCAATCAGTCGTTTAGCATGACCTGGGTTGCTCGCGACCCACTATCGTTGTTATCAGATTTCGGGTCATTCACGACCTGAAACCCGATTACCCGTCACCCAGCTACTTTCACATTCGTTTGACTTAGGTAAGTAGGGGATATTGTTACTGTTGTTACAAATGTGAAATTGTGTACACTGGATTCTTGCAACACAGGAATAGAGATGGTTAATCTGAAACTGAAATGAATTGTCACTGCGGTTTCAATTTTCAGTTGCTGGATTTAAACGCACATGGTTTATTATGATAACTGGGATAGTTCAAAATAAATAATATTTGCAATGTTTGAATGATTTTTTTTATGTGACTGTTTGTCATTGGTGTACAGTATAAGTAGGTTCCGAATGAGGATTGTACTGTCTATATATTGGCATATCTATGGTTTTTTATGACCAATTTGTTTCATACAAAAAACCCAAAGATATCGACCTAGTGAGTGGTCTGGTCTATTTATGCCGTGACGCTTCGAGTCCTTTGACTCGGGCGCATTTACCGACAACAATCGGAAGTCGGGCGAAGCGAAGCGAAGTTGCCCGAAGCGAAGCGAAGTTCGTGCCCACACTGTCGTATTCGGTCAACTTCAATCAACTTCGCGAGTAGTGTAGCCGGGCTATAACAGTAAAGACAGTCAGTTGTAACACAGGCAAACTACTCATATACATATGAATAAGATCAGAGATGTGTTTTATTTCAAATAAATCCATTTCAAATGGAAATGCAAAATGCCAAATGGGTATTTTCCAAAAAATTCTAATTACGTCTCAGAAAAGTTGTCTATGCACGATCTGTCATATATATTTATGTTGAATTTACAACCAGAGATCACTAATATTTTGCTATCTACAAACGTCTATGTTTATTAGCAGAGATGTGCTTTATTTCAAATAAATTCATTTCAAATGGAAATGCAAAATGGGTGTTTTCAATTTGCATTTTAAATGCTTTTCTAAAAACCATTTTGCATTTTGCATTTTAAATGCTTTTCTCAATGCATTTTCCATTTTAAATGCTTTTTTGCAACATTCTTCCTACTATCTCCACTCATCTTTTTTTCATAAGCCCCAAATATCAGTCGGTCCTCAACCTCGCTATGAGAGATAATTTACATTTGTCAAGTTGCTCCCTGGTAGGAGACCTGGCAATTGAGTGATACCATTACAAAAATACTGATTCAAATACTGAAGATGGGGCCATGACGCTGTAATATTAAATGTTAGATAGCAGTTTCTATGTTTTTACGTTGGCAACATTAGTCCCGCGCAAATTTTTTGTGGTTTCATAATCTGTAGTCGTGGTGCTTTTGGATTTACCATCATGTAATATGTTTGTTCTACATTGATGTCCATTATTAAATGACAAAATTGTTTAAAAATTCTATAATTATATTAATTGTTTGACCTGAGAAACCATTTTGCATTTTCAATGCATTTTGAAAATAGGTATTTTGCATTTTGCATTTGAAATGCTTTTCTAAAAACCATTTTGCATTTTCAAATGGAAAAGTTTTGACCCATTTCCATTTTGCACATCTCTGGTTATTTATTTGGGCTTGTCTAATTCAGGATTGTATTACGGCCTCAATTATTTTCGGAATAAATTATATTTAAAAAAATCGCGTCGTTCAGTAATTTATTTTGTATTTACTATGTGGGTATGTTAATTACATTTACTTTTTATTGAAAAAAAAATTATATATTACAAAACTGAAGGAGACACATACCATTTTTGTCATTTTTATTATTATTGCTGTAGAGGTGATGGAGGCGGTGGAGGATATATTACATGAAAAGGTCCGTTCATGTAGGCTTAAAATATAAGGTATTGGAATAAATATTTTCTATATACCGTCTGATAATTATTCATAAAATGTCTTATTTTCTAAAGGATTCTAAATTCTCCAGTCTTTTATTATCCGATAAAGTAGCGTGAACAATCAAGTCGAACGGCTTTACCGCAAGAGCATCCAACCACTCAACTGCCAACCAAATCGAATCATCTGTAGCGTGGTTGAATCTACTTAGTATGCCTGAGAGTGGTTAATTTATTATTATTATGGTATGCCTATGGAGACGTCGTGTCGTAGTTGTCTGTTAGCGTACATTTAACCAAAAAACGACAGATATTTGAGGATTTAATTTGCTTGTAGGAAAGTACAAGCAAGACGTACCCCATAAATAAACTACTCACGTACCCACTCGGATAGAGATGCCAGGAATAAAGCTTAAGTGATCCTTTTGGAGCAGTTCACATGTAATGAACAGTACTAGAACGATCGCAATTTCGTTTTTTTTGCAGTAAGAGGCATGATGCTTGTGTTCCCGAGAGGAGCAACGAAAATTTTACGCTTTTCACGATCATTATTTTCATACTTACGATATTGATATGTCCCTAGGTATCTACGTGACTTGAATTCACAGAAAGACCAATTTGAAGACGTGCACCCGCATATGTCTCTGTGATTTACACGCTGATGGAGGTGGCAGTTCGGATATTATTAGACTTTAAATATTTACTGAATAGCTTCGCTGGTCCCGCAATAAAAAAATAGAAAGCCAACTTAGAAATACACCCATTAGTCGGCAGATTTAGCTCTAGACCCTCATCAAGTAGTAAATCTGAAATGGGAACGTTAAGCCAGCGACCCGGCAATAAAAAACCTTCGCCCAAGGCTAGGCTAAATTGTAATTGTTTGAAGGTCATATTTAAAAACGTTATTTTAAAATATTTAACATTAAGTATAAATCTAGATGTAAGAGTAATTGTCAACTTAGATTAGAAATTTAATTGCAACCAGATATTAATTAAGTATATGCATGCATAATGTTAAGATACTTAAATAAATATTAAGATTTTGAACCGTAAGTTAATCAGAATCAGCCAGACAGCGCAATCTAGCGGTGAGAATGGCGATGCTAGCGCCACGGACTCAGACAACGTACCGAAGTGGTGTAAAGCACCCCACCACAGGCGCGCTACGGTCGCCGGATTGCGCGGGTGAATACAACTGATTCAGCTCTCAACAGTCACGCTCTCGCCTTTCGGGAGTCACCATCTCGCCTCCGCCGAGAGACCTCTTGCGCTCCCCCTTGGAGCGGTCGCCGAGGCTCTTCCCGTAACCCCGCGAACTTCCGCCCAGGAAGCCAGAGTGGTCGCCAGACTTCCGCCCAGGAAGCTACCCTCTCAGAAGTCGCTGCCTGCCGACTCCGCCCTTCAGCCCAGGCTGAACTGATTCCGCCCTTCGGAACCAGCCCAAGTTGCCGCTCGTGTGTATCAGTGATAAGTGCGAACGTTGAGATCCGCTGTTCCAGAATCATCGTAAAGGGAAGTGTCTGCACAAATTTTGCATAATTATCTCGTAACGTGACCCAACTTTTAAGACATTGAATGAACAATAATTTAGGATTAAGTGGTAGGACTATTAATTTTAAGAATTACAATTTAAGACTAGTATTAAGCTTAGACTAAGACTAACCCTTAACTGTATACATTTTTTTTAATAAATTTTTAATAGTGTTTGCAACTAAGTAAATTCTTTTTTTTTACTCGTTCCTCCTTTTCTTTTACTTGAATAGTATTAATATTTTAGCCGAGAATTTGTTATTCAAACGGATTCGAGTAATTTGGAATATCGGCTGTGATGTACCAATCCCGCCCGGACGGAGGGAGAGACGTTATTTCCTACGCTAGTGCAAAGTTTATTGAAGCCGAACAACGTCTACATTCAAACGAACAAGAAGCGTTGGCAGCCGTATGGGCGATCAAGCGATATAGGCCATATATCGAAGGTAGACACTTCAGACTTCGGACTGATAACCAGGCTCTCACGTGGCTGCATAACGCTAAGGACCAACGAGCCAAACTGATGCGCTGGGCGTTGCTTCTTCAGGAGTTCGATTTCACGCTGGAACATTGCCCGGGGAGGAATAATGAATTACCCGATGCCTTATCTCGCCAGCCCAGCGATACGTACATAAATCCCGACATAGAGGAATTAGACCGAATGATTTATTTTATTTATTTATTTTATTTATTTATTTTATTTTAAATGCACATTTACAGTTATACATAACCAATAATAAACATACATTTTATTTTAATTTATTAAGTAATAATAGCGTTTTTGAACTGGTGAATATTAAGTTGGAAAATATCTATATCAGGGGACAGGTAATTTAGTAACATAATCATTTTTCCGAGCGGCATTACTAATGGTAAGTTGGTTCTGCATTTTGGAACGACAAAGGTTCTGTGCCTGCGCGCTCTTGTATAATTGTCGGGGACATAAAACTCAAATTTTTCTATAATATCGGGAATACAGACGTTACCATTTAGAAGTTTATATGCTGTTATCAGCAAAGCAGTTTTCCTTCTATCGGTGAGGCTATTAATACCCAGCATGCCGGACAAAAAGGCTGATGGATATAACCAGGGATAATATCCGAAGTCTCTAAGATATAAATATCTCAGAAACTTCTTTTGTACTTTCTCTATCATTTGAGAGTAAGTTAAATCCATTGGTCCCCATATTACAGAACCACTTTCCAAAATGCTACGTACTAAACTATAGTATAGCACACGAATCGCGGCCGAGCTGCAAAAATGTCTGGAGTTGCTTAGCACAAATCCTAGCATTCTTAAAGCTTTGTTGCATATCGTTTCTATGTGGACGTGAAATGTTAAGTGCGTATCAAATGCGATTCCCAAATCTCTTGAAATAACAATGTGCTGAAGAGATGAATAAGACATTTTGTAGTTATAGTAAATCGTTTTGTTTGCCTTGGTGTAGCACATAATGGAGCATTTCTTAATATTAAACCCTAATTTATTGGTATGACTCCATTCGACGATAGAATTTATATCACTTTGTAGCTGCAAGCAATTTTCCAAAGATTTTATTAAAAGGAATAGTTTCATGTCATCCGCGAATAAGAGAAACTTGGAAAATTTTATGCAATGGTAAATGTCATTGATAAATAGCGAGAAAAGTAAGGGTCCAAGATTCGACCCCTGTGGAACTCCAGAGTTTGTGATGATGTACCCCACGCGCGACAGCGGCACTGAAGAATCAGGTGCTCAGGTGATGCACGTAGAAGTCGCTCAGGAGAGCGATTCCCCACTCAATGAGGTGGAAGGCCAGGACCGGGAGAGCAATGACACGCCGATCAACTTAGCATTAACAGAAGAAATCAGAGAACGGCAGAGAACGGACCCAGAAACTCAACAGAAACTTAGGCGGCTACGCCAAATTAGCGCACGACATGCTCCCAG
Organism: Hesperophylax magnus; assembly: GCA_026573805.1. Taxonomy (NCBI): domain Eukaryota; kingdom Metazoa; phylum Arthropoda; class Insecta; order Trichoptera; family Limnephilidae; genus Hesperophylax; species Hesperophylax magnus. Next base: position 5,192,750 of record JAIUSX010000007.1, on the reverse strand, counting down.
TGCACAAGATCGTCGCTACATGCGAAGTTACGAGCGAATGGGCGATTACCTCTGGAGAAGAAGGAACCACAACGAGCCCCAGTTGGTAGTACCAACCAGTATGATTAGCAAAGTTATCACCGCCTACCATAATAGTTCCGTGGCCGGACACCCGGGAGCAAAGGAGACCCATAGGGCGGCTCAAGCCCACTATTTCTGGCCTAACATGCGCACTGATGTAGAAAAACATGTTCAAGCATGCATGGTGTGCTTAACTACACGAGCCCGGCCAATACGCCCCGCAGCTCCTTTTGGCAGTACCCAAGCTTCAAATCCGTTCGAACTCGTGGCCATCGACTTGATGGGACCATATCCCACGACCGCCAGAGGGAAACGATTCATCTTAGTGGTTACAGATCTCTTCACTATATGGGTTGAAGCCTTCCCGATTAGTTCGAGTAAAGCCCCGCAGTTAGTAACGCTGTTAGAGACAGAGGTTTTCAACCGATTCGGTTACCCTCGAGCCTTGCTCACCGACAACGGTCCCCAGTTCAGGAACGCCTTGTGGAGCCAAGCCATCGAGCGTTGGCAATGCCTGCATTGGACTACAGCCATATACCACGCCCGAGCTAACGTTACGGAACGGCGCAATCAAGAAATAAAAAAAATGATTACGAATCTACCTTCAAGGACAGGCTCACGCGCAATGGGATACCCATATACCCACGCTCCTCGGGGCCCTGCGCGGCCGCCAGAACGCCGCCACAGGGATAACACCTAGCCAAGCTCTTCTAGGTTACGACCTCCCCCGACCCGGCGAGTGGATGGTGCACACGTCTGATGAATTTATGAACCCGGCAAGTACCGCACGCCAGCGCGCAGAACAAGACCAAGCAATCAGGGACTCCCAACGAAAGTACAGTGAGGGCTATGCCCCGCCGGTTGAAGAGAGATCTAACTACGAGACGGGTCAAAAGGTCTTTATGAGGGAACACCCTCAATCAGACCTGGCAGCGGGATTCCACGCGGGTTTTGCCCCCACGTGGAGTGGACCTCATAAAATTCTTATACCTACAGGCCGAGGCAATATCTACTGGATCGAACGCAGAAGGAAACCATGTAAGGTACACGCGGACCAACTGCGTCCAGCACCCAGGCCAGAAGGACAGACGCCAAGCGACACCTAGTTCCATTCCCACACCCAACTTATAACCAATATCAATATCGTAATAGTAATGTTAAATTTAGCTTGTTAGGTTAAATGTCGTAGCAATAGTAAGGTTAATAATAGCTAATAAGTTAATTTTAATCTCCCTGTGAATTCAAGTCAAACAAACCGGGGGCGATTGATATGTCCCTAGGTATCTACGTGACTTGAATTCACAGAAAGACCAATTTGAACACGTGCACCCGCATATGTCTCTGTGATTTACACGCAGATGGAGGTGGCAGTTCGGATATTATTAGACCTTAAATATTTACTGAATAGCTTCGCTGGTCCCGCAATAAAAAAATTAGAAAGCCAACTTAGAAATACACCCATTAGTCGGCAGATTTAGCTCTAGACCCTCATCAAGTAGTAAATCTGAAATGGGAACGTTAAGCCAGCGACCCGGCAATAAAAAACCTTCGCCCAAGGCTAGGCTAAATTGTAATTGTTTGAAGGTCATATTTTTAAAACGTAATTTTAAAATATTTAACATTAAGTATAAATCTAGTTGTAAGAGTAATTGTCAACTTAGATTAGAAATTTAATTGCAACCAGATATTAATTAAGTGTATGCATGCATAATGTTAAGATACTTAAATAAATATTAAGATTTTGAACCGTAAGTTAATCAGAATCAGCCAGACAGCGCAATCTAGCGGTGAGAATGGCGATGCCAGCGCCACGGACTCAGACAACGTACCGAAGTGGTGTAAAGCGGAACCACTATAGTTCAGCACCCCACCACAGGCACGCTACGGTCACCGGATTGCGCGGGTGAATACAACTGATTCAGCTCTCAACAGTCACGCTCTCGCCTTTCGAGAGTCACCATCTCGCCTCCGCCGAGAGACCTCTTGCGCTCCCCCTTGGAGCGTCGCCGAGGCTCTTCCCGTAACCCCGCGAACTTCCGCCCAGGAAGCCAGAGTGGTCGCCAGACTTCCGCCCAGGAAGCTACCCTCTCAGAAGTCGCTGCCTGCCGACTCCGCCCTTCAGCCCAGGCTGAACTGATTCCGCCCTTCGGAACCAGCCCAAGTTGCCGCTCGTGTGTATCAGTGATAAGTGCGAACGTTGAGATCCGCTGTTCCAGAATCATCGTAAAGGGAAGTGTCTGCACAAATTTTGCATAATTATCTCGTAACGTGACCCAACTTTTAAGACATTGAATGAACAATAATTTAGGATTAAGTGGTAGGACTATTAATTTTAAGAATTACAATTTAAGACTAGTATTAAGCTTAGACTAAGACTAACCCTTAACTGTATACATTTTTTTAAATAAATTTTTAATAGTGTTTGCAACTAAGTAAATTCTTTTTTTTACTTGTTCCTCCTTTTCTTTTACTTGAATAGTATTAACCTCTCAGAAAAGGACTTTTATTTACTTTGTGTTCCTTTGCAAACTGTCAAAACGCGAAAATTTTTGTGTTATTCACGAGTTTTGTTAAAAGCTTCATAACTCACGTTTTGGGAAACGTAGCCTCATTCTAAAAAATGTTTTGGAAAGATTATGAAATTCACTATCGTATTGTTTTGTTATACGTAAATATTTGCGTGTCTAAATATACATTTTCTGAAAACGTCAAAAATATGTAAAAATCGCTGACCATTATTTCAAAGCTGTGAAAAATGTACTTTTTTCTGAGTATCATAAAGAAATAACACTTTATATATTGAAGAAATATAATTAAAAACTATTAGTCACCTCAAAATATTAACCGTCCAAACTAAAATATTTTTAATAAATTATTTAAAAACGCAATAAATTATGAACGAACAGGATGACAGATTCAATCGACTCAGATAATGCACCTCAACATACCATAGATATTCTTGAATGCAGACGCGTAGCGTTATTCATTATCGATACTCTGTTTTTTAAATCATGGCAATCCGTATACTAGTGATGGAAATAAATCGATTTTTGTAAAATCTCGCGCGTTTACGTGAAAAGACGTACTAATGTCTTGACCGCTATTATCATATTTACGTCTTTTGACGTTCTAATGTTCCGAGTGGTTAACATTAAACTCCCCTTGAGTATAGTGATAACAGTTGGCGGCCCTGAACGCGGGGCTTACCGGCTTTTAGGCTGGTAGAAGTATAAGTGTATTCTTCCGATTCGCGACCCTGAGATAAGAGCAATTAATTCAAAAGGAGGAACAATTTTCATAATTTGTAAAATAATTTATTCGCACACAGCCTCGTTAGAATCTAGGATAGATTTTCAGGTTATTTAGAATTTTGTTTAATTTTGTTTTAGATTTTTAAAAATGGCAACACCTTGAACATAACCATAGATAACAATTAGAGGTGGGTCCTATGAGTACTTTTCGTTACTGGGTACAATGAGGACAGGTACAGAAAAATACCTGGTAAAAATACCGGTGACAAAATACTCGAAAGTATTTAATACCGACCTGAGGATTGATTCAGAATGTGTAATTCTAATGCACTCGCATAAATTCTGCCCACATATTCCCTACAAATATTCTACGTGAGCTTGATTCCTCCTTTTATTATTCGAAATCCATGGGGTAGGGGTTTTTTAAAGTATTTCTGTAAAACATAATTCTCCACAAAAAATATTCAAAGTGAGTACTCCCCACCGAATAATTGAAATCCATGGGGGGGAGGGTATCTACGGAATTCCATTTCGAAAGATTCCTCATATTTTTCCAGTCGCAAAATTTCATCATAACAAATACCCATTGAAAATACCTATCAAAAGTACCTTCTAAAAATACCCATCAAAAGTACCCGTCAAAACTACTCATAAAAAATACCCATCAAAAATACCCATCGAAAATACCTATCAAAATACCTACTAAAAATACCCATCAAAAGTACCCATCAAAAATACCCATCAAAAATACCCATCGAAAATACCTATCAAAAATACCTACTAAAAATACCTACTAAAAATACCCATCAAAAATACCTATCAAAAATACCTAGTAAAAGTACCTATTAAAAATATTTAGTCCCGGTATAAAATACTCATGAGTATTTTGGAACCAGGTATTTTGGAGATCTGTCACAAGTACAAAGTATCGCATGGAAATACCCGGTACTTTTACTGAGTACGATAAATACGCCTCACATAACAATCAAGAAATCATCTGTCTCTGTTATGTTCCTTCACACAGAGCGATTTTAGTTTTTCAAGTGGGTGTTGAATGACACTTGAAAGCTAATCGACAAGTGTGAATAGCCTTTCAACAGAGTTGATCGACGAAAGTTGAAAGTCCGTCTACTTTTGTTCTTTCGACATTTCTATGGACTTCTTCCGTAATTTTTCTTCTAAGCATTTTACTGACTGCTTCGGTGTGTTTTCAGCTGTTTCGCTGGAAGTTCGGAGTTTCTGTTTCTGTTCTTGTGAGTTTTATTTTTAAACATTGTTATTATCTCAATTTAGAATTTGTTTATTCTCAAAGAAATCATTTATCTTGGCTCCACACTTCGACTAAAATAAACCTTCTAACTTTGTATAGTGCTTTATGTCATGCCTATAAGATTTTAAATTTTCGTCTTCGCAATATTTTGTGCAATCTCAGCAAACCTTATTATTTCCAATCGGAATCAGGACAGTTGCTTTTGTCAGGCTGGCACTGATAACTTTAAATTAAATATGTTATCTTATGTTACCTTGCTTGATTTCTTGAACCCAAGGTTAAATATTTTTCGTTTCCAGTCAGTCACCAACAAGGAAGTTGTCACAAACATGGAATTCCGTTTATCGGATTTCACGGACGGCACAGGATCCTCAAACGTGGTAAGTATGTTTTAATAAATGATAATTTCAAATTCGCAATTTATTATTTTCAATTCATTGGCCGAAAATACCCAATGCTATGATTATTTTGTTGACTAAGTAATAATTTTTATGTGCAATGCGAAATACATTTGCCACACTGCATATTACTGGTGAAACAAATGTTTTTTTTGGTATTATTATTTTCACTATTAACATTTTGAATAACGTTATTATTGCAATATGCTTTGAAAAGTAGGTAGGTAAAATATATTGACTTATTTTGCCATAATATGGTGTCTTCAATATATTGTACCTTTATATTTTGAGAACAAAGACGAAGATTAGGATAATATTTCGGGGGTGAGAGAAATGAGGTTACTTGCTACGGGGAAGCGAAAAAAAGTGCTGCCGGCTGTGCTAGACGAAATACTATAGATTGTACCCTCTAGTAATGGAAATGACCAAAATAATTATGTTTTCTGTTTGTTTGATATTTTTGGCGAATTAATCACAAAATCAACGATGAAAAAAATTCACATTTTCCCATCTTTACGCTAAAAAGCCGTAATTCATTCAATATAATTTATTAATATATTAACACATTCTTTGCGTGAAACGAGAAAACTCTTCATATGCCTTTTTACAGTAAGACGCGGGAGACGAGTTTACTCGTTTTGTTGCGCAAAGCGGTAAGGAGCGGGAAACTTGTAAACAAGGGGTTCTACATGGGTGCGGGGTCGTGTGTTTTCTATTGTCGGCGGTACCCGATCTATCTTCATGTCAATACAATGAGTTTGAAACACAACAAAAAAATAAAATCGTTGTCTCGTATGTTCCGCTCACAAAGTATGCAGTGAAACGCGGTACATGTGCAAGTTTTGCAATGTGCCCCTGCATAAAGGAAAGTGTTTCGAACGCTATCACACATTGAAGCACTATTAGGTTATAGTTTTTTTTTATCTATTGAAAATTTCTAAATAATCTTGTAATTTTGTTAAAAATAAATTTCGATATGTTATTTCGATTGTGAAATACTGTTTTTTCTATGATTCCCAAGAAAGTAGAAAGTTTTTGTTCATAAAAAAAGGAATTACACATACATTGCAGTAAATAAATAGAGACAACTTTTTAAAGTAAAACACTGAAAGTTTCATCAAAAAATATCAAATAGATCATAAGATATGAATATTTTGCGGAAAGTCTAATTTTGGCGCTAAAATTTAAAAAAAACACCCGCGCTTCGCCCCCAATTTGGCGGTAAAATGCCCGACCATATAGTGTTAATTCATCAAACAATAATTTATTTTGTACATTCACATACAAATATTCCCCCAATTTACAAGTTTTAAATGTGTGACCGTTTTAAAGGGTGTTACATACTGACCGCTCAATTTGGTTGGTTTAACCGTTTTGTGTCAACTGTTTAGTTTTAACCTTATTGCATACTTTACGTTGAGCTCGACCAAATCACTACAACGCTCAACCATATTGAGTCGTCTGTGTAGTCATAATGGTACCAGAGTAAAGTTGGCCTCTCAGAAGCTGGGCGTATTGTACAGAGCCCACAGATACTTTAATAGTACACAACTGCTGACCCTGTACAAATCACAAGTGCGCCCTACTGTCGAATTTGGCAGCCATCTCTGGTCCGGAGCCCCTAAATACCTGAAAAACACCCTTGACTCTGTGCAGAAACGGGCGGTCCGTTTGATAGATTCCCCAATCTTAACAAACGGACTGCAATCTTTAGAGCACAGGCGTCGGGTAGGTATGCTGTCCTTGTTCTATCGGTATTAGAATGGAAGATGCTCTGAGGAACTAGCGTCATTGATCCCTTCGGCACCGGTGCGTAGTCGGGCCACACGCCAAATGCGCGCCCAACATTTGTACACGGTTGACATTTGTCACATGAGAACGGGTCGCTTCTACGATTCGTTCTTAAGTTCAACAGCTCGGCTGTGGAACGAACTGCCGGCCTCTGTGTTTCCTCCCTACTACAACATGGGACTCTTCAAGACCCATGTTCACTCCTTCCTCTCCACAAAAAGACCCTCCACACAGCATCCCCAAAGATTACATAGGCCCTGAGAGAAATTATTTTCTTCAGGGCCTCCTGTGTGGAGTTAATATAAAAAAATAAAAAATAAAGTAAATGTGAAATCGTCGTGTCTAATAAATTGGACTTTCCTACTTCGTTTTTTTTTTTCAATATTATGGTAGTAAATTCAGTGAGATAGAGATATTTCTTTGTACAAATTAAATATTTCGATATTTGCTTTTAAAAAATGTTACTTTTATATGGTTTCTAATAATTAGTAGGTAGGTATTGAAGTACCTACTTACTAGGTAGTTGTAAAAAAATCAACTTGTAATGCAATGATGCCGTTAGTATGAGCCCTTTTCTGATGACGGACGTCCTCCCGTTTTGATATTCACTCACTGACTGGAAATTATTCGAGAAGCTCTTTACTAATATGAGGTTTAGACAACGTTGAAGTTGTTAAAATGAGTATTTTGTTAATTCTCCTATATTTAGAACTAGCTGACGTGTACCCGGCGTTGCTCATTTTTTCTCTACTTTCAGTATATTATATATAAACCCTAGTGATAGTGAAAACCCTATCAAAATCTGTTGCATGGTTTAGAAGAACTAAAGAACTAAATACAAGAGATACCATTGTATTGTCACGATTATGAATTTACTAAAAGTTTATGATAAAATTTATAACGGCCTGTAATCCCATTTTTAGTTCATTATGATCTGGGATGTTTCCGAACGTTCTAGACTATTCGCGAATATTCCAGAATGTTCCGGAATGTTGTGCAATGCTCTCGAATACTCTCGAATGTTCTGGACTGTTCTAGAAATCTCTAGAGGGCGAAACATCTTCCAGTCCTTATATCTTCAAAAGCACGCCCTTCAGGTAAAAACGGGAACCTTCTTCACGGATGGGGGGTAGATAGATAGATAATTTTAAACATTGTAACATATTTTCATCAAAATGAAAACAGCTGTTTTGCACAACGAGCGGGGAATTCTGCTCTTAAAGCTTTACCGACTTATTCATATTTGCGGTATAAATATTATACAGTCATATAATGTTGTGATAGTGGAAAATATTACTCATAATCGTTGCGGATGCGTATTCCGGCCGTAGCTGTCAGCTTTATATCGGCTGGCCCCTTACTATAGTGTCAGGATAGCGCCGGCAATATGAAGAATGCATAAATTTACTGACCTTTTTTTTTCGCCAAGTTGACAAATGGATCTATCACATAATGAAAATGTAAAAAAGCAGTAATACTCATTTGCAGCACTATCGGTGGGATATTTTAAATCGATTTACCAAAGCAAATACTGGACGCATAATCGAACTGGCCGGATTTCGATTCAAATAAAAATAGACCATGTGAAGTTAGGAATGAAATGCGAAAATGACCGTGTTTTTAAGGTTTGGAACAAAAGGTGATTCCAGTCTAAAAAGATCTAGCGAAATATTATTATGAGTAACGATTTTAACCCGAGCTATACGAGTTTCTATAGCTATACCAACACTGCAAGGGCGTATTAGGGATTCTTCACAAGTAGGACTGTTATTTTTCAGAACATTATAAAATTAAATTGAAATGATGGGTTGGTAATTATGCATTGTTTTGAATAGCCCCACGACACGTCATCTTATATGCAGTGCCCGTATAACAGTGACCATACCATTGCAACGGCCAGGATGCAGTTTCACCTGGACAAGTGTCGCAAGGCGCACCCAAACTTACCAAAGGTGAACTGCCCTTTCGACAGGACCCACTGGCTGAATGAGCCGGAACTGAAGGTAAGTTGCTATAATTCATTATATTATTCTCTGACTACTGACGAAGGCCGTCAGAATGTTAATAATACTCCCAACTCCAGTAAAATATTAGCAGTATTTACTTTTGGTTGGCAACTTTGGCCGCTACAGGGGCTAGTGTAGTATGGCATAAAATTCATTAAAATGTATTATTGAAACTTGCACCGCTAGGAGGTGCTAGTGTAGCATACTGCCATCAGAATATATAGAAAATGTGAGAAGTTAGAGTCATTATAACTATTCTACAGTATTTGGTTATTTACTTATTTCAGTTAGGTACTCCTACCTTCCAAGTGTTCCATTCCAACTGTTTTAATCAATAAAAGGTCAAGAGGCTTCCGTGATCGAAGAGTTAGGTTCTCGACTAGCAAGCCAGAGGTCACAGGTTCAAATCCCAGCGTGGGCAAGTAAATTTTATTTGATTAATTTGTGTTTTTTCACAATTTACTTATTTAAAATAATATATAGCACTTTGCGGCACATTCCAGAGTGGAAGATACTCTCAGTATCGCCCAGATGTAAGACCACCATTCAGAATTGAAACTTGAAATGGCTTTAGCCAGGTCAACAGGTCTGAATAGCCAGGTATTCCCTACCTTCCTCTCCCCCATCTTCCCCACTACCTTCAGCCTCACAACATACCCCAATTGGGAAAGCCGTAGTCTCACTAGCTCCAGACGGTTGGGAGCAGTTGGGACTGGACTGGGAGTGCGGCTTTAAATTAAAAAAAAAAACAAGTGAAAATAATGTCCTTCCTTAAATGGAAGGAGATTATAAGTTCTAATAGAACTCCAAGATCTCTAGTAACATTTACCCTATTTAAGTTTGTTCTTAATTATGTAGGGATAGAATATTGTATACTTTCGAGAATGATATGATGCTACATTTATCTGTATTCAAAAGAAGGTAATTTTTTTAAACAATACATTGACCAGAAAGTCCAGGTCGTCCTGGAGCTCTATACAATCCGTCTCGGAGTTAATGATTTTGACAATCATACAGGTGAGAATTACTGATAGCTTTGTTAACATCATTCATAAAAATATTTAATAAGAGGGGGCCAAGAAGAGATCCTTGGGGAACTCCCGAGGTAACGGGGACGAAACTAGAGCAGAACCCTTGTAAGGTTACAGCTTGCGTGCGATTGTTGAGATTAGAGGCTAACTGAAGAAGGAGGTCACCGCGTATACCTATTGCTTCGACTTTCTCAATTAAGATACTGTGGGGAATTTTATCAAAGGCTTTGGAATATTCTGTGTATACCACATCGACTTGATATCCGTTATCCATAGCAACAAGGACTGTATCAACAAACTCGTACAGATTGGTTTCTGTTGATTTTTTAATATTTATTTATTTATTTATTTATATATATAATTTGTACATTTATTTATAACAATTAAAAAATAATTAATATGAGGTCGTTTACGAGGAAAAATGTTATCAAAAAGTATTATGTCAAAAAGTTTACCCATTTCATTTAATTTAGAGATTGGTCTATAATTTTCTGACCTTAAGCGCCGCGAAATATTTACACCACGTTTTTTAGTAAGGCTGTTAGTAGAAAAACCTTCATTGTTGAGTCTTCACAAACTATGGGTAAGGAAATGGAGTTTTAAAACAAAAACATTTCAAAGATAATTTTATCTAGTTTCTAAAATAATTTTTTTTTGCGTCAACTCAAAAATAAGAAATATCTAGATCGTTATAGATACTCCGGGAGTATTCTGAAATTCACAATTATAACAATATAAAATAGATATTTTTGACTATGAAAATATCATCTAAAATCTTTTTATGTATTACCTATCTGCCTTATTTTTTTATAGTAGAAGTTCTGGTTTTGAGATGTGTTCAGCCATTTCAAATTTTTCCATTTGATTTTGACATGTTTACTAATATTTATGTATGTTCAGCAATTTGTTTGTTAGACTGTATATTACGCCTAAGGATGCTTAGTATTTACTAATGATGGATGTTATTCCAGTACCACGTGACGGTATGCCCGCAGCGCATTGGGTTTGACCAGTTTGCCTACTCCGTAGAGGACCAGAGCCGCCCGGCCGCTGTGATACCCCCGCCCGCACCCTACGTGCCCCCATCCGACGAGAACTGGGATGATGTAAGCTAACCTAGAAATCTTGTTTTTTTTTTATTTGACATTAAATCAAAAAACCCTTTGAAGGAAACACTAAAGAGATAATATTAGCCAGATTGTATGCATAAAAACAGACATCCTCTCATGAGGCAGGTGATGTACTTGCATTTGTGCCTATTTTAATCGTCAATAAACGCCCGGGTTGCCGGCAATAAATGCATAATATTTTAACCTTTTGGTCATTAGTGCATATTTTAACCTTTTTTATGATTTATGCATATAGCACCGCCATCTTTATTAATACAAGCCATGCTGTTGAAACTACACTGACAGATAAAGAGACCTGTTTTCGGACTTCTTGCACTGGGTTTAGCAGGGTTTAGTACTAAAATTCACTGAGTGTACGGAGGCATCATAAGGATGCACTATTCCTGTATAAAGTAATTAACAAAAATATTCGATGCCCAGAGTTGCTAAACAAGATTCCATTCAATTTAACTGCGCATTCAACACGCTCTTGTGTCCTGTTCAGGGTTGATCAAAGCAAAACGAACTCAAATTCTTGCCTGAACAGACCATGCAATAATTACAATAGCGTATTATCCAAGGTTGATATTTTCAGTTGTGAACTTACCAAAAAATACTCCATAAAAGAATATTTCTCTGATGGTTTGTGAATAATGTTTATGTCTCTATTGTTTATATCTCTATTATGATTTGATTTATATCTACAACCTCTCTCCATGGCTATAAATGTATTGTTTTGTAAATTTTTCTTTTTATATTATCTTTTGTTTTGTATAAATTTTTTAATTCATATTCCTTTCTCATAAATTTAAATAACTTATTCCATATTATGCTGTCTCAGTTAAAGTCACAAGGAGGAAATCCATAATTGGTTTTATTTTACTATATAATACTTATGTACAAACTGATTAAATGAAAACTGTCGATTTCCCGAAAATGAATAAATAAATAAATAAAATCTGCTAAATCCAGTGCAAGAAGTCGCTTTAACCAAAACCTCCTAATGGTCGGTGCAGTTTCTACAGCATGGTCTGTGTTAATAAAGATGGCAGTGCATATAGTCATTTAATTGTTCAAAATATGAGCTGTTCAAATTAGGAATGGATATTTGTGTGTTTCTGAGGAAACACGCTATTTTTGGAATGAGTTACATTTGGAAATTTGAAAAGACTAAGGACGGGTTGTTTCGGAGAATTTGAACAATTCATCAAATTTCAACGTTCATTTTCAAGTTCTGTTTTTATTTTAGTTTTGTCAAGCAATTAGCCTACAATGATATAATAACAGAACTTGTTTAGGACTTTCACAGAACCCGAAAATGAACGTTGAAATTTGATGAATTGTTCAAATTCTCCGAAACAACCCGTCCTAATAGTAGAGATTTCGTGGAGATGACCGTGTTTGAATTTAACATCCCACCCCCCTCCCCCCACCCCTGTCAAGCCTTTTTTTATTGCTTAACTTTGCATATTTTGGACATTTTTAGTGCAAAATTCTTTCTCGGACCAGAAACTCAATTTCATTGACACATCTAGGGCCTAGGAGTCTTATGGTCAGTTTTCTTTCAGATCAATTAATTACAAGTAATAAAATTACCCCGCTATATTACATTATACTATTACTAAATTATTAACCACTAAACTTGCATAGAGTTTTTTTTTGGTTCAGAACGTATTTCAAGACCTTTGGTATTTTTCAAACGTTTTACATAATTGTATTTTTAAAAGAACAGCACAATTTATTGAAAAAATTTAAATGTAACTTTTTAACACTTGCATTTTTTGTATAACTGACAAGTGATCTTTATTGACTTTTGAACAATCTAATAAAATAAAAATTAAAGCTGTCATTTTTGAAGTCGGATGTGACCTGACAAAAGCCATAAATGACATTGAGTTATATTTTTTAAACATATATTAAACGGACTATTATGTTATTAACAAATGTAAGAAGTTAAATAAAAATGCACACGATTTGCTCACTGCAATAGCACCAGTCTAAATTAATACAAAATTTAGAACAGAGAATTGTTTCATTAAACAATATTAAATAGTTCAATTGATAACCTTTAAAATTGAAATACATGTTGATTTATCAAGTCTTGAAAAATAAACATGGGTTAGAGATAGTGAGTGCATTAGATAAGATGGATGAGCCCACTTCCCAGTCAACACCACCACTTCCATAAATAACAGGTAAAGATAATAATAGATAAAAAAAATAAACAAGGGCATTTTTTTATTTAAATTTTATTTGGGACACCAGTCACACAGACTCATGACATTTGTAACTCTTTTATGGTGTTCACAATCAGACTGGGGCTTTATATAGATGCTCTACGTATGTGTGTTGAATACAAATAAAGGTAGTTTGTGTGTGTGTTGCAGTCTGATTGCCCGGCGTATGACCCGCAGCAGAACCTGGATACCCGGACGGATGTGATGCGGAAGCTGCCCGGCGCTCAACCCGCCGAGAGGAGGAAGTTCCGCAGCGTGCAGCGTCAGAGGTACTGCCGGGAGACCCAATAACTGACTCGCAGAAAGCAACCATCCATACTCGTCATCCCAACCAACCTATTGACGCCAATCCAATATTTTCTACTTGCCTTTTAACTTGCAATTGGTCTTTCGACTTGCAGTTTGACTTTCAACTTACATTTAAACTTTCGACTTATGCTACTTACATTGAAACTTACTTGCAATTAAATTTTCAACCGGCAGCTTGAATTTATATTGCAGTCTGACAACACTATACATATTGGCAGGTTGAAACTTGCAACACAACGGAAATCTTGTTCCCAATTTTCATTTCCTACAGATGGTAAGCTTAAATGCCACATAATTTACAAAAGTGAACGTTACCATAAACAGAACAAATGAACATACAACCTTGAGGACACTTCTCTCTAACTTTCAAGTAACTCTTAAAGTAAAAGAATGACAATATTTATTGATATCCGATGACAGCTGTGGTCAAGTTTCCAAGCGGTAAGATCTGTTTGTAACATCTTCCTCACGTTGTGAGCTGCTGTTTCTTTTAGAGGTCTGAAATGAATTGTGGAGTTACAAAACCTGCTCTGAAAATATTTGTTTACTTCGAGATACTCGCAAAAACTGTTTGGAACTCTTTGAACATAAAAAGAATGTACATTTTATGATAAATATTATGTTAACCCCTCAGGCCTCTGGCGAATACTGTCAGAAGGTCGGAGTAATGCCGCTTTGCGATAATATCCAAATAAAATGAATGTATCCGAAAACTAAAAACTGTTTTTGAATGGTGAGAAAATACGCTTTCGAATTTTATTATCAGAAATAAACATTACGAGTCTTGAAATATTAAATTTCCATTTTTACTTTACTTTTTTTTGTGACTAAAGTGATAATTAAAAAATATGCAAAAACCCACGGATTTTATTAGATAAACATATTACAAACGTTACTGTCACCTCACTTTTTGTTGTTTCATATAAAAATAATTATTGAAAAATTCACAAAGATTCATAATTTTTTTTTCAAATTGTGGTTGGAATCTTTGGTTTCATAAAGGTGCACATTTTAATTCTTCTGTGGTTAACTTCTGGATTTGAATAAAAAGCATGGTGTTTTTTCTTTCTAACACTGTTTAGATCATATTTCTCACCATGATGGTAAGGGAGATACAACGATTGTGAGTTGTTCCCAAAACCAAACAAGTTAGCCTGAGGAGATAACGTTCAATATGTTTCAACGTTTTCGTCTCGAAATCAGCAGATATTTCCAGAGCCGGTTTTGCAACTCCACGACTCGAATTACCTGGTAATATGGAACACTTGTCTCTTTCTTTCAGGAATAACTCGAGAAACAACGTGACGGATTGAAGTTTTGTCAAGTAGCAAGTAACAAACGGCATTACCCGAGTCTCCTTATATTGTTCCTACCCGTATGAATCTGGTTTTCTCTACGCACGGATTGATTTGACCATTTGCCCACCAATTTCCGTGCAACTCCAATTCCCGAAATATAAAAATGTATCCAAAACACAGGCATTATTCATTTTTTTACTTGAAACAAATTACTATGTAATGCTAAGTATTAAGCGTTTAATCGGGAGCAAAGAGATTATAACCTTTATTTTACCAAAAACACCTTGAGAGATGCCACTATAATATAACATTTAACAATTTAGAAAATCAATAATTATTTATATGCTTTAAATAAAAAGGATGCCTCCATATTTCATCAATTCCAACCTTATATTAAAAACGAATGTACTTATTACGTATATTTCTGTCAGCTTTTGTATTGATTCTTTCATTTTTGGTTTATGTTATCCCAGTTAGTGTTAATATTACCCGGAATATTTTCAACAGTCACTCTTTGACAAATGAAGATATTATTATTTAACGGTTTACGGTTCACAGACATTAAACCATATTGAGTTAGGCCGGTTGTTTACTTTCTGATAAAAAAAAGCTGATAAGCGGCGCCGTCTCAAGATCATTTTTATAGCTTAAATGGATTTTTAATATTTAATTCAATTTATCCATTGTTGTTTTAAGATTTAAAGGTGTTACTAAAAAAAAGCTAATCTTTTTACGCTTCCCGCCACAAGAAAATTAATCGTCTATTTTATTGCCTTTGAATTTTATAAAGTCTAAAAACACTTAGATGATGTCACTATGCGATGGGTACCTATTGACATAGATGGTGTGACTATGCGATAGGTACCTATTGACGTAGATGGTGTGACTATGCGATAGGTACCTATTGACGTAGATGGTGTGACTATGCGATAGGTACTTATTGACATAAATGGTGTAACTGTGCGATAGGTACCTATTGACATAGATGGTGTTACTATGCGATAGGTACTTATTGATATAGACGGTGTCACTATGCGATAGGTACCTATTGACGTAGATGGTGTGACTATGCGATAGGTACTTATTGACATAGATGGTGTAACTGTGCGATAGGTACTTATTGACATAGATGGTGTAACTATGCGATAGGTACCTATTTTGGCTTGTCTCCGTGTGAATATTTAATGCTGCATTCAGATCTAGCTAAGTTTTCTGGCCTCACAACTAGATGGTAAAAAGTTTTCCAGAGAACTTTAGTGCGCTATCGGCGCGATTGCAACACGTTGCTCGCTTCAGACGCTTGGCGTAACTTGATAGGTGCAGCTTTTAAATTCTGCTAATATCGTCATGTCATAAAACATAATCATTACTTAAGGTAGCGGTGAAGACTTAATCCAAGACGCAATTTTATTAATAAAAATGATAACAAACCAAAATTCCCTTTGATTTTCAATTTAACAAATTAAATGGTCAAATAGACCTAAATTTTGAAACTTTATATGATTTGAAAGCATAATTTTTTTTTAAATTTTACTAGAGGTATCTTCCTTAGTAGGGTGTATGTTTAACTTTTTATAAAGAGAATTTGATTCCGCAATAATTATGTTTGGTTAGTGAATCGATGATTGAATCTAACGTTTGTGATAGGAACTTAATTGAACTGGAGTGACTCCAATTTTGTTATATTTTTTTTATTACTTTTTTTGCTGTTGCAATGACTAAAGAATGCGACAGTTGATTTTGTGAAAAAAGCTTTAAAATTGTGATGTTAATATGAATAGTGCTTAATGAACTGAAAGGGTAAACATATTTATATAAGTCTCTAAACAGGTGAATAGGCTCGAATCTCGGTGGCGTGTTACACTATTGTATGACAAATTGAGGATCATTCTGCAGTATGAGGATATAGCCAACAATAATAAAAATACAACTTTTGTGAAATTATTTATCGATATAATTAATTACATAAATCGCTTCGAATATAATAGATGCAAAAAATACTGATATTTTTAACAGTTTCCCCTTAAGATGCATTTTTCATTAACCGGTGCAAAACTGCATTTTATGTGGTATTACAAATTTTAAGTGGTATTACACATGCTAAGTGGTATTACACATTTTAAGTGGTATTACACATTCTAAGTGGTATTACACATGCTAAGTGGTATTACACATTTTATGTTGTATTACACATTTTAAGTGGTATTACACATTTTAAGTGGTATTACACGTATTAAGTGGTATTACACATATTAAGTGGTATTACACATTTTAATTGGTATTACACATTTTAAATGGTATTACACACTTTAAGTGGTATTACACATTTTAAATTCCTAGAGTTTTTCTTACGCCATCTGCAAAAAAGTTTTTAAAATTTATGGATTCTTTAATTATCTAAAATACAAATAATAGCCTAATTTATATAAATAAAGTCATGTGGGTTTATTTAAATTTAACCAATCTTATATCTGTTTTGGCTTACTTATTCTGCAGATTGATACTCGATACATTTCAGTGTTTTACTTAGAATGACACTCTAAAATTATATTCTTCTTTGTAGTTTTAACTTTATGATCAATAATGTTCAAAGTGGTTCTGTTAAAATACTGTTGGAAAATATTTTTTAACAAATTTATTTTCTTGAATAGTATTTTGTAAATATTTAAGTACCTTTAAGAAACCAGATTATAGTCTACTTTAAAACTACAGGAAATAGAATAAATGTTGTGAGAGTCCAATGTAGACGTTAAATTAATGTAAAATTTTGTCTTAATATGTATAATTAATCTGAGATTTATTTACTTTTAAAAAAGTTATATTTACATTCTATCTGTAATTCATTTTAAAATCTTCACATTGCACTAAGCAGAATAGTAAAATAGTATAAGTAAATGTCTTGTTCTATGAACCATCGTCATCCAGCTTCATGGTACTGCGGGGTCTGGGTCGGGTTTGACCTCCACTACAAATGTCCTCTGCGGCTGCAGTCCATTTCCGCACCACTCGCCTCCAGTCCTTCGTCCTTCTCGTCCTGCTCCAATCCTCCGCAGTCAGTCTCTGCCCTCATCCTAGACCCATATCTTCTGTTGTTCAACCAATAAATTACATAAATATTTAATGCACTTTGTTGAAACTGCATCCAAGTATAGTTTTACTGCCTTCATAAGCAAAAAATATTATAGGTGATTATTATTATAGGTGAAAGGTCTCGAATATCACAATGTGACGTTTGCAAATTTCCAGCTGCCTTTTTGCTTATGATAGCGGAATACTAACTATTCTATTAAAAAATAAACATAATTACTCTTCTATTCGGCAAAAGAAATTAGAAATAAAAGTGATTAAAGTTGTATTTAGAATCACAGTCGAATTTCTGTTTTCTTCTGCTAGGCAGGAATCAACATCCCATGTTTTTCCTAACTTATCATAGAAACATTGATTTTCTATATTTTTGATACATTTTCATATTTGTTTGTTTTTTTTTACTGCCTTGTTCATTTATATTCTTAGTGAAAAAAAAAATACAAGTGACAATATTAATTTCATTTTTACCTTAGTGTACATGTATAGGAAATGTAGACAGATATGTAAAGAACAATATAAAATAACATATTTTGAAATAAAGTACTCAAATGAGGATATGCATATATTACAACAAATTTTCTGCTTGCAAACATCAAAAATGCAGAGTGGTGACGGAATTCTTTGTAATAGTGGAAATCTATCTTATGACTGTTTCAATTTAACCTTTAACGCCATTTGATCATTAGTCTGTAGAAAAACAAATGACGACAATTTGACATTTACATTAGCGCAGGCCTTAAATCATGGATGGAGTAAGACAAGGCAAAATTCAAATTTGCAATTTATTAGATTTTGTTTTCAGGACTCCAAACTGATCTAGTTTTTCCCAAAATGTAACAATATTTTCCCACAGCAAAATAGTTATGATTGTTCTCAATTGTATATAATAATTCAGACATTCTTCAATAGTTTTGCCGTCAGCTGCGTTACTTATGTTGTTCATAAAAATGTATGTTATTATTTATTTTAGGCATTAATTACATAATATGTATAAGAATAAGTTTAACATATCAGCATTTCGGAAATATTATTATGCGTAGTTCCAATTGTGCACTTACAAATTTTTAAGAATGTCAACTTTAGACTATATGGATCTTAAATGCCTTACATACCTCCCTGCAATCGGAGGCAATATCGGGGCAGTGATGGGGAGCACCCTAGATCGCTTCCTTGATCATCGCGTGAGACAAATCGGCACTAACTCCAAAATCGGGACCGTGTTGAGTCACCCAGTGTGTAGTAAAATCATGTTGATTTTGTTAGTTTTCTTGCGAGCGATTCACCAATCAATTCTTAACCCAAATCTTAAATAATTGCACTCAAGAAAGCGCTGTTGCTTTGCTGCATGATCAGTTTAACACTGGGGCAGGGACGAGTGTGTGGAAAAGATGCCAATTTTACCCCCACCATCACTCTCCCTAAATCGCATTCGATTACAGGGAGGTGTGTAAAACCTCTTAGGGTGCCGTCGAATTGTAATTTAAAAGAAGACTTTTCCATGTGTATTTTAGAATATAAAAGCAAATATGTTTTTTTCAAAGTTTTACGAAAAATTCATCAAAATTAAATACTACCTACCACCATATTAGCCTGAATATCATTCTCCCATTAATAAATGAGATAAGTTGATTAGAAAATAGCGCAAGTAAATACTAATATAAATGAGTATACAAAACACCTTAATTGGGGATGCTATGATCTCACTGGCTTCAGACAGTTGGGACTGTTGCATTTGCAAAAAGTTTTGGTTTTAATGCCACATACTTATTTCTGAACCTATCTAACATTGCATTAAATAATGATTTATATTTTGGCTAATATGGTGCCATCTACTTGGGAAAATACTGAGAAAAATTCTGTTACTTTATTTTCAAACAGTTTTGAAATATTGTGATAAATATTTTGAAATATTGTGAAAAAATAGTTATTCTTGATACATTTCGGAAATTAATTATAGTAGAGATTTAAAAGATAATATTGGAGAGATATGTATAATATTGACTTGTTATGTTTTGTTACTTGATATGAGGGGCGATGGTTGAAATGTTACCATTAAAAATTAAAAAAAACACTGAGGGCTATTAACTTCTTGCGACGCTTCCTACGTTTAAATATATTCAGTTCCTTTACCAACCAATCACCATTATTATACATTGTGAAAGATTATTTTATCAAAAAACTAGATATCTGTACCTCTGACCTATGAGGAAATATCTAAGTTTCAAATATTACATTCTCACAACACTGAAATACCAGGATAAGTTTTTTGTTAATAGCCTCATTATTTTAGATGATTAATTTACATAATATATCGTTTATGTACCTTTTCAATTTATTTTAAGTATGTAACATTTTGTTTTCCTAGATTAACTTTATTTAATTTTGTCTTCTGTAAATTGAATTAAATTGTCACTTGTTGCACAAATTTCAATTAAATTTAAACTTTTCTAAGTCAATAAATTATTTTTCAATTAATTTGTATTTGGTTTTAAATAGTTTTTGTAATTTTTTAAAGCTAGAGTCTTTTTATAGAATTTGATACCTACCATAAATAAATAAAAATTTAAGAAAATAATAGTTATTTTTATGTAATATAATATCTTTGAATTTAGTTAATTTATTGCTGCACAGATTTCAGAACTGTGTTTAAAAGATTAAGATTAATTGCTATATTTTTGTAATTTTCATTCTATTATGTAATTTTATTATTGTGTTCATTGAATTAAACAATGTAATGGATAACCATTTATTTTTGTTTTATTGTATTTGTCAAATCTTGTATTTTCTGCTATGAGACCTATTTGTATATGTTAGTCACTGAAATTCTTTATCGTTGGTTCTCAACAGCCTCGATGTGTGCTTTATTTCTCTCCTCATATGTAATATACAGGACTGACATTTATTTTGTATATTAACCACTGTAATGTCATCCAATTTCATGGGGGTGGTGTTTTGAAATCTTATGTAGATAGTGACCGTCCTCTTGTTTTGAAGGTCAAGTGTGAAAATATGATCAGTCTCGGGATAAAACAAGATTTGTATAAAAAACATAGTCACAACGGGATACTTCTAGATAGATAATATACAACTGTAGTCCCGGGATTTATGTAAAGTTTTTCAAAATCAGGTGTAGACAGTAATTTTCTTCTTATTTTGAACGTCTGTTGTAAGGGGTGGGGAATGGGGATGGGGTGGTTACTATTCAACACACCTTTAAAACGTGATATAAAGTCATTAAAAACGAAGAAAAAAAATAAAATTTTAACCTAACCTAACCTACTTAACCCAGTTAATAAAGTTTTTGTTTTCATCACTTTCCATGACTTTAAAGATGTGATGAATTATCATTTTGATGATTTATCCGGTCACCTTTTTTTTTTTTAATAAAAGATTATACATTTATACACATTATTTAAGAAATGTTTTGACTGCCCAACTAGGAGGATTCCCGTTTTAGGACAGTCAAATTAGGATGAGTATTAACATTTTGATAAGTTGTTTGATAAGTATAGTATTAAAATTATAATGAAATAATAGGTATTTGTACTTTTAACTGGTGCCTAAGCCTACTAACATGTTTGTATAAATATGAATAACAAAGAGAAGAAATATCATAAAATAAAATATTACATTAAACGTAAGATTAACTGCTGTAAAAGTATTAGATAGGTACATATATACATATAATGATAAAGATTATAACATAAAGGTATCTTTTACTGTTTTGTTGGAGTTTTTGTTGTTGTTTTTGGTTTGTGTTTGATTTCATTTTTTGTGTAGTAAAAGTTCACTCTCCTTTCTACCTAATTGATGAAACCAATTAGTGGTCAATTTATGAAGAATAGCTGTGTTTTCCTCTTTCCAAGCATCATGCATGAAGTAGTATAGTTTTGGACCTAAGAATGAGAAGTGTCTTTGAGCGAGAGATGTTTTAGTTGTGAGTGGTACAATTGGATTTCTCCGTGAGTGGCGGGTGTCGTGAGAGTGGTTAATAGATGGGTAGAGGTGGCGTTTTTGATGGGTGTTTAAAATTAATTTTGTCATGTATAGTTGTCTAACATCCAGAACTCGGAATTCTTCAAATAGTGCATCGCTATGATATCTAAATGGTTTTTTGAGGATTACCCTTAGTAGTGATTTTTGAGCTTTTGCTAATTTGTCCAAAACAGTTTTTGCACACCCACCCCAACCTAAGGATGCATAGTCTAGAAGTGACCCACACATAGCATCATAGATGAGTTTCAATTCTTTTTTACGTAAGATATTTCTGATTGTCATAAACATGTACGTAAGCTTTCTAACCTTTGTGGCAACTAGATCTATGTGTCCGCCCCATCTAAGATATTTGTCTAATATAACACCAAGTTTTAAAGATCAATTGTGCTAAATTTCATTAACCTCGGAATAAAACTAGATTTGTATAAAAAACAAAACCACGCCACCCGCGCCTGCCCGCCACAAAGAGATACTCTCCTTTATATATTAGAAGATTACATTTTTTCTAATATTTTATTGATTTGACCTACTTGGGCCGTGTTGTAGCAAATAGTCTATGACTTCATTTTGTTTTTGCATTCTACTATAATAATGAATACACACATTAAATTATAATGGCCATAAATGAGAACCTTGAGGTACGCCGAAAAGCACTGAAAGGACTAAGTTCCTTCAACTGAATCACATTGAATTCTACTCATAAGGTATGAAGTGATCCACTGGAGTAAGTCACCATGGATGCCTAATTGATATATGGCTCTCTGATACATTTTTTTAATCTCGTTTCCTTGATAACTTGGCTCTTCTCACTGGCTAGTCTGCCACTAGGGTAAAAAAAGTATCTTATTTCAATCCTATTACTGTATGAACATTTATGTGCACCTGCAAAAACTATGGTCCAAATACAAGGAAATTTAACACACTTTATTTTAGAGAAAGATACACATTCTCAGGTTACAAATAACCTGGTAATCTCTACTGCACAGACGCATTGTGGGCATGCTGAGTTTGTTCTACAGGTATTCTAATGGAGCCATTGATCCCCGGAACACTAGTGCGTGAAATTCAACGGGCATGAGTGGAACACAGTTAAAGTTGGCTTCATTAGAATGGGCGGTTTCTTTGACTCATTTTTATTTTAGTTGACTCATATGAGCTACCGGCATCTGTTTTTCCTCCTTCATATAATCCGGGCCTCTTCAAGACCCGCATTAATAAATCCCTTCCTACAGACCTTATCTCAACCCGCCTCACAATGCTGCCCAACCAATATATATTTAAATTCCTCCTACTACTGTAGACGGAAAATGTTGCAGGACATAGCTAACAGAGAATTGAACCCGCAAGAATTTTTTTTATATATTCTTTTTTGTTTTATTTTAGGCCTTTCTTCCTCAGTGATACTCGAGTATCCGATACTAATGTTGTGTATTCACGTCGCAAACACCTTGACACGCATATTTCATACACGTCGCTACTGAAATCAAAAGACCCTCATCTCCACCATCTCTCAAAACGTCATAACTAGCTTTCGTAACCTCACACGCTCCTCAGCTGAAGTTGGCATATTTTGTTCCTAGCATGTGATCTAAAACACACACATTGTTATAAAATATCTGACAAGCAATGAGAACTTGAATGAACTGACGAGACTATCATATTTATTGTTCCGCTAAGTTTAAAGTCTCGATGACACGAGTGGTAAAGACTTTAGCCGGCTGGTCGCGGGAGACCGGCATCACCGATGTGTGTCTGTGTAAAAACCTCCACGCATGTTGTATGGCAGTGATCGCCAAGATATTTAAATCGCTGAGTATCAGATACTTGTGTATCCCTGTAGAAAAAGGGTCTAACACTACATTGTCATTAACAGTATTGCAAGGGAGTGAATATGATATCTTTATTATACTAAAATAAAGTCACTTTCCGTGTCTGTTTGTGCGCTTAGTTCTTCTAAATTAGACAACTGATTTTCAGTATCATTTACAGAATTTCTACCAGAAGGTTTATAAATATAATACATGCGTATTATTTTTATAGAAAGTACAGAAAAGTCAAGCAACGCCGGGTACACGTCGACTAGCATTAAATTAAATTCACTTTTTGATAAAAATATGTTTTTATTATCCATAAAATATTTACACATGTACATTTAACATTGGAGAAACACTGGATTCCATAAACTACATCTACATATTAGGCTCTCCCACATGTACGCTTCGGAACGAGCGTTACGCGCGCCGCTTCAGGCATGTAGAAAAATAAAGCTACATTAGTATAACGGTTTACAGCGCTGCCATCGTGGGATTTTTCTACACGCCTGAAGCGGCGCACGGAACGCTCATTCCGAAGCGTACGTGTAAATCCTGCTATTCACTTTCTTGTCTTAACAGCTTACAAACGTCATACGTAGGATTAGTCCATTCAAGGGTTTATTTATTTAAGAAACTATTTTATAATGTCGTTTCACAGAATTTGAACAATTCATCAAATTTAAAAGTTAATACATATTCAAGTTCTGTTATTATCTAAGTAGTGTAAAATGACCAGCCCCATGATGAAATAATAACTTGAATTTTAACTTGTTTAATTTTGACAAATTGTTCAAATTCTGAGAAACAATCCATCCTTAATAATTTCCTTCACATCAAACCAAAGAAAAATATTATAAACAACTTCCTTCACATCAAACTAAAGAGCGTTAACAAGAGCCTGGTAGTGTGACAATTGATTTGCGGCTGTTTGAGCTTCCGTTTGGGTAACCGTCACTCATTGTGGATCTTCATGGGGTCAGTGAACCTGGAGGTGAGGATGTAGAAGGCAGCAGGGGCAGGCACGAGGGTCAGCAGGGCCCCGTGGAAGACGGGGTCCTTGAGGCCGGTGATGGAGACAATGCCGTAGGCGTGCAGCAGCCAGTGGCCCAGCAGGATGACTACGTTGCGCACTTCCGTCACCGAGGACACCAGCATGGCCACGACAGATTGGTCGATCTTTACAGAGAAGTGCGACGCTGACGACATCATGGACAAGATGATGATGATGTAGGGAAAAGAGTAATCTGAAAGTAATCATTGCAATTTTACAATATTCATTGTCATTAAGTGACTTTGTGATATAGATTTATTTCCCATTCTCATCTGACAAATGTTAACTGTGTACAAATGTCAATGCATGTTTGGCGTGTATCCGGTGCCGAAGCCGTCAATGACACTAGGTCCTTGTAGGATCTTCCACTGAAGTACCGGTAGAACAAGGACAGCACTCCCACCTGACGCCTGTTCTCAAAAGATTGCAATCCGTTTGTTAACACACATTAAGCGGGCAGTTCATGCGCTGACGGTAATGTGTAGCGGGTGAAATAAAAGGTTACGTACGAAATTATAGATTTAGCTTTAAATAATGTACAAATTTGAATGACATTTTCTACATATTACTAACCATACCCAGCTATGAAAGTATAGTTGGGACCTTTCCAAAGAGATTGGTATACAATATTCATATAGAAATACCGGATAGCAATATCTTTTACGCTATTAACCCCTCCAGCGTTTGAGGGTCATAAATGACCGGGCGTTCATATTTTATAAAAGTATTTTTATCTTTTTTTCATGCAGAAATACTTAATTTTTTTTAACATTAGATAAGAAATAATAATTCTTTCTAGTTTGCCTCAAATATTTATACTGAAATCCATTAATAAAATCCTAAAAATTGCCAAAATGAATAATTCATATTTCACACCGATATCGTAATAATCGGTTTAAAAATTATTTTTTATTATATGAACGAGATAAAAGTGAATTTACAGTTTTCTTACAAATTCCCCTAACAAAACGAATGTGTTTTCGAAATACCGATTTCTCTCAATTTTTATATGATTGGAGTAAAAAATTAAGGAATATGTCTATCTTGGTGTTACAGTAGATTGCTTTTTCAAATGGGACAAACATATTAAAAAAACCTGTAAAAGACTCAGATCAATTGCTGGCAGAATGTACACATTCAATTTTTTCCTATCAATTGAAACACTTAAAATAATTTATATGTCAATAGCAGAATCTATTATAAGATATGGATTAACCATATGGGGAAATACTACTATAACCAATCTGAAACAAGTCCAAGTTGTACGAAACGCAGTTGTAAAATTACTAGTCGTTCCTAATATTTTTAAACAGAGACATAATACACCGTTGGTATTTCAGAGTGCCAAAATTTTACCTGTTAAGGCTATTTATTCTATGGCAAAAAATCATAATTCAGTATATATTTACCCCGCAGCATAAAGAAAAATTAGAACATAAATACAGTACATACTAGATTCACGCGCAATGACAGGTTAATAGTTCCGAAATTTAATAATAAATACGGACAGAGAACGTTTGAATACAACATACCGAAGATATTTAATTTATTACCTGACACTATAAAGCAATGTAAGTCTATGAATAAGGTTAAATATATGGTGTAAAATTGGCTATCGGAAAAAAATATTTACTTTAATATGCATGAAAAATTGTATGAAAAAATTGTTGATTCTGTAGATTAAAGATGTAAATTATAACTTATAAAAATGTATATGTAACTAAACTTTAAGAACCCGTTGACAAGCCAATTCAATTGGCTTAGCAGGACTTGTTTGTTGATATGTATTAACTATTTATTCAATAAAAAAAAAAGTTAAAATCTGGTTAGCATTTTTGACAACATTTTTCACATTTGATATTAAAATTTAATTATTTAGAAATAGTAATGTTTATTTTAAATATAGATCTACCCTTTTCACTATCAAACACCAGTAGATCGAATGGGTAGAACTACCTTTTCCGCACAGTGTGTTAAGTTATTTTTTATTAAGGATTTTTTCAAGTAATTTGGGGGTCCAGACGAGGTGTAGTGAATCCTATTGAAAATTATGAAGCTTTTTATACCATAAATAAAAAGGCAATTTCATTGAAAATATGAAACCAACATTGATTGCAATGCTACTCACAGATAAGTCCCGCTCCCACGGCGTGAATGAATATGAGGATAGGCAGGAAGTAGAGACCGCAGTAGACGGCGAGGATGGAGACGGTGGGCAGGAAGGTGGCGAACACCACGCAGCGGTACAGCAGCAGCAGCGCTATGCACAGCGCATACATTATCAGCACAAGAGTGTACCTGTAACACACCACATTTGATATATTGTAAGACCCGCCTCCGTGGTCGAGGGATAAGACTCTCGACTAGCAAGCTGGAGGTCACGGGTTCAAATCCCGGCTGCGCTAGTAAATTTTATTGGATTAATTTATGTTATTTCGCAATTTACTCATTTAAAATAACAAAGTATATTTGCGGCATGTTTCAGAGTGGAAAATACTCTCAGTATCGCCCTTGTATAAGACCACCATTCAGAATTGAAACGTTGCTTGAAATGGCTTTGGCTGTGTTTGGTGACCAGATCGGAATAGTCATGTACTTCCCCACCTTCCTCCTCCGCATCTCCTTTCCCTTCCACCACCTTCAGCTTCACAACATACCCCAATTGGGGATACCATAGTCTCACTGGCTACAGACGGTTGGGATCTGTTGGACTCTTGCGCGGTGTGCCAGTCGGAGAACATCAGAAAACCAAGATCACTTATATAAAGCACTTAATAGAACCTAATAGAAGTACTCACAGAGGATAGACAGCCTCCTGCGTGCAGTGCAGCGTGGTTTGGTAGTTGGGCGTGGGGTTGTGCAGCAGGGTGTACCAGTCAGCTAGACCGCCCACGCGGCAGGCACGCACGCTCAGCGAGCCCAGCGGGTCGGAGAAAAGCAGCGTGATAACACAGGCCATGGCCACCTCAAACAGCGCACACACATGCATGGCTATCAGGTGGCGATTGAAGCTGGGAGTGGAACTTCATCAAATCAATTAAATTGAATCTCTTGGAATGTGGACATATTTTGCATCAATAGCCCTGTTCC
This sequence comes from Hesperophylax magnus, assembly GCA_026573805.1. NCBI lineage: Eukaryota > Metazoa > Arthropoda > Insecta > Trichoptera > Limnephilidae > Hesperophylax > Hesperophylax magnus. The sequence continues at coordinate 5,164,952 of JAIUSX010000007.1, read as the reverse complement.
ACACACTGTGCTCCTAGCGTTCGAGGCAGTTCCCAATCAACAAAAAAGCGCAAACTAAATCAATTGTAACTATGTATAATAATATTTCAAACCGTTGCTTGATACTTGTTTGCACTCGTCATGCGTTGAAGGCTTCGTAGCGAGTTCTGAGCTAACAACTAGCTAGAAAGTTAATTACATTGATGGGAGGGTCCAAATGTGTTATTAGAGTCACAATTGAGTTCATACACTTTTTTTTCTATTTTGACTGCTTAATCATTTATTTGCTAGCTGGGAATGAAACGTGCGTATTGCGTGGACTATCCAGACAGAGCTAATGCTGCTACATTTAAATGGCAAGCATTGATGCTGCTTGTTTATCAGTTACATGATTTCATCGCCGTTGGGGCAAAAGTCACCAAACCAAAACACACATTTTTTAGATACTACAAATTTGAAAGCTAAAATATAAACATTAAAATACAATTTTTAGTTTTCGAAGTTACCCGCATAATCTATCTATCTATATAAATTTAAAAAAATGTTTGTTTGTTTAAAATCTTAAATCACCGAAAGTTCTTCATCGATTGCTTTGAAGTTTTGACACAATGTTTCATTCGAGTATGCGTGTTTTTTTATATACCTATGTTATATAGATGTCACCTGTGACAAGTAAAAACATACTTTTTGAAAATCAGCGTAATCTGTTGGACGTAAAAGCACAGAGAGACAGCCATCAGCAACACGTGGCGGGGTTAGCTAGTCTTAATATATAGTATGTTTGTGTTCGCAAAACTTTTATCTTATTAGTGGAGTATCTTGCCATCTTATCTGGCCAGGAGTAGTTTGAATGGTAGAAGAAGTCGGGGAATTTCCTGTCTGTCTTTATTTACATTTTTATTTCTTTAATTTTAACCTATATTTAAAATATGTGCATTTATTTGAATTTCACTCTGGTTTTCTTGAATGAAGTTGACATTAACCCACTTTCCGACTTCCAATCGAGCAGAAACTAGGCGAATAAACTCGTTGTCGATGACAATGCATTCTATAATCTTTTGGTGGCAATCACTCACACACTCGGACATATACGCATTTCTCTGAAATTGGATGACATTACAGCAGTTAATATACTAAATAAATGTCGGTCCTACCCAATTGCAAGTTGTTAAAATTTTCGAATACAGCTATTCAAATAGTATTATGATTATTGTGTTCTTTATATCATACTATGTAAATTTGTTTACATTTTAAAGACAATTTATCTTTCTACTGATAGGTAGGTACCTAAAATTTGAAAGATATAAATTTACATGATAATGGAAATTATAATGTATTTAAGTTAGGTTAGAAGAGCTACATTTTGGATTTTTTTGTGATTTAGCTTAAATCTATTGAATCTCCGATTTAGTAAAACTTTTACAATAATTTGTTGGACAATAGACAATGGACAATACCTTTCTCTCTTGTAAACAATGTCGATGAAGAACCAGTGCAGCACTAGGGCCAGGAGGGCCATGAATCCGAGGTAAAGCCAGTCGTAGAGCAGCAGTTCCTCCACGCACGGGGTGCAGTGGCCCGAGAAGCTGGCGCGGTAGCCCCGCGGGCAGGCACCGCACTCGCCCCACGTGCCATTCTCCCACTGCGAGCGCCCGCAGTACTGCCCCGGGCACGTCTGGATCAGAGTCATGGCATCTCAAACCTGGAAAAACAACATTTTATATCTTTACAGTGGGCAATACACCACCCGCCACAGCAAATACGTAATACTAAAAACAAACAAACTATGAAGACAATAATATGCATAAACCATTATTTTGAGAAAAACAAAGGTTTTTTTTTTTAATCTCTTCAAAATTGATTTTAAGATATTGAATTATGTTTTAAATTTGAAATCTCGCAAGATTCCCAACTGCTCCTAACCGTCTGGAGCCAGTGGAATACGGCATCCCCAATTTGGGTACGTTATGAGGCTGGAGGTAGTGGGGAGGGGAAGGAGATGTGGAAGAGGAAGGTGGGGAAGTACCTGGCTTTTCAGATCTGTTCACCAAACACGGCCAAAGCCATTTCAAGCAACAATTCTGAATTGTGGTCTTACACCAGGGCGACACTGAGAGTATCTTCCACTCTGGAACTTGCCGCAAATATTCTATATATTATTTTAAATGAGTAATTTGTGAAATAACGCAAATTAATCACATAAAATTTACTTGCACAGCTGGGATTTGAACCCGAGACATCTAGCTACCTGGTTCGAGAGCCTTATCCCTCGACCATGGAGGCCGTCAATGTTAATATCATTTGAATGGTATGGTTTAGATATGTTTGGCATATATTTACAGATACAAATTTGTGTTCTCATAGGTATTACTATAGAGTAGTTCATAACTTATTTTCGCCAAAAAATGATGCCATCGAATTGAGCTTTGAATAATCAAAAATACTAATTTCGGTCCTGCGTAACGAAGCGATGTTCGAATGTTTGGTAAATAGTCACCTAATCACCTTAATTTTTATAGGCACAGATTATGGAAATTATACTTCGTTTCAACTTAATTACTACATGAAACAACTATATATATGTCGGGAGAGATGGTAAAAGACGCATTAAAATACAATTTGTATTCAATTAAAGTTCAAAGTTTCCCCTATAAAACTATCTCTATGCCGCCATCTTGGCCTTTTTTAGTTTGGATTGACGTTTGTGAAAGTTTAATTTCAATCTAAATATGCATAAATTACTTAATTAATCCAAACTAAGAACCTATGTTGTGTTCTGTAGTCATTGTTGAAACAAAGTGTAATTTCCATAATTTTTACCTAAAAGTGTGACAGTTAGGTAAATAATTATCACTATGTAAAGTTAAGGTCTGTAAATACACATCCTCAACATTTTATTACAAAACCTGGAAAACTTATAACAAAAAACGATAAACTTGTCGAATTCCATTCACGCTAATACGCACAAAAATTATAAATAGCACTTGGTTTCAACTTAATTAATACGAGAAATAAATTTATGTGGTGGTAAATTTTGTTTCAATCAACGTAAAGTGCTCAGGTTATGAAATATGCATAAATTATTAAAATAACCCAAAAAATTTATTTGGTGCATGTGCAACTTAAGCCCCGACTCAAATAATTGTAAACATTAAATATTTAAGTTGAAATCAAGTGTTTTTTTTTAAAGAGCCTTTGCATGCATCGGAATTCGACAAGTTTACCCAAAATTCGAAGGCGGTGTTAGAACCCTAAGACTTGGTCAGTGACCAGTCAGTCTAGTAGTAGTCGTGCACATCGCTCGGGTCCATAAGAAAATATATAGTGTAAAGGCTTGTTTTAAAATTATCCTTATTGCATCGCTATAAATGATCGTACTTTTTCTTGTTGTTATACAGACCAAATCCGACAAAACGTGTGTTCGAACAATTTTGAATATAGAATTCAAACTCACCCAAATTCTGTTCGAAATTGTTTATTTTTAATGAAAAATTGTCCAGTAATATTCTCCTAAGCAATATAGCATAAAATTAGTGAATTAAGGAAAAAAGTTTCAGTATTATGACATTTGTCAAATATACAAAAATTGTCTTCTCACATTTTTGACAGTAAATAAAGTATTGCCAGATTATAAACACGTTCACAAATTATATTTATCTTTGGAAGTACTAGCGCAATAGCCGCTTGATTATTTTAATTTAAAATATCGATTAGAAAATAGCTTTGGGCATAAACACAGAAGTGTCTGCCATAATCAGAAATAATTGATAAAAATGATGGAAAGAGGTTTAATGAAATATTTAAAGAATGTCACCGAAAGGTCTTGGTCGTGTCAGAAGGAAACAAATCAAAAGGGATGGGGAAAGGACGGCAGAATGGCAGAGTATTCTAATATGTTTTCCTCGGCTTTTCAAATTTAAGACAAAAACATAATTTAATTTTTACCCCCCTCTACTCAACTAATACATCGTGATACCTACCACCACAATATGAGCATGAGTCTAGTTAAGAAAATCACAAAAAAATTAATTTGTAAAATTTATAAATAAAAAACAAATAAACCTTGTCAGCATTGCAAGCAAGTAGCTTCTGCCACGAGTTTGCAGAGTTATATAGGTAGACTTTTTTAGGGGACACCTCATAAGAGTGCTACTTGGTGCTACTGTCCGTAAGGTGCACATATTGGATACAGGGAAACTATTTCGCTACCTGAATGGGTAATGTTGTGAGGCGCGACAAGAAGGGGGTTGTATGGGACAAGTGGAGTCCGCACAAATATTGTAAATTTAACAGGACACCGGCACACGTGGACACGTTGATCCCAGAGTTGTTCAACTAGAGTCCAGTAATGGCAACAGAAATTTTGTAGGATTAATAGGAATGTAGTTAATAAAAAAACGTATTACTTTTCCCGAGAACAGTCGGACAAAGAATGCATGCTTGTACCAATCACTTTTCTATTTATTTGGCAATTTTTTTTTTAGGGGAAAATATTTAAATCAGCAAAAAGTAGCATTTTTGGAATCATCATTCTTACGGGCACAAATGCGGCTTTCACGGGGACTGCGCCGAACAGACTGATATGTTAGATTCTTACTAAGAATTATGGTCTGAAGTCCAATCAATTACAAAATCAGCAAAAATTAGCATTTTTGGAACAATCATCATACTTACGGGCACAAATGCAAGACCTGGGTTCGAACTTTGAAAGCGGTTTTCTCACGCTCTACTGAACCAAACGGACTGAAATTTTGGAATCTTACTAAGAATTGTGACATGAACCTGAATCAATAACAAAATTTTCAAAATGTTGCATTTTTGTAAGATCATCATTCTTACAGGCTCAAATATTTTATACCGAATCTAAAACCGCTAGGAGTTTGTGCTCCGTCACGCTGTAGTTTCGCTCATGGACATTCAAGCACCTAGAAAAGTATGGAACCGGGTGCTCCTCTCCTTCCAAAAATTGTGTGTGCACACCGCCTATCCCCACATTACCTGCATCACAGTGAATAGTAAATGGCGGTCAAAAATCAGGGCAATTAAATTAAAACCTTCTTTCCCTTCTTAAAAGAGCACCTTCTTCCTCCGCCTCTGGAGACCGAGAAAAATAACTCTCTATTTATTTATTTTATTTCTAGAGCCAGTGAGTTTGTTAAGGGTGCGGCTATAGCAGAAAAATCCTTGATAAAGCGCATAGGCCAATAAAAGATTTTATCTGTTTTGAATTTTTTGGGGTGGGGTAAGTTCGAATACATTCTAGCTTGACTGGGTCTATACGAAGACATTTCGCATCCACGACGTATTCGAGGTACTCAAATTCGTCCTTACAAAACTCGCACTTTTTTAAGTTAATAGTTAAACCAGCTTTTAGACGATCGAACATTCTTTCGATCGAATATTCAACAATTCCAAATGTGACTCAATATCCTCACAGATTATAATGGTAGTAAAAACCATTTTCGTCAAATTCTCGTCCAATAATTACATCTACAAGACGCTGTAATTAGTCAGGTGTATTTTTCGACCCATACGGCATCCTAACGAATTCAAAAAGACCAAAACCAAATACCAAAGACGTCACATGATTTTATCAAAGATTTGCTATTGTTAATGTGGGATGGAATTTGTCAATGCGGGCCTTGAAGAGACCCGGATTAAATGTAGGAGGAAAGACAGATGCCGGTAGTGAGCAAAATCAACTGCAAACGGGTTTTCCGCTCGTGTCCCTCGAGTCTCACGCCGTGCAGGGGATCAATGCTGCTAGCTCTGTCGAGCAGGTTCTTATATTATAACATCGCGTATCTCAAAAAATACGAAATTATTTTTTTTCCGGCTTTCTTTTAAAATTAGGCATGCGCCATGGTTTGAATCGACAAACAATTTTTTTGTATGAAGTTTGGTAACAACGCGTATTAGAGAATTAAAAATTAAGAAATATAAAATATAGTCAAAAAAGATAATTTCGTATTTTTTTGAGATACGCGGTGTTGTAATATAAGCGACATTATGTAAAACAGACTAAGATGTCCAAGGAAGTATATCAAGGTGCAACTTGAACGCGTTTTAAATATATTATATTTCTGCAATGTACAATGAGGATTGCATGAATGAGACACAGCAGGCGTATTAAAGATAATATTTGACCTCTTCAAGCTCTTATTTTCCTGTTGTTTATTTAAATACATTTATTGAACACCCGTCAGTGCAAAAACAAAAAGTATTTCTTACCTCCTCATCCAAAGCTCAAAACTCCAAGCTAGCTCATTATTCAAGCTACAAACTACGAAAATTATTGTTCGTTACATCATTCGGCGCCTGTACGGAATGGATTCCGCAATCAACACAACATATTTGCCCACATTTGTTCGACAGGAAGCCCGTTTTTAATTTGATATAATTTTTAAAAACAATATTTATAATGTGGGCCTCACTGGGGACTTTATCCGTGCTGAGGTCTCCATTTATTAGGATAACGAAATTCTTTCCAGAGTTGCGATTTTACATGAGCGACATTGAGATACCAGATACGGCAAGTGTCAAAAAATGAAATCCATGTCCATGAAAATTCTGTTTTTGTAATTAGTCAGTCAATAAATAGGTTTTTCTTACCTCTTCCGAATTATGCTCCTACATTTTGGATTATTTTTATATTTCCGAGAGAGGTTTTCATAATAATTATTAAAAAATTACTTGGCACTTCGGCATTTTCTGTTCCCGGTAGCCTGGTACAAAATTCGGAAAACTTATGTCACGATTTGAACGCACGATAAATATGATTCTGCAATTTACCTAACTTCAGAGTTGTGAGGATTAAGCGAGTGAAAAACGGTAGGCGTGAGTTTAAAAAAAAATATACATATTTACCTTTGAAGCTCTTCTTGTTCTCAAATATTCAGTATTTCGCGTGTTTAGTAAGTTTTTTAAGAACACCTAATTTAGGTTTTCACATCTTCAGCATTATGTTCTCCTGGGTTATTTCATAGAATTTTAGTGAGGTTTCAATAATAATTTACTTCTTCAGCATTTTGTGCTCCTGGTAGAAAATATAAAAATCTACATATGTATTGAAAAATGTTAATAATTTTCATTAGCTCAAAACCCAAATCTCGTTTTCAAAGCTTAAATCGAAGCGTAAAATCTTAGAAAGGTCTAGACTCAAAGTAGCTCATTATTCAAAGCTTTGGGGGGTGCATGTCCAGATTCTGCAATCAACACAACATTGTCAAGGCACGCACGCATACGATTCTGCAATGTACAAAACTTCTGGGTTGTGAAAATTGCCCAAGTGGGGAACGGCAGACCTATTCAAACTCTTCTTCAAAAATATGCTTTTCTTAACGTTTTGTTTCAGGTAGTAATTTTAATAATAATTTAGTTTTTTTAAGAAAAACCTTTCCAGGTTACTAGAAAAAAACACCAACAAATGAACTCAAAATTCAAAGTTCCAACATTTAAAAACTTTTTATTTGAGAAAAATTCAATTATTCAAATTATAAAAGAAAAAGTTAAATACTCATTCATAACTTAAAATCGTACTAGACGCCAAACCCTCAAATAAACACTTCTTTTGCACAACACCATTAGGAAAATGTTTCTTAACAAATTATCAGACGAAATCAGAAACATTAATGATAATTTACAAATATTGAACACTATCAAAAAATATTTTAGAGAAATCATTAAGAACAAAGACTACTTCCCCCATTTTATTATTGAATGAGCAGGCAGCATTCTGCTGATGCACTCATATATGATTTTACAATAAATTTAACAGTAATTGAGTTTATTTTTATTTTGAATAAGTTAATCCTTTCTTCTCTCCAAATAAGAATCCAATCGAGCTTTAAATTGGTTTATATTGATAGAATTGATATGTAAAATGTTGTGGAAGTTTGTTCCATGCATCCACTACTCTATTTGCAAGGAAGTGTTTCCTAGGATTGGATGTAAAAGGTATTTGGTCAATCTTAGTTCCTTAAGACTATCTTCATATTGCCGGTATTTTAAAGTTCTTGGTATTTATGAACTCGTCTCTGTACTTTCTGTTCTATTTATTTCCACCTGAAAGTCATATAAATAATGCTGTAATATTCTATTTATCTTCCACAAGATTTATTTTCTTCTTCTTTCTAAATATGTAAAAATGTTTGTCTTTTAATTTCATAATCATTTAGATGGCGCCGGATAAAATAATAAATATGGCGACTTCATTGTTTGATGGTGTAGCAATGGATTGAATTAAACCAAATTGTTCTTCTCGTATGAGCAAACTTTAAACTAGTATTACCCGCTATCTATTGAAGCATTTGTGCGAAATTGCATTCGCGAAACCAATGAATCAAGCACTTAAAAGTGATTTAAATCAATTATTTATTACTAGCTGACGTGTACCCGCGCGTTGCTGGGGTTATCCTTCTGAGATAGACATATACCATTGCAGACTTTTTTGTGTGCCTTTTTAAGATGTACAATTCCGTCGAACATTATTTTGATGTATCTCATAAACTCATAAGGTTTAGCAATGTAAGCGCCCGATTTTTTTATAATGACTTGATTACAAAACATCGACTTTTCTCTACTTTCTATAAATATAATACACATATAAAAGGAAGAAATTCTCTAAATGATTGTGAAAACTCTATCAAAATCTGTTGCGTAGTTTAGAAGCACTAGGCACACAAACAGACAGACGCGGATATCGAATTGTTTCATACTATTTAATTAATTAAAGATGACGTCTATCTTTGAAACACGTGTGATATGTTTTTTTAAGTTGTTAATGGATGTTAATCATTTACACATACTGCTAATATCAATAAATAATATTGAATTGTCATGTCACTTTCTTCTCATCTTGAAAGTCATTTTCTCAACGCATTTAGCTCAATTACACTCGGTTTACCCAAGCTTTAGATGACTGACATCTTTAGAACAAAAGCAGACGTCTTTGAGATAAGAGTATTTAATGTTTTATTTTTGGTTGATCAAGAATGCTACATTTAATTTATTAAACTATTACTTTTATGAGGAGATACATTAACTTCTGAATCTATCTTTAGCCTGGTCTGATGATTAAAGGACAAAGATAAAATCATATTACATATATTATTTACATAAGTATATTGTACTACTTTTGGTTTATTCAAATGAGAAGTTTCTATAACCCAGCTATTACCTATGCCTGTGACAGTGATAATAATAATAATACTATTTCGATGATTTGTATAGCGCTATTTTTGTGAAAAATCACATCAAGGGCTCTGTACAAATACATAATATATTTATATGATGCTCTTATTACCAACTACAGACTAGACAAACTTTTACAATGATGCCTATCTAGTTATATTATTTATGTATTTGTACAGAGCCCTTGATGTGATATATTTATATGATGCTCTTATTACCAACTACAGATTAGACAAACTATTACAATGATGCTTACCTAGTTATATTATTTATGTATTTGTACAGAGCCCTTGATGTGATATATTTATATGATGCTCTTATTACCAACTACAGATTAGACAAACTATTACAATGATGCTTACCTAGTTATATTATTTATGTATTTGTACAGAGCCCTTGATGTGATATATTTATATGATGCTCTTATTACCAACTACAGATTAGACAAACTATTACAATGTTGCTTACCTAGTTATATTATTTATGTATTTGTACAGAGCCCTTGATGTGATATATTTATATGATGCTCTTATTACCAACTACAGATTAGACCAACTATTACAATGATGCTTACCTAGTTATATTATTTATGTATTTGTACAGAGCCCTTGATGTGATATATTTATATGATGCTCTTATTACCAACTACAGATTAGACAAACTATTACAATGATGCTTACCTAGTTATATTATTTATGTATTTGTACAGAGCCCTTGATGTGATATATTTATATGATGCTCTTATTACCAACTACAGATTAGACAAACTATTACAATGATGCTTACCTAGTTATATTATTTATGTATTTGTACAGAGCCCTTGATGTGATATATTTATATGATGCTCTTATTACCAACTACAGACTAGTCAAACTGTTACAATGATGCTTACCTAGTTATATTATTTATGTATTTGTACAGAGCCCTTAATGTGATATATTTATATGATGCTCTTATTACCAACTACAGACTAGACAAACTATTACAATGATGCTTACCTAGTTATATTATTTATGTATTTGTACAGATCCCTTGATGTGATATATTTATATGATGCTCTCATTACCAACTACAGACTAAACAAACTATTACAATGATGCTTACCTAGTTATATTATTTATGTATTTGTACAGAGCCCTTGATGTGATATATTTATATGATGCTCTTATTACCAACTACAGATTAGACAAACTATTACAATGATACTTACCTAGTTATATTATTTATGTATTTGTACAGAGCCCTCGATGTGATATATTTATATGATGCTCTTATTACCAACTACAGACTAGACAAACTATTACAATGATGCTTGCCTAGTTATATTATTTCTACTTCAGATAAATATTTCTAGGTACTATATTAGTATTGGATTATTTTAATAGAAATGCTTTTTTATAATTAAATTAAAAAAGTTTTTCAATAATATTTAGGGTACTATTCCAACACTGGTGGTATTTTATTTTTGCCATTTGTGTAGCCAAGTTTATAAATGTCCAATTTATTTTTACTTACATAAATACATCATTAAATATTAATCATTTAGGGCGGCTTGCACCATAAGTTAAATTTGATTTAAATATAATTTTAAACACATTATTTGATTTAAGTCGACTTGGCGTCTTGCACCACAAAATTTAAGTCGTTAAATGCGTTTAAAGAACTGTCAAAGTTAAATACCCAAAAGCGGCCGTTTAACCGAGTTAAACGTGTTTAGCCCCACTCTAAGCAGTACTGTCAATTTTTTTTTAGTTTATCTCTTCGATTTCTGATTGTGGTTAAAATCTATCTCATTTTAATTTGTATTCACAATGAACATTTGGGATTTCTATTCTCACGATGATGAAGAAATTATGGAAATTATAAATAAATTATACTTATATATATAAGTAGACCGTTTATAGTCAGAGAAGTAAACACAAGAACAAATTTATTTGAAACACTCAGTGCCAAGAAGTTTCAAAGAAGATTTCGTCTCAGTAAAGAAACGACATCATTATTAGTGCAAGAAATTGAACCTCAGTTAAAATTCAACTCCAATAAAAACATCAGCGAGGTGCTCGTCACTGGAGCTAACGCTCCTTATCGAGGAGTACTTTGCAAGGTTGTAAACTTCTAATCATACCTACAGCATTCTTATAATACTTTAAAACAATATAGTATGTAAAAGAAATAAAAAAACAAAATTACTCGGATAATTGTTTTATTTTTAATTCCAACAACAGAAGCTCTTTTTGTCTTATTTCATCATTATGTCTATTTGCTTTAACTTTTTCTTCATAAAATAAATGAAAACACTATTAAACCACACACACAATCACAAAATATTTTGACACTTCAAGCAAAATGAAACATCGTAGCTGTTTTATTTACGCGTTAATGGCGGTAACCACGCGGTAACTGTTTTACCGACGCGTTAAACACGTTTAACTAAAATTGCCACCGAACTGCGTGGTGCAGGACGCAACTAAACGCATTTAAGTTAAATGTATTTAGGGTCTTAAATACGTTTAGTTAAATACAATTTAAGATAAAATTTGCGATAGTTGGTGCAAGTCGCCCTTAGTACATTTTCTTTTGATTAATATGGCTCCTACAATTCAGCTTGAATCTATCAATTGGTGCAGACTTTAAAATTTCTAGCAGCGCATTATAATATTACATTCCTTTGTGTATTGGCTTTGTCCTTTTTTGCTACTATCATTATTATCTGTGTGTTCATGTACCTAAGCATGTAATGATCAATTTTTAGAGAGACAATATCTGTGCTTAAATATCATTTTTTTTTTAAATTAATACTTTTTATATTAACCCCACACAGGAGGTCTTGAGGAAAGTAATTTTGATATGCCATCTTTTGGGATGCTGTGCGGAGTTCTGGGAAGGTAAAAGGTACGAATCTAGGGATCAGTGTGTCCAGGAGTGACGGACATATGAACATATCCCTCCAACTGGCAAGGCGATTGGTCGAGAGACCAGTTGGAGAGGTCAAAGGGTCTCCCCAAACCAGCCTATCCTGATCTGCATCCTAAACACACCTCACCCGATGAACCCAGGCACTCCTGCTAAATCACCAAACGTAGCGAGCCACTTAGGGGTGACCTGTGGCAGAGGTGTTGGTTATCCAATAAATGGTTCCCGGGCGGCGGTACCCGAACCAAATAATATAATAGAATATAATATCGATTTCACATCACTTAATTCCATTAGATTCGTGCTTAGTATATTCATGACCGCCTCTCAATACATTAAAATAATCAATAGCTACTCTCCTTCTAATAATATTAGTAATGATGTTGAAGAATAAAAGTTACCAGAAAAGAGGTAAACACAAGAGTTTATGTAACTGGATTGTTCACACACAATGGCAACGAAAGAACTTTAAAAAAAAATTTCAGCAATTTTTTCAAAATAGTTATTAGTTGACATTTTGTTTCCTACAACCGGATTCTAAAAATTAAGGATTGGTTGTTTCATAGAATTTGAACAATTCATCAAATTTCAAAATTGATTTTAAGTTCTGCAAAGTTCTGTCTTTATTTCAGGTCTGTGAAATAACTGGCTAATATTGATATTGATTCACTGAGTGTAAGGAGGCATCATAAGGATGCACTATTCCTGTATAAAGTAGTTAACAATAATATTCAATGCCCAGAGTTGCTAAACAAGATTCCATTCAATGTACCTGCGCGTTCAACACGCTCTTGTGTCCTGTTCAGGGTTGATCAAAGCAAAACGAACTCTAAGCAGAATTCTTGCCTGAACAGACTATCCAATAATTACAATAGCGTATTATCTAAGGTTGATATTTTCAGTTGCGAACTTACCGAATACAAGAGGTCCATAAAAGAATATTTCTCTGATGGTTTGTGAATAATGTTTATGTCTCTATTGTTTATATCTCTATTATGATTTGATTTATACTACAACCTCTCTCCACGGCTATAAATGTATTTTATTGTAAATTTTTCGTTTTATATAATCTTTTGTTTTGTATAAATTTTTTAATTCATATTCCTTTCTCACAAAATTAAATTATGCTGTCTCAGTTAAAGTCACAAGGAGGAAATCCATAATTGGTTTTATTTTACTAAATAACACTTACGTACAAACTGATTAAATGTAAACTTTTGATTTCCCAAAAAATGAATAAATAAATGAAAATAATAACAGAACTTGAATAGAATCTTCACAGAACTTGAAAATAAACTTTGAAATTTAATGAATTGTTCAAATTTTGTTAAACACCCCGTTTTTAGTAATCATATTAGTATGTTTACACTCTGGGTATAATTGTTTTGTATTCCTTTTTTCGGAAAGATGTTTTATTCTGTATTTAAAGGTACTTTTACGTACCTTACTAAACAGTTACATATCTAACAATGAGATTCTGGCTCAAATAAATTTCTTTGTACCAAAGTCTCACTCTCGAGGACGATATCATAACCTCATTTACAGTAGAGCGAGCCGCACCAATTTGTTCATGAGGTCATGTAAATGTCTTCAATTGCAGTTGATCGTACAACGCACTTACAAGGGTTTTGTTTCTACAAATACACTGTTCAAACCGTACAATTACAATTACAACACTTAGACCACAATGTAATGTTATAAAAAAATTGTACAAATTGAATTAAATAAATCTGTAACATCTGCCCAGTATATAAATAAATGGAAGATGCTCTGAGGAACTAGCGTCATTGATCCCTTCGGCACCGGTGCGTAGTCGGGATACACGCCAAACGCGTGCCCAACATTTGTTCACAGTTGACACTTGTCACATGAGAACGGGTCGCTTCTATGATTCGTTCTTAAGTTCAACAGCTCGGCTGTGGAACGAACTGCCGGCCTCTGTGTTTCCTCCCTCCTACAACATGGGACTCTTCAAGACCCATGTTCACTCCTTCCTCTCCACAAAAAGACCCTCCACACAGCATCCCCAAAGATGACATAGGCCCTGAGGGAAATTATTTTCTTCAGGGCCTCCTGTGTGGAGTAAATATAAAAAAAAAAAATATATAAATAAATAAAAATTAAGTGCGAAAATTCGGGCCTGCATTACAACAAATAGTTTTTGTGAGTGTATTTCATGTTAGATAAGAAAACTCTGAATTAATTTTACCAACAATACAACATATTTATGAGGAGATTATTTGATGGTTGTGCATATATACTTGTCGCACTTGCCCGTGGAAAATTACGTCTACGTGGCAACACAGGGGACCATGAAAATATATTTATTTTCACACTAATTATTTTATTTTTTTTTTTTTTTTTTTTATGCTTCCGATTTTGTTGTCCGGGTTAAATCTTCCCCATAGGAAAAACTAAACCCTTCCACTCACTTTTCCACAAATGATCAGCTAGTCAATCAACACTATGCAATTGCATTACATAAGTAAAATAAATACAAAACAATACAAGAACAACAACACGTCAACTCACCAGAGATCAAATGGGAAAAAAAATTCACCGACTCCAGATATTTTCATATCAGAGGGTTCGGCTCGGTAGAACTTCTAACAGGGCCTATAAATCCTACTGATCCCTCAACATAAATATTTAAAAAATCTTTCGTTATCCTACATGTATTCAAAATGACCGACTTTTGCATCTTTATATATAAATTTTTTGATAGATCTAATACGCCTAAATTTTTAATGAGAGAGCTAGGTATAATGCCAGTAGCCGAAATAACGAATGGTAATATTTTTATAGTCTGAGAATGCCAAATTCTTTTTATTTCGTTTCCTAAATCTGTGTATTTTCTTATTTTTTCATTAACAGATTTTTGAATGTTACAGGAATTTGGAATAGCGACATCAATGATATAAGTTATTTTTTTAATTTTGTCATGTAAAACTATATCGGGTCTATTATGACTAATCGTTCGATCTGTGAGTATAGTTTTATCATAATATATTTTATAAAATTCGTTTTCTAAAAATGAATTTGGTTCGTATTCATAATATGGTACTATATTACGGCAGTCAATCAAGTTATGTTTAATTACCAAATTTTGGTGAATTATTTTTAAAACTTGATTGTGCCTAAATGTATACTCGGACGGTGCTAATATAGAACATCCCGATATAATATGTTCTATAGTTTCCGGAAAAGCCAAACATTTTCTACACAAATCATCAATTTGATTTGTATCTTTGATTATATGCTTTCTATAATTTTTAGTATTAATGACTCTATCCTGAATGGCAAGCATAAATCCTTCTATTTCTGCGCTCAACTCTCCAATACTCAACCATTTGTTTGACGAAAATTTGTCAACATACGTTTGGTTGAGATAATTGAAGTGTTTTGCGTGTAAAATTTTATTTGACCAGGAATCTAATAGTTCCTGGTTGGGATTTATAAAAATGTTGGCATTCTCATCGTATAAATTTAAAGGTGTAATATTTCTATCTGCCTTGCAAATTATTTTGTGCATTTCTGAGCTATGAGCTTTCCTATGGAAAAAAGTTCTTAGCATTTCTACCTGATTATGTTTCAAAGAAGTTATTTTGACTATGCCTCTACCTCCTAAATTTCTAGGTAAATTAACTCGTTCTATAGCTGAATTTGGATGATGGCAATTAAATTTTGTTAGTGTAGTTCTAATTAATCTTTCTAAGTTATCTAAATCTGTATTAGACCATTTAATTATGCCAAATGAGTACGTTAATAGAGGTATTGCCCAAGTATTTATTGCTTTTACTAAATTTTTAGCAGATAGATTGCATTTTAAAATTTTCCTGATCCTAGTTTGAAATTTAATCCTAATATCATTTTTAATACTAGTATGGTCTAATCTATTTGATTGTGGGTATCCTAAATACTTATAAACCTCATCCCTTTTCATACTAGTAATTTGGAAATTTCTAAATATACTCTCGTCCCCATCTACAATTTTGCCTTTCTCTATATGGATCGTTCTACATTTATCTAAACCAAAAGTCATTTTGATATCATCTGAAAAGTTTTTAACTACCTCGATCATTTTCTCTAAATTTTGTTCAGAATTCGAAAATAATTTTATGTCATCCATATATAATAAATGCGAAATTGTACTACTCTCCCTTGTATTACCCTTAACTTTTATTCCAAACTTGCTTTTAATTAACATTTTAGATAGAGGATTCAATGCTAAGCAAAACCAAAGAGGACTCAATGAGTCTCCTTGAAAAATTCCTCTTTTAATTGAAATGCCCGGTATTACTATTTTCTTACCTTTTAAATTGATAAGTAAATTGGTATTCCAAAAGGACATAATATTTTCCAAAAAGCTAATAATAATGGGGTTAATTTTATATATATTTAATACTTTGATCAGCCACGAGTGCGGGACACTATCGAAAGCCTTTTGGTAGTCTATATAGCAAGTATGTAAATTACGTTTTCGAGTTTGAATCTGTTTTAGAATTACAGAATCGATAACTAATTGTTCTTTACATCCCATATGTTTTCTGCGACAACCTTTTTGTTGTTCAGATAAAATATTTTTTTCATCTAAATGAGTATATATTAAATCTGTTAAACAAGAGGTTAAAATTTTGTATATTGTCGGTAAACATGTAATGGGTCTGTACTGAGAAGGATTATTAATATTTTCGCTTTTGGGTAACATATAAGTAATGCCCTTAGTTAGAAAATTTGGAAAATTTTGAGGTTGACTTACAAACTTTGAAAGATTTTTTGCCAAAAGAGGATGTAAAGTAGTCAGACGTTTGTACCAAAAATTATGTATCCAATCGCAACCCGTGGCTTTCCAATTATGAGTATTTTTAATAATTTTGGTTAACAATTCAACCGATATATTAGAAAAACTCATTTGTTCAATACCTGAAAAATTGAGTTCTTCATTTTCTATCCATGCAGTTGAATCGTTATGTTTTATATCTTTACTCCAAATTTTAGTCCAAAAATCGCGCATATCTGATTCAGATGGCAACGGAATATTATTATTCGAAATAATATTTTGTTTATCGTCAAGTTTGGAATAAAATATTTTTTCATTTTTCTGGAATAATCTATTATTATTTTTTTTATTATACGTATAATTATATCTTTTTAATCTACTAGCTTTTACGCCTAATTTTTGTTTTAATAAATCCAATAAATCATTGATTATATTTTCATTATTATGACTATCAATGTTATAACCAAATTTTCTACCAATTTCATCTACATGTCTCAAAATTTTCCTACTTCTATTTCCATTTTTATATTCTATTACTCTAGCTATGTTACTTCTTAAAAATACTACATCATTTTCTAATCTGATCTGCCATTCTGGTTTACTATAACTATATGATCTATCGTCAGAGGATGATAATTTAATTCCTAACTTATTACAAACAGTAATCGCACTAGCGTATACTATTGTATGAAGATCTAAAAAACTAATTTCGTCAAATATGATTTTTGGTAAAATTATGTTATTTAATTCAAAAATTAATTTAGATAATTTCTTTGACGTATGCAATTTCGGTAATTTTGGTCTAACTGTTGGCTCTACATCTATATATCTGTTTATATTATTATGAAGTAAGTTAGCTAATTCTACTACATTTTCATCAACAAAGTTTAAATTTGCAATGTTGATTTCCCTAAGATTATAAATAACGTCTAAGTTATTTGAATCTACTGTAATATCATTGGACATTTCGACTAGAATATTATCCAAACTATCTACATTCAATGCATCTGATATGACATTATTACTTGTGTTAATTTGTTCTAAATTATTTCCCCTTTGCAATCTATCTGCTACTTCCCTTTTAATCTGTTCTAATGTGACTACAGAAATTAAATTATTTTTGAAAATAGCTCGCTTTTGGTCTGCTAATCTTTGTTCGCTTACTTGGGCAATCGGATAATTTTGTGAGAAAAGTAAATGTAATTTTTTCCTGTATAACAACATATCTGTTTCTACTTTGGTTACATAAAAATATGAACGAACAATGAACATATTGACATCGTTCGTCCATTTCATACGCTGTCTAGGAATACCTGCTTTTGTTTTTTGGGGTCTTAGACTATCCATGTTCATCTGTACAGATGACATAATAATCCCCTGTTCATCTACGTTGGTTGCAAATGACATTGTTGTCATTTTACAAAACAACTTGGAGATGATTGTATCTTTACTACTACATTCCAGTAACCAAATCAATAAATAATTTTCAATGTGATCAAATTAAATATTCTAATCAAACTACCTTTCGACATAACAAATCTATAATTTTCAATTCAACTACCTTTCAACATTACGAATCTATGATATATTATATTCCAGAAAAACGTTATCAACATAAAAATATACCATTAAAATATATTTTTATTTTTTTCAAATGAATGTCAAATATTGTTGTTTACCTTGGTTACTGGGGTCCTCAAATAATTATTTTTTTTTAAAATCCTATTTATTTACCTAAATATCCTATGGCTTACTGGCAGTTTATTTAATGCGTTATCTGATATACTCTTCTTTAATGATTAGTCATAATGATAATTATGATAATTTAATGAAATAAAAATAATAAATAAATAAAAATAAATAATAAAATAAATACTCTTTATTTTAATGATAATTATTTTGATTAAAATAAAAACGTTATTATAACAAAAACTAAAAACAACATTATTATTTTTTTAATGATAAACTAATGTTTATAAGAACCACTGAGCTATGTCGGCTTATTTCCAACAAGCCAAATAATTCAATATGTACTATTACTTCAACCAACAATTATTTAGGTAATTAATAGGCATTTATTTTTACTCGGAAGATATTTTCAATTTTTATTGATATTTCAAGAGACTAATTTTTGCTTATAATTATTTAAAAACAATATGTTCAATAACATTCCATCACTAAATTTATTTATTTATTAACTCCCCTTTCAGGGGCTTTAACATAATAACAGTTTATAAAATTATATACATTCATGTATACAGTTTTTTAAAATGCCCCAGCTATAATCTTTTCTATTTATTACGTGAAATAGTATAAAATAATGTCGCTATCAGCGTCTGTCTGTTTGTGCGCTTAGAAAATTTCTTCCGGAAGGTTTATATATATGATCTTTGCATATTATATTTATGGAAAGTATAGAAAAGTCGATGTTTTGTAATCAAGTCGTAAAAAAAATATTTTCGGACGTTTACATTGCTAACGCTGGCTAAGCCTTATCAGATACTTCAAAATAATGAACTACGGAATTGTATATCTTAAAAAGGTCTACAGAAAAGTTCGATGGTATGTGTATCTCCTAGCATGACCCCCAGCAACGCCGTACACGTCAGTTGGTTAAGTGATAAATTGAAGGTGGCCTGACTCAGCATAATTATTATCCTCCATTAATATTCTGGGCAATGAGGACTACATATTACGGTAGTTATTCACAGAATTTTTTCAAAATCACATTAACCACCTCAAAATCAAGTTGAATTACAACGAAGTGTCAAGAACCTCTTTGGCAAATATTATAAAGGTAAGTAAATTAAAATCATATCTTTAAACTCCAAATAATGCCGGGACAGGGCTGCAATTGCTAATAATCTACTTACATTGCCTCAACAGCGAAAGTAAATTGACATAAGGAAAATATGACATTATGAAAATGTAACAGATTCTTGAAGGTAAAAAAATAACTACATAGTAAAAAAATATTAGATAGGATGTTATGAACACGTGGTGGCGTGAGAGAACTATTTTCTTTACATTTGCGTGGAAATATTTATAGTATCCAACCTTTGATGGTCTATCCAATACTGGCTCTAGGTTGCAGCGCATACCAAATTATCAAACTCTAACCTATAATTCTTAGTGACCGACCGAAGTTTCGGAGAAAAATTGGGTGAAACTTCGGTCCAGCCGAAACCTGTATTCTCAATGTGTCCTATCACATTCAACTTTCCTCGGGCGCTGCCTCTAGAATAACTTAAAAGAAGCTGTTTTATAAAAGTTTGTTATTGTCTAACATAAAGACTAGACTGATATGTTTACTGTAGTTAGTAGTTCTAAGATCTGTTGTATTTTTGTAGTTCCTTTAAAGCTAAAGTGCCTATAGCATACAAAAAAACTGTCACATAACAATGAATTAAAAAGCGCTAAAGTAAACCTATTTACTCATTAAATTTTTGTCTTTTATTTCAATGCACACTTTATTTAACACTAACTTTAATGAACTCCAACAAGTTTCACGGTAAAAATACTTAATTTCGAGTTTTAGAATGGTTTTTGGTTTTTGGTTTCGGCCGAAACAAGAAGATAAGACGAAATTCAGTTTCGGTTCCAGCTGAAAATCTAGTTCCAGTCGGTCATTAATAATTATTGAACTAGTCACAAAGCGATAACTCAATATTCTGCCAATCCACAAAGCTACTCAACTGGTGAACGATTCTGCATTGACCATCGACATTTTCAACGTCACTTACACACAGTTCAGCAACTGTATTATGATGTGCATGTCACAAAATAGTAAATCTGCCGCCATGACTAAATAAATAACTATATGTAATATTATCTAATATCTTGGTTGCTTTGAGTGAGGTCAAATAGAAGAGAAGAGTAAATATTGTTTTAGTCTATTCAGCACAAACCGAGCAATCTATTTATACTATACTACAATCTACAATACATTGCATTATAATATTAGTATTTAGCTGTCATACGATGAAGAATCTCTTCCATAGTCTTGATCTAAAACTCAGAATTGAGGCTCAGAAATCTCTATTGTTATGTTTTCTGTGTTATTCAATATGTGTACATTATACCTGGATACCAAAAAGGAAATATCCTAACAGATTGGATTAATTAAACTAACTAATATATCCGTTATATCTCATTAGGTAATAGACAAAAATTTAGAAAATAATAAAACTTCATTATCTTGGTCTTATCATAAGGAGTGACAATGGAAGATTGATGGATCAAACTGGTAATTGATGGAAGATGTTGTAGAGACAAGAGTCCCAACTGCTCCCAACCGTCTGGAGACAGTGAGACTGTGGCATCTCCAATTGGGGTATGTTGTTAGGCTGAAGGAAGTGGGCAGGGGAAGACGAAGGTGTGAAAGTACCTGGCTATTCAGATCTGGTCACCAAACACGGTTAAAGACCATTTCAGGCAACGTTTAGCTTCAAAATTGTTAATGGTGGTCTTTCTCCAGGCCGATACTACTACTCTGTATCTACCACCCTGGAACATAAATAAGTTTTAATTAATAAATTGTGAAACAACACAAATTAATCAAATAAAATTTTGTTGCACACGCCGAGATTTGAACAGCGACCTCCGGACTCTTAGCCAAGAATAGTAACCACTCAATCAGGGAAGCCGTCGAATGAGGCCAAGAGTCGAGGGAAACGCAAATTAAAAATTTGTGGAAGGTGTCATTTAAACACAAATGTATATTTTTATAATAATAATAATATTAAGCTGATAGCACCGTTTTTGTGAAAGATCACCT
This sequence comes from Hesperophylax magnus, assembly GCA_026573805.1. Lineage (NCBI taxonomy): Eukaryota > Metazoa > Arthropoda > Insecta > Trichoptera > Limnephilidae > Hesperophylax > Hesperophylax magnus. Next base: position 5,143,311 of record JAIUSX010000007.1, on the reverse strand, counting down.
CAATGGCGCTGATGTTTAATACGTAATGGAGTTTTAGACCAAGAAGTAATGCAATGGCAAAAATAGAGACGGCAAGTTTGGATAAAGATAATGTTATGTTAGCAATATAAAATGGAAAACCTGAGTGCTCGTCTGTTGACCACGTTTTCTTTGTTTGACTTTTGTTTTATCTTACATTCCAAATCTTGAGCATATAAATGTAATTTTTTAGCCACTAGAGTTAGTTTTATCAATATCAACCAGAAAGTGAGCTGGTAGAATGGTAGTGGAAAAAAAATTGGACAATGGCAACGGAGTGGCCTACGATCCAATACAAAAGAAGGTGATAGTTTTATTATAAGTCAAGTAAATAATTCAAATCCATTGAGATGAAATTATTACTTTACGTGTTTCTTGTGCACTTTTCAGGAGCTCAAGAAGTTTCCACGTGCCGTGTTTTTGATTATTTTTAATGAATTCTGTGAGAGATTTTCATATTCGGGGATGCGAGGTAAGTGTTTTTTATTAAGGACGGGTTGTTTCGGAGAATTTGAACAATTCTTCAAATTTCAAAGTTAATTTTCAAGTTCTGTGAAAGATTTTTTCAAGTTCTGTTATTATTTCAGTTCTGTCAAGCAACTAGCCTATAATGATATAATAACAGAACTTGAATGGGTCTTTCACAGAACCCGATAATGAACGTTGAAATATGATGAATTGTTCAAATTCTCCAAAACAACCCGTCCTAAAATCAGTTACTTCAATAAACAACGCTAACATTTAAAAAACTTATATTTATATATACGGAGTCTGAAAACTCGTAATTCGCGGGAAATTGGTGAATCTACATCACATAAAGAACCCAAAAAAACTTACAGCGTCTTCAAACGCATTTTTAAAATTGATTTTGAATTAGTACACAATAGACGGAAAAACTATTATGTAATAAAATATGGATTTATGGCTATACATGAAAAACAAACTTAAAATGATGCCAGTAACGAGTTGAAAAATGAGTTTTCAGCATTGTTAATTCCTGTTGATAATTGAATCCATTGTTGGACCCCTGCATTTGCAGTGTTGAAGAATCGTGCCATACACTGTATCAGTCAGTCGCCGTCAGCGGTAGTGAGTGGACGTATTGTAGTAAGAAACTATATTACTGAAAGTTGTTACGTCCTCTAAAGTATTTGGCGGGAGTGAGAGCGCAATAGTAGAACCGCGCAAGCGGTATCTAGCCTAACTCATTATGGACGTGCTGTCCATATTTGAGATTATAAAGAGTGAAATAGCTAGCATATCAACTAAACAAGACGCTAAAGCAAAAACAAACCTGGAAGCTAATATTAAAATTCTTGAAGAAAAATGGACGGAAGAAAAAACAGAAATGATAAATAAGATACTTTGTCTACAATCCAAACTGATTGAAAAACTCGAGAAAAAAATTGAAAATCCGAGTATTATGGGAGGAAAAACTTATGCAAGCAAATTAAAAGAAATCCCGGAATCTAAATATTCACTAATTATAAAAAGTGAAAATGACAACATGACTGCAGACGTAATAAAAGACCAAATTGTCAAAAAAATTAAAATTGCAAATTTGGGAATCGCTGTAAACGGAGTACGTAAAGCCGCACAAAATAAACTTATAATATCCTGCCCGACAAAAGCCCACGCAGAAAAATTAACAGAAGAAATTAACAAAACACTTAAAAAACAGATGGTCGCAGAAGAATTAAAAAAGAAAAAACCAAAAATTTTCGTTAGAAACTTACAAGCAGATTTATCTGAAGAAGTAATAATTGAGGCCTTAAAAACACAAAATGAAGGTTTAAAAGATATTATGGAAAATAACCCACAAAACACGATAAAATTAATAAAAATGTTCAAACCTAAAAATCAAAATGGACTTACGAACTACATATTGGAAACAAGCGGACAATTAAGGACCCACCTCATCGAAAGGGAAAAAATTAATATTGGATTCAACAGAACACGTGTAGAAGATGCAAACCCTATAACGCAGTGTTTCCATTGTCTTAAGTTTGGACATACGGCAATCAAATGCTTCAACAAAGAAAAAAGTGCAACGTGTTTGCAATGCGCAAAGGACCATGAATGGAAGGAATGTACAAATAAAAATGAAGAAGAAAAGTGCAGCAATTGTATCTTCCAAAACAAAAATCTCAAGATGAACCTAAATACTAACCATAAAGCAAATAACCCAACCTGCCCCTACTTCAAAAAGATGATGTTTATCGCCCAAAGTCGTATAGAATATGACTAGGTATGTTAGTACTTAAAAAAAAAAATTATATTTAAAAATGAAAATAATGTTAATAACTATTATTTTATATTACTACTTCTTATCACCTTCTCCTAAAAATAATATTTTTTATATTTTGCTTCTCAAGTACAAACTTTTCATATCCATGCGAAAATTACCACTAAACACATATTTAAATGTATTGTCCTATTACCAAAGTGTTAACAAGAGCATACTGAAATTTATTCTAATGCTCCAATATACTTATTGTACTCATATATGTAGAGGTATTATATTCGTGGTCCCACTTCATGTTTATCAACTTATATGTTTATTTAAATTCTTACAACATGTTTATAAATTATTGCTGCAATTTAAAATATTTATGATTATATTGATGTTCGCACACTCTTCGTGTATTCGTATGTGCAGAAAAAGTTCAATATGTAATTATTGGTGCCAATTAGTAAACCTACCTTGTTCTGTACAAAACTATAATCTAACCTGGAACATATCGGAAATACTTACTGCTATATTGTTATGTATCTATCGTATTTATATTTATAAATCCCAATACATGTTTATATATTATTGCTGCCAATTAAAATATTATTCTATATGGGTGAACTGAACTGTGATTTTGACACAGCAGAAATAGATTATGAACGCACGTCAATTTTTGAAAACTGGGCTACAAAAAAACATGTGTTAGGAAATAATAAAATAACTGCCCTCAACTTAAATATACGATCTTTATCTAAATATTGGGACACCTTCCTATTAATTGTTTCTAGCTCTTTGAGAAACATCGACTTAATTTCGCTATGCGAAACGTCTATAAATGAAAATAATATAAATCTTTATAAATTACCGGGATTTAATTCGTACCATTTTTGTCGAACAAAAAGATCGGGTGGCGGTATTATTGTGTATGTGAAAGATCACCTTACATTTGAAAAAATAAATATTATGACTAATAATTTTGAATGCATTTACGGAACTATTTCAGTAAACAAACATATTCGCTTACATCTTTTAGCAATATATAGACCGCCTATTACTAAAAAAAAATTATTTCTTGATGAGCTGGAGACAATATTGGGAAATATTGATATAAAAGAATCCGTATTGGTTCTAGGTGATACGAATATTAACTTATTAAATGTACACGAACCCATAACTATGCAATATGAAAACCTCATGTCTCATTTTGGAATGACCAGATGTATAAATGATGTGACTAGAGAAGCGATATTGACTAACTATGTAACGGCTTCATGTTTAGACCATATCTATGTAAGAGTGAAGGAGACGACCGAAATCAGTTCATGCGTATGCGATTCAATAATAGCTGACCACTACCTAACTGCAGCTAGTATTAACTTCTGTTACTATGATAAATGTACCGTCGACAAATCGCACCAAGAGTATTACACTGCACTATCGGACAAAAGGATTGATTTATTGATCGAAATCACCGATTGGAATGCAATGTTAAAATTGTCTGAACCAAACATTATTTATGCAGAATTAAAATCGATTTTTAAAAATATTTATGAAAAAAGTACCTTTACAAAATTAAAAACAAAAAAATTTCGAAATAACCAAAAAACTTGGATGAATGACAGTCTCGCTGAAAGTATTCTAATACGAGATGCCATGTGGAAAAAGTGGAAAAACACGCCTAATAATAAAATATATGAAATCGCTTTCAAAAAATATAGAAATAAACTTAATAAACAAATATTAAACACAAAAAAGGCATACTATAATAACAAATTTAATCACTGTTTCAAGGACATTAAAAAAACATGGAATGAAATTAATACAATTTTGGGTAGGAAAAATAAATCTGGTTGCGATGAAGTCTTATCTAAATATTTCCTAAAGTCACAATCTTCTGATGCAGTGGCAGAAAATTTTGCTAACTTTTTTGATGAAGGAGTTAATAAGTTGTTACATGAATGTGATTTCCGAGCGTCTAAACACTTGCAAGAATCCCTACCGCATTCAATGTACTTACCTAGAGCTAATGCTAAGCAAATTGAATATATTATCGGAGGTATGAAAAATTCAAAGTCACCGGGCATAGATCTAATTCGTATGTTTGATTTAAAAAAACATGTCAAATTACTTAGCCCTGTTATTGCTCACTTTATCAACAGAATAATCGATACGAGCCTCATCCCCGATGAATTAAAAAATAGCATTGTAAGGCCTATTTTCAAAAATGGAGATCACTCCGAAATTAACAATTACAGGCCAATTTCTATTCTCCCGGCACTAGAAAAAATTTTAGAAAAATATATTTCGATAAATTTAGATAAATATTTGAATAATTTGAATATTATAGATGAATGCCAGTACGGGTTCCAGAAAAAAAAAAGTTGTGATAAATTGCTGGAAAAATTTTCTGATTTTATAAATTCTCAACTTAATTCTAAAAAACATGTACTGGTGCTTTTTATTGACTACTCAAAAGCTTTTGACACTCTCAGCCATATCCAATTAATTAAGGTTCTTGAAAACATTGGAATCCGGGGTAAACTCCTCTCTTTTTTTAAAAACTACTTAACTAATAGAAAAATGAACGTAAAGATTTTAAATGATATGAGTAAAGGAAGACATATTAAATCAGGAGTACCGCAAGGATCAATTTTAGGTCCAAAATTGTACATTATATATGTTATTGTTATGTCAAAACTCTTTAAAAAGGCCTTTAGATTCATTTTTGCTGACGATACTGCACTTGTAGTATCCAATGAAAATCCTATTATAGCTATTCAACAATTGCAAAGTGACTTTAACGAGCTAATTAAATGGGCTCATGATGTTGGTTTAATTATTAATGTTAAAAAAACAAAATGTATGTATGTAAAATCACCAAGCCTGGGAATATGGAATATACCTAAAATAATTGCTCATAATTCTGAATGTATTCATAGAAAAATTGAAAATATTTGCCACTGTGAAACAATTGACTTTACTAACGAATATACCTATCTGGGACTAATAGTAGACAATAAATTTAAATGGGATAAACAAGTGGCTAAAATCTGTAACCAGCTCCGATCTTTTGCAAGTAATTTTTATAAACTGAAATTTGTTTTGCCTCATTGTACTCTTAAAATAATTTATTTTTCTATGGTCGAATCCATACTCAGATATGGCATACGAACTTGGGGGCACTCAAGCAATATTTATATTAAATATATACAAAACTTACAAATTGCTATAATAAAAAAAAATTGTACCACCGAATATTTACAGACAAAGAAGTAATCTAAAACTACTGTATGGTTCTGAGGGCCTACTTCCAATAAAGGGTCTTCTTTGGTACATTATTATAATGGATAATGAGGGAGATAGCAAATATAAAAAGCAACCGGTGCATAATCATACAACAAGATTCACTGAAAATAAGGGCCTCATTATTCCAAGAGTAACAAATAAGTATGGAAGCCGAACGCTTAAATACTTAATACCAGAGATTTTCAATAAATTTAATAATTATTTTAAACCTCAGAATAATGAGAGACCCTGCCCCAAAAACACTAAGCGTTGGCTAATAAGCGATGAATCAATGTATCTCTGAACTTTATTATTGATGTATTCCTGAACATCTCAACGTACCTGCCTAAATAATTTGTATATAGGTAGGTACTTTGAGATATATTATTTTGTGATATTGTTTATTGTATAATTTTGTGTCATACATGTATTAAAAATTAAAAATGTTTATATATATTATTTGTAGAACCTACAGACAAGCCGTCATGTGTGACAGCTTTGTGGGACTGCATAAAACTTGTATCTTTAAATATTTATAATAAATTAAAAAAAAAAAAAAAAAAAAAACATTGCAATTTAGGAGCTGGAATATAAAGCATTTCAAAAAACTTTTAATGCGTTTTACATAAAATAACAATTTTTATCATAAGGTGTTATTGAATTCAGCTCCTTAATTGTAGTGTTGACCTTGCACATTCATTTTGCCATCGGATATTACCTCTACTGGGTTAGGTTAATAAAAATGACAATTTATCAAGTATGGTATTGTCTGTGCGTTGACTTTAAGAGTAAACGTAACGTATGTTATATTCTACTCATTCATAGATTGCGTTAATTTAATTATTTTATGCAAGTTATGCTTTATAATACTAAGAAACATTATCTGTTTGCTCCCATATGTACGCAATATGAATTTAAATAAATAGTTTTGTCAGTATAAAAACTCAATTCTTTCAAGAAAGGCATGCAAATACAATATCGGATTGAATCACCAATACACCGGTATAAAAACACAATTCTTTCAAGAAAGGAAAACAAATGCAATATTGGATTGAATCACCAATACAATATTGTATTTGTATGCCTTTCTTGAAGAATTGAGTTTGTATGCAAACAAAACTATTTATTCGTACATATTCATATTGCGTATGCACGGGCGCAAACTAATAATTGGTCTTAATATTTTAAAGGGTAACTTGCAAAAAGTGTATTTTTATAAAATAATTACATTAACGCCATCTACAAATGCGTAGATTATGACATACGTTACGTTTACCATCAACAAAAAAATATTTTTTTTAATTGAAGTTTCTTGTTGATCCCCATTGTCAAATACAAATGGGGGGAATATTGAACTCAGATAATGAAAAATTATAATAAAATCAATCAAGATTCAGGTTAGTGATTTGATAATGTTAATAAAATGAATAAATAATATATTTCAGCATTCCTTGCTCTCTACCTCAAACAGAAACTATTGTACTCGGATGATGAGGCGACTGAAGTGTACCACGTGTTTTCGACAATGGCGTACTTCTTCGCGATATTTGGCGCAATTCTGGCTGACAGTTTCTTTGGGAAGTTCAGGTTATTATGAAGGTGATCTGAATAGATAAAAATCGATACTTTATTCGCTATTAATTTAAAGTATGAATTAACTCGATAATATACTAACTGGGATTGATACTGGGATCACTATTGATTGCAGAACTATTCTTTACTTGATGGTGGTTTATGCAGTCGGAAATATCATCCTAACAATGGCAGCCGTCCCCACGATGGGCCTACCAGCCAGGTACCTTTATAATATTATTATGTTTTTTATGTAATTCAAATTTTTGAATAAATGGTTAACAAATCAACTTTTAAAATAAAAATCACTAAACTTGGGTTTCTGCTAATATTATACATGAATTCATGCTGCTGGTATGTAAATATCTACCTTCACATTGTTGGGAACAAATAAATTTTGTTTTGATTGATCAGAATTCTCAATTTATTTTATTTACTATAGATTATTGCTTATAAACATAAATATGTACATATAAATAATGAGTGTAACGGGACGATTCTGCACAAGTTCGAATACTTTCTCGCTCTCACCTAATATAGTATCTCTCTCTACAAACGGATGTCACCGTAGATCTTCTATTGGAGATGTAGCTCACAGTTTATCAATCAGTGGCTTGCCCTCCCGCTACCTACCGAATGATGTACCACGGAGGCCTATATAAGCTGACACACGGCCTTGAACGAACAGAAATCCCGAGCCGGTTGTAGGCTCAAGACCTGATACTGGTAGCGAGATCTGTCATCCCTTCCAGTGGGGTCTTAAAGAAGTCCTAGGCTCAATACCTGATAACCTTTCAATAAGGTTTAAAGAGTGCCTAGAGGAATTCTTTATCTTTCATATATAGTCGGAGATAATGCGCCATCTTGCCTTTCCCACAAGTATGGTTGTATTGTTTATAACTAGTTATTGTTATTTCCTACTCTTCCTACAATAAAGTCTTTGTTCCGAACTCACTTTAATGTTTACTATGTTCTTTACATGAGACATTATATGAGCCAAAAATTTTTTTTTTTTTTTTTAAAAGAAAGACAAACATTCCCGGGTTACGAATAACCTGACAATATTTGAATATCTCCTACTACCATACAGTAAGCTGAAAATGTTGCTTGTGTTGTGATGGAGGACTTAGCCAGACGAGGAATTGAACACACTACGCCTGGGTGGGACCCAAACGCGATGTCAACTCAGCCACTGACCGGTCATGTTTGTATCATCATATATATCAGTACATAATATTATCACTTTTGGAACAACTGTACTTTATATAAGGGAACAGATTTGTCACAACTGCAACATGCAAAATGTTCACTTTGTGGGTAAGGCCGTAGATTTTGCCACTTGTAACGCAAAAGTAACGAAAGCGTTTTTATGTAACGTTAACGTAAAAGGAACATAAAAGTAAATTATCCATTTTTACAATTAGATTATAAATCCAAACTAAAAGCAAATTGAATGCTCAAACATCTGAAATGAACAGTTGAAATATTAAGATATAATTTTGATATAAAATCAATGTAAAAATACCAGTACTTATCTTAACCAGAATAAGGTTTTTTTTTCACTGACATACGGGTAGTCGACATGCAAAAGCCGCTCTGGAACTTTTCATAAATCTGTAGATGTCACGAAAAACTGTTTGGAACACTGAATATAAAAAAATAAACCTTTTATGCTAAATATCAACATGATTACACATTATTTTTTTTATATATAGCGTAAAATATTATATTATAATAAACCAGCAGAAATTTCCAGAGCACATTTTTCAAGTCGACTACTGATATGACCCAAGGCTGTTTTTTTTTTTAATAAATGTCAGTGCATCTCAGTGTTTCTAATACAGAAAGTCAAATTCACAATAATTCTCTCTTAATTAATTGCACGGCCAAAAGTGTAATGTAAAAATAACTAAATAATGTAAATAACAAAGGCGAAATTCTGGAGACAGTGGTGGGAAAATATATAGCCTCACCCGTATCCAGGTAGTTGAAGTGTATATTTATTCCAGAGAAATTACCATGGTGGGGCTGATTATGGTTGCCTTGGGGACGGGAGGCATCAAGCCCTGCGTCGCCTCATTCGGGGGAGACCAGTTTGTCCTCCCGGAGCAGGAAAAGCAGCTCGCTTCCTTTTTCTCGCTGCTCTACTTCATCTTGTGCATCGCAGCGCTGATCGCCAAGTCCTGCTCTCCCCTGCTACGCTCCGAAGTGCAGTGCTTCGGGGATAAGGACTGCTTCTCACTGGCCTTCGGGGCACCGGGAATTCTGATCATCATATCCATAAGTAATAACAATAGCCGTATCTTCAGACTAACTTCTTAAATATGAATAAATTAAATATTCTCTGTCTCTATCTGCCACACGATATTGAGTAGCGTGAGTACCAAAGGCTCTGGGCAGGAGAATCCTTGCGTTGTGTGTATACAAATACAAAACAATTCTGAGTGCAGGTTTTCATTTCATACATAACCTTAGTAGATGCTAACCCATTGACCTCCGAATTGTTAAACTAAAAAATTGGCTCTCACCTCCAAATTAACTTTCAACCAAAATTATTAAATCTGCAGTGGTGTACTAATCTAATACAATCTTTAAACCAATAAAAGCAATATACGTAAAACGATAATTTAGTGAAAAATGATTTACTTAATCTTATAGTTTTGATTACAATTTTAGTTTGATCAAACTCATTTTTGACAAAAATTGTCGCTTGCGCCCTTCTGCCTTTCCGACGTCGATATGAGTAAATGTGGATATAAAAATAGCTTTAAAAGAGGTTTTTTTTCTTATTTAAATACAAAAAAGGTGAGCATTAGTCAATCTTATTGGATATAAATGATATGATAATCCTCAAAGCATCTACCATGCGTTTTTTGTGCGAGCTTATCGAGTCCAGAACAATCGCCATTTTCAAAAATTACTATGACACCGATTGCTAAAAAAACTTCATTAAAATCAGGAAAAACTTTACCAACCTTTTATTGCCAACACTACGAAATTAATTCTTCATAATCTACAGAGTGATTGGCATTTAAAATTTGAAATACATATATCACTTCCATGTCCGTTTTTTGTTTTTAAGCCGACATACTTCAGGCCCACCGTGCTGGCGTGGTTGGAGTTTAAAACAACGATACAACCCCGCTGGCCTGGTTTGAGCTCCAGTGGGTTAAGGCTATTTTGTTGCCTTACCTAAAGGTAAATTACAGACTATAAACTTACTTATATATTACATTTAATTTGCTTTCAGTACTTTTTGCCGCGGGAAAGAAGTTGTACGTAATCAACAAACCGACGGGAAATATCATAACAGAAACCACCAAATGCATTTATGTAAGAAAATTTTAGCTATCAACAATTCAAACAGTATGCTGGCATTTAAAATGATATTAACAATTCAAAAAAGGACATTAAATCAATAAATGAATATTAAAATATTTACTTACTTACAAATGTGTTTTAAGTACATTTCAACTTTTAGGAATCAATTAGGTCGCGCAAGGCCTTGAAAAGAGAAGGTAAGAAGTACGATCACTGGCTGGACTATGCACGAGGAAGTTACGACCAAAAGTTTATCAATGATCTCAAGAGAACCTTCAGAGTGTTCCTTCTGTTCACACCGCTGCCTATTTACTGGGCTCTGCTGGACCAAATGGTAAACTATTCCTGTATCTGTACAAAATTATATAAACTAACCGAGGAATTATAACTCAAAAAGTACATCAAGAGAATTTACTCAACATTGAGGCTACATTGCTTTTAATCGATAATATAGATAAAGACCGAATGATGGGTCATTATCTTTTTTTTCCGTCAGACAATGATTTTATTCAGGAAGCTTTCCTATACAATTAAATTTTTTTGTACCAGAGTCTCACTCTCGAGGACGTCATCACAATCTTCTATATAGTAGAGCAAGCCGCACTAATTTATTAATGAACTCACCTGTGGGGAGAGCTACGTGCTTTTTGAATGCGGTAGATAAAAAATTAGATTTATTTTTTGTGTCCTATAGCGCATTTGCGAGATTTTTGGCATTGCATATACACTGCATAAATGGTACAATTATAACGTCTTAGGCTTTATTACCTGTAATTGTTATAAATAAATGTACAAATTATATATAAATAAATAAATAAATACAAAAGGGTTAAATTCCTTTTAGGCTAGAAAATGTTATGAGCCAAATTTGTGGATGATTTGAACAGGCCTCAGAGATGTAATCATTATTTTATTGTACCTAAGGTAATACATAATATGAAATGCTGCTTATTTTAATGTTTTAGGGCTCCCGTTGGACATTGCAAGCAACAAAAATGGATGGAAGATTTTGGTTCTACACGATAAAACCAGATCAGATGCAGGTTATGTGTCCGATTACACTGTTATTCCTTATCCCAGTGTTTAAAAAGGTAAATACATCGGTATAACTATTTACATATTTATTGAATCGCACTGTATTTCAGCATTTAGTTTTGGTGTAACCTTCAAGTACCTGATAATATGGGTGGGTTGTTTCGGAGAATTTTAACAATTCTTCAAATTTTAAAGTAAATTTTCAAGTTTTGTGAAAGATTTTTTCTAGTTATGTTATTATTTCAGTTCTGTCAAGCAACTAGCTTATAATGATATAATAACAGAACTAAAATAGGATTTTCACACAACCCGAAAATGAATGTTGAAATTTTGATAAATTGTTCAAATTCTGCGGAACAACCCATCCTTAGAACTATTAAGCTTAGCCTTGTCGTCTCTTTCTGGTATGTACTTGACGGTTACATCAAAATGCTGAAAACTACATTAATTATTGTACTGAAATACCGGCCCTAAGAGGATTAACGCTTGTAACACGGTAATACTTCTACATACGCAAACACACACTTCACCACAATCTACACATCTGCCCTGATGATAGACACTGTAACGCTATCCGAAAAGTTGGCTCTTTAGCCAGGAGGACGCGTAACACGACATAATAACCCAAAAACTAATCACGATAATAATTTTGATGGCGTAAATTTCAAATCGTATCCAAAATCAATATTGGGAATTCTCTTTGGTAGGCGTAACTTTATCGTAATCCTTTATATATTGAATATGGTTGCAGGTTATTTATCCTGTGTGTGCCAGGTTCGGAATCCTGACCAAGTCCCTCACCCGACTCCAGGCAGGATGCGTGCTGGCCGCCATATCTTTCATCGCAGCAGGACTTCTAGAAGTTAAACTTGAAGTAAGTTCACTGTTGAAGTATTTTTTCCCTAGATATATGTAATGATGTTGAGCAAAAGTGGTGTTACGTTTTTGTGTTGGAAATATATGTTTTTGACGAGTACGACTTTCAGTTAAAAAGCTGTGATTTTGTTTTTCTTTTATTATTTGAGTTATTATGTTTTTTTGGACAAGATCATTTAATGTTAATACTTTAAATTCTTCAAAAATTAGGTGTGTTGGATAATCTCTTGGTTTTTTCAATATTATTTTTATAATTAGACGTTGTACAATTTCAACAGGGAGTAGATTGTTTTGTATGCAGCTCCCCAGCTGATTACAGCATATTGGAGATTTTATTGTACGATTATTATTTTATTTTATTTTTATTATTTATTGTGTGGTAGACTGATGTTAGAATTTCCAATGAGAAAAAATTTCGAATTTTCAAAAATATATAAATTAATTTTCTTATTTTGTTGACGGTTTGGTTGATTTGATCTTTCCAGTGTAGGTTTTTGTCTATTATTATTGCTAAGTATTTAATTTTATTTGAAATTTTCAATCTGGAACAGTTTATTGTACAATTTTGTTTTTTTAAATTGTCGTGTACAATTATGTCAAAATTTTGTAGAACGTCATTTGATTTTATTGCAAATGGTATAAAGTGAGTTTTTTCGCTATTCAGAGATAGTAAGTTTATGTCAAACCAGTATTTAAGAGTGTTTATGTCTTCTGTTGCTTTTAGTTTTACTAATTCCCATGTATTGTCACTTTCAATGATGACTGTATCGTCAGCATAAGAGGTTATATTACCATGAAGTGTTTTTGAGAAAACATCCCGTTTCCATATAAGATCAATAATATTGGACCCAGTACCGTACCTTGTGGGATTCCATAATTAGATGTATCTTCATTGCTATATACTTTGTTTATTTTGACATATTGAGGGCGATTATTTAGGTAGCTTTTTGTCCAATTTGCTATATTCTTTTTAATGTTCAGTTTATCTAATTCTTCCATAAGTTTTGTGTGGGATATACTGTCGAAAGCTTTTCTCAGGTCTATGAAAATAACAGCACATTTTTGCTCATGTCTAGGCTTTCGTATATGCGAGATGTGAGATTTGCAATTGCGTCTTGTGTTCCTCGCGCTTTTCGGAATCCGTCTTGGTTGTTGTGAAGTATTTTGTTGTTTTCAACAAATTCCATTAGTTGAGATTTTACAACTTTTTCCAATATTTTGCCTATATTTGAATTTTTTTTTTTTCGGTTATGTGTCTATTATTGTAACTATTATTATTTTTTTTTATTTAATATATATAAGTGGGTACAGTAATATAATATGAGTACATAACAAATATATTTACATTACAAAATATATTTATGTTCGCAATCTCACCAATGAAGAAACTGGTTCTTGTGCTTGGTGAGAGAGTTACACTAAGGGGGTATTTCACTATCTCTGATTATGTTCTGACTAACACTAATCCGCGGATTAGTCATTTTTTCGTTTTCACTATATCTGAATAACGCTAACGCTCGGGTTAAAGTTCGATTTGACTAATCAGTGCTCGAACCTCACGTTAGGCGCTATTCCTCGAATCAAAGATGGCGTCAAAACATTCCGAGTTTGACAGCGGAGAAGTGAGTCGAATTTTGTTGCGAATTATTATGGACACCGAGGTTTTTGATTTACAGAAGCAGGTGAAAGGGCGGCGATGCGAAGGCCGCGAGTTTTAAGAGCTCGAATGAATTTGAATGCTTGTATGATCCATCCTGAATTATTTGATTGTGTTCAAAATAAGAAACAATGTATTGATTCGACACGAATCTATCTAAAATGACCTGATAATCAACATAACATAACCAAAAAAATGCACACTTTGCGGTGTGCGGACTGTGGCGGGAAACTGGATGACCACAGATCAATTGGCGTTGACGCTAGCATTCCATAGACATTGCGGCAAAACATGACAGGCGTGGCAGTAGATGGGGTAACTGCAAACATTTTGCGGATGTTGCCAGACTATTTCGAGTGTTATCTATCCGGAAGCTCGGCAACAATGGTGAAACGGTCGCCGTTGAATAACGAAGTTATTCTGATCTTTAAAGCCAGCCAACGGCTAGCTAGTCAGATATTTAGCCCGGCATAGTGAAATACCCCCTAAAATTATAAGAAAAATAGAATATCGAATAAAAAATAGACTTATGTTAATTAGGGGAGTTAATGGTTTTATCACATGGTCTATAATAGATTTTAAAATTTGTACTGTTATATTGTCATAACTTGGAGACGACCCTCCTTTCATATTTTCAATTATGTTTAAAATATCTACTTCGCTGATCATTTTAAATTGGGATAGTGTGTTTAGATTTTGTATAGGTATTTTCTATAATTGGTTGTTTATTCGATCTTTTTGTAACATTAATTTTTTGGGCTAGGTTTTGTCCCACTTTTGCGAAAAATAAGTTGAAAACATTAGCATATTTTTTTGGGTTTTCTTTGGCATTTATTATTACGTTATTTTCATTTTTAATTTCATTGATTGACTCTTTTTGTTTATTGTTTTCTATTGCACAGTTGATTGTTTGCCAGATTATTTTACGGTTGTTTTCAGAGCTTATTATTTTATGTCTGTAGTCTTTACTGATTTTGATTAGTCGCGTCTATTTATTTTTATATTTTTTGTAATTACTATCTAATTCTACGTTCTTTGGGAAATTAATTGTTTGTTTGTAAAGCTTACTTTTTTCTCTTATTGAATTTAATAGACCCTGAGTGATCCACGGTTTCAAGAATTTATTTTTTGCGAGATTACGATTTGGAATTTAAGATTTAGATTTTTCTATATGCGTGGATAAAATGTTTTCAAAGATCTTTGAACATATTTCAACCTCTTCACAATTGATTACAGGCTGCCAATTTTCAGTTTTCAAGTGATCAATTAATTTCTGCAGATTTAATTTGGTATACGATTTGTTCACTGACAAGTTTTTTGTTTGTGTTTTTTTTCATCCTCGTACACAAATATATACACGTGTGATGGTCGGTAAAGTTATTTTTCCAGACAAAGGTTTTTATTTTATGGAGATCTTTTAAATACATATAATGTCTATCATGATAAGCATAAAAAGTACAAGTCTAAAACAACAACTTCTCAGGAGAGCGATTTCAAATTTATAAATAATAATAATTGGACAATTTGTAAAGCTATTTTTGAGTTTTTTTTTATTTTGATACCACGTGAAGATTTTGTTAGAGATTGAAAAAATGAAATAATCTAAAATTTCAATTTTTTGACTTATACTCTTTATACCTAGCATGATAGGTATATAACCTTCTGTTTAAAACGTTAAAAACGGAGTAATAGATTATTATGCAATCAATTCTGTTTTATTCCGATAAAAGTAAAAAATTGTAGCATGTATTCATTACGAATGTAATATGTAACTGAAAAAACTGGTTAGAAAAAAAGCACACGTACATATAAATAGCAAGTGTGCGCGTCACTCTTTTAGCAAAACGAGCGATACAGGTTTTCGGGCATTCTGTTTTGGATTCGATTATACCTCCAAATATTAATATGGAAACATATAAACGGCTTACTGTGGTTTAAAGCTGAAAGATCCCACCTATTTTTCACTATTTATTTAGTTAATGGTTGAGCATGAATTATGTATGTTAGTAACCGAAATCGCCTTACCTTGTACTTATGTTGGGCGATATAGAAGATTTATATTTCTGTATGTTGTCTATAGTTTACTGAAAATGCCTATAGTCACAGATATTTAATTTTAAGAAAATAATTTAAAATGATGCAGAATATTCCATGACATGAACATTAGTGACATCTTTCGATATTTAATAGAAGCTTAATCAAGCTAGCAACTAAACATATTAACTGACTGCGGGAAGTTCAAAATATATTAAATTTAATTCATAAAAATCACCTACCTAACTCGAGTGGTTAGAGCCATGATATAATCATGTAAAATGAATAGACACGTGTATGAGATAGATGCAGGTTATTCATGCATCGTACATTCACAGTGGCAATGGGTTAAACAAAAAAAAAGAGACAACGTTATCAATTTACTTATCTCGTGATGTAGTATTTCATCGCCACGATATGTAAAAATAACAGATTTTTATGTTCTAAGCCATAAATAATTGCTGTACCGCCAGTTAGGTTTGTTAATATTTACATATGTAGTAAAATACAATAGTCTGTTTACCAAGTCGTAAAAATTCGTTTTGTTTTTTTACAGAAAACATATCCAATTCTACCTTCCGATGGACTGGGACAGTTGAGAATATTCAATGGATTCAATTGTGAGATGCATTTTAAAAACAGATTCACAGGAGAAAGTTTCATGGTGGAACCCCTACAAATGCATGCTGATAAATTAATACAAGTTGAAAGAAATCTAAATGTGCTATATAACAGAACACTTGTATGTCCTGACTACAACCAAACATGGCTGGAGAAGATTCACATAGAAGAAAATAAAGCTATCTCATATTTCTATGGAGATTCAGAGCTTGCGGGGAATTCTACAGTTCTGAGATATCAAGATCATAATGATAAGTCAAGATCAGGACTGCCTTTTGTGAGGTATGTCGAAAAGTTTAAAAATATACATTTTTATTAAAATTATTGTACGTCAGATTAATCACCCATTTACAGTACAAGATTTCTTATTTTAACATTCTTTACATTTGGCAAGATGGAATACAATTTTTTTTAAGGTTATAAGAGTAATTAAATATTATATATCATTTTTTTAATTTGGAAAACTTATTGAGTTGATTATGAATGAGTAAAACCTCAAATTATAGATTTAATTATTGAAGACAATATGAATGACTTTCAAATGAAAATTTAAAACAAAAAGATTCGGTCGCATCTAGGTATTGAACTCAGAACTTCAGCCTTAGGACAAATAGCTAAAACAAAAAAAAAATATTTGAGAGTCGCTAATATTGTCTTCAGAGAAAAATATACTATCCACTTATTTTATAAATTTCATTCGATAGCACCATTCATCTCATCATGCTATGCTGTGGTAGAACATCTGTTCTGCCGTATGGAATCTTGAACAAGTCGTGGTGACGAGGTATTCAGGCACATATAAGCCATAGCATTCTGAGAAGAATGTGCTATCAATAGAGTTAAGCACTACATATATATATTTAAACCGAATATTGCAAGATTTGCATAACATTGGGTTTCTAGGCTAGATCATTTATTGCCTCAAGTGAGTCCATATGGTGCATGAACTTCGGATAAGTTCCATGCTTCAAGATATAGATATACCAAAGGATTTTTTTCTCGATTTGTTCCAGCATATGTATGTATTTAGTTTTGTGCGGAGTCCATGCACCTCTAGCATACTCCAGGTTGCTTCTTCGAATGCCATTGAACATATATACAGATTATGTAAGCAATATTATGTACCAATATTATCTAGTAGGTACATACATAGATACATAAATGTGAGTTATGAATTAGAGTGTGAATGTGAATGTGAAGTAGCGTTGACCTAGGTCCATACCAAGTCACTCAGAATTTGAAGTAGCGTTGACCTAGGTGCACCCCAAGTCACTCAGAATTTGAAGTAGCGTTTACCTAGGTGCACACCAAGTCACTCAGAATTTGAAGTAGCGTTGACCTAGGTGCACACCAAGTCACTCGAATTTGAAGTGGCGTTGACCTAGGTGCACACCAAGTCACTCGAATTTGAAGTGGCGTTGACCTAGGTGCATACCAAGTCACTCAGAATTTGAAGTAGCGTTGACCTAGGTGCACACCAAGTCACTCAGAATTTGAAGTAGCGTTTACCTAGGTGCACACCAAGTCACTCAGAATTTGAAGTAGCGTTGACCTAGGTGCATACCAAGTCACTCAGAATTTGAAGTAGCGTTGACCTAGGTGCACACCAAGTCACTCGAATTTGAAGTAGCGTTGACCTAGGTGCATACCAAGTCACTCAGAATTTGAAGTAGCGTTGACCTAGGTGCACACCAAGTCACTCGAATTTGAAGTAGAGTTGACCTAGGTGCATACCAAGTCACTCAGAATTTGAAGTAGCGTTTACCTAGGTGCACACCAAGTCACTCGAATTTGAAGTAGCGTTGACCTAGGTGCATACCAAGTCACTCAGAATTTGAAGTAGCGTTGACCTAGGTGCACCCCAAGTCACTCAGAATTTGAAGTAGCGTTGACCTAGGTGCACACCAAGTCACTCAGAATTTGAAGTAGCGTTGACCTAGGTGCACACCAAGTCACTCAGAATTTGAAGTAGCGTTGACCTAGGTGCACACCAAGTCACTCGAATTTGAAGTGGCGTTGACCTAGGTGCATACCAAGTCACTCAGAATTTGAAGTAGCGTTGACCTAGGTGCACACCAAGTCACTCAGAATTTGAAGTAGCGTTTACCTAGGTGCACACCAAGTCACTCGAATTTGAAGTAGCGTTAACCTAGGTGCACACCAAGTCACTCAGAATTTGAAGTAGCGTTGACCTAGGTGCACACCAAGTCACTCGAATTTGAAGTGGCGTTGACCTAGGTGCATACCAAGTCACTCAGAATTTGAAGTAGCGTTGACCTAGGTGCATACCAAGTCACTCAGAATTTGAAGTAGCGTTAACCTAGGTGCACACCAAGTCACTCGAATTTAAAGTAGCTTTGACCTAGGTGCACACCAAGTCACTCAGAATTTGAAGTAGCGTTGACCTAGGTGCACACCAAGTCACTCAGAATTTGAAGTAGCGTTAACCTAGGGGCACACCAAGTCACTCGAATTTGAAGTAGCATTGACCTAGGTCCACACCAAGTCACTCAGAATTTACTTAAATAACAAAATACGAAGAGTTAGGTAAAATTACCGCTTTTGGCACTATTTTCTTTGTTAGTGACTAATTAAATATGTGAGTATGATCGTATGAGAAATGTGGAGATCCGCAAAGAGTACAAGGCTGATGTAAGCGTAATGAGTAAGATTAAGAAAGGGACGCTAGATAGTTTGGCCATATGAGCGAAGAAAGGAGTGTAAGGAAAATATATGATGCAAATGCGAATGGTAGCAGCAGTCGGGGATGCCCAAAGAAGACATGGCACTATCAAGTGAATCAGATACTCGAGTCGGGCCATGTCAAGAGTCAGAATAATAGAAGAGTATGTATGAGACGATGTATGAACGTGAATGAGGCAAGAAGTGTGTGCCAAGACCGAGTTGTTTGGCGGTCGGTCCTTTCTGCCTACCCCTGCAGAGAAAAGGCGTGATGGTTAGTTAGACTTTAAAATACTTATTTACACACTAGGTGAATATTTTTTATTTCATAATTTTTAAGTTGTTGATAAGAAAAAACCGCGTTTTTTTCTCCGATTCCAAAGTTTATATAACGCAGAAGTTTAAGCCTCAATAAACAATCTAACAAATAATCTGATTGCGATAACTAAAAATAGTTTTTATTTAACTATATATTATTATGACAGTTGCTTACATAGCCGAATGGGCTTGAAGGGTAAATAAAAAATAAGGTGTTCATTGTCTTTGTGGGTAGAATGCTTAGCTGATAGTACATATTATATTACCTTTGAAGAGATCAAATAGAAGTGTGCTGTGGGCGTGTCTCTGCCTGAAGAAAGCTCAATATTATCTTACTTGGGATGAAATTGAGCAAACTTTTTCTATCTAAATTCTTTCGTGAATAGATGTTATTAATTTCACTGGCCTATTTGGGGCCTAGGAGACGAAAGTTCTTGTACACGGTGTCTAGAAACTCGTAGTATAAATCTACAACTTATTTTGGAGTCGATTTGTGGTATAACTTTTTTTATTTGAGCTTTCGTTTTCGAGAAATCTAAGTAGGAATTTTAAGGTCCAATTTGAACAAAATCAGTCACTATAGAGTTAATATAAGCTGTTTAATGTTTTTTTTTTTAAATACGTCGAAGTGTAAACCCGGCTCCAATAGCTTTAGTTAACAAAAAAAGTGAAAATAAAGTAAAAATAAAAATCCAAATGCTTAGATTCACCAGTTTCCTACTTGTACTATTTTGTTTCCGGACACCTAGTATAAATTGGCGACATCAGTTTTCTTTTAAATCGGCACAAAGATTTTCTGTTCAGTGTGTTTCTGAACAATTTGATTATCAAAACAGCATGCTTTTACTTACTTTTTGCACAGAAATTCATTGAATATTCCATTGTGTTAACATATTTAGTTTTGCACAAGAAACTAACAAAAACATGCCACCCACAGCTCACGAGTAAATTGAAAATACTTTAATGTTTTCAGAGTTCTGGGCAACCTAGTGAACCAAACTAATTTGGAGATATTGCTGAGAAATACTGGCAAAAACATCATCGAGCTACAGACTAACTCCACATTTACGGAGCTCGTCGAAGTGTTTGCTGGGGACTACCAACTGTATATCAACTCACAGCTCATCCCATTATTCATGGACCTTAAAATTGGAGGAGTGTATACAATAATTATCAATGATGTTGATGGATTTGTAAGAAGACGAATTACTAAATTTATTATTATGTACTATGAAATTTTTTAAAGTTCATTTTGTATTTATTGGATACATTATGTCCAGCACAGAGGTAAACCTCATTTGAGAGTGCTGAAGTTTTGTATTTTTCACTTCATTTCAAATGTTAGTTAGTAAAGAATTGCACGGTACAAAGCACTTCAATTGCAGCGTCATCCTTAAACATTCATTTTGCCTTGGATATTACCTCTACTGGATTGGTTAAAGACAAAAATAAAAAGGTCACTTTATCGAGTATGGTATTGTTTACGTATTGGCATTAACAAAAATATCTTTGTATTTAGTGTAGATTCCTACCGGCCCCTTTAGGTTAGCGCCCGTATTATACCTTACTGTCCAATGCTGCAGGAAAGGGTACAAAAGGGCTAGCCTAGCCAGAGATTACTTGTGGAACAATTATTTTTTAATGTCATCTACCTTTGTGTTCTAAATAAGTTTAGGAAACATTGATTAAAGACTGTTTGTTTAACTAATAATAATTAATTTCAGAATGCCCAACTGGTAACAGTAACAGAGCCTAATTCTGTCTCTATGCTGTGGGTGTTGCCTCAAGTCATCATCATTTCAGCAGGGGAGGTAATAAAAGCTAAAATTAATAACATAACCACTTTTTAAACATTTATCATATTCATAGATAATAGAAACAAATGACACGGATGCGTGACGGTTGTCGCAAAGTTCCGACCAAACTGCACTCACTATGTACACACGTATATTCATGCTCGATCGAACATGTTGACTTGGAACTACGCTCATCGTTGCGTCCACACGCTCGAGCAACTCGACACAAGATTCTCAGGGAAATCGTAAATTTCTTTTTGATCGAGTTAAGAATTACGGTCCTTGAATCTTTTTTGGATCGAATAAAAAAACATTGAGCGAGAAGGTACACAAGTCGAGACATGTTCGAAAGAGCATTAAAATCATCGAGCATGAACGAGCGTGGGTACTGGCCATAAGAGTTTACAGTTTAAGAGGTTACTCATAGATGGCACTGGTAATAACAATAAAGCAGTCGATAATGCATGGATTGAGACAGATAAATACGATTGTGAGCTCAAGGCCAGCGCCCAGAATCATTCCTTGCTAATAAAGCCGTCTGAGCTCATTGTAATCTAACACTAAATAAATATTGTTGGCACTGGAGTTTTTTTTATTTAAAGAGTTTGTGAGACAACCCGGGGTTCCACAATTATCAAAGTAGCGGAGTCAATGAAGTTGTGTTTGGTGTGTGGGTAGAAACAAGAGGGTGCTGTGGATGAACAATGGCGCAATGTTGGCGCAGTTTCATATTATGAGGTTCATGGCTCATCTCTCCCATGTTTCCATTATCTACGGCCAAAACTAATGACTTAACAACCTTTTTAATCATTTACATGATTAGATAGTTTGGGCACGAAGAGCGAATGAACGAAGAAAGGAGTGTAAGGATAATATATGATACGAATGTGAACGAAAGAAGAAGTCGGCGACGCCCGAAGAAGACATGGCATCAGGTAAACCAAATACTTGATTCGGGCCATATCAAGAGTCAGAATAACAGAAGAATAGAATGAATGTGAATGAGACAAGGAGTGTGTGCCAAAACCGAGTAGTTCGGCGGTCCTTCATCTATGTTCACACAACACACTTATTGGTTATTTACATGATGAGAGTGACGTGTAACATGTATATTGTTGTGATGATTTGCAGGTATTATTTGCCATCACAGGGCTAGAGTTCGCCTTCAAGGAAGCACCCGAGAGCATGAAGTCCATTCTTCAGGCGTACTGGCTGCTCAATGAAGCTCTTGGAAACTTTCTCATTATCCTGGTCACGAGGATCGGCTCTGGCTATAGACAAGTAAGTTAACCGTGTAAGTTAAGTCGTGTCTCCCTTACTGTCATGGTGAGAAATATGATCTAAATGGGGTTAGAAAGAGAAAACACCACGCTTTATATTCAAATCTAAAAGTTAACCACAGAAGAATTCTGTGAATTAGAATGTTCACGGGAATTATGTTACATGTAGGTAGAAATTCAGAATGCTGGGTCTTAATTGAAACCGTCCATTTCTTCAAGCCTTGGTTAAGACCCAAAACGCATCGAACACGCCTAATTGCAGAGGCAATTGAAATCCACAAAAAAAAACACTAATATCAATAGCTAAGCATAGTAGTTCTTGGTATCCAGTACTTGACAGTTACGCCAAAACTAAATGCGGCAAACCACATTATTATTCTGACTTATTGTAACATGGTATCACTTTTACATACATGTTTCAAGACACACTTCAACACAATCTCATCTCAATCAGCTAAAGAAGGTAAAAATATGGCATAATACCCCAAAAATAAATCACGATAATACTTTTGGCCGTGAAAATCTCAAATCACATGATATATCTATTAAATTCAATAGAATCTTGCATACGACGACACATTATGCGAATACTGCACAAGAGGTCGGGCGGACTTATCAAATGATAAGATCTATTTTCAGTTGATTTCAGTTTAAATTAACGCGCAATAATTGTCTCTCTTTCAGGTGTTTCACTTTTTCTTCTTTTCGTGCCTGATGTTCGTGGCCACGATTGTGTTCTACCTTCTCACCAAGCGCCACGAGAGACATGCGGATCTTCTGGACGAGTGCCAAGACCCGGAACCAACCATAGAGCAGAAGCAATTAGTGATATCCGACAAGAAATACATAGAAATTATGCAAATCGATGACACTCTAGATCATTAGGTTCATTATCATGTTCACCATAATTCTGTGCAATAGATAATTAATTTAAAATAAATAACTAATGGACCCCGCAATGCTTCGCTATTGCTAATGCCTTTCTCGGGCGTCTCCGACTTCTCCCACCATTCACTACTGTATACCACAATGTTACCGTTAAAAAACTACATTACATTGACTTTAATTCCACTCCGTATCTTATTCCGGTACAGAGATATTGCGTTAAGTATTCCTCGGGCGTCCCTGACTTCTTCTACCATTCAAACCACTCTCTAAACAGTCCTGGCACTAATAAGAACAAACTTTGAAATTTTCAGCAATATTGGTCGATTACTTTTCAAGTTTTCTCGCAAGCACAAACATGCGTAGGGTGAATTTTTATATATTACTAACTGACGTGTTCCCGGTGTTGCTCGGGTTTATCCTTAGGAGATAGACATATACCATCACGGACTTTTCTGTAGGCCTTTTTATGATATACTATTCCGTAGTACATTATTTTGATGTTACTCATAAGGTTTAGCCAGAGTTAACAAAGTAAGCACCAGAAAATAAATTTTTTTCAACTTTATTACAAAACATTGACAAGGCCTACAGAAAAGTCTGCGATAGTACTTGTCTATATCCTAAGGATAACCCCTAAGCCACGCTGGGTACACTTCAGCTAGTGGGCGTTTTTGTTGATTTTATAGACAAGTTAATTGTAATTATTAAAAAGAAAATCTTACAGAATTAATATAATGATAATTAAAATAAAAAATAAAATTTTGTAAAAATGGTGTTTTGTTATATAGAAATTTCAATTTGTATCCAACAAATTTGTGTTCTAATGTAAAATCAGTCATTTGTGATTTAAATTTACGCACATAAAAATGTGTTTTTAAAACATCTTTATTTATTTATATGTATATTTAATCATATTGGTAAAAGAAACAGAGCAAAATTATTGTTTTAAATAATCATGATTAACTCACAAATAATTTCCAAATTTGCCTCTAAAATCATGATAAATGTCATTCTTTAATGGCCATATTTTATAATTTAAATCACAAATAAAGTAGCATTATTTATTTTTAAATTTGCTATACCTTCCGATTCAAAAAATATATTTTCAGTTTTGTTTTTTATTTTGTATTTTGGCCTTAAAACCAAATTTAAGTTTTGTATGAAAAGGGTCGCGCAGCCGTACCCTTTAAGAAAATGATCCCAGACCTTACAATATAAATTTTTTTAACTACAAAATATAAATTAGTTGCAATCTTAGCTTCTAGCAAGATTGCAGCACTCCAGTCAGTGGGAGTAAACAGCAATAACGAATGCAATGAGAATCAAGATTGTTAATTATTTAAATAGATAATGAAATAGGGTAATTAAATAAGAAAATACTTAATACATTTTAATATAATTTGAATAAAATAAAATTATCTATGAATTCGTGTTTTATTTGAATTTTCAGATGACACATTTTAACAAATTTAATCAAAATGGACAATTTTTTTTAGAGAGAATAATTTAACTAATAAACCATGTTAAAAATGATGTTAGTACTAATGCATAAACTTATGTACAGACAATAATATGTACAGACAACACAGTAAATGGCAAAACAGTCACGCATAACAAAGATGGTTGCAAATCAACATGAATTAATAAAAACAAAAGGATATCATAATCAAATTTTATAACAGTGTAAAAAATACTGAACTTTGTTTGTAACAAAGGCACTTGGAACAAATCTTAGATTGTTTTTATATAGTGAACAATCTACTGAAGTTTTCAAACTTTGGAAGACATTTTTCCATTGATAATAGTCGGACTGTTTTTCCAACTTCTAGCCGCAGCCTTCACAGGCGTTCCCTTCTTCTTTATCGTCGTGTGAATTGTCACTTCTTCGTCTGAACCATATTCCACCTCCAGCCTCTTGGTGTGTTTCCTTTTGATCGCCGATCGGGGGGGAGGGGTGTCCGTGAAGGAATTATCAATCACGTCGACGCTCGATTGACTCGTGTCCAAGTATTTTTTTTCAGCTCCGTTTCGTTTCGGTCGTTGAATGATGTCGCTACTGAATGAATTATCAGGTTCTTTTTTAACCTTACGTGGTGTTAACTTAGGTCTTTCAAGTGAGGTTTGCGTCGCAATTGTAGTTGTTAATTTCTTGTCTGGTGTTGATTTAACTTCAGGTTCTACTTTAAGTTTTTTCTTAAGTACGGTTTTCTTAGGGATACCATCTTTGGCAGGTGAAGTAGACGTTCTCTTTCCCTTGATGGACCTTCTCTTAGTCACTTTTTTCTTAGGTGCAAGTATGTTCTCAGAGTCAGAATCATTGTCATCCTCTATGTCTGCTGCGTGACTTTTTCTCTTTGGTGACTTTGGCTTGGTGGGAGTGAAGTCCAGAACGCAAGTGTTGGAATAGCCCAATGTTTTCAAACCTCCCTCGAACAACTGCCGGCATTTGTTGTAATCTGGAACCTCATCGTATTCCATTTTGCTGACGTATTGTAAAAAGGCAATTAACGCATCTGTAAATAATAAATAACCTGATTACTATTGTGTTACCAAGAAACCAGAACCGGGGCGATTCCTGTCTGTTTCCCACACTTGTGTGAGAGATTCTGGCCATTAATTAAGTCTTGAATATTTCAAGATCACTTAGGGCAAGTTTTGTCACAGAATTTCATCAAATTTCGAAGCTAATTTTCAGGTTCTGTAAAGGTTCTAATCAAGTTCCGTTATTACATCATTATTAGCCAGTTATTTCACATAACTGAAATAATAACAGAACTTGAATAGGACTTTCACAGAACTTGAATTTCAACTTTGAAATTTGATGAATTTTTCAAATTCTCTAACCTTTGCTCAAAATTATAAGGCAAATTGATAGATTTAATATGTTTACATAACGTAATTCACAGTCATCTCAATCTACATTATGCAATATTGAAATAATTGTTCCCAATTCCCAAATTTTATTATAATTATATGGAGTGTGCAGCACACTGCGTGCCGAAGTAGATATTTTTGTCAATAACGTCGGATTCAGAAATTACCGTACCATAGTTATATAATTTTTAGCAATTCCTACTATTGCTAAAAATTGACTCTCTTTGTGCCTCTTTGTATTATTTTTCATTTGAGTAAATTTTACAAATTTTAATATTTTAAGTAGATATAATATATGCTTTGATTGAGTCGTTTATTTGTAATTTTATGTACCTATTTGAGTTTTTTGTAACTGGATTGTTCTCACATAAGTGAAAACATCTGTAAGAATTCAGTCAAAATAAATAAATAAATTAAGCTATCGGAAAACCGCCCTACGAAACATCTTCTGTTTGCACAAATCAAATAAATACCAATTCTGTAAATTAGTAATATGTACATAAATATTACTTTATTAATTCTCCATTCCTTCAATTATGTTAGGTTTAATTAATTAATAAAACATAATACATACATAACAGAAACAGTTATGTAGGAACATAATATTATATTCACAATGAATTGGAATAGGTTTTGTTGGGGACGGACACAAGGCACCATCGCACAGCGGAAAGAAGTGGAAAATCAGGAATGCCGACATACCGTAATTCTTCTCTCGCTTTTTTTAATTGCGCTGGTTCATTACAGTTCACTTTTCACCACCACAAACTAGCGAGCTCATAATGGCTTATCAGTTTCGACACGGTCGAACAGGGGGCTCCGTAATCAAACACAATTTAGGTGTTGCAAGGATGACTTAAGATTTCAACTGAATAATTAGTGGTAATGGGTTAAGCCAGTTTTCCCGTCCAATATCATACTGCTATATTCGGTTGTCAATCATAACCTCACATTTGAATCTACTTAAAATTGAATCCTATAATTTCTATACCCGCTATATCCGATTTTTTGACAAAATGATCTGAGTATGACATCTTGTTCACATTTTTGCGAGCAACAAGGGGAGCCTAAAATTGAGTTTCAAAACTCTCCTTATCACGACCAAAAACCATGTTAAAACTGCGAGTGAGAAACCAAATCCGCTATATCATACAGAAAGTTACTATCAAAACGCGCTATATCGGATTCAACCAATCACAAGCAGTTATTTTGCCAAAATACAATATGGCCGCCGCTCTGACGCCACGCTCGTGTGTCAAAATGATCTACGCGTGTGTTTCTAAACCCGCCATGTCAGCTCAGTTGACTTTCAAAAGCCTCTATATCACGAATATATATATGAAGTGAGTATCAAAATCCGCTTTATCCATTTTATTTATCGAAATTACTTAATTATTGCTAGACATATATAGAAAAATAAATGCTTTTCGAAATTTTATTACTCCAATTCATTATATAAAAAATTGTAATGCAATTACTTATGTACGCTAGAGATGTGACAGTTTTTTGCGGTTTTCTCCAAATCAATGAAAGTTGATATAGCGGGTATAGAAATTAGACGACTCAATTGTTCTAAAATGGATGTTTCTCAGTGTTGACGTAGTAATGAATTTTTAAAATTTAATTTTATTATTTTTCTACATCTTCTTGAGGAACTGTAATTATTTTTTTCCGGGCATACTGCGCGGTTGAAATATTAGCAAGTAAATGAAATGTTACTCACGCGGGGGTGCTTGCGTGGGGAATGTCTTCTTCATGAAGGTGGGGATGTCCTTCATGTACTTCTCTTTCTCCTTCTGCACGTGGGGAGGGGAGCCCAGCTGGCCCTCCCAGGGCAGTTCCCCGGCAAGCCACTGCACCAGGTTGTAGCCCAGGATCTCCATGTCGCCGCGCCTCGTGGCCACTGGACACAAACACATTGAGCAATATTCACCCTACAGAGAGCAGCTTGGAACCACTGCTACACTACATTTGTTCATACCCATGCAATAGATACAGGCTTGGAGCTACTTTTTACCATCACATTCGTAGGAATTGTAGGTCCAATAAGAATCTTATAACATTTTATACCCTCTAGAATGAGTTTCAAATATCGTAGACATGTATATATATACTAGTCAGGAACAGGACGATCATCGATGATGTGCATACAAGCTCTCCTTTGGAACTACTTTAAAGTAAATGCTGGGTTTTGAAACAGCAGCCTCTTACCTCAAAGGCAAAAAGCTTACCGCTTTGCCAAGGAGATTCACATAATTTGAAGTGAATGAGGGGGGGAATGGTGAATGAAGTATTTACACAATATAGTAATTAGCAATACATAACATTATTAAAATTCATACCTCCATTATGTGCGTCAATGCTGGTGTACTCTATGGTTCCATTGTGCGCTCTCTTGGGATCGAATTTGTAATCTTTTATGGTATAATGCGAAGCAAGTCCAAAGTCAACTAAGTAGGCCTGGTTCTCTGTGCCCTTCTTGGTTCCAAACAGTATGTTGCCTCCCTTTATATCAGCGTGTACATAAGTTCTGCCGTGAATGTACTCCAGAACATCTAACTGGAAAATAAATACATACAATACGTGAGATTTGAAAATACAAATCAAAAATAGTTAACTGTGAATGTACTACACAAGAATCTCAACTGTCTGGAGAGCCAATGTGACTATATTGTGGTAGTAGAGGAAGTACCAGGTTACACAGACCTGGACACCAAATATAGATAAAGCCTTGTTACAAAACTGTGAATATACTACACAAGAATCTCAACTGTCTGGAGAGCCAATGTGACTATATTGTGGTAGTAGAGGAAGTACCAGGGTACACAGACCTGGACACCAAATATAGATAAAGCCTTGTTTGGTGATTGGTAGTCTTTCACCGGGGCGATACTGAGGGTAGTAGATCAAATATAATATACCGCTGGTTCAGCGTAGGTACAGTTAGGCTGGTATTTATACCACGATTATAAGTAAAGGGGGAGTGTGTATGACTATACCTTCTCAAAACACAGAAAACTTATTTTGTCGCAACATTTTAATTTTTAAATAATAAACTTTGTTTTAACCACTTTTTATTGTTTAGATACAACCAACATATTTCAATCAGGGTTCAATTAATCCGTTAAACTCCGATGAGGTGAACATAGATGAAACATGTGAATTATATATAAACCAGAGGTTCCCAAAGTGGTCTATATGGTCCCCCAGGGGTCGATATTGGCTTGCTGGGGGTCTATGTCAGCGAGAAAAAAATTTGGGAGTTCACAAGATTGAAATGGGGGTACATACGAGCGGACCCCCATTTACCTCAAGTCAACATTTAAGAGTTCCGTAAATGACACAATAGACCTAAAACAAATATAATAGACTGAGAAATTACTTATTTGATACTTGTATTTTTATATTTCGTAAAGATGTTAATTGAGGTATATAAATAGAGTCTACGTTAATTTTCTCATCAGAATTAATATATTCAAGCAAAACATTGCACATTGGAAGCCGCGAATTTTCCTAGTTCCCCAACTTGTTTTTGAAAAACGTCCAGGGTAATAATGACGTTCAACATTTAAATGCACTTTACACAGATTTCAAAACTAAGTTTGAGGACATTTTGACTATGGAAATGGAACGTTGAAGAATCGGATATCATGTGACAAGAAGAACTGACCGGAATAAGCACTGACAAAGAACTTAAGGGGCAGTTATGTAGGGTCAGCTACAGAAAGAAACCCCGTTGCTTATCCTGCTTCATTTTGATTTGGTGTAATATCTCACAAGGGCGCCCCTGTCTGCAAAGTGTAAAAACAGAGGAACTATACCGCCACCCGGTTGTTGGACAGGCAAGGGAAGGGAATCTTTTTACGAAAAAAATAAATGATTATCACATGGGCATTAACCTGTCCGGTGGTGAGTTTCTGGAAAGAAAACGGTCCCGCTGGAGGGAGTTTTTTCAACAATCAAAATATAGAAAAAAATAAATGCCACCTCGTAGAGTGTAAAAATATAATAAAAAAATCCTTAGAAACTAGCACGAAAAAACAAATACTAAGCTATTTAGAAGGAAAAAATAAAAACAATTTTGCAGAAATTGCCAACCATCGAAATCGGAGCAGATTTTTGTTTTTACTTAATAAAAATCAGATTCACTTACCACAATTTTAATGATGCCAAGGGGATCAAGGGGGGAAGAACAACTTTTTTCACACACTTACATATACGTATTATTATTTACACTTATACTATTGTATTTTCATTATAAAAATTAAACATAGGTACACAATGTATATGCAGTCAATAATTACGATAACAATAACACTATTCTAATTATTATGTACACTATCTTAGGAATAAAATTGTCTTCACTAACTAATACTGCTTTTTCGTATGGTAGTCTTCGAAACACGGATATACGCAAAATGCGAGATTGCAGTCGGTGCACATATATTTCGTCACTTCTTTTTTGAGCTCGAACTGCTGTATGTCTACACACATGGCATTGTCGTTGAGTTCGCTTTCCTTGGGCTGCAGTTTCTGATACAGGACGGAGAAAATGTTTTCCTAAAAGGCGAGTTGGTTGATCCACTACTCTCTTTCCTCCAGATGATGCCGGCCTTGGCGTGTGATATTTTTCGATCATTTCAGACACTAAGTTTTCCCGGAATTCGCTAAATGATAAAACCGCAAGAGTATGTGTGTACATAAAAGAAACAACGGCTTATCTTTTTTTTGTTATATGTGTGTGTAGTTTGTAATGTCTTCAAGCGTTTAGATTAAATAGTCGCGGGAAATAATGGGGTAACTTTACCTTCCTCGCCTTTGAAGTGGAGCCGGCGTAATGGGTATTTTTACCCGTCTCGCCGATAAGCACCAGTCGGCCGCGCGGGTAAAAATACCATTCCCGCTCATAGTGTGTTAACAGTATAACGAATAATATTTCAAATAGTTCATAACACTAAGGACGGGTTGTTTCGGAGAATTTGAACAATTCATCAAATTTCAACGTTCATTTTTGGGTTCTGTGAAAGTCCTATTCAAGTTCTGTTATTATATCATTGTAGGTTAGTTTCTTGACAAAACTGAAATAAAAACAGAACTTGAAAAAATCTTTCACAGAACTTGAAAATGAACGTTGAAATTTGATGAATTGTTCAAATTCTCCGAAACAACCCGTCCTAAGATTCACTATTGAATTTTGTTCAAACTGTCAAAAACTGTATTCAAACTGAAAACAAACACTGTCGGTACAATATATGTAATAAATATTCACACCCAAACACGTGAGGTAATTTTTAATGCAAGATGATTAGGTTCTTCAGTGTTAAAACAAACAAAAACCACAAATTTCACTTCAGAAAAGACGTCGCTCGTAATAAAAATGTTGTTTACCACCAACTGCCAGACGGTGACGTCACGGAACATTTTAATTGTGAATAACTCCGTTGGTAATGTACCTAAATCGCTAAAAACTTTTGCAAATTATGACAAATTGTTCCTAGATGGCAGTAACTATCGGTTTTCCGGAAGAAATTCAATAATTAATTAATTTTGGGCGCTACCGTACGGGTACGGTCATACTCCTTACGAGGAATTTTTTTCTCACCGTACCTGTACGGTCATACCACCGGACAGGTTAATAGTTTTAGAAAAATTCAATATTCGGCAGGCAGGAGGTCTACGGAAAAAAAAAATTTCGGCAAGTGGTCTACGGGGCAAAAAAGTTTGGGAACCTCTGATCTAAACAATCGAAAGTGGTTAAAATTATGTGTTTATTAAATATATCAATGATGTAGTTCTAACCGCCGTAACCGAGGTGAATGATTTAGGTGTAAACTTTGATCAAAAACTATATTGAAATTACATCAAATAAAGCTTTGAAAATGTTGGGTTTCGTAATAAGAATTTGCAGCCAATTTAAAAATATTCAAACATACAAAAATTTGTATATGTCATTGGTTAGGAGACAAATTGAGTACAACTCAACATTGTGGGCACCTAGTTACTCTAGTCATTCACTCACGATAGAAGGAATTCAAAATAAATTCTAAGATTTATTAATTTCAGAATGGGTATGATAAGGGAATGTGTCAACTATGGGGTAAAATTCGGTTTATGGGAGTCACTCGAATAACCGAAATTGAACTTGATTTAGACTAATTTAGGGCTGGGGAATCCGAATCTGTAAGAATTAGGTGGGGGTCGGCACTATTAACTGAGTTATAGGGTTTTGAAATTTCGTACGCGATACATAGAAACCATTTATTATTTATCAATTATGACATAAGAAAATCAAATTAGTGACTTTTTAATATTTTGACATTTCAGAAGTGCCAACCAAAAAATAAAAAGTGTTGCCATATAATAATAATATTTTTTTACAAAATAGGTTAGGTTTTTAGTTTGGGTTAGAGTAGGCAGAAGAACATGGGAAAAAGGTATTAGAATTAAATCACAAACCAGTCTATACAAACCTAGCGTAGCCCACAAACTACTTGAAAACTGGGATATAACTCTAAAGGGGACGCGAGCAGGCGTTATTAAAGGGGCAATTTTTTGTAACAGGAAATAACATGGAAAAAAGGTATTAGAATTAAATCACAAACCAGTCTATACAAACCTAGCGTAGCCCACAAACTATTTGAAAACTGGGATGTAACTCTAAAGGGGACGCGAGCAGGCGTTATTAAAGGGGCAATTTTTTGTAACAGGAAATAACATGGAAAAAAGGTATTAGAATCAAATCACAAACCAGTCTATACAAACCTAGCGTAGCCCACAAACTATTTGAAAACTGGGATGTAACTCTAAAGGGGACGCGAGCAGGCGTTATTAAAGGGGCAATTTTTTGTAACAGGAAATAACATGGAAAAAAGGTATTAGAATTAAATCACAAACCAGTCTATACAAACCTAGCGTAGCCCACAAACTATTTGAAAACTGGGATGTAACTCTAAAGGGGACGCGAGCAGGCGTTATTAAAGGGGCAATTTTTTGTAACAGGAAATAACATGGAAAAAAGGTATTAGAATCAAATCACAAACCAGTCTATACAAACCTAGCGTAGCCCACAAACTACTTGAAAACTGGGATATAACTCTAAAGGGGACGCGAGTGGGCGTTATTAAAGGGTAATTTTTTTGTTATAGAAAATCACAGTTAGGTTAGGTTATATATATATATATATATATATATATATATATATATATATATATATATATATATATATATATATATATATATATATATATAAATTTAATATATACAAGATTTTAAATAATAAACTACAAATCTGGCAAATGATATTTAATTTTCTGAATTTTCCATGCATTGATATTATTATTATATGGCAACACTTTTTATTTTTTGGTTGGCACTTCTGAAATGTCAAAATATTAAAAAGTCACTAATTTGATTTTCTTATGTCATAATTGATAAATAATAAATGGTTTCTATGTATCGCGTACGAAATTTCAAAACCCTATAACTCAGTTAATAGTGCCGACCCCCACCTAATTCTTACAGATTCGGATTCCCCAGCCCTAAATTAGTCTAAATCAAGTTCAATTTCGGTTATTCGAGTGACTCCCATAAACCGAATTTTTTCCCAACTATGATTATCTACTATGTCAACTCAATTTATTAAAATTATCTGAACGTAGAATAGTTAATGACCTAACATGTTTATATAAAATCGTAAATTCAATAATTGACAGCCCTGAACTATTATACTTGATTTCTTTTCATATACCTCGCAAACCAACATCGAGGCATTATCTACCGTTCTATTGTGATAACTCCAACACAGAATCACAATTCTATACCCCCGTTCGCCGTATACAAAATTTGGGAAATGACTATAAAGATGTTGTTGATATATTCAACACACCATTCACCAAATATAAATAAGTCATTACCCAATTTATTTCAGAAAGAAGAACATCAAATTTAATATAATTTAACTATAGAAACTACGTAGCGCTGTTTATCTTACCAATGTTTTGTAATTTTCCTAGTATTATATTTTTCCACCTTGCATGGTGGAGTATCTAGTTTCGACTTTATTTCGTTTTTGACATTGTTTTTGTTTTAGAGGTTGTTTTTTTGATTTTTTTTTAGATCTACTTTTATTTTGTTGTGCTTATTTAGATGTTCTTTGTAATAAATAAAAAAATAACATATAAAAGCCCAGCCGGGCGTGAAATTAGGAATAAATAAATATTGTACGATTATAAACAATGTGGGATGCAAAATAATGAACGCACCATCTGCACGGCGATCCTGAAGACAGTGTGTGTGGGGAAGCGCCGGCCGCTCTCCAGGAAGCGGCACCAGAGGTCCTTGCCGTAGCGCTCCATCACCACGAAGCGGTACTTCTCCCCGTTGCACTCGTGCGAGCCCGAGCCCATGTAAAGGGGCATGCCCAACACCGCCAGCTTGCGAGACTTCATGAACTCCGCAACTAGAATAGATACTCACACAATACATAATCGTACAACAGAAGAAATAGAAATATGAAGAAAAAAAAATCTTTATTGTGATAAATTAGCAAATATGTAAACGAGTTCCATATTTTTTTTTCAAATTGCAGTCGAAACTTTGGTTTCATAAAGTTGTACATTTAATTTTTTCTATGATTAACTTCTAGATTTTAATATAAAGCGTGGTGTTTTCTTTCTCTAACACCATTTACATCATATTTCTCACCATGACAGTAAGAACGACACAATTTCTATGAGACCTGAAAAGTTGTTCCCAAAAGCAAACAAATTAGCCAAATTAGTAAATCACATATCTAAAATGACACTGCTTTTATAAATAGATTATCCAGAACTATTGGGGCCCCGGCTTTAGGTTCAAACTAAATTAAAATATTCTTACCATCATCTTTCTTGGCGTTCCTCATGTAAAAATGCATTTCCACAAATAGGGGACCATTTCCATGAGGTTCCTAAAAATACGTCAAATAATTAATGGTAAATGGACAGGAATTGACAATGCTAAATATGGACAAATGACTAAAGAGTATGATGATAAATAATAATTTAGAGTGAAAACTCAAAAAACTAACTCACAATCTTAATGACATACGGATAGAGTGACGTTTTCTTGGGGGTGGAATCATGTTCACAAGCAGAATATATTTCGCCAAATCCACCCATTCCAATAGAAGGACCGATTCTCCATTTCTTTTTGCTGATATCCTGTAGGATTTCACCGTTGGGAATGGGGTCTGGGAATTTATATCCTTTTGCTCCCTTTTTCTTGGGAGCTGCCGCCTTTTTGGCCACTTTGGCTTTCGACGACATTACTCGCAGAATTCGTTTAATATACAAATGAAAACGTTTTTAGGCTAATTGTGGTCGAAATAGTTAAAGTTAATGCACTATAAATGGGTAAACAAAGCCTCAGATTTATCGTTGCTTTCAAAACGCAAGCCGCAAAACTTGCAAACATTTGGTTGTCTATGTCCGTTGCCAATATTGCCATTCTATTGCTTTGCTTTGCCTAGTGCTAGTGATGAGCAATAGAGGTGAAGCGTATATACTAGAACAGTGTTTGGAACAGACATGTCAAAGATACTTACGTACTTAGTATTTGTTCTTATGTATTATGCGTCTTGCG
This sequence comes from Hesperophylax magnus, assembly GCA_026573805.1. Lineage (NCBI taxonomy): Eukaryota > Metazoa > Arthropoda > Insecta > Trichoptera > Limnephilidae > Hesperophylax > Hesperophylax magnus. Next base: position 5,107,200 of record JAIUSX010000007.1, on the reverse strand, counting down.
TATATATATATCGTGGGCGGGGGATATCTATAGGCATCTCGCTTACTCGCCTACGTAAGGAGGGTGTTAAAGTACTCTTCTTATGTTGGTGAGTAAGCGAGAAAGGAAATGATAATGAATTTAGAACCAAAAGTCTCGATACTCGGTGGGAGTCGCTATATGCACAGCGACTAGTCGACAGGGGGCGTGGTCAACATATCCGAGCATACCCGAGCGGTTCCGAGTTTTTTTTAATGTTAAATTTGTAATGATCTGCCCTTTTCAAACTTTTCCTTCTCTTCTTTCTACGATAAATTTTCTTTAAGTACCATAGGTAACTTTTCCATAAGGCATTGGTTATGTATATATCCGGGGTAGGAATTTCCTCCCTGCCTTTTACAAGCCTTTTCTCCCCTCTTTATTACACACCCCTTCAACTGTGTGCATCATAATATGTCTACGTGTTTTACGGCCTTGAACGTAATTATTTCACGTGACGGTTCCGTATAAAAAGGCTTCACCGAACGTTGTGTTGGTTTTTTGTTTCTCGGTTTAGAAACCTAGTTATCTATGTATGTGTGGTATCCCTCGGTTCTTTTGAGATAGAGTGAGTTGAATCCGTTACCGCTGTGTTTTAAAGCTATTTCATAAACCTTATCTTCTAAGTCGCCTGCTCCCCAACTAACTACGTGATTCTATCTATAGTAGGGTAATGTGAGTATAACAAGGTGTTAGATTTTATATGTGTGATAAACATACGATAAATTTATGGTGTTAGTTGTCGGCGCCATCCATGTATATATTTTGGGAGGGGAAGGAGAGGAAAGGAAATGAATTTGTTCAAGCTAAGATTGGCTCCTCCTCTTTACCAAACAAAACCGATGGATGATAATTTGAGCAAGGCGATCGATATCTGCGTGTCTGGATATCACAACCGGCCGGGTCTCCCCTTGTTCCAAATCGGCAACCTTCACGCCAGAATAAAGAAAACCAGGTCTCCTCACCAATTTCAGAATTGCCCCAACCTCATGCACCTCCAGGAAAATCTACTTTACTGAGTGTAGAAGGGGAAAACCATGACATCCCTTGTCACGAATCTAGTCGCGAAAATGTGACACGTAAGGTCCTAAGTTACGTGCCACCTCTAGAAAACGTTGTAACTTCCTCGTCGTCGGGAATTTACATCCCTTTCTAGGTCAATAACATATATAACACACGACGATCTTGTCGACATTTAGCCCGCTTTTATCGATAGGTTGTGTGCCTACCCATTCAGCCAATTATCATGTGAGATATATGCAAGGTTTACTCGAAATGCCAAATTTAGGATGAGGACTGTCTGTATTTTAATATTTGGTTCCAGTAGTTATTTCATGAGGTTACTAGCATCCTCGTGTATTAGGTATGGGTAACTTCTACTGAATACCTATCCTCTCAGGTAGATATAAACGGATAATTGGTTTGATTTTTGCATTTAATTTAAAGAGGCTGCCTACCTCTCGAAAGGTACCTGTTGAGAAAAGTTGTTCGGTTGGTTGTTTTATTTCGGAGATTACCATCTCCCTCTTTTGACTCTAGATTTGTCTTTGTGCACCCCAATTTGTAAATTAGAAAGTCAAACAATAGATGAAAAGTATTAAATTTTGTTCTGTCTGGTTGCATCCGATCGCTTTCTATTCGGGCGGTCATACGCTAGCAAAACTTCTCCTTCGACTGACTGTACACTGCCGTAGCCTAAACGCCTCTATCCCTCATAGTGTTCGCTGTTTCAATTGTACGCCAGTGTTGTGGTAGGTACCCTGTAGATAGGTATTTTTATACTGCAAATTTATATTGGTTGGCCTAATTTGTAATAGGTATTTAATGTTTCGTCGGCGATTCAATACCTACCGCAGGGACAACGTCATGATTTGATTCGTAATGTTTTAAAAGAATAACAGATCGGCAGGTAGGTAAATTCTCGATATGACCCTCGGTCCAAAGCGTTCCCCTAAAACAAAAGTTATCGGCCTACATATGAAAAGGTCGTTGGCTCGTCTCTAGCTCACAGCTGATTGACAGTTCGCCTAGCACATTCCTTTTAATGATAACATTATTTGGGCGGCAGGTGTCGTAAACTTAGTTCCTGTACCTCGGTTGTATCCGTCTTTTAAAAGGGTCCTCTGGAATTTAATAAATAATATAAAAAACTCACCCAGTTAGTCATCTCTCATTCTCAGCGTGAAGCTTACCTGGTTACACTACATAGCTAAATCAGTTTAATTTTCGATCTCCTCCCTATCGGCTTCTTTCCTCATTTTAGCGAAATCCTTGCAATCTGTTCAATTTTGGTGCCCCCTAATCCCCTCCCTACTCCTTTAACCCTTTATAGGTCATAAGCTAAAAACGGATAGTTTTGAGACCTGCAATATTAAGGTCTATATTTCTTTGTGTTAACTAGTTATAATCACCCTTATGGGTTGTAATCATTCTCAGGTAACGCACGGAGGTCTTGAATCAAACCAACCGCCCCGAAGTTCGTACATGTTGAGTAAATTTACGAAAACCGCGTCCTGGTCAGTTTCTAGACCTGCGTCCATTTAGCAACACGACAGCTGCCAGTTTTACAAGAACACTTATTTTTATGTTATTGTTTCTCTAACATTGAGAGTTATTTCTGAAAACAAAGTAAGTACATTTGTTATATACACAATACTGTATAGTTTTTGTATTTTTAATTAAAAATTGTATGTGGAATAATCGAGTAAAGTCAAATTATTTACCATCATGTCTAAAATCTAACCTCAAAAGCTAAAATGTAGGCCCTTTTTGATTATCATATTATAGACACTGCAAATAATTTCTTAACCACAATACATTTAATTTCGTATGATAATATTATGTTCTTTTACAACTAATAATTATTTTTTGTGGATATTTTCCCGCCATCGAGTTTCTTGATGATATGTGTCATCCTTGATAAAATGATTTTCGTAAAAATTTCCTATCAAAATTATTGTTTTTGTTTATATTCAAACTGTAATAATTATTTGAAATACATATCTCAAATTGAAGTAGAATAGTTATGGAATGTTATATGTATAAGTAAAAGCCTTTATTGCAGCGCAAAACTATGTTTTTACTTTGTTTTAGGATGGAAAATAAGAGTGGCGGAGGTTTTAGTGTGAAAGACCTTGAAGACATGGGTGAAGGTGCATTCCTATCACTATTTGAGGGAATTACGGAGGACCAAGCTGAGGATTCGGAGGTTGGAGGAGACTCCGATCCCGAAGATGAGATTTCCCAGGTTCTTTCAAGTCCTCGGGATTCAGTTCCTAGGAGCGCTGCTAAGAATAATTTCGATTCTAATCCTGTCAATGCGGTGTCGGACCCTACTTATATTGAAAGGATTATGGAAGCTGATTGTTCTTCAGATGAAGACCCAAACATTCCCGATCAATCACCGGAAGTTACTCCTTCTCCTAGTGCGACCTACTATAAATGGCGGAAACGAAGGCATCACGCGCCTCCCGAGTATACTTCTCACAAGTTTTCACAATTCGAAGGAATTCATATTGAGGTAGATTTGTCTTCACCAATCAATATTTTTTTCAATTTTGTTACTCACGCTATTCTGCAGCACATGATTGACGAAAGTAATAAATATGCTAGGCAAAAAAATGTTGCCCTTGATTTATCCATAGAGGAATTAAAAGCGTTCATTGGCATCATTATTATAATGGGATTTCACCAGTTACCTAGCTTACGATTGTATTGGTCAACCCATGCTAATTTTTATGTTGCCCGTATTGCAAAAGTTATGAGCCTCAGGAGATTTTTAAAAGTTATTCGTTTCCTTCATATGAATGACAATCAAAAAATGCAGCCTCGCGAAAGTTCGCTGTTTGATCGTCTACATAAAATAAGGCCACTATTGACTCACTTCAGTGCCGTATTTAGGACTGCATTTTCACCAAGCAGATTTCTTTCTGTAGATGAAAGTATGATTGGTTTCAAAGGGAGATGTACACTAAAACAATACATGCCTTTGAAACCAATAAAGCGAGGATTCAAAGTTTGGGTGATATGTTGTGCAGTTACTGGGTACATGATCAACTTCCAAGTTTACGAAGGAAAAGAAGTTACATCTCAACACCCCGAAATTGGTTTAGGAGAACGTGTTGTGATGCAATTGTCACAGATGTTTGAACATTTGGGATATTGTTTATTTTTTGACCGCTTCTTCACTTCCATTCCTTTACTATCGAAGTTACTAGCAAATAAGTTGTTTGCTTGTGGCACGATTCAAACAAACAGAAAATTTTTTCCAAGTGCAAAAATTAAGCAAGATAAATACATGAAACTTGGTGAGCACGACAGTGTTATGGCAGATTCTATATCTGTAACAAAATGGAAAGACAGGGGTACGAAAGCAGTTTGCATGGCGTCCAACTTTCACGATCCTTCGAAAACAACAACAATAAAACGAACCAACAAGCAAGGCGGCAAAGATGATGTGCCCTGTCCGATAAGCATAGCAGACTATAATAAGTATATGGGAGGAGTTGATCGATTTGACCAACTTGCTTCATCATATAACATAACGTGGAAATCAAGGCGATGGTGGTTAAAAATCTGGTATTACCTTATTGAATGTGCCATTGTTAATTCGTACACTTTATATAGGGAAACATTGAAGAAATTGGATAAAGAAAAAAAACCTATTACACATCTTCACTTCCGCAACCAATTGGCTGATCAGTTGATAGGATCTTTTACTTCAAGAAAAAGGATTGGTCGTCCTCAGACTTCATTAGCTAACGATATCAATTCTAATCATTATCCTGAAAAATGTACACTTCGTAGATGTGGATATTGCAGTACGTCGCTGAAAGTGGTACGAAGCTCAGTAGCATGCAACATTTGCAAAGTAGCTCTTTGCATACCGTGTTTTATGCCGTACCATTTATCTGGTCAAAAGAAGAAACTAACGAAGCCTTAGAATTTGTTAACATTTTATGTCGCACCATGTATCTGATCAAAAGAAGAAACCAACAAGGCCTTACAATTGTTTATTATTTTTTGTTTATGATTTTATGTTGTACCATTTATCTGTTCAAAAGAAGAAGTCTTCGAGGCCCTAGAACCGTTTATTATTTTGAAATTTTTTTATAAAATTATCAAAGCAGTTATTCTCTTGTAACGCAAATAAATAAAACGACTTTTTTTCTTACCAAACTGTCTTTTTGTAATGTAAACAAAATTTTTATAAAATATATTTTTTTTTTACCTAAATGGACACCGGTCAGAAAAAAGACCGCTGGAAAATCGAAAAATTTCAAAAAGACTAAGCAAAAAAAACAAAAAAAAAGTTTTTTCTGTTCATCAAAATGAATATAGTATTCATAAATAAAACCATTAAGGGTGTATCGTTAAAAACAAAAGTTGTCCTATAAAGGGTTAAAAGGGTAATTAAATAATTCTGTAAATAAAATTGTACCTCCCTAATTTAACCTAATCTCTGTCAGGATTCGAACCCGAGTTTTATGATTTGTTTGGATTCTCTGGTTTACGGTCTCAATGTGGTCAATGTGTTAGAACGCCATCTCGCCAATCGTTAATCCCCCCCCCTGATCCGATCAAACACTTCCTGCATTTAAATAAGTTCACTCTGTTTTAAACGCAATCATTATCATTATTATTTCTATGTTTTTAAGACAAATAATTTAGTTGGAACCGTATACACGTTTAATTTAACACATTTTATATTATAATCACGATCGCACAACCCTTAGCGCCCTTGAGGTGATTTTTCACAAAACGGCGCTCTACAAATTATCCAATTATTATTATTATTAATTGTATTCTCACTGAGTCCAATCACTTTTTCACTTCACCGGTTCAATAATATTTCACTTTAATTCAATATTCAACAAAGCTTTCCAACACCATCTGAATTCACTAATTAACTGTAATTTCACACAACACTTCTGATTTGTATCGATTTCTCGGAGCTGTCAACATTCCCAAGTTCAAAAACCGACTGTCTCATCGATCTCTGCTTTTCTTGCTTCCCGTGGGAACATGTTTACTCATAAAACCTGCCTGTCAATAAATCTTATGTTGTTATTCCAATAAAAAAAATTTTTTTGGGGCACGTTCGTTTCGTTTATTTATTTATGTGAATATTCAAAACATCACAAATTCCGTCAAATTAGTATTTACCTAATATGCATGCATTGTGTGCGTTGTGATTGAAATTTATTAGCTGGATTTTATTTTTTTACGTTAAAATTTTATTTAAGTTAACTATTTCTGCGATGTTGAGAGGCTACGCTAAGTTTGTGTAACATGGTTTATGATGAAAAAGAAAATGCCCCCTTTATACCGCCTGCTCGCGTCAAGGCAAGAAAAACATCCCAGTTTTCAATTAATTTAGCGGCTACGCTAGGTTTGTGTAACATGGTTTGTGATTCAAAAGAAAGTGTCCCTTTTATACCGCCTGCTCGCGTCAAGGCAAGAAAAACATCCCAGTTTTCAATTAGTTTAGCGGCTACGCTAGGTTTGTGTAACATGGTTTGTGATTCAAAAGAAAGTGTCCCTTTTATACCGCCTGCTCGCGTCAAGGCAAGAAAAACATCCCAGTTTTCAATTAGTTTAGCGGCTATGCTAGGTTTGTGTAACATGGTTTGTGATTCAAAAGAAAGTGTCCCTTTTATACCGCCTGCTCGCGTCAAGGCAAGAAAAACATCCCAGTTTTCAATTAGTTTAGCGGCTACGCTAGGTTTGTGTAACATGGTTTGTGATTCAAAAGAAAGTGTCCCTTTTATACCGCCTGCTCGCGTCAAGGCAAGAAAAACATCCCAGTTTTCAATTAGTTTAGCGGCTACGCTAGGTTTGTGTAACATGGTTTGTGATTCAAAAGAAAGTGTCCCTTTTATACCGCCTGCTCGCGTCAAGGCAAGAAAAACATCCCAGTTTTCAAATAGTTTAGCGGCTACGCTAGGTTTGTGTAACATGGTTTGTGATTCAAAAGAAATTCAGGCTTGTTTAAGCTGGAGTTTCCTCAGTACGAGATGTGTCTATTGTTGGAGCAATTTATTAAACATAAATTTCAGGATGAGGCAGAACCTGATCGGCTCAATTCAGTGTTTATCTGTCATGTTTTTAAAGGGGTTTGTTCCCTCAATGTTTATATTTCCTTTGTGTGGTGTAATGTATTATTTTCCATTAATAAAATAATATCAAATATGCAGCTTATATATATCAACTTAAATTCAGTTTTTTGTAATATTTATATTTTTGTAATACCTTCATCAACTGTAAAGCGCCCCTTAGGTGATATCTCACAAAAGCGGCGCTATACAAATTGTCCAATAAATAAATGTATCAATGAATTGCCCAACTTCCTTCATTGCTCACTTATCCTTCAACATGCTATATGGCATCCAAATTTTCACATTGACTCCAAATAATGCTAGTTTTACTTTCCCATAAAAACGGACGTCACAAAAAAAATCTGAACGGAGAACCAATTTCAAATAAAGCGCCGAAACACTTCACTTCGGGTATGCTCGGAAATGTTGGCCACGCCCCCTGTCGATTAGTCGCTGTGCATATAGCGACTCCCATACTCGGTCTTTCTAACTTACTCGCCCACATAAAAAGAGTGTTTCCCTAATCCAAATACTCGAAATACCCGTAAAGTTTTCGACGTTCGAAGTACTTTAAGTATTTTAATATTAATTAATAAAGAAGAATAAAAATATTACACTTCATATTCAGAGGTCGGACTATACTCGACACAAAGTACGAAGTACCTACGTCCTGCATAACATGAATCTTTATTTGGGAGATTCTCAAAGTGTTCAAATATCGCACCGACTAGGGTTATCGTAAATTTGTTTTTGAGTGCTTAATAACACAGTTTGTTAGCTCCATTTCGTAGTGTTGCATGGCGTGGGGTCATTTTCTGAACAAGGTTGAATATCGCGCTAAATATATTTATGTAAAATAAAACTCTCTTTTAAGGCTTCAGCTTGAAATTTTATGCATTTGGAAAAAATATATGTTTCCTATAATGTATTTTATAACGTAATATAAAAAGTTTAGGGTAGCCTTACAAGATACTCCGATTGAGGATGCCATTGTCTCAGTTTCCAGACTTATTTATGATACAGGGAGCAGTTGGGACTCTTGGGCGGTATTTACATAAAACATTAACAAACCTTCCAAATTCATATTTTTCCAATCACTTATTGACCTATTCCCAAATATTTGTCCCGTCAGGCGCCAGCATACGTCTCTTCGCCATATTTGGTACGGGCGACGTCCACCCTACCCGTAGGACAAGTGCACGTTAGGTACAAGTGCGAATTACTAGGGAACAGGTAATTGGAATAAGGATTTTTTTAATTTGGGAAAACCAACAGATTTTTTACATTTTTAAATTATAAACTTATAAATAAATACAAATAATATCCAATGATAGGTTTTCACTTAAACATAAAATTATAACAACAAACTAAGGGTCCTGTACCCGTGGGCAAAAAATATTTACAACAAATACAAAATTGTAAATGTTAAATAAAATTAAAATAACACAGGATATAAGAACACAAATAAATGACAATATATCAATTTTAAACTCACTGACAACACCATGGAACTAGGATTCATGGAAGCGGCATAATTTGTCGAGATGTATTAGAATACGCAAAACCAATGAAGCTCCCATGTTTGTCAACGCCCTTGTGGGAGGGGATAGAGACGGGGAAGAGCGGTAAGCGAGCGCGGAGGGGGTCATGGGTCAGAGATAAGGGCCGAACTGTGAACGGGCTGCACATTATTTTATTTATTTTTTTATTAAAAAAACATCCGTAATTTTTTATAACATTTTGGGCATAGAGCGCATTACGCATTATTTGCCAAACAAAGAATGGTGGTAAAAATATAAAATTAACTAGTGCGGAAAGGGAAGTAACAAAAGACATACATATTGTTTATTTATTTATTGTATCATACATGTTATTGTAAATTACCTAAATCTGATTTCACGTAACTCTTTTTTTGCCAAATCAAGATCAATCGATAAATCGGTATCAATCTTCAGGGAATGTATCTAACAAGTGCAATTGGGTAATAAACTAATGTTATGAACTTGCTGAAACTCGCAGCGCCATTCCTTGGTGCTAACATTGCATAATTCATCAGTTTGAATAGATTTTTTTTTCTTTATTAGGTAGAATTATTTTAAATAATCAACAGATTTGCAGAGTACAATTTTGTACATTATTATATTCTTTCCTAATGTAAGCTGGTGCTTGACTTTTAGGAAAGGAGTTGTCGTTAATAATATAAGAAAAAACTTAAAACTTATCCATCACACTAGACGAATCAAAAAGACAGAAAACATTGCAAGTTATAAACCCATATTGCGATGAAGAAACTTAATTTATTTTGTAACAAAAATTGACAACATCCTTCCTCCAGATAAAAAAAAATATTTGAAAAGTTTCATGAATACAAATCAAAAATAAAAATCTGGCTGAAAGAGTTCGATGAAAAAACTCTAATAAAAACGACATAAAAGTCAAATTAAATAACTTTACAGTTTTACAGTGTATCAACTATATAAATACTAGCTGACCCGGAAACGTTGTTCTGCCATATAAATTATTTTTAGATAGGGACACCCTATTTTTTATGAATAGGGACACCTAATCACCTATTGGTAAGAAATATACTTTACGACCTATTCTCATACCTAAAAAATTTCATTTTTAAATTTTTAAAAAATACCACTTTTAAAATTCGTTTTGAATCGTCGATCTGTTGATTTATCAGGTCACCATACAAGACAACTCATTATAAACGTATGTTATAATTAATAAAAAATAAAGGTTTGTTGGTAATTTTTAATTATTATAAAATAAGTTGACTGATTCGGCCCATTGACATTCGTCCACGGCGTGATTCCGAGCTGGCCGTGCTTGACGTGATGGCGGTTGAAATGAACTCGTCAAAAAATAATTATAAAATGTCTAATTGAGCGGTGTTTAAATACTTACATGTGAAAGGTAAGACCGTCTTTCTTCTTAATTTTCTTCACAGAATTGCTTTTACACAATTTTACGGCGCAGTTGACCATTTTTCTATGTTTTATCAACGTTTTACTAGGAGCTCAATACGCGACCGAGGTGTAAAAGCTAATGTCAGCCGTCTCCGTAAAATTCCACAAAATTCACACTTGGAGCGCGCGGGCACACTTCACATGCTGTCTCTTTAGTATCCATACTCTTTGGACAACACCAATAATCACTAATATATGTTTATACCTACTACTAAACTGAACAAATGTTTATAAAATGAATCACATTCAACTGGACAGGGTTCATATCAACAACATGATAACTTGCAGTATGTTATTAATAATTATTTAATAATAGCTAAGGTATATATATTTAATGTTCCTAAACTACACGAATATATGTCAATATAAAGCTTGGGACAATTTTTTTTGATGGCTTCAATGCGCTTTATATAAATATTATATTGAGGATTCCATATGGGAGAAACAAATTCAAGATGACTGTGAACATAAGAAAAATACAATATTATAAATGTTTGAATATTATTGAATTCTTTTCCAAAACGGAATAAGAATCATAACATTCTAAGGGCTTTCTTCACAATCATATCAAAACGGTCCTCGAATGTAAGTTTACTGTCAAGCAGAGCACCTAGGTCACGAATTTGTGTAACCTTTTTAAATACTTGGCTGGCTATGTAGTAGTTATGTTCAAATTTTATTTTGTTTCTAGTGAAGGTAATAACAACATTTTGATGTGTTCATGTTGAGATTATTGATAATACAGTAGTCATCAAGTCTATATAGATCTTCTTGTAATTTATAACAGTCAATAATAGAATTAAAAGGAGGGAATATTTTCATATCGTCGGCGAAGAGTAGAAAACTTACATTGATATGTCCCTAGGTATCTACGTGACTTGAATTCACAGAAAGGCCAAAGCAAACACGTGCGCCCGCATCGGTCTCTGTGATATTACATGCAGATGGAGGCGGCAGTCGGATATTATTAGACCTTAAAATTTTAGTCAATAGCGTGGCCGGAAATCACAATAAAAAATTAGAAAGCCAACTTAGAAATACACCCATTAGTCGGCAGATTTAGCTCTAGCCCCTCATAAAGTCGTAAATCTGAAATGGGTGTATCGTTAAGCCAGCGACCCGGCAGTAAAAACCTTCGCGCAAGGCTAGGCCATTGTAATTGTTTGAAGGTCTTTTGTACAAATTTTAACATCTTTTAAAATAATAGTAACTCTAGCGGTGAGAATGTCGATGCCAGCGCCACGGACTCAAACAACGTACCGAAGTGGTGTAAAGCGGAACCACTTTAGTTCCAGCACCCCACGACAGGCGCTACGGTCGCCAGATCGCGCGGGTGAATTCAACTGATTCCGCAACCAACAGTCACGCTCTCGCCCCCCCCCCCCTTGGGGCGGTCACCCAGGCGCTTCCTACCAGGAAGCTGCCCTCTCGACAGTCACGCTCTCGCCTCTCAGGAGTCATCATCTCGCCTCCCCTTGGGGCGGCCGCCGAGGCGCCTCCGACCAGGAGGCTGCCCTCTCGGCGGTCACGATCTCGCCTAGTTCTCGACAGTTCACATTTCCGCACTCGACAGTCATCATCTTGGGAGTCATCATCCTGCTCTCCCCCTTGGAGCGGCGACGAGGCAGCTGCCGACCAGGGAACTGCCCTAGCAGAAGTTACCGTCTCGCCTCCGCCGAGAAACTTCCTGCTCTCCCCCTTTGTAGCGGCACCGAGGCTCTTCCGACCAGGGAGCTGCCCTAGCAGAAGTTACCGTCTCGCCTCCGCCGAGAAACTTCCTGCTCTCCCCCTTGGAGCGGTGCTGAGGATATCCCTACGAGGAAGCTGCCCTCTCAGGAGTCGCTGCCTGCCGACTCCGCCCTTCGGAGCCTTGGCCCAGGCTGAACTAATTCCGCCCTTCAGAACCAGCCCAAGTTGCCGCTTTTGTGTATCAGTGATAAGTGCGAACATGGAGATCCGCGGTTCCAGATAAGAACTATAATTTACGACTAGTATTAACCTAGATTAAGACTCACCCTTCATTATACATGTTTTTTAAATAAATTTTTAATAGTGTTTACAACTAAGTAAATTCCTTTTTTTACTCGTTCCTCCTTTTCTTTTATATGAATAGTATTAATTATTAACTTCCCTTAAGTAGAGTTATAACAACTTGTACTAGTTGTTCCAAGTGAGCTAGTGCGACTCACCCATAAATAAACCACTCTCGACCAGTGTTACCGAAACTAAAAATTCAAAATCGGGAGAATTTTTGCCTAAAAATCGGGAGAAATCGGGAGAAATTTGAAGAAATCGGGAAAAATCGGGAGATGACTAGAACTATTATAATAAAAATTCTCCCTTGTCAACAATCCGAATCCCGTTTACTATTTCCGAAGCAGACCATTAACAACGATCTAAAAAATCAAGAAGCAGCATAATTGTAGATGTTGCCCATGGAATGACGCAATTTTCCGTAACATTCGATGGAAACTTATTTTTACGTCTGTCAACACAGAACATTTTTTGTGAAATTTGAACTGTCAGTTCAAGAGACGTCAAAATTTATTAATACCTATCTATGTACATTAAAATTGAGCGGCATTCAAACAAGTAACGATTTTTGTCCTCGGGATGTGTCTACGATTAAATGAAACGAAACAATCTTTTTATTTTCAATTTTAATAAGCAACCATCCAATCACCTCAAGAGCTTTTTCTTCATATCACCTGGCTTCACATGTAAACATTCCGCTGTCACCCAATAGTTAACTGTTTAGCATTCTTTATTATGAAATACCTACTAATTTAGCAGATGAATTAGCAAAAAAAAAATACAATGCAAGAGCTAAAATAAAATTGTGGAAATTGTTACTGCTATGGAGTAATTAGGAGTTATATTAGATTAAGATTTAATTTTTATAAGCATGCTGCGCATTTACAATAGAAACTTGGGTACAAGTATCTCTTTTCTGGGAAGAATTATTCAAAAGTTGTTCCAATAATCTGCGATTACAGTACCTATATACTCGTAACTCCAATTTTAGCCCATATTTTAACAACTGTCCAACGATTCTTTTCTGGTGAAATGACAGAGAACAAAGTAAGTTGCAAATTGTTCAAAATATAGCAATGTGAATAATACTTAGGCGAAATAGATTTTTAAAGTAGCCAAAATGTTACAGGAGCTAAATTGGCTAACAGTAAATCAGAGATATTGATGACGTTGATATTTATAAAGAAAATTTAATAATACACAATGTGTTATCGAAATAATAAAGATAACTTTAACGTGTTTCGATAGAATATTACACCATATAGGAATAAAAAATGTCAATGTACTGCCAGAAAGCATAAAAATAACACCTATCGGTAAATGGAAGAGAGAATGCAAGAACTATCTAGTTATCTTTAAAGATAACATATAAGAATTCAATATTATAGTAGTATAGAGATATTGATGACATTGATATTTATACATAAAACTTAATATTACACAATTAAAAAAAATATATATGTACGAGGAACGAAGAACCAAAAAAGCGAATCGAGGCGTTACGTAATAAATTCTAAACTCTCGCTCGTAAAATTCATAGATTATCGGTTTGTATAGGTCTAATACATACATACACCGGTCGGTGGCCGAGTGTGTTCAATTCCTGGGCTGGGTAAGTCCTCCATCACAACACAAGCAACATTTTCGGCTTACTGTGGTGGTAGTAGGAGATTTTAAAATATTGTCAGGTTATTCGTAACCCGGGAATGTTTGTCTTTCTTTAAAAAAAAAAAAAGGCTTAGATAATCAGTATTCTCTAATTATTCTTGTTAATACCCTATTCGGGGGAATTTTTTTTTTTGCCAGAGACAATTTATTGCCTGTTTAGCAGACCATAAACAAAGAATCGTCGAGTGACGACGATTCGCTGCTTGCTTTGAAAAATCGGGAGATATTGATGCCATTCCGGTAGATCGGGAGATGAAGTGAAAAATCGGGAGATCTCCCGAAAAATCGGGAGCTTCGGCAACACTGCTCTCGACTCACCTCTAATGCCCATATATTTGTGATGCCCATAAATAAACCAAATAGTGAAAATGAGCTGAGTTGGCAACACTGATAGTGATGGACATAATCAAAACATTCGACCGGATCGAAAATTTCAGTTTCTTTTTGTTTTGTGGGTAGCACGGTAGGATTCTGATTTCACAATCATTTCGAAGTGACACATAAACAACTACCATGCAACTACCTATACCGCTAGACATTAGCCCGTCGTCCCACGGGTCGGTAAGCAACCGACATAAATCGAAAGGTGCAAGACCATACCCAGAAAATTAAGTTCTCTATGTTATGGTAACGGTCGGCAGCACTATACAGTGTGGAACTTTTCTGCATAGGGTCTCACTCTTGAAATAATCGATCAATTATATATCAATATTCGAAAATTTTACTTGAAATATTATAAGGGGGTTCCGACACGGTCAATCGACTTAGTCAAGCAAAACATAAAAAAATTCGCATCAAGCTTATGGCAAGCACGTAAATGTTTGACTCATGTATCAAGCAAACATTGTGAAGATCAAACTCGCTTGGTTAAAGTAAAAATTTACCTGTATGTTTCAAGTCGCTTGACCGGGCCGGAACCCCTGCAGCTACCACTATGTAAATAAAAAACGCGCGTTTTTTTAATACACATATTTTTTACCTCGTAAATAAAATATACATACGAGTACATTTAATTTTTAAAAACCTGTTGCTATATAACTAATTTGCAGATAAATCACGTTCGTCACCCACTAAAAGTGAACTTATAATTTGTTAGTTTATTTGTGGAAAGTCTATGCGCCAGACATGGCTCGATCAAGTGAATCAGATACTCGAGTCGGGCCATGTCAAGAGTCAGAGTAATAGAAGAGTATTTATGAATGTGAATGAGGCAAGGAGTGTGTGCCAAGACCGAGTTGTTTGGCGGTCCGTCCTCTCTGCTTACCACTGCGGGGAAACGACGTGATGGTTAGTTAGTTAGTCATTTGCGTATTAGTTGCGGTAATATGTGAACTTGAAGAGCGACGAATACACTGATTGCGGCGAAGGCTTACGACTTCCTTATGCCTTGTTCCAATTTTCGATGATCAACAAATGGCACTCCAAATCATATTATTAAAGTGTGAACCCTTTTCAACAAAATTGATCAAGTTTTTTCAAGCAATGTTTGTCGTTCGATAAAAGTTGATCGTTAATCAATCGACACAAGCCGAGTTCTGTAAGACCCGGCGCTGAAAATAAGTTCCGTATAATAAGGTAACGATCTGCAGCGCAATGGTATAACGGTACAGCATTTGGTTTATGTCGATTGCTTACCGACCCACGGGACGACGGGCTAAAACCATAAATATACCACTCTCGGCTAAAACTTAAACGTCAGAATGTGGCACATTGGAAGGAATTTGCACAACATGTTTATGGCTTTTAATAGACAAATCGTTTGGAGGGAATATTTGACAGTTCGTAACTTGAATTTTCATTGCATTTGCCGACTTGACTCGACTTGAATCGAAGTGAAATATTAAAATTATTATATCAACCATTTTTTTGTATTCCAATTATTAATATATTTAAAATAAGATTATTGTGTGTTTAGTAAAATGGCTCTGACTTCTTCAGCAGTAACAGCTTCTGTTGTGGAGGAAGAAGCAGATGATTGTGGACCAACTTTGATTAGTAAACTTGAGGTATTATTTTTTAACAAAATAATAATAACAATAAAAGTACACTTGGTAATTGACATTTTGAAATATCCCACACTACTGAGACCCATTATTGTACGACATCAATGTTGTATTAATTATTTTACAGGGAAATGGAATAACTCCAGGAGATATAAAGAAACTTCAGGAAAGTGGATTTAACACTGTTGAGTCGATAGCTTTTACTCCTAAGAAGAATTTATTAGTGATTAAGGGTATATCGGAAGCAAAGGCTGACAAGATCATTGCGGAAGCCACGAAATTAGTCCCAATGGGCTTCACAACGGCTACAGAATTTCACCAAAAAAGGCAAGTACAATCGTTTCTCATTCTTTTTGTGTAAATAATACATTCGCTGTTTATGTTTTGTACAATGCCATGATTGAACTTGACACTGGTAAAATAGTGCAAGCTCTGTTCAACAACCCTATTACCAAGGTATTGTTTCATAAAGCTACTTGATACAACACGGCACAAGCTAGCATAGCAAGTAGGGAAGTATAATAAAATATGAGGTAAAATTTCGATCGCGCTGGCCTCGCTTATTATGAATATTTTTTAGATAAAACCTTTAGATTCACCTTAATTACTGTACGACACAACTTTTTGCATTCGGGGCGGTGGAAAATATTGCAATAAAAATTTCAATTACGTAAAATTAAAATTAGCTTTCGTTTTGTGAAACGAGACCGTCCATTTTCAAACTTTATTTGTTTATTCTCAAATGTCATTTTGTTTTGTTGGTATTTCTGTTACTATAGGACGAAACGAACGGCTAGAAGTGGCTAGAAACATAATCGCGCGGGCGTTTTTTTTAATGTTAAAAAATTCCGTCAAATTAGTATTTACCTAATATGCATGCATTGTGTGCGTTGTGATTGAATTTTACTAGCTGGATTTTATTTTTTTACGTTCAAATTTTATTTAAGTTAACTATTTCTGCGATGTTGAGCGGCTACGCTAAGTTTTTGTAACATGGTTTATGATGAAAAAGAAAATGCCCCCTTTATACCGCCTGCTCGCGTCAAGGCAAGAAAAACATCCCAGTTTTCAATTAGTTTAGCGGCTACGCTAGGTTTGAGTAACAGTAAAATTCAATCACAACGCACACAATGCATGCATATTAGGTAAATACTAATTTGACGGAATTTTTTAACATTAAAAAAAACGCCCGCGCGATTATGTTTCTAGCCACTTCTAGCCGTTCGTTTCGTCCTATAGTAACAGAAATACCAACAAAACAAAATGACATTTGACAATAAAGTTTGAAAATGGACGGCCTCGTTTCACAAAACGAAAGCTAATTTTAATTTTACGTAATTGAAATTTTTATTGCAATATTTTCCACCGCCCCTAAGGTTAAAAGTCGTGTCGTACAGTAATTAAGGTGAATCTAAAGGTTTTATCTAAAAAGTATTCATAATAAGCGAGGCCAGCGCGATTGAAATTTTACCAAATATGACAAATATAATAATGTAATAATTAAAAAATTCTTCCACAAAAAATTAAACGCCCCCACAATAAATTAAAATGTTAGATGTCATCCTAACATTATTATTATTACTGAATAACTTAACATGACCTGAATTTGGTCATTAACTCTGTTGGGAAAAGCAACTCCAGAGGTTGTAAGGGGAGAAGCTGGCCCTTTTGCGGGTGAAGGTCACCGAAGAAGTCCAAGGCAGGGTTGCCTGGAGGCACCATGCCAGAGGCAATGGACAGGATGAAGAATAATGAGACCTGAGTTTGCATGTTTCTGCTTTTAAATAATCACATTGCCTCTTGATTCTAGGTCTGAGATAATCCAGCTGACTACCGGGTCCAAGGAGTTGGACCGGCTGCTGGGCGGGGGTCTGGAGACTGGTTCCATCACAGAGATATTCGGGGAGTTCAGGACTGGGAAGACTCAACTCTGTCACACCCTCGCTGTCACCTGCCAGGTTATATCTGCTACTTATATAATACTAATTTATAATAATATGAAGAAAAAATTAATCAATTTTTATTACTTAGTTTTGTAAATTAAATATTTTATCCAACTGCTACAGTAAATATTGATAAGGAATAATAATAATATTTTTATGAATTTGATAGCGCCGATTTTGTGCAAAATCATTTCAAGTAAAATAATTTCTACAATGATCTATGTTATTACTAACTATATATGGAGATAAAATACAGTACGGTCTGCATAGCTCCCGGAATCACCGAGACCATCTCCCGTGCTTATCTAAGTCCCCTGACAGTAAACTAGGGTTGTCGTTGGTTATGTCTCCTGGTCCCACAACGTGTATTCCCTGGTATCTGAGTCTTCTTCCCATGAAGGCGGGACCTTCACGCCATAGTTAGGTGAATTAGAGTTTCCTCACATTTCCTACAGCTATTGGCGAAAAAGACACAAATGATTAGATTGCGACCAAAACTGAAATTCTTTCCTTCATTCATGAGGGACATACTAACCAACTGTATCTCCTTACCTATTTACTTTTTAAATATGTCTACTTGAATGCAAATCTTGGGAGTGCAAATTAACCCACTTCCCGACATCCGATTGAACCGAAACTCGGCAGACAGACTCGTTGTCCATAACAATGCATTCTATCAACTTTTGGTGGCAATCACGCACACACCAACAGACATATACGCATTTCTCTGAAATTGGTTAACATCACAACAATTAATATACAAAATGAATGTTGGTTCTACGCAATCGGGATTTGGTGCAGTTGTTAGCGCGGTTGTTCCTCCCGGTCCCCGGGGAGGAAGGTTCAATCCTCTGTCAATCAATTTATTTTTTCAAATACATCTAATATTAAGAATAGATTTATTAGAGTAGAAACAGCTGTGTTTTTTACGGGTTGATTTTTTTATTATTGTTATTGATCGATAAATTCTTGATAATAATATTAGTATGTATTATTTTTTTTCAATTGTTCTTTTACATTGACGTCCATCTTTACTAAGTCATATCCGAAGCATTTGAATAATATCGCAATGTGTACAGCTTTAATAATGAATGTAATTTTTGATTCCCCAGCTTCCGATAGAACAGAGCGGGGGCGAGGGCAAGTGCTTGTACGTGGACACGGAGGGCACGTTCCGGCCGGAGCGACTGTTGGCCGTAGCGGAGCGCTACGGCATGGCAGGCGCCGCCGTGTTGGACAATGTGGCGTACGCACGCGCCTATAACACGGACCACCAGACGCAGCTGCTACTGCAGGCCTCCGCCATGATGGCAGAGTCCAGGTAATCCCCTTCTGCACAAAAGTACAACAAAGGTTTATGCGTTACGTGTATATGAGGGAATATACATACTATCCATTCCTGTATCCATCTTTGTTCTCAACAGAAATGCTTGATTTCAACATCTTAGAAACCCACTGAAAAATATTTTTAGGTAAACTTTTTAATCTATACTTAATCAACTTGTGTTAAAAGAGGTTAACTTACATGTCTCTAAAAAGTGTAATCGTGGGAGATCCCGTGCTCTTTTTTATACTCCGAAAGTGAGAACTTCTGCCTATCAGAACGCTCCAATCAACAGAGTTGTTCATTGCTTGACGATGCTGAATTGACCATTGACATTTTTAACAGCACTTACTGACAGATTAGCAACTATCTTTTGATGCTTGTCACGAAATAGTAAAACTGCCTCTATGACCTTTTTATCATTGCATAGTGCTTTCACACAAGCGAAGTATTCAATCCCGTAAGTTTAAACTTAAACTTTAGGGTGCACAGTTTACTCCCGCGCTGTGCAAGTGGGTTCCCTACAGACCATCGAACCGTCCCACTTCTTCTACTTTGATATTTATTTATTTATTTACTAACAGACCACTTCCAATTAATACATTACATATTACACAAAATTAATACAAGGAGAAATGTCACAATAAAAATAAGGCACATAAACAATAGAGATAATGTCAAGTCTAGACTCCAGTTCACGAATTCAGCCATATCAATACAAAATATTACTTGCATAATGACTGACAAAAAATTCAAGGTCCTGACTTGAGTTGACAAGTCTGGCCATTCTGGACATTGGTGAATGGTACCCATAATTTGTGGAGTGTCGATTGAGGAAAAGCAAATCATTATTTCTCAGTCTACGGGAAAGTAGGTGAGTCAATCATACTGTATATAATTTTGAATATTCAGATGAGATCAAAGTCCTTCCTACGCTTTTCTAAAGAAGAAAGATTTAATTTAGCTTCAAGTTCAGCGTATGAGTGATCGCCTCTCTCTAGCCCTAACCTCCAAGCAATTCTCCTTAAGCGATGCTTTACGGATTCGATATGATTAATGTGAACATCATAGAATGGAGACCAAATAACAATAATATTGTTGTCTTTAGTACTATTAAATCTTCAATATACATACACATGTTATTAAGGCGAAGCTTAATGCCAAATCACCATTTTGATTAATCTTTATAACGTATTGGTGTACATTATGAATACTAAAAAATATGCTTTAGATAAATTTAAGGTTTTCCTATCGTTTCGCTTGAGTAGAATACAAATAAAAAAATAAATTACTCAATAAAAAATATAAAAATAAAAACTAAAAAAATATTTTTTCAATAGAAATGTATGAACGCGTAAAGGAAACAACTTTTAAAAATACAGTCTTATAGCTAAGATTATCTGTGACAGTTTCACTTGATACTTTTTTGCTTTCTTATAAAATTATTTACAAAATAAATAAAAACCAGTTTTGTGCTTGAAATCGGACATTTCTAGATTCCGTTTGTCAAGCGATTTTAATGCCTATTACCTACAATATAAGGTATACCAAGAATATACACATTTTTGGCTTGTACATAGCTTCCTCTTAACGGCCCTCGCTATTAAATGTTTCTAGCGCGAATTCGAATATTTAACTCGTTGCACCAGCAGCTGGCAGGTGCGTTCCATTCAATATCAAGACACGCACAGAGCAAAACAAATTATTATTAATTAAAGATATTGTGATTAAGAAAATTATGTTAAAATATATTTTAGAATGTAATGCAATATAACGATAGCTTGATTTGTGGAGGAGGTTTTCAGTAACAACATTTAATATAACTTTTTATTTGGATTTTTTTTTGATACATACAATTATAAAGAGTGACAAAAGCTTTCCCTTTGTTCCAGCCTGGTTTCGCAGTGCGGCGGGGCACTGTTACTAAATTGTCTAGTTTGATTTGAGGTCACGGGTTCAAAAGCCGGCGAGGACAAAACAAATTAAATTTAATTTATATAAGTATATCATATTGTAGAATTAAAATAAAATTTATATAGGTACATATAATGAATCTGTACCTCGTTCAAAAGTGGAAGATACATTCAGTATCACCCTGGTGAGAGACCATAATTCAGATTTGAAAGTTGCTTGAGAACGGCGTAGATATGTTTAGTGACTAGATCTGAATAGCCAGGAACTTTCCAACCCTCCTCTTCCTTATCTCTAAAAATGTGGACTATTAGGAATATAAATGAAATTTCTTCTGAAGACACTTCAATGAAAATGTTATTGATTTATTCTTAACAATTCCTTCTTACATGTTTTGGTTTTAGCTGAAACCAATTTTACTTTACTTCTTTTCGGTATTATGCACTTTGAATTACTCAGGATTTCTAATAGGCATGCAGCGATTATGTCCAGGATCAATTAATTCGGGTAGCGCAAAAATTGTAAAAGCGATTCAGCTGTTCAACCATATTAGTCTGCCAAAATTCGTCATCCTGTAAATTTTTTTCGATTTTTATTCCGAGTTCAGTCCATACAGCAAAAATACAAATAGCTTTTTTTGTTACATGTAATTGGCCCTGAACCTGCTAAAACCAATCGTAAGATGTATTTCTCAGCATTTCTCCATTTTTGTTATGTTTAAGGTATTTTTTTTGGATTTTACTGCTTCATATATGAGCATGCTGCGTGCTGCGAAAGGACATTTAATTTCAATCACGGTGTCTTCAGAAGAAATTCCATTTGGGGTCGCACCCATATACGGATACTCTTCATCTATGAAAAGACCACACTTTTCTATGGTAATGCTTTCTAGTTCTTCAAGCTCCTTCAGGACATTGTATTCATGTTTTTGTCCGTGTCGAATTCAAGGAATATTTGATAAGGATTGCTGGTATAGTATATTTTTGACCAATGGAGCACAACTGATATTTTGCCGCCGTTTGCACATTTTTCCAAACCACGATGCCGTAATCATATTGCGGCGCATCTCGATCCACTTTCCACTAGATGCTTGAAGTACTGTCGCCCTTTCAATTGCTTGCCTATCTTTGGCTATGCTAAAAAGCCTCTCTACACATCTTTAACTGCCTCATGCTTGGTTCATATCAGGTTTTTCTGCATTGGGACCATAATGCTGATCTTTTGCTGGATGGAGCTGCAGGGTTTTTCTTTTCTTTTTTTTACTTAATTCTTGTTGATTATTTTTCTGCAATCTTTTTAATTCTATTTAAATTGCTTTATGAGTTTTCCGGGACTATTACCGGTTGCAAATTTATGCAAAGAATAGTGTGGACGATTGGTGTTGAACGCCACTACTGCTGCAGCGCACCTTCCATTGTAGGACCGTTTTAGAAAATAGTTGATACGGTTTCCACAAACAAATTTAGCCACAGCATTATTATACTCCACAGTATTGCTGTCTACATCATGTATTATACTTCGAGCATTAGATGCCAACAGTCGAACGTGCTGCATCATTCTGGATCTTATCGAGCTCGAAGTCATATTGGGTACGTAATTAGTGTCGCCAGTATCCCGTTTGCAAAGTATGCCCGTTCCTTGCATAGTGAGTGGTCTCCAAATAGTGAGTGGTCTCCAAATACATGTTTTGGACCATTAATACATCCAAATATAGCTGTTTTATTTTTTCCTCTTGACAACAAATCATAACCTTCCGGTACGTTATTGCACAACGTACAGCAGTTCTCTGGCGTAAAATACGGCTTGACACAATCTGTCTCAATGCTAAGGGATACTTTGTATCTTCTTACTGTGATCTAAGTTTTTTGCAATAATTTCGAAGTAAATGATTTCGGAATTCAATCTTTTCGACTGAAACATTTTTATACGGATGTGCTTCTTTTATTTTATTATAAGTGCTGGAATATTTTATATACTTTCATATTTTAAAAATATCAAATTGTTTATTACCTAGAAACCCGAAAAAATTTTAACAATAAATTAATTCTTAATAATACTATTTGACACTACACAGCTTCGACGAAAACTCATAGATGAAACATAAAAAAGGCGACACACTATTATAGTCCCCATGCGCAACGCATAGAGTGGAATATTGTTGAAACGTCACATGGAAGTATAATAATTACGCGGAATGTCGAACTTTGAAAAAAGATTGATACGACGGACCGTAGAAAGCGTGCATTCACGGCCACCTCTTAGAGCCGAATGAGTAGTAGCATTCTTAGATGTTCATTATATAGTATTTAACAAAAATAAATTGTTAATAAAAACATATATCTCTACAGAAAAATGTATTTATGATAGCTTAACGTGGCTACATTATCGATATTTTGACGATTAATAACTTAGATTGTCGTTTGAATCTGACAATTCGCGATTCTCCATACAACGATTGAGATTGCTAGTAAGGAAGGCCCTTAACTTACTTCTACTATTTGTTGTTGCCACTATGTAGGTACTTGTTTATGTACATTTTTTTATTTATTTTTTTACCATTTCTCATTTACTGTATCTCTACGTGTTCTAAATTTATAATCTCCTCTTGGTCAATCCGCACCAAATCATCCAGAAAATTTTGGATTTGTCACCCACCATCTCAGATTTTGATGAAACTTTAAATTTTTAATCCTTCCATATAGATAAGAAAATATACCAAATTTTACCTTCCTACCTCAACTCGTTTTTTTTTTATGGGCAGTTGAAGTTTGGGAAAAATAAGCGTTTTTACATATTCCGAGCACTCCGGAAGAGCTTGTACCTTCAATGAAAAAAAATTGTATCTTTGTCATTTATAGTGCAAATGCAATGAAAATTTTCAATATTATCAAGAAAACTATGCTGATTGCAGAAAAAAATAAATAAACCCTTTACATTTATCTACTTGACTTTAAAAAATTACCAAAAGTAATTTTTTAAGTAATTTTTGGGACGGAAAAGGTACTTTACAAAAAAGCAATATCTCGGGAAGGTACAGTGTTAATGAAGTAATTTTTTTTTTTATTCATATCTACAAATAGCATAGAATCACATACAAAAATAAAATTCATGGCATTTTACTTGCTTCAATAAATAAAATCCATTTTAAACTTTTTTCAAACTTTTTGTAATTTTTTTTTTATTCTTATCTACAATAAACATAGTACAACCTAAAAAAATAAAACTCCTGGTATTTTGTGTGCTTCACAGTGTAGAAACGTTTTTAAAATGAGAAATCTTAATCATACAGAATTGTTCCAAGTTTTTTAAAATCTAGATACTGTATTTGCAAATAAAAAAAGTCAAACTTATTCGGTCCTTTACAACATGCTGGTAAGCTTGCAATGTAAGCTTAAGGCACCAACAAAATAATGTACCTTGTTCCTTACCCTGAATGCATACACCATAGCAATATTTTATAACAAGATCAACTTTTTAACTCTTTTCAATACAAAGTTAACTCTTTAAAAAACAAATACAATAAAAATAAAACAGGCAATGTAGGATTAGGTTAAATGAAAGTACATTACAATAATATTGTTTACAAATAAATGTTCAAGTTCATTTTTTACTTTTATTCTTGATCTGACCCATAAGATGGTTAAACTTTTGATCAGCATGATGAACGTCTTTTTCAAGAAAGTAGTAAGCTCTTCCTGAACCTTTTGTTGTGGGAGGGTCAACGATATTAAAAATATTTTGTAGTGGAACAAAACAAATATCTTCTTTTTGATGTGGCCAGTAAAAGGATGGAGCTGGGCCAAAAGGATGCATAAACTTGATTGATACATCACACTCGTCTTCATCTTTGGAAACCACAAGTCCAAAAAACCAATGGTTGTCATATACGCAAGCTACATAAGAGTTTGTACAAATTTGTACCATACTTAGTTGCTCAGAGCGATTTCGTTCCCCACTGAAGTTAAAAATCAAAGCATAATCTGAATCTGAACTTATCCTTTTTGTGCCAACTTCATTTTCAGACAGAGGAACAAAGCAGTGGAAACCTCGAGTGCCTGGTATTGTTTTAGCTTGTGAAAAACGCTGCTGTAATTGTTGCCTGCAAGTGAATAAGCTTTCTTTTCTCAGCAAGTAAAAATATATATTTTCTACTCTCGACTGACAAAACTTAAAAGTTTTGTCTACAGTTGTGATAGTGTTGCCAGGGCCAAGTTGCAAACTTTCTCTAGTTAGAAGACGTTTTACTGTTCCACCTATTCCATCACAGGGAGATTTCCCATGACTCGTAGCAAAAAACGACCAACATGCTTTCAAGTTGAAGTCTTTTTGATGGTGACACAGATTTAAAAAGTTTTTGCAGTTTTTATATTGCGCTGCGCAACCATCAGTAAAATAATGAACACTTTGAATTTGGGGAAATTTTTGATTTAAAAATTGAGCAACAATTTTTTGAGTTTCGTAAACGAAACTTACATCATGTTCCAAGTCATCTGAAATTACACACAAGCTTGACACTGTGAGATCTTTGCCAGGCTCTTCACAAGTGTAAATTACCACTGGGTGGAGTGAACAACTGTCTTGCGTCCAGTGGTAACCCTGGACTTCATTCTGGATAACATAGGAGAAGTTTTCACTGAAGTCTAATAACACAACAGCTTCATTTATCTGAAGCTGTGCTTTTAGGGACTCTTTGAGATATTTTGATTGAGACTTTGTTATAAAAGAATGAGGAAGAAGTTTTACAAGACTCTTCACAAGATGTTCTACATATTCATGAAAGGGAACTGTAACTGAAACCTGCTGTGTTCTATCAGTAGTTACCCATGCACTGTATGTAATTTCATCTTCTTGGTCCCATTCTTCAAATTTTTCTAACAAATGTTTCTTAAGATTTTCACTAGATGTTGAACACTTATCGCAATGTCGAAGCATACAGTCTCTATTGTTCTTTGAGCACACTAAGTAGTCCATTAAATCATTGTACGTTTCTTCACTGTCACAAGCATTAAGAAGCAACACTACATTTTGATGAATTGCACAAACACAGACAGAATGAGAGCCTGGAGAACCTACTGGCACACACCATTTGGGACGCAACCAACAAAATTTCGAAATCCCAATTTTTGAAGCAGGGTATTCAAACTTGAAGGTAGCATAAAGTTCATTCAGGTTACAAAGCAATAGTCTTTTTTGTTCATAAACATTTTTGGTTATGCTAACTTTATCTTTTTTCCCTGGCATAACACGAGAAAATTCATCGTTTTGGTAGAAATTTTTAACCAAAGTAACTGTTCCTTGGTCTAATGGTTTTCCTTTTTTTGGATCAGGTAAAGCAATGATACCATTTTCATTTAGTAGCTCTCGTGCTTTACGAACTGAGTATTCACCAACACTGAATTCTTCAGCAACCTTTTTTCTACTCCACGAAGTTGGAGCGAGAGTTAGAAGCTGAATTCTCTCACGGCGTGTAACTTGTGTTTCCAATTTTTTTTTAACCAACTCAACAAGCCTGTCCATGTCATTAGCTTTTTCTTGAATACATCTTGGTATTTTTGCATCACATTTTACTGGGGAAAATTCTTTTTCTAAAACTTTACTTACTTTTTTCTTTAAGGTTGAACAAGCAGAATCTAACTTCCGTTTAGCGTAACTAGACTTACTATGGGATGGTATTGCATGTAGTTTAAATGGAGATTCTCCAATGTCAGTTAAAGAAGTGTTGATTTCTTGTAAAAAAATTTCTTTGTTTAAAACATTTTCAACTTCACTTATGTTTTCTTGAAAAGTGTTAAGCTCTTCAATTTCATTGTTAAGGTTTTGGCTCTTACTAATTTTTGCTCTGCATGCATTACAAATTTTTTGTCCAGGGATTGCTTTATTAGTTACTTTTAGAATGGTATTAATGTTCTCTGAAAATTCCAAGGATACTGTTCTTAAAGTTTTTGTAATTTTCCTTTTGTGGCTTTGGAACGGGTCAAAACAAGCTTTTTGAAATGTTTCATATTTATTTAAGTTAAATATTCTGTGGTGCTCACAAATGTTGAAAACCAAGTCTGTAGATACAAAACTTCTTTGTTGAATAAGCTTTTTTTCAAATTCACTTAACAAATCCACACTCGTTAATTTCTCTGACTTAGTATAACTTTTTTTGTGACATTCAGTACCATTATGTTGTCCCACACTACATTTAACTAAACTTGTTTCGATTAGAGACATTTTAACAACGTACACCATAACATGAAACAACTACTGTATTTATATAGATGATCACTGCTTTGAAGCTGACTCAGAACTAAGCATGTCAGAGGAAACAAAGCATGTAGTATCCTGCAAACTTAGTGATGAGGCAGATAGTAATTTTCATGTTCTGTCTTGTTCTTGTTGCAGATACATCATTTCCATGTAGTGACTTGTCTCTAGGACTGTTTCTTTGATATTAGTCCATTCATTCAACCTATATTACTAGCTATATACCTAAACTATAACTTGCCCAATTACAAACTAAAAATAGATATAAAAAAATCACAAAAAGTTTGAAAAAAGTTTAAAATGGATTTTATTTATTTTTGTATCTAGATTTAAAAAAACCTAGAACAATTCTGTATGATAAAGATTTCTTATTTTAAAAACGTTTCTACACTGTGAAGCACACAAAATACCAGGAGTTTTATTTTTTTAGGTTGTACTATGTTTATTGTAGATAAGAATAAAAAAAAATTACAAAAAGTTAGAAAAAAGTTTAAAATGGATTTTATTTATTGAAGCAAGTAAAATGCCATGAATTTTATTTTTGTATGTGATTCTATGCTATTTGTAGATATGAATAAAAAAAAAATTACTTCATTAACACTGTACCTTCCCGAGATATTGCTTTTTTGTAAAGTACCTTTTCCGTCCCAAAAATTACTTAAAAAATTACTTTTGGTAATTTTTTAAAGTCAAGTAGATAAATGTAAAGGGTTTATTTATTTTTTTCTGCAATCAGCATAGTTTTCTTGATAATATTGAAAATTTTCATTGCATTTGCACTATAAGTGACAAAGATACAATTTTTTTTCATTGAAGGTACAAGCTCTTCCGGAGTGCTCGGAATATGTAAAAACGCTTATTTTGCCCAAACTTCAACTGCCCATAAAAAAAAAACGAGTTGAGGTAGGAAGGTAAAATTTGGTATATTTTCTTATCTATATGGAAGGATTAAAAATTTAAAGTTTCATCAAAATCTGAGATGGTGGGTGACATGGCCTGGATGATTTGGTGCGGATTGACCCAAGTCAAGATTTTGATTGAGCTGCAATATATTGGGGTATATAACTGTTTTATGGAGACCATGAAAAATAAATCCACTTGCTTGAGCGGGTGTTCAACCTGACATTTTGACTGCTTTTTGATTGATAATAATAAATGTTTTATTATCTTCTTTTTTTGTAACAAATAGAAAAAATGGTATCCTCACTAGGATCTTCATTTAAATATTTTAAAATTTAGTAGTATGGATAATATGAAGTAATCATCTATCTTCTATATAAATAAAAATGTAAATGTTCGTTTGTTCAAAATCTTAAATCTCCAAAAGTTTTTCACCGATTGCTTTGAAATTTTGTCACAACTTTGCATTCAAATACGCGTGTGTTTTTATATACCTATTATTGAAAATTGCTCCGAGATTCAAACCAATTATGATTAAAAAGAATAACTGATTTAGAATATAGAGGTCGCTAGTTGCACCTTCTTTAAAGGCAGCGAAATTGTGTTATTAAAGTCACAATTTTGATTAGGGAACTCACTTCTCTTCGATAGTTTCTAGCGAAAGGAACCCAAAGTGACAATTATATTGCGCTCTCCGTTGGTGGAGTGATCTCCACAGAGTGTCAGAAGCAGTATAAACGTTGGAAAAAACAACAATAAAATCGGTGTAATTTCAACTACTACAAAGTGTTTCATTTATAAAAAAAGAGGAATCTAGCCTTTTGTTCTCAAGTCCTAATTTTAAACATTCGGCATTATATAGATGTCACCTGTGACAGGTAAACACATGCTTTTTTGAAAAACAAAATTCTTTGCCAACCATCTGTGGGACGTAAAAAGGCTATTGCTTCTCTATCTGCAGATAGATTGAGCCACAGCAACGCATGGCGGGGTGCAGCTAGTTACAAATATATATATATTTTTTTTTTTCTGAAATAATATAGTCACTCACTAAAATTTCCAAATTTGAGTCTAAAATCATGAAAAATCTGTTTCTTTAATGGCCAATATTTTACAATTTCAAACTTAAAAATTAATAAAGTAGTGTATTGATCACAGACATATGAATATTAATAGACGAGAAGTTAAAGGCGAGGGGTTAAATCAAGGTTGCGGGACGCAGAGAGGAAAGCTGACTGTGATTCGTCAATAAATCAATCTGACAGTAAATAGGCATCTCGCATTATAATATCACCATTTAGTTCTTAAAAGTGAAATCTGCTTTTGAATGAATAGATATTTTTACATGGGAGCGCAAATTACTCGCCACGTTATGAACAAATTTGCGAAGTCCAAATTCGGCAAAATAAATTTCTTCTATTTTCAGAGTCGAATATTTTGTTTACGTATTTAGTTAAGACACTTTTATAAATGTTCATAATTTACTTCCCAGCAACCAACCATGAGCACACTTGAGAATCGCTACATTCAACCAATCTTGGAGGGTTGTCACAACCGCTCTGTTCCTATTAATAATAAAATAATGAAATCTTTAAGAAAATATATAACATTTCACTTTTAAGAAGATAATAGAAATGTAAAACAACTAAAAAAACAAATGAAATTATATACACTTAGCTTTTACCAGAGATTCCTAAGAGTATTTGGAGTAAAAATTTGGACATCATTTTGCCGTCCGATGACACTTTTTCAATTAAAAACAAAAACATGTTTTTCTATCACACATCGCCACTCGGTATAACCTAGCGCATTACGTGATATGCACTCCTTCTCGTTCCAGCAGTACCGTACATGCGAAATAACGCGCGTACCTAACACGTGGTCCGTTGCGACATGATACAAAGATAATATATGATCGGTGGCGACGTGCGATAGAAAAATATAATATTTTTAATTTGAATAGATAAAAAATATCATCGGACAGCATTAATGATACATACATTTTTCATTCCAAACATGCTCACTGTATCCAAATTTTACTTCCAAACATACCAATTTTTCACAATTGATAACCAACCATTTATCCTATATTAAGTGTTGTTTATGAGTTGTGTAAAATTCAAAACTCGTTTAGTAATAACGCCATTAAAGTGGAATAAATTTAAAAATGATTGGTTTATTATCCTTTATTAATACGACGGAGTTCCTCAAGATATAACAGATGAAAAAATAGAAGTTCCAAATGATACGATTATGTATGTTATCAAAGCGCAAAAGGCGAAGGCACATCCCTGATTCTTATGCAAACGGCTTTGTGTTTCGCGTCCAGACGTATCTCGATGTGATAGTGTATGTTTCTACAACTGATCCATATTATACGATGTGAATAAGCTTAAAATAAAGTAAAATAATGCTTATATATGGAATGTAATACGACAATTGGGTTTATTCTCTTTATCACATCTATTTTTACAAGTTTTCATAGCACGAGCCACCATTTTGCCGTGTTATTTCGTAAAATGAACCGATGATGCCTCGACGCTAGTCCGCACAAGAATGATGACGTCACGTTTTCTAAATTCACGGGAAGCCATACGCGAGCACAGCCGGCTCCAATGGAACTGGTATGGGGAGTGGGGAATAATACGCTTTTAATCACTTAGGGCAGGTCTACTAATATTCATATGTCTATGGTATAGATATATGTATCTAGATATTTGCTACATCTTTTAATTAAAACAATTATTATTCAGTTTGGTCTAGTATTTTGGCCTCAAATCCAAATTTAAGTTTTGTATGAAAAAGGTCATGTAGTCCTTCCTCTTGAGATGTTTATTTGTGAATGCAGGTAACTGCTGGTCTCGTAGTGTATATATTATTAGATAACGTAGTGTATATATTATTGACCGGTCGGTGGCCGAGTTGACATCGCGTTTGGTTTCCACCCAGGCGTAGTGTGTTCAATTCCTCGGCTGGCTAAGTCCTCCATTACAACACAAGCAACATTTTCAGCTTACTGTGGTGGTAGTAGGAGATTTTCAAATATTGTCAGGTTATTCGTAACCCAGGGAATGTTTGTCTTTCTTTTAAAAAAAAAAAAAATTACAAGTGGTTGGTTATTTCAGATACGCTCTCCTGATAGTGGACAGTGCAACCGCCCTCTACAGAACTGATTACTCTGGGAGAGGAGAACTGTCGGCTAGGCAGATGCATCTCGCCAGATTTCTGAGGATGCTGTTACGGCTAGCTGATGAGGTAACTATATTTATAATAACATACTTCCCTTCAGTCTCGCAACATATTATATGCCATAATCACTCTGGCTACGGTCAGTTGGGACTGTTTCGAATCGTTTCTTTCATACATTAATGGATTTTATATGAAACATTTACTTCATTTTATGTTAATAAATAGATTACAACAATCGATTTTCTTTTAAATTAGGTAACCTACGTATATGGGTTACTGTTTTATTTGTTCATACATAAAAAATATTATAGCGGCTATTAACTCTGTCTTTGACGGTTTAGGACGGGTTGTTTCGGAGAATTTGAACAATTCATCAAATTTCAACATTCATTTCCGAATTCTGTGAAAGTCCTATTCAAGTTCTGTTATTATATAATTGTAGGCTAGTTGCTTGACAGAACTGAAATAATGAAAAAGTTTTACCTTACAATAAAACTTATATTATGTACTTAGCTTTATTTAAAACCTATAAAGTGAGATAAACATTACCATTTTGCAGCCAAATCGACGTTTCTTACCAATTTCGTGTGTAATTCTTAGTTTAAATCTCCCGCCAATGTCACCTGCTAGTTCCAAATGCATCCTTGAGGCGGCGCCAGTAGTGGGACGCCACTAGTGACGCTATAATTTCAAGCTTCATTAGATCTCATCAGGCAGCCCTTGCCTAGGTTTTAAATAAAGCTAAGTACATAATATAAGTTTTATTGTAAGGTAAAACTTTTTCATTATGTAGCATAGGCTTTATTTAAAACCTATAAAGTGAGATATTGTTTGTTATCGCCTGGTGACATTATGCTAATGTGAATCAAATATAATATTTAAATTTATTTGCTAAAAAGAAAATAGGGGCAAGATTTCCAGAAATCAGCTAACCAGTTACAGAGGTTGAAAAAGGTCAGCAACAGATGGGTCGGTGTTGACTCGGCCAGCCGATTCTGCAATTTCCCTTCTATAGAACTTGGCAAAGGTATTGGGACTTCTCCAGTTACCACGCGACAGTATATCGTCCAGCTTATATTTCTGCAGCCAGTTCAGAGATGCCACTGCTGAACGGATGCTGCCAGGTGGATCCTCTACACCAGCATCCCTGAGGACTGCCCTAATCCAACCTGCAATTACTGCCCTGGAGGCCGCTTTCACTGTCCCACAAGTTGTAATAAATAGGCTAGGTAGTATCGCCTGCGCTCTCCGTTCCTTAGACAGTTCTATGACCTTCTCCGTCCAATAGACAGGGTCTATGTTCCTAGACTCCGAGCGAGCCAGTCTCCACCCTGATTGTTGCCAGTCTGCCGAATCTGTCTTGCCACCAAACACTGGCCAAATGGAGATGCCTTCACTGTCCACTGACAATCTTTCAGCTGTGCAATGGAGCAATGTGAGATCGTGGACTCGGCGCCCTGATGCCAAAAGCAGGATGGTGGCTGCTCTCCTTGATGCTTCAAAGAGAGTAATATGTTGAGGCAAATTCTTCTCCAGCCATGATGATACAACCCTCGGGTCCCAAATGGGGGGTTTTGAAGGTCTTAGTCTAGCTAAAGATATCCCTTTTAATATCTTCTTCACTATCGGATTGGAGCTCAGCTCTCTATTGTCTTCGGGAGAGCCTAAGGTACACACCACTGACTTGTGAACTAAAATGGTACTCAGCGATAGCTTTTCTCTGATGTGTAGATCGGCTAGGAACCTGGCTAAGTCTTCAGCTTTGGGACGCGTGGCATCAAGCTGATTCTCTGACGCCCAGCGCTGCCACCTCCGCCATGCCGGAGCATAAGTGCGAAGGGTAGAACTTCTCCACCCGGATCTAAGAAGTTCCTTCTGCTGACTTGACCATCTTGTTAGGTTTTTGTCCCACCCCCACAAAGCCAAATCTCCAGAGTGAAGGACTCTACTTGAGGAGGGGGTTTGTTGGTCCTGGTGTCTATCAGTGCTTCTCCTAGATTGTGAATCGTAAGAGGTGGACCCAAGGCCCGACACTTCAGATCCGCTCTCCAAAATGCCCTTTCCCAACGAGGAGCCACTACCAAGTATAATCCCCTTGCTCTGTTCAGGTGGCAAAGAACCCTCGGCATGAGGCACGGGGGAGGGAAGATCCAAGCCAGCTGATAGTCCCAGTCCCTGCTCCAAGCATTGTGGTAGTCTGCCTCGTCGTCCTGAAAATCAAGAGAAACATACCTTTGAACCACATGCGCTGTCCTAGAGCCAAATAGGTCTATTTCGGGTCGTCCCCATTTCCTGAATGCTACCTCTGTGAACGAGGGTAGCAAGTGCCATTCGGGTATAGCACGATGACGAGATAGACAGTCCGCTACTTCATTGAAACGACCGGGTAAGTATTGTGCTGTCATGGAGACACAGTGTTTATCCAAAACATCTAGCACTAGTCGAGTACAGCTCAGGAGTTGAGTTGATCTGGTACCACCCTCCTTGCGGAGATAAGATACGACAGACCTGTTATCCGACTGGATCAGAAGACCCGAGCCAGATAGCTCAAGCACGTGAGGAGACAAGGCAGCCAACACGGCGAGCATCTCCTTTACATTGGAGTGAAGATTCAGCTGGTCATCAGCCCACACACCGCTGAGAAGCTTTTCGTCCAGCTGGGCACCCCAACCCTGATCAGAGGCATCGGTTGTTAGGTAATGCTCAAACAGCGGCAGATGTATAGGTGACGTCAGGGTGAGCGATCGAACCCACCATCTCAATTCCCGAGCGGTAGCTGCCGGAATTGGTGATGACTCCCAAGGGTGGTAGTGTCTGAGTCCTAAGCACCCTTTCTGTATGTGCCGGCTGTTGAGCCTGCCTCTTGGAACTGCAAAACTAGCAAAGTTTAAAGAGCCCAAGAGGCTGCGCCCCTTATCTAGTGACCACCTACCTGTCTGAATAAAACCCTTTAACAAATAAGATAGGGCTGAAACCTTGTTCTGAGGGAGAGACTTTTCATTAGTTAGAGTATTCCAGCTGATACCAAGAAATTGAACTTGTTGTGATGGTTCTAATATTGACTTATCAAATTGTATATGCCATCCCAAGCCTTGCAAAAACTCCACCATTTCAATAGCCTGCTGTTTTAAAGTAGGCAGGCATTGGTTTACTAATAAAAAATCATCCAGATACACTAGAATTCTCATCCCTCTCTTCCGCAGTTCCTGCGCTACCCAGTTAGTGAAGGTTGCGAATGCCTTAGGTGCGGTGGCCAAGCCAAAGGGGAGGGATGTCATCTGCAAGAGTTCATTCCTATAGATAAGTCTAAGGAAACATCTATGCTGCTCACTCACAGGTACATGAAAGTAAGCATGTGTGAGGTCCACTTTAACCATCCAGTCATTCGGTTGTAGAAAAGTAGGAACTCGATAAACGTTTACCAGACGAAATTTACTGACAGTCAGAAAATTGTTTAAATACTTTAAGTTAAAGACCGGCCTCTTTGAGCCATCTGATTTGGGGACCAGAAACATGTTAGAAATAAATGAGGGAGTGGCAGGTGCCGACTCTAAAACCTTAAGGGCTTTGAGTTTTTCTATTTGTTCTGTCATTGCCACAGAAGTCTTAGTGGCGAAAGGGGAGTTAAATAAATCAATATTATTATTTAGTGGAGGTTTTGATGAAAATGGAATTCGGTAGCCATCTAACATCTTAAGGATGATAGTAGGGGCGCCAAGGTTCCTCCACTTACCTGCGAATGAGCGCAACTGACCCCCTTGAAAAGAGGGCCCACTGTTAAAACCTCTTACGGTCTGGCTTCCCTGCTCTTTCCTTGGGCCGGAACCTACCTCGGGGAGGGAAAGCTTTAGCGGCTCTACGGGCTGGTTCCGGACCTCGACTCTCAGGGTGCTCCCTTCTCGCGATGGTTCTTCCCTGCTGTACTCTAGGACGAAAGGGCTGCGAGCTCTGCACAGTCACAGGTTTAACGGGTGGAGCTGGTCGCGACGTGCTAGGCTGAGGAGCGAGGCACTTCTTCACTCCCCCCAACTTATCCAGCTGGGCCGACAGGAGGTTCGGGTCAAAGAGATATTCCGATGTGGGCGGAATCTTCCGTAAGGCATCTCGGACGTATCCGTCACTGATGCCTCGCAATGCCCCCTCTCGTCGATACTCAATGTGGCTAGCCCGTTTTCCGCAGACCATCTGCATGATGTCTTTGGACACCTTCTGGGACTCAGACCCCGCCGCGAAGAGAGACTGCACCTTCTCGAAGAGAGTGGAAGTGCTCAGCTTCGTGCCCGGTTCCGCACTCCAGTTGACCAGCTCCTGCAAGGAGGCCTTCAGGAGATCAGCCTGCAGGGAAAGAGCATTGGTCAGGGAGCCGCAGAAGGAGTCCGTTGACGTACTGGCCGATTCCTCCTGAGCTAGGCGCTTCAATTCAGGGTTCAATGCCAACATTGAGAAGAGAGGGGTTGCGGCATACGACTTCTGGATCTCGAGGTAGCGGACATTGTTCCAGTTGGCCGTCCCCAGATGCTGAAGGAGCTCCACTTTTTTCACCCTCCCTGGGTCGGCCGATGGTATCTTCGGCTGCTTTAGGTCAGTTGTCCACTCCCCGAGATCCAAGTCACGAGACGGCTTATTCGGATGGACGAGTCCCATTCCC
The DNA here is from genome assembly GCA_026573805.1 of Hesperophylax magnus. Classification (NCBI taxonomy): domain Eukaryota; kingdom Metazoa; phylum Arthropoda; class Insecta; order Trichoptera; family Limnephilidae; genus Hesperophylax; species Hesperophylax magnus. Next base: position 5,071,241 of record JAIUSX010000007.1, on the reverse strand, counting down.
AAATCTCCTGCCAATTCCTCCCGAAGCGACGCAGGGGTGTCCAGGGAGATGCTGTCCTCGTCATCGTCATCCGAGGCGCCACGGACGGGAGCCTCCGAACGCTTTTCCAGCAGCAGACGCAACATTTCCTGCATCTGGGACATCTGCTGCGTTAATACGTCAATTCGCGGGTCGGCGGGAGCTAATTCACAAACCCTCTGCCTCTTGGCTTTGCCTTCGCCGTAGACCCTCGGACGCTTCCCCCGCGTGTCCGTGTGAATCACCTTCATGACTTCCGCCCTCGAAAATTCGGCTTCCCCGCTCTCGGAACGTTCGGAATCCGACATAATCACGAAAATACAAAAAACACTAAACAAAAACACACGAAACTCTATAAATCGCAATTTTACGGAGTTCGAACAGTCACACTGTTAATAACCTCGAAAAAAATATGTAAATTTTGCGCAAATACTGAAAAACAGGTTATTTTACGGTATTTGATGTTTGTAAACAAACCAAACGTGTTTGACCTTCGCAAAATAAATGCTAATGAAGCTTGAAATTATAGCGTCACTAGTGGCGTCCCACTACTGGCGCCGCCTCAAGGATGCATTTGGAACTAGCAGGTGACATTGGCGGGAGATTTAAACTAAGAATTACACACGAAATTGGTAAGAAACGTCGATTTGGCTGCAAAATGGTAATGTTTATCTCACTTTATAGGTTTTAAATAAAGCCTATGCTACATAATAACAGAACTTGAAAATTAACTTTGAAATTTGAAGAGTCGTTCAAATTCTCCGAAACAACCCGTCCTTAGAAAGATAATAAATACATAAATTAATCATTGAAGAAGAAGATAATACTAATAAATCTAAACGAAACATGAAACAGAACAAGACACATAAAAATAAAAAGATAACGGTTACAACTAGGAATCGAACCCAGGACCTCTTGTCTTACCGGGACAGGCGTCTGTCTTAAACCACTCGACCATTTATTAGTGTTACCTTCTTCAATGATTTGAGAGTTGTTGATTCTGCAAATACTTTACTGGAGTTGGAAGTATTATTAATACAGGGTTTTCCAATAAGAGGTGTTATTTTGATATTCAATCGTAAAAGATCAATGGTTTCGTTGCTGGTGTGGCACGTAGCGCCGTCTTGTTGAAAGTAAACGTTGTCCAGATCAATACCATCCAATTCCGGCCATAAAAAATCATTAATCATCTCTCGATAGCGCAATCCATTCACCATAACTGTTGCTCCAGCCTCATTTTAGAAAAAGTAAGGTCCAATGACTCCGCCGGACCATAAACCGCACCAAACTTTCACACGTTGAGGATAGAGAGGCTTTTCAACAATAACTCCTCAGTTTTCCGAGCCCCAAATGCGACAATTTTGCTTGTTGACTTGAAGCCATCGAGGTGGAAATGGGCCTCATCACTCAAGATGATTTGCATTTGCAATAATTTCAATGCGTTGTTGAAGCGTGTATCATTCCATTTTTATTAATGGCGTAGTTTACTTGTCAAATGTCAAAAAATGACAGCTTCAAAAGTAACATCTACCAAAATAGCGGGCTATTCAAAATAACACCTCTTATTGGATAACCCTGTATTATAGGGTATTTGGTGTTCTTTATTCAAATGTTTCTCATTCCTTTCAAATTCTTTTATAAAGTTTTTCTTTCAGTATTCTTTATTTAAATGTTTTTGTTTCAGTTTGGTGTTGCCGTAGTGATAACCAACCAGGTGGTTGCCCAGGTGGAGGGGGCGGGCATGTTTGCCGCCGACCCCAAGAAGCCCATCGGCGGCCACATCATGGCGCACTCTTCCACCACCCGACTCTACCTCCGGAAGGGTCGGGGCGACACCAGGATATGCAAGATATATGACAGCCCCTGCTTGCCCGAGTCAGAGGCCATGTTCTCAATAGGCACGGAGGGCATCACGGATGCCAAGGAATAAACAATCAATTACTGTTTTTATATTTTGAAAATTGATTTTAGAATTATGTAATATTAAAAAAAATATTCTTGAAAGGAGCAGCGTCACGCTTCCATACAGACTACAGTGAAACTCGTTTATAATGTTTTCCAAAAGACTGAAAAAAATTTCTTCAAAAAATTTGGGAGGCGGTTATGGGTACCGTGTATTGGGTAACCGACACCTCTGCCATTTCATTTAGTTTGGTGACTTAGCAGTTACCCGGTTTCATGGGGTGAGGTATGTTCAGGTCTTGGCGGTGGATGCCGCTGGTGGGCCGAATCGGGAGAGTTTGGTTGAGGGGATCCTCTGGCGTCTCTCGATTCATCGCTTTGGGAGTGATGGATTCATGCATCATTGCTGGACACGCTGATCCACAGATTATTACACACCCCTCATACCTTTTTCCTTCCCAGAACTTCCTCTCCTTAAAACCCCCCACACAGCATCCCCAAAGATGACATAGGCTCCTCCTAGCGAGATTATTAATTTTTACCATTTTTGTCTTCAAGGGACCTTAAAAACAAATTTTATGTGGGAACTTTAAAAGTGTGTTTCATTTCATTGGAACCCAAGAGTTGAATTTTAAAGGAATGTTTGTTTCATTTCCTAAAAATATAACTTTTTTTATCGCACTTCCGCAAGTAAACTACCAAAAGTCAATATACATAATATATATCAACTGGAAATGAATTTTTTTACAATCTTTGAGATGCCTACAACTTTTGTTGATGTTTGAATTCTGCTAAACTGTTATAATGCACAGTTATAGGTGTTAAAGCTAAATAACATTATTATTCTTATTTAATTTTTTTGTAATAACTTAACGAGTAAACCTCAAATTGTAATACTTGATCATCGAAAAACAAAATTTGAAACAGAAAAATTAGAAAAAGATACGGTCGTATCTAGGAATTGAACCCAGGACCTCAGCCTTGCCGGGGCGCTGCTCTACCATTCAGCTAAGATACTATTCCTAGATGCGATATTGTCTTCAATGATTAATATTCTTACTTTATATTACAATTATAATAAATATCAAAATCTCCATTCATGTTTGTACACGACACAATCTATAATGCCAGTTATATTTTGACTTACGGACGTGTAGTTTGTTGGGGGTGTGCAATATTTCAACATTATTTGTAAATCTGAACTGGTAACTTTAATCTCTAGAAAACCGTTCGTGCACTAGTGACAAGAATTTATTTCCGCTGACAAACTGTTCATGCGCTGCTGGCATTGGAATTTCGCCCTAGCTGGAATTTTTCAATATGCGATTTAAACCTGTATGCCATGTGAAAGTGCATAATTTTTTTTAACAGAATCGCTTGCACTTGAAACACTTTAGATTTAATTTTTGATTGCCCTCAAAAGGGTCTGGTGTTCCAAAGGTTGAGGGACAGACCACTGAAAAATATTATTAATTGGAAAACCTATGTTGAAATCTGTACTTCCTCTTTTTGCCACCTGCAAATCTCTGGTTTGTTGTTAAAAATTGTCAAATTCAAAAGTGAGAATCTCAACATTTTAAATTAGAAGCTCGGCAGACTCTGTGATGTAACTATGTGTTAAATGTATGTAAATAATATTATTAAGTGTCTGTGAATTGTATTTTTATAAATTAAACATCCAAATGAGAAAAAAACATATATTTAAAATCCCCATTATAAATAATGTCACAAATCTTTACATTAAAGATAAATAAATCACAATATCCAATATGCATAAGAAAGCTTCTCTAATACAGCGGCAATCCCTCCCCAACTGTGAGTTTTTATCATCAATCTATTTCAAGATTGTTTTTAAATTCATTTTTGGCATATTAATGGTCCCCGTTAAAAACCTTGATCTCAGCTCATTTCTGCTTTTGATCAAATTGCAATCAGCTGTCAAGCATAAAAGCATGGTTTTTGTGCTCAATGAACGATAAAAATTTGATCTAAGGCTATAACGACGCAGTGTGCATTCAACAGGAACTGAAAAAAAATGGCGCTAATCATCCGTTTGATTTCCAATCAAATGTGACGGAAGTTAAAACAATCCTACCTTAGATTTAAAAAAAAAATATATATTTTTCTAGATACGGGTGCCGTTAGTATTATAATGCTGTGACGTGTTACTATCAACAGACTACGTCTAAATGGCCGATAGTCGCAGAGGGATTGCCGCACATTAAAAACTAAAATTACAACAAAACATACAGGCATCATGAACACTGGATATAAACGTCGGAATAACTACTACGGAAGCATATTTTTACATTAGCAGGAATGTCCAATTATTGCTAGAGTTTTAGTATGGTAAGATTATCAATGCACTAAAGTCAAGGTGTTTATACAATCGGCTGCATTTTCAATTTTTGACATTTAGACGTTCCCGTATTTAGCGGTCTGTTTCAGCATTTGATCATCGACTTATGTGTATGCATATGTGAGCACAATGTAAAGAGAGCGTAATGTTTCATTGCTAATCTGGGGTTACGAGTGACATGTCGGGTGTATTAGTTTTATATATTAAGTCGAGCCTTACATTGTCAAACGTGATCTGTTATAAACATATTATAGAGTGAAACTGGACTTAATTACTTCATCCTGATATATAAAGGATATCACCTGGTAGCTGAACACAAATTAATAAATAGCTGAAACGGGCATACGGGGACCGTTAAAATGGCGCTGATTGTCAATCAAATATGATGGAGGTTAAAACACCCCAACTTAACGATTGGTTAGCGAAGTTTATGTGATCCTTCTAAGCTAACCTCTTTAAATTGAAGTAAGAGTATTGAAGTGAATTGAGTCGTCGACTTGCAAAATCCGCTCTGGAATTATTGAGGTAATCTGTAGATGTAACGATAAACTGTTCAGAACTCTTTGAATATACCTTTTAATAATTATTTATTTATTTTCCATATCAATCAAGCGTTGCCATAGTTTTTGGCTTATCCTAACCTGTTAAATATAATTATTTGCAACAAGGGAGCGCCATAGTTAGAAAGAGAAAATACCAAGCTTTAAATATAGAAGTTAACAACATAATAATTAAAATGTACATCTCTACGAAACCAAAGGTCCGACCACAATTTGAGAAAAACTTATGAAAATTGATCATTTTTTTATATGAAACGACAAAAAGTGAGGTGGCAGTAGTGTTTATAGTACATTTATCTAATAAAATATGTTTTTTTTTTCGTTGTCAGTAATTTTAGTTCAGTGTTTAGATGAAAAAACGAAGTTGTGCTGTTTTTTAATTTTTTTTTCTAAATTTTAATACTTAAAAAATTATATGTTTATTTCTAATAATAAAATTTGAAGGGGTATTTCATAACCTTTCAAAATCAGTTTTTAGTTTTCGGATACGTTCGGAAATATTTATTTGGATTTTATTGAGAAGTGGAAATACCCACAGATTCTCCGACTTTCTGACAGCTTCTTTAAGAAACCTAACGATCAGTATAATAACGGGTTAAGCACTTTTTGCGAATGTATCAGAACCAGTAGAAATTTCCAGAGCGAGTTTTGAAAATCGACGACTCAATTAAAAAGATCACAAGATGGATGATAATCATGCATTTAGCCACTCGAGCAATGGGGATTTTCAGGCGTTTGGTTTTTAAGTTAATTATTCTCCAAATATTAATACAAAACCATATGAACTGCTTACTGCCGTTTGAAGCCAATGAATCCACCTAGATTTCACCGATCATCCCATATTTTCAGGTTATATAAATTTAAAAAAAGAATAAATCCTTCAATTTATAATGGTGACCGCGTATCTCATCAAAATGACAGTTCAATACACCTACATAACTTTTAATGACTACATCACTTTTTAAGGGTGTGTGTTCAGGATATTCTTTGAACGAAGTTGATGGTTTAGTGGAAAATTATCTTTAATCTAAAAGATTTCGCTAAAAAGGGACCAAAATTTAAATGCCTTACGCTGAACTGTAATGGAATAACTATGGAACAAAATAGCAAAACCAGTTAGCATATCTACTTCATTAAATCTCATTGGAGCCGCAATGTCTTGTTGATTATTATACCTATGTAATAACAGGCTTAACATAGATAACAGAAACAAGAGAGATGGGCCATGAACCGTTGTATAGAATCGCGCACAATGCTTGTCGCCAAAATTCATCACTCATACTACTGCACTGTTTTGATAGTCCGTGAAGTTTGGTCATAGCTCGGCGACAGTTGGTACATTTCAATGCTGTATCTTCCTTGTTTCTATTATCTATGGGCTATAAAACAATATTTTCCGAAATATCAACTCATAATATTATGATAAAAACTCTGAAATCCATCTGACATCAAGAACTCAAATGGATATCAATTTATAAAACACATCTGATTTGTATGCAATAATTTATAAACACATTGATTTATCTACTAAGTAAAAAACATTCATTATCAACACACTGGAGGATATCGTCATTGAATCTAAAATAACGATACCTAAACAATTTTCCTCATGGTTTACCATTAAAAAACTTATTTAATATCGACCGATATTGCTGAAAATATCAAAGTTTGTTCTTATTAGTGCCAGGAGTGTTTAGAGAGTGGTTTGAATGGTATAAGAAGTCGGGGACGCCCGAGGAATACTTAACGCAATATCTCTGTATCGGAATAAGATACGGAGTCGATGTAATGTAGTTTTTTAACGGCAACATTGTGGTATACAGTAGTGAATGGTGGAATAAGTCGGAGACGCCCGAAAAAAGACATTAGCGAAGCATTACAGGGTCCACTAGTTTATATTTTATTTGTCGTAAGTATAATGTTGCAATATGGATTACGTTGCATTGCATAACCTCTGCATGTAGCCAGTAATAGATTTATTATTATAAAAAGTAAAATATCTCTGATTTGGAGTTCTAATTCTATTCAAGTTATAATGTGACCTTTGATGTGCAATACAGCAAATGTTTTCAGATTGAGGGGCAAATGTACTATATATTATTTAAATTAAATTATTTCATTGCCGGGGATTTCGAACTAATCAACCCGTAAAAAACGAAGTTTTTTTACTATAATAATTATTTTTTTCAATTTTCGAACTAGTTGCGTTTTTTTTTTTCAATTAACGCCACACAGGAGACACTGAGGAAAAAAATCCCTCAGGGCCTATATCATCTTTGGGGATGCTGCGTGGAAGGTATTTTTGAGGAGAAGAAGGTATGAACATGGGTCTTTAAGAGACGTGTGTTTCCCGCTATGCACCGGTGCCGAAGGGATCAATGACGTTAGTTCCTTGGAGCATCTTCCATTGTAATACCGGTAGAACCGACATTTATTTCTTATATTAACTATGTATGTATACATGATTGCCACCAAAAGCTGAAAGCATGTATTGTAATCGACAATGAGTCTAACTGCCGATCAGTTTCAGCTCGAACAAAACGATTCTCGAAAACAAAAATGAAATTGAAATAGATGCATTTAAAAATAGATTTTTTGAAAATACCTAAATAATTTTTTTAATTTAACAAATTTAATAAAAAAATCAATCAAACCGAACTAATCAATCCATAATAAAGTGCATAATAGGTGGGTACATCTTAGCTTAATTTTAAGAGTGTTAGGTGAAAGTGTGTTTTATATAACTATCTAAAGCCCCTAGAATGCATTGGGCCAACACTGGCGCTAACCCGCCATCGTGTGTACACTGTTGACGGGTTTAACGCCGTTCCTTTGATGTGTGTATGAAAAACCGGGTTACAATAAACCGGATTGGCCGGCCAATATATACATATATAAGTGATCCTGTACACGTTGGACCGGCACATTGACCCATCATGTACTGTCAGCATTACAAGATACCACCACAAAATGTGTGGGCATGTTAAAATAAATAATATTATGCATTATCTGTTACAGTGTTTTTGAGGCATACTATAATCTAAAGGGGTCACAGAGGAGCATAAAAGTTACACCACGATATCCTTGCGGTTTATAAAAAAATATACATATAAAACCATTCCATAAATGGAATTTAAAACAAATATAGATATATCCTAGTATATTTATAAAAACAGAATAAAAGCTACAACAAAGGAAACAGATTTCTTAAAGGAAATTAAGATGTTAATTATGTATTACTTTTATAGCAACTATTGAATATAATAATAATATAATGTAGTCATATTAGGTTTATTATTGCTCTTTATGCTTTAATAACGCTAAAACTGGAGAATTCTTAATATTCTACAAATATGTAATAACTTGCTAACCAACAAGATTCTTTATTATTTGAAACAGCTTAGAATAGTAATAATAAATTATTGTTTATATTCTGAGGGCGAAATACGAAACCCGTCTAAGGATTTGAATAATTGTTTCTCTCAGATAGCACGCTCTAACCCGCTATCCTACGTGTGTACATCACGAATGCGTTGAAAAGTAGTAATATCAGAGATCTTAGCAAAAGGGCGTAATATTTGCTCTCTGAGAACCTTCTTCATTGTGCCGCTACACACCGAGGCGGTATTTGGTCTTTTCGAGAGGTGCTGTCAACAAATATATCCCATCCCTAGCCAATTTTCAATTCCCAAAACCTTTCCACGTGCCTCGAGAATTCGGTCAAAAATATTATGCTCCACCCGTACTTTTATATCAATTTATTTTAATGCCTATATTCGTTATATTGTTTTCAACATGCGCTCTACATCTTGTAAAAATATTTAAGTTTCTTTTCCTTAATCTTACTCTTGCATTCTTGTTTCTTACGCAGTATTGCATCTTTTCCAATGCAATTAATATCATTTTCAAGTCTCACTGGCTTCCAGGAATTTACTATTACGATGGACAAACATCTTAAGATGGTCACACTGCTCGCTAGGGCTAAATAGACTGGATAATTTTATCACTATTAACTCTCTTAGCTAGATGTGGCTCATTTTAAACAATAGTTCCTGTAGTTTTATATTCCTATTAAGATATTTATCAATATTCACAACTCTTAACAACACCTTGTATTAACTTTCACCCATACATAATATTTAAATAAATCCAACAAACCAATACGTCTAATTTCATAACAAAGAATGACAAACGTTTTAACTTATCAAATCCTCCGGCATAATACATATGTACAGAAACAACAAACAAACTATCGGGTAGGCACAATGTTCTCACAACATCTCTAAAAGGCAAAACTGTTTGGAGTTTGCTGCTAATTTTATTACATTTTAAAAGTGATTAAGGTCGAATTACACCTGCCGAGAGCTAAAGTAGAAAGCGAGTGAAACGCCGAGTTGTGTATGCAGATAGAGGGGGTACTTACTCGACCGAGTCTTTGGGCTTTGCTTCTATCCAATGTCTCGCCTGAATCACTTGCTTGCTGCTAGGCCGAGTACTGACTATTCATCAGCAGAACACTCGGCCGAATGCACTGTCTCGGCCAAGTACTCGGCAGGTGTAATTCTATGGAAGCTATTTTCTTATTCCAAATCGGCGAGAAATACCAGCTTGAGAAGTGGTCATTTCATTGAAATGAAATGAAATAACATTCTTTATAGATCACTAGGTAGGGTAGATGGATTGAGCATTATGTTGTATGGACACCTAGTTGGTTAAGAGGGGGGAGGGGAGTTATAAGGAGGGGGGCATCATGGGCACCACTGGTGACACGGGCGTCAGCGGGTGGGAGTTATTCTCCTCCGCATCCTGCAAGTCGATCTTCTCGTGTTCCATTCGCATCATGGTTGACAGCTCCTCCTGTTGAGTGATCAATGACCAGTTAGTTGTATTACATTTTGGCAGTTGCAATAAGTATTGGTAAAAATTGACGACACTGTTATTTCAACGTCATGATGCTCTCATTATACTTTTTAGGTGTAAGGCGACCGCGTAATTTTTTTCTTCTCATAAGTGACTTATAGACAACATTGTAAGTTACAACTCCCTGTATAGAGTTTACAGATAAATAATTATTTGTGGATTTCTTGAGTTAGCAGACCAGAAAGTGGTATTTAGGGCCATTTTTGAGATTATGATAAAATAATAATAGGTTAGGTTTTTTTTTATTTTTTCCCCCTTCAATGTTCTGTTTTGTAAAAAATAAGATGTAAATAATAACAAAAACAACTTGCCCCCCATCCTAGCTTGTCAGCTATCATCTGGCAGCCGTTGTCGCAGTCGCCGAGCCAGGCGAGGTCGCGCACATTGTCGGGGGCATCAAGCCGCAACCCTCCGGGCGCCAGCAGGCCGTGCAGACCAGACAGCGAGGCCAGCGCAGCCAGCTGCGGGGCCCCCGCCGCCAGCGAGGCGAGCGCGGCCCGGGCCCGAGCTTCTAGGACCCCAGCCGACACGCCGGCCCGCTCGCGGTTGATGAGCAGACGAGGACACCAGGCTGGTACCCTGGAACGTTGTCAGATATATTTAATATTAAAAGTTTACGAAATGTTGAAAGGTTCATAGGATAGAAAGGAGGGTAAATGCAGGAAACGCAGGAATGCAGTAAATGCAGGAATGGGGGCTTAACACGGTTGGAGTTAAACCAACAAATGTCCAAAGAAGCGAAGCTAGCAGTCCACAATGTCCTGCTACCCTGATGTATGGAAGTGAGGCATGGATCTGGTAGAAAATGATGAAAGTAGACTGAATGCTGTAGAAATTAAATCTCAGAGGCTCTCTATATGTGGGAAAACCATGTTAAAAATGTGGAGATCTAGAAAGAAGAAGCTAGAAAGAAGCGTAATGGATAAAACTTAGATAAGGGACGTTTAGAAGCATTGGACGTGTAGAGCGGATGGTCGAAGAAAGGAGTGTAAGAAGAATATATGACAAGGAAGTCAATGGTAGAAGTCGAGAACGCCTGAGGAAGACATGGCACCATTAAGTGAATCCGGGTACATGGGGTGAGGCTTGATAGGGTCTTGGCGGCGGGTGTGTCTGCCCACCAATTGCGTGGCAGGCCATCGGGAGAGACTGTTGAGGGAGGCCCTTTGATCTCTACAGCATTCTCTAGACTCTCTATATGGATTCATACATTCGACGCTCCTGGACACACTTACTTCCAGATTCTTGCCCCCCATCACACCCTTTTCTTCCCAGAACTTTCTCTCCTTTCTTTCCTTCAAAAAGACTATCCACACGGCATCTCCAAAGACGACATAGGTCCCGAGGGAAATTATTTTCTTCAATGTCTCTTGTGTGGAGTTAATTAAATCAAATCAAATACTTGACTCGGGCCATATCAATAAACAGAAGAGTGTGTATGAATGTGAATGAAGTAAATGTGTGCCAAGACAAAGTAGTGCGGTGATCCCTTCTCTGCCCATCCCAGCAGAGAAACGGTATCATGATTGTTAGAAAGATATAATCCTGGAGGACATTGGTAGAGTGGTCAGGGCACATTTTAGAGTTGCCTGAAAGTAACAGGTACCAACCAATATTTATATAACATTGGGAATTCCGATTTGGTCACTACACATAGCTTAAGTATTTCAAGCAACGTTTCCATTCCGAATCGTGGTCTCTCACCAGGACAATACTAAGAGTATCTTACACTACGGAATGTGGGGCAAATAAAATACATAATTTATTAAATTTCATTATTTGAAAAAAACCTACTTGAATTAAAATCATTGTTATTAGCACTCTCCGGGATTTGAACTCGATATGTAGATTGAAATAGGAAGCATTACACATGAGACAAGGAATTACTTTATAATCCCTAGGATTTGAACTCGATATATAGATTGAAATAGGAAGCGTTACACATTTTTTTTTTTTTTTTTTTTTTTTTATATTTACTCCACACAGGAGGCCCTGAAGAAAATAATTTCCCTCAGGGCCTATGTCATCTTTGGGGATGCTGTGTGGAGGGTCTTTTTGTGGAGAGGAAGGAGTGAACATGGGTCTTGAAGAGTCCCATGTTGTAGGAGGGAGGAAACACAGAGGCCGGCAGTTCGTTCCACAGCCGAGCTGTTGAACTTAAGAACGAATCGTAGAAGCGACCCGTTCTCATGTGACAAGTGTCAACTGTGTACAAATGTTGGGCGCGCGTTTGGCGTGTATCCCGACTACGCACCGGCGCCGAAGGGATCAATGACGCTAGTTCCTCAGAGCATCTTCCATTGTAATACCGATAGAACAAGGACAGCATACCTACCCGACGTCTGTGCTCTAAAGATTGCAGTCCGTTTGTTAAGATTGGGGAATCTATCAAACGGACCGCCCGTTTCTGCACAGAGTCAAGGGTTTTTTTCAGGTATTTTGGGGCTCCAGACCAGAGATGGCTGCCAAATTCGACAGTAGGGCGCACTTGCGATTTGTACAGGGTGAGCAGTTGTGTACTATTAAAGTATCTGCGGGCCCTGTACAGTACGCCCAGCTTCTGAGAGGCCAACTTTACTCTGGCTTCGATGGAGCCCCCGTACCTGAGCTGGTCACTTATAGTTACACCAAGCATATCAATGGAAGGCCTGTTCGGAAGATTGCTTCCGTTGAAGGAGACTAGATTATCATTTGGATCCCTTTTAGACGTAATCAGACAGGATTGGGTCTTTGAAACATTAAATTCGACGAGATTATTTTTATCCCAGGAGGAAATACTCTCGAGATAACCGTCCATTCTCTGCTTCAAAGCCCTCCGAGCCGTTGGAGTTTGTGTGCCCTTTGGGGGCTTGTCAAACAAAAAGCTATCATGAACTGTACTGTCATCCGCGTAACAATGAATCGGTGCACATGTCAAAAGGTCATTGATGTGCAACAAAAACAAAGTCGGAGACAGAACCGATCCCTGTGGGACGCCAGCATTTATGGAGTGCGAGGAAGAGGTGAAACCGTCAGCAACCGCCTGAATCGACCTATCCCTTAAAAAGTCAGCAATCCACGTACACAGGGATGCGGGAAGTCCGTAAGAATGCAATTTGTTGACAAGTCCTCGGTGCCAGACCCGGTCAAAGGCCTTGGATATGTCTAGTGCGACCGTTTGGGTCTCACCGTGACGTTCCAGGCACCGCCCCCAAACATGCGTCACATACGCGAGAAGATCACCGCACGAGCGGTTCCGCCGGAATCCGTATTGACGGTCGTTGATAATTTTGTTCTTCTCGAGGTATGTGAGCAGTTTGTCGTTGATCACACGTTCCATCACTTTGGACAGAACTGATGTGATCGCTATGGGGCGGTAGTTGGCCGGGTTGGAGCGGTCACCTTTCTTGGGAATAGGGTGAATTACCGCTTTTTTCCAACCAGAGGGCACAGTGCCACACTTCAGGGACATTTTGAAGAGCTTTGTCAAAACTGGAACTATTTCCGCAGCACACCTCTGCAATACCAAGGCAGGTATTCCATCAGGTCCACTAGCTTTGTTAACATCGAGCCCCCGTATGACGTGGAGTACATCCCGATGCCGGATCCTCAGCTTTTTCATATAGAAGCCGCAGTGAGGAACCGACGGCGGAACAGCACCCCCGTCGTCGAGGGTCGAGTTTTCCGCAAACATTTTCCCTAAAAGGTTTGCCTTTTCGGTGGCGGTGTTTGCTAGTGAGCCGTCAGGTCTGGTAAGAGGTGGCAAACTGGGTTTGCAAAAATTTCGACCTATTGAGCCCGCAAGCGACCAGAATGCTCTGCTGCCATGCGGGCAGGCAGCCAGCTTTTTGCTGATCTGCAGGTCGTGTTCGAATTTTGATCCATTGATGATTCTCTTGCATTCCTTTGCCGATTTGTTGTATGCTGATCTGCTTTCGGGCGTTCGAGATGTGTTGTAGGCTCGGTAAGCCGCGTTTTTTCGTCGAACTGCTTCGGAGCATTGTCGACTGAACCACGGCTTTGAGCCCACACCAGTTTCTTTAGTAGTCGATTGTATGAAGCCATCCATCGCCGATTTGATGACTTCACCAATCTCCTGGGCACATCTTGAAGGGTCCGAAGTCCGAAAACAAACAGCTGACCACGGAAAAGCATTGAAATGGGCCCGCATACCGAACCAATCTGCTGACCTATAGTGCCACACTTTTCTCCTCAGCCTCTCATTGGTTGGTCTGAGGCTAACGGGGATTGATGTCGTCACTAGGCAGTGGTCAGATGATCCCAGAGGCGCTGTGACGTCAATCTTATAACCGTGTGGCACAGTAGTTAAGAATAGGTCTAACAGATTGGAGCGGTGAGTCTGGACATCAGGAACCCTTGTAGGCTCCTGAACCAATTGCTCTAATCCGTAGCAAATGGCAAAGGATTCCGCCTGTCGGCCAGCCGAGTCCGTTGGGCCTGAGAACTTCAACCATGGTTCGTTATGAACGTTGAAGTCCCCCAGAACAACAAACTCGGCCGAAGGGTAGCGGGGCAAGAGATCATCAATAGTATCGCTCAAATGTTTGAAGAGCTCGGAAGTGTCTGATTCGCTATGGTTCGGTGAGCGGTATAGACATGCGTAGAATCTTGCCGTACTGGCAAGATTGACGCGCACCCACATTACGTCGAATCTGGAGTTTTCCAGACTCAATAGTCGCACACAGTTGACGTCAGCTCGACTATAGAGGCAGACTCCTCCTTTCAGCCGGAATTTGCTTGCGAGGGTAAAGCCCGGGCAGTCCAGATAGGAGGAGTCTGGCGGCTCGGCTATACACATGAGACAAGGAGTTACTTAATAATCTCTAGGACGGCGGGGTATTTTCTACAACCGCATAATACGAATTTCATTTCAATTAGCTAATAGAGAAGCCCCATTTCACTGGCCATATCTCTGAACTAATCATAACTAAGAAAGCAGTCTCTAATAACTACGGATCAAGGGTTAAAAAATATTCATAGGTTTCCTGGAAAATTCAGCTTTGTCTTGATACCCTGGGAAAAGTGTGCGCACTCCATCCATTTAAATCAATGGCAACAGCCTACCTGTCGATCAGAGAAGCAAACGGCTGTACTTCCAGAGAGGACCCCATGATAATGAGCAGATCGCAGCGGTCAAAGTCATCCCTGATGCAGTCGTGGAACCTGTCGGGCAGTTTCTCGCCGAAGAAGACGATGTCTGGCTTCACCACGCCCGGACAGTCGGTGCATATCGGAATTTTGGTTTCCGGATAGCATTCGGCGAAATCTGTGATCAACAAAAATTATTATGTATACAATCCATGTTAGCGCAAGGTTTGTGCACGGACCTCAACCCTGGACAGATCATTAGTGTGATTTTGTATGAACAGCATTAAAGCTAAATTTAGGGTGAGGGGAAATTGCCTGGCAGCCATCTTGTATGACAAACTTTTGAAATGATTTGTATGCAAAAGTGGTGCATAATAAACTATTACAATTTTCAATTTTTTTTGGAACAACTTTACTTTAATTTTTGAAGGTTCTACCCATCAATGTAATATATCATTGAAGGAGAAGATTTATCTATTTTAGGGAAAACGACAGTTTACATTTAATGAGTTTGTACATAAGTATTATATAGTAAAATAAAACCAATTATGGATTTCCTCCTTGTGACTTTAACTGAGACAGCATAATATGGAATAAGTTATTTAAATTTGTGAGAAAGGAATATGAATTAAAAAATTTAAACAAAACAAAAGATTATATAAAACGAAAAATTTACAAAACAATACATTTATAGCCATGGAGAGAGGTTGTAGGTATAAATCAAATCATAATAGAGATATAAACAATAGAGACATAAACATTATTCACAAACCATCAGAGAAATATTCTATTATGGACCTCTTGTATTTGGTAAGTTCGCAACTGAAAATATCAACCTTGGATAATACGCCATTGTAATTATTGCATAGTCTCAAAGACAAAATAAGATCAAAATTTTTATAAAAATCCCCTCATAAGTATGTACTAGATGCAGATTAACCAATTTATCATTTATTATAATTTTTTATCATTTTCACATTGTCATTTATGTTATGAAATATTATATGTATCAAATAATATGTAAACATTAATTTATGTACTCAATACGTCTGTCTTGACACAGGTTTATCCTAGTGGGACAGACATCGAAAAAAAACCTGTAAAAAAACTTCATATTGTTAATAAAAAATAAAAAAAGTCTGTTCAGGCAAGAATTATGCTTAGAGTTCGTTTTGCTTTGATCAACCCTGAACTGGACACAAGAGCGTGTTGAACGCGCAGGTACATTCAATGGAATCTTGTTTAAGATAATACTAAGAATAGGTCCTGTTCTGTTTCAAGTTTATTTATTTATTTATTGATACATTACTCTACAGTACTTCACATTTCAATTCAGCAACGTTGGCCTCACTGGGTTGTTCACCCGTGCTGAGTTTCGTTTAAATTTGTTAGTATTATCTTCTTCTTCAATTATATATTATAATTTTATTTTTGTTTTGTTAATGCAGTTAAAACAGCTATTTTTTATTGGTATTTGATGAAACAAAAAATGGGATGTCATTAAAAATTTTAATAAGGTTTAGGCATTTTCCATACATCTTCAAATTGTTCAAGAATGACTCTGTCTGGGGTTTTATACGTTCACGAGTTTGCGGGAGATGAGTAAACGTTTTCTCGGATATTATGGCATATTTCCCAATTGGTGTCAATGTTCTGGATGAGAAGAATGAACTCACGCTTCTTCCAATGAATCTTGTGCTCCTTCCTGCAGTGTATGCAGTGAGACGTGTGAAAGGAGCCGTGCGCCTCCACCAGATGGCTGTCAGGCAGGCCCGCCACCCTCTCCAGGGTGTCAATGTTCTGCGTGTAATGGCGAAGCAGCAGCCCTGTACAATCATACAACGGAAAGCTATTTAAAAGTATTATAATTTATTTCTCATGTGCATACCCTGAATATGTCACAGGGTAGTGAAATAATTAAGTTTATTTCATAAAGCTTCAAGGCCAAGATTAACGAAAATGGTGACGCCGTCAGATTCAAAATCGGGCCTGTTTTAATGAGGAAAATAAATCAATCTTTAAAGAATTATTTTACTTTGAAAACTATGTACTGGCATTTAAGTTAGACTGTGAATACTAATACCTTTTTTTTCAGTTTGTAATTTCTCATTATCATGTAAGATGGCAGTATGTATTAAAAAAAATAGCGCTATAAAAATATTATTGAACATATCGACCATATTTGAACCCAGTATGATGGAATTTTTTTTTTGCTTTGTTTGACTATATCGACTCTAAATATACCCAGGAATCGCTGGCTAAAATCCTTCAGATACCGTACTATTACATCTGTATATAATATAACTATACATATAATTATTTTTACAATAGCTTTTTATTAATAGCGGATTGAAATTCAGTTTAAAAAATGTACCCTTTTCTTTCAGCAGTTTGATGAAGTAGTGCGAGATAGTCGGTTTGAAGCTCCCCGGCAGCAGTTCCTTGGCCAGCATGAAGAACGGCTCCGGGTTCTCCTTGAAGTAGCTGATGTCGAAGATAGCTTGCGGCTCCGGCAGGTTGTACTTCTGCAGGTTGTGGTACAGGCCAGAGCCGGGGCTGCGGAAGTCAGGGATTCCAGCCGCTAGCATCGGAATAATGTCATTTAGCTGTATAAATAATTTAAGTGTTGTTAACGGCCCTCCACACTAGTCACCAAATTCCTGTTAAGTATTGCGCAATCTACGATTGACTTATGGAAATACTTCCTCAACCTCGTACTCCTTAGTGTGCCGGTGGTAAAATGGTAATAAATATGTTTTTAAATTGTAACGTCCTACCAGATAATGTGTTTATATAATTATAAAAATTAAATATCTATCCTATGTAGTTTTATTTTTATTTATTTATTGAACGCAAGCAGGATAGTTGATGCACTTTTTCACAGATATAATAAATATATTTGCAAGTGACGAAACGATAAACTGTAACAATATTAAGGTATATTATTTTCTTGAAAAGTCAATAAAACACTTTGTATACAACCGCGAACTTATTATTTTACATATCGACCGGTTTCGCTTAAACCAAGCTTCATCAGTATATAATAATAACTTGTTTCATTTAAAAATAGAATGCCTAACCACAAAGTGATTTCTTCTTACGAAAAATAGGGGGGATAAAAAATATTTTAATATGCTAGGAGCAACGTTTAAGGTTAAAGATATTATCGAGATACAAATCAAAATCGAGGTAAGTGAGCTGCTGGCAGATCCGCGATGGATTCAAAGGCACACAATGGGTACAAAACGTCAGAAATCTGTGGTGGATTTCTTGGCAAACTGTTTAAATCCAAGATATAAGCTATAAATGTGCTATTATGATTTTGAAAAATTACTGCTATAGTAAATATTGTTTGGTTGCGAGGAAGGTTACGAAAGCATTCTAGTTTTGACGTTCCGATAATTCAAGAATGTTTGGTGGCGATGCGGGTCTCATGATCCCAGTAGTGACGTGTATGGAGAATGCGTGACAAATTGTTTGAGAAGAGATTAGGTACACAACTGTGGAAGAAGGACCTTCCTCTCTTTTCAACACTAGTAATGTTCAGTGAAAAATTCTGTAGGCATTATAAATCTTAGGGTTTATAGCTTTTTTATAAAATGAAAGCAAAGAATTATTGGATTAGGAGCAAGTCAAAGGTTGCCAACCCTGAGTGAGACTATTTCGGGAAGTGGCATGACTAAAAGATTGACAGTTGTAATTACAAAATCATTGGATGGCGTTCTTGGAAAAGAAAAGCAGAGATCACCCACAGATAAACTGAAAAAACTACCAGATTCAAATGGAAAAGATTCGAAGGCTAAAGAAGCGAGTGTTCAAAAGAAATATTACTTTTAATAGGGAATTTGAGTCCATTTATAAAAAAATATTTTAGCGACATCCACATTCAAACTTAAATACTAGTATTTATATAATTTTTTTGTTAGTACTTTTTCATGGTTAAATTAATTCTCCAAGTTTGAATATTTTTTAGCCTGCCAAAATGATCGCAATCCGAACAGTAAGAAGCGGGAGGGTGTGTGACGTCATCAGTGTGGTAAACGTCCTGCGGTTAGTGCATTTTGTGTTATTTTTTGGTAAGGAATTCCAGTACTTTTTTTTATCAATGTTTACTGTCTAACTAAATTAAGGGTATTTAAAATTTTTTTTGAATATCAAATTTTCATACTGAAATTAATTGTTAACGTCAGAATTTGTGATTCTCGCCCAAAAAATCCTGTACACTGAAGTCTACACGGTATCATCGATGTACCTACGTAGCTCACGCCGCGGCAGTACGGCGGGCTCTCGCCAGCGAGGTTATCATTGCTTTTACGTAAATTTGAAATGAGTTCCTACTTACTCATTTTTACAAAAACCTCAAATTGGCATGTAGGTGATTTCGGTCGCGGTCACGCTAGTTGTTTGAGTTGCATTATATTATGGAATAGCTTCAATTTTACCGCTTTGAATTTAACAAAACTTTCTAAAATGTCAGGAGATACTACGATGTAAGTTAAAACAATCGATAAAACTAAAAAGACAAACACAAATCATCTCAAAAACTTAGATCAACTACATACCTAACTACACAATTCAAAACTATATAGCGACCTATCCCTCTTATTATCAAAGTAAACATGTAACAGAAAGAGATGTTTAATTATTATGTTGTTACAAAACTTAACACCGAGTACATTTTACATCAGATTTCGTTAGACTAATCATGGAGCGTATACACAGTAGGGCTTTTAAATCATTTTTCAAGAACGATTTATTAATTCTGAGAGTAAAAATATGTAAGTATATTCAGAATCGGTGTTTTTTGATCTAAAAGAATATATTTTTTTAAAGTCTAAATATGTTTTACTCAAATTCCTCATTATGTTGACCAAGTTGGTGTTGCCTTATTTAAAAATAAATGAATTTAGGATAGAAATATATTTATAATTTATAAATAAAATTAAACAACGGCTTACATAAAATAAATGACTATATATTGACATTCAAGTTTAATATAATTACTGCCATACGACATTTATAAAAGTGTAGGGGTAAAATAGATATAATTAATAGGTATATTTCAAGGAAAGATAAATATTAGTAATGTGTGAAAAACGTTGAATTTTAACTAAGTATAAGCTTGGGTGTTCATAAAATAATTTTGGAAGAGTGTAAGCTCTAATATGATAGAGAATAAAGAACATAGTTATTCGATAAAAGTGTTATTTTACTTACATGTCGAAATTCCCGCCCCAGCTAGGGTTATGATATTTTTACATGTTTCGCTCTGAATGTATTTGATGATGCCGTCGACTGACAGCTCGTCTAATACTTGGACCACGGGCTCCTCCAGCGTTTCGTCAAATGACGCGCCATCCGATTCATAAACCATAAGTTTGTGTGCAAAATATCTTCGTATTGCATCCATTTGCATATCATCCGGTAAACTGTCGACCGGGCTCACTTCTGGTTGAGATGTATCACTTGCGGCCGCTTCGTCTTCTGCGAGAGAAATATCAAACAGTTAAAATTTATTAAAAACGTTGATTGCACAAAATAAAAGTCAAATAAACAAACCGTATCTGCCCGGGGACGACATTGATGACATTTATGACAAGCTGTTCTTATAGTAATAACCTGAAGATAAGTGCCAATGAAGCTTGTAACAACATAAGAAACTAAAATATATTGCCATACCTGAAAAAGTGCTTACCTTGTAATCTTTTGCACTGCTGAACATGTTTCGTTGGTGTGTATTACCAATGTCTATGAGTGGTTTATTTATGGTCTTTACTGTTTGAAATATTTTCAGTTGAATATGGTTTATGATGGTTTCGTTTGTTGAATTTGATTAGACTACTTATAATAAAAATCGTTTAATTCTCATAGAATTACCGATATAAACTATTAGGGCATGATTTTGGTTAGTGAACAATTCTTTTAAAACAAAGGTAAGTTTATTGATGTGTTTTGTGCTTCAAATGTCTGATTGTTTATCAAGTTTGTAAACGCATATTTTTGGAATGCCTTGGAGTATTTCGATATAAAGATAATGGAATGGCGATTCTCTTAGCTAGTACGACAACATCAACAATAACAAGCTCTAATTTAAGCATAATAAGAGCGTAATATAATTATTTGCGTTGTTTCATGTTTTGGCAATAAGAAGCAAAAGATGTATTTTATTCTTTCTACAAACGCCCAAGCTATTGTTTATTTTAAAATTTCCAAAATGCCAAAGGTAATTATTGTACAGTCTAGTTTTTATATAATCGATGTAAATAGGTTTTGTAAATACGTACTTATGTTATTAGAGCCAAGGATCTAACCATAGCCTTTTAATCTGTCGTTGATGGTTGTCTCGGTTCTGATTAGCTAGATACTTACCGCTGGGTGATATTTATGATAACATTTGTATGATGGGTATATTATGATAAATATGTGGATATTATAGACTAAACAAAGTGAGATTTTTTGCAGCTTTATAATGTCGCAAAAAGAGAAAGGCAGCGTGCGCCGCTCTTCAATCCTGAAGCCTCCCAAAACGCGTCAGCCTTTCATGGAACTAGCAGATCTCAAACCCTCGGAGGACGATGATGGGATCACCACGGAAACCATGCGAAGTCGCCGAGTATCCTTCTCGCACAAAAAAGGAGTGGCGTGAGTATTTAAAAACCAATATAGCAGTGTTGCAGTAAGAAATTTTATGAATTTTATGTTGAATTAAATCCATATTTATTTTATAGCCTCTTCACGTCTGACCACGGCAACACCATCTGGCACAATTTTTACGAAGAAAATAATAAGCCTGATCTTTCAGACTCAGGGGGAGCTGCACACTTCCAGCTGACCATGGATTCCACCAAGCCCCCCCAAATTGTGGATGAGAATGATCCAAGACTCAAAATCGGGGATGACTCATACAATGAAAGTTTCCAAACCAACCATGATATCACTTTTGCTGCCATGCCCGATGATGATGACGAGGAAGATCATTGCGTTGATATTCATGCCATGTTGACCGGATTTAGTAAACCTGTAGAAAGAGAGTTACCTAATATAGTATTCCACACCACTCAAAATACCTTCTCTGATCAGACCGAAGCGCTGATCAACTATAAAATAACTCAAGATTCTTCCAAGGATCCTCTTTGTTCTGAGAGTTCCATTAAGGATGAGCCTAGGTCTATCAGCCCTGGTATTAGCACTCACTTCACAAGCAATGTCTTTGGTGAACATTTAGATTATACAAACATTGTAGCTGCTGAAGATTCTATTCACCATAAAGATATCATCTTCAATGAAAGCCAAGAGGAAATGTCCATCACTCAGGGTATTCCCGCTCCTTTGCAAGAGATTAAAGGAGTCTTTATCAAAAATAATTGTTACAATACTACTTTCCCTAATGAGGAAGATTTTGACGATAAGGAAAACCTCAAGACGCATCTAATGTGCAATCAAAATATTGAAAACAACATTCAAGAAATACAAAAACCTCCGGTTAATAAACCCACATCAATTTTGGACCAATTTCAGAGAGAATTTTTGTTGAAGGATGAAGATATCTTGGAGGAAGATTTTCCCATCTCTGCTAAGAGAGCTCTCTCTGAAGAAAGCAGACTCGACGACTCCTATATTCTTCCAGATAAAATAACAAAAGATGAACAAACAGTAGACGACAGGGTTTACTTTACTGATAAAAGACACACTATCATTTTCGATCAACACTCTTCGAATTGTGACATGGAGATGACTTGTGTAAATGATAATATCAAAGACTGTAAAAGTGGCATGTTTGATCTTAATCAAAGTTCCTACCCAGCAATTACTGGTACGGATAAGGCAAATAAAAATTCAAGGAAAACAATTCACTTCAACCCAAATGATTCTGACTGTGACATGTCTATGACAAATGTATTTCCAAGACATGTAGACAGTACTAACGATGACTATATTGACGCTAGGCAAAGTATTGTTGATCAAAAAACTTCTGAATTCAACATGTCCATGACTTGTATGAATTACAATACGAGTGTCGACCAGGAGAGCATTTGTCAAAACGATATGTCGATGACCAAGGTAATGATTTCAAATATCATTCATGAAAACAATGTCGACATTGAAAATGATCAGGCTTATATACATAGGAAAGGAGCTGCAGCCAATTTAGAAAATCTTGAAGATCACGAGGAACAGTTACACAATATGATACGCTCTGCCTTAGATGAGCAGGTTGTAAAGCCCATTATTCACAAAATGTCTGAAAATAATATAATATTACCAACAGAAGAAAATAAACCATTTGTGCCAACTATTTCAGGTACACATGAATTTCACAAACACTCCAAAGTTGAAATCTCACATACAAATGAAAATGAAAAAATGGCCGGCATAAATATTTATAACCTAATAGATGTAGATGAAATCAAGCTTGAAAGTATTGTGCTAAAGATGAGCGATGTTCCAAAGAAAGGTGATAGACAAAGATCATCAGGTCACCCCATATTGGAACACTTGTCTGGAGTTGACATGGAGTTATCCAATTCTGGCGTTGTTGCACTTGCACAGGGTTCGAATAGTGATAACAACAAGCGAAAGACAATTGTGTTTGATCAGAAGATGCCAGAATGTGAAATGTCGATAACCAGTGTTATTCCAAGCATTGATGATTCTAAGACAAAAATTATTGGGTTTGATCAAAAGATGCCAGAATGCGACATGTCCATGACCAGTGTCATTTCAAACCTTGATGAGAACAAAAGAAAGACTATTATCTTTAATCAGAAAGTGCAGGACTGCAACATGTCAATGATGAGTGTCGTTTCAAACATAGACGAAAATAAAAGAAAAACTATTGTGTTTGATCAAAAGATGCCAGAATGCAACATGTCAATGACCAGTATTATTTCAACCCAAGATGAAAACAAGAGAAAAACTATTGTTTTTGATCAGAAGATGCCAGAATGCAACATGTCAATGACCAGTGTTATTTCAACCCATGATGAAAATAAGAGAAAAACTATTGTGTTTGATCAGAATATACCAGAATGCGAAATGTCGATGACCAGTGTTATTCCAAGCATGAATGTAAACAAGAGAAAATCTATTTTGTTTGATCAAAAGATGCCAGAATGCAACATGTCGATGACCAGTGTCATTTCAAATGTTGATGAAAATAGGAGGAAGACTATTATCTTTGATCAAAAATTGCTAGACTGCAACATGTCGATGACGAGTGTCATTTCAAACTTAGACGAAAATAAGAGAAAAACCATTGTGTTTGATCCAAAGATGCCAGAATGTGAAATGTCGATGACCAGTATTATTCCAAGCATTAATGAAAACAAGAGAAAAACTATTTTGTTTGATCAAAAGATGCCAGAATGCAACATGTCGATGACCAGTGTCATTTCAAATGTTGATGAAAACAAGAGGAAGACTATTATCTTTGATCAAAAATTGCCAGACTGCAACATGTCGATGACGAGTGTTATTTCAAACTTAGACGAAAATAAGAGAAAAACTATTGTGTTCGATCAGAAAATGCCGGAATGTGAAATGTCGATGAACAGTGTTATTCCAAGCATGAATGAAAACCAGAAAAAAACTATTTTGTTTGATCAAAAGATGCCAGAATGCAACATGTCAATGACAAGTGTGATTCCAAATGTTGATGAAAACAAGAGGAAGACTATTATCTTTGATCAGAAAATGCCAGACTGCAACATGTCAATGACGAGTGTCATTTCAAACTTTGATGAAAATAAGAGAAAAACTATTGTGTTTGATCAGAAGATGCCAGAATGTGAAATGTCGATGACCAGTGTTATTCCAAGCATTAATGAAAACAAGGGGAAGACTATTGTGTTTGATCAGAAGATGTCAGAATGCAACATGTCAATCACAAGTTTAATTGCAAGTCTTGATGAAAATAATATAAAATCACAGAAAATAGAAAAGAGAAAAACAATCCTTTTTGAAAAAGAAAACCTGGATTGTGACATGTCGATAACTCCTGTTATTCCACCGACTAATGATAGAAAAACGATGATTTTTGACAAAGAAAATCCGGATTGCAATATGTCCATGACCAGTATCATTCCACAAAATAATGAAACACGAAAAACAATAGTAGTTGAAAACAAGAGGAACACAGTTGTGTTTGACCAGAAAACACAAGAAAGCAACATGTCAATGACCGCTGTTATTCCAAGCATTGTTGAAAACAAGAGAAAATCTATTGTTTTTGATCAGAAAATGCCAGACTGCAACATGCCGATGAAAAGTGTTATCCAAAATAAAGACTTTAACGAAACAAAAGACTGTCTTAGATCTTATTTTGAAAATAGCAAAAGTGCTGACATAAAATCTGATGATCACGGTGCATCAATGTCTAGTCTAATGCCGAGAAACAATTATTGGGATAGCAAAAGCAATGTGACATGTACTAGCTTTGCTGCATACAGTCCAGACACCAATAATCATACTAGGTCCATCATGTCAAACATCAATTATGGGACTTATCGTAATGTAGCTAGTACCGGAAATGATTCTTTGATGAGCGTACCAGATGAAATATCGCTCTGTGACATGAGTTTGCCATTAATAGATGAAACTATTGAAAACTCCAGGAATTCTCGGTATAAAATCACCCACAATAATACAGATTGTCATATGTCTGTTGATGAAGCTGATGTCAGTTTACCTTACGCTAAAATGACTTTACTATGTGAAGAGAAGACTTGCATGGAATTGACTTTACCTCGTCTGGAAATAACTTTACCTTTCCAGGAAGTGACTTTACCTCCTATTGAAGTCACTTTACCTCGTAATAGAATTACTTTTCCCGTTGCGGAAATGACTCTACCTCACGTTGAAGTCGCTTTACATTGTAATGAGATGAATCCTTTGCCTTGTATGGAAACGACTTTACCTCGTCTGGAAATGACTTTACCTCGTCTGGAAATGACTTTACCTCCCCAGGAAGGGACTTCATCTCCTATTGAAGTCACTTTACCTCGTAATGAAATTACTTTACCCGCTGCGGAAATGACTTTACCTCACGTTGAAGTCGCTTTACATTGTAATGAGATGAATCCTTTGCCTTGTATGGAAACAACTTTAACTCGTATGGAAATGACTTTACCTCCCCAGGAAGTGACTTCCTCTCCTATTGAAGTCACTTTACCTCGTAATGAAATTACTTTTCCCGCTGCGGAAATGACTTTACCTCACGTTGAAGTCGCTTTACATTGTAATGAGATGAATCCTTTGCCTTGTATGGAAACGACTTTACCTCGTCTGGAAATGACTTTACCTCCCCAGGAAGTGACTTTACCTCCTATTGAAGTCACCTTACCTCGTAATGAAATTAATTTTCCCGCTGCGGAAATGACTTTACCTCACATTGAAGTCGCTTTACATTGTAATGAGATGAATCCTTTGCCTTGTATGGAAACGACTTTACCTAGTCTGGAAATGACTTTACCTCCCCAGGAAATGGCTTTACCCCCTTTTGAAGTCGCTTTACGTTGTAATGAGATGACCTTGCGTTGTATGGAAACAACTTTACCTCCTGTTGAAGTCACTTTACATCCCAATGAGATGACTTTGCCATGCATGCAGATGGCTTTACCTCATATGGAAGTCAATTTACCTCATAACGAGGTGACTTTGCCTTGTACGGAAACGACTTTACCTTGTCTGGATTTACCTTCTGTTGAAGTCACTTTACCACTTAATGAGGTAACTTTGCCATGCACGGAAAACAAGCAAAAAACTATTGTGTTTGATCAGAAGATGCCAGAATGCAACATGTCAATGACCAGTATTATTTCAACCCATGATGAAAACAAGAGAAAAACTATTGTGTTTGATCAGAAGATGCCAGAATGCAACATGTCAATGACCAGTATTATTTCAACCAATGATGAAAACAAGAGAAAAACTATTGTGTTTGATCAGAAGATGCCAGAATGCAACATGTCAATGACCAGTATTATTTCAACCCAAGATGAAAACAAGAGAAAAACTATTGTGTTTGATCAGAAGATGCCAGAATGCAACATGTCAATGACCAGTATTATTTCAACCCAAGATGAAAACAAGAGAAAAACTATTGTGTTTGATCAGAAGATGCCAGAATGCAACATGTCAATGACCAGTGTTATTTCAACCCATGATGAAAACAAGAGAAAAACTATTGTGTTTGATCCGAAAATGACTTTACCTTGTGAGGAAAATGGTGTACCTCCCGTTGAAATTGCTTTACCTCTTAAGGAGATAACTTTACCTTGCACGGATGTGACTTTATCTCCCGTTGAATTCACTTTACCACGTAATGAGATGACTTTACCTTGTATGGAATTAACTATACCTGGTCTGGAAAATACTTTACCTAGCCTGGAAAAGATTTTACCTCATGTTGAAGTCCCTTCAACTCTTGTGGATTTGACTGTACCTGGTCTTGAAATTGCTTTACCTCGTATTGAAATCACTTCACCTTGTCATGAAATGTCTTTTCTTCGTGTTGAAATGGGCTTACCCCATGTTGAAGTCACTTTACCTCACACGGAAATGATTTTACCTCTTGTTCAAGCTAGAATCGTGACGACCACAAATAATCTTTCTGATAATGTTTCAATGGAGGTACACAAAACATTTTCTACCAGAGGTTCAACCATGGAAGTCGAATATTCTCACAGTGGCACAAATGTTCCTGCAATCATGAAAGATAAATCTTATTGCGCTAGCAAAAATCAATCTAAAACATATCAAAACTGCAGCAATCTATCTAATGATTTGGTGAATTATTCATCTTGTGAAGTGGCAACACTCAATGAATTAATCACCAATCCAAATTTGAAATTAACAATTGAAAAGTCTGACAGTTCTGAAACACTTATTGCCAGTCTGGAAATGAAAAATATTGGGATTGTGGAAAATCCTTTTGAAACATCCAGTAAGAGAAAATCTGATCACGACTACAATGATGACAATTTCTGTGTTCCTAAAAAGCAAAAAGTTTTGCCTCCAGTTTGTTCTTGGTTAAAAGATGTTACTTTGGATGAAAACTCTGAAAAAATAAACGCATCCAAAGTGGGTGTTAATATCTCTCAGTACGAACATGATACGATTGACACAATGACCTACACTGTCACAACACCTCATTTCATCAACGAGAACTCGGGAGGGATTGACGCAGTAGAAAGAGAAACTAAAATAGGAACTTCAGAAAATATTGATGAAGAACATAATCATTCCGATCACCTCATAGCCAATATATCAGACATATCCTTAGTCAGTAGTTCTTTCGACAGGAGTGATCCAAAACACCGTCATGAGGAAGCTCACGCAGCCGAAGAACCTAAACCCAAGAATGAAGGTGAAATCAACATCCGCAGGATTATTGATAGCGTTGACGAGATCATCAGCAGACAATGTGGTACTCTTAGTCCTCAGAGAGAGAGGAAGAGCTTCTTTGAGACGCCGGTGAAGCAAAACATGCCTGAAGATAGCTTGTGCGAGAGCATAAACACAACGGTAGATTCCGTGGAAACTCCCCAGAAGTCACCTGAGAAGCTGTTAATAGTTCATCCCAAGTTTATCCCAATTCCAACCAAACAGATTGTGGAAGAATTGATCAGAGATCTCAATCTCAATGCGTAAGTGATTACTTGTTTCCCAAATGGCCGCAAAACCATGTCAATTTCGCTTAATCACTAATAAATCTATGAAATAATGTTACTTTGTTTGAACCATTATATTTTTTATATATGCTGACCGGTTTCGGAACAACTGTTCCTTCCTCAGGGCTACTAACTTGACATTACAAAACAATGGATGAACATTAATAAATTACTAAGTGTTGAAGTGGGGGTGGAGGTGTGACTAGAATGAGATAGAACATTGTTTAATTTATTTAGTTTTATAAAGTTATAGCTACATTCTAAAGTAAAGTAATAAATCTATTTGTTTTTTGGTTGCAGTAATGTATGCACTTTGGATCTGGAGTACACTGAGGGAAATGAATGCGTATTCTTATTGATGAGGAATGCAATCAAAATGACCGTTTTGTTGGAAGCACCCGTGTCAGGAGTCAGTAGCGTGACGCGACCTGTCCACAATATTGTATTGGAGGCCATGAATGGTAAGTGTTGCAGTTTTTCACTTCATCTATTTATCAGAACCATCCTTTCAAAATAAATCAAAAAGGAAAATGTCTTTATGTGTGTAGTTTTATGGAGGACATTGTGCCACAAAGCACGATAAAATAAAATGAAAATTATTTTTAAAATTCGTTTCTTCCAGCAAAATTCCTTGGCTCCAATCAGAAGTTCCACTGTCTAGCGGCCGCTATTGCCCTGCAGCAGCTGGATGTGGCTGGCCTGAGGGACATCTGCAAGGTGGCTGGAGACCTCGGAAAACTGCTGGTGCATTGCAGCAAGGTGGCCGCGGAGGCCTGGAGCTGGTCTCAACACTGCTACCTGCTGCATGTCAAGTACAACCTGCAGTTTGAGAATGACAGGTTTGTAAATGTGTTGATAATAGATAATAGAAGCGAAGTGAGATTGTATTTATTTATTTATTACACGCCCTGGTGGGCTTTTCTTTAAAAAAAAATACAAGCATTTTGTATCAGAGTAAACACTTAAAAATTAATACAATAAAGAAGAATGTAAACATAATGGCAAAAATGAATCCTCACGCATATAATTGAATTTAAAAGATTCAACAAAACAAAATAGTAGAAGCGGAGAAGTTAAGGTCTATTTGTGTCTAGAAGAATAAAAGTGATAGAATATACAACATTTATACTGATTAGTTTTCAAATGAAATATATCACCCAGATCAGAATATTTGTTTCCAAGATTGTGAAGTCTCGGAATCGGAGAATTTTGGTAAGCTAGTGTCCTGGTGTTATTGAAGTAAAAAGGTAAGAAATGTCGGCATGATTTTTTGGGAACATGGATATTGATACATTGAAGTAATTCGGGACAGTCAATTTTAAAATGTAGTATTCTTTGTAACAGTATTAAATCTGTGCTTATTCTTCTTTCTGAAAGTTTCAATAGAGATATGGCATAGAACTGCCTGTATGGCCCACTGTCAAAGCGGCAGAGCCAATGAGGCAAGGAGGAGATCCGTCTTCTCCGAGTAATTACAGACCGATCTCTCTATTAAGCATTCTATCCAAAATTCTGGAAAAGCTTGTCAAAGTAAGATTAATGAATTTCTTCAATAAGCACAAACTAATCTCACCACAACAATTTGGGTTCCAACAGAAAAAAATCTAGTGAAAATGCGATAACAGATATGACAGAATACTATTAGAATTTAGATGCACGTATGAAATGCGTGGGAATCTTTCTAGATTTACAGTGACTACCTCTCGGAAAGAACTCAATTGGTAAAGAATGATAATAAATTAAGTAACTCGGAATTTTTTTATTCAGAATATCCCAGGGCAGTACCCTTGGACTAATACTTTTATTCAGAATATCCCAGGGCAGTACCCTTGGACCAATACTTTTATTCAGAATATCCCAGGGCAGTACCCTTGGACCAATACTTTTATTCAGAATATCCCAGGGCAGTACCCTTGGACCAATACTTTTTTATAAACGAACTCTGCAAAATAGGCCTAAAAAATGGGAAAATTATATCATTTGCCAATGATACAGTTTTATTTTTGAAAGGAGAGACATGGGAGGAGATAAAATCAAAATCTGAAACAGGTCTAGTAAAAGTATCAAAATGGCTAGAATGCAACCTTTTCATTTTGATATTAAATGGCAAAAAAACAAATTCAATGTTTTTTTCTTGGAACAAAAGAGGCACTTTTTTTAAATTTTTTTTATTTTTTATAGTGAATACCTCACAAGAGTCCCAACTGCTCCCGTCTGGAGCCAGTGAGACTATGGCATCCCCAATTGGGGGATGTTGTGAGGCTGAAGGTAAGTGGGGAAGGGAAAGAGGAAGGTGGGGAAGTACCTGCCTATTCAGATCTAGTCACTAAACACGGCTAAAGCCATTTGGAGCAACGTTTCAATTCTGAATGGTTGTCTTACACCAGGGCGATACTGGTAGTATCTTCCACTCTGGAACGTGCCGCAAATATACTATATATTATTTTAATTAATTAATTGTGAAATAACACAAATTAATCAAATAAAATTTATTTGCGCACGCCGGGTTCGAACCCGCGACCTTCGGAATGGCAGTCCAATGCGTTACCACTGGACTATGCCGGCCGTCAAAAACATAAAAATATAAAAGACCATTTAAATGACACGTGTATCCCAGGTACACAAATCCCTCACTCATGCGCATGCCAAGACCTTGAAAAGTTGGAATTAGTCAAATATGTATCTGGGAATTTTAATAGATGACTCTTTAACCTGGAGAGCGCACATTGAAAATACGGCCAAACGAATATGCAAACTAATTTTCTTCTTGAAAGATATACGCAACATTGTTGATAAGAAAACCATTAAAATTGTGTACTATGCTTTGTGCCATTCAATTATCAGGTATGGCATACTAAGCTGGGGCGGTGCAGCCAAAACTATACTAGATCCGTTGTTAGCCAAGGCACAAAAAGCTGAAGTAGCTGAGTGATGGGTAAAAAACCTTATATGTATCCATCGACACCCTTATTTAAGGAAACAAAATTATTAGATGTAAGACAGATGCACTCATAATGTACTATACAAACAAATCCAAGCTTCTTTTTATAGTCTTGTAGATCAGAGTTACACGACAAGACTATATAATAATCAGAACAACGGATGATAGTACCAAAAATGAATACATTGTTTGGACAACGTTTCCTAACGTGTATAATGGGTTCAATCATCAATAGCAGTAAGGTTAAAACAGACCCTCTTAGAAAGCAAGTTACCATATGGCTGATAGAAAGTGACAGAACGAAATTGGAAAGCTTCCTGAATGAAATCATTGTCCGACTGAAGAAAGACCCTTAAATGAAATCATTCCGACTTTATCACTATTATCGTATACATATATAATTTTTTTTTGTATTACCATTTGTATTACGCTATATGCACAACATTGTATTATTGTTTTTATATTTTCTTATTTATGTTACCTCCATAATATTTGCCTACTTTGGGGTATTAATAATAAATAAATAAATTAAAGTAAATTTTTGTGTTTCAGGTGGACGTTTGAAATATGCAACGGTTTGCTTCTTTCCATCTGGGAGTTTGAGATTCGTATCCCGTTGTCTTCCCTTCCGCACGCCAAACCAGAAGACGTTAAGATCACAACGGTCACCGGTGATTCCACCATCAAAGACAGTGACTTCAGGTCTGCCATTGGTGAAGTTACCCCGAGTTGGCAATACATTCCAAACCTCATTACGGAGATGAATAAATTAATTGTACGACACAGTAAGAGTTTGCCGAGTTGAAAGGGAATAATGCTGCCAAGATTTAGTTCACAAATTATTATTTTTAAAAGTAATCTGCGCGTAGATGACGTGTAAAAATAAGTTTAACGAAATCAGTAGGTACACTTGACCCCTTTTGTCCTTGTGTATGTACAATAATAATGTGTCCTTTGCATCAAAATAACATATTTAATATTTTTTAGTAAAATAACCTGTGCAAAATCATGATTGGTTTGAATTCTCGACAAATCAGTTCTGATTTTTAAAATGCCAATTAAAATATTATATTATAGATAGATACTTTTCGCTTGTCTGAATTCTCCAAAAAAACACTTCCAATTTTGAAAATGATGATACTTAAATTCAAAACAAAGGTTCTAAAGTTCATAAATTCTATGTAATTAAAAAGCTAGTTTGCATACTTATATCTAATTCTACCTTCATTCCCATCCACTTTAATTCTTTATAATGTATGGTATTCTTCATGTTGATGCATCATGAGTTAAAATTAATACACATTGTAATGTACATATATATAATTTTTTAGAAAATGTGTAATTATGTGCCTTGTATTTGCCACCACTGTTACTTAATATTAAAATATTGTATATTTAAAAAAGTCTTTATAGAATAATCAGTATCCCTAATATGTATCCCTTTCCCAAAAAAAAAATCCACTTCTGAAAACTGAACGAAATATGGAAGAAATAAAATCAAATATTTAATATATCCATTTATTAAAACGCAATACACGTTAATAACAAATATCACAAAATAAAAATATTTATAAAATCTATTTGTTTTGTAAAAAATCACAATAACGTTTTTGGCATAATGTATTATACCTTTAACAATAGTAAGGTAAATAATTATTGTAAGAAAGACAATGGAAGCAGCAAAAACATTTCCTTAAAGAAACCATAAACTAACAAAATCTTTATTAGATAATACACTGAACGAGACTCCAACTCCTATTTGAACAAAATTATCCCACCAATCATGGGAAAGGAATTAACCAATCGCAAACATCCCTTTCCCATGGTTCTTGGTTTGGCTCGCAGGTGTATACGCACCATTATGCACACATTTTAATGACGTAATATTCATACTATTTCCATGGGATCTGCCTATATTGCAAAAGACAAAACTGTGTATGTCAATGAAAAAGGCCTTTTTTCATTATTTAGCTTTGGTTTTTCAAAAGCTGTACATATTATACAGGTGATAAACAGCTCTCGAAAGACTCTTTCACACAGTGCGGTACTCCTTACAATATATCGTGGACATACTCGTAAAAAATTGTTAAGTAGGAAATTTGACATTTTGACATAAACTGGCGGAACACATTAAGTTGTCAAGTCAAAAATGAATATATTTGTGCTGGAACAAAATATTGTGCACCTCTATCCGCCCTTGTCATTTCTAGCTTGGCTTTCAACTTAATTTTATTAGCTGCAGGCATTACGCATACTTCTGAAAATGTTGCATAACATTTATTGTATGTTTTTTCCTTTTGTTTAACAGTTTGAGTGGAATTTTATTTTTTATAGCAGACGTAATGTAAATGTGAGGTGCATTGAAAAGAAGCAAATGAAGCAGTCAATTTGAAACAAGTATCTGACAGACAAAAAGAACAACTTAGTGGTTTTTGCTGGAACAAAAACGCATAGCAAAATACACATCGTCGCTGGGCCCGTAATAACTCCAATGTGAAAAAATTTATATTTTACAGGAGAATGAAATAGTGTATTTTTAGGCAGGAAATGACGAGAGACTTCAATTTCTCTTTATATATTGTGCATACTAACACATTTCGGCTGGGTATTTTTTGCTCTGGCGCTATGCTGAGTCCGGGCGAAAATAAAAGTCCTGTGTGAATTTCTTTCATTTGTTTTAAATCGCTATATCTTCGAAAATAATTAAAATATTTAAATAAAAATTTCTACATAGTAACTCAGCATACCCAAGCTATAAAAGTACTATGTAAACGAAAATGGAATATTATTTGAAATGCAACTCAATTAACCTTGTAATATGTTAATTACGGTTCGCCTATCGGTATTTTCCCATACCTGCTTTCTTTAAATATCTCTCGCTCGCTTGCACATAGGAGTTAAGTGCGTGCGGAACGGAGAAAGAGATTCGAACCGGGTTTCACGGTCATAAAAACCCTCATTCCAGGAATTGAATTATTTCACTAACAAATAATATACTATACTTTTGTTGAAATACCGATGTAAAGGAAAGGCACGAAAATAAATTTTAAAAAGACTTGCATTACGATTCGATAATTATGTACATATAGTTGAGACCTTTACAAAGAGATTGGTATGTAATATTCATGTAAAAACATTGAATAATTCCGTCTTTTCTGCCATTGAAATGAGGCCGGCGCAAAAGGTAAAAATACCCTTCCCGTCCTTAAGCAACAATCGACTGAACGGGTAGAAATACCTTTCCCGTCCGAAGTTTGTTAATAAATATTATTTGGAGGTTCACCTTCTTTTTTCTGATTCAAAATTACTTTTTGCGGCAGACTTTTACTCTCCTCTAAAATATAAAGTTTTTCAGATTGGAGTAATAAATTTAAATATAAATTTTGAATAAAATATAAATTTTTTCACATTAGGGCCATATACTGGCCCTGCGACGACATATATATTATATGCTACCATTTTGGAAAAAAAATTAGTAACTGACTACATATTTGTAGACACAAGTGAAAAGATATTCTTAAATGAACACACATCATTAAATTATATTTTTATATCAACAGAAACTGCAATTGAATTGATAAAGTTTTAAGTAGGTACAAAACTTATATTTAGATTTCAGAGTTAACGTTTTTTTGCCATTAAACCCACGACACGCAGAGAACCGTATTTGACTTTCTTTTGTGTTTGGAAATTGGCATTGTAGTGTGGAAAACTACATAAATTGTTAGTTTATTTTTCTAGAAATACTCATTCTTTGTTTATCTCAACTGTTTTGACATGTTTCAGGATGGCGACACATTACGCTATATGCATCAAAGCGTTTTTTATAACACCATATCGCTCGCCAATACAAACTTGTCACACCTGACTATGATGTACGGGCTTGTGCGATGACGAAATGTCAGTGGTCAAGGTAACGATCCCGTACAGAGAAATGATATTCCGCGGCAGCTCTCCAATTGATCTAGCCCCCGCCTCCTGCCATAGGGAGAAGAAGATTATAGCGTGGTTTGACACCTCAACATATAATCTGTAGAGGCCATGCCGAAATAAGTGATGCGTATAGCGTAATGTACCCTTATTCATCAGTCAGACAAATGCGGTATTTTACGATTAAAATTTTACAATTCTAACTTATTTGCAATTGCTGATTGCATTGTATTCAAAATTAATATCATAAATTTGGAACAATGGAAAATGGTTGTAAATCCTGATTCTAATTCAATTGCATTTTATGTATCGAGTTAGTATTAATGTGAAAAAAATCGCACTATAAATTGATGTAGCAATTAAAAACTACATTCATAATATAAATGTGGAATTGTTCGAAATATTCTAAAAATTTATTAATAATAATAATTGAAATTAATAAAATACTTAGTTTTTACCACTTTTATTGTTTATAAATCCCAACATGTTGCGATTTGAGCAACGCTCACTTCTTCAGGGTTTTAATAATACTATTTTAATAGTATTATTAAAACCCTGAAGAAGTGAGCGTTGCTCATGAATCATGTTGGTATTTATAAACAATAAAAGTGGTAAAAACGAAGTATTTTATTAATTTCAATTAAAATGGTGCCACAAAATAAGTTTGCTGTGTTAGAAGAAGTAATAATAATAATAACAGAAAATAAATAAATAATCACAGTGGGTAAATAAAAACATAATCACAGTAAGTAAATAATCACAGTGGGTAAAAAAAAACATAATCACAGGTAAATATCATTTAAAAAAAAAAAAAACCGTTGTCGCTATTAAAAAAAAACAGGCTCACCAAAAATAGATTAAATAAAATAAATAGTTGGTAATACTAGTGATTGATTTTTAAATATTTACATATTTTGTGTTTGGTTTAGTTCTAAGTTTCTTAGCTTTTGTCCTGAAGACGGAACGGGTTGACACCGACAGTACAAATGTAGTGTTTTTAAGTATTCACTTAATTTATTTAAATAAACAAACAATCTTATAAGTCGCATAAACATATAAATAATATATTTCATATTGCTGAGCGTTCTACACACAGACAAATTAACGAACTCTACATAAAGTGCCCTGTCTTAAAATCCATAGATAATAGAAACAATGAAGATGGGCAATGAACTATTAGTATGAAACCGCGCACACAAGTGACTCCAGCATCATTCACCAGTACTACAGAATGTGAACACCATGGGGGTATTATAACTCCGATCGAAAATTGGAACCGAAAAAAAGGCACGATAATCCAATGAAAAACTCTGAATTTTGATAGCTTAGTACTGGCTTGAACTTTACTGGAGTGGATATCTGGTGGTTTCGTTTGACATCTTGAACTTGAAGAACGCCGTTGTGTTATAGAGATTTGGCAAATTTATATATATTTTTTATCCAATATTAGCAAGATGTCCGTTAGTTTGAGGCTCTTATTTCTTAATCGCAAGCAAAAGGACGAGTGGCTCGTTAAGAAATTGTGCGTTGCCTATGCGTAATCTTCCTGACATCTTGAACACAAAATAGGAATCGTTATTGTAACCAAAAACAACAGGTGCGAATTTCTTTCCGTTTGTTTCTAATTTGTAATAGATTAACTTAACTTGACTGCAGAATTGAATCTATATTCTTTTTCAGACAGTATCCCCGTGTTTCCGCCGGGATGGGATTATGCGTACTGTGATCCTGTATTGAATTGTGATTATATCGGTTATATCATGTGAGCATCAACCAATGTATAATGCATACAAGGTATAATTCCATCGTTCTACCTTATTCATTAATAATTTTACCTGTTATCTATTATTAATTGTCTTGCTAATATAAAAAAAAAAAAAATTAACATGTAATTGATTTTTTCGTTTTTCTGTTGTAAACGGAAAAATGCCAAAATTCGATAATGTCGTAGGAAAGTACAATCCTATTTAAAAATCTTTAAAATTTCAAGTAATTTTTACTACGTTTCGATTGTTTATCCCAACAACAAACATATTTGAAAATGATCATTCAAATTTCAAGTAATTTTCACAACAGCTCGATTGTTTTCGATAACGATCATGATACCAAGTTAAAGCGCGGTCCTGAAAAAATGAGCTGTAAAGAACGATACTTATTTTCGCAGGACAGCACTGATGTCAGATGGAGCCTAGTTCTCGTGAGGAAACATTTAGAATTTTGACATTCCAAACATTTTTATTTTAAAAATATTTTAGTCTAATGAATGGGGTACGCTCCGAATGAGAATTATAATGTCTATGGTTGTGCCTTTTTTTGAGTTTGCTCTATCCTCGTCGATGGTGTGTATTGTAGACATTTCACACGCATACTAAATGTTGGCATATCTATGGTTAAATAGTGGACCAACTTGCTTGATACAAAAAGCCCAGAGTTATCAATCTAGTGAGTGAGTTTATTTATGGTGCGCACAGTGGTGTCCCGCATTTATTTCTAGCTGCACACCTCTGCACTGCTTTGATAATCTGTGCAGTTTGTTATTAGCTCAGCGATAATCAGCACGCTTCCATGCCACATCTCCCATTGTTTCTATTATCAATGTGCATCTCGAATGGACAGGAAAAATTAGAAGTTTTTGTTTTTGTTTTTGTCATAGATTAAAATTAAACATTATATCTTATTCCGATATAAAAAAAATACACAATAAGTACCAATAATATGTACATCATACAATTATGTATCATTATTGTAACTACATATTTATATTGTAGGTACACACATCTACATATTTTATATATTATTGTCTCTTTGAGACATGATTGTGTAAACATCAACAACAGACATTTCCTATTCCTTATTTGCTCACGAAGGCTAGTACAAAAAGTGCCAGAAAATTTTTCTATAACAGCTAAGCATGCAAAAGTGAGACTCATTATTTTGAGATCAGATTGATTGCTAATGAACAGTAATTACAGAGTTTAGAAAATGGAACATTACTTAAAACCATAGATAAATTAAATCATAAGACATGTGACAGTTGCATCACGGACAATAATATTATCTATACGGATGCTCTTTTTCCATGGTGCAATAATAGAGCGAGGGAGGGCCTCCTACGAGGCCGTGGGGCGGCTCTCTCTTCACAAGGCCCCCCGCCCCCAATCATTAGCTCCTGAGGGCTGCAATGGTTGGTACCGAGGCAATTACAGGAACAAACCTAAAAAAAAAATAAAAGTTGTACATTTTTCGTTTCTAAACGCCATACTGAAAATCCTTTTTTTATGTGAATACTGCGCAAGAGTACCAACTGCTCCCAACCATCTGGAGCCACTGAGATTATAGCATCCCCAATGTGGCATATTGTGAGGCTGATGGTGAGGAGGGGAAGAAGATGGTCACCAAACAAATCTAAAGCCATTTCCAGCAATATTTAAATTCTGAATGGTGGTCCTTCACCTTGGCGATAATTAGAGTATCTTCCACTCTGAAACCTGCTGCAAATTTACTGTATATTATTTTTAATTAATAAATTGTAAAATAACACAAATCAATCAGATGAAATTTACTTTCACACGCTGGGATTTGAACCCG
Source organism: Hesperophylax magnus (assembly GCA_026573805.1). Classification (NCBI taxonomy): domain Eukaryota; kingdom Metazoa; phylum Arthropoda; class Insecta; order Trichoptera; family Limnephilidae; genus Hesperophylax; species Hesperophylax magnus. The sequence goes on along the minus strand of JAIUSX010000007.1, from coordinate 5,032,265 downwards.
TGACCTCCGGATTGCTAGCCTTACCCCTCCACTACGAAGGCCGTCAACAAGTAATTAGTAAGGTTGAACAGGTAATCAATTTCACTGGCCCAACAGGCATCTAGGAGTCGAAAGGTCTTTTGTAAATTGGTGACACCAGTTTTCTTTGAAATCGGTCTCATAGATCACACTTCTAGAGATTTTCTGTTCAGTTGTTTTCTTATTTTCTTTTAGAGCATTCGTAAATTAAATATATGTATGTATATACGTTACACGTGACTCATTTCATACTGCGTTAGCTAATGCAAAAGATATAGACTCACCCCCTGATTAATAATTTGTTTTATATAGATCTGTACTGTATAGATAAGCGTAGGTATGTTGAGTCTGTTTTACAAGTATTTCAATTGGTATTACAATGTTCGGCAGAACTAGCAGAAACTTGAGAGGCAATAACCTAACCCGCTCACTGTTAATATGAATAAGCTAACAGCTTTCTTCTTTCCTTAGTTTCTCCCATTGACTGTAATTCACTTACGGAAGTTTGATCATCATCAGGCATGGCCCTCAGATTAGTGTGACCAGCTAACAGTTTCCCGTTGACAGCCATCACCTCCCCATCCAACGTCATGACATGGTGCGATGATGACTGAAGCTCATTGTCTTCTCTCTTTATGTCCTCAGCGTTCCTGTCAAGTAAAAAAGGTAGTGTTGAATTCCGCATCACGCATGCATTTAAAAAAATAAAACAAACATGATTTTAACTTAATTACCAATGGAAACAACTATTAACGTCGAGGGAGATGTAAACACGAGCAAAATAGGTTTTTGGGTAGTTAGTGTGAGTTATTTTAATAATGTATGCGTATTTCCTAACCTTCAAACATAACTTTGATTGAGAAAATGGAACTTTAATGCATCTCTTACCATCTCCCCGGCATAAATATTGTTTCTTTAGGTTTCAAATATTGAAAATAAAAGATTTATGTAGAGAATCTCTTTCTGAAGGTTTATATGTATAAATATAATTCATGCATATTATATTTATATAAAGTAGAGAAAAGTTGATGTTTTATAATCAAGTAGTAAAAAAAATATTTTTGGGCACGTACATTGCTAACGCTGGAAAAGCTAAAGCCTTATGAAAAACATCAAAATAATGTACTACAAAAGGCCTTCAGAAAGTCCACGGTGGTATGTGTCTATCTCCTAAGGATAACCCCGGGTACACATCAGCTGGTTTTTTAATAAAATGGAATAATTATTTTTCAAGAAGATGGCAACACCGATTTTAGAAAAAAAATTATTAGATTCAAATGTGAGGTTACGATTGACTTCAGAAAATGACAGTGTGATTGGTCAGGAAAAATGCATACCTCAATAATACAAAGAAAAACTTGTACATGTAATAATCTTAGTGTTAAAATGTAAGCAAGGTTAACCACTCAGAACATTAGAACGTCAAAAGACGTAAATATGATAATAGCGGTCAAGACATTAGAACGTCTTTTCACATAAACGCGCGAGATTTTACAAAAATCGATTTATTTCCATCACTAGTATACGGATTGCCATGATTTAAAAAACAGAGTATCGATAATGAATAACGCTACGCGTCTGTATTCAACAATATCTATGGAACGTAGAAATGCATTATCTAAGCCGATTGAATCTGTCATCTTGTTCGTTCATAATTTATTGCGTTTCTAAATAATTTATTAAAAATATTTTAGTTTGGACGGTTAATATTTTGAGGTGACTAATAGTTTTTAATTATATTTCTTCAATATATAAAGTGTTATTTCTTTATGATACTCAGAAAAAAGTACATTTTTCACGGGTTTGAAATAATGGTAATAGATTCTTACATATTTTTGACGTTTTCATAAAATATATATTTAGAAACGCAAATATTTACTTATAACAACACAATGCGATAGTGGATTTCATAATCTTTCCAAAACATTTTTTAGAATGAGGCTACGTTTCCCAAGACGTGAGTTATGATGCTTTTAGCAAAACTCGTAAATAACACAAAAATTATCACGTTTTGACAGTTCTCAAAGGAACATATAGTATATAAATGTCTTTGTCTGAGAGGTTAAGTGACATAATTGCATGGAATTTAAAAACAAAAATGTATTTTCAAAAGGTGTAGACCTTTTACATGTTTTAGATGTTAAATAAATAAAAAAAAAACTATGCAGAAGAACTTTGAGCAATTAAAAAAGGGTTTTTACTATTTTTTCATTTGTTTACTGAATATAATATCAAAAGTAGATCACTAGGTTGTTATAATTTTGCTGATGAAGTATTTTGTAAATGTTTCTGACTTGGTAATAACAATTACCGTTTCGTGGAAGTATCAAATAGAGATAATGCATTTGGCTTACATCGTCATGAACCTCAGGACAAGCAAATTAATGCTGGCAGCAACCACCGCCAGGCCGAACAGAATGAACACAAGACTCAGAGCCACATATCCTGGCTTGCTCGTGAGGGCTTGATCATTCTGTAACAAAAAATAATGTCAAACTTTAAAATGTGATAAATTTATAGGTCAACATAATATAATACTAAGGGTTATGTTGTTATGCTCGGCAGTTGATGCAATGTGATGAAAACTTAAAACAGGCCGAGAATCAAATAAATGTAAAAAATTTAAAATGACGCTGATCGTTGATTTGATAGTCAGTCAAGTGATTAACCTAATTAAATTTATCATTGCCACGTTAAGGGTTGATTATCAGTTGTTAACCAATACGTTATTTTATTCAAAATAACTATAATGTATTGGTCACCATGAAACATGCAGTTGCCTAGTATAGTGATTCAATGTTTCAATGCCTTGTAAATGTCAATTAAAAAACCATGCATTATATAATTATTAAAATAAGGTTACGCATAGCTGTTGGCAATGCAGGGATTGAGACCTTAAAAAAAACTATTGCAACCTCGAGATCGATGGCCAGAATAATTCCTACTGCCTGCTAAAAAAGCTATCAGAGCCATTGTATCTATCACAATAAAGTTCTAAGTGTTTTGTTAATCCCAGAGTTTTATTTGAGTTTGTGAGACAAGCCTGGAGTTATAACAGTTACTATGTATGTATAAATCATTCAATATTGAAGGAAATAATGTCAAAAGCCTTACCTGTAGGGCTACGTAGTCGCCAAAACCTATTGTCGTAAGTGTAACAAAACAGTAATAGAAACTGTCAAAGTAGCTCCATCCTTCGTAACGAGAAAACACAGCTGCACCTGTAACAAAAAAATAATTAACATCTTCCCTTAAGGCGATGCCATAAGTAGTAATGCAAAATCATGTGTTTTTGGTTTGAAAATTTGGTCGCCTAGAAATGTTTCAGATGCCATAATTAAATACTGCGAGTAGAATACATCTTGGCCTTTGAAATAATCGGGTATTTTTTAGATAAGTCTTTTTATAAGCCCAGAAAAAAATAATGTATAAGGCCTATGAAAACTGCTTTAAAGTTCAAAATCTCCTACTTACGAACCCATTTTCGGTTATGATTTTATTGTATAATAAATTAATTTTCGGTTATGATTTTATTGTATAATAAATTAATTTTCGGTTATGATTTTATTGTATAATAAATTTTTTTTTTCTAAATATGGCAAATTAAGTTATTTATAAAACGATCGAAAAAAAATTAAATATTTATGCCTGAACATCCATAAAATAAAATAAAAGGCAATTTTTGGCTATGTTTTTTTCTTGCATAAATCAAAACCGGCGGATGGTGTTAAGCGGGAATTTAAACCTTATCGCCATCTACGTAAGGGTTATTATTGATAGCGGCTCAATTTAAAATATTACACGACGTAGTGCATCGCCTTAATCAATACCGGTCATGGTGACAATTTAGGATGGGTACATTGGGTAGGTAGGACAATTGCAGGATTTGAGATTGAGATTTCCTATCTACCAAGTCTGCAAATGCATAAATACCAATCCCATACATATTGCGTGAACAGTAGGTACTTATATTAACCTTATTTAAAAAAAAATTAATCAATACCTGTAGTTATTATGACGGAGGAGAGAAGTCCCGTGGCGAACATGAGGTTCATCTCCGTGGCTTCTGTGGTGTGACATCTGAGATAACATTTTGCTCTTCGTATCACAACTGAAGCAAATTTATTCAATCTCTCACCAATGCTTTGGAACATCACTAAACCCAATGGAATTCCCACCTGAAAAGTTGTGAATAATAATTTCCTTGGATGGAACTGATGTAAGTGTTGAGAAAATAATCAAATTATAAAAAAGAATGAAGACACACGATGAAGTACTTGCTTATAATATATTTTACAAGTAAAAATAATATTAATTCTTTATTTGAAATTTTTTTTTCTGCTAAAAACAAGTGAATGATTTTTTGCTTTTTTTTCTTGCTGAAAAGCTCCAGTGACAGATATTATGATTATTATAATGGCAATGAATCGACATTAAATTGCAATGTTAAGAGGAATGGCCAGGGCGGTATAACTCCGATCGAAAAATGGAACCGTAGAAAAGACACAGTAATCATCAATCAAAAGCCATGGCTTGTGACGTCATATTGTTGCCTAACTATATCCACCAATGAAAAACTCTGAATGTCTTTGGAAAAAACTGTTGACGGCTGAGTGGTACATCTATGGTTGTTTAATACATAATTTGATCTCGAAGTACGGCGTTGTCGTGTAGTTTTGGCGGATTTTAATATATAGCATATCCAATATTAGCGAGATGTCCGTCAGTTTGTGGCTCTCATTTTTCAATCGGAAGTCAAAGGTCGAATGGTTTGTTATGAAATTACGCATTGCCAATGCTTAATCTTGACATCTCGAATACAAAATAGAACACGTGTTTGTAACCAAAAAACAGGTGAGAATCTCTCTTTGTTTTGTTCCTAATTCGCTAATTTGTAATAGCCTTAATTTAACTTCACCGCAGAAATGAATTTATTTGGTTTTTCAAACAGTGTCCGTGTTCCTGCCAGGAATGTGCATATTGTATTGAGGCCGTACTGGAACGTGATTATACCATGCTAGGTAGAATTCCATTTTTCTATCTTATTCATTAATGAATTAACCTGTATCTATCATTTATTGTTGTCCGGTCGGTGGCCGATTTGACATCGCGTTTGGGTCCCACCCAGGCGTAGTGTGTTCAATTCCTCGGCTGGCTAAGTCCTCCATCACGACACAAGCGACATTTTCAGCTTACTGTGGTGGTAGTAGAAGATTTTCAAATATTGTCAGATTATTCGCAACCCGGGAATGTTTCTTTCTTTTAAAAAATAAAAAAAATAAAAATTGTCTTGCTGAAATAAAAATGCTTAATATGTTACCGAGTTTTTCATTTTCCTGTCGTGAGGTAATATTTTGCTCCGAATGATAATTATATTGTCTATGGTCAGGAATTTTTTTTCGAGTTTCCTCTATCCTCATCGATGGTGTGTGACGTAGTATTGTCGCACGCATAAAATTTGTCTAAATATCGATATATCTATGCTTAAATAGAAATTTAAGTTTAGTATGAAAAAGGCTGCGCACTTATTCTCTTAACATTGTATCTCGTAAGGGAGATTTTTCACCATGATAGTAATATCATGGTGAAAAATATGATCTTAACGGTTTTAGAAAGCAAAAACACGAGCCTACATATTTAAATATAGAAGTTAACCACAGAATAATTAAAATGTACACCAATATAAACCAAAGGTTCCAACCACAATTTGAGATTAATTTATGAAACTTATGAATTTGTTATTAATCATTTTTGTATAAAACGATAAAAAAGTGAGGTGACAATAATGTTTATAATACATGTGACCTTTAAAAGATGTTTTTTTTTTCATTATCAGTTATTTTAGTTCAGATTTATAGGAAAAAACGTGAGGTGAGTAATTTTTTGCATTAAAATTAAATTATTTTTATCACAAAATTTTAATATTACAAATTTTTTTTTTTACTTCTGATAATAAAATTTGAAAGCGAATTTCATCACCTTTCAAAAAAGGTTTTCATTTTTTAGATACATACAAATGTTCCATTTATTTGGATTTTATTGCAACGCGGAAATGCACACAAATTCCCCCGCCATTTGACATCATCGTTAAGAAACAAAACAGACAATATGGCAGAGACCAGAAAGGTTAATAATAAATAAAGTAAATGTTATTCTAACCATTGCATATGCCATGCAGAAAGCTTTCCCTCCTATAGTGACCGGAGTGGAGTGTCCGTAGCCAATGACAGCTATTACGACTGTAGCAAAATAGAAAGCCCCGGCAAACTTCCACTGCGGCCCGGCCTTGTGCGGCTTATTCTCTATTATAACTATTTCAATCATGTGATAGTCTTCGGGGGTTATGTTGTACTTCCGGACCAATCCATTTTTTATATCTGCAATTTATAAAATACAATTATATTAGTTGTATTGAATAGAAGTTCGTCTGAACATATATTACTATCAACTAACTACTTTAGACCCAAAATAGGGTACACACACATGCGAGTATTTAAGAATTCAATCTTAACCCCTAGGAGCTGCAATTGCAGTGTCGACCTTATAAAGATGTTTTTTTTTGGAGATACACAAAAAACTATAAAATACACAAAAACCGTGCTAATGGCAATGGTATTGGCTTTATTGGATACATCATTTTATGCCATTACTGTTTAAATATAATTTCGAGGATATAGGCACCGCGGCAGGCACGAATAAAGCACAATGTGGAAGTCTAATTTTCGAGTAGCTGGGGCCGTATATTGGCAATAATGCGGTGAATGTTAGCTACCAAGTAACTACCCATCGTTTCTAGTTTATTGACGTAGAATAGCGACTCTATATCAGTAAAGAAAATAATCAACAAAAAAAATCCATGATTCACATGATCCTGGAGGCCAATTCACAGGTCCATAACACGAAATTCCCTTCAATAAATTGATTGCGGCGAGCTCTTCCATTATAATGCCATTCAATTGGGGAGTAAAAATTAGTAATGATGTAAACTTTTTCTTTTCAAAAGTTATAAAATTTCTGTCCTCAGCATGCTCTAATTAACATGATACATTTGAATTTAAGATCGAATTTCACTGTGGAAGACAATTTCATTCAAACCTGGGATGTGGCTTTATGGAGAATGAATGCATAGATAAAAGTTTTACCAGAAAGCATTTCAGATCTTCTCCGTTCTGTGTCGGATTCGAGCGCATCAAACACGGCAGCCCCAATCAGCAGGTAGGTGAAGGTACACACCACCAGTGACAGCGTCCGCACATTCTGTCTCTTCATCACGCGCCCAATGTCGAGTCCCAACCAACTCTCAATATGCATCCGTCGCGCCTTCAAACACCCGCACTCAAGATCCTTCACGCTGGAGGTTATAGATTATAGTCAACTGGAATGAGAAATCACATTTTCAACTGAGTGATCTGAATGCGTCAGGTTATTACCCAGGCACCACGGGTTCAAACCTCTGCTGGCTAACTCTTCCATCATTGCACAAGCAACATTTCCCGCGCATAATATTATAAAAGTAATAATAGGGCCTTTACTGGTGCCCTCACACAAATTCGAAACTATTGATTCAACAAAAATATTGAGTGATTATATTATAATATAAGTGTAGGTATACTCATATGTATTTAAATTAACTTTTAAAATGACTGCCTCAACACAGGCTAGCCGCTAGCCTAGTGAGGCAGGTTATGAGAAACCTCAACTCTATCTATTTATTAACATATCTATTCTTAGTAATAGTTGCAAATTTCTTAATTAATATATTATTATTACATTATAGTCGATTGCAATTTGTGAGTTTTGTGTACTTATTGATATATAAAAAATTCTCTTCATCTCCCCATACAAATTCTTCATGATTCAAAAATTTTCTCTTCATTTCTCCACATTTTCTTCCTATTTAGTATTTTTTGTTATTATTACTCTTACCTACATCATTAGTAAGGATTAAGGACAATAATCTTCATCCCAGAAGAAATTATGTAAACATTTTAAGTACATACGTAATAGGTACATTAACTATGTATAATTTAATATTTAGTAGCAAAATGAGATGTAAATTTCAAAATAAATAAATAATGATTAAAGTAATTTCATAGCCCATATGAAATGATAGCCCTGTGCGAAGGCATTATAAGAAGTAGGCTGGAGTTTGCTAGCGGTGTGTGGACTCCGCACCAAACTAAATACAAAAATATGATAGATCAAATCCAGAAAAAATTCCTCAGGTGCGGGTGCGTGGAACTTATCCGAGGTTCATGCACCAAATGAACCTACTTAAGGCAATGAATAGATTTAACTTAGAAACCATATGTTAATACAAATCTTGCAATACTTAAGACGGATTGTTTCGGAGAATTTGAACAATTCATCAAATTTCAGCGTTCATTTTCGGGTTCTGTGAAAGTCGTATTCAAGTTCTGTTATTATATAAGCTCATTGCTTGACAGAACTGAAATAAAAACAGAACTTGAAAAAATCTTTCACAGAACTTGAAAATTAACTTTGAAATTTGAAGAATTGTTCAAATTCTCCGAAACAACCCGTCCTTAGTTTTAACATAGTGCATATAAATCTATTGATAGCTCTTTCTTCTTGGAATGCTATGGTTTTTAGATACGTGCCTGAAAAATTTGGCCATAGTCGTCACCACAACTTGGTCAAGATACCACACGGCAGAACAGATGTTCGATTTTTAGGGTGCAAGGTTTACACCCGCGGTGCAAGCGGTTTCCCTACAAAACATCGGACCATCCCAAAAAAAAGATAATTTTAATAAAAACCATCATGATTAGGGTTGCCATCAGTCCTGTTATATCGGGACTATCACTGTTATCGAGCCCTCTGTCCCTCTAACCCGACAAAACTTAATCCCGATTTAAACCTGCCCAATGCAGCAACACTGTTTACTAATGAACATATTCCACTGTCGTGCTGACTACGAGCGAGTAGATACTCCTGCGCTGTAGAGGTAGCGGGGGGCGGGGTGAGGAATGACGAGCGACTGGTGCATGGCGATTCAAAGTTTATATGGCACGCTTGTTGTTTTTGTGTACTCCCCCTTTCTGACGAGACCCTAGCCACTTATGGCAACCATGATCATCATGTAAAATCCAACAACTTACGTTTCTCCAGGGAAGTGGTTACTGAGGATCGTTAGCACATAATGAGCATGTTAATAAAATTGTTTTTATATCAAAATGGAGCGGTTCAATAATAACTATTTACCATAATGCTGAATGTTTCTGTTTAAATACATAGCAATGCATGTTATGTATATTACTACAAATAATATTGTTAGTTATTTTTCCGATTACAGGTAAAACTGTCGAAATCCAAAAATACAGGTCAGCACTGTCACTTGTCTGGATATAAAACGCCCACTTAAAAAAAAAATTAAGTTCTTTTGAACGGTTTTAATAGATTTTGCTCGCTGTTTATTCATAAACTCAAGGATATAACTTTTTCAAAGCTTAATCGTGTGAATTATTTCGACAAATATGCACTTTCTCTCCAACAACAGGTCGATCTCGAGCGACAACAAAAATAATAATAAAGGTAATACAAACCATAACTCCCGCTTATTTCTGTTTAAACTGATTTCGAAGGAATACTTCGTATCATGACATTGTTCTTCTTTTTGGGTTTCAATCGTCTCAGTTGATGAAATCCTATACATATATCTATTAAATTAACTAATCTAATTTACAAAATAACATTTTTTTATCTTTTATCGCACACCTATGAAATAATATATTTTGACGTTTGTAAACGTCAAAAGATCCAGGCTTTGTGCTGCCACTGCTGGAAATATTGTTGAAATAATTGGCAGCTATCCGGTAAATCATTATTATATATTTTCAGATCAAAAAAATCGGTAAAAATTAAATGTTAAACACTTTGATCGATATTCAATTTAAAACATATTAATAATAATCGTTTTTACTTGGTTTTTACACCGGTTATATACTTTATTCGTTCTCTATAAGTAGGTTTGTTTATATTGTATCTTCCACCTCTTTCTTTCCTGTGTGAGTTTATGTTACTTGCCACACCGCCACATGTTTCAAAATTTTACGTCAGCCGTGCTAGCGAGCGTGCTGTCATATTTTTAGTTATTTATTATCAACAAGAAGTATGGAAATTCAATGCAGTCAAACAAACCCTCCTATAGGTAATGCAAATTACCTGTTAAATAATTGTTATCGATGTTGAAATTTAATTTTTTAATTGTATTTTGTGCAATAAGTGACACTTTCAAATAAGGTTATGTCTATTTTCATACCGGCTATTTTTACAAATAATTTCTACTTGTGAATAATTCCAGGAGGGGTATTGGCGATTGATCTAGTCAACAGCAAGAATTTTCCTGTTAGTTTGTCATGGGGAAGTGAGAACACAGTCAAGTTTAAGAGTGGCGAAGTGAAGTCTTTTGAGACTCAGAATGACCTGCTCAGGATATTGGCTCACGGAGTCAAGGGAGCTCAGCTTTATGGAGCTACATCGATGGATGGCATCACCGTGGACCATTGGCTATCATTCTCCTTGACCCTCCTGCATGATCTGCAGGAGAAGCTGCAGTATTTGGACGAGACGCTAAGTCCCCTGACATACCTGGTCTCCAACAAACTGACCATAGCCGATTTGGCAGTTTTCAGCATTTTGAACGGTTAGCATTCTCGTCTATCTATCTTATCTTTTTATTGTTTTGAAAAGTTTTCAATAATTATTCTTCATGAGATAAGTGTTTTATGTTTCTTCACTGATAAATGAAAATACTTAAATAAAAGTTTTATGTTCCAAACTGTATTTTTGCAGATTAAGTTTATCATAACATCATAAACATGGAAAAATAATCTCCCAAGTTTGAAATGAATTTGAATTTTGTGCAATATTTTTGAGCCTATCTCTGTCTCTTTTGTGTCTAAGAAAGGTTCCTGTAATTCGAAGCAAACTTTCATGAAATATCACTCTCTTTACATATTTGGATTTCTAATGGAAGTTTGAAATGTTAAATGTCATGTTAAAACATATAGATCAGAGGTTGTTCCCAACCTTTTTGGGTACTTTATCCAATTTTCAAGTATAATCGAGGAAAATGCTGTGAATTCTTATCATCGGGAAAGTCAGAATTCAAAGTAATTTTTTTGTCAAAATGTTTTGGAAATTTATAAAATGGAAACCTTTTAAATGCACCAAAAAAAAGGTGCAAGGTCAAAAGGTCTCCCTCAACCAATCTCTCCCGGTCCGGCCCGCCATGCGGTAAGAGGATAGAGGCATCTGCCACCAAGACCTAGAAAAACCTTACCCCATGAACTGGGAACCCCTGCTAAGTCACCAAACGTAGCGAAACACTTTGGGTGACCTACGGCATAAGAGTCGGTTATCCAATAAATGATTCTCGGAGCAGTGGTAGCCCTACCCGCCTCCCAAATTAAATAGCTAAGTTCTCCATCACGTTGCAAAGCAACATTTTACACTATTATGATGGTAGTAGGACGAATTTAAATATTGTTGGATCATTCTTAACCCTTCCAGCGTTTAAGGGTCATATATGACCGGGCGTCCATATTTTATAAAAGTATTTTTATCTTTTTTCTATCTAAGAAATACTGAAATTTTTTGACGTTAGAAAGAGAAATAATAATTCTTTCCAGTTTCTCTCAAATATTTATACTGGAATCCATTAATAAAATCCTAAAAATAGCCAAAATGAATATTTCATATTTCGCGTTGCTATCGTAACAATCGGTTTAACTTCAAAAATTATTTCTTATTTTTTATTATATGAACTAGATAAAAGTGAAGGTAGAGTTTTCTTACAAATTCCCTAAACAAAACGAACGTGTTTTTGAAATATCGAGTTCTCTCAATTTTTCCATGATTGGATTAAAAATTTAAGTAAAAATGTGGTTAGCGGTTTTTACAACATTTTTCATGTTTGATACTAAAATTTTGTTATTCAGAAATAGTAATTTTTATTTCATAAGCATACACCGGAATGATAATTTTATCTAGTTTCTAAAACAGTATTTTTTTTTATGGAAAATTAAAAAATAAGATGTATATACAGGGTGTATCGGCAAGTACCCGACAAACTTTAACCAGCTATTCCTTAGCACATTTGGATGTTATGGGCGCTTTGCTGTCCGGTAACATTTTTTTTCCATTAAAAACAAAAAATAAATAAAAAATCCTCACTCCGTCACTGTCATTTGCATGGTTTCTCGTGTTCAACAGCTGTTATTAGCAAGTGTGTCAAAAAGTGTCCTCGCTCTTTCGTACACACTAAATAATAATAGTTAAAAATGAGACGAATGGTGCCGTGCCATTTCGTTGTGATTGTAAAAGCGCGCCAACGTAGGTACGTACGTACATTATTCAACGAAACTCGAACAAAATATTGCCAGACGGGTTTTCAAACTTTGACAAAGGATAAAACATTGGTGATATGTGGTGAAAATATGAATAATAAATTTTTTATTAAAAAAAAATGTTACCAGACAGCAAAGTGCCCATAACATTTTTTACTCGAAATGTGCCAAGGAATAGCTGGTTAAAGTTTGTTGGGTACGTGCCGATACACCCTGTATACATATATTGTATAATTTTCAGGGTAATTATTATTATTTTTTTATTTATTTATTTTTTTTTTTTTATTGCACAACAGATAGATTATCCAATTACTGTACAATTCTCAATTTGACAATCTTAACACCTATGAAGATAATTATTATACAAAAAAAACTTTAGGCTATTTAAAGAAGAATTATATATATCTAGTGCTTCTGAGATTTCATTCAATAGCACCATTCCTCTTGTCATGCTATGTTGTGCTAGAATATCTGTTCTGCCGTATGGTATTTTGAATAAGTCGTGTCGACGACTACGGCTGAAGTTTTCGGGCACGTATAAACCATAGCATTCCAAGAGGAACGGGCTATCAATATAGTTATGGATTATGTTAAAACTAAGTATTGCAAGATTTGCATGACGTCTAGTTTCCAAACTAAATCTATTTGTTGCCTCAAGTAAGTCCACATGGTGCATGAACCTTGGATAAGTTCCACGCATCCGCATATAGACATACCTGAGGAATTTTTTCTGGATTTGTTCCAGCATATTAATATACTTAGTTTGGTGCGGAGTCCACACACCACTAGCATACTCCAGCTTACTTCGTATGACGCCATCAAACATGGCTATCATTGCATCTGGGTCGTGAAATTGTTGTACCTATGAAGGTTAGATAATATTATTTATGAAAGGTTCGCGCCTCTGCTATTTGTTTGATTAAATTCTGTCAGCAAAGACGATCTCTGTTTTGCGGCCTTTTGAAATTTGAATGTGTCAACAGTCCTTTTTGTCAGGTTATAAAAAGGTGGTCTTTGCTTAAAAACGCGCTCTTACTCAAAAACAATCCAAAGGTTTCACCTCTCCGAAATAACTACGGGAACTAGTACCTGTACCCAGAGTAGTTATTAAAAAGTGCTTAATCATACCTGTGATAGTGGATGTTTATTGTCAAATAAAAAGTGATTCACTTTACTCTCAAGAATCTGAGTTATTATTCTAAGGACCCTTATTTGACCCTAATTTATTTCTGTACATTGCTTATCAAATTATTATTGTGAACTAAAGTCTTAAAAGTTTCTACAAAGGTGTTCCAATTTTTCTGATCTCCGTGGAATTCTTGTAACTTTAGGTCAGGTAATTTTATTTCTACCCTCGATTGTTCTACGGATTCTAATGCACCTTTGGCCGTTGCCATTAATGAATAATATTGATTTTCAAATGATTCTCTCTGAGAAGCATTTTCGATTTCATTTACATCTGAGATTTCCTCAATTTCATCCTGAATAACTTCAAATTCATCAATTATAGATTTAATTCTGTCATATCTTAGTTTTATTTCGTGAGCTGAAAGAGTATTCAATGCATCATTGAATCTGGTTAATTTTCCCCTTAAAACTCCGCGTTTGTTCACTAATCCTTTCAATTTCTCCATCGTATTATGAATCGCGACAATAAATTTCCGATAATTAAATGATCACTACAATAATTCACTAAAACTGGTAAATTATTCACGTATTAATACTCCAATTTGAAAGAAATGATGACAAAATCCTTACAATGTTTACTATTTTCGATAAAATCTGCACATAAAACACGTAGCTAATATTGTTATTGTGAAATGTCATAAAAAATTAAGTTATGACTTGCAATTTTTATGATGTTGACAAACAGTAAATCGGAATATCTTGTAACAAATTATTTCTAATATTATTATTTGAATAAAATAATAAAGATATTTTGGGGATTCTAGATGTGATAGGAGTTGGATTTGGAAGGATTGGACTTATCTGTCTGATGCGATGGCGTGTTTCCAGGTTCTCAGGCTTCCAGCTACTTCCAGCTTGATCTCTCAAGGATCTCTTCAATATTTTTGGCCGCTTGGTTTTTGTTTAAATTTCTGTAATCTCGCTTGGATTACAATATCCGGCTCGAAGGACCATGTTATAAATTAGGGTCCTTAGAATAATAACTCAGATTCTTGAGAGTAAAGTGAATCACTTTTTATTTGACAATAAACATCCACTATCACAGGTATGATTAAGCACTTTTTAATAACTACTCTGGGTACAGGTACTAGTTCCCGTAGTTATTTCGGAGAGGTGAAACCTTTGATTGTTTTTGAGTAAGAGCGCGTTTTTAAGCAAAGACCACCTTTTTATAACCTGACAAAAAGGACTGTTGACACATTCAAATTTCAAAAGGCCGCAAAACAGAGATCGTCTTTGCTGACAGAATTTAATCAAACAAATAGCAGAGGCGCGAACCTTTCATAAATAATATTATCTAACCTTCATAGGTGTCACTAGTGGTACATAATTACCCTGAAAATTATACATGCACCCCCCCCCCCCCGAAAGAAACTTAATTCACCAATTAAGGTTCTTTCTAACAAAAGAAAAATTATATAACTACATAATATAGCCATTAATATTAACCAAAATAAAAAAATTTAAATTCCAAATCATTGAAAGAAAAAACAAAATACATATAAAATATAAAGGATTCAGTTTTTAACAACACAACACAAATCTTGATTGGCTTCATCTTCTAATTCCATCTGGATGGGTTCCTTGTTATGATTTCCATGAGGAATAACCTTGTGCACTACAACCACATAACCTTGTGTTGCTAACCACATAACCTTGTGCACGAGGGGTCATCAGTTTTGCACGAGGATTCATCAATTTGAGCCAGGGTCATCAATTTAGTTACATCAGTTTGTGGCGTGCAACGAAAAAACATAAATTGCACGATAGTGGTGTTTCTTCATATCGCCCTTTGTTGAACGAGGCAGTCATTGGCGTTCAAGGTTGTCCTCTATGGGTATAGTTGTGTAAAGCCTTTAAGCAAGATTGCAAATAATAAAATTTGCAATGTTTTCTGTGAAATACACAGAAAACATTGCAAATTGTATAAAGGTGATGAAAGTTCTGAAGGGTTAAGCTGGGAATGTTTGTCTTACTTTTTATAAAAAATGATAATGCATTTTATTGGTATGATTGCAGGCTCACCATCATACTTGGGAATCACCAAGAAGCTGGCCATGAAGAATGTCCCCCGCTGGATGAGGCTAATAGCATCCCAGGGTTGTGTTGTGAAGGGCCTAGCTTCTCTGCCGGCAGAAGTTAAGGCACAATATTCCAGCTCTAAGAGCGGGTAAGATTTGTCTAATAATGCAAACTGCTGTGGCCCACATTTACCAAGAATTTGTCTAAATTTCCACTTTTGGCACTATTTTTGTTTGTTAGTGACTAATTAAATATGTGAGTATGATCGTGTGAGAAATGTGGAGATGGTAATGAGTCAGATTAAGAAAGGGACGCTTAGATGGTTTTGGCATGTAGAGCGAATGAGCGAAGAAAGGAGTGTAAGGAGAAGATATGATGCAAATGTTAATGGTAGCAGAAGTCGGGGACGAGGAAGACATGGCACGACCAAGTGAATCAGATACTTGAGTCGGACAATGTCAAGAGTCAGAATAATAGAAGAGTATGTATGATACGATGTATGAATGTGAATGAGGCAAGAAGTGTGTGCCAAGACCGAGTTGTTTGGTGGTCCGCCCTCTCTGCCTATCCTGCTGGGAATCGGCGTGATGGTTAGTTAGTTAAACTTTTTATGTGAGTATGTTTCGATAGCTCCTAAAAATTGCAATCTAGGGCCGCAAAGTTTTGTCTTTGATAACGAATGATGGAAGGATGTTTGATAAGGAAATTGTTATAGCGGGGAGGATGCCATCAGAATATTGAATAGGCCTACCTTGGTGATGGATGTCCTCTTGTTTCCTAAACTCTTCTTATTGTACACTAAAACTGTAATACTTATTGTTGATCTGTGTTCTACAATAATATTTAGGGGTTATAAAAAGAAAAGAGCATTTAACGAAATGACAAGATTTATTTGAAAAGAATGAAGTTGATGAAGTCTTGATTCTAGATTGTGACTTTTAATTTAATTTAACTAATATCTTAGGGTGTGTATGAGGCTAGAAAAGTTTTCATCACTTTAAATTCACTTGCGTTTTTCACTTTATTACGAATTATTATGAAAAAATGAATTATTTCATGGGGCGCCATGTAATTTTTAAACAAAACTACAAAAGTCAAAGAATTAAAGCAAAAGGTAAACCAAGTGAAATTTACAAACTAATTGACTCGTCCACATGTTCTGTTAGGTTAGGTTAGGTTGAGACCGCTCGTTCAAGACTGAAGTCATGGATAACGTTTCACTCTCATCAGTTCTGACAGCTGTAGTATCGATGTTATTATAATGATCACCGGGGTTTGATGTTCCAATACGTCACAAAACTTCACAACGTATTAGAATTGTTTCATAAAGTGGGCGTGCCTTGGCATCGAACTTGTAACTTGTTGAATGGGCTTTTTATACCTCTTAGTTCCAGGTTCCATGATATTTCATCAAAATAAAAATTCTACACACCTTTAAAATGTGACATATAGTCATTAAAACTGATGAAACAAAAACTAGGTTAAATAGGTAACTATTTTGTTTCATCACTTTTCATGACTTTATATCACTTTTTGTAGGTGTGTTAAATTGTCATTTTGATGAAATATACGGTCACCGCTAAAAATATACTATTGAAACTATTCAAAAATACTGAATCCTCAACAATACCGCATAGTCCTCAAACAAGGTCAAATCACAATGACTTCTCTTGAAAACCACATTCGGACAAAGAAATTATGTTTATTTTCGACGAAACTCCACAACATCCTTCCCCCTGATATAAAGCGAATAGAAAATTTTAATGATTACAAATCAATAATAAGAATCTGGCTGAAAGAGATTAATGAAAAAACTCTGAAAAACAGAAATTAATAACTTTAGTCCGCCTCAGCACAGGTCACCCTAGTGAGGAGGACTAAGAAATACAATTTACTATACATATATTTAATGTCATATTTTGTATGTACAGTGTTTAAATAGTCGCTATAATAAAAAAAATTCTTTAATATGTGCGAGGGAGATGTATGGAAACAAAAACATTTTTCATTTGAGGGAAGCAGACATACTTACATCATTTGTGTCATTTTCAACAGCTCTTTATTACACATACACACTGTTATGTAGTTTGTAAGAAAGAGCATTATTGTGATAAAGAACGTACTTTTTTATTTTATTTGTACCTTTGCCGTGCCGTAACCGTAGAAATTATAAAAGCGCCCAATAGCTGATGAGGTTGCTGAGAGTTTAACACCTCGCTTATTAATTAATTTTGTTATTTCCAGTGATAGGTCCAGTGTTCCCAAGAAGACGGAGGGAGAGAATGGGGGCCGCCTTCAGGAGGGGAAGTTCGTGGACTTACCCGGAGCCGAGATGGGAAAGGTCGTAGTCCGATTCCCTCCAGAAGCTTCTGGGTACGTTCTTGACTTCAACCAATTTAACAATAATTAATCTTTTCTGGTTTCATTATAATGAATGTAATGTTTTGTCCAGATATCTGCACATTGGACACGCCAAGGCAGCCCTTCTCAACCAGTATTACCAACAAGCTTTTCAGGGAAAGCTCATCATGCGATTTGATGACACTAATCCAGCTAAAGAGAATGTTCACTTTGAAAAGGTATTATTTATGTGCATATTTTGTAATTAATTCCGAATTTTTATTCTTTGGGTGCTTTATTCTAAAGAATGTTCGCAGTTTTTATTCCTTGGGTGCCTTATTCTAAAGAATGTTCGCAGTTTTTATTCCTTGGGTGCCTTATTCTAAAGAATGTTCGCAGTTTTTATTCCTTGGGTGCCTTATTCTAAAGAATGTTCGCAGTTTTTATTCCTTGCGTGCCTTATTCTAAAGAATGTTCGCAGTTTTTATTCCTTGGGTGCCTTATTCTAAAGAATGTTCGCAGTTTTTATTCTTTGGGTTCCTTATTAACAATGTTAACATTTTTTTTTTTTTTTCATCTTTCAGATTCTTATTTTCCAAGAATTCATTTTAATTTACTGAATTTAAAGTTAATGTTCTTTATACAAATAGAACGGCGACATATGCGCCTCACAATTTTTACCTCATATGGATGTTTTAAATGTTACCTGGCTATTATAGACTTAGAGGGCTTGTGTTTTCTCAGTAGGGAAAAATTATTTCCTAGAAAACCCTGCTAAAATTGCATGTTTTTGCATCATCGGGCCATATATTACATATATGTCTGTTTGTATGCGTGAAGAATGAGTTAATGATGAATGTAAGTAAGTCTAAAGTAATGGTGTTTGAAAGAGAAAGTACGAAAACAGTGTGCAATATAGCTGTGAATGAGGAATACTTGGAGCAGGTGGATGAATTTGTGTATTTAGGAAGCATGTTTACGAGAGATGGGAAGGCTGACAGAGATATTGAAAGAAGAGTAAATGCAGGTAACTCCATTAATGGAGGACTGAACGCAGTTGGCGCTAACAAAAAATTGTCCAAAGAAGCGAAGTTAGCAGTCCACAATGGAGTGCTGGTACCTACCCTGATGTATGGAAGTGAGGCATGGAACTGGCAAAGAAAGGATGAAAGTAGATTGAATGCTGTTGAAATGAGATCCCTGAGGCGTATGTGTGGTAAAACCATGTATGATCGTGTGAGGAATGTGGATATCCGCAAAGAGTGCAAGGCTGATGTAAGCGTAATGAGTAAGATCAAGAAAGGGACGCTTAGATGGTTTGGGCATGTAGAGCGAATGAGCGAAGAAAGGAGTGTAAGGAGAATATACGATGCAAATGTGAATGGTAGCAGAAGTCGGGGACGCCCGAGGAAGACATGGCATGACCAAGTGAATCAGATACTTGAGTCGGGCCATGTCAAGAGTCAGAACAATAGAAGAGTATGTATGAGACGATGTATGAATGTGAATGAGGCAAGGAGTGTGTGCCAAGACCGAGTTGTTTGGCGGTCCGTCCTCTCTGCCTACCCCTGCGGGGAAACGGCGTGATGGTTAGTTAGTTAGTTTTTTTTTTATGTCTGTTTGTGTTGTGTTGGGAGTAGAAAGAAGTCGGCTATGTGCTATTCTTAGGAATTCCTCCGCATTCGCCTGTTGTATTAAGGGAAACCATAGAAAACCTTGATCAGGAGGTAGCGGCCGTTTGTCAACATGAAACAGAGACGGCCTTCAGTAACATCAGTATATTATGTCCTGCACGAATGTTTGCAAATTCCTGCTAAAGTTCTCCCTATCTCCAACCATTATACATAGCTCCTGTCCACCTTGAACACTTTTATCCTCACATGTCCTACACCCTTTCGGCCTTGACGTATGTATGCTGTTTTTCTTAGTTCACTATCCTTTTTTTTTATACCGGTCACCATATGGAAACCATCAGGACCCAGATGAATTTTTTTTGCTTGACAAAATAATTGTTTTCATACATACGATTTCATACTGATAGTTGCTATTAGAGAAGAAATAATATGTTGGGATGATAGTAAATTGTCAAAAATGACACCTTGAATATAATCATAGATAACATTAAAGCATCTGTCATTTGCCTTTGCCGTTTCTGTCAACAAATCATCATGGCTACACAAATTCACAATTCCAAATAGCAATAGACGTTCTCAATCAATTTTAAAATAGTTATGTAAAACAATTTCAGACGAATAATGTACACCATCTTAAACCGTGTCAAAATTAATACCGGATCGTCAGAATCGGACAGAAATTATTTAAATATCTTAAAAAGTAGTAACGGGATAATTTTTTTAATGAGAATCTTTTAATGCATATTTTTTCTAGGATAACCTAAATTATAGAGTATGTGATGTAAATAACTACTTACATATCGCACAAAACTCTCGTTTGGGGGGTTTTTATTACCCCCATCCTATGCGGGAAGGTTAAGCTGAAGTAAGTTTGAGTTTTGTTTAATGGTCTATGCTGTATTCAGGTAATTCTGGAAGACGTAGAGATGCTGGACATCAAGCCCGACATATTCACGCACACGTCGCAGTACTTCGACATGATGCTGGAGATGTGCGAGCGTCTCATTAAGGAGCAGAAGGCCTTTGTGGATGACACGCTACCGGAACAGATGAAGAACGAGAGGGAACAGAAAGTGGAGAGTGTCAACAGACAGAACTGTAAGCTACTGCATTAGTCCTGATTCAATGATTTTGACCCAATCATTTTAACCCAATCGACTTTAACAGACTATTTTATGTTCGATTGTGTCCATTTTTCCAAAAAGATTTGTTCATTTAATCGATTAGCTGTCAGCTCAGTCAACACTTGTGATGGTCGCATAGATGTATAAATTTTGTAGAACTGGCGTCTCAAATCTCATTCTCGTGACAGAAATAGAGATGGTATATACTTGAAATCGGCTGTTATTGCGTTTCCAGGATGGTGACAGTGACAGTTTATTTCAGATTAACCATCTCTATTTCTGTGTCGTGAGAACCAGACTCGATACATCTGGTCTACACAATTTATTCATCATCCTATGGTCTACATCAACACAGCGGCGGCGCATATGTTTAAAAGTACCCGATTAAATAGTTAATCTAACTATATAGTTTTATGATATTTCATCTAAAGTGCGCTTTATATTGGTTCCATTACAAAAAAGAACAGTGAGAAATATAAAATTGAAAAATTCTTCAAAATTGATGATGTCCAGATTGATCTCAAACCTGACTCTTTATTTTGATTTCCCTAGCCGTGGAGAAAAACCTCAAGTTATGGGAAGAGATGAAGAAGGGTAGCGAGGTGGGAGTGAAGTGCTGCGTCAGAGCCAAGATTGACATGCAGTCTCCCAATGGCTGCATGAGGGACCCCACCATATACCGCTGTAAACCTGAGCCACATCCCCGCACGGGCACGCAGTACAAGTAGGTGGCATCCATAGATAATAGAATCAGAAATAGATATGACATGGAGGAATACCGACTGTGGCCGATCTACGTCCAAACGGCACAGACTATCAAACCGGCAGAGCCAAAGAATTTAATGCTTTTGGTGCATAGGTAGAAAAAAATTCAGGACACAGCTGTGCGTAGATCTGAGATTTGCAGTAGAGGCTTGTCTGTTGTCAACAGACTGATTGCCAAATATGATTTAAGATTTTCACGGCCAAAAGTATTTTTGTTATTTGTTTTTGGGGTGTTATGCCGTGTTGCGCTAACTCCTTCTTTAGCCAACGTTTCGGACAACATTGCAGTGTCCATCATCAGGGCAGATGTGTTATTAAAAATAAATAAATAACACATCTGCCCTGATGATGGACACTGCAATGTTGTCCGAAACGTTGGCTAAAGAAGGAGTTAGCGCAACACGGCATAACACCCCAAAAACAAATAACAAAAAGACTGATTGCCATCTCTAATGCACAGATTCAGTGTAGGCACACTAAGTCTGTTCTACATTCAGATATTTCAATGGAGTCTACTCTAGCAGCATTGATCCCTTATGCACCGGTGCACATTGGACGTTGGCTTCATGAGAATGGGTCGTTTCTTCGATTCATTTTTGTGTTAGTCAGCTCGCATGTGGAACTTGCTTCCGGCTTCTGTTTTTCCTCCTTGGGAGTGATTCTGTCTGTTAAGTTCGAATGTTTCGAGAAACTACGCATCCGCCAGTGGCCGTGTGCATCACTATAAATTTCACCTACTCTTGAATGAATAAAAAATTTTGTCCGTGCGTGATTTTTAACTATCTACTGTAGGTTTAAAGTTATAACGTGTTGAATATGGGTGACAGAGCTTTCCAAATTTAAATATAACTGGCAGTGAACCTGTAAACTCTTCATTAGGTTATAAATTGTGGGGTTGAATTATTATTGAAGTGGAGAATTGAATTCAATGTGCTATGTAATCTTTTCAGGGTGTACCCCACGTACGACTTTGCGTGTCCCATTGTGGATGCTGTGGAAGATGTAACGCACGTCTTGAGGACCATGGAGTACCACGACAGGGACCCGCAGTTCTACTGGTTCATTGAGGCGCTGGGACTCCGGAAACCATACATCTGGGAGTACAGCAGGTCAATTTTAACCCCGATACTACCTCAATTACCTGTCCCGTTTCCCAGGGAGGTATTTGGCTTTCTTCACAAATGCTCCCATAGACTTCAGTCCCTCACTATCTGTCTTCAGTCTCCAGGGTTCAGGCTCTCCCATCCTGCTGCAATCTTCTTCCACACAGACAATCCAAGTTTACCTCAGTCTGCGGTTGCTTTTACTGTGGCACTCATTTAGTGAAAGGGAACGCAAGTCTAAATGTATGAAAGAGTCAACTGAGTATGAATGAGACACTTTCAATTTTTGGAAAATACCGAATATTATCGAAGATAAAAAAGTACTGCAGCACTGTCTTTCGAATTATGAATTGTGTCTCGTGTGACGACACGAGACACAATTGTATTTTGATAGTCGTTATTAATTGGTATGATTTGAGATTTTCACTGCCAAAAGTATTATAGTGCATCTGCCCTGATGATGGATACTGTCCGAAACGTTAGAAGGAGATAGCGCAACACGGCATAATACCCCAAAAACAAATCACTATAAGTCGTTATTAACTGTTTAAATTATAATACATTTCCATCAAAATATAAAAAAATATGAGGCAATCTCATTTAGAATAAATTTCTTAACCACTCCCCGAATTCTGCCAAATTATAGCCAATGAATCCACCTAAATTTCGCCGTCTATCCCATATTTTTAGGTTCTATAAGTTTGGCATATTATGATATGATAAGCGAACGCTCAAAGTTTTTGCAAACTTCTCATGTGCCAAAGATCGCTCGAGTGGTTAGTAACAAAAATAATTTCCCAACTTTGGGGAATTTATGTTAGGTCGGGAAATATTTCCAGGTGCACATAACTAGTCTTAATACTTGGCTATATATGTGAAATGTACAATAATTTATATATTTTCAATGTTGATTTTTCTTCTTTCAGATTAAGCATGACAAACACCGTTCTCTCCAAGAGGAAGCTCACCTGGTTCGTTGAAGAGGGGCTTGTCGATGGATGGTAAATTTCTTTCTCGTTTATCACTAATTTATTGTAACTAATTATTGAAGTAATATTAACAACTCTCAAATGAAAAATGTGAAACAAAAAATCTGATAAAGATTTGGTTTAATTATAAGCAGATTTAATAGAACATGGTCGGAAACAATCCGCACATTAGACGTTGTAATCAAATTTAGCTGTTTATCAGAATGATGTGTAGTCAAACTTGGTTATAATGAGCACGAAGGGACTGACTAAATTTGCTCCTTGTAGCCATTAATCGTTTATCCAAAATAGGTTTTTTAAAAGTGGTATGCACCTACCTACCTGCCTACTATCAATATATTCGTAAAAGTACAGTATATTTTAAAAATACGAGTAGTTATTACTTATTAAAATAATAATTAGAAAAATACACTTTTATTATTCACATTTATTATCAATGATTTGTTTTAAAGATTTTGCTTTCATGCTTTACAATTTCTTCTACGCATAATAACAATCAACGCATTATAACTATCATCACCAAGGTTTCCAAGAAAAATATCACTACGTTCTGCGTACTGTATCTACCGCTTGTAAAATCGCACTTGTCATAAATAACTAGCTTACTGGATTGTTTTGGTTTTCGGCTGTGAAATATTACTCGTCACAAACCAGTAATGCACAACGCACGGCCCGCGTGTCAATTTCATACGACTCACTTGGCTATAAAGAAAAATCTAAATGTTTGGTGTAATTCTTGAAAACCCTGTACCCTGCATTTCCTAAATGGAACCTAATTTGAAGAACCGGTTTGCAGAACACGAAATTTAAAAAAATCAACAACACCTTAACTCTTCAATATCGCTGTCAACCTCCCCCTCAAAGAAAACAAACAAAAAATCTGCCTGTTTGAAAAATAGACAAAGCGGCCCCTCTACTGAAAAAGTTGTGCATCACTATCATAAATTTACCCGTTTACCTTCATACACATTTTATTTATTTGTTTTTAAAAAAATTGAAGATTAATTGTAATACAAAAGGAAATGTAAAAAGGTAACAAATTTGCATAGCTCAAATTTCGCATATTTTATGATAATTTTACATTGTGCCTGATGGATAGCAATGGTTCACATAGCCGACAATCTTACATAGGTAGTGCCATAAAAATATGTACCCGTCCTAACTAGATAGGAAATTCTTGAATAATTCCTAATTAACTATTTTTTCAGACCCAACGACCCATTCATGTACATATTCAGAAATTGTGTTGACAAATTTTTTTGCTTGGTATATCAGTGAGTCGACATTGTTATAACAGTCAACAATTATATGAAGATAAGGCTGAACTAAAATATCATTTTGTAATTGCTCATTATAGCTGTGAACTCGCTATAGCCGTGATCGTTTTTACCAAATTAGACTGTAATAGATATTTTGAATTAGAATATTCAGTTATTTACTAATCATGATAAATTATTTTTGTCCAGGGACGACCCGCGGTTCCCCACGGTGCGAGGAGTGCTGAGGAGAGGAATGTCCGTTGAGGGTCTGAAGCAGTTCATTATCGCACAGGGATCTTCCAGATCCGTGGTCTTCATGGAGTGGGACAAGATATGGGCATTCAATAAGAAGGTGAGGACTCTTCAATTATACAATTTAAATTTGGAAATATCGAATCACTTATCGGCTTCTAACTAATCTACGTTCCTCATGCTACACATCCTCATATGCGATAACGTTTAAACTTATACAAATAGCCGAGATTGGGCCCAATCCCGTTTTGCTGAAATCTGGCACAA
This sequence comes from Hesperophylax magnus, assembly GCA_026573805.1. Classification (NCBI taxonomy): domain Eukaryota; kingdom Metazoa; phylum Arthropoda; class Insecta; order Trichoptera; family Limnephilidae; genus Hesperophylax; species Hesperophylax magnus. Next base: position 5,006,933 of record JAIUSX010000007.1, on the reverse strand, counting down.
AGCTTATTTAGAGCGCAATAAAGATATTTAGAAAGCATTTCTATAAATAGTTTTACAATTCACCAGTGGGGCATGCAGTTTCAGATAGGATGAAAAGCTGTGCCTACCTGTAAAAATGAGTTAATGTTCATAGTATATCAGTATTAAAGTAAATTATAAAAAGAAACAACAAATCAAAGCAGGGTCGATCGATCAGTTTACATGACCCCAGTCGCTCACGACGCACTAGTGAAGTGATGGTGAAATAATGCCATAGAAAAGACAGATTGTTGCGCGGCCGGCTACTGTAAGTCGAAAGTTATACCCGAGACCCGAGTCACACAATCTTTGATTGTGTACTTTCATTTGACTTAGGAAGTAAGTAAATCATGCCATAGATTTGTAAATTGTGTAAACTGGGTGTCTCAAGTATCATACAGAAATAGACTGATGGATGGATTATATGGAACTTATTACCGACCGATCAACCTTCCCTCCATCAGAACCGGTTCCAAAAGTATTTGTAGAAAGAATCGGTTCCATATCGGTCTCCAGTAACTGGAACTGTAATGATAGCCTATTTTATATTCCATGTATCTACTGTCAGATTTAAGACGCCTTGTCTACAAATTTCATACATTTATGGTCGCTCGCCACACCGGCACTCATGAGACTCATCACGATTGATTGAATCTTTTCATGTATATTAATTTTTTTTTTGTTATTAAATAAAATAGTCACTTTATAAAACCGAATAATTTTTTGCAGGTGATAGACCCTGTAGCCCCCCGTTTCACGGCTCTGGAGGCATCTCCTACCCCCGTGCGGGTCAACGTGCTCAATGCAGGCCCCGAGACGGCTCTGAGGGTTGCCCGACACCCAAAGAACCCCGCGGTGGGCGAGAAGACAGTGTGGACGGGACCCACGGTGCTCATTGACCAGGCCGACGCGCAGCTGCTGAAGGAGGGAGAGAATGCCACCTTCATTAACTGGGGAAACATCAAAATTCAGAAGATTCACAAGTTAGTATGCTATGAAACCTTAAAACCTGGGTCTATGTTGTTACTGCGGGATTAGGTGGCAACGTGATAAATAAATTGATTAGTAAAATACTTCATTACTGCTCTAACGGATGGGGTATTTTCCACCTGAAATAAAGTGATATAATTTTTGTATCGAACGCAATGCTATCCAAAGGCCACAAATCAGCTTTCTGACCATAGAAGGATAAGAAAGCTAGTATTTACATCGTTTCCCCACCCTGACCGGGGAGTACTGAGCAGAGCGCGCGCTGCGGAAACAGTATTTACGTCGCATCCCCTCTCTTTGGCCTACGCGAAGCCAGGTCAAACACTGACCGGCGACCGTCAGCCAATCACTGCAAAGACGAAAAAGCTAGTAAAATATTTCTCTGTTCACATATAATTGCGCAAATTAATGTTAGATTTGCTTGAGTCTCGCCGCAGTAATACAAAATAAAAATATTCAGGTTGAAAGGCTCGTCTCGCGTCTATGCTGTAAAGTAAGACTGAAATATCTAAACATTAATACGAAAAAGTCATTTGAAAACACACGAAACATAGGGCGGTCCGACTCGCGCACACCGATCTGTGCACGGTCCCGCTATCCCCTTTATATACTGCGTGAAAAGCGATCTCAAGTATCTCTCTTCTGACATCTACTCTGACCGCTTCACTCTGGATTGCTTCTCCCGCTGGAACCACTACAACCGCCTTTGACTTCTGGCCTTGCGCTTCCTTGGACTACCGACTGCTCTCTCCTTGGATATACGACATCACAGCAACCGGATCAGACCCTGAACATATAGCAGCTCACCGACTAGAAAACCCAGCACCCCCTATTTTCACAATGTACATGACTCCGGTCTGATACAATTTTTTAAAGTAGCGATGACTAGACCACGTTACTGCTAACTTTGCGCTTATCTAGAATTGAAATGTGACATAGGCTTAGTGGCCATTCTGTCATCAAAAGCGGTCATAATCAAATAATAAGAATAAAATAAATTATTGCACACCTAATAATGATATATTTTTCAGAGCCGCAGATGGTACAGTGACATCTGTGGACGCCGTCACCAACCTCGAGGACAAGGACTTCAAGAAGACCCTGAAGCTGACATGGCTGGCCGATGCCAAGGCCACCAAGTTCACGCCCACCTACTGTGTGTTCTTTGAGCACATCATCTCCAAAGGCGTGCTGGGCCGGGACGAGGATTTCAAGAAGTTCATCGGCCATAATACAAGGGTGAGTTTAACATGTTCAGATTAACTTATACACCGCAATGTGTAAATAATCATCAATGCATGAGCATTGGCAAGTTAGTCTTGCAGGCCAGGAGATAAAAATGTCTATACTGTCGGTGATGAGATAACCATCGGGAACATCGAAATGAATGCTCTTCATGATAGCCGAGTTTTCAAACCAACTACGAATCAGTCTGAAGAAATGTGTAGCAATGTGCACATCCCTTCTGACTCGTAGATGGTTCATTCCGAGCATATCTAAGGGCGAGTTGTTTCGGAAAAAATCACGTGTGAGAAAGTCATCACAACGTCAATCCACTCAATTTTCCATAAATTGGGTTGTTTCATCGTCCGTCAAGAGAAAATTCAACGAAATATTCATGAAAATGTGATCACCCGAAATCGGCCGGTTAACGCGATCCGCCATTTTGATAAAGATTGACGCATGCGCAAACGTCACAATTGCGATCTGACATATCGTATGTACTACGATATGCCAATTACTGGTGATAACGACCCTCACTATTTTGGCAAATAACGCAAAGAAAACCCAACGATTAAAATTTATGAAGTTAAAGGTTTTGTGGGAAGAAGTTTAGATACCTTTTCTACATAAAATATTGTCGAAATTCGTTTTTATATCGTTGGTTTCCGTGATTTAAAATGATGAAAAAACTGGTAAAAATATTGAAAAACTACAAGTTTGTTTCTTTTGTCGACCAATATATCACAAATTATGACCAACATAGTAGCCAGGTGGCCTGGAGATACCCATCTTTTTAATAGTAGCAGCATCAAAGTAAGGTTGGAATGCGGTGAGTTTGGAGATGAAGTGATTGTTGGAGATGGTGGTTATGGAATAAAGCCATATTTACTGACACCCTTAAGGAATTCCGTTTCTCGAGAACAACATTTATATAAAGAAAGTCAGATCAGGACCAGAAATGTTGTTGAAAGAACTTTTGGAGTTGTTAAAAGACGGCTTCCAGTCTTTTCTTCATAAATTAAAATGCAGGTAGGTACAAGGGATCATTGTAACAAGACCTGTATTCATAGACCCCTTGGACGAGGTTAACGATGTACTGGTGCAAGCACCAATCTTTAACAGGGGAGATGACCACGTTCGTCAAACCCTCATTAACTCATATTTTGCCAGATTGATGGACTAATAAATAGTAAAATACTACCCAGCACAAAAAGCCCTATCTTACCTCATTCTGTACCATTAAGCCTGACGTCCCACGTGTCGGTAAGGAATCCACATAAGCCGAGTGCTGTAAAACCCTGAATTGCAAGAGAGGTTCCACAGTAGACCGCCTTATAAACTGCTTTCTTACTTTACTTCTCTGTGCAGAACTCGGTTTATATTGATTCTTTACCAACCCATGGGGCAACACTTTCTGTAACATCTTCCGCCTGGAGACTCGAACACATGTGTACAATCTCTTGGTACATGAGCGAAGATAATAAAAGTCTTTTGAATTTCAAAATAATAATGTCTTTATTCAAAAATAGCTGTACCCCGCCACGTGTTGCTGTGGCTCAGTCTGTTTTACCTGTCACAAGTGTCATCTAAATAATGTAGGTATATAAAAACACACGCATATTTGAATGCAACATTGTGTCTAAATTTCAAAGCAATCAGTGAAGAACTTTCAGAGATTTTCAACAAACGACCATTTACATTTATATATATTCAGAGATAGATAGTTAACATGTACAAAATAATTAATGTAACGATAAATCTTCTATTTATTTTATACTTTAATGTTTATAAACTTAGTAAATTACTTTGTTTAATAATAGAGAATACATACTATTAGAAATGTTTTGAACAACTATCTCACATATATGTACATATATTATGTAATATGCATTGGATCGTTATTGAATGTGAATAACTTAAGTGTAACTTCATACTCCTACCTAATTTCATAAAATAAATAGAGTACCAAGATGTAGTATATTCTTTTATTTGTATTTTACATAAGTGAGGAACAAAATATATCAAAATAATATAACAAATTAAAATAAAAGAGAAAGTAAGTAAGGCACCTACCTACACTGTAGAAATTGAAAAAAAAAGATAAATGGACAATTAGAAAAAAAATGAATAAATCGGAAGGTTGCGGGTTCAATTTCCATCAGCGGCATTTATTTTTTCTCAGAGTTTATTTATTTTTAAATATGTATGTGTGTTTCAGACTAATTGATTATAATAATTTGTTAATATAAATTCAGTTAAAAATAAGAAAATAAAGGTTTAAAATAATATTTATGGTATTTTCCAATTATGTCCTAAATCCTGTATTAACAATTAGTTAATGTTAATTCAGTATTAATCTTAACCCTTTCAGCCCCAGTGTTAATTCAAATTAACATGAACTTTGTGAATTTTTTTACCGTAACTGTGGCGATTTAGAAAAGCCATGTTTTCGTTTTCTTATAGTTTGTAGTCTTTTCTGTGGCGTCTATTTTTTCCGCTCCGTTGAAATCCTTATTCCCGCCACAACAACGATCAATATTTTGACATCTGCTGATTGTAAGTTTCATCGAATTTCTGCCGTCATTGATTACTTAATTGAAGGTGAGATATCAATATTTTCTACTCGAATTACAAATATTTTCACTCATAAAGATGTGTTCTATAATAATAACATCAGTTCAATTCACTGATCACAGTCATTTCCCAGAATATTGTAAATGAATCTCAATGTTCATTCAAATTAACACTGGTAGTGAGGGACATGTTTTCGACTAGTATGGCGAATTTTTAAAGATTTATTATCCTAGATTATTTCTTTATTTATGAATGAATTTTAGTTAAAATGTTATTTATTTGTACCTTAGTGATTATCACTACATTGTCAATGTGCATTTTTGATATGAAACAGTTATTTGTATTACTTTTGTGTTATGTTTATTTTACGTTACTATGTAAAAAATACCCTCTGACGCCCAATGTTAATCCAAATTAACATAGAAAAATTTCTAAAAAAAAAAAAAAAAATTAAATGCCAAAAATTTTCAAATAATTTTCTGAGGTATTATCAAGCATTACATATTTTATATGTGTGGAAACAATAATGCGGGTGTGAAAGGGTTAAGTGTACCGTACCATACCGTCTACAGTACCATACTTATCTACCAGGTAACTATGGTACTGTATATTATCTCCATATATAGTTAGTAATAACATAGATCATTCTAGAAATGTATTACATAGTAAATCACATCAAGGTCGCTGTAGCGACTTGATTAGCGATTGTGATTATTTATTTTTTATTATGCCCTGAAAAAAGTAAAATTATACCAGAATACTCTCTCGGAAGAAAGAATAATTTACAGCAAAAATACATACTTATACAATGGGAAAGAAACATTTAAGAACATAATATAATGGACTAGTTAATTGTGTGCGAATGCATTCATTCATCTTGTTCTAACAATAATTGACAATAATTGAAAAACATTAGAAAGAACACAAAAGATTATACGGCCCATAAAGTAAAGGTCACACAGCATTAAAAATATGCATAATATAAAAACCTGGACATGCCGTGCATAATATTGCATAAAATGCATTTTTTTTAATTTACAGTTTTAAAAGGAAAGAAAAGAAAAATGCGGTCTTACTGGAGTACCCCGTCGTAAGTACACAATGTACATTTGTTAGTATTATCATGTAATATAATGTAGGTAATTGTGAAGCCAGAAAATACTTCATAAGAATTGTGTACATAAAAAAGATAAAAATTATTAAAATTAATATTAGTACATTAAAGAATTCACCCAGTAGATAGTGAACAGAGGGGAATAAACTGCTTTCATCTCAGTTTAGTTTTAGCATGACTCCGATATTACTCGTTCTTGTCTCAATAATCCAATTTTTTTTAAAACCGGAAATCGGTATGTATAATAATAATAGGGGGCGCTTCTGTCAAAAGGGTTGGATTTGGATGCTTCAACAACATGAGAATACATTAACTAATCAGAGTATTATCTTAAATAAAGCAACGATAGTGAAATACAAATATTTTGTACTAAAATCTACTAATAGTTTGTTTGAAAACTTGTATTAAGTCAGTCAACAAATTCGTTTACATTTAAAGGAGATGAAATTGCTCTTAGGATTGAGGTTTCTGGGGCGCTGCTATCAAAACGGTTGGATTTGGATGCATTAACAACATAAGAATACATTAATTAATCAGATTAATTTCTTAAATAAAGCAACGATAATGTAAAATAATTGCTTTACACTACACTCTACTAACATCTTATATAAAATCATTCGACAAATTCGCTTACATTTAAAAGGAGAGGAAATAGGTTTTTAGATCGTTGGTTCTGTGGAGCTGCTGTCAAAGGGGTAGGAGTTGGAAGCTTAAAATAATGTGAAAATGCATTAATTAACCAGATTATCTTAAATGAAGAACTAATATAAAACTAGGAAACATTGTAGTAGTAGTTAGTAAACTGCAGTCAACACCATAATAAACCTCAGCTGTGGCGCTAACCAAACTCCCACCTTCTTCCACCACCAGCTAGCTCCTGCAGCACCAAAGTGCTGATGTCATCGTCAAACACGCTAGGGAGTCCGTCAATCGAAGTGGCCACTATGCTCCGCATAAAATTTGTGTCCACCGCCAGTCCTCTCCTGAATTTCTCTGCTACCGTCCTTGAAGCATTATTAAAAGTCAATTAATAAACATATATACCTGCATGAATTAAACAAAGCATCAGGGCAACCAATTACTAAATATAACAGTTCATTTAACAGCATTATGGCGTTAAGATTAATACCAATTAAGAAATATATTCCAACCTGCCTTGCCCGACGCTTCATATTTTCAAACCGAGCTCGGAGCTGTTTGACAGAATCCATCGCCATTAAAATCGGATATAAGAGTAAGCCATGTCGCCTCTCGTTGTTTGAAGATGACTGCGTCGGTCTTTTTATTGGTGAGAATATGGCTATACTTCCTCACCAACATGGCATTGTTTCCTGAAAACACATTTCATATTTATAAGTAACAAGATCGTACAAGGAATTGCTGATATAAAATTAAATATGCACTTGAAATATTATATTTAATAGGTCAAAATACACAAATCCATCTTCACGTTTCTTACGGATATTTTTTTGAACGTTATTTATAATATTCCTCGGTAACACATTATTAAAGTGTGGCGGAATGCAACATAATATATAAAAATAAAAATAAATAATTCATTCTATGGCGGAACAATCCAGAAGGGATAAAACGCGATGCTTTTAGAGAGTTCCACCTGTCTCATTCCACAGAAACACCGGGTAATATTACAAGCGATAATTATATAGAGGTATCGCAAATGTTTTCATTATGATCGTTTATATTGTTTAGAAGACGAAACTCTACATAATATTATCAAGCTTTACATTGGGATTTAGGAAAACAAAATGCTTACTCACGTAACTATACGGTTACAAACATGTGTATTATTTATTCATAAAGTTCATATTTATTATGGAAAAAGGGTATAATTTACAATACTTACAGTAAGTTTGGATCCATTTTAAGTTTTCAACAATTGAGACAATAAACAATCACAAAAAATAGGCAGTCCAACAACGCGACGGCGGGAAAAAGTTTTGACAGATTGATAAAAATACGAGGTGTTGCCAGCGTAAAAATAATTCCTGTCTCGCAAAAAAATTATTCTCTGCAATAATTGCCCGATTCGGCGGGGAACACTGGAACGGATTATTCAAATATAACGGAAGCTTTTTCGGAATTGAAACAACCCAATTTGTATTTGAATAAAATCGACGTGGAGATTTTCTTACATTTGAATAGAACTCGGGAATCTGAATAATTGTTCAGTTTTTCCGAAACAACTCGCCCTAAGAGAAAGTCAGTAGGATAGAGCCACGGATAGTAGCCATACTCCCTCAGGTAGAGAACTCTTAGAAGTTATTGACCTCTGCACATATATGTTTTAATTTTCTTATAAAATTTATGAATGTCACGAAAAGAGCCGCTTATTCCCGTTATCTTATATGCATTAGGAATTTGTTGAAAAGGTTTAGATATATTATATTTTTTTACTTCTTATTCTTGAGGCGTTGATTTATCTCTCTGAGGGGTGTAACCCCCACTCCTCTTGCCCTTATGAACCAGGCTCCTAACTCTTCACGGTCCTGCCCTTTAGCATCTAAACGCACTAAACGCCGCTGTATAAAGTTGACCAATCATTATTTCATTCTGATATGTTTTTGTTCCATAGACCGAAGTGAGCATGCTCGGTGACCCGGAACTGGCCGCCCTGAAGAAGGGGGATGTGATCCAGTTGCAGAGGAGAGGCTTCTTTAAGGTGGACGTTGCGTACCGCCCGCCCTCGGAGCTCAGCGGGCGCGACCAACCCTGTGTACTGTTCCACATCCCCGATGGACACTCCAAGGAGCAGCCCACTCTTCAGGTTAGTTTCTTCCTGGATTTCTTTGATCATTTTTTACCCTGCCACCAGTTTAAGGCCTGAATTATGGCAAACCATCGATGACATGAATCTGAAACTTTGAATTCTGTGTGAATTGTCACCGCTCGGACTTAAGGCGATGTGAATACAATGGATATGTGTGAATGAATGAAATAGCTACAAATAACATCCTTCATAGCCATAGAAATATGAATATTAATAGACGAGAACTTAAAGGCGAGGGGTCAAACCAACAGTTGGGGAACGCAGAGGGGAAAGCTGACTGTGATTCGTCAATAAATCAATCTGACAGTATATAGGCACCTCGCATTATAATATCACCATTTAGTTCTTAAAAGTAAAATCTGCTTTTTAATGATTAGACATTTTTACATGGGAGCGCAAATTACTCGCCACGTTATGAACAAATTTGCGAAGTCCAAATTCGGCAAAGTAAATTTCTTCTATTTTCAGAGTCGAATATTTTGTTTCCGTATTTAGTTTAGGCGATGTACTACGTCGTGTAATATTTTAAATTGAGCCGCTATCGTTAACAACCCTTACATAGATGGCGATAAGGTTTAAATTCCCGCTTAACACCATGTTTTGATTTGTTTTGATTTATGCAAAAAAAAAAACTTGACCAAAAAGTGCCTTTTAGTTTATTTTGTGGATGTTCAGGCATAAATATTAAAAAAAATTTGGATCATTTTATAGATAACTTAATTTGCCACATTATATAATAAAATTATAACCGAAAATGGGTTCGTAAGTAGGAGATTTTGAACTTTAAAGCAGTTTTCATAGGCCTATACATTATTTTTTTCTGGACTTATAAAAAGACTTATCTAAAAAGTACTCGATTTTTTCAAAGGCCAAGATGTATTCTACTCTCAGTATTTAATTAAAGCATCTGAAACATTTCTAGGCGACCAAATTTTCAAACCAAAAACACATGATTTTAAATTACTACGTATGGCATCGCCTTAACCAATCAGTTTACGTACTTTGACTGTAGGCTGAAGAAACGAACAAGTCCCAAATTGAATGGCTGAAGGAGTGGGGAGGAGATGGGGAAGAGTAAGGCTATTCAGATCTGGTCACTAAACACAGCTAAAGCTATTTCAAGCAACGCTTCAATTTTGGATGGTGGTCTTTCACCAGGGTGATACTGGAAGTATCTGGTAAATTATCAGCATAAATCTGCCGATCCGAGAAGCAATGATTTTAAATTACTACGTATGGCATCGCCTTAAGACACTTTTACAAATGTTTCATAATTTACTTCCCAGTAAACAACGATGAGCACACTTGAGAATCGCTACATTCGAGCAATGTTGGAGGGTTGTCACAACCGCTCTGTTCCTATTAATAATAAAATAATGAAATCTTTAAGAAAATATGTATATAACATTTCACTTTTAAGAAGATAATAGAAAAGGAAAACAACTAAAAAAACAAAGGAAATTATATGCACACAGCTTTTACCAGCGATTCCTAAGAGTATTTGGAGTAAAAATTTGGACATCATTTTGTCGTCCGATGACACTTTTTCAATTAAAAACAAAAAACATGTTTTTCTATCACACCATGTTTTTCTATCACGCCACTCGGTATAACCTAACGCATTACGTGATATGCACTCCTTCTCGTTCCAGCAGTACCGTACATACGAAACAACGCGCGTACCTAACACGTGGTCCGTTGCGACGTGTGATAGTATGATCCAAAGATAATATATGATCGGTGGCGACGTGCGATAGAAAAATATAAAATTTTTAATTTTAATAGATAAAAAATATCATCGGACAGCAAAATGACACATACATTTTTCATTCCAAACTTGCTCACTGTATCTACATTTTACTTCCAAACATACCAATTTTTCACAATTGATAACCAACCATTTATCCTATATTAAGTGTTGTTTATGAGTTGTGTAAAATTCAAAACTCGTTTAGTAATAACGCCATTAAAGTGGAATAAATTTAAAAATGATTAGTTTATTATCCTTTATTAATACGACGGAGTTCCAGCAAGATATAACAGATGAAAAAATAGACGTTCCAAATGATACGATTATGTATTTTATCAAAGCGCAAAAGGTGAAGGCACATCCCTGATTCTTATGCAAACGGCTTTGTGTTCGCGTCCAGATGTATCTCGATGTGATAGTATATGTTTCTACAACTGATCCATATTATACGATGTGAATAAGCTTAAAATAAAGTAAAATAATGCTTACATATGGAATGTAATACGACAATTGGGTTTATTCTCTTTTTCACATCTATTTTTACAAGTTTTCATAGCACAAGCCACCATTTTGCCGTGTTATTTCGTAAAATGAACCGATGAAGCTCGCACGCTAGTTCACACAGAATGATGACGTCACATTTTCTAGATTCACGGGAGGCCATAGGCGAGCCCAGCCGGCTCCAATGGAACCGGTATGGGGAATAATATACGCTTTTATCACTTAGGGCAGGTGTACTAATATTCATATGTCTATGTTCATAGCTATGGAAAGAAATGCATTAGAAAGGGATAGTCATTTAAAGAATATGTGTATGGGTGAAACAGTTATATTATTATGAACGCCCTTTGCTTCTGTATGTGTGCATTATTAGAACAGCGACGGCATAAAAAAGGCAAAAAATGTAGTTTCTTTATTACAATAATGCTGCAGCTCTTTCTTACACACTAGGTAAGAGTGAGAAAAACAATATACGTATGTCTGGTTCCCCCAAAGGAAAAATGCTATCGTTATCATGCATCTCCCTCACCTGTATTGAAGAAATGGGTGCCGTCGATTACGACACCTGCGCAAGGGGAATGTCAGGAATACATTGGAAAATTAAATATATGTTTTGATTAAATTATTTTATTTTATTAGGTTTTACACCCAACCAGGCTTTTACATTTTAAAACAGAATATATCTGGTAAGCTATCGAAAATTATACAAAAAAAAAATTAAAATAATGAATGTAAAATAATATTAGTAAAACATTAACAGTAACATAAAATATTATAGAGTCTAGAACAATACTTCATATAAGACAAATCACTAAAACTACATTACCAACGCTACTCTAATTTGTAGGATTCAACAAAGTGCTGGTATAGATTTCGCTTGGTTCTATAAACGGAGTCAATAAAAATATCAATAGTACCCCCAAACTTGTTGCCCAGATCATGCATCCTATTGGTCAGTGAGTGTGTCTGATAGTTAGTTGTGTATGTATTGCAGAAGAATGTTATATTTTGTCTTGTATTCCTAGACGGCACATGGAATTTAATAGTGGCAAAGATGGCAGGACTGTCAATTAAGTTATACATTACAAACATGTTATATTTAAAAATTAGGCAAATGTCCGTATTGTGGTGGTAACATAAATAAGAAAATATAAAAACAATAATACAATGTTGTACATATATCGTAATACAAAAACAAAAATCATAAATGTATATACGATAATAGTAAGTTCCACATACGGAACAGTATAAAAATAGAAAAATATAATATTTTTACAAATGAAAAGCTTACTTTACTTTCACCAGCAATTCCTTAGCTTACCTATTTGGTGTAAAAAATGCATTTCGGTAAAAATAAAAACATGTCACCGGAAACCAAAATTAATCCACTTCTTATACTCCAAATTCAATTTGCTCAATTCAAGTTTTTCAACTGCGCATATACATATGTATATACTTACATATATATGTAGATGAATAAAATTATTTAAACTGACATTGTACAATTATGTTCTGTAGAAAACTTATCCAAAAAATCTAATTTTATGTGTGTATTTCAGTAGTACCTTCTCCAATCCGTTAAGCATTTTCCTTGGTGCCGTAATTTTGTTCGGGATAAAACTCCCTTTGTGTTCTGCTTTCCCATATTTACTTGACACATTGTGATCGGGCAGTTTTCGGCCGCGTACTAGTGCTGGTAACGGGTGATTTTTCGCGTAATTTCGTGCTAACGTAGACCTCTAGAAAAATTGCGTAACATCAAAAATATTTGTTTGATTTCAATAATTCTTTTTGCAAATTATTTATTTTATTTTATTATATTTAGAAATGTATATGCATTAATTTGCTAAAAACGTATTAATACGTGATCCGATTACAATGTGTTAAAAAAACTTTCGAATATCTAAAATTTTATACCTATCACTTTGTGTAATATCTTATACTAGGGCAGAACCTGTGAATTCTTGAAAAATCATCTTGCAATTTAAAGTAAAGCATTTTTTTGTTAAAATATTATATCAGCTATAGATAGGTATTTATGGCATGTGTGAATTCTTCACAATCACTTCCAATTTTTCAGTGCCCAAAAATTGGCATGACTGAAAGCCAAATAATATAATTTGTATGTAAAAAGAAAATATGTACATTATTTATAATAATTATATTTGAAATACTTTTTACATGAAAAAAAGTTCTAATTTATAATCATTTTTAGGCCTGACAATTACAAATAACAATCACACATAACAGCTAAACTTTTTATTGAAAATAATATTTAAGGTTATTATTATTTCTACAAAATAAACTGTTTTCATATTTTTTTATCAATGTCCAATTTTCTCTGGAACTTGACCACTGTGCACATTTAAAGTACAAATCATTTCTAAAAAATAATGTACTCTTTTGTATTGGTGAAACATACAAATAAACCTTTAATTAATTGTGGAAGAAGTCAAATAATAAAAAACAGAAAATTTCACTAATAGATTTAAAAGTAATCGTTTGATTAAATAAATAAATACGTAAAAGAAATCACCGTACAGTAGGGTCGGGAAAGACACGACCTTTCCGGCTTAAGCTCTGGCTGATACTGAACTATAACGGTGTAAGTACTTCAGCACCTGCACACGAATACAGTTAGTGCGTTGCAGTATTAAAGTAACTTACGGCTGTGTTTCCTTTAGCGGTATAGAAATTGGATATTTCCGAGTGGTACATTTTAATTAATTCTTGTGAATACATTAATAAAATCTCTAATGTTTCCAGAGGGATTCGTCAGAAAGTTACTAATTCACCGTCTAGAAAAATAAAATCTGGTACTTGCCGCTTATCTTACAACATTTTACATTCAATAAAATGTACATACCTTTTTACATAATATATTTAATGGTAAGGTCCTGTTTTTATTAATCTTAAATATAAATAACTTGCATCTCTAGGAATCCCTCTAGAAACATTTAAGATTTTAGTAATAAGCTCATCAGAAATAATTAATTTTGATTTACAAACACGAAAATAAGACTATTTTTACAGATTTACTCCAAATATCTGAATTTGAAGGCCCCAGCCCCGACGGTAATCCGCCGCGAAATTTAGATTTACACGAAATACGAAAATTTTTTCGAATTTACTTTTACTTTTTTATGAAATTCAATTTACACTGAAATATTATGACGTATTTTTTATGAATTTACTTAGGACGGGTTGTTTCGGAGAATTTGAACAATTCATCAAATTTCAACGTTCATTTTCGGGTTCTGTGAAAGTCCTATTCAAGTTCTGTTATTATATCATTGTAGGCTAGTTGCTTGACAAAACTGAAATAAAAACAGAATTTGAAAAAATCTTTCACAGAACTTGAAAATTAACGTTGAAATTTGACGAATTGTTCAAATTCTCCGAAACAACCGGTCCTTAAAGTGTATGAACTTGAAGGCTCGGTCGCGAAGGCAATCGGTCGCAAAATTCAGTTTTACCCAGAAATATGTCGTATTTTTACGAATTTAATCCGATTATCTAATGTTTATGGGTTGGTTGCGGCGGTGATCGGACGCGAATTTTTGATTTACACGAAAATATATCGTATTTTTACGAATTTACTTCCATTATCTGAATTTAAAGGGCTGGACACATAGACTAAATACAACTAGACAAGCCATAACCATTGAAAAATAACCTCAACACAATTTTGGTTTGGTTCACGTGTTTGGTATGCTGGGCAAGTTCATTTTTTCAATCACAAAAATAACCCAGTTCCTGAATACAAAAAAATATTAGTACCTTACCGATAGATTGAAGGCAACGCATTAACAAATATCAGAAATTAATAGAATTTCACTAACGACAAGTAAATTTTCTGACGTCATCTTTCAAACTAGTTATAATCATGACGTCATGCAGTGTGTTATACGCTTTTAACGAATACATATAAACAATAGTACATGGCACGAGCTTGCCACATGATAATTTTTTTAATTTTTTTTTTTTATAATATAATATTGATTACATTTTATGATTTTGACTGTCCAACTAGGAAGAATTCCCCTTTCAGTCAAAATTAATAATTATTGAATTGTTGGTTAAAATCACGCGTTTTTACTTGATGCGCGCAAAAAACTTTAGAAGTATTGGTTATTTTTTAGTCTTGTCTCATTCAGGGTTGTATTAAGTCCACAATTATTTGCGTGTTAAATTATATGAAAAAATCGCGTCGTTGAGTAATTTATTTTGTGTTTACTATTTTAATTACATTTTTCTTTTCATTGAAAAAATATATATTACAAAGTATTCATATATATATTTCACTTACCTTTTTTATTATAACTATTGCTGTAGAGGTGATGAAGGTGGTGGAAGATATGTTACATGAAAAGGAACGTTCATGTAGGCTTAAAATGTTAGGTACAGGAATAAATATTTTCTATATACATTCCGATAATTATTCTTAAAATGTCTTATTTTCGCTTAGGTTTCCCCACAAACCGAGAAAAAATTGAGAAATGGATATAAGCAATCCGGATTCAATTTTGTGAAAATAACTAGGTAATATTTATTATATATAACATTCGAAAAAATTCCCCAATTCCTCGTATATCATATATGTGCACAATCTAATTTTACAGCTGTGACATTTTTCATAATAACCTAAAGAAATATCGATATGAAGTAATGCGTACGATCGATTATTAATATGAGAGTATGGAATGTATCGGAAGCATCTCCTATCCTCTACCTATTTTCCTCTTCCTCTCCCCTTCCTTTAACACCAAATTAATTTTAAGATATTAAAACTTCATTTCTAATGAACTTTAACATAAGAAACTTCTGTGGCTTGACTTTAGTTAACTTGTATGTTTATATCTATCATTGTATATTATATAAAAGCTGTTTGTTTCTTACAAAATAAGCAAATAAATATTTACAAATACGGAAAAAAAGAGTGTTTGCTAATTTATTTAAAAAAAAAGCGGATTGCAGGCCTTTAACGAACGAATGAACAGGTTTCTGGTTGAACTTTTAGTAAATTTCGAATACATTCATTATCACGATGTCGGAACAGAGTTTTTCTAAATTATTTAAAAAAGGGATTGCAGGCCCTTAACAAATGAATAAACAGGTTTCCTGTTAAATTGTTAGTAAATTTCGAATACCTACATTAATTATCACAATATCGGAACACGTTGACTGTACCATCATCAGGAAGCCATTTGTGCTCAAATCATTTTCATCCCAAACGTTTAGACTGCAATTTCCTTCAGGTCCTTTATAATCTTTGAGCATTCTGTGTGGAGGAGAGGATGTAATATACCCACAGGTATCGTTGCTTAATCTGAGAAAGGTTATTTTAATTACTGGTTGTTATTGTCTAGCTTTGATTAAGCACCATCTATATATTTCACAAAAATGGTACTACAAAAATAAACCGAATAGGCGTTTCTCTGAAATCGTATGACATTACAGCAGTTAATATACGAAATAAATGTCGGTCCGATCGGCATGCATTTGGCGAGGTTGTTGGCGCGGTTCACTCCAATCCTTAGGAAGGAAGGTACAATCATAATTTTTCCGTAGATATGTAAAGTTGTGCCTATATTAAAAAAAAGGAGACAAACACAATGTAAAAATGTAAAAGCTTGTTTAATGGCCATAAATAAATTGATATTATTAACATGTAACCCCCACCCTCCCTTGTCCCACCCCACCACACCCTCTCTGAAGCTCTGTCCTCGTCTAATATGATTTCTCTCTTTTTATTTTGATATTATATTTTATACATTATCAATAAGTACCTAGACTAGTTTTTTATAATGCTGTCTTATAAACCTAACGAAGCGGTTAAAAACAAAATAACTTTTCATTTGATTAAAGTGTCAAGCCACAAAGTAAACGCTTTCTTTGATAATTATATACTATTTTATATAAATAATTTTGTAAATTCATAAAACTTCTACTCAATAGTAAATATGTGTACGTTTCCCGTTTTGGTTCAATATGTAGTGTACAGAATCCAAAACTGAAAATAAAAATCATTTTGTGTTATTTATTAGTCCTTTACCTGATTCAGACCTGGTTTAGCTGAAAAATGTTAGTTTGGTGACGGCTTTGTATTCAAATTACAACAACAACTCGGTAACAAAATGAACGATGTTCCTTGGTTTCGCTTACGAGTTTGAACGCTTGTACAAGGAGTTTAAACAGAGTTGGGTTGTTAAGTTCATCTCCATATTTGTGACGTACGCTATGTGGTGTCATTTTTAAAAAGAATTTAACTAGACAGGGCTAATCTAGTATAATACATCAATGGCGGGACACGATTAAAAATAAATATTAACCCCACACAGAAGGCCCTAAGGAAAACAAATTCCCTTAATGCCTATGTCATATTTTGGGATGCTGTGTGGACGGTCTTTTTTAGGGGAAGGAAGGCGAGGAAGTTCTAGGAAGGTATGAGGGTTGGGTAAGACTCTAGGGGTCAGTGTATCCAGGAGTGACGGACATAAGAAACATTGAATATATCCCTTCCACTGCGGCGCTAGGCGATGAGTCGAGAGCCCAGTTGGAGAGGACAAAGGGTCTCACCAAACCAGTCTCTGCCGATCTGGCACGCCACGCAGCTGGTGGGCAGGCGCATCTTGAACACACCTCATCCGATGGACCCGGGAACCCCTTCTTAATCGGGGCTAGTACGGGGCTTAGGATCCCAGGGGCCTAACTACAAAAACTGGTGTTTTGAGTTAATATTGGTTTCGGTAATGCCTTAATCACCAGTGGCACGAAGCTCCATCTTGTACCTACAGCCGTTTAAGAGATACAGTTGTGCATATCAGTTGGGCATATGAGCATTCCAATCTTAATTTGCGTTTATCTCAAAACTACGTTTTTGTAGATACGTCCCTGTGATCCTACAAACATAATACAGAAATACAATCAGTTTCTTTCACAACTAATTATGTTTGCTTTGATGCAGACAGAGAGGTTTTGAATACGTCCCTGTTATCCTACAAACATAATACAGAAATACAATCAGTTTCTTTCACAACTAATTATGTTTGCTTTGATGCAGACAGAGAGGTTTTGAATACGTCCCTGTGATCCTACAAACATAATACAGAAATACAATCAGTTTCTTTCACAACTAATTATGTTTGCTTTGATGCAGACAGAGAGGTTTTGAATACGTCCCTGTTATCCTACAAACATAATACAGAAATACAATCAGTTTCTTTCACAACTAATTATGTTTGCTTTGATGCAGACAGAGAGGTTTTGAATACGTCCCTGTGATCCTACAAACATAATACAGAAATACAATCAGTTTCTTTCACAACTAATTATGTTTGCTTTGATGCAGACAGAGAGGTTTTGAATACGTCCCTGTTATCCTACAAACATAATACAGAAATACAATCAGTTTCTTTCACAACTAATTATGTTTGCTTTGATGCAGACAGAGAGGTTTTGAATACATCGAAAAGGTCTGTATAAGTTGCGCGAAAAGGTGGTTCGAACTTCGCATACCTACCTGAATTTGAAGGTGCATTTTGGAAATCCTGTGGATTCTACTGTACGCAATAATTTCTGCCGGGCTGCCCAAATGGGCAAACCAGTCGCATAGAGGTCATTCTTATAATTATTATTAGGTCACAAACGTTCGTGTTTCTTTTCTCATTGTTCGGCAATCGCGAACTAAATTTTCGACAACTATCAAGACTCGTTGCTTCGGATCCAGAGGTCACGTACTCGAAACCAGCATGAGCAAATAATTTGTCAGTTATAGCTATTGATTTACACTTTTATACCCCCTTGGAACTTTAAAATTGAGTACATGAAATAGTTACAATTTTTACTCAAGGGTTAGTAATAAACAATGGTTGCATACGATAATTATTAATCCTTATTACAATACGATAAAATAAACACAAATTTAAAATTACAGAAATTCTTACTTCAGTTACATAGTATTATCTTATGGGGGTTTTAAAATATTATCTGCTCAAAAGTCCATAAATTTGGTTAAAACATACTATTTTTAAAAGTTGCTGCAGATTTGAAAATACAGTTTAAAAAATAAAAATAAAATATATAGACTCATTGGAATGTGTTTTATTAGGTTAGATTAGGATATGTAAAATGAGAATTTTATGAAAAAAAGCATATTTCGAAATATTTAGTCGATAAATCTTTCTTGAATGGAAATACATATTTACAACAAAATGTCTGTGTGATTGTGAAGAACTTTGAAAAAGTGCGAATATTTTTGATTACTACCTACCTACATACTCTATAATCCAACAGGAAATGGCAATTTTCAATGTTCACGATTTGTCTGCCTCGAATTTCGAAATTATTTTGACTAATCCTTTCTTGTAATGGTGAAATTACAGTTATCAATTGCACACAGGGCCGGAATAAATTCAGATTTTCGTAAAATTCTCGCAATATACTTTTCAAGAAAAAATATATAAATTATAGAGCTTGCTTGGAAGTCCGCAAGATGGCAGCTAGTAGCCAGTAGTCGCCAGGACCAGTTAGAATGCTCCCAGACAAACTTGGTGTTCTCAGATCTCATTTAGCCAGCTCCTAGTTAGGTCGACTATCGAGTCACCATTGTAATACGCGAAGTATTTATTCAACACAAAGAACCTATTATTTAAAATCTCCTTCCACGACGAGTTGGAGAACTGTATGTGCGAACACAGCAAGAAATGTCTTCCATGTAGATTTGAACGTGATATTCTCATGAAAACGGCGCTATAGAAACGATCCTAACATTATTCTTATTGTTAAATGCAAACAATGAATGCCTCCACTGGCTTAATACCTTTTGATCTAGCCCACTTAGCTCGCGCTCTGTCCCTCTTACACTTGTCTGACGTCGTATATCGCCATCGCATTTAAATTTCATATTGATGGTGACAATTTTGTATTGGAAATTTAAGGCCCGATTGGCCAGACTTTGGATTACGAAACACCCCCACATCGCATTTCTTGTGTTTTTATTCTATGGGATGGAGTAACGACTATCGCCGCCTTCAATTTAATTTTAATCATAATTTTGTTTATTATTTTATGAATACCTATTGTGTACGGGCCGGGTCGGCTTCCCCCCGGATTTCAACACTTTTTTCGAAATATTTTTTCTGCTTGTTCTTTTAAAAAATATGGTGTCTAGTCATGTTTTTGATAGTTAAATAAAAGAATTTCAAATCGGAAATAAATAGTAAAAAACGTTTCCAGTCGAAAACATTTTGCGTTTACCTAGAGATTTCAGACAGTTCAGCTTAGATTTTCTTATTTTTATTTATTTATTTAAATTATTGAACATTATATTATTATTTTTATATGTGTGGGCCACGAGCCCCAAACTACTGCCGTCTCTGGTCGTCTCGTAAGTAGTTGAGAAAGTTCCTACGAATCACGAGTTGAATGAGAAGAAGCCTCGAAAAGCGTTGCAGCTTCAAGGACAAACTAACCGATTTTGTTACTTTTCTCGATTATCTATATATCTTCTATATAAATAAAATGTAAATGTTCGTTTGTTCAAAATCTTAAATCTTCGAAAGTTCTTCACCGATTGCTTTGAAATGTTGACACAACATTGCATTCGAATACGTGTGTGTTTTTGTATACCTAAATTATATAGATGTCACCTGTGACAGGTAACAACATGCTTTAAAAAAAACAGCATCATCTGTTAGACGTAAAAGCATATTGTTTTTCTATCTGCACAAACAGACTGAGCCACAGCAACGCGTGGCGGGGTACAGCTAGTATTTAAATATAATGTATTATATGTACACGGCTTCCGGAAACTCGTACAACCGGTGAATCTGCGTCACATTTGGAGTCGATTTTGAGGCATAACTTTTTTTGATTTAAACTTTTGTTTTTCAGTAAATCGAGTCCGAAGTTAGAAATTTTTAAGTCAAATTTTGTAAAAAAATGTCGTTAGGGAGTTAATATAAGCTGTTTAATGTCTTTTAAAATGCGTTGAATTTTAGACACGGCTCCAAAAGATTCTTTTTACCCTTAATATTTGGCTAATTTATATAGCGCCGTTTTCGTGAGAAATCACCTCAAGGGCATAAATGGAAAAACGTAAACAAATGAAATGAACGAAATGCTCAGATCGAAAAATACTTATACATATTTTGGCTTTCTATGTTATTCCGCTTGTACTACCGAATATCCGGACACCGTGTATAAATAATGTGTTATGTTGTATAATATACATATTTTCCCCCTTAAAAATACTAAAGATAGAGATCATAAATTTAGCCACTCAGGCATTTACCAACTTTGTTTCAATGATTGTCCATCGTTCTACATAGGCAAGACAACTACACATATAAATATTAGAATCACGGCACATTTAAGATGTTTAAATAACAATAATTTTTCAGAGTTTGCAAATCATCTCATTTCCACAAATCATTCTTTTAATAAGGACACAGGAGTTAAACTTCTTCACCGTAATAATAAAGGCAAAACATTGGATAATGTTTGCAAAGAAGCACTCGAAATCTGAAAATCCCTCAATAATATCTAGTATAATGAATAACCAAATTAATCTATCGTTTAGTCCGATTCTAACCGCTTTCTTCTTCCTGCAAATCACGTAATTACCCCTTCCATTTTGTCCACCCCTCCCTTTGTTTATAAGACAAGGTTTTTATGCATAGCACAAAGGATAACAAATTATTATAAGCATTAGTTACTCACCTGAAATATCCATACAAATTAAAAATATCTCCCGAGTTAAAAAAAAGTAAAATCTAGTGGGAAATTCAGCACTGACAAAGGCAAAAAATAAATTTGATTGTTTACAGGTGAAAAAATATATAATAAGCAGTAATTGTCGATTGAAGTGCTTGTACATATTGAATTATTTGGCGGTTTGGGAATAAGCCGACTTAGCTCAGTGGTCCATAGCACCTGACCGGACATAAGCATTATGTATATGCATTATTACTCGGGAGATATTTTCAAATTGTATGGATATTTCAGGCAAGTAATTAATGCTTATAATCATTTGTTAAAGTTTTTTATATCTATATATATATAGCAAGCATATATATTTCAAGCTATATATATATATAGCTTGAAATGTAGCTTGTACAATGATGGAGGACTAGACCCACGACGCCTAGGTTGAAACTCTTTAGTTCGCTCCACTAACTATAAGATAACCAATCAAACAATGCGGCGTCTTGTCTTTTTTTTAAATTTTTATTTTTTATTTTCAACTGAGAACTGTTAGCAACTTTCGTGTTTTGATAAAAGGTTCGAACCATTCGAAACGTTTGAAAATTCGAAAGAGATAAAATATATATATATATATATATATATATATATATATATATATATATATTTAAAAATAAAATTAAAGTGGTCAAAAACAATTTTGTATTTTTTATTGTGCATTATTTTCCATTTCCGGAAATTGAAATACTTAGTTTTCATTGTTATCTAACCACTGGTGTCATTTTTTGCAAAAACGTTTTGAGAGATCACTTGTCATAATGTGCCATATTTATAAATGTTCTATAAAACCTAAAAATATGGGATAGACGGCGAAATAAAGGTGGATTCAATGACTTTAATCTGCAGTAAGCAGTTTTATATGTTTCCATATTAATTTTTTGAGGAATGGTATTAATTAAATAATATGTTAAATGAACTATGTCTATGGTTAAATGTATATGAAACCAATCACTCCAGTGGCTTACAGATACACAATGGATTTTAGATTAAAAGCGCTTATTAACCGTGTCCCTATTATTTTCTGTACCAATGTATATTTACCAATCTGCTATAATTTTTATATTTGTATAAAATCGGACTAATTTTTATATTTGTATAAATATAGAATTGCAGGCGAAAAACTAACATCGAAAACTCTGCTCTGTCAACGAGTCTATAGTAACGTCACCGGTCATCCGGCGTGTAAATGTCGTCTTGTCTTCATTTAGAAATATTATGAATTATTTAAACAATCATTATTGTAGATAATGCATTCAACACCACTGAGTAACATTGGTAGACCTAGTTCAAAGCTTATGATTAATATTTACGACCTGTATTCATTTCTTTCGAAATGGCAACTTCGTGATGGGATAAGATAACATTAAAAAACCGATAGGTAAAAATAATAATAATTTAATCGGCGTCTATGCCGTTCCCGTTGCAACTACCAACAAACTGAACAACAAACCGTTTTGCCGCCTTTCACCAGCAACCGCAAACATTTTCGTCAACATTTTATATTTTAATGAACTCAATATTCTGAAATAAGTACTCTTTTCCACTGTAGCGATGAGTCGTTCATATTGAACGACCCAACGAACGACTCAACTGAACGAGCCGCACAATTGAGCTAGCTATTTTTGATATGTGTATTCGTACCCAGTAAACCGTACCACGGCTCAATTGAACGATTACTCTTTTGTATCAGGAGATATTTTAGAAAAATGACGCCATTAAAATTATCCAAGTATTAATTGTTATTACATACTCGGAGACGTGAACGGCGAACGGCGTCGACAGTTGGACATCTGGACTTGACATATATACCTACACCTACTACCTGCTAACACCTACTAACTACCTGGCATATTATTTTTCTCGTGGTACGAGGCAGATTACCGGTACTGAGAGTCGTACGACTATGCCGCTTACGCTTAGAGCCGTACCGTGGGAACAGTATCGGGCGTATTCTCATTGCTGGAGACTCTTTGACCTCTCCAACTGGTCTCTCGACCCATCGCCTTGCGCCGCAGTAGGAGGGATATGTCCGTCACTCCTAGATACACTCATCCCTAGATTCCTACCGAACCCTCATACCCTTTACCTTCCCAGAAATTCCTCTCCTTCCTTTCCTTAGAAAAGAGCCTCCACATAGCATCCCAAATGATGACATAGGCCCTGAGAGAAATTATTTGTTTAGGGCCTTCTGTGTGGAGTTAATTTAAATAAAAGCTCTGAGCTCACGGCTCCCGTTCAATTGAGCCGTCGTTCAATTGAGTCGACTCTTTGAGCCATACGAAAGTATCGAGCTGGTACCATGGCTCCCGTTCTTAATAAAATGAGTCATGACCTATTCGAACCTTTTATTAAAACAGGAAAGTTGCTCTTCGATAAACCGATTCAAACACAAACAGTTCTCAGTTGCAAAGTAAAAAGAAATTTAAAAAAAAAGACAAGACACCGCATTGTTTGATTGTTTATCTTATAATTAGTTTAACTGAAGAGAGTTTCCGCCTAGGCATCGCGAATTCAGTCCTCCATCATTGCACAAGCTACATTTCCGCTTTAAATATTGTCAGAATTTTAGTCGGTTATGTTTGTTTGTTTTTTTTTTAATGTAATAAATATAATTTTCAATTCAAATCAAGTAAAAATACATTTTATTAATTGCATGGCATTTAGAAAAAACACATTAAAATTCGTTACATTATAATATTACAACATAATAATAATAATTGTTGATTTATTTTTAAAATTTATATATTTAAATCGAAAGCCAATGGTTTCGTACACCAATGTTTATGTGGAACAAACTTTTTACCATCGAATGCCATGTGTACAGTTTGACGTTTACCGCCGCGGCATACGTATTATGTAGTTACGCATTGTTATAATAAGGTTTTTGATACTGTTTGTATGTGTTTTTTAATTTTTATTTTATTATACTGCTACTTAACAAATTGCGTATTTTCGAATGTATTTGTAATTTTTTCCAGCCGCCGGCTAATGCAGTGATGTATTTATTTGCCGGCATATTTCAATTTGCGTGATGTTTTGTTTTGTGTGTCGATTTTTTTTTTTGATTGTACAAATAGTTTGTTTTTTGGGAAGGGCCAATTTGTAATTATTGTAAATATTTCTTTAGAGAAGTTATAAAAAACATATCATCATCAATCAAAAATACTAATTTCGGTTGTTGGTCTGTCTGTGGTTAGAAGATTGGTCGAGTTGTAATAAGACTTTCGACTAGCAATTCGTGGCAAGTAAATTTCTTCTAAATAAGGCGATGCACTACGTCGTGTGATATTTTAAATTGAGCCGCTATCAATAACAACCCTAAGATAAGGTTTAAATTCCCGCTTAACACCATCCACCTGTTTTGATTTATGCAAGAAAAAAACATGGCCAAAAAGTGCCTTTTATTTTATTTTGTGGATGTTCAGGCATAATTTTTTTTTCGATCATTTTATAAATAACTTAATTTACCACATTATACAATAAAATCATAACCGAAAATGGGTTCGTAAGTAGGAGATTTTGAACTTTAAAGCAGTTTTCATAGGCCTTGTAAATTATTTTTTTCTGGGCTTATAAAAAGACTTATCTAAAAAATACTCGATTATTTCAAAGGCCAAGATGTATTCTACTCGCAGTATTTGATTAAAGCATCTGAAACATTTCTAGGCGACCAAATTTTCATTATTACGTATGGCATCGCCTTCATTTGTTTTGTTTTACAATTGGTACAATAAAAATATTTTTTTTAAATACACTAAATTATAATATGTATTCATAGTGTATTTGCGGAACGTACCAGAGTGGAAGACCACCTTTGCTGTAAGACCACCTTTCAGAATTGAAACATTGCTTGAAATGGCTTTAGCCGTGTTTGGCGACCAGATTTGAATAGCCCCTCCCCTCCTTCTCTCTAGCCTTCCCCTCCCTTCTACATTAGCCTCATAATATAGCACAAATGAGGATGCCATAATCTCACTAGCTTCCAGATGGTTGGGAGCAGTTGGGACTTTTGTGAGGTATTCTCATAAAAACATTCATATTTTCAAAATTTAAACTGATGTCAAGAATTCAGACAAGCGGTGCTACCTGTAATATAATATTCAAATTCAGAAAATTATTTTTATTCTATACAGTGTGACCGGGGGTAAAGTGCACTAACTTCGGGAGGTGATTCTACAAGATGGTAGAAGTAAAAAAATAAATAACTTTTTCGAAATTCCTTTTTTTTCCATACTAAAATATTTTTCCGTAGAAGAATATTTATTTTACCATACAAACAATTCAACTTTTTACGTTGGAATGTCGAAAAAAGTTATTTATCTTCTCTACTTCTAAAATCATGTAGAATCACCCCGCACTGTTAGTGCACTTTACTCCCGGACACCCTGGATTTGAAATGTGTATTTCTTTTACGTAAATTACTTAGGGCAACAACACAAGTAAAGACAGATTTCGTGATTTTTCAAGAGACTGCACTTTTCCCATTTTCAAGGAAGCTTTATTTGCTAGCTTAATATATCCCATATTTCGCAGGTCTGAAATAATCTCGAAAAACATTGTTGTTAAATTTGTAAATATTTTTTCTTGATCTTTCCGCAGCAATTATTTCTTAATATTTGTATTATATTTTTTTCCTATTTTAAATCTCTTATAATCTTTGTACTATTTTTTTTAATATTTTGTAAAATTATTAACCTCAACACAGGCTAGTGAGGTTAAAAATTCTAACTTTAAAAAAAAGATACAATGTAAAGAAACGATAAATAAATAAAAATAAATAAATTGTGTTCTTTACATAAATTTTCCGCTTCACAAATCGTACAATTATAATACACTGATTTTTCACAGGTTTGCATTAGCTATTAATCTATGGTTAAGGCTAAGTCCTCCATCACAACACAAGCAACATTTTTCAGCTTACTATGGTGGTAGTAGGAGATTTTCAAATATTGTCAGGTTATTCGTAACACTTGAATGTTTGTCTTTGATTAAAAATAAAAAATATAAATTTTTAAATCTTCTATCTATATAAATAAAAATGTTTGTTTGTTCAAAATCTTAAATCACCGAAAATTCTTCACTGATATCGCTGAGAATTTGAAAGTTTATTCTTATTAGTGCCAGGAGATTTTAATGGTTGGTTTGAATGGTAGAGGAAGTTGGGGACCCCAAGGATTACTTAAGCCCCCGCACTTCTAACTTTTACCGATTTATAACAAGTTTCCCGATAACTCTTTAAGTTTTTAAGTTCCAAAAAAAAAAGAAGATATTTTTGAAGATAATATCCTTACATTTGTTATGCCGAAACATTAATTATATGAAATTCCCTCGATAGAAAAAAAATCGCAAAGCAAGCTCTGAAAATTATTAAAAACACGTTTTGTTCTGTTATTTAATATGTTATAGGCATGGAAAAATTCACAGTGTATTTTTAAATGAAGCATTTGTCGAGAATTTTTTGCTCTATGTTGAGTTGTGTTTTAGTAAATATTTTCACCATTTTTGCTTAATTGTTAACGTTTTTTAATATTAGCGCGCCCCCTCTAACATTCGTATTTACATATTTCCCTTTCAAACCATCTTTGAATACTTACTACGAACATCAGAAGGCATGGGTTCAATTCCCGTCGGCGGCATTTATTTTTACTCAGGTGATATTTTCAATTTGTATTGATATTGCAGGCAACTAATTATTACCGCTCGGGAATTTTTCGTAAATCTGTTGATGTCACGAAAAACTGTTTGGAATAATTAGAATATAAAATGAATATACCTTTTATGCTAAATATCAACATAATTATACATTATTTTTTTGATATTTAGCTAAAATTATTACACTTTTTGTGAATGTATCAGAACCAGCAGAAATTTCCAGAACCGATTTCGCAAGTCGACGACTGAAATTCAAACTTCTGCTGAATAATCACAAATAACTGATGCTGATTTTTTCAATTATGATGAGAATATTATTAATTGTATGAAAATATGCTGAATTAATCCTTTTGTTCACCACAGACATTTGATCAATTTCATTCCGAACTAGAATCTGTGTGGTGTCTAGGTTATCTGTTACCTAGTCGAAAAAATTATATCTTATTTTCTACCATGTTTTATATTATGTCCAGTTTCTAACTAGAATCTGTTTGAAATCTTTACACAATAATAGTAGTAAAAACGTTTTGTATTTTAGCAATCGAAGCAGACTACTTCGGCTGTAACTCCCAAAGGAAAGGCCGCCCCGGTTGCCACCAACATTGCAGAAGCTCCTAAGGTATTTTATCATTATCTAATTTCATATAACGTCGGCTTACTGCCAGAAGTCATTGACTAACAAAATGTTGACTGTGAGATAAAAGACTTTAAAATTTCAGCTACATAATGAAATAATACAAAGTCCACTTTTAAATGCATTTTTATTCATCTATTACAACTGCTTTATGTGGGAATTTAATATTTAGTTTTATTCATCTTAATAGGAAATAAAAATTGCACTTAGTGACTTTTTGCCAACTTCTTGTAACAAGTGGTAATATTTTTGTCGCGCATGAAATCAACGAAATTATTTTGTGATTTTTAGTTATTATTTTTAGGTATATTTTTAGGTATTTTTTAGGTATTATTTTTAGGTATATTTTTTGTGCATTTCCGCACGCTATCCCACTTTCGAAAGTCATCAAAATTTGTTAGTGATTTTGTATCAACAATTATTAGTATTTTATGCACTTAGTTACTGTTAAAACGCTGAATTAGTAATTTATAAACAATGTTTTATTCGCCATAATGACTTATTTACTGTATACAGGACAAGATAAAATAGGAATATTGGGACTACTAACTCAGTTTTGACAAAAATGTCACATTATCACTTCTGGCAGTAAACCGACCAACACACTAACATTCATGACTTCTGGCAGTAAACCGACCAACACACTGACATTCATGACTTCTGGCAGTAAACCGACCAACACACTAACATTCATGACTTCTGGCAGTAAACCGACCAACACACTAACATTCATGACTTCTGGCAGTAAACCGACCAACACACTGACATTCGTGACTTCTGGCAGTAAACCGACCAACACACTAACATTCATGACTTCTGGCAGTAAACCGACCAACACACTGACATTCATGACTTCTGGCAGTAAACCGACCAACACACTAACATTCATGACTTCTGGCAGTAAACCGACCAACACACTAACATTCATGACTTCTGGCAGTAAACCGACCAACACACTGACATTCATGATTTCTGGCAGTAAACCGACCAACACACTGACATTCATGACTTCTGGCAGTAAACCGACCAACACACTAACATTCATGACTTCTGGCAGTAAACCGACCAACACACTGACATTCATGACTTTTGGCAGTAAACCGACCAACACACTAACATTCATGACTTCTGGTAGTAAACCGACCAACACACTGACATTCATGACTTCTGGCAGTAAACCGACCAACACACTGACATTCATGACATCTGGCAGTAAACCGACCAACACACTAACATTCATGACTTCTGGTAGTAAACCGACCAACACACTGACATTCGCGCATTTCTCTGAAATTGGATGACATAACAGCAGTAAATATACAAAATAATTGTCGGTCCTACCCGATCGACATTTGGCGAGGTTGGTAGAGCTGTCGACTCCAGTTCCTGGGTAGTATTGTTCAACCCTCAGTAATACCAATTTTGTTTTTTTAAATATACAGGTTGTCCGGGGGTAAAGTGCACTAACTTCAGAGGGTGATTCTACGTGATTTTAGAAGTAGAAAAAATGTTTTTAGGTAAAAAAGTCAAATTGTTTGTATGGGAAAATAAATATTCTTCTATGGAAAAATATTTTAGTATGGGAAAAAAAAAGTTGGAATTTCGAAAAAAAGTTACTTTTCTTTTTTACATCTACCATCATGTAGAATCACCTCTTGATGTTAATGCACTTTACCCCCGGACACCCTGTATATATTTTACTAGAAAAACTTAGTTTATTACGGGTTGATTTTTTTTTTTTAATTTCTTGAATTTTTAACGAAACCTATTTTTTTTGTAGGCGGCAGGCACTGGCAGCGACATTGCCGAAATATTGAGGAAAATTGCTCAGCAAGGAGACAAGATACGTCTGCTGAAGGAACAGAAGGCCGATAAAGCAGCCATTACACCTGAGGTAATTTATTAACCACTCGAGGGAAAGAGATTTCTGGCCGTTCGGTTTTAGATTTGGCCGTACTCATTCCAAAAATCATACCTTCGAATATTCCGTGAGAAGAACATTAGTGAAATCTTCTGGTATTCGATAGAAGCTTAATCAAGCTAGCAACCAAACATAGTATTATTTTAATGTTAAACTAATGATTATAGGACAAGGTTTTTAGGCATGGCACAAAGGATAACAATTTATTATAAACAATAATTTGTTGTTCTTTGTGCTATGCATAAAAACCTTGTATTATAAACATTAGTTTATCATTAAAATAATAATATTACACCAATAAATGAAGATACAATATGTCTCTACGCCATACTAGTGGGAGATTTAGCACTATCAAAGCCTTTCATATAAAAATAAATTTGTTTTTTTTTTGAGATGAAAAAATGTAATAAGCTATAATTGTTGAATGAAAAATAATAGTACATGTTGAATTATTTAGCGGGTTTGGAATAGCAGATGTAGCTTAGTTGGTAGAGTAGCTGACCGGCATTCAGAAGGCTGCGGGTTCAATTCCCATCGGCACATTTATTTTTTCTCGGGAGATTTTTTCAATTTGTATGGGTGTTTCAGGCTAATAATTATTGCTTATAATAATTTGTAAACATTAATATATTAGCTGATTGGAGGAAGTTCAAATAAATTCATTTCAATTCATAAAAATCACCTACCCAAATTTGGGTAGCTATTGCTCGAGTGATTAAATACTCTAATTGTGTGAGCAGTTTGTGGTGTAACTTTTAAACAACAAACTTTCAAGACTTTATCTAAATGATCTGTGATGGTAGGGGGTAGAATATCTGAGTGTCAAGAAGTCAAAATGGTGCTGATCCACGATTTGGTTCCATGACAAAATGCAACATAAATAGAAAAAAAAATTATTGGTTAGGTATTCTTTTACCATGTTCTGTTTTGCTTCCTGTTCTGTTTTATCGGGTTACCCTAGATTTAGTGATCTTCAAGAGTCATTCCGCCGTTTCGTTCAAATTTGCCTGTTTCCGCGGATTTTTTTTTTTTTGCCTTTTTACTATATATTTTTATAGAAATGGGTTCCCGTACCTATCAGATGTATAAAAGTGAAAAGGGCACCTTTGTGCGACACTTGGATTCGAAGAAAATTGATGGAAGGTAATGAAGGTGTGGATGGTAATGAAAAACTGTTGGATGGTAATTTAAAAATTTGGATGGTAATGAAGTTTGGTAATGAAATATTAATAGATGGTAGTGAACATGTTTAAGGTTCTTAAAATGTCTGTGAATAATGAAATTTGACAGCTGTTTCGGCTTTCAAGGCCATTTTCAAACTGTCGTACCTTGAAAGCCGAAACAGCTGTAACAATAACAAAAACCAAAAAATACTTGCAGAACTTAATAATTTAATGAAATTTGAATAGAAATTGAATAATAAAATAGATTTCAAATCATGCTAAGTATCATTTGACGTGGTGAGCGGATTAGGAAAAAGAAGAAAAACCTATTATAGTGAAAAACTAAATGCTTTATTCAGACTTTTGAACATTGGAGACAAGAAATACATTTTTTCATACGTAATCAGTTCTGCTTACTTATGCTTTTGCAATATCTGTATGAATTGTTAAAAAATAATGGAAAAAAATATCAAATTACAAATTAAGAAAAGGCAGCTGGAACATCAAACCCAACACAACTAAAATTTTCCTATTATACTACTTACCCAGAAATTATAAGGAATAGTCAAATTCTTTATAATTACGTTTTATAAGTAGGTTTGTACACAAGAAATACAAAATTTTCACATTCCTAAGCAAACATTGTAATATTTGAAAAATAGAAATAATAAAAATAATAATTAAAAATAAGAAAAAATCAGAAGTCAATTGAAATGCAGTTTAAAATAAAATCAGACATACTTAAAACAAACACAACATATGTAACTAATAAGTACAAGATAAAGGTCTTACATCTAAATAGGAACATAATATTTAAGGAACTTGAGATCATTCTTGTGAAAGTTTTTGCTGGAAAACTATTTCAAATCAAAGTTCGGCAAATTTTTGATAGTGAATTGTCCTCTTTCATTCTCATCTGGATCTTGCAAGCGCTGAAGAATTTGTGATTCCAAAATGAAATCGTCGTCACTAATTGTTGGCCAGACAAATTTTTTGGAATTCCCTTGAGATTTTTTCAAAAAAATTACTTTGTACTCTAGTGTGTACTCATGTTTTCCAATAATTTTCCCAATGAAATGATGTGTCGTGTTAGTTATTTTATATTGAACCATTATCCAGTCATCTAAGTAGTATTTGAATGGCGCCTCCTTATCCTCTTTGTTGGTTTCCTCGTCAATGTCCATGTGTGGGAGTTCCACAGTTTTGGGGGACTGCTGTTTTGATTCATCGAAATCAGGATATTCTACTCTTAGGGATCGGATGAACTTCTCGAACTCACATTGATCGAAAGGATTGAATTCTTGCGTACTTACTTTTTTCTCTACTGTATCTTCGATTGGTCTATTTACGTTTTGTAGCTGCAACGCCTTCAATTTCTTTTGCTCGTTTCTTTTCTCGTTCCTGAGTTTGCTTATCTGGTCCTGTAACGTCTTAATGATTTTCAATGATCTATACTTCAATTTTCTAACATTCGTTAGACCACGCACATTTTTTTTAATGATTTGTTGTTCATTCTCGACTGCGAGAGGGTCAGGATCTAGAGTATTTTGCACATTATTGGGTACTTCCTTGACATTTTCATGAATTGGAGGCATATTTTCTACTGTAATCGTTTCTATTTTACGCTGCTCCTCTTTTTTCTTCCAATAATTTACAGAGTTCTTTCGCCATCTTCGTCTTTGCTCTCTCTGGGCTCTTTCACTCATATCTTCAATGCTGCAAATCTTTTTTTGCGCTTTTCGCATTAAGTATCTTTTTTTTTCTTTCGCTTTCTGAAGACTGTACAGTTCCGGATTGTTTTTAATCTCAGCATATTTTTGTTGCTTACGCAGCCTGTCCTTGGATAACTTTTCTTCTTTTTTCAGTTTTTTATTTAACTTTGCCATTGTGGATTATGGTGTTTAGCCTGTAACAAATAATAAAGAAAAATTATCATAAGTATCGGATCAAGTGAGAAGTTGAATAACAAATATGGATAATTTCAATTTCGTTACTTTTACAGGAGAGCCCAAAAATTGTTACACTACTTTTATATCTTTGTTTAATATTTTTTTCCCTAAATGATTTAAAATCTAACAGTAATGATATGGTTTTTTAATCAAGAAATTTGCGTTGGACTCTTAATAATGCCCTTTATATAGATTTTTGTTCAAATCTGGATTTGTTTAGAAACTTGAAATTTTGTAAAAATTCATCTGTTTTAATAGACAACTGAAGTAATGAAAATAATTGTGACTGTAGGGGAATAGTTAAACCATTTGTTTAATATATTATTCGTTTACATTTGAATAATTATAATTATATCATTGAATAAAAAAATCGATTTTCAAATAAAAATTCGCAGGGTAAATTTTAACAGATTGTTTTTCCATATCAGTAAATAGATAAAACGAAAATATGTATTTCACCAAAACTGAAATTGTCCGACGCTAGAACGCAAGAAACTGCTTTTATTGATAATATTAACTTTTATGAACCCCCAAACATGGTCCCAGATGCACGTAAAAATAACCCTTACAAATTTATCATTACCCTCCACACCTCTAAATTACCATCCGGCAAAAAATTTTACGATACGGAAGGTAATGAGACGGAGGGTAATGAGGTTTTGACAATCTTTCCTTAATAACTCGCTTAATAATGACATTACAAATCTTTATGTTTCAATAAAAAATAGTCCGACTAATTATAGTTTATAGGTTCATGATTCGAATTTTTAAAACATGTACTTACTTTAAAAAATGCTGGAAGGTAATGATGCCTGGTCGGTGACAAAGTCGTTTTCGAGCACGGAGATCGCAGATATTTCTTTATTCAGCGACGCACGTCCTCCCCCGTCCAGATATAGCGGTACACTGATTAGTAACGGAGGCGCGGGGTGGGGTACAGCTGACGAACAGTGACAAACACGGTCACAATTTTAATTACCGCTTTGGCGGAAGACGACAGCGATTTTTTCTGGACAAAAACAAAATCTCAATTCTTTCTATGATACAGTAACTTTAAAAATAAATTAAACACCAATAAATATGCAAAATTAGTTGTACATTCAGGTCGATTAATGAATGTAGTGATTTTACTAGTGTAAAATGTTCTTATTTATTGATCAATTTACCGGTCCCTCATTTACACGGGGAAGGTAATGAGATTTTAGCATGTTTTTTTGTATACCATAAAGTTATTAAGTAACAAATGCCTAATCCGGTAAATACTACTTTTTCCTTTTTTAAATAACTACATTTTCCAATAAAACTTTCTTGAAAAACATTATTTTTCATATGACTTTTTTGCAAGAACATGCGATTTGAACGAAACGGCGGAATGACCCTCAAAGGTGATGGAGTTTGGAACATCCCAACCTAAGCCTCTTTCTCAGTGAATCTTATTTGAATTCATCCATCTTCTTATTTGTATACTTGTCTAGTTTGAAAATATGTTCTTGGCTGTTTTTTCTTTCCTTACTGTTTAGTCACTTTTAATTGTGTAATTTAATCAGGTCCAAGCCCTGCTGGCTCTGAAAGCCGAGTACAAGAAGGTTTCCGGCAGCGACTGGACTGTCAACTCCTCGGCTCCCGCTGCGCCAGTGTCAGCCGCTCCTGCTTCAGCTCCGGCAAGCACTGATAACGCTGCAGATGCCATTCTGCTGAAGATTTCTGCCCAGGGAGAGAGGATCCGCCAACTGAAGGGGGAGAAGGCTGATAAGAAGACCATTGAACCAGAAGTATGTACCTACTCACTTCTGATAGATATGTTGTGGCACAGGGCACTTGTCAGGAATTTACTATCTTATGGGATCCATCCAACTCTGCGTAGTTTTATTGCATACTTTCTCAAGGGAAGAACAATTCAAACCGAAGTTAACAGCTCTTCTTCCTCTCCGCACCAAACCAATGCGGGGGTGCGACAAGGATCTGTGCTGTCACCGACGCTGTTTTTGTTGCACATCAACGATCTCATTGAATGTGCACCAATTCATTGCTACGCTGATGAAAGCGCCGTTCACGAGTGTTATCTTTCACAAGCGGAACAACTGTTCACAGCTGATGTTGACTTCATGAGAACAGGATATTTCTTTGTCTCGTTTTTGTGTAAATCTGCTCGTAGACGGAACGAGCTACCAGCATCTGTTTTTCCTCCTTCATATAATCCGCGGCTCTTCAGGACCCACATTAATAATTCCCTTCCTTCAGCCTATACTTTAAACCGCCTCACAACGCTGCCCAACCGGGTGGTGACATAGTTCCTCTGTCTTTACACTGTGAAGACAGGGGTGCTCTTGTAAGGTGTCACATAAAATAATTTAAAAAATCTTGCCTTACATTCTCATTCAAACTCAAAGGCGCTGTTAGGTTATGTTCAGTGCCTTGGCTCCTTGGCAAGTCGGCACCAAGAGTGGACTGCTCCGATTGCTCCTGCACCGGACCGGCCATGTCAACAACTCTCAGTCGAGTCCCAGTTGCAACTGTTCCTTTTTTATTTTGTGTTTTGTCTGTTTCATATTTTCATTGATATATGATTAAATATTAAGCTTCTATAAGTAATCCCAACTGAAGAGATAACACTCGTAGTCTGAGCTCAATTAAGAAAACTTTTGCTGTATGATTCTGCCAGACTTCTTGCCACGAATGTAGAACAGATAATGCACAGAAGAAAGAGGAGAGAAATAGAAGTTATAAGAGACAAACTAACCCTTATGGTAAATATGAATTAAGTTACATATTACCTCTTTTCTTTAGCGTATTCTTCTAAATCATCTGTTTATTTGAACACTAGGTCCAAACCCTTCTGGCACTGAAGGCCGAGTACAAGAAGGCATCTGGAACCGACTGGACTGTCAACTCCAAGCCCTCCAGTAACGCCCCATCAACCCCCGCAGTAGCCCAAACAGCTGCCCCACCAAGCGGTGGTGATGCTGCAGATTCTATTCTGGTGAAGATTGCCGAACAAGGAGAGAAGATCAGACAATTGAAGGGGGAGAAGGCCGATAAAAAGACCATTGAACCAGAGGTATGTTACTTCTCTCAAAAATAGTAAAAGAAAGAGGAGATAAAATGAGTCATGTAAGTAGAAAGTGACTGGCCATTTTGACAGTGCCAGATTTGCTTTAACTTTGGCCTACAAGGTTCACTGTGGAACTGTGGAATGATTTGCCAGCCTCTGTGTTTCTGCCCTCCTACAATATGGGTCTCTACAACACCCATGTTCACTCCTTCCTCTCCTCACAAAGACCCTCCACACAGCATCCCCAAAGACAAGATAGGCCCTGATGCAAATTATTTTCTTTAGGGTCTCCTGTGTGGTGTTAAAGTAAAAATAAAAAAAACTTCTGGAAGGGGCCCATGGTCCAGAGGTCCACTTTTTAAATTATGATTTTTTATGTCAATATCACACCAAACTGTCAGCTGCTCCCTGCTAACCAGAGCCAGTGAGACTATGGCGTACTCATTTAGTTGGAAGATGCTCTCAGTATCACCCTAGTGCAATTCAAAATTAAAACGTTCCTTGAAATGGCTTTAGCCGTGTTTGGTGACCAGATCTGAATAGCCAGGTACTTTCCCATCTTCCTTTTCCTCATCTTCTTCCTCTCCCCACCACCTTCACCCTGACAACATACCTCAATTGGGGATGCCATAGTCTCATTGGCTTCAGACGGTTGTGAGCAGTTGGTACCCTTGTGCACGCCCCTATGATACTATATCTTCGTAATAACTTGTTTTTGCAAAATAATATTTTGACTAAGTTGCATCTTAAAAGATTAATGCGTTTATATATTGTATCTATAATATAAAAAAATTACAATAATGAAAAAATTTACTACATTTTCCAGCTAAATAAGTGTTCTTCATAATAAAAATAAGTCATATCCACTCAAGCAATTTATTGCATATTATGGCAAGTTTGCAAATACGTTTTGAGTGATCGGTTGAAACAATATGCCAAATTTATAGAACCTAAAAATATGGGATAAACGGCAAAATCTAGGTGGATTCATTAGCTTTAAAACGCAGTAAGCAGTTCATATGTTTCCAAATTAATATTTTGAGGAATGGTATTAATTAAATTACAACCAATCACTCGAGGCGATATGAGGCTTTCCTGTAAATAAATATAATGCTTAGACTTTTGAATATCGGAATTAAGGTATTTGATGCAGAGTTTGCTATGCGCTTTTTCACAGATACATAAAGTAAATATGTTTGCAAGTGACGAAACGACGTGCTATAATAATATTAAGATACATTATTTCCTTTCCAATCAAATGAAATATATTTTTCTATGTTAGGAGTATTTTTAAGGTTCGAAATAATATATAAAATCGCAGCAAGTGCCGTGAGCTACTGGCATTACCGCTACAGATACCCTGGCACGCAACAGTACAACATTTCTTTGGATATTCTTCTAATAATCTGTTAATTTGAAAACTAGGTCCAAACCCTCCTGGCATTGAAAGCCGAGTACAAGAAGGCATCTGGAACCGACTGGACTGTTAACTCCAAGCCCTCCGGTAACGCAGTCGCCCCAATAACCCCCACAGTAGCCCCAACAGCAGCCCCAACAGCAGCCCCAGCAAGCAGTGGTAATGCTGCAGATTCTATTCTGGAGAAGATTGCAGTACAAGGAGAGAAGATCAGGCAACTGAAAGGGGAGAAGGCTGATAAGAAAACTATTGAACCAGAAGTAAGAACTAATTCTCCCTTGAACAGTTCTTTTAACACTTGCGAATGGACAGAAACTCACTGAGGGAACTGGTAGGACTACTAGTCCTCCTGGGGTAAAAATAATCTCGTCGAATTTAATGTTTCAAAGACCCAATCCTGTCTGATTACGTCTAAAAGGGATCCAAATGATAATCTAGTCTCCTTTAACGGAAGCAATCTTCCGAACAGGCCTTCCATTGATATGCTTGGTGTAACTATAAGTGACCAGCTCAGGTACGGGGGCTCCATCGAAGCCAGAGTAAAGTTGAGCGTACTGTACAGGGCCCGCAGATACTTTAATAGTACACAACTGCTGACCCTGTACAAATCGCAAGTGCGCCCTACTGTCGAATTTGGCAGCCATCTCTGGTCCGGAGCCCCTAAATACCTGAAAAAAACCCTTGACTCTTTGCAAAAACGGGCGGTCCGTTTGATAGATTCCCCAATCTTAACAAACGGACTGCAATCTTTAGAGCATAGGCGTCAGGTAGGTATGCTGTCCTTGTTCTATCGGTATTACAATGGAAGATGCTCTGAGGAACTAGCGACATTGATCCCTTCGGCACCGGTGCGTAGTCGGGATACACGCCAAACGCGCGCCCAACATTTGTACACAGTTGACATTTGTCACATGAGAACGGGTCGCTTCTACGATTCGTTCTTAAGTTCAACAGCTCGGCTGTGGAACGAACTACCGGCCTCTGTGTTTCCTCCCTCGTACAACATGGGACTCTTCAAGACCCATGTTCACTCCTTCCTCTCCACAAAAAGACCCTCCACACAGCATCCCCAAAGATGACATAGGCCCTGAGGGAAATTATTTTCTTCAGGGCCCAGGTGTGGAGTCAATATAAAAAATTAAAAAAAAATTGGCTAAAGATGGAGTTAGCGCAACACGGCATAACACCCCAAAAACAAATACTTTTTGCCGTGAAAATCTTAAATCATGGTTAGTTTTGTGATAAACCATTTTGATAAAATTCCCATACCCCGCAAACTTCTTAATACGCACAAATGACTATATTAACACTTTGTTACTACTATAAATAAATATTTACGTAGGGGGAGATGGTCAAAAAAAAATAATGTGTTCAACTGTTATGACACCATTTTGGATCTTGTTACGTAGTATGATTTGACGTTTTCCAAAAAGTGCATCAATATGTAATTTCTTTTCAATCAATGTTCAACGTGTTTCATGTTTTTTTGACGCAATTTTTGATCTTGTTAGTATGATGTGACTTTTCCGAAAAGTTCCGCTTTAATCTAAATACGCACAAATTATTTAAATAACCCAAACTAAGAACCTAGTAACCTATTTTAAGAATATTCTTCCATCGTAATACGTAAATAGTAGTTTCTTGTACTAATTAAGTTGAAACGAAATGTTATTTCAATAATTTGGACGTATTTAGAAGTAAATGTAGAAGGGATATTTTACCATCATTTCTATTACTACAAACTAATACAAACCCAAACCTTGGCTTTCAGGTGAAGGTTCTGCTGTCTCTCAAAGCAGAGTACAAGAAAGCAACTGGAACAGAGTGGACTCCTGCGGCCACAGCCAAGGCTACTCCTGCCGCAGCACCAGCTCCGGCTCCGACAGCTTCTCCGGCTGCTGCTAAACCCTCGGTCGGCGGTAGTGCAGGAGACCAGGTCTTAGAGAAGATCGCCAAGCAGGGAGATCGCATTAGACAGCTGAAGGGGGAGAAAGCAGATAAGAAGACAATCGATCCAGAGGTTTGTTCTTTTTACTGAATATAGTACTGACATAGTACACACTAAGTTCTGTTTTTATGAAGAACTCTTTCGCCAATATCTCTAAATAGTATAAAACAAAGTCAATATCCCCGTCTGTCTGTTTGTGCGCTTAGTTCTTCTAAACAATGCAACGGAGTTTGATAGGGTTTTCACTATCATTTAGAGAATTACTTGCGCAAGGTTTATATACATAATACATGGATATTATATTTATTGAAAGTAGAGAAAAGTCGAGCAACGCTGGGTACATGTCACCTAGTTTATCATATTTTGATAATTATGTGATGTCTGTGTGCCTGGAGAATGATCAATTTTATCTTCCATCGGGGAAAATTAGTCAAACATTTTCACGTGTCAAAAATACTTTTGTAACGGACGTACTGCTCCGGGCTCGGCCACGGCCGCCCCATATTAAATTTGTTATTTTCTCTCTTATTAAATTGGATAAAACTGCTAGAAATGTAAAATTATGTAAATGTAAAATGTATGTGATCCTTGTGTTATAAATAAATGAAACGTCAGAGCTTGGCTGGAGGAATACGGGCAGAGAATTACAGAGTGTGAGAGCTGGTGAAATAAAATGATGATGAAAAATGGTATGCAATTCGGGCACGATTATGAGAATCGTGCCTACGCAGAGGGAATGTTCGGCCACGGCCCGAAGCTAGCGGCCGTGCGCCGTCATGACGTTACAAAATGACCGGTGGTACGCCGTCATTACGTAAGGAAGGCCGTGGTCACGTTCGGCCACGGCCTGAAATTATCGGCCGAGCGGCGGTAAAAGGACCGGCGGGGCGCCGCCATCGCGTCCCAACACGGCTCTCGATTCCGAAAACGGGACCCATGAGAGCGTGGGGCCACTGCCCGCATCCTATAAAACGGGCACAAAGCCCTAGAAAGGGCAGATCTCCAGAAACCATCACCAGCTCTACAACTCTCTCTCTGCTCTGCCCTCTACCTCGCTCCGACTTCTGCCTCTGCTCGCCTTCTTTTACTCTGACCCCCGCCTCATCCTGGACCACGGACTTGCCCACGAGACGGCCTCGTTCTCCCCCCCCACGTCACTGAAGGAGGACATCTCACGCCTCCGCGGATTGGGACCTCCGGCCCTTTCACAGTTTTGTGTATCTTACTCTGTCTGATACAACTTTCTTGAACAGTAACATCATTTTTGTTGGCTCTCTGTAGCCTAGGAGTCGAAAGATCTTAGTTTTCTTTCAAATCGATGTAGATCAAACTTACACTTCTATAATACTAATACTTTCCATAACCAAAATGCTTTTGCCACCCAGGTGCAGACCCTCCTCGCCCTGAAAGCGGAATTCAAACAGGTGACTGGAGCAGATTGGACCCCCAACACCAAGCCATCAGCTCCCGCCCCTACCGCTGCCCCCGCCCTTGTCCCCGTCATGTCAGCCCCCGCAGCTGCCGGCGCCAGCGAGGCCGACAGCGTACTGCTGAAGATCAGCGCGCAGGGAGACCGGATCAGACAGCTCAAAGGAGAGAAAGCGGACAAGAAGACTCTAGATCCGGAGGTTTGTATTCATTACCAGAATAATAATAATGCCCAAATCATACTAGCATACCTCTTTAACACGTTGACTGCCAACTACAAGATAATTCGTAGATTGCGTTCTTTGCTAGGACGCCGACTACGAGATAACTCGTAGTGTGTTTACTTGCCATACTCGCTAAAATACGATAAAATTCGTAGTATATCGGTGCTAATATGGATAGATGGCTTCTGGGAAAAGAACAAAAAATCAATGCTGGCTTACAGAACAGAAAATTTATTAATAAATGAACAGAAAATATAATTTAAAAAAATTAGAGTTTTTAATAATATAATATGATTTAATGAAATTGGCTTTTTAGACCGGTATTCTGAAAGTTGCCGTGACAGTCAACGTGTTAACTACTTAATTGCCTCGGTACACAATAGAGAACCTTTGCGAGAATTGAAATTAGAGATTGCGCAAAAAAACTGCCTTGCTCACTCATTTATTTTTAGTATTTTTATTTAGATACTGAATTCTTCTTTCTTTTAAGATTAACAATGACAATGTCACATAAATATTATGTGACTAGTGCAGTTCTTGCTTATTTGGATATTTTGTCTATGGTGTTTTTTTTTAGAGATTGGCAATTTTTTTTGGGGAAGACAAATTGGTTTTTGTTTATGGTGACTTCCTCCCGGACAGTGATGGGCTGGCTGTTCGGAAATTAGTCACTCACCATGGAGGTGTTTTAATCTGAGTAAATCATGTGAAGTCTGTCCATTTAGTCTGCGAAAACACTAGTCCTTTTTACAACTACACGCAAATTCCAAATTGGGTAAACAAAAGTTTGGGCTTGTTTCCAAAATTGAATATTTGATCGCAGTATTTAGTTAGCCACTTTTACAAATGTGTTATAATTTACCCACTTCACTCATTTTTAGTGTTACCACACTAGTCGTGTAATGAAAAACAAACATTCACATCCTGCGCAGTGAAGTCCCACAGTGGATTGCGCTGCAAATCATTGCATTACTTTTTTGCGCCGGGTTTGGTTATTTGGCCGTCAACGCACAACTGATGTCATAGTTTATTCAAAGCATTCTCGAACCCTCCTGGTGCCAAAAATATGGTCACGTGGTTTGCCTCCACCTCATTGAAAGATTCCCAGATTTCATGTTAAGGCAAGTCTATCCATTTGGACGTCTATGGCATGCACTTTAATCTGCCATTTTCACTTATTGGACACTTTCCTGGTTTTTGAGGTGACGGATTCTTGAGAGTGCTGTAATGGAAAATTGATTATACTTTGAGCACACACGCATACAACATACTTCTATTAGTTTGGCTCTTGCGTGATTATGTTGTGAGAAGAATGATTATTCTACAATATGTATTGGAAAAGCAAAAAATAATCTTTATTATTTTTAGATTCAGAATCTGCTCGCACTGAAAGCTGAATACAAGAAGGTGGCTGGTGTTGACTGGAATCCTAATATCAAGCCTGCTGTAACGGCCGCTGCACCAGCACCAGGCAAAGGTATGAACACTATTGCGTACATTATCATATTATCCAGTTAGAAATACAGTCATACCCACTTACAAGGTTCCCTCTTACTTTCATGCGGAACCCTAGAAATAGCGGAATTTTTTCTACAACTCGCAGTATTTCATTAATTCCAGTTAGCCAATAAGGATGCTCCATTTCACTGGCCATATCTCTGAACCAATTATAACTATAGTTATATTGTTATTATGGTTTGTCCACTATCAGTATAAGGTTTTGGTATTCATATAAATGATACTCCGATATAGATTACTTTGTTTATTGTTAACTGAGTACAAAGATTATGGATACGTAGTTGCGAGCTGAGATGTGAGAGGGAGATCTAACTAAAACGGTTCCATGCTAACTCAACACAGTGACTATTCAACACACTTTTAAAAAGTGATATAAAGTCATTAAAAACGATGAAAAAAAAATCTTTTTAACCTAACCTAACCTAACCTACTTAACCCAGTTAACTCTTTGCACGCGGCCGTATCAACTGTTGTTACGGCAAAAAGTCAATACTCACACGCGGCTGTATCAACAGTTGATACGAAAAACTTTGAATGTCGATATTGCAGCGGTCTTTCGTCATAAATTTATTTCCCGCTCGCTTGAACATTCGTAGAACTATCATGATGCTGACATCTGCAAGGATTTCTCGAAAATAAAATTGTATTTGATAAAAAAAACATCGATAATCAAGTGAGCCTCTTTGCGCCTTCGAGTGCTATAGTTTACAATTTTGTCAACGGATGGCGTTAGTCCAATTTTGTTATCTGCGCTTGCGCGCGCCGAGTTAATCTGTGGAATCTGCGGCGATAACATTCTTTGTTCTTGTAAGATTAAATTATTATCAATATATATTTTTTTAATTTCTCGTGTTTCGTCGAACGAATTTAATTTTACTGTATCCGCGAGTGACCTTATTCAGGGTGGCCACAGACCTGGAAAACCGGGAATTATCAGGGAATTTTACCGAACAGGGAATTATCAGGGAAATGTCAGGGAATTTCAAAATATTCTTAAAATATCAGGGAATTCCAAAAATAAAACGAAATTCGTTATTTACGATTTGTGAAGTCCCAAAGTTGTGTTTTATTACTTTTACTTGCGGTGTGTGTAACAAAAGATATGCCGACAAAGACAAACTAGATAAGTAGGTATTTTTTTATTATTATTTTCGTAAATAGCCCTTGCAACACAATCATGTCGTAAACCACCCGCCTTGGTTTTTCCCCTATACTATGTAGGTGCGAAATCTGTAAAGAAAAAGCTAGCAAAGTTACAACAAAGTGTCAAAAGGGTCGGACACCCAGTACGGTCGTAATAAAATTTAAAGATCATCATTATCAACATTTTTACAAAAGGTCAATACAGTAGAACCTCGTTAATTCGAAATCCACGG
Source organism: Hesperophylax magnus (assembly GCA_026573805.1). Lineage (NCBI taxonomy): Eukaryota > Metazoa > Arthropoda > Insecta > Trichoptera > Limnephilidae > Hesperophylax > Hesperophylax magnus. The sequence goes on along the minus strand of JAIUSX010000007.1, from coordinate 4,962,928 downwards.
GACATCAAAAATCAAATTTCGAATTAACGAATTCCCACGTAATTCGAATTTTTATGAAAAAAAAAATTAAAAAATACGCTGAAAATCGATTTTCTCGGCCGCCTCTTCAAATCCGGGTGGTATTTTAGTTGTAAATTCGTATTAATACCAATTATTTCTTTATTTTCGCGGCCGATTACCGTAGCGGCGGGACCTTTAAATTCAGATATTCGCAATAAATTCGTAAAAATGCTATATATTTACGCGTAAATCGAGATTTCGCTGCCGATTTCGGTCGTGGCCTACCCTTTAAATTGAGATATTCGTAAAAATACGATATATTTCCGCGTAAATCGAGATTTCGCGGTAATTTTCCGTCGCGGCCGGCCCTTTATTTCAAATATCTGAATTTAAATTTGTAAAAATACGATATATTTCCGCGTTAAACGAGAATTCGCGGCCGTATTCCGTCGCGGCCGGCTCTTTAAATGCAGATATTCGAAATAAATTCGCAAAAATACGATATATTTCCGTCTAAATCGAGAATGCGCGGCCAATTTCCGTCGCGGCCGACCCTTTAAATTAAGATATTTGATGTAAATTCGTAAAAATATGAAATATTTCCGCGTAAATCGAATTTTATCGGCAGTTTTTCGTCGCGGCCGGCCTTTTAAGTTCAGATATTTGAAGTAAATTCGTAAAAATATGTCATATTTCGGCGTGAATCGAAATTTTTCGGCCGATTTCCGTCACGCCGTATTTTTTAACTCGGATATTCGAAGTAAAGTTAGTAAAAATACGATACATTTCCGCGTAAATTTAAATTTCGCGTCCGAATCCGTCGCGGCGAGCCCTTTAAAATTCAGATATTCGAAATAAATTCGTAAAAATACTATATATTTACGCGTAAACCTAGATTTCGCGGCCGATTTCCGTCGCAGCGGGCCATTTAAATTCAAATATTCGAAATAAATTCGTAAATATACAATACATTTACGCGTAAATCGAAATTTCGCGGCCGAGTTTCGTCGCGGCCGACCCTTTAAATACAGATATTTGGTGTAAACTCGTAAAACTACGACATATATCCGCGTAAAACGTATTTTCTCGTATTTTTTTATTTTCAAACTCGGATATTCGAAATAAATTTGAAAAAATACAACATTCCAGTGTAAATCGATTCAGATTTACAAAATAATAATACTAATTAGGACGATGTATAACCACGTAAAAATAAATTTTTCGGCGTTATACCGCCACGGCTGACTTTTAGATTCAGATTTACGAAATATTATGATTTATTTTGGCAAAAATCATTTTTTTCGAATTTCGCGTACAAATTTTCGTGCGCGGACAAAAATAAATTTCGAATTACGAATTTCGAATTAAAAATTTTTTTCTGCAGAAATTTTTTTGGCGAAAATTTCGAATTACGCGTTTTTTCGAATTATCGGGGTTCTACTGTACTTACTTTTGTTTATTTGTCTATTTTTGTCTGGTCTTTTCATTTGTACACAAATTGTCTTCAGGCGAAATATCATAAATTTGTAATAAGTGTATTTTGTTTTGAATAGATCATTGTTTTTTTTTTTTTTTTATAGTAATACCGCACAAGAGTCCCAACTGCTCCCGTCTGGAGCCAGTGAGACTATGGCATCCCCAATTGGGGTATGTTGTGAGGCTGAGGGTATTGGGGAGGGGAGGGAGATGGGGAAGAGGAAGGTGGGGAAGTACCTGGCTATTCAGATCTGGTCACCAAACACGGCTAAAGCCATTTCAAGCAACGTTTCAATTCTGAATGGTGGTCTTACACCAGGGCGATACTGAGAGTAACTTCCACATTGTGGTGCAAGGAAATAATAAATGCTTTAGATGACGGAATTCCCTTTATTTATGTATCCGTTCTAATTTTCTGGCGTAGATGAAAATCGTGTTTCAAAAATAAAATTTTGAACGATATGTCCTTAAACCAAATAAAACATATCAGGGAAAAATATAGAAACTGCCCTGGAAAACCTGGAATTATCAGGGAATTTTGAAATCCGTTTTTTGTGGCCACCCTGTTATTGTGCCGATTGCGCATACTTTTTAACGTTTTATTGTGTTACAAAACTGAGTTGTTGACTTCACTATATACTTTATTAATTTCAATATATTTTGTTATATATTAGTTATATCTTAGTTATATATTACTAAACTGCGTGTTATTTTCGTGTTTTACATACTTTTCAAAAATTGTTAGGAAACGTTCGCAAAAAGTTTTTAGTTTTTTAATTCATTTGATTTTTCGGAAAAAAAATGACCCATAGTTTGGAAGATGATGAAATTGAAAATAAAACATTTTAGTTTCTGATTATGAAATGTCCGAGGATGAATTTGAACCTTCGGAACATTCAGATGCAGAAACTCAAGCGAATGAGTATGTAAGTGAAGAAGTGTTGCACTCCTGGGTGTCTGGACCTCATATTCCAATAGTACACGAATTTGATGATTTTCAATCCGGCGTCTCTGTACAATTTAATGAAAATTCAACTGAAAGTGATTTTTTTAAACATTTTTTGAATCGCTCGATTATGAATGACATTGTTCGAGAAACAAACAACTACCATACTCCTCTATGCGGAAGACAAATATAAAAAAGTGTTTTTTCACATACTTGACCTATATTTGTTGAATTCATTTATTTTGTACACCCACGTGACAGGTATAAAAAATCTCTAGCAGATTTTCATTTGGCGGTTATTATGCAACTAGTTGAGAAATATAAACCAGAGATTTCTCATATACCAGAGCCTAATACATCAGCCCATCTCAACCCGTATCGGGTTTTGCCTAAATATGCCACTAAGCATATGGCCGAATTGATTCCATCAACCGACAAAATAAAAAAACCGCGCAGACGATGTTGTGTATGCCGATTGAAAAATAAAAAAAATGCAGTTAACGAGATACGTATGTAAAGAATGTGGTGTGTCTTTATGCATCGAACCCTTTTTTAAAGTTTACCACAGTTCCGAAAAACTGTGACTGACAGAGATTCCTCTAAGGTGCTTTAATAAAAAAGAATATTTATTAAGTGACATAAAATTTATGTGTTATTTTTAAGTGTTCAGTTTTAGAAAAAGTTTTCATAACTAAAAATGATAAGTGATCATGGTGTCCCACTTGTATCTATCAACGCAGTGGCCTAAGTACACACACGCCGAGTGAATGGCGGGACCGCATTCAAAAGATACGGTACGTCTTTGTATGAAATTTTATGTTTTTGTTTTTATAAACATCTAAGAGTGTTGACACACAAGGATTTGTTTTCATATTGTGGAGAATAATCTGTTCTGTCTATATAGTCCAATAAATCATGCCAGAATGCTATAATTTGACATTTAATTGCGTGCATAGGTATTTGAAAATATGTGCCGCGTACGGGTATAGATAAAACGGAGCAAATTAACGCGTTTAAAAGGTTAATAAAGTTTTTTTTTCATCACTTTCCATGACTTTATATAACTTTTAAAGATGTGATGAATTCTCATTTTGATGATTTATCCGGTCACCAACTAAAACATGGGCTTTTATACAACTGTAATCTGTCTGTCTCCCTCTACACTGAGTCAAGCACCTGAATTTATTGTCTCACATCTATGATAGTAGTTCCTAATTACAACAAATTGGTGAAATCCCTACGCTTATTTACAGGACTTGAATTTGAGTAACTAACTAAGTAGACTTTTATTGGAACTCGAATACGCGCTGCGACAAGAGTTAAGAAGTTGATGTTTTTCAGTCCCTCGAGAACTGAAATAAGTCAAATACCTAATCTAACCCACTTGTCATAAGGTTATCCCAGATAATAGATTTGTTTTCGATCTTTCAAAGAACCTTGCAGGTAGTTTCACTGCATCTTGAAAAAAAAAGTAACAAATAATATAATATTTAGGTCCTGAAAAGCCTCAAGCTGATGCCCCCAAGGTTGCCGAGCAGTCTCCAGCGGTGGCAGCGCTCACCGCCAAGGTTAACGACCAGGGGATTGTGGTGAGAGACCTGAAGGCTGCTAAAGCCAAGAAGGTGAGTCAACACTATTCATACATCGGGAGAACAAAACCAGCGTAACTGGGGAGTGGTTGGTTTTTCATGATAATCTAAGAAAAAAATCCTAAGAAAGTTTTTTTAACAAAGCAATTTTGATTACCAAAAAAAAAAATGTCCAGTGTAATAGTAATTACCATTTGCGAAAGTGAAAAATATTTCCCAATTTCGAAGCCAAAGTAAAATTAAATATTCATTTAGACTTTTAGAAAAAGCCAATAGGTATCTCATAAAAATAAAAATCGAATATGTTTATCCGAGACACTATATAGGTTACACACCAATTCTTTAGAACTGTGTGATCATTCAAAAAGATATCAGCTAAAAATTAGTAATATTGTTAATTCTGAATTTGAAACACAAGATTGACAAATATGACGTATAATAATTAGTAATATTGTTAATTCTGAATTTGAAACACAAGATTGACAAATATGACGTATAATAATTAGTAATATTGTTAATTCTGAATTTAAAACACAAGATTGACAAATATGACGTATAATAATTAGTAATATTGTTAATTCTGAATTTGAAACACAAGATTGACAAATATGACGTATAATAATTAGTAATATTGTTAATTCTGAATTTAAAACACAAGATTGACAAATATGACGTATAATAATTAGTAATATTGTTAATTCTGAATTTGAAACACAAGATTGACAAATATGACGTATAATAATTAGTAATATTGTTAATTCTGAATTTAAAACACAAGATTGACAAATATGACGTATAATAATTAGTAATATTGTTAATTCTGAATTTGAAACACAAGATTGACAAATATGACGTATAATAATTAGGTCCCAGTAAGACAGAGAGTCTAGGTTCGATTCCCAGTTGAAAACGTTATCTTTTTATTTTCTGTGTCTTGTTCTGTTTCATGTTTCATTTAGATTTGTTAATATTATCTTCTTCTTCAATAACCATATTACTGTATTTATTAACAGGAAATCATCATATAATTTATTTTTTACTAGTGGACTCCCTTAATGCTTCGCTATTGCTAATGTCTTTCTCGGGCGCCTCCGACTTCTTCCACCATTATACTCTATACCACAATGTTACTGTTAAAAAACTACATTACATCGACTTTAATTCGACTCCGTATCTCTTCCGGTGCAGGCAAACTTTGAAATTTTCAGCAATATCGATCGAATACTTTTTGAGTTTTGTGAGCACAAACGTATACAGGCTGAATTTTTATATATTAAAATTGTTCACTTATTTAGCCAAATGGAAAATATAATAAAACCCAAGAATATTTTCATATTTCTTTTTTATATATTTTCATTAGAGTGAAAAAAATAAACATTTCTCAGAATATAAGTAGCTAAGTTACAAAAATATAATTTTCCAAAAAAAAAAACTAAAAATTTTGAAAGTTATTAAAAAAATAGTGTGAGCGTGCTTTTATTTTTTTGATTTTACCACTGGCACACTACGGAGTACCAGGTCATGGGAGGGTGGCATTCCAAGGGTTAATAAAATGATGATGATTCCAGGAAGATGTAGACGCAGCTGTGAAGACTCTACTGGAGCTGAAGGCCGAGTACAAGAAGGTGGCGGGTTCGGACTTCCCCGTGGCCGGAAAGGGCCCCCGCTCCTCTGCCCCGGCCGTCGCACAACCTAAGAAGGAGAAGTCTCCACCGGTGAAGAAGGAAAAGAAAGTAGAGGTAAAATATTATTGACTAATTCGGCAACTTTACAAATCTTTTTTCTGATTGTTTAAAAAAAATCAATTTGAAATTTCATGGTGTTCAAATGCTGCCTGACCCATTGGCACTACAGCACCCTCAGTGTTGGGGGATGCCAAGACCCAGAAGTACGATGGCACCAGGGCCGGCCCTATGCGGGCACAAATGGAGCAGTCAGCTCCGGGCGCCAAATTGCCAAGGCGCCGCTGATAGTACCTCACCTAACACATGACTCTTAAGTTTATTTTTCATAAAAATGGCGCTAAATGAAAACACAAATCATTTAAATATTATTGATTACAGTGATCTCTCACCTAGGAGTCTACTAGTTTTGACAAGGGGCGCCAAGATGTTACTTGCGCCAGGTACCAAGCAAGTAACATCTTGGCAAGCCTTGTATGGCACCCTCCATGTTGGGGTATGCTGTGAAGTGAGGTGGAAGAATGGGGGGAGATTGATTTTTTTTCCACATTTCCCCCACACAGGAGGCATTTTGGGGTTGCTGTGTGTATTCACATTGAAATTTTTTCACAAGTCATTTTTATCGAAATTTTATCAATGTAGCTTAACATTTATGATTGTTTGCCAAAGTTGTCAAGAGATGGCAGTATAATATGCCATAAAAAATATATATATTATCAGGAAAAAAATATGATTACAAAAATAAAAAAAATAATAATAACTCTCCAGGCTCCCAAGGAAGAAGGCTCCGGGCCCAAGAAACAGACGCGCCTGGGCCTGGAGGCGGCCAAGGAGACGGACCTGTCCGACTGGTACTCCCAGGTGATCACCAAGGGCGAGATGATTGAGTACTATGACGTGTCCGGCTGCTACATCCTGCGGCCGTGGTCCTACGCCGTGTGGGACTCCATTCGCGAGTACATCAGCAAGGAAATTCGGGGTATGGGCGTCAAGGATTGCTACTTCCCCATCTTTGTTTCTAAGGTAAATACTAAAATACGTAAATAGTTCTGTGAACAGTAGACCTCACTTAAAATTACTTTTAAATTTTTTCTTATTTAATAAATTAAATCGAAAATTTCTTCTGAAATCATAAGATTTTTAAGTAGGTACTTAAATACCTACCTACTTAATTATAAACCATATATTTTATAATATAATATTTTTTTTTATTTTGAATAATGAATTATACATTTTGTCGAAAGATATGTTACTATTTTCATCACAATAATTCTTTTTTCGAACTTTCTTCAGGCGGTAGGTACCATAATAATGAAAAAATTCAAATAAGAAAGTCCAAAATAGCAAGATGATTTCATATTTGAAAAAAAAAACCAATTGATTCAACACACAAGGACAGGTTGATTTTGTTCAAAGATTTTGTTATTATTCTGTTATTATTTCAGTTCTGTTAAGCAAGCAGAATATAATGATATAAAAACAGAACTTGAAAAGGACCTTCACAGAATCCTAAAATGAATGTTTAAATTTGATGAATTGTTCAAATTCTATGAAACAACCCATCCTTATTTGTGGATGGTTTGAAAACTCGGCTACCACGGGGAGCATTTGTATACGGCTTTTACATAATATATGATAACTTACTAGACATATAACTATAACACGAAATTAGAATTGCGAGCTTATAAAACAGCAAGGGATAGTAAATAGAAGTTTAGATTAGATTATTTCTACATATACATACCTGAATATATTCCCTACCATCAAAAGGTGTTTTCAAAAAAAGAATGACCTTTATTCTACATACTTTGAGAACTCAAATATTATCATTTTTGCAATGCCGATTTATGTGAACAAATTTTGACATTCATAGATAAATTATTTCGTAAGCTGTCATAGAGGCTATTTCTTGGTAGTAGGAGATTTTCAAAAAATCAGGTTATTCGTAACCCGGGAATGTTCGTCTTACTTTTTAAAGAAAAAAAAAAGCAAGCAAGATTCTGATATTTTCCTCTACACAGTTTTCAAAGCATAAAGATTAAAATCGCATCGAAAGCAATGCCAGTGTGGACAGTATTAGAGCTCAAACATGTACATAAGCACCAAACACGGTTATAAAAATTGGAGCTATCATGTGCTCGAAAAACGGTCCGCTGGTTAATGTATGTAAAATATCGTCGCTGTTAAATCAAACCTTTTTATTGAGCTTTTGGGTTATTGGTGTCAAAAAATTTCTTTTTTTCTCTTCTATTTTTATGTCGAACCGGCATGTCGTATAGTTGAATAAAAATCTGTCAGATGGCATTGGGCCGGTATGCATTTACGCGTGAATCGCCATTTTTTTTAGCAGAAGACAGACCTATTCCGCAATACGCCAGTTGCTTCAAAACTTTCAAGGGGGAAATGCGTCCATCGTGTAAGTAAAACTGGATTATCTCACAATAGTACATTTTTATTATTACCCAGATATGACTTATTGTATGATTTATTGGCAGATAATCCGGTTTGCACTTAACAAAAGCGTTTATAGCAGCCTCAACTAAAACAAACCGGTATTTATATCAAAAAGTCTGACCCGGGAAAAATTTCTCCCGGTTAAAAAATAAATTAAAATATGCAAATTTAATAAAAAAACTTTAACAAACTGAAAGATGCGAAACTGCGGTGAGGAATACGAGTCTAAAACCCGTGGAAGCGTGAACCAACGAAGCATGAAGCCTCCTTGCCAGTCATTACTACAGATCTCAAAGTTATCGGGAGTATATCGATGGTGGAAAATCTATCGCCGATCACAGAGATTATCTAAAAGAAAGAAAGGAGTCAAACCTTGCAGGAATCAGCTACTACCAGTACAGAGGTTTTTTCAAGTCATACAAACTTTCACAATGAAGAAAGATCAGTGTGATGTTTGTCTCATTTACCAAAATACGACAGAATATGAGAATCATATTTTTTTTATTTTTTTTTTTTTTATATTAACTCCACACAGGAGGCCCTGAAGAAAATAATTTCCCTCAGGGCCTATGTCATCTTTGGGGATGCTGTGTGGAGGGTCTTTTTGTGGAGAGGAAGGAGTGAACATGGGTCTTGAAGAGTCCCATGTTGTAGGAGGGAGGAAACACAGAGGCCGGCAGTTCGTTCCACAGCCGAGCTTTTGAACTTAAGAACGAATCGTAGAAGCGACCCGTTCTCATGTGACAAATGTCAACCGTGTACAAATGTTGGGCGCGCGTTTGGCGTGTATCCCGACTACGCACCGGTGCCGAAGGGATCCATTGTAATACCGATAGAACAAGGACAGCATACCTACCTGACGCCTGTGCTCTAAAGATTGCAGTCCGTTTGTTAAGATTGGGGAATCTATCAAACGGACCGCCCGTTTCTGCACAGAGTCAAGGGTTTTTTTCAGGTATTTAGGGGCTCCGGACCAGAGATGGCTGCCAAATTCGACAGTAGGGCGCACTTGCGATTTGTACAGGGTCAGCAGTTGTGTACTATTAAAGTATCTGCGGGCCCTGTACAGTACGCCCAGCTTCTGAGAGGCCAGCTTTACTCTGGCTTCGATGGAGCCCCCATACCTGAGCTGGTCACTTATAGTTACACCAAGCATATCAATGGAAGGCCTGTTCGGAAGATTGCTTCCGTTGAAGGAGACTAGGTTATCATTTAGATCCCTTTTAGACGTAATCAGACAGGATTGGGTCTTTGAAACATTAAATTCGACGAGATTATTTTTACCCCAGGAGGAAATACTCTCGAGATAACCGTCCATTCTCTGCTTCAAAGCCCTCCGAGCCGTTGGAGTTTGTGTGCCCTTTGTGGGCTTGTCAAACAAAAAGCTATCATGAACTGTACTGTCATCCGCGTAACAATGAATCGGTGCACATGTCAAAAGGTCATTGATGTGCAACAAAAACAAAGTCGGAGACAGAACCGATCCCTGTGGGACGCCAGCATTTATAGAGTGTGAGGATGAGGTGAAACCGTCAGCAACAGCCTGAATCGACCTATCCCTTAAAAAATCAGCAATCCACGTACACAGGGATGCGGGAAGTCCGTAAGAAGGCAATTTGTTGACAAGTCCTCGGTGCCAGACCCGGTCAAAGGCCTTGGATATGTCTAGTGCGACCGTTTGGGTCTCACCGTGACGTTCCAGGCACCGCCCCCAAACATGCGACACATACGCGAGAAGATCATCGCACGAGCGGTTCCGCCGGAATCCGTATTGACGGTTCATATTCTAGAAATCATATTCTAGAAAAGGACTTGTCCAGACTGGAAAAGGAGAATGACAATAAAAGCACAAATTCAACCGTCGTAGCAGTATAGGACCTACAGGCAGTGCTCTCATATCCGCATGGGGAGGCGTCTTCCTACTACTACATTTCAAAGCTAGCCGTTTACAATTTTTTTTTTTTTAATTTTTTTATTTTTTTTTTTTTATGTTGTTATTTCAGTGATGGGAATCAACTGGCCAATAATGACATTTATTTATTTATTTATTTAAACGCCCATTGGGCTGCTTAACTGAACAATTGCTTAACTGAAAGGCGACAAAACAGTAAATTGTTACACTTAGGATGAGACACAGGGAAAAAGAAGCATTATTGAGATTGGGAGCTGTGTGCTGAAATGACTGCAACATTTAAATGACAAAGCTGACTGTCCAATAGACGTTGTCTTTTACAACGATAATTGTTGTGGACAACAAAAAAATAACTTTATGATGGCAATGTAAAAATGTCATAAAATCTATCAGACACAAATTTTTAGGGGTCACACCCAAAACAAGGTGGATTCGGCTCACTCAACCATTGAAAAATAAGTTAAAAGAGCACTCCGAAGCGGACCGATATACTTACCTTCCCAATACGCCATGGCCATAAAAAGGGCAAAGAAAAGTGGCAAGCCTTACCTGGTTCATGAGTTGAGTCATGAGGACTTTTTGATATAAAAGCTCTGAAGGACCCCCAGGTAATTTTACCCATTTTGGACATTCAAATGTTTAAAGTAATTAAAGACGACGGCAACTTTTACTTCAAAACATCCTACGGATCACATGCCTGGGAGGAGGCGAAGAAAAGGAATAAACGGGGCAATGGTAGCGTGAATCCTGTTCTGATGCAAGCTTATTCCAAGAGATCATTGATGAGAAGAAGAAAAATGGTGTCCTAAAGTTAGTTACCGCCGGGATAATACCGTCATTTTATTCAGATTTCCATAAACGATTGGGAAACTTTGAAGTTATCAGCAAAGGGAAGAGCAGTATTATGTTAATTGTTTATAAAAAAATTGTGGAGCAATAAATTATTTTTTCATCGACAACATTATCTTTTTTTTTATTCCTAAAACAGGTTCCAAAAGAAGAAGCCACTATGACACAAATTCAAATATTACACTGATTTTAAAGCCATACTGGCATATCTGCATTTTACTCTTAATTTAAGCAATTTTCGATTTATTTGCAACTACTACTTCACTAAGCAGTATTCGTCTAAATTTTATTCGTTCATAAGGTGGCTTTGGGGTGAACCAAACGGACGTTAAAAGGAAAATATCATATGCGAAATCTTTAAAGCGCTCTGGTGAAAAACAAGCATTTTGCAGATATGCCGGTTTGATTTCACAGCGACGATATGTAGGTACATGAATATCGATGTTAATATTGATAATTTCGCTTTAATCCTTGAAATAAACTTGTAAGTTGAATTTTCATTTCACACTTCACACTTTTGTCTACTATACCATCGATAAAGTTTTGTGGAATCGATAAACAAGAGCAGAGTAAACATAGAATTGTGATTTTAATTGAAATAATGTGTACAGGCAGCCCTGGAGCGGGAGAAGGACCACATAGCGGACTTTGCCCCCGAGGTGGCGTGGGTCACCAAGAGCGGGGACAGCGATCTTGCCGAGCATATCGCCATCCGCCCAACCTCCGAGACCGTCATGTATCCCGCCTACGCCAAGTGGATCCAGTCCTACAGAGACCTGCCCATGCGCCTCAACCAGTGGAACAATGTTGTGGTAATTTATACTAAACACATTACTTCTTCATATATGTGTTTCTTATTGAGTTCTTGTCTCATTGTCCAATACCAGACACCTGTACCTTCTGTACACCTGTAACTAACTTTGCAAAATCAGTGTACAAGGAAGATGCAATCACACATTGTATTGATTATTCGACCGTCCCTTGAAATCGTCAGCTGAAATAATGTTCAACTAGTGTGATTTGCAATCGGTGTACGCTGATTATTACAGTTGTTAACGAACACTGACATTTTTTTTTAAATCCGCCATCGCTGGAGTGGTTAGTTGATACATTATTCATCTTTACAGTTGAAAAATCACTAAGCTTTATTTGGTGATACTAGTTTCAATAGTTGAGCTAAATCTGTAAGTTAAAATGAATGTATGTATTAAAGTGGATATTTTATTTACTTACAGAGATGGGAGTTCCAGCACCCTCAGCCATTCCTGCGCAGCCGAGAGTTCCTCTGGCAAGAGGGTCACACTGCCTTCGCTACCCAGGAACCAGCTGATAAGGAAGTCTTGGATATCCTTGGTAACTTACTGTTATTGTTGTAACAGCTCCCGTATTCATGAGATTGTCTCCTACAATGAAATTTCATATTATTTACAGACAGAACTTTAAGAATTTTTGAAAACACAAAAGCTGTCAAAAAAATGATATTTTAGGAGAATCTCGCCGGCCGGTAGATAAGTACGATATAAGTAGATCACGGAACAAAAAATAGCTGGTCGCGAGATTGTGCTGTGCGGTACTGCCATTCCAATTGCAAATTGTACTACAGAATTATGTATTGTGATCTCAGGGGTATTATAAATGGTCGTTTTGCTCAAGATAAGTTTGAGCTCATTTTTTGAGTTAAAAAAAACGAATTTTACTGTAGTTATAAACTTTACTCTTTAAATCTTTAAATAGTATAAAATAAAGTCGCTATTTGCGTCTGTCTGTTTGTGCGCTTAGTTCTTCTAAACTAAGCAACGGATTTAAAAAAAATAATAATTAGCAGACAACCTCATCTATCTCACTATCTCCCATGTTTCCCCATTCTCTTCTGATGGTCGGCCATTGCCTTTAAACTCTACCAGTGTTGTTATTGAGTATTCCGCTACTTCTCCTAGTTAGATTATGACATTTTGGTGGCTTTATTATTTATTGATACGGAGACGGCCTGCATAGATGTTTTCCCATGTTCCAACTTATTCCTTTGACAATATCTCAGTCTTTTAAGTAAAATTCACTAGGTTGTCATTGGGTGTTTGATTATATTATGTCTCCAGGGGGGGGATTCAGGTTCTACTTAAGGATAAGGAATTATCCTTAATCCTATTAGTGACTTTTTCCTTAACTGCTATTCCAGTTCTCTCAGATGACAGCGAAAAGTTGTTAATGAAGAGAGAACTGGAATAGCAGTTAAGGAAAAAGTCGTGAATGACAATTCCTTATCCTTAAGTAGAACCGGAATCGCCTCTCTGTTTCCAGCCAGTGGCTGTGACTAAAGATACCCGAAGAGTCTTCTTCCCATCAAGGCTGGTCATTTGACCACAAATGAATAAGCTTTTCGTCATCCTCTTCACACATCCTACAATTATTGGTACTTTCCACTCGTGACAGCTGCATGCGTCTCCCGAGTAACAAGTCCCTTATTAACAGTTCTACTAGCTCCCACAGTGAGTTTCTATGAACAGAATGTCTACATTTCGTCTGTGCAATAAGAGTTAGCAATTGGACAGTATTCATTGCAGGTAGAAGTAATTAAAATTGAATGAATACTTACTCTTTATTTTGTTAACAGATCTGTACTCGAGGGTCTACACAGACCTTCTAGCCGTGCCAGTTGTCAAAGGACGCAAGACTGAAAAGGAGAAGTTTGCCGGGGGAGATTACACAACGACTGTGGAGGCATTTGTACCTGCAAGTGGACGTGGAATTCAGGTATAAATTCAATTTACTTGTTTCTTCTTGCATTGGAAATTAAATATAAATACTAATTTTTAACAATGCTCTATTACAGGGAGCAACCAGCCATCACCTGGGTCAGAACTTTGCCAAGATGTTTGAGATTGTGTACGAGGATCCCGACACCCAGGAGAAGAAGTACATCTTCCAGAACTCCTGGGGACTAACTACCCGAACCATAGGCATGTTATAATATTATTTGTTATAACTAAACCATTATTATTTAATAATATTTATGATTGTGCCACAATATTAACTTTAAAATCCTCATTTTAACTATGTAATGCCAAAAGCAACAAAAGTCAACAAATAAGTAAGTGATGAAGTGAGTCCCAGAATCCAAAATTGGTGATTACGGCACTCATAATGCATATAATATTGCATAGTTTACCGTTCATGGAATCCAATATCTACATAGTATACAATTAATTCATCAAAAGACCTTTTGAGTTATTTTCGACAGGAAACATTTGCTAGTCACTGCAAAACAATTTTCAATAAGGCCATGCATATGACATTTTAGGTTTTGTAATTCGTAACACAAGGACTTATAACGTTGAGTCAACGAAACTACTTTACTGCTCCCTTGTGAGATGGCATCTCCCATATGCACCTTCTGTACGGTCTCCTATTTATGCTTGTAACTTACAACTCTTAGAGAAAGTACAAAGGAAGTATCTTAGATATGTTCAATAGAAGTCGAGACAACCTGTGATTATCTGCTACAAAACATTAATGTCTAATCTAAAACTAGCGGTACTTTCTGTTAATTATATTCTTATACTTTTTAAATTACTGAATAACTTCATAGACTGCCCTCCAATTAAGTGTTATAAATATCCATGTCCCTGTTAAATCTACTCGACCACACCATCTTTTCAGCCTGACAACCACAACAGTAACTATTCATATGTATGAGGTGATTTTACGAAATCGGCGCTATATAAATTAGACAAATATTATTATGTGCTATTTCAAATATATACAGACCTTTTCGATACATTTAAAACCTCTATGTCCTAAATCAAAGCAAAAATAATTAGTTGTGAATGTTTCGTGATGCTGACCGTTTTTTTTTGCTCCAACCAATAAGGAGGCTAGGATTCAAATTTTACTGGTCTGAATCTGCGCAGTGTTGCTTTGAGTGGAATCTACCCGCCCGCGCCGGCGCTGTAGCGACAACGTCATCTAACGACAGTTAACAAAACAACGTACCGTTAAAACAACCGATGTTATCCGGAGTTATAATTAATGCAATTTTATACGAGTGCCTGTGAATACCTCCACCATACGAGCGCTGCCAACATCCCAATCAACTCTTCCGTAAGTCACATTTGCGAATACCTATCCTTTTGGGTTCAGCGAACAGAGCGTTAATTTACATAGGCACATACCTGCCTAGATTATAACCCTTATAATCTAACCCATGTGTCGATAATCTACGCGAATATCGCACAGTAAATATAACTGATGTGTTTCCGTATTACGTTTGTAAAATGACAAGTGTTTATTCTTCTGATATGTATTATTTTGTGTTCCTTATCGATGCCTGGAATCCATTATGAGAGAGAGAGCTTGCTCTTTCGCCCTTTTATTTACGTTTCGCGCGTGTTTATTCCCTATATTTGCCCTTTTTCTCCACTTGCCACACTTTCTCTCCCTACTGGCAACACTGTAGTGACGCGCATTTCAGGTCACGTGATGTTTTTGTTCATATGACGCTGTTTTTTCGCGCCTTAAGTACGTTTCGTGTTTGCACTGTGCTTAAAAACCAACTTTAAGTGAAAAAATCATAGTTTATTCCCTAGCCCTTATAAATATACTGGTTACGAGAAATTAACTCATAGTTTTATCGTGTTTATCAGTGTTTTGTCGTCTTTTAATTGTGATTGTTGCGCAAATGAGTGACATCGAAAATAATGACGCTGCGTCGGTCGGCAACAGCGACCAAACGCAAGATTCCCGAAAGCGCCGACGCGAGGATTCGGACTCCGATTCCACGTCCAGTCAGAGGGGTTACAGACACCTGGACACGCGAGTTGAACGACTGACGCAACAGGTGTCCGCTCTGACGGACGCCCTAATGGGCAGTCGCGTAGTTCTCGAGGAATTTCCGGAGAGAGAAGACCCCGCTGAAGGTACACGGCGGGAAGCATCGGGGTTCATAGAACTACCCGCCAGCCTAGCCGCCCAGAAGAACATTCTGGAGTTCGGAAACCCGAGCACCGTGGTGAAAGAAGCACCGATCCCGAAAGCGGACGCGAGAAGAGTGGGAGTTATTTCGGCTCTTCAACATTTTAACTCGGAGGAATGGTCGCGGGTTCGCTACGCCGAAACCCAAAAGGCTTACACCGCTACGCCTGCCTTCGTAGAGCTGGAGGTGAATGAAGAGCTGAAGAGGCTCGACAAGAACAGCTCTTTTGCACCGGCCCTGGATCGTTCCCTGGGAGCTCTCTCGAATGCCATCTTATCACAAACGGAGGCAGTAAAAGGGAATATGCAGACGCTGGTAAACTGGGCAGCCGATCCCGGCACCTGCTTGACCCCTTCGACCCTGTTCGAGAAAATCCAGGAGATGTTCGCCAAGGAATCCCCATACAGTAGGATCACGGACGACGTCCTACAAATTGTATGTGGAAGGCGAACTGAGTGTCTCCAAAGTAGGCGAAAGGCCCTGTTGGAGGGAATAACAGACCCCTTTACCAGGGAAGGCCTCGCCAGGATCCCACCGAGCTCCAGTCACCTCTTTAATAAAGAGGAACTTGCGGCCTATATCTTGGCAAACGGGGGACGAGATAAGGTTGTCAGTGTCGCACCTTCGTCCTATACCCCCCGTCAACCACAACCCTCTACCTCACAAATGGCAAGGCCGGTGAGGGAAGCTCCACCCTCACTCCCTAGAAAGCCCTTTCGACCCGCTCCTAGGCCAGAGAAAGATAGGACACATCGCCAGCCCACCAAGAAGCAAGAGCCCTCTCGCAAGGCGACTAGCGATCGGGGTAGGAGGCGATGGAGGTGACTAGAGGCCAGAGCCCTTCTGGGGAGGACGCCTGAAGGCATATCGGGAGGTGTGGAGGGAGTTGGGGGCGTCACCACTAATCCTGAACATCCTGGAAGGAGCAAGGATTCACTTTGTGTCCAAACCTCCTCTGGCTCTCCTGTCGGCCGAGCTCAGGCAGAAATTCAGGACAAAGTCGTCTCCAGACATGACCGCGCACATCGAAATGATGAAAGCGTCAAAGATTCTGGAGGCTGCAGACGACTCCCCGAGCTTCCTGTCAGGTATGTTCCTTACCTCCAAATCAGACCACACCTTCAGACCCATCTTCAACTTGAAGGCCTTGAACGTCTTCATAGATTCAAAGCCCTTCAAACTTTTCAGCCATTTTCGGGTTCCGGAATTCCTCCAACCCGACGATTGGATGATAAAAGTAGACCTCTCCCAGGCTTATTTCCACGTGCCTATCGCGAGATCACACCGGAAATTCCTGCGCCTCGTCTACAACGGAGAACTCCTTCAGATGACGTGTTTGCCCTTCGGCCTGTCATCAGCGCCAAGGATCTTCTCGCTGCTCTCAAACTGGGTAGCGGAGCTGCTAAGAAGGAAGGGACTGAGGACAGTAGTCTACCTAGACGACTTCTTAGTAGCAAACCAGTGCAGAAAACACCTGGCCCGCCAAGTTGTTACTATAGTGCACACACTTCAACAACTAGGTTGGTGCCTAAACCTGGAGAAATGCATCCTGACGCCCACGCAAAAGTTGGAGTTCCTGGGCATAACATGGGACACGAGAGCAGACCAAAAGTCTCTCTCCGACCGCAAGTGCTCTGGTCTACGCCAAGCCTTACAGGTTCCCTTGGAAGTCGGCAGTTGCTCTCCCAGGCAGGCTCTAGGTCTCCTGGGAAGACTCAACTTTGCAAATTTCGTGATCCCTCGTGGTCGCTTGCATTGCCGCAGACTGCAGAGGTTCAGCCGCCACATACAGCATCTGAAACCGTCTCGGCCGGTTGCCCTGTCCACCGCAGCACTGCAGGACATACAGTGGTGGCTAGGGGCCATCGGAAGGACGAGCCCAATTCAACCCCTCCCATTCCATCACTTTCTGACGACAGATGCAGCAGACACAGGATGGGGAGGACAACTAGACGACACCACAGTTGCGGGTCATTGGACGGGGGAGCAGGCACTATGGCACTCAAACCGGAAGGAAGCATACGCCGTGTTAGAGACGGTACGTATCCAGAGACTCAAGCGACTGCTCAGCTTGCTTTCCCAACGCGTTCAGTCGACCTTGGGACTACAATCTAGCATGGGTATTCCCTCCGCCAAATCTCGTTCCGAGAGTGCTCGCACACCTAAATCAGGCAAGGGGCATGTTTCTGCTAGTCGTCCCAAAATGGGAGAGGACCTTCTGGAGAAGCGACCTAAAACAGCGAACAGACGAACCCCCAATGCGCCTGCAAAGTCTAGAAGGAGTTCTAATAGACACGTCGACAGGACTGCCTCCTCCCAGGATCCAGGATCTGGAACTAGAGGTGTGGAGAATTGCGGGTGGGATCAAGCCCTCACATCTTGGAGTCGGGAAGAACGCCAACTCCTCAACTCATCCTGGAGAGAGTCTACACTGAAGACTTACAAACCTGCATGGGATAGGTGGCGTAGATGGGGCACGCAGAACGCCGTGGATGTCAACAATCCCCCACCAACAATGGTCGCCAGGTATCTAGCCCACTTATTTGTTCGAGAAGGTCTAGCCCCTAAGACCATTCAGGTCCACAAATCAGCCATCGTCACATTTTGCGGCCCAGCTCAGAATGCGAGAAAAATCAGTTCTGATTTTCTGGTGAGACACGTTCTCAAGGCAATCTCAATGGCACGAGGAATCAAAGAGAAAGCCCCCATCTGGGATCCAAGACAGGTGGTAGACTGGTTGGTCAAGAATCCCCCAGCAGAAGACTCACTATTTGAAGCATCACGAAGGGCAGCAATACTTCTCGTCTTGGCGTCAGGCAGGAGAGTTCATGATTTAACTCTCCTAAGAGTTACCCCAGACCATTTTATCGACAAGAGGAATACGATCACCTTGTGGCCAGTTTTCGGAGCAAAGACCGATTCAGCCAAGCACAAACAGTCAGGCTGGAAATTGACGGGTTCAGAAAAAGACAACATCAACCCACTTAAATGGTTGAGGAAAGTTGTTGCTCTCTCTAAAGCCAGAAGAGGCCCGCTACTAAAGGACCTGTTTGTGACCACATCAGGAGAGGCAAAACCTGCAACGCAGACAATAATAGGGGGGTGGATTAAATCAGTCCTCAGAGAAGCAGGAGTCCACGCAACCCCAGGAAGTGTACGCTCGGCTGTAGCCTCTCTAAACTGGTTGGAAGACTATCCTATAGAGGAGATACTCACAAGAGGGAATTGGAAATCTGAGCACACCTTCCGGAAATTCTACCGAAGGGAGGTCGCTCGCTCGGGTAGCGAACACCTCCAGTGCTCAATGGCTCCATTCTTTACTCCAGTTTAAATAGCATCACATATAACGCAAGTTTCAGATCACCAGGTGAGAGCAGACACATCTCATAATGGATTCCAGGCATCGATAAGGAACACAAAATAAAATAATTTTACCTACCAATAAAATTTATATTTTGTTTCCATCGATGCCTGGAATCCAGGTAATCCCTACCTGGTGCATTACGAGTCATATGAACAAAAACATCACGTGACCTGAAATGCGCGTCACTACAGTGTTGCCAGTAGGGAGAGAAAGTGTGGCAAGTGGAGAAAAAGGGCAAATATAGGGAATAAACACGCGCGAAACGTAAATAAAAGGGCGAAAGAGCAAGCTCTCTCTCTCATAATGGATTCCAGGCATCGATGGAAACAAAATATAAATTTTATTGGTAGGTAAAATTATTTTATTATGTATGGTACTGATATGTTATTTCTATGGGATGTTTGTTAATTTTCGATATGTATTAACTTTGTACTGGCGTAATATGGTAACTCATTTGATGTCTTCCCCAGGTGTGATGATCATGGTTCACGGAGACAACCAGGGTCTGGTGCTGCCCCCCCGCGTGGCAGCCCTCCAGACCGTCCTGGTGCCGTGCGGAATCGGCGCTTCCACAAGCCCCGCCGAGAAGAAGGCTCTCATGGACTCTTTCCAGGAGCTGGAGAAGGCGCTGGCCACCGCCGGAGTCAGGGTCGAGGGAGACTACAGGGACAACTACTCGCCCGGGTGGAAGTTCAATCACTGGGAACTGAAGGTTAGTGCATACAACATTTCTGTTCAGAGTTTTTGTGACAGTAAAAGGGTAATGTGACTTATCTTTCTCCTTACTTCCGTCAGGGAGTGCCCATCCGCATCGAGCTGGGCCCCAAGGACTTGGCACAGCAGCAGCTTGTGGCTGTCCGGAGGGATACGGGGGTCAAGGTGACCATCAAGAGGGACAACGCTGTGCAGGAGATCATACAGCTTCTGGACACCATTCAGGCTGATATGCTTGCCAAGTGAGTTTTTATGTGTTGTATATTTATTTATTTATTCTTTTATAATATGCCTGCAAGTGAATCCAGAGGTATATTGATGAAAGACATAACAGAGGAAAACACCGCCCTTCATGTCATGTAATGTATGTATGTGACTGGTACGAGTGCAGTCCCGCAGAGTGTTTCGGTCTAGGAGTGAAAGGTCTAGGAGTGAAAGGTCTTATGTAAACTGGCAATGCCAATTTTCTTTTAAATCGGTATAGTAAGTAGCAGTGGCGGCTCGTGGCTTTTAGGTGTACTAGATTGCATTTAAAAAAATGTAGGTGAAAACTTTTTTTTTTTTTATTCGGTTTTTTGTATGAAGATTTTTAGGAAATCGGTGCAGTGCACTGCACTGTCAAACTGAAATTTCCTTCTTCATACTAAAAAAACAAATTTTTTGAAAATCATTTTGAAATCATTTTGAACTACGAACGACATCCATAATGTCAAATTTTTCAAACTTAGCACTCTATCCCACTCAAGTCACGAGCCGCCACTGTATAGTAGGTCACACTTCTTGATAATTGAGTGATTTAAACGCTGCCTTCAATTATATTAATATGCATAGTACCTATTTTAAATTTTGTTGTCTCTTTTGGTGGTTTTGTATAAAAATATACAGGTAATGTGAATGTGTTAATGCTGGGGAAGGTTGCCCTGATGATATCCAACCTCCGATAGAGATCGCACCAGATGGAGAACCAAAATAATCAAAAATTTAATTTAATAAAATATATATTTTAGTAATGTGGTCATCATTTTTGTTTAGAGCGACTGCTGAACGTGACGCTCACATGATCCAAGTGGACAGCTGGGAGAAGTTCAACGAGGCCCTGGATGGCAAAAACATCATCGTGGCGCCTTACTGCGGCCGGGAGGTTTGCGAGGATGCCATCAAAAAAGAAAGCGCACGGTAATTCATTCTAATGCCATTTTTTTTTTTTACACATTTTTGCACCGTAATTTGCATAGAATAAATAAGAACACAAGAAATGCCATGTAGGCGTGTTAAGTGATCCAAAAGTCTGATCATTCTTTTCTTTAATTTCTTATTCATTACTGTGTTTCGCCATCATTATGAAATTCAAATGGGATGGCGATATACAATGTTAGGCAAGTGTAAGAGAGACAGAGCGCATGCCAAATGGTCTAAAAAGAGAGAGGGAGAGAGAGAATTTTCGTTTAAAATTAAGTTGAAAGAAAGTCTGCTAAGTAGAGTTCTACTACAATACCTACAGCAGTGACATATGTTGAACATGTTGACAAATTTTGAAAATAATAATTGTTAATTTTGAACATGGTTGGGGTCTTCTTAGGCACTTCGTTCACAGGGATGCGCAAATATCCAATACTTGGTTGTGTACTTACATCGCAAACAAATTGTCGCACACAGTCCCTACGCTTCACTACTGAAATCATGGGACCCGTGTCGCCACAATCATTGATAAATTCTCGAAATGTTGAAGCTAGTGCTTTCATAACTTTACTCACAACCAAATAGGTACTGTATCTGTCATTTTTATATACTGTCATTCTTTGTTGTTCTTATTGATCTAAAGCACACGCACTGTAACAAAATGTCTGACACTAGTGACGCCATGTTTAAAGTCCTGACGTCTTGAGTGACAATGATTTCGTCTGGCTGGTCGCGGGAGACTGGCTTCGCCGACAAGTTTGCAAAATGTGTTCAAATCTCCAGTCGCCAAGATAATTGAATCGTCCAGTATCAAATACTTGCTACCCTGTGGACGTAGGACTTTACCATTTCCACGTGGCAGTCGCATATGTGATCAATCGGCGGCTATCCTTATACGCCCATGTGGTGTATTATATGATCCATGAAGCTTTTAATGTAAAACACATACAGTAGAACCTCGTTAATTCGAAATCCACGGGACATCAAAAATCAAATTTCGAATTAACGAATTCCCACGTAATTCGAAATTTTATGAAAAAAAAAAACGCCGAAAATCGATTTTCTCGGCTGCCTCTTCAAATCCCGGTGGTATTTTAGTTGTAAATTCGTATTAATACCAATTATTTCTTTATTTTCGCAGCCGATTACCGTAGCGGCAGGCCCTTTAAATTCAGATATTCGCAATAAATTCGTAAAAATGCTATATATTTACGCGTACATCGAGATTTCGCTGCCGATTTCGGTCGCGGCCTACCCTTTAAATAGATATATTCGTAAAAAATACGATATATTTCCATGTAAATCGAGAATTCGCATTTAAATTCGTAAAAATACGATATATTTCCGCGTAAAACGTGAATTCGCGGCCGTATTCCGTCGCGGCCGGCCCTTTAAATTCAGATATTCGAAATAAATTCGCAAAAATACGATATATTTCCGTGTAAATCGAGAATGCGCGGCCGATTTCCGTCGCGGCCGACCCTTTAAATTCAGATATTTGATGTAAATTCGTAAAAATATGATATATTTCCGCGTAAATCGAATTTTATCGGCAGTTTTTCGTCGCGGCCGGCCTTTTAATTTCAGATATTTGAAGTAAATCCGTAAAAATATCCCATATTTCGGCGTGAATCGCAATTTTTCGGCCGATTTCCGTCGCGCCGTATTTTTTAACTCAGATATTCGAAGTAAAGTTAATAAAAATACGATATATTTCCGCGTAAAATGAAATTTCGCGTCCGATTTCCGTCGCGGCGGGCCCTTTAAAATTCAGATATTCGAAATAAATTCGTAAATATACGATACATTTACGCGTAAATCGAAATTTCGCGGCCGAGTTTCGTCGCGGCCGACGCCGAAAGCCGAAGCGGCAGGCCCTTTAAATTCAGATATTCGCAATAAATTCGTAAAAATGCTATATATTTACGCGTACATCGAGATTTCGCTGCCGATTTCGGTCGCGGCCTACCCTTTAAATAGATATATTCGTAAAAAATACGATATATTTCCATGTAAATCGAGAATTCGCATTTAAATTCGCAAAAATACGATATATTTCCGTGTAAATCGAAAATGCGCGGCCGATTTCCGTCGCGGCCGACCCTTTAAATTCAGATATTTGATGTAAATTCGTAAAAATATGATATATTTCCGCGTAAATCGAATTTTATCGGCAGTTTTTCGTCGCGGCCGGCCTTTTAATTTCAGATATTTGAAGTAAATCCGTAAAAATATCCCATATTTCGGCGTGAATCGCAATTTTTCGGCCGATTTCCGTCGCGCCGTATTTTTTAACTCAGATATTCGAAGTAAAGTTAATAAAAATACGATATATTTCCGCGTAAAATGAAATTTCGCGTCCGATTTCCGTCGCGGCGGGCCCTTTAAAATTCAGATATTCGAAATAAATTCGTAAAAATACGATATATCTACGCGTAAATCGAGATTTCGCGACCGATTTCCGTCGCAGCGGGCCATTTAAATTCAAATATTCGAAATAAATTCGTAAATATACGATACATTTACGCGTAAATCGAAATTTCGCGGCCGAGTTTCGTCGCGGCCGACCCTTTAAATTCAGATATTTGGTGTAAACTCGTAAAACTACGACATATATCCGCGTAAAACGTATTTTCTCGGCCCTTCAAACTTAGATATTCGAAATAAATTTGAAAAAGTACGACATTCCAGTGTAAATCGATTCAGATTTACAAAATAATAATACTTATTAGGACGATGTATAACCACGTAAAAATACATTTTTCGGCGTTTTACCGCCACGGCTGACTTTTAGATTCAGATTTACGAAATATTATGATTTATTTTCGCAAAAATCAAATTTTTTCGAATTACACGAACAAATTTTCGTGCGCGGACAAAAATAAATTTCGAATTACGAATTAACGAATTTCGAATTAAAAAAAATTTTGTATGAAAAAATTTTTCTGCGGAAATTTTTTTGGCGAAAATTTCGAATTACGCGTTTTTTCGAATTATCGGGGTTCGAATTAACGGGGTTCTACTGTACATTGTGTCAAAACGTGTCGTGAAAAGGCCAGCGGTGTAAAGGTTTTATGTATTAAATGTATACCAATGTTATTTTTTAGAACCGAAGAAGTGGAGACAGCTGAAGGTGCCAAGCTCCCGGCCATGGGGGCCAAGGCCCTGTGCATTCCCTTCCAGCAGCCCCGCGCTCTCGTCATGCAGGACAAGTGCATCCACCCCGCCTGCTCCGAGAAACCCCGCTTCTTCACTCTCTTTGGACGAAGCTACTAAACACAAATAAAAACATTCACCTCGCATGTTTATTTATTGCTACCCTCTAAGATTCATCTGTAAGCAATTCTGATGCCCTATCGGTGAAATTATCGCCCGTACAATAAAAAAATGGTGTTTGGTGTTTGCAAGTTTTGGTGCCAAAATTGATTTGGTGAAAGTGTACACATTTTTTTTGGGGGCATTCGATTGTACTGCATAATTCATTAATTTGTGAACTAATTCTTTATCATGATCTTGTATTTGCAATTACTTACAAGGCAAATTGCAAAATATATTTGAAAATACATAATTATTTAACACTGATATGTAAGTTTTTTTTATCATCTGGATTAACTGTATATTTTTATATAAAACCATCAAAAGAGACAATAAAATGCTTTATTAAATGAACATTTATTTTATTTTATAAACTTACACAATATTATATTATTTTATTTATAGAGCGGAAACGGTTTACATATAGTTTCCGTGAGCACTTAGGCCATAGACCCATTGTGCTTCCACTTCAGACCATGGTCCCTTTTATAAAGTTCACCAGTGTTGTCATTGTATATGTGGCTGTGTCTTCCCAGGTCTCATCTCTCCTCCCAATCCCTCTTGTTTCCCTGAAGGTCCCACAAGGGAAGAGAGCCTCATCTCTCCTCTCCACTTCTCCTTGGTTCCCTGAAGGCCCCACGATAGAAGAGGGAGTTTTCGAATGGTCCAATTTTCGTCCCTAGGGAAATAGAAGGTCCACTCCAGCAGAGCCCCGAGTGCTGGAGTAAGGTTTAAATACTCCGAGATGCGACACTGTTTCTGGGAGGCACCGTTCGTGACACTGTTCCCTAGATCATTCAGCCTGAGCGCGGTAGCTCTTACCTTAGCTTGGGATGACTACTGGTTGTTGCAGGTCGTGTTTCCACTCACTGAGCGATGGGTTCGCCGCACTCCCTACGCTTGTACACAATATTATAATTAAGACAACATTTAAATCACTGAATTCCCAAGAAGTGTGATCTACATACTGATTTAAAAGAAAAATTGAAGTTGCCAGTTTCCATAAAACCTTTCCGACTCCTAGGCCCCAGACAGGTCAATGAAATTGATGATCTGTTCAAAAAATAATTACATTATTTGAAAATGTTTGATTCATTCACCAGAAGTAAGGAAAAAATGAGTTAAAAGTGCATGGATACGCCAACAAAACACTTCTATCGGTTTATACATAGACATTCAAATTGATAAACCGGTCAGTCAGGTAAAGGGGAACAAACCAAGTTGCGCAGAGCGTGGGAGGCTGCGTGACTGTCTCCCTTTCTGTGATTTGTCAATAAATTAATCTGACAGCATACATTGTAATATCATTTAGTCCTTAAAAATAAAATCTGCTCACAAATTATTAGTCCTTTTTACAATGGCGCACAAACTGCTGGCTGCATAAAAAACTTAACTATAAATCCCGTAACTAAATTTATATTTTTTTATTAGTTGCAATTGCAAAGTTTGTACATGATGTAGGTATAAAGTATAAATTCTTTTTTTCTCACTAGGGTAATTGAACATTTTGTTACACTTTTACAAATGTGATTTACCCACCTCACTCATTTTTAGTGACGCGGTTCGTTTAAAAACGAACATTTAGATCCTGTGTAAAAAAGTCCCACAGCGTACTGCGCTGAAAACCTTGCTTTAGTGAACTTCACTTTCTGCGCAGGCTCTGGTTATTTCAATGCGCACTCTTCGGCGATCAATGTATGACTGATTTCGTAGTTTATTCAAAGCATTCTGGAACCCTCCTGGTGCCAAAAATATGGTCACATGGTTTGCCTCCAGCTCATCGAAATGATACCCAGATTTTATGTTAGGGCAAGTTTATCAACTTGGATGTCTATGGGTTTATCTCTTCATTGGTCTTAATCAGTAATATATAACAGGACATGAATATCAAATTAGTTCAACTTCTATTATTATGTAATTATGGTCCAGTTGTTTCACAAAACTGAAATAATAACAGAACTTGAATAGAAAATTCACAGAACATGAAAATTGACTATGAAATTTGATGAATTGTTCAAATTCTATGAAACAATTCGTCCCAAGTGATTTGTTTCATTAGTGCCGGGATCAAATAGATTAGAATTGGGAGCAATAACATGTCAGTCAAAATAATACATATTGCTTTATCGTAATAATACTTCTGTATACAACTGACTCACAACAATAAATTATGCATACATGATACTGATATGACATAATATCACACATTAAAAAATATATATTATTTCATATCAATTTTACATTTCAATTCATTGATAGCAAATTTGATATAATTTCATTGAAGAAGATAAAACTAATAAACAGTGGCGGTTCTTCCCTTGGGTCAATTGGTGTTTGACCCCCCAAAATTATAACACAACAATAATAATCAATTATGTGCATCAAAACAACTCTTATTCTTAATTTATTTAAAATGTAACGCGAAACAGCGGCGGCGGCGAGTTACGACTAGTGACATCTGTTGTCTCTAATAGAAGCTTTCATTCACAAGTCCACACGATTCGCTGGGTCAATTTAAAGATTGGTTTATTTATGATGTCCACTTTGGCATCTTCTGTCCCTGTGCGCGATGGCACTATATTTATCATCGAAGTAAAAATTAGGTACCGAAGAAAGCTTAAGGACGCATAAGTCATGACCGTGGGGGAGACAACACAGTGAATATTATACGTTTTACAGAGATGGTGACATAAAAATATGTCAGTTTTTCATTTTACTCGCTTGTAGTATGTGGAACAATGGTTGTTTTTCAATTGGATAGTTCGGGAAAGGTTTGGAATAATTATTTATGTTTTTATCGATTTAGAACGAAGCTGAAGAATGAAACAAAACATAATTACTATATTAGCAGACTCTAAAAACTATAACAAATAGATATTTATATATAATAATAAATGGGCATTTTTCACAATATAAAATAAAGATTAGTCACAATTTTTTTTCAAATGACCTACCACAACTGGATGAAAAATATGCCTAAGGGAGAATGGACATATACTGTACGGCAGTGTTTGTAGGAATCCTCATAATAATTATTTTTTTAAATTATTAATATCTGATTGATTTAGTTATTTTGACATTATGCGTATATTTTTTACAAGAGTTAGATTTTTGTATTTAAAAAAAGGGGTTTTTTAGGTAAAAAAATCTAACTATTTTGAACACTTTCTTCTTTCAAACCTCTCTTAGAGATTTAAAAAAAAAGAAAGTACATATTTGCAAATATTTTAAATAATTTCACCCAAAGTAAGAAAAAAATCTTAAAGACCTTACTTCGAATCTTAAAAATCTTTAAAACTTAAAAAAATCTTCGGACATGCGCTCAAAATACACTTCTATTGGTTTATCTCTTCAGTGGTCGCAGCCAATCACAACTGCTCATATTCAATGTGTTTGTGAATAGTAAATAGTGTAGAACAAAGACGGGACTATGTTCTGTTCAAATAAATACTTTAAAAACCTTCTTTTCAACCAATAATAATAGTCAAGGTTTTTCATTGTAGTACTCTTTATTCTAACCACATTCGTCTTTTAGACAGATCCGCCTCAGGCATTTAATAAGCATTATTAGGTTTTTATTCCAACCTGGTTGTGTGGGATGCACAACATACAACTCCGCCTTATGTTACCTAGTTTTATTTTTATAAAAAAGGGTGAACTGGTTATAAAAATTAGAACCTTTTTTTACATTCATTCCACACACGCCCTTTTTTTTAAAGTTTCTTTATTCTATGAAATTATTAGTTACATGCATTGAGGAATTTTTCGACCACCATCCTAGGCACATGCCCGTGTTATGGTGGTCGATGGTCGATGGTGGTCCCTGATGAAAATCATTTCCTTCAGGGCTTATGTCGCCTTTAGGGATGCTGTGTGAAGGGTCTTTTTTTAAGTAAAGAAAAGAGATGAAGTTCAGGAAAGGAAGAGGTATAAGGGGTGGGTAGGAATCTGGGGTGAGTGAGTCCAGGAGTGATGTGTGATTCAATTCCTATTAGTAATTAATAAGTCGGCCGTCTTACTAATTAGATTTTCATACGCCCGTTTAACATTGGTATGGTAAAGCCGGCCTTAAGCCTGGTTTAAGGCCACAACTATGCAGAACGTAACAATTATTGGAAAACTTTATGCATTTGCCTACCAATTATTTAATTTCTACCCAGTGATGAATCAAGGTCACCCGGTGTACCCGGTGCGGATAATTTCTCGAAAAACTTTAAAAAAAACACAACTTCAAAAAAGATGCTTTAAAAGTAGTCAAAATTATTATGACAACATTATGAAAGTTCCTATCCCTCACTCATCTACGGTTACCTCTTATTTTTAAGCCCCAAGCGTTTATCTAAATTTTAAATAACTAGTTTTACAATCGGAAATCGGCTCTGTTTGAAATGCCTACATGTTAGGAAAAAAAAACTATTTCATACACGGCGTAGGTACCTGCTCAGGGTCAAATAAGATCTCCTTTGACAACCTGTGTGTTTATTTTCTTTTGTGCGTTTCAGTTTAAGCTATAACTCCTGTTAGAAGTACTCTGCCTCTTTTCATCTCATAGACAAAATATCTCGAATCTAGTTTTTCATGTTCGAATTTTTTGCTGTCAATTTCACACTGTCAGTGCAAACAAGAAGTATATTTTTTTCGCGAACACTATTTTACTATTTTATCCTTCTCTAATATTTCGGCGGCTTATTTCATAATGTAGACTTTGGCATGCGAGCATAGGTCTATTAAATGTGATTTTAATAATAAAGTGCACGTTGGTCTTATCGGTAAGTTTAATTCTTCATTCTTCAAATGAAAATCGTGATTCCCTTTAGGTTATCAAATCGTTCGGAGGGAAAATTGAGCAAATATCAGAATAGAATACGTTTATTTTATTATGTGTGAGTTTCTTTTCTATATGTTGTGTTGTTAATTGATGACTCAATGTAGTATAAATAAGTAAGTCGATGTAGTGTAAATAATTTGGTGAAAATATTGATAGATTTGTATATGGCGTAATATCAGTATATAGTGAAAGTTACCAATCGAGATATTTTTATGCAATGTTTTCTTATATGGCAGCTGGTCTATTATTGAATGAAACGTAGTTGTGTAATTAACTCATTTTTCGAATAGTGTGCATGGTTTTTGTCAAAGTTAGTGAAAAAACATTTTATTTTTCGTATACGTAAGTACTATAATAATTTGAAACATTATTTATTTGTATAAATATATTATATTGCCTTTTTAGTAATATTTATAATGTTACCTAAAGGTTTTTTTTGGGAGGGTACATAAAATAATATTTTTTCTTTCTATTTCTGGTTGAATTATAAATGTAAAAAAAACGATATTAACAGATTAACATAAATTTATACTTATAAAACTGGTATTTTTTATCAATCATCGTAGATCATTATTTTATGTATTTATCTAAACACTTGAAACTAATACTTTGTAAAATTTATCCAGATTTACTACCATACTTTGTAGTGACCGTTCAATAATATTTTAATTGGATAATACAACGTCGGCGGTTTTTTATAAACACAGCAGACCAGGTCCCGAGTCCAACGATTAGTTATCGTTATTATGTACATAAATAAAATCTTAAATCATGTAAAACCTTTTTTTTTGTTAGATACATCTTTGGAATGTACGAAAAATATACTTTATCTACATAAAAGCAAAGTGACCTCCAACCGAAAATTACACACATCGGTATTGATCCCTGACCCGTAAAAGATATATTGTGTGAGACAACCATTTGTAAACAAATCCATTAAAATATTCATAAAATGGTTTATGAGAAAAATGAAACATTGTAATAATTTTATATGCAAAACATAATATTATTCATAATGATTGTAATATCTTTGCAAAGTACAATCACATATGCCTTTATGAAGCTGGATGATCTTTGAACTCTTTTAAAATGTATCGAATTAACTGCTTAAACTTCATATTTATGTATTTAATTAAAGATTTTGTTTTTTTCCAAATAAATATATGTGTATACCTACTTAGTTATGACAAATGTTGTTTTACCGCCTAAACACTTGTGTTAAAATTTCAAAGTATAAGTAATTAAAATAGTCTATTTCACTAAAATAAAATGTAAATAAAATACCTCTGTTCATTTGTAAGACTTGTTTTTCTACTTCATTATGAACTCAAGATGTTAACACATTGACCATGGTTTCTATAATGCCAATGCATAATACAACTCATTATTTT
Source organism: Hesperophylax magnus (assembly GCA_026573805.1). Lineage (NCBI taxonomy): Eukaryota > Metazoa > Arthropoda > Insecta > Trichoptera > Limnephilidae > Hesperophylax > Hesperophylax magnus. The sequence continues at coordinate 4,932,260 of JAIUSX010000007.1, read as the reverse complement.
TAATTTATTCTACTCTATGACTCGGAAGTTAGTCATGTATTTGAATGAACGCAGTCATCATATTGTCTATAATGTAGTTAAATGATGATCAATAAATTTTAAATTTCATATTTTTTTATGCGATTCTTCGTTAATATTGTTACAGAAGGAATTTTTGTGATTCTCGAGTCCTGTTGCCAAACTTAAATTTTTGTGATTCTTGAGTCTTGTTACCAAAATTTAATAAAACTTGAATTTTTGTGATTCTTGAGTCCTGTTGCCAAACTTAAATAAAACTTGAATTTTTTTCTTAACACAATGTTTGCGGGGGGTTTTTTAATCAATCTACGCCGTAAAGCGGGCATTTTATATCATGTTCGCGCGCAAAATTACGTTTCATGTAAAATAGCTATAACTTCTGAACTATTGATCAAATTTAAATAAAATTTTCAGTATTTTACCTTATTCAAAATCTTTCATTATGATCTGGTCACAAATTTTTATATTTTTGGATAAACAATTATGATCTTTAAGTTTAAATTAAAAAATTTTGAAAAAACTCCACTTTTGTCGTATTGTCGATTTAGTCATTTTATGCACATTCAACATAGTATATATATTTTGTAAAATACACACCACTAATACACAAATAACTAAACACTAATATTGTTTGAAAGTATGAAATCGTCGGAAACAATTCCCTTTATGTAAAGGTACATCATAGAATTTACACATGTACCGGGTTTCGCTACGTGTTTTGTGTACCGCGCACACATGACATCGCCTTCGTAGATTCTTATTTTTACCAGGGCCTTCAATCTTTTCCAATATATGTTTTCTCATATCCATCGATAGTCTTCCTGGAGGATCAGATTTTGAAGATTTTTTGAAGATTCAGATGTTGATGGTGTTGGTTCCGGGTCTTGACTATTATCTGACGAAATCTGATCAGCCACCCAGTGCTCTGCGATTTCCTTAAAAAATTGTTTATATTTTATTTTCCTTTCTTTTACGGAGTTGTACACAACAAATGAGTTGAATAATGCACAATTTATTATGTACATCGCCTAGCCCTTTTGTCCACTTAGTGGTTATTCGTAAAATAGAATAATACCTAAGATATTGGTCTGCTCGGTCAACGCCTTTTATATATATATTGTAATCGATTATCATTACCGTAGTCCATTTTTATAGGGTATTTTTTATGAAAAAATACCCCTTTATTATGTAACAAATAACTAACAAATATGTAACAAATAACTTTTCGAGCACAGCACACAAATACTTTGTACGAAATTTTTAAAGCGGAATGTAGGCAGAAAATAAAATAGAGAACGTCTTGAACGAAACAATAACGCTTTAACACTGAAGAAATGTAAAGATTTAAAAAAAAACGAAACATTTATCTTACAGTTATTTTATTTCAAGTGCATGTTTTATGACCACAGTCGGCCGGCCACCCGACCCTAATTCCACGAATTACCAGGTACCTAGTACACGTCTCACGAGAGCTGACGCATAATTTTTACTTCACAGAGTAGTTAACATCATAATATCATCGTAATATATTGTTACTCTAAGTGTACAACGCATTTTGGCGTCTCCCGCGCTTTACCAATAGTGTACAAATACGAAAAACGCTTTTAAGCGTCTCCCGCTCTCTACCAACAGTACGCAAAAGACGTGTTTAAGCGTCTCCCGCAAACAATGTTTTAAGGACCCAAGTGAGGAAGAGCTATGTAAATACGAATGTTAGAGGGAGCGCGCTAATATTAAAAAACGATAATAAGCGAAAATGGTGAAAATATTTAATAAAACACGACTCGTTTGAAATAGAGCAAAAATCTCTCACCAAATGCTTTAGTTACATTTAAATATACACTGAATTTTTTCATGCCTATAACATTAAATAACCGAACAAAACGTGTTTTTAATAATTTTCGAAGCTTACTTTGTGATTATTTTCTATCGAGGGAATTTCATATAATTAACATTTCGGCATAACAAATGTATAAATATTATCTTCAAAACTAATTTTTTTTTTTTTTGTAACTTAAAAACTTAGGGTTAACGAGAAACTTTTTATAAATCGTTAGAAATTGGGTATGCGAAGGCAGAGAAATATGTTATAAATTGGGTTTGGGCTTAAGTGTGCTTTGTAATGCTAGAAAATAACTTCAAAGTAGTCAAATTACCTTAAATACAATATAATATGACTGTTTTACTTAGATTATTAAACTTGAGATTTTTTTCAGTTTTTGTGGGATAAACTTTTGGTTGAAGAGAGAGAGGGAGCTACATTCATAAATAAATCACTCACTAGATCGATATCTTCGGGCTTTTTAAACCATAGATATGCCAATATATAGACAGTACAATTCTCATTCGGAGCCTACTTATTATTATACTATACACCAATGAAAAACTCTGAATGTTTATTCCATAGACTTTCAGAGTTTTTCATTGGTGGATATAGTTAGACAATCATATGACGTCACGATATTTCGGTTCCAATTTTCAATCGGAGTTATATCCCCCTGGCCACCTTTCTCTAGGAATCATCATTCATCCTAGTGCTGTTTATTGTTCAATTAAACTTGTTTGCTTGTTGATTTCTCCCAATTAAACAAAAAATGCGATTTTAGCACTCTTCTATGTTTAAATCACAGTCTAATTTGAAAATAGCACAGTGGTATAAAATAAAATTTTCTTAGTAATATTGTTAATATTCACAAAATATTTTACAATTAACTGTTGGTGTTACCAAATACCTTAAATATTAATAATGCCTCCAACTTCTGACATTTCCGATACATTGGAAAGATCAAATCAACCAAACCGTCAACAAAATAAGAAAATTAATTTATATATTTTTGGAAATTCGAAATTTTCTCTCATTGGCAATTCTAACATCAGTCTACCACGCTTTAGTACAATCAAATCTCCAATACACTGTAATCAGCTGGGGAGCTGCATACAAAACAAATCTACTCCCTGTTGAAATAGTACAACGTATAATTATAAAAATAATATTGAAAACACCAAGAGATTATCCAACACACCTAATTTTTGAAGAATTTAATGATCTTGTCCAAAAAAACATAATAACTCAAATAATAAAAGAAAAACAAAATCACAGCTTTTTAACTGAAAGTCGTACTCGTCAAATACATATATTTCCAACACAAAAATGTAACACCACTTTTGCTCAACATCATTACATATAATTATCTAGGAAAAAAATACTTCAACAGCCTACCCGAAAATATCAGAACAATAGAAAATGATAAACACCTACTAAAAGCTATTAAAGAGAAGTTCAATGTAAAAATACCAAAATGATGAAACTATCTTTTTAATTAATTATAAATTTTAATATTCATAATTACAAACACTAAATATTCTTAATCTTGATGCTCACCACTCTTCTAGACACAAGCGCCAGCTTCTATAGAAGAGGAACATTAAAAAATCAAAAGCAGTGAAAACTAATTGTATGAACATGCTACACTTGCACCTCCTAGCGGCATGAGTTGTGCGCCTTGGTTTTCTTTCGTACATTTTAATGGATTTTATGTGAAATATATTTTTTATTTTGCGTTAATAAATTATATAAATTGATCGAAAATAGATAACCTACATCTGACCTTACTGCTGTTTTTGCTCGTACGTAAAAAAATATTAAAGCGGCTATTAACTTTGTCTTTGATGGTTTAGAAAGGTAATAAAATATTTTATAATAAAATAACATGGCATTTATATAGCGCAGTTTAGTGTCAGTTCACTTCAAGTGCGCTTTACTAAAACAAACATAAAAACAGTAATTTAGTATTATTGGTCATGTTCTTAAAATTATTCCTACACTGTGCCTTACCCAATACAGATCTAATATTATAACACTAAATATACTGAATATACATACAAAGATGATGACAAAAATTAGAATAACAATAACAGCAGGACAGGACAAAACAAGAACATTAAAATTAAAACATATGTAGTATAAAACAGGAGGCAGTTTGTGCTCAGAAATGAGAATCAACTGAGCAGACATTTTAAAAATGTACAATAAGGAGGCAACCGAAACCAAACAATTACCAGAAGTTTTAGAATATGGCTTATTATTATAAAATAAATATAACAATTATTATCATTAATTCTATTTAAGTAAGCTTTATTAGGGACCAATTAATATTATAGGGTATTTATTATTTCTTGTAATTAATTATTTATCATTAATTCCATTCCCACAATTATCAATAACCTGTCAAATTTTTTGGCATCCTGCAAAATGACTTGAGTGTTTTGTTGCTTGTAATTATTACATCCGTAAACTGCACAATGAACTTACTTGTTGAGACATTTTTATGTATTTTTTATCAATATTATTAGGAACCGCAAAAGCTACACACCAGAGTTGTTGATATTGCCAATATGTTACTGGAGTTGGACATGTTATTAATATTATAAGGTATTTGCTTTATGCTTTTAAAATAAATTAATAAATATCAGTTAACCTCACGCTAAATTAGCACCAAATACACATTCTTCGTTATCACTTCAAGTTTGATTAGGAGAATGGCTTCTGTGATAATATTTTACTATGCATAGAATAACAGTTTTGAGATGAGAAAGATCAGTTTAATATTCGGTATTACATACGTGTTTTCATCCATTTCTGAGAAACGAATACCCTTGAGATTAATTTTTGATTATCATTTAAATTAAATGGTCAGTATAGTATTAAGGTTTTGGTCAGCTCTGAAATGTTTTCTGCCGGCAAATATAGTCAGTTGAGCGGCCACTTCAGGTCAGCAAGTAAAACAAAATTGATCAGCAAATAATGTTAACCCCTGACCTAACCTAACCCCGAGCCTGATTTTTTTTTAAATGATACTATGTTTGAACCACTATATTTTTAAAAATTATATACATGGTTTCGGAATAACCATTCCTCAGGGCAAATATACTAACTTAACATTACAAAACAATTGGTGAACATAATATATCACTAAGTGTTAAAGTGGGGGTGGAGGTGTGACTATTTTGATGATAATTTTTATTTATTTAATAGATATTTTTCTTACTGAGCCAAGATTTAAATGGCGAACCATTTGATTACTTATCTTAATTTTGAATCGTTTTTACATTAAAATATTTAAATTTTACTTTAATGATACAGGTTTTTCATTTTCGAACTACATTGTATTTTAATCAGCCACATAAAATCACAATGTGTTTCATAATTGTAGATTATTTTAATCTTGTACCTATATTATGCTATGTAAATATTTTTACATTTTCTCTAATTAAAATTTTTGATATGCAACTGTATATACATGATTGAAGCTTAGGTAGTAATGTTCTGTGAAATGTAAAACTTATTAACCCCAAAAGCAAACAAAACTATATTTCAAAAGGGACCACCCTACATGGCCGTTAAAGTATTTAACAACCTTCCACGTAGCATCAAATAAATAACCGACATACTTAAATTTAAATCAACACTAAAAACATTTCTTTTAAACAAATGTCACTACACCTTAAATGAATACCTTACATAAATTAAATAAATACCTCTGTTTTTTTTATTTTTTATTTACATACATTTGTTAACATGTAATTGTTGGGTTATGTAATATAATATTGTGTATTTGTTGGGTTAGCTGGAAGAAATAGGATGTAACCTATACCCTTTGTACTCTTTTTGTGCAGTAAATATTTTTTTGAATTTTGATTTTTTTTTTTAATTTTGTGAACACTTCACTAGGAGAACCTGTGCCGAGGTGTTCGCATGGGTGTTATTCTGCCGTCATAGGTGGAAACACAATATCCTCCTTGGGAGTCTCCACCGTAGTTCCACCATGGTGGCAATATTTTACATTATTAGGTTAGAAGTTAGAAGCTGTGTTGACATGTTCATCATAATATTATATAGACACAATGTAGTCATTTGAGGTGAGTTGTGTATCAAAATTTTCTATAGACACACTGTAGTACATGTATTAATACTTTCTTTATCTGTTGCATAATTGCCATAGTAGATTTGAGATAATATGTTATTATTTATAAATTTTATTATCATTTGGTCCACTTAATATTTTAATACCAGCAGTATTTAAAATATTCAAATTGTATGTTAATTCATTAGTTAAAAATACTGATTTCAGCTGTCTGTGCATTCTGCGTAACTCTGGTTCAATGAACTCAAATTTGCTTTGAATTAAAGTGCCTCTTTAAAAGTTGGAACTGATTGTGTGAAGAATTCAGACAAGCGATAAAGTACCTACGTACCTATTATATTTTAATTGACATTTTCAAAATTGGAACTGATTGTTTAAGAATTCATACTATTCTGTGATTTTCACGGGTTTAGCGCTAGTGAAACTAATAATAATTAATGTTTGTAGTAATTGTAATTCTAATATATTAATGTTAAGTTTTTACTTAAATATTGATTTATCAAAGGGTCTATTAAAATTTCACTTGGCTCAAAACAGTAGATAATCAATAATAATTTAAAAAATTCTTCTGTGTGGTACTTGTGATCTTTGGCATTAGTATTATATCTGCAAGCATACATTTTAAATAAATATTTAATAAAATAAGATACTAATTATGTCAAATTAGTCTTCAATCTCCGTTAATTAAATTCATGATCTCTTTTGCACATACATGGTGTAAATTTCAAATGTCTGAGATTATATTATTATTTCAACCCTTCAGGGTAATTGTTAACTTTTGGGAACAATTCATATGGTATCGCAGAAATCCTTGTGTTTTCCTTACTGTATGGTGAGAAATATGATCTTAATATTGTTAGAAAGAGAAAACACCACGCTTTATAATAAATTTAGAAGTAAACCACAGAAGAAATAAAATGTGCACCTTTTATGAAGCCAAAGGTTCCGACCGCAATTTGAAAAAAACTTATGAGACAACAAAATAGTGAGGTGACCTTAACTAACTAACCATCACGCCGTTTCTCCGCAGGGGTAGGCAGAGAGGATGGACCGCCAAACAACTCGGTCTTGGCACACACTCCTTGCCTCATTCACATTCATACATCGTCTCATACATACTCTTCTATTATTCTGACTCTTGACATGGCCCGACTCGAGTATCTGATTCACTTGATCGTGCCATGTCTTCCTCGGGCGTCCCCGACTTCTGCTACCATTCGCAATTGCATCATATATCCTCCTTACACTCCTATCTTCTCTCATTCGCTCTACATGAGGTGACGTTATCGTTTGTATTACATTTGTCTAATAAAATAAGTGTGTTTTTATACATTTTTTCAATCGTTATCAGTAATTTTAGTTACAGAATATGTAAAGTGAGCCATTTTAATTTTTTTTCTAATAATAAAATTTGAAAGCGTATTTCATCACCTTTCAAAGACAGTTTTTAATTTTCAGGTTCGTTCAGAAATATAACATTTTGTGGATTTTATTGCAAAGCGGAAATACTCCAATCTTCTGACGGAATATGACAGAGGCCTGAGGAGTTAAATAAATTATTAAATTATCAATAAGGAGCGCTGGTTTGGTGTCATGAGAAATCCTTATCTGCTGAATGGTTTTTTATCTTCCAAATGCATTATAAAATGACCTTTATTTAACTCAACCTCTTTTTCAACAGCTGCCTCTCAAGTCTCAAGCACTCTAACCTTGTTTTGAATTAAATACGATAATTGAAGTCATTGTGTTCTCGCTCAGTGTAAGACAAGTGTATTATATAAAATGTCTAAGTTAACAAACGGTGTGGATTTCATTCGAGAAATGGGAGTGGACTTTTTAGAAATGTACTTTACAGGTAAGATTACTATTAAAAAACATAGTCATATTTTTTATTTATATAAGCTTTATCGGAGAACTTACGAATCGAAGTAATCATGGATGCCCGGGAATATTTTATATAGGTAGGTACTAGGAACGTATCTCTAAACATTACGAACGTTAAAAATCTATCGTTCTACTATTACAACTTCCAACACAAGTCATTAAAATCTAGAAGTTAACCACATAATTAAAATGTACTCCTTTATGAAACCAAAGGTACAAACTGTCGCTTGAAAAAAATTATTAAATTTTTATTAATTATTTTTAGGAATCAACAAAAAAACTGAGGTTACAATAACGTTTCTAATACATTTGTGTATTAAAATGCGTGTTTTTTTTTTTTTCATTTTCATTTTCATTTTCAGTAATTTTATATACAAAAAAAGTATGGTGAGCCATTTTAATTTTTTTATGAAATTTCATCACCTTTCAAAACAGTTTTTAGTTTTCAGATACGTTCAGAAATATTCCATTTATTTGGATTTTATTGCAAAGCGGAAATACTTCAACCTTCTGACAGAATATGCCAGAGGCCTGAGGGGTAAATAAGAAATAAATCCTCTTTAATGCTATAATTAGCATTGTACACAGGTACTGCATGAATAATTGAATTTGAAATTTTTTGTGGAAATGTTTGTAAAATTATTTGTGTTGATTTTGTGATCATATCAAGGTATTTACAAGTTAACACATTGTTTGCGGGAGACGCTTAAAGGCGTCTTTTGCGTACTGTTGGTAGAGAGCGGGAGACGCTTAAAAGCGTTTTTCGTATTTGTACACTATTGGTAAAGCGCGGGAGACGCCAAAATGCGTTGTACACTTCGAGTAACAATATATTACGAGTAACGTATGATGTTGGTTACTGTGAAGTAAAAATTATGCGTCAGCTCTCGTGACACGTGTACTAGGTACCTGACAATTCGTGGAATTTAGGGTCGGGTGGCCGGCCGACTGTGGTCATAAAACATGCACTTGAAATAAAATAACTGTAAGATAAATGATTAGTTTTTTTTTTAAATCTTTACATTAGTGTTAAAGCGATATTGTTTCGTTCAAGACGTTCTCTATTTTCTTTTCTGCCTACATTCCGCTTTAAAAATTTCGTACAAAGTATTTGTGTGCTGTGCTCGAAAAGTTATTAAGTTACATATTTGTTACATAATAAAGGGGTATTTTTTCATAAAAAATACCCTATAAAAATGGACTACGGTAATGATAATCGATTACAATAAATATATGAAAGGCGTTGACCGAGCAGACCAATATCTTTCGTATTATTCTATTTTACGAAAAACCACTAAATAGACAAAAAAGCTAGGCGATGTACATAATAAATTTTGCAGTATTCAACTCATTTGTTGTGTACAACTCCGTAACAGAAAGGAAAATAAAATATAAACAATTTTTTAAGGAAATCGCAGAGCACTGGGTGGCTGATCAGATTTTGGCAGATAATAGTCAAGACCCGGAACCAACACCATCAACATCTGGTATCCGAAAAAAATCTTCAAAATCTGATCCTCCAGGAAGACTATCGATGGATATGAGAAAACATATAATGGAAAAGATTGAAGGCCCTGGTAAAAATAAGAATCTACGAAGGCGATGTCGTGTGTGCGCGGTACACAAAATACGCAGCGAAACCCGATACATGTGTAAATTCTATGATGTACCTTTACATAAAGGGAATTGTTTCCAACGATTTCATACTTTCAAACAATATTAGTGTTTAGTGGTGTGTATTTTACAAAATATATATACTATGTTGAATGTGCATAAAATGACTAAATCGACAATACGACAAAAGTGGAGTTTTTTCAAAATTTCTGAATTTAATCAAATATCATAGTTGTTTCTTCAAAAATATAAAAATTTGTGACCAGATCATAATGAAAGATTTCGAATAAGGTAAAATACAGAAAATTTTATTTAAATTTGATCAATAGTTCAGAAGTTATAGCTATTTTACATGAAACGTAATTTTGCGCGCGAACGTGATAAAAATTATTATTATTATTATGTAATGAGCAGGCAGCATTCTGCTGATGCGCTCATATCCGGTTTCACAACAAGTTTGACAGCAATTGAGTGTTTTAAGTTTGAACTAAGTCCTTTCTTCTCTCCAAATGTGAATCCAATAGAGCTTTGGGAAAAAATTCGGTTTATGGGAGTCACTCGAATAACCGAAATTGAACTTGATTTAGACTAATTTAGGGCTGGGGAATCCGAATCTGTAAGAATTAGGTGGGGGTCGGCACTATTAACTGAGTTATAGGGTTTTGAAATTTCGTACGCGATACATAGAAACCATTTATTATTTATCAATTATGACATAAGAAAATCAAATTAGTGACTTTTTAATATTTTGACATTTCAGAAGTGCCAACCAAAAAATAAAAAGTGTTGCCATATAATAATAATATCAATGCATGGAAAATTCAGAAAATTAAATATCATTTGCCAGATTTGTAGTTTATTATTTAAAATCGTGTAAATATTAAATTTATATATATATATATATATATATAACCTAACCTATCTGTGATTTTCTATAACAAAAAAATGACCCTTTAATAACGCCCACTCGCGTCCCCTTTAAAGTTATATCCCAGTTTTCAAGTAGTTTGTGGGCTACGCTAGGTTTGTATAGACTGGTTTGTGATTTGATTCTAATACCTTTTTTCCATGTTATTTCCTGTTACAAAAAATTGCCCCTTTAATAACGCCTGCTCGCGTCCCCTTTAGAGTTACATCCCAGTTTTCAAATAGTTTGTGGGCTACGCTAGGTTTGTATAGACTGGTTTGTGATTCAATTCTAATACCTTTTTTCCATGGTATTTCCTGTTACAAAAAAATGCCCCTTTAATAACGCCTGCTCGCGTCCCCTTTAGAGTTATATCCCAGTTTTCAAGTAGTTTGTGGGCTACGCTAGGTTTGTATAGACTGGTTTGTGATTTAATTCTAATACCTTTTTTCCATGTTATTTCCTGTTACAAAAAATTGCCCCTTTAATAACGCCTGCTCGCGTCCCCTTTAGAGTTACATCCCAGTTTTCAAATAGTTTGTGGGCTACGCTAGGTTTGTATAGACTGGTTTGTGATTTAATTCTAATACCTTTTTTCCATGGTATTTCCTGTTACAAAAAAATGCCCCTTTAATAACGCCTGCTCGCGTCCCCTTTAGAGTTATATCCCAGTTTTCAAGTAGTTTGTGGGCTACGCTAGGTTTGTATAGACTGGTTTGTGATTTAATTCTAATACCTTTTTCCCATGTTCTTCTGCCTACTCTAACCCAAACTAAAAACCTAACCTATTTTGTAAAAAAATATTATTATTATATGGCAACACTTTTTATTTTTTGTTTGGCACTTCTGAAATGTGAGACTAATAAATCGTCACTAATTTGATTTTCTTATGTCATAATTGATAAATAATAAATGGTTTCTATGTATCGCGTACGAAATTTCAAAACCATATAACTCAGTTAATAGTGCCGACCCCCACCTAATTCTTACAGATTCGGATTCTCCAGCCCTAAATTAGTCTAAATCAAGTTCAATTTCGGTTATTCGAGTGACTCCCATAAACCGAATTTTACCCGAGCTTTGAAATGATTTATATTTGTTGCATCGATGACATGTTGTGGGAGTTTGTTCCAAGCATCCACTACTCTATTTGCAAGGAAGTGTTTTCTAGGATTGGGTGAAATGCAGATCACGCCAAACTCTGGGAATTGAATAAAAATGCACTTTCTAGATGAGAAAAGTGTGTAGAAATTCATTAAAAAAAGAATTAAGGCGCGGAAGAATAAATTGAGGGAGATACAGCCGATCAAAGTTTAATAAATTGCACTTCGCGATCTGATATTATTACCACATTATGACAGTCCGCCGCCATATTTTGTCACGAAAATCAAATTAACAACTATGTATTTACTTTTGAAATTTCAGTAGTGCCAACCAAAAAAAGAAAAGTGTTGCCATATAATAATAATATTTTTTTACAAAATAGGTTAGGTTTTTAGTTGGGGTTAGAGTAGGCAGAAGAACATGGGAAAAAGGTATTAGAATTAAATCACAAACCAGTCTATACAAACCTAGCGTAGCCCACAAACTACTTGAAAACTGGGATATAACTCTAAAGGGGACGCGAGTGGGCGTTATTAAAGGGGCAATTTTGTGTAACAGGAAATAGCATGGAAAAAAAGTATTAGTATTAAATCACAAACCGTCTATACAAACCTAGCGTAGCCCACAAACTACTTGAAAACTGGGATAAAACTCTAAAGGGGACGCGAGTGGGCGTTATTAAAGGGTCATTTTTTGTTATAGAAAATCACAGTTAGGTTAGGTTATATTTATACATAAATTAAGTATTTACAAGATTTTAAATAATAAACTACCAATCTGGCAAATGATATTTAATTTTCAGAATTTTCCATGCATTGATATTATTATATGGCAACACTTTTTATTTTTTGGATGGCACTGCTGAAATTTCAAAAGTAAATACATAGTTGTTAATTTGATTTTCGTGACAAAATATGGCGGCGGACTGTCATAATGTGGTAATAATATCAGATCGCGAAGTGCAATTTATTAAACTTTGATCGGCTGTATCTCCCTCAATTTATTCTTCCGCGCCTTAATTCTTTTTTTAATGAATTTCTACACACTTTTCTCATCTAGAAAGTGCATTTTTATTCAATTCCCAGAGTTTGGCGTGATCTGCATTCCTCCCCTAGGATTAGATGCAAAAGGCGTTTTGGTGATTTTTTTTGAGTGTCCACGGAGATTTATATTTTTATTAGTAGTGAAGATTTCTTGGATGCTAGGGCAACTGTAATGTCCAGATAAAATTTTGAAAGTCTCGATCAAGTCACCCTTTACGGCTTTACGGCGTAGATTGATTAAAAAACCCCCCGTAAACATTGAGTTAATAGGTACAAGGCAGGGACCGCGGAAGTACTCTATGACGGGGGGGGCAAACTTGTTTAGTCACCCTCTTCTTTCAGTCTCCTCTCCAGTCAATCAACTAGTTATAAATAAGACAAAACGGAGATGACTAGGTCAAACAAATAACAGGTTCATTGAATAATTTTTTTTTTTTTAAATATTGCTTTATTGCATTCATTGAACGATACCAAAAACGTTGCGTCTCTCAGCCGTCTTTGAAGCAAATTCCCTAAGAATTTCATTTAAATCTAAACTAAATGTTAAAAAAAAGTCCTCGAATGCTTTGATTATTTAAATAATCAAAGCTCTAATGCTATCTCTTGACATTTTTTCTTGTATACAACAAACACTTTTTCATTTATGAAAAAAAACACTGTGAAGGATACAGATAATCTTTACCAGCACAGATAATCCTTCTTTACACAGGTAGTAAAATTGGAGGGGGCGCGGCCCCCCCTCATTTGATTTTAGGGGGGCATTTGGCCCCCTCTGCCCCCCACTTCCGCGGTCGCTGGTACAAGGTACTAGTAAAGTAGGCGATCAATAAACTTTATTCCTTTGGAGATTGGGGGTTTAGTTAATTTAGTTCATTGGTATGGCTACATGTTGGTAGGTAGGTATTTCCAAAAAAAATTATAAAGTTTAAATTAAATATCCCATTAGAAGACTTACAATATCATTTCTTATTAAATACTAATGTAAAATAAACGACTTAACTTTTTTATTCAAGATTCTAAACTCTAAATTTGACTGTTGCGAACTTCTGCAACTCATAAACTTACGAATATACCTACAATAACAACACGACAAAATACACTATTCCACTGCAACACACATAAGCGCAATTACATTGCGAACTCCCCAACACAAAGGTTTCACACTATGGGAAACCAATACTTAGGTGATGTCTATATATTTAATATTAACTTTGCGAATTTTGTGGATTACGTAAAACACTTATTTCAACACTATTCCTAAATGGAAGTTGTATTTTTGTAAACCAGTCAAATCGCTGTATTTTTTAATTTATGTTCTTGTTATTTTTATTTTTGTTTCTTGCATATATTTTTATTATTTTTTTCTCATGTTTCAAAATTGTCTGTCATCGAAATTCTACCACCAACATGTAAAAGCCCTCTGGGCGTTAAATACCTAAATAAAAAATATTTTCATTACTGGCAACAATTTGTTTATTGTTCACTATCAACATAATATTATGACTAATGACTACGAATTAGAATACATTACATAAAGCGAAAAATTTACACAACAAAATAATATACACTACATTTAAATTTAATAAATACAAATACAATTCGAATACCAATTATAAGGAAATATTAATTATGCTTTTTAATATTCCTACCGAAGGTTCGGAATCCTCTTACATTATTTCTTATTAATTCATCCAAGTCATCCTTAGATAGGAGAAACAATGAAAATATTTCATCCCCACTGATAAAAATAAAAACAGATATTCGTGACATTGCGATGAGTGGAAAGTCGTGAGAACTTGCACGTTCAAAACTAAATCTAAGCCCACTGTCCCATGGGTCGGTAAGCAATCGACATATACCTAGTGCTGTAAGATCCTGCAAGAAAAATTAAGTTCGTTATAGTAAGTTTGTCTGCAGCAGTTCAGTGTGGAACTTTTCTGCACAGTGACTTACATTTATGTCGATTGCTTACTGAGTGAGTGAGCAGGTACCTCCTATGTGAGTTGCTTCACCGAGGTGCTAGGCTGAATGAAAACTGAATGTGACATTAAATGTAAATATTGTTGGCAAAGATCCTAAGAGTATTTATATAACGCCGGCAAACATATAGGATTTTCCAATAAGAGGTGTTATTTTGAATAGCCCGCTATTTCGGTAGATGTTACTTTTGAAGATGTCATTTTTTGACATTTGACAAGTAGAAACTACGCCATTAATAAAAATGGAACAAAACACGCTTCAACAACGCATAGAAATTATTAAAATTCACTTGAGTGAATCAAATGCAAATCATCTTGAGTGAAGAGGCCCATTTCCACCTCGGTGGCTTCGTCAACAAGCAAAATTGTCGCATCTGGGGCTCGGAAAACCCAAGAGTTATTGTTGAAAAGCCTCTCTATCCTCAACGTGTGACTGTTTGGTGCGGTTTATGGTCCGGCGGAGTCATTGGACCTTACTTTTTCGAAAATGAGGCTGGAACAACAGTTACGGTGAATGGATTGCGCTATCGAGAGATGATTAATGGTTTTTTATGGCCGGAATTGGATGGTATTGATCGGGACAACGTTTACTTTCAACAAGACGGCGCTACGTGCCACACAAGCAACGAAACCATTGATCTTTTACGATTGAATATCAAAATAACACCTCTTATTTGAAAACCCTGTATATGGCCAGTAAATTTAAATTTAAAAAATGCCAACATAATTTTGCATTTGTAAATAGCCCGTTGTTATTTTCGTGTATAATGCGGTAGTGTTATTTATCTTGAGTATTTCATATGACATAATATAATTTTGTTTCTTCTCCAACATTGTATGCTCATTTTATTTATTCACCTTATCTTGTGACTGATTTATTGACATATATACTTATAACCTAAGGCTATATTTAAAGACATATTTATATTGTGTCTATTATCAAATACTGTAGAATAGTTATAGCACTTCCAACTTCTAACATTTCCCACTCATTCTGATGGCAATATGCTACACTAGCGTTTCCTAGCTGCACGAGTTGTGAGTGTTGGTTTACTTACATATATTATTTTAATGGATTTTATACATGATTATACTATGCTACACTAGCGCCTCTAGCGACCAGAGTTGCCAATCAAATCAAGTAAATACTGACAATATTTTACTGGAGTTAGACCATAATCATCCAAATTGGTGGACTTGCCTTAAGTGAAATCTGGGTATCATTTCGATGAGCTGGAGGCAAACCACGTGACCATATTTTTGGCACCAGGAGGGTTTGTATGACATACATATCAGTCATACCTTGAATGCCGAAGAACACACATTGAAATAACCAGACCCTGCACAGAAAAGTAAAGTTTGCTCAAGTAAGGCAACAGTTTGCAGCGCAGTCCATTGTGGGAATTTTCTGTGCAGGATCAGAATGTTCGTAAAAACTATTAAAAAAGAGAACCGTCTTCAAATTGGGTTGCATAGTGACGGTAAAAATGAGTGAGGTGGGTAAATTATAACACATTTTGTAAACTAAATAGTGTAACAAAATATTCTGTTTTGGAAACAAGCCTGAACTTTTGTTCATCCGATTTGGAATTTGTAGTTAAGTTTTTTACGCAGCCAGCAATTTCCGTGCCACATTAAAAAGGACTAGTAATTCGTAAGCAGATTTTATTTTTGCTGACTAAATGGTGATATTACAGTGCGAGTTGCCTGCATACTGTCAGATTCATTTATTGACAAATCACAGAAAGGGAGACGGTTACGCCCCCTCTCCACACTCTGTGCAACTTGGTTTGTTCCCCTTTCACTGATGGGCTAGTATATCAATTTGGATGTCTTTGAGCTGGACAAATTATTATTATTCTAGGGTGTTTGCGTATAATATTTTTCGCTACTAATCACATATATCAATCCCTCGTGTGGATATATATACTATATACATTGTGTCCTGGGATTATTCTACATGATAGTACCTACAAGTAAAAAATAATATAAACTTTTTTCGAAATTTCAACGTTTTAAGGTAGTTTTCAGGTTAAAAAGTTGAATTATTTGTATGTATGTACGTACATATAAAAAAACATCGGATTTCGAAAAAAAATTATTATCTTTTTTTCTACCATCATTTAGAATCACCTCCCGAAGTTTGTGAACTTTGCCCCCGGACACCCTGTATATTAAAAATAACAAAATAGAAGTAATGTGGTTGATATATTTTTTTTTTCGACTTATATAACATAATTTTGCATTTGAATGGTCAAAATAAGTATGGACTTAGTATACAAATATAAATAACTAGGTTAAAAGTGCACACATGTATTGCACTATTTCTATTGATTTTTTTCTTATCTTTGATAAAAAAAATATATTGGTCAAAGTAACACGATAAAAAAATAATTATTTGATTATCTGTTAGATAATGTTTCAATCAAGTTCTTCTAAATGATAAACGATAAGCCACGCTCCGTATTCACTTTGATTGATGTATTCATTCTGTAGATATTTCATGGTAGTTTTTTAGTATTTTTTTTTGTGGATTTGAGGTGTCAAATAATGACCTCAATTAGTAATTGTGAAACTCCGTTGTTATGTATGTACCTATTCCCAAATATATATTTTTTAATTAATTCGGTTTTTAGTTTATGTTTGCCATTGATTTTTCAATTGGAAAGCCCATAATATTTCTGTGCAAAAATGATACATCTGTTCTTTCCCTCAACTACACTTAAAACGGTTGTAGATAAAATGATTGTGAAGAAAATGATAGTATTCAAATGATCGCAGACAAATAATAGTGTCTCTGTGTCATGTTAGAGTAAAAAGATTTAATATAATTTACGTGTAATTGCTTATTTTATGAGGTAATGTACTTTACACTGCATACTGAACAATACATTTTAATACTTGTCATTATCATACAGCGCCCTTGAGGTGTTTTTGCACAAAAACGGCGCTATACAAGTCATCCAAGTATTATTATTATTATCATATCAAATGCTGGTTTTACAGAGTTCATATTATGCAAATCTAAATAACAGTTAACAATAAATATATCTAGGTAATATATGTAAATAAAATTTAATAACAGTTAACGATAAATATATCTAGGTAATATATGTAAATAAAATCTAAATAACAGTTAACAATAAATATATCTAGGTAATATATGTAAATAACAGTTAAATAAAGGCACTTACAGTATATAAACAGCCTTTTAATTTTTTCTAATTATAATTAGCATCATTATGAGATCAAGTATTTAACATCATTTTAAAATTTATGATCAAATGATAATTACGAACTTTTTACATACAATCTTTTGCATACAGTCATTTTGTTTACGATCATTTGATTACGATCAAAATGTCACCACTTAAAACCCCTGTAGGATGTTACATATTTCAAAAGTCCACGCTACTATACTTGAAATAATTGATGTAGTGCGTTACTTTCAAGGGTTAAATTTTTATAATACAATACTTAAAACCACTGTAGCTTGTTCCTTTACTCAAAATTTAAAATATTTTAATTTTCAACACTTCCAAATATTTTTCCGAAAATATATTTTTACTACTTGATTACAAAACATCGAATTTTCTCTACTTTTTAAAAATATAATATGCATGTATTATATGTATATGTAAACCTTTCAGAAGAAATTCTTTAAATGATAGTGAAAACCCTATCGAAATCCGTTGCGTAGTTTAGAAGAACTAAGCTCGTAGGCAACACAACAGATAGACGCGGAAAGCGACTTTATTTAATACTATTTAGAGGTGATCATGCTTCCACGGCCATACTTAAAACTGCTGAGGCATTCACCGTTACTGTCAAAGTGTTAAATATTCCAATTGTCTAGAACTGCATTCAAAACCACCGTTAAATATTTTGATTGTCCACGCTACTGTAAATCTAAACCGAAACTGTTAAATATTTGCTATTTTCTTCAGCCTCATTCAAGGCAACAAAGACAGAAGATACACAGATTGACTCACTGCCACAAATAGACTGACGTCACAACAACTCACCACCATTATTCTATTATTCAGTAAATGAATGTTCTCGTTTCAGAGCTCTTATTCCCTACCAAGATGTCGAAAGATCGCGTCCTCGGCAACTTCCGCGACATCGTGGAACCACGGCGAAAGAACAACGATGCCATGGCCTTCATGACGCGCCACTGGAAGCCGCAGCCGGCATACTGCGTGAACAACCGCCTCACCACGGCACAGATTAAGACGGTCACGGCGAAGAGCAAGAAACTGAACCAGATTCTCGAAGAAGTATGTATTATAATTTCACATTTATCTCTTTTTATCCATATTAACAGCTTTCCATACTAGTGTACATTCTTAAAATATTACAAAATGTAAGATTTTATCGACAATCAAAGCTGTAAATTAGAAAAAAAATTTAATGTGGCTCTGCAACTATAATTTATGTTTGCTTCAAACCTCCGGTAGTCGGGAAATATAGTTGGAATTTGTAATATTATTTATGTTTTTCAAAAAATAAAATATATTTTTGTTTTGTTATTTTAAGGTTATGGTGAATGGTGTTGCTTTTTACCATATTTAGTATAACATATTATTCAGTGAAATAAATATCTTAAAATTCACTCTTATTACAAAGATATGAAACGAGACCACCTTACGAGACCTTTCAGGCTAATTAGTTCGCATTTGGGAACAACTCGTATGGTCACATAGAAATCATTGCATCTCCCTTACTGTCATGGTGAGAAATATGATCTAAGCGGTGTTAGAAAGGGAAAACACCATGCTCTATATTCAAATCTTGAAGTTAACCACAGAAGAATTAAAATATGCACCTTTATGAAACCAAACGTTCCGAACGCAATCTATCTATACAGGGTGTATCGGCACTAACCCGATAAACTTTAACCAGCTATTCCTTAGCACATTTGGAGTAAAAAATGTTATGGGCACTTTGCTGTCCGGTAGCATTTTTTTTTCAATTAAAAACAAAAAAATTAAAAAATTTTACACTCCATCACTGTCATTGGCATTGCTTTTCGTGTTCAACAGCTGTTATAAGCACGTATGTCGAAAAGCGTCTTCGCTCTTTCGCACACACTAAATAATAATAGTTAAAAATGAGACGAATGGTGCCGTGCCATTTCATTGTGATTGTAAAAGCGCGCCAATATAGGTACTCACGTACATTATTCAACGGAATTCTAATAAAATATTACCAGATGGGTTTTCAAACTTTGACAAAGGATAAAACAGTGGTGACATGTGGTGAAAATATGAATAGTAAGTTAGTTTTTTATTAAAAATAACGTTACCGGACAGCAAAGTGCACATAAGATTTTTTACTCCAAATATGCTAAGGAATAGCTGGTTAAAGTTTGTCGGGTACGTGCCGATACACCCTGTATAAATAAAAATGTAAAGGTTCGTTTGTTCAAAATCTTAAATCTCCAAAAGTTCTTCACCGATTGCTTTGAAATTTTGGTACAACGTTGCATTCGAATAAGCATGTGTTTTTATATGCCTATATTATATAGACGTCACCTGTGACAGTTAAAAACATGGTTTTTGTCATCTATAACAGGTAAAAACATGGTTTTTGTCACCTATAACAGGTAAAAACATGGTTTTTGTCACCTATAACTAATGATGTAGACCCGGGAATATTCCCCGACCTGAAATAAATTCTCGAAAACGGGGAATTTATTTTATTTTTAATAAAATGGTTTCTACACTGGATGCTTTATTGAGTGTTAGCAGTTATCTAAGACGACATCCCCTGATTTGTCACAGGTTGCTATAAGAATATTGACTGCTCCCATTACTTCAGCAGCCACTGAGAGATCTTTTAGCACGTTTAGTCGCATTCATACAACACGGAGGAATCGTCTAACAACTCAAAGAGCAGGGAAAATAACATTTGTGGCACACAATTGGAAACTTCTTTCCTCTGAAGAGGCTTTCAAGTTGCTCCCAAGAAAACCCTTTCTTCCACGGATGAGCAGATTGCTTCGCATCATAACGTTTCAAACCTATCTGGTATTCACAAACGCAAACATCCAATTGACTGTGCTGAGGAAGAAGAAAACGTAAATAATCCTGAGTCGGCAACAACTTCGTCCGGGTCGGATGAAGAAGAAGAAGAATATGAAGGTGAAAGTGGAAACGAAGTTGATAGTGTCAGTGTCCAATCGGTATCATCAGATGAACAGTAACGATCTGTGAAGTTGTGTCATTTTTACAGTTTTACGATTGATTTTTTATATGTACTGTTTACTAGCATAAAGTGTATATAGGCTACTAATACTGTACAGTATACAATTATATAGAGATACTACTCACTTAAAAATAATTTTGATCGGTGTTTTTTTGTTATTTTTCTCTTGGATCCTATTCCTGTATATATGGGAATAGTTTTTATGGATCTATCCTGCTCTATATGTACCATATGTGTGTATATTTTATTTAATAAATATTATTCTTTTTGAGGTATTATGTTGTTAAAATCAAAATTCCCCGTCCAGGGGAATATTCCCCAGATATAAATTCCCGGGAATTTATACATCACTACCTATAACAGTTAAAAACATGGTTTTTGTCACCTATAACAGGTAAAAACATGGTTTTTGTCACCTATAACAGGTAAAAACATTCTTTTTTGGAAAACAGTGCCATCTTTTGGACAAACACTCTTTTTTTTTAAAACACCCACATCTGCACAGACAGACTGAGCCACAGCAACGCGTGGCGTGGTACAGCTAGTTTGAAATAAAAATTATGAAACTTTGTGAATTTTTTATTCATTATTTTTATATGAAACGACAAAAAAGTTAGGTGACAGTAAGGTTTGTAAAACATTTGTCTAAATGGTTGCGTTTTTATATATTTTTTCATAATCACAAAGCACTCTTTTTAGGGTGAATTGCCATACACAAAAAAAAATGTATCAGAAATTTTAGTTACAAAAAACGGTTCCTTGATAACTCAACACAGTGACAATTCAACACACTTTTAAAAAGTGATATAAAGTCATTAGAAACGATGAAATTTTTTTTTTTTTACCTAACCCTACCTATATAACCCAGTTAATAAAGTTTTTGTTTCATCACTTTCCATGAGTTTATAAAATTTTTTAAAGATGTGTTGAATTATCATTGTGATGATTTATCCGGTTACCACAAAAAACGTATCACCTTTCAAAAGCAGTTCTTAGTTTTCGGATGCTTTCAGAAATATTCCATTTATTTGTATTTTATTGCAAAGCGGAAATACTCCAACCTCATGTCAAAATATGGCAGAGGCCTGAGGAGTTACATTCTGTCAATGTTGATAACATTACAACTGTTCTACTTACATATTTTGTTTTAAATCATTACATTTACGCCATGTGGAGGACGCTATATTCTGGGTTGGTTGCAATGAAATTGGCACTTGGCATTAAGCCCACCTCTGTGTACCACTGTGCAGTAAAATGCAAATATCAATAAACAAATATGTAAATGTGTTTTCAGCTAAGTCCCATTTTAAAGAAGTCCAAAGCAGAGCTGCAGAAGGAAGTGGTGGCCATGTTGCAAGAGATCGGATTAGACAAGAAATTATACATCATCCGCTGGCTTGGGATCTTCACTACCAAAGTCCTCTGCAGAATGTACACCAGCGCTTTTGTCAACGAAAAGAATATATTTGCGGTAAGAAGAAATATCTATCTATTTATTTATTCATAATTTTGGCGGCAGACCAGCAACAAAACTTAAAGGCTAAGAAACTCAATGGGAAGTACCTGGCTATTTAGATCTGGTCACCAATGTTTCAATTCTAAATGGTGGTCTTAAGTATAATATATATTACTAAAGGAATAAATTGTAAAATAAGACAAATTAATCAAATATAAATTTGGGATTTGAACCTGCGACCTTCGGCTTGCCTTACCCCTCGACCACGGAGGCCGTCAAAAATTTAGGCAGCCATCGCTACCTTCCCAAACCTTCCTCTTCCCCATCTCCTTCCTCTCCCCACTAGCCTGACAACATAGCCCAGTTGGGGATGCCACAATCTTACTGGCTCCAGATGGTTGGGAGCAGTTTTAAGCGGTATTCACATCAAAAAAGTAGAATAGTTATAAAAATTACAAATATGGAATAAAAAATTAAATATTGGTGGATTCTTTGACTTTAAACCACAGGAAGCAGTTTATATATTTCCTTATTAATCTTCAGAGGTATGATTTTTTGTATGAGCATGGCCGAATACAAAACTAAATGCCCGGAAATCTCCATTGCTCAAAGCATTTATTTTGTAAATATGCCATGGCATGATTCTCCAAAAGTTCTTCACAGATTGCTTTGAAATTTCGACACAACGTTGAATTTGAATACACATGTGTTTTTATGTACCTATTTTTATTTTTCTTTATTCAGTTTATTTGGTTATTACATTTTATGGGTATGTTAAGACCACCAAACTAGGCACATGCCCGTGTTGTTATGCCGTGTCGGACGTAAAAGCAACTCGCGCTATTGTTTCTCTATCTGCACAGACAGACTGAGCCACAGAAATGCGTGGCGGGGTACAGCTAGTAATTCATAACTTCAATTACCTACCACCTCGGAAGAAACTTATAAGTATAGCCCTGATGAAAGGGCAACATTGAATTGAAATGGCTTAAGCTATATTTAGTAACGTTAATACCAAGATTCTTCTGATTGTTCTCAATCCATTTTTCTTCCCCTTCTCCATTACTTCCACCTCACAAAATTACCCATTACCGGGAATTCAATTTATTATTTCAAAAACATTACAAATTTTTTTATTTTAAAACATTTTGAAATAACTCTAATAATAATAACTAATAAACAAGTAGGTATCAACTATACTAGCAGCAACAAAGCTTGACTTCTAAAAATATATCGATATTAGAATTGATTCTGTTCAACAACAAGATTGCTCTCCCCACCGGCACGACCATTGGCAAGTTAGTCCTACTGGCCGGGAGATTAAACAGTCTGTGTTGTCGGTGACGGAGATAATCATCGGAAACGTAGAAATGAATGCTCTTCGTGATAGCTGAGTTTCAAACCATCCACGAATCAGTCTGAAGAAATGTGTCAACAGTGTGCACATCCGTTCTGACCCATAACTGTAAACACACTTGTATGGTCATCACATATAAAATTTGAATCCACTCATAAACATTTATTTTTATTTTTGGTAATCTTTTAAAAATAATCCATCTAAATCTGTAATGTAATGTGTATTTTTAATTTGACTGGAAATGTTGCTATACATACTTACCTTGTATTTTATGTTTGAAAAGTCACTGACCCACTAACCCACAAGCAGTGATAAATATGATAAAATTATGAATCGTTTGTATTTGATAACATATCCAAATGAGTGAGTCAGGCATTTTACTGAATGTAGTGTTGTAGCAATAAACTTGCTAGCCCCGTGGCAAATGTGTAAACATTCATTATTATATTATCACTAGCTGTACCCCGCCACGCATTGCTGTGGATCATTCCGTCTGTGCAGATAGAAAAACAATAGCGCCTGTTGCTTTCATGTCCGAAAGATAGAGCTGTTTTTCAAAAATAGGATGTTTGTCCAACAGATGGCGCTGTTTTAAAAATAAAGCATGTTTTTACCTGTCACAGGAGACATCTACATAATATAGGTATATAAAAACACACACATATTCAAATGCAACATTATGTCAAAATTTCAAAGCAATCAGTGTAGAACTTTCGGAGATTTAAGATTTTGAACAAACATTAAAAATTTTATTTATATAGATTATTTTTGTATGGAGCGGGACATAACTCACTCAGTACATTGAACTGTAACAGCTGGTGCAAAGCACAATTTCAAAAATGTATTTTAGAAGTTGGTGGAGAGTTGGTAATTTACAAGTATTTCGTCTTTGTTTCAGCGTGTTATCAATTTATTTTGTATACGCAATGATGTGTGTTATGTGAGAAAGAGACAAGGTTGTATAACCGTTTCAAGCTAGAAAGTAATGCAAAAACACAAAGTAAACACAACGGTTGTTTACTTAGCAATGTTTTGTTAGTAGATGGAGAGCAGTTATTTTCAGTATTTTTTATGTGACACCTCACAAGAGGGCCCCTATCTGTACACAGTGTAAAGGCAGGAGAGCCATGTCGCCTTCCGGTTGGGCAGCGTTGTGAGGCGGGTTAAGATAGGGGCTATAGGAATGGATTTATTAATGCAGGTCTTGAATAAACCCGGATTATACAAAGGAGGAAAAACAGATGCAGGTAACTCGTTCCACATACGTCTTACACCGTTCTCATGAAGCCAACATCAACTGTGAATGGGTGTTCCACTCGTGTACGTTGAGTTTCACGCACATGCACCGGTGCACCGGGGATTTATGCTACTAGCTCCTTAGAGCAGGTTCCATTAAAATACCTGGAGAGTGTCTGTGGCGGGCGGGCAGCGTGGATTTGAATTTTATACAAATTTTCACTTTTATTCTTAGATTGATGAAATTTTGCACACTTGATCGTGAAAAAAATAGGAAGGTCAATGTCTACGTGAGACTTGGAAAAACCACCCCACAACCCCTTTTCCCATCCCTCGAAGCAGAATATTTATACTTCTTGATAAAATTTTGCACAAATTCCTGTCTACATCTGATTTCGAAATACTCTTGACATAAAGTATGTTCTAGTATTCGAAACTCCTCCATACCAGATTTCCGAAAATCTTCTTAAAAATAACTTGTATCTCTATCACAAAAAAAAATTGCTTTTACACTATTTAAATATTTTTGATGCATTTAAATGTTTTCCCGTTTGCCTGGACGGACATTACACCACTGGCTGAATGACGATAATCAGTGTAGGTTTACTGAATGAATTATTAATTATGGTGGGTGTGTTTCACTGGCATCCCAGATTGCCTGGACGGACATTACACCACTGGCTGAATGACATTAATCAGTTTAGGCTTACTGAACATCTTACTGTCATCTTAAATTTAACGGAAGACAAGCTCAATACAGAGGACTCTCAAATGGGCTTCAAAGCTGGATGCTCTACTGATACGGCCATATATAGCATGAAACAAACAATCGAATACTATAAAGCCAGAAAAACAACGGTGTACACATGCTTCCTAGACTTAAGCAAAGCCTTTGACAGGGTTTGTCATAATGCGTTGTGGAAAAAACTGACCGAACGACATGTTCCACCACAAATTGTTAATATATTGAGAACATAGTACAACCAACAGGAAAACTTTGTCAAATTGAATGAAAGCCTATCAGAAGCAGCCAAATTAAAGTGCGGCGTTAGACAAGGAGACTCAATGTCCCCAGTGCTTTTCAACGTATATATGGATGAACTTAGTAAAACACTAAATACAACAAGAATCGAATGCCATATTGCCGAGGTATGTATGAACAATATTAGCTGTGCAGACGACATGGTCATACTAGCTCCATCGGTAAGAGCGATGAGAAAACTTCTGGCAATATGCGAAGCTTACGTTGATAGTCACGGGCTGATGTACAATGCTAAAAAGTCATCCCTGCTGATATTTAAAGCAAATACTGGTCCCACTGTCATTCCACCCATACGTCTCGGCGGGGCCAACCGGAAAATCTGCAGCGAAATCAAACATTTGGGGCATGTCATCACCGATGACCTAAATGATAAAAATGACATAGAACGCCAAAGAAGAGTACTGAGTGTGCGAGCTAACATGCTTGCCAGAAGATTGAACAAATGTAGTCCTCCGGTGAAGAAACAACTTTTCCAAACATATTGTATGAGCTTCTACACTAGCGAGCTATGGACGACATACACACAAGGCGTCATGAACACACTCCGAGTACAGTACAACCACGCATACAGAGCCCTATTTGGCCTCTCCTGACGATGCAGCGCCTCACAGATGTTCACCGAAGCAAGGGTGCACGGGTTCGCTGCTTTGATGCGCCACAGAATAGCCGGGACGAGTCAGCGCTACCAGATATCGGACAACACTCTTGTCCAGGCCGTTGCCCAGTGGCAGAGAGCGCCTCTACACCAGAGATGGAGAATTTCACCCAAGCCACCATAAAGTCCTAATGTGCTCATCAATGTATTCATTTTTTTATTTTTATTTATTTCTATATTGATTTTTTTTTTTATGTATTAACTTAAATTGTAAACTTTTATGGCAGGCAGAGCATTGCACACACCGCTCTGTCCAGCTGAAATAAACATTATTATTATTATTAATACTATGAACAAATCATTTTTGTCATTAACAAATTGCCCCGGGTGAATGACAGAAATAGGGCTCAGATACCTATAAATTAGTGCAAATTTATTTTTAAAAAAATTATTTAACCAGTGGACTGTATTTCGCGCACATGTGCCAGCTCTAGTACTGTCCTTGCTGGAGCTTTTTGCTATGGATTTTTAACCTTTATGCTTTGAAAAATGTATAAAAGAAAAAATCAGAATCGCTTGCGCAAATGTCACTGTAGATTCTTCTGTTTATTTCTGTGATGAAATGCTTGCAACAGATTTTCTACCTTCTGAAATCGTGCTGGAAAGTTCATAACCCAATATTTTTATTCTGTTACAGCTCAAAGCATCTATGGGTCTCAATCCGGTGGTTTTTGTACCCACGCATAGAAGCTATGCAGACTTCATATTAATGACGTATATCAGTTTTTATTATGATATAGAACTTCCGGCAGTTGCTGCAGGAATGGGTTAGTATTTTGTAGTTCTATTCTTTAATATCTACCAAATGATCTTGTTTTATTTTATAATACTAGTTTTAACATTAGATACTAGTTGTAACATTTTCGATGCTTTAATTAAATACTGTGAGTAGAACACATCATAACCTTTAAAATAATCTAGGTTCGAAGTCTTTTATAAGCCCTGAAAAAGTATCAGGCCTATAGAAACTGCTTTAAAGTTTTTTTGTTATTTGTTTTTGGGGTGTTATGCCGTGTTGCGCTAACTCCTTCTTAAGCAACTTTTCGGACAACGTTACAGTGTCCATCATCAAGGCAGATGTGACACATCAAATAACACCCCAAAAACAAATAACAAAAATTCTTTTGGCCGTGAAAATCTTAAATCATATTTGCTTTTAGGTTCATAATTCTCTACTTACATTATGGTTTATTGTATAATGTAGCAAATTAAGTTCTTTGGAAAATGATCGGAAAACATTTAAATATTTATGCCTGCACCTCACAAAATAAAATAAAACACCTTTTTTGGCAATGTTTTTTTTTCTTGCATAAATCAAAACAGGCGGCTGGTGTTAACCGGGAATTTAAACCTTATCGCCATTTACATAAGGACAGTTATTGTTATTGGCTATTCCAAATGTTACACGACGTGGTGCATCGCCTTAATATGCATTTATCCAAAAACACGCAGTGTATCTTCCCTTTTGTGTATCGTGTATAGTGTATCTTTTTTTCCAGACTTATAAAAATATTTTTTCAAATCAATCTTTTGCCGCATTTGATGAACATCAAATCGTCAATCCGCGGCATTTAGAATTTTAACATTTGAATAGTTCTCATTAAAAGCCGATTATCGGTACATAATCAATTGTGACGTGAGTTTGAAGCACTCAAACCTAAATTTGATTCCATTTGAATGATTTTTCTAATATTATGGCAAGTTTGCAAAACGTCTTGAGCGATCCCTTGCCATAATGAATCAAATTTATAGGACCTAAAAACATGGGATAAACAGAGATATCTAGGTGGATTCATTGGCTTTAAACCACAGTAACCATTTCATATGTTTCTATATTAATATTTTAATAATCGCAAATAGCCAAATTGAAAACCGAACACCTATCGCTAGACTGGTAATAGTTAAATGTTAGATAGAAATTGAAATAAATAATTTAACCTTATCAATGGAACTGCCTCATATGTGATCCATCAGCGGCTGTACCCGTATGTAGATGTTGCATGTTTGTATGTGATCAAGTTTCACCAAAACACGTACTGGGATAGAATGTTAAAAAGGCTAGCGTTGTAACGGTTAATAAGATTTAAAATTATCTGTCATCTTACTGTTGTACTGTACTGTTAAATAAATAATGATTTTTTTTTTGATTTAAGATTTCCACGCCATGGTGGGTATGGGCAGGATAATGCGCGACACGTGCGCCTTCTACATGCGTCGAACCTTTGCCACGGACAAACTATATGGAGCCGTGTTCCGGCAATACGTCCGCACTCTGGTCACCGACTATCACTCCCCACTGGAGTTCTTCATAGAGGGCACGAGGAGTCGGAGTGGAAAGAGTATGGCCCCTAAATATGGTAAGATAACCTTAACATTTTCTGTGTCGCCAAATAGGTATTAAAACGGAATAGATATTCCCGACAAATATGTGCAAAACCAATTTGAAAGAAAACTCTTGTTAGTATTAATCAATGAGCAGGCAGCATTCTGCTGATCCACTCATATCAGGCGCAGTCCGTCTGATTACGGCTAGAAGTCCGATTTGGACTTCTAGCCGTAATGCAATTGAACTGCAATTCAAATATTTTAATATTTCTACAGCAACCTTATTGTGATTTTTTTTACAAAAACGGCGCTGAAAGATATCGTGTATATTATTGTCCCATTTCTGTATACTCACGAACGCACGATACAAACAGCACGGGCGAGTCTAAATACACATACATTCTCAAATACTGTGAAACGCGTAAAACACACTGGTCTGGAAGCTATCTGTAAACCGTATCCAAGAATGCTAGAACATACGTTCTTTCCGCGCATGCGCACTGAGACCCGCAAGCCAATATCTTCGTCAACTTTATACAATATTTTTAATAGCATCCAAAGTGCAAAAACCTTTAATGCTCATATGTATAATGCACAGAATCATATACTCTATTACTAATCCATTGGATTGTATGCGCTGCTGTGACATTTTGCTTTGAGCTTGGATACTTTGCCAACGTGTTCTAAATGATAATAGTGAATTGTGTGGTTGTATAATTAGATCATCAATGCGAAAAAGTTTTGTGTCTCGGCCATTTAAGGAAAAAAAGCTTATTCTGGATACTGGAAATATTGAGTTATGGAGCTTAATGGATTTATGGAGATAATTTTAGACGGTACCTAATTGTATCTTGTTCGTGGGCTAGCATCTAGATGTGCATATTTGATATCAAGTACTTAGTAAGTACGAGTATAAACATTTGATGTCCAGCATCTCTTCTACAAAAAGTCACCGACCGCCACTGACTCATATCTGATTTCACAATAGGTTTAACTGTAGTTGAATTGTTTTTAATTTTTAATTAAGTTAATCCTTTCTTCTCTCCAAATAAGAATCCAATCGAGCTTTAAATTAGTTCATATTAGCAGCATCGATGACATCTTGTGGAAGTTTGCCCCATGTTTCCACTACCTATTTGCATTTTACGACAAAGTGTTTGCTAGGATTGGATGCAAAAGGTATTTTGTTAATTTTTTGAATTATCTATTCAAGAAATAATTACAATTTTCCGAAATGTTTGATCAATTTTACCAGAAAGAAATTTGTGGTTACTTTGGGCAATCTTACACGCTTCTGTTCCTTTATCTCCTCAGTGATTAAAACAGTAATCTTTCTGTCGTGTATGACTTACGTGGAGATGAAATTTAAAAAATTATTTTCCCCTCTTCGTAATTCTTTTTTATTTTCAAAAATGTCTTCACCAACCCTTCAGGCTTCTGGCATATTGACCGTTATATTTCTTAAAGATGCTGTGAGAAAGTCGGAGAATTTGCTTCTCAATAAAATCCAAATAAATTGGATATTTCTAAACGTATCTAAAACTAAAAACTTTTTATGAAAGGTAATGAAATACGCTTTCAAATTTTATTATTAAAAATAAACATCTTTTTTGAAATATTCAAATTTTTAAATCATGAAAATGGTTCACCTTACATTTTATCCTCAAAACATTAAACTAAAATGACTGAAAAAATACATATTTTATTGGACAAATATATTATACACATTACTGCCACCTCACTTTTTTGTCGTTTCATATGAATATAATTAATAAAAAGTTCATAAATTTTTCTCAAATTGCGTTCGGAATCTCTGGTTTCATAGAATTGTAAATTTTTTACATTATTCTGTGGTTAAAAAATTCCAAATTTGTATATAAAGCTTGTTGTTTTCTCTTTCTAACACTGTTTAGTTCATATTTCTAACTATGATGGTAAGGGAGACACAACTTATCCAGCCTTTATTAGAATTATTTTGGTAGCCAGTTTATTTCTACACAGTCTAAGGTTGTTGCTAACTCTGGGGATAGAACATTTGAACTGGCTGGGTCCACAATCTTGGAAAATGACCTGGTATTTATTTTAATGTCCGAAACTGGCCTGAGGTGATTCAACTAAACGGTGCTATTGTTTTTAGGATTTATGTCAATGGTGTTGGAGCCTCTGTTCTCCAATGAAGTAGCGGACATCACTTTTGTCCCGATCAACATCAGCTACGACAAGGTCATGGAAGAAAGGTTATTTGCCTACGAGCTACTTGGTGTGCCTAAACCAAAGGAGTCAACTTCGGTTGGTAACTTTATACTGCTACTATTCCTAATAATTAGTTTCACTACTTACAGTTTTGTTATTGAACAATATTTTATACATTCTTGATTTATATTTTGATAATCAAATGAATATTTCAAAGTTCCACAGCACTGGAATAACTTCACGAGCAAATGTAAATGGTGCAAATTTCGTGATGAATGAGCTCACATTTTGAGAGTTTTTAATGCATCATTCAATCAAAGCACCCAATGAGGCCACATTATCAAATAATGTGAGGAACAAAAAGTTTTGAATCAAATAAAATAAAAATTTTAAAATCTAGACCGGGGTCTGTCAATTATTTTACACGACCCGGAGAGTATCCATTCTTTGATCGACTACATTTACACTTGGAAAAATGCCAAAGAGTAGAGGAGAAAGATAGAGGCGCATGCTGCCCGCCATACATTTCATTTGCAATATTTTTTTATTTTTTCATTAATTGACTAAGTACTGACCAATTATACAATATATAAAATATGAAATTATACAAATAATACTCAAATTTCCTTAGGCCATTATTTGTATCTATGTATTAAATTTTTTCATATTAAAGTGAGGTTCTTATTCCAGGGTCTTTTCAAAGCGCTGAATATTTTAAGCGACCACTTTGGCAGCATCTACGTCAACGTTGGCGAGCCTTTCTCTGCAAAACAGTTCTTGGGGCCGGCCCTGAAGCAGACCTTCCACCCGCTGCGGCCCATAGAACCCCAGAGCATCACACCCGAGCAAAACAATCTCATCCAGCACATGTCCCACGAGATAGTCTACAGGCAGCAGCAGGGGGCCATCATCACTACCTTCCAAATAGTGGCCGTCGCCCTGACAATGTCATTACACAACACTGTGCCATTGACTCAAGAAGCTTTAACCGAAAACATAATCTGGCTGTCACAGGTATTTAAGAGATTGGGCGCAACTGTGTTTGACTATGACGAGGAAAGCACCAAGAAGGAGATGAAGGAGATATTGCTGATTCACAATAATCTCATTAAAATGGATAAAGGAAACAGACTGAGGTTATTGAACAATGCACCGTTCTTGATGACGGATGAAATCAAAAATAAAATGAAAGGTTTGTCTATGATTTTAGTATAGTTATTAGTATTCCGGTCTGTGGCTGAATTGGCATCGCATCTGGTTCCCACGCTGGCGTTCAAGTGAGTTCAATTCCTCGGCCAGTTAAGTCCACCATCACGACACAAGTATTATTTACTGTTTACCGTGAGGAAGACATGGCATTTGTCGTGACACTATCAAGTATAGAAGTGTTTGTGTTGTGACACAAATGACAGTCTACATATTACTGCAATACAAAACTTGACTTCCCAGTTAGTTCTGTCGTATTGCATCCCTGTTAAAAGACATATATGTACTTTGCGTCATATCACTCTCCTCGAAAACAACGACAATAGACATTGAATTATTTTTATTTTACCACACATATGCCACAGAGATCCCATTATTTATAATATAATTTTATGTAATGTTTTTTTCAGGACATCAACTGAGTACTCACACAATGTCCATGGTGATCCCCTTGATCATGGTCCAACTGTACGTCAACCCTGTTCTTCACTGGCTGATCTCGTCCGCCCTTATACACCTCATCCTCTCGCACAGATCTGTCAACAAAGGTGAGCATTCTCCTGTAGAATAACGGTAAAAACTAACTCTGCTGCGGTTGAAGGCAGTTCAGACTCTTGTGCGGTAATCACATAAAAAAATATATGTACATTTATATTAGAGCGTCTGTCATCTGACACTTTTGAAATTTATAGAGCTACCAAAACTAATAATAAAAAAAATGGTATGAAATTTAAATCCGGTGCTCTTGTTGGGACACCTGTATTTAAATTCCTCTTAATTCCATCATTATAATTGGAAATGTTGTCTTCCTTCTCAACGCAGACATTATTATCATCCTACTTAATTTGGTCATTCTCTTTATTTTTCAGCTGTTTTGTGGGAGAGCTACACACGCTTGCGAAATCTGCTCAGATATGAATTCCCTGTCAATAATACAAGTTTGCCAAAGGTAATTCCAATTCAAATACTAATATTATCACAAATATCAATGAATTTCATTAATGTCCACCATTACGTATTCGATCATATTATTATTAAATAAAACAATTTTATTTATTAATGTCAGAATAACCTTTTTCCTCGGGGCAAAATATATACTAACATGAATAATATTACAAAATTACGGGTGAACATACATTAGGTGTTGATTATTAGATATGTTCCCATGTTGGACGTGTACATCTTAGATATGTTTCCATGTTAGCTGTGTACATCTCAGATATGTTCCCATGTTGGACGTGTACATCTTAGATATGTTCCCATGTTGGATGTGTACATCTTAGATTTGTTCCCATGTTAGCTGTGTACATCTTAGATATGTTCCCATGTTGGATGTGTACTAGATTAGATTTGTTCCCATGTTGGATGTGTACATCTTAGATATGTTCCCATGTTGGATGTGTACTAGATTAGATTTGTTCCCATGTTGGATGTGTACATCTTAGATTTGTTCCCATGTTAGCTGTGTAGATCTCAGATATGTTCCCATGTTGGATGTGTACTAGATTAGATTTGTTCCCATGTTGGATGTGTACATCTTAGATTTGTTCCCATGTTGGATGTGTACGTCTTAGATTTGTTCCCATGTTGGACGTGTACATCTTAGATATGTTCCCATGTTAGCTGTGTACATCTCAGATATGTTCCCATGTTGGATGTGTACTAGATTAGATTTGTTCCCATGTTGGATGTGTACATCTTAGATTTGTTCCCATGTTGGATGTGTAAATCTTAGATTTATTCCCATGTTGGACGTGTACATCTTAGATATGTTCCCATGTTAGCTGTGTACATCTCAGATATGTTTCCATGTTGGATGTGTACTAGATTAGATTTATTCCCATGTTGGATGTGTACATCTTAGATATGTTCCCATGTTGGCTGTGTACATCTTAGATATGTTCCCATGTTGGCTGTGTACATCTTAGATTTATTCCCATGTTGGACGTGTACATCTTAGATATGTTCCCATGTTAGCTGTGTACATCTCAGATATGTTTCCATGTTGGATGTGTACTAGATTAGATTTATTCCCATGTTGGATGTGTACATCTTAGATATGTTCCCATGTTGGCTGTGTACATCTTAGATATGTTCCCGTGTCGGATGTGTACGTTCTATCTCCTCCCCCCACTCTTTTTAATCCTTAATCTAATAAAAATTTGCCTCAATACAGGTTCCCTTAGTGATTTACTATTTAGAGAAACTAGTAATAAAAACATGTTGTTTTTTTTTTTTCTTTTTTTTTCATAAGAAGCAATTACTTTGTGGTTAGACATTATATTTTTTAGAATAAAACAAACACTTTGTATTTAACCACGAATATTTATTATTTTACACATCGACCGGTTTCGCTTCAACCAAGCTTCATCAGGATATAATAATAACTAAATACTAAGACAGAGTTGTTGGTTATATATAAGTTGACAGACAGAGTGTAAAATAATAAATAAAGATGTGTAAAATAATAAATATTCGTGGTTAAATACAAAGTGTTTGTTTTATTCTAAAAAACATATGTGTTCATATTTGAATAATGATAATTGTTTTATGTTACAGGAATTTGAATTCAGTCTGGTTTATATGCTGGAAAATGATGGAATCAAAGAAGTAGTCAGTTCCAGTGGTGACGAGTTTATTGTTGGT
The DNA here is from genome assembly GCA_026573805.1 of Hesperophylax magnus. Classification (NCBI taxonomy): domain Eukaryota; kingdom Metazoa; phylum Arthropoda; class Insecta; order Trichoptera; family Limnephilidae; genus Hesperophylax; species Hesperophylax magnus. The sequence goes on along the minus strand of JAIUSX010000007.1, from coordinate 4,897,461 downwards.
GGAAATAGTCGATTGAATAGTCTTCTAGTTCACCTTTCGTGGCCTTTCCTCAACTGTCTGTACCGAATATGTGGTGTCTTATTGAATGTAAGTATACAATACATGTACATAATTATAATACAAAAGTCGTGCAAATCGGGCCTTAAATTTCCAATACAAAACTGTGTTTCATCATCCTTATGAGATTCAAATGGGATAGCAATTTGTATATGATATTGGCCAACTGTAAGAGGGACAGACCACATCCTAAATGAGCTAGAACCAAAATGTATTAAGTCAGTGGCGACATTGGTTTCCATTCATATCTACAATGAAGGAATACACACTAGTGTGTATTATCTATTTAGTGATTGATTATCCCTGTAGCAGGACGTACCTGACGATATAAGTCATGTCTCTAACTTTTTATTCAATTAAAACAACAAAACGTACTGGTTAAATCAGTGATTCATGACATTATTTGGAGTAAAAATGTAAGCAAAATTTTAGAATCTGATAACTTTTTTGACATTTTTTTTTATTAAAAAAAAAACTTCTATATGTTGTTTAACTATCCTATATACCTACTGATTTTGTATTAAGTCGGAAAAAAAAACTTGCCAGAAATCACTGGTTAAAGTATGTCAAGTACGTCCCTTAAGGCGATGCACTACGTCGTGTAACATTTTGAATCGAGCCGCTAACAATAACACCCCTTATGTATATGGCGATAAGGTATAAATTCCCGCTTAACACCATCCGTCTGTTTTGATTTATAGTAGAAAAAAACCACCGTCAAAGATTGGCTTTTATTTTATTTTGCAGACATTCAGGCACAAATATTTAAATGTTTTACGATCATTTTGTAAATAACTTAATTTGCCACATCATACAGTAAAACAATAACCGAAAATGGGTTCGTAAATAGGAGATTTTATAGCCGTTTTTATAGGCCTGATACATTATTTTTTTCTAGGCTTATAACAAAAAAACACTTGATTATTTTAAAGGCCAAGATGTGTTCTACTCGCAGTATTTAATTAAAGCATATGTATCATTTGTAAGCGATCAAATTTTCAACCCAAAACACGTGATTTTGCATTACTACGTAGTGCATCGCTTTAAAACGTGTGTACAAACATATTTGGTACAAATGTCGTCTCTGATTGGCTAGAACATTGGTGTTGCCACTTTACACGAGACCTTTCGACCATAGACAGGCCAATAAAATTGATTATCTGTTCAAGAAAAAAATTCGATATTTGAAAATGTTTGAAATATTTCACCAGAAGTAAGCGATACCCGTAACGATAATGGTAAACAGATTTATCTCCAACACACTTTTATCTCTCTCTTCAGAGTTTGCAACCCACTTATTATATTCTGCTTATGAATGGAGAAATCCTTCTTTACTCAAAGTATTTTATTATTTGAAAAATGAAAACGTATTTTGTCGGTGGCAGGAAACTTCTGTGGAAGAGAAGTCGGCCCTGAAGTGCTCCCAGCGCGCCCTAGAGTGGCAGCTCACCAACAAGGAGGACACGCACCCCTACTGCCTATCGCTGGACTGCATCCTCAACTGCATCCAAGGACTTGTGGCGGAAGGGGGTCTCAACAAGGAGAGGAAGTAAGCTATGTTTACTAAGTGACAGGAAACTTGTGTGGAGGAGAAGTCGGTCCTGTAGAGTTCCCAGCCCGCCCCGGAATAGCAGTGGCTCCTTCTTCTCCCCCACTTACTTCAACCTAACAACATTCCCCAGATTGGGGAAGCCGATCTTTCACTCAACCCATATACTTCCATTGTAAATAATTGTTAGAAAATAACCTAAATTTTTGTCTCTGCCAAAAACAATTTCAACAATACTTCACAACCGTTGTACTGAAAAATCATATTATTTGTAAATTTGCTAATCTCTTAACTGAATCATTGCATTTTTGTTCGTTCTAGGGTGAAAAGCATCATGTATCATGTCAACATGGCTAAATTGACCGACATAACGCAGTGGATGGAGCAGCTGACGCCCAACATACATCTCAAGTTTGACCACTCCAATCCCGTCATGGTGGAGCAACAATCACTTCTCGCCAGACTTTAATCCATCGACAAATTTCAATCATTTTAATCACGTTAAAGTGTTGCATAACTGAAGATCTGAGTTATCGCAAAAAAGTTTAAAATGCAGCTGTCTTTCGCTACACTTTTACTTGAATTTGGTCTGTACATAGTGTGGAGGGTTGCTAAATAAACAAACCAATTAGTCATCGGTAAGCATCGGAATAGTTTCCCCTCTGAGAATTTGCGTCGGCATTACCGATGGTCCAATGCATGCGGTCCATCTGGTGGGGATCAATGGACGCACTTGTATTACAAACTATATGAAGAATTCTAAAATCCATTTAATACGATGCGAACCTTTAACAAACACCCTAAAATTGTGGGTGTAATTCTACCATTTTTCTTGCCCAATCATTTCATAATGTTGTTTTCATTATTGTGACTTGTGAATTTTAATGAACTAACTTACATTCAGTTTTCACAGTGTATTTTATGTTTTGACGACTCGAGATTCCGTTTTAATTATGCACTGTAAAATAATAATTGTTTATTGAATGATTTACTGTAATATTTACATTTATCTTAGTATTATAATTCCATTTTATTTTATTACCGTTTCAGATTTTGTAAGTAAGTGTGTCACCAGAAGTTATTGCCATTTTAGAAGTTACCTACGTTTTTAATGCTTTCTCGGTATTTTAATTTTATTTGATGTACATTTTATGTAAAGATTTGTGAGGTTGTGAAAAAAAAAACAATCAGCTTGGTGGTATAAAGCCGCATCTCCTGCGATCGTTTCCAAAAACATTATCTCAAACATTTGTTCGAACATTACCACAAACATTACCTCAAACATTAGCGCAAACATTCGAAATGGAGGCGTTCTCGTCAAAATTTTTGTTTGAAAACGCAATGTTTGTGTTTTCCGTGGCCGATGGAAAACAAGTTCCGCGCATTCGAAACATGGAAGGGGATTATTTAATTTTTTGACAACCACCGCGCTGTGCGGTCAGTAAGACGCAGGATTTTTTGGGGTTATGTGCAATGAGTGAGCTTAATAGTTTTGAGTTTAATAAATTGGTAATGTTTGGCATATTGTTTGACGTATTGTTTCATGTATTAAACCATTTTTATTAATTTGAGAACTTCTCTCCTGGAGTTTGGTGATAGGAAGTTATATAATAATAATTGTCAGTGAATTTTTCACTACATTGGTAAATTCTTATAATATTTATAATGCATATTGCAGTCAATTCTATAGATTGTATTGTTAGATACAGTGGCGGACCACTAAGAAGCACTACTAGGTGTATGTTTTTGCCTTTATATGTAGGATCCCTACTATTCCACCACTGTTAGTTAGGTACTTAATTTAAGGTATGTATTTGCTCAACAGGACTGTGTATGATAATCGTCATGCTTAGTTAACTAGGCACACAGTTTATGACTAAATTCTGGCTATAAAACAATTCTAATTTTTGCTTCTCGGATCGGCAGATTTATGCTGATAATTTACCAGATACTTCCAGTATCACCCTGGTGAAAGACCACCATCCAAAATTGAAGCATTGCTTGAAATAGCTTTAGCTGTGTTTAGTGACCAGATCTGAATAGCCTTACTCTTCCCCATCTCCTCCCCACTCCTTCAGCCATTCAATTTGGGACTTGTTCGTTTCTTCAGCCTACAGTCAAAGTACGTAAATTGATTGGTTAAGGCGATGCCATACGTAGTAATTTAAAATCATTTGTTTTTGGTTTGAAAATTTGGTCGCCTAGAAATGTTTCATATGCTTTAATTAAATACTGCGAGTAGAATACATCTTGGCGTTTGAAATAATCGGGTATTTTTTAGATAAGTCTTTTTATAAGCCCAGAAAAAAATAATGTATAAGGCCTATGAAAACTGCTTTAAAGTTCAAAATCTCCTACTTACGAACCCATTTTCGGTTATGATTTTATTGTATAATGTGGCAAATTAAGTTATTTATAAAGCCTGAACATCCACAAAATAAAATAAAAGGCACTTTTTGGCCATGTTTTTTTCTTGCATAAATCAAAACAGGCGGATGGTGTTAAACGGGAATTTAAACCTTATCGCCATCTACGTAAGGGTTGTTATTGATAGCGGCTCAATTTAAAATACTACACGACGTAGTGCATCGCCTTAAGTAACTTTTTTACTACATTAATTAGTTTACCTTTTTCTAAACCCACATGTGGAAAAAAAAAATTATTTTTAATTATTTATATGTGAAAATAGAGCACTTGAGCATGACATCACGTTGGATAAAAAAAAAAGGTTATGATGTGTAATTTGGAATCAAATCATCTCTAAATGGTATAAAATAAAGACCCTTTCCACGTCTGTCTGTTTGTGCGCTTAGTTCATCTAAACTACGCAACGGATTTTGATAAAGTTTTCAATATCGTTTAGAGAATTTCTTCCTGAAGGTTTATATATATGCGTATTATATTTATAGAAAGTAGAGAAAAGTCGATGTTTTGAAATCAAGTCGTAAAAAAAATATTTTCGGGCGCTAACATTACCAACGCTGACTAAACCTTATAAGATACATCAAAATAATGTACTACGGAATTGTATATCTTAGAAAGGCCTACAGAAAAGTCTTTTATGGTACATGTCTATCTACTAAGGATAATTCCCAGCAACGCCGGGTACACGTCAGCTAGTTCCTTATAAAATATATGTATTTTTTAACAAATGTCAGGATCATGACTCGTTTCAGAATACACCGGTGAGCGGTAAAATGTAATATTACAGAGGAGCACTATACTGTACATATTATCGCAACCAAAGTTGCGGTATCACATTGTGATACAATCGCTTGCGGGGTCTGTAATTAATATTCTATTTATTTATATGTATATCTGATTTTTCCAGAATACAGAACCTAATATGTATTTGTAAAGAAAGGTTATAATATGAAACTAGAAACACCGTCATTACACTTAAAATTAATTTATTTAATTACATAGTTTTGTTTTTTTTAACAGAACTTGAATCTCGATTGTGATAATTTAAATATGGGGGACTTACGACATGTTGTCTAAAATGATTAAAAATGTATTGTTTTGTAAATTTATTTGTTCTGTTTTTTAGATTTTTATGTAGTTGTTTTATTTGTATATTTTATACACCTACCTATTTTTTTTTTAAATAATTTCTGCCATCAATTACTAGGTAATAATAAATAAAAGTAAGTCTCTACATAATAGCAAAATAAAATATTAATATTACTTCTAGGTGTTGGTTTTAAAATTTTGTAAATATGAATTATATTCCACAAATCTCAGTTTTTTCACTGATAAAATTGCATTGTAAAATTATTATTATTTTATTATTATTATTATAATCATTTTATTTTTTGTTGACTTACTAACAGTCTTGGCAGTTTGGGTTTTATGAATTGTATATTTATTGTGTTATCAGTCATGCCAATTGTATTCTTGTTTTTGTGCCAATTAAAAACCTCCTCTTTGTAAAATAAATACATTTTGTTAAATTAGTATTACAATTTAAGTATTATGATGCATTTCTCGAGACATCTGGAGGGGCGCAATTTTTTATTATTGAATGAATTTGGTTGTTTTATGTTTGTTGATAAAAACAGTAAAAACATAACAAATAATAATTTAAAAGGTGTTCTGTAAAAAAATATTGTTGATTTATATACTTTTGTATGGAAAATAATAAAAGGATAGTAAAGAAGTTTTCCTTTTTCATTTAAAAATAAACCATCCTCAGTTTGCAAGAAATATTTATAATTACGTCTGATAAATGATTTAACATGATTATTTTTAACGATAAACTAATGTTTATAAGACAAGGTTTTTATGCATAGCACAAAGGATAACAAATTATTATAAGCAATAATTATTCACCTGAAAATCCCCCACAGGGTAGAGACTATCTGAATGTGTATCCTGCAGCCTTCTGATTGCCTGCAGATCAGATAGTCTCTAAAAAAGTTCCCAAGTGCGAGGGAGTACACACCCACGTCTTGCTTGCGCTCTGCCCTGTGTCGGTTTTTTTGTAAACCCATCAAAGGATCATCACGGATGGAGGGTTGTGCGTTCTGGATCACACTGATGAATGGGTCGGCCTACTTACTGCGGGGCGGGCCGGGCTGGGAGAGGCCGGTTGAGGGAGATCCAGTAAACCGGTTATCGCTGTCCGGGCCGCTGGATAGTACAGGGTCCCGACCCTTGGGCTCACGACCAAGGGTGGGCTGCCCCATCAGCCAGCGAAAAAACCCTGCCGCTGATGTTGTGCCGGTTCCACACCGGACGGGGCGACCTCCACAGCCGGACTCTCCTGCCCATTGCCTGGAACCGCAGTCAGAAAAACATACCTTACATTTGGTGTATCCAGTTGCTCCACTCTCCAGCTCCCTACCCAACCTTTTTAACCTAATCCTTCCCAACCCATCCTAAATCCCACACACAAATAAAACAAACTTAAAAACTATGAATTCATTACCAATTAATATAAACTCAGAGACAGCGAACAGTAGGAGTCCTCAGTGTGGACCGAGGATGAAGGTGAATTTCGCTAACATTCGCGGTCTGCACACCAACCTAACTCCCATCCACCACCACCTTCTCTCACAAAATCCCCATCTCCTCTTCCTTACGGAAACTCAGATTGCCGAGCCCCCAGATACCTCCTATCTGAACTGCCCAGGATATCATCTGGAAAGCCTTTTCAGGCCAAAAGGAGTGCCTTTACAGCCGTGCTGACATCAGCTGCGCTCGTCTCGCAAATATCGAGAGCGCAAAACACAAAGTGTTATGGGTACGTGTGGATCTCACCGGTATGATGAGAATTTATGCGTGCCTATATCGCTCACCAAACCTTGCCGAATCAGACACTGTTGAGTTGTTTAAAAACTTGAGTGACACTGTAGATATTCTCTTGCCCCGTTTCCCATCGGCCGAGTTTGTAATCCTGGGGGACTTCAATGTTCATAATGAACAATGGCTGAAGTTCTCGGGCCCAACGAACTCTGCCGGTAGATCAGCGGAATCCTTTGCTCTTATCCATGGACTAATCCAACTCATAGAATCTCCGACCAGAATACCAGACATCCAATCACATCGAGCCAACCTACTCGATCTGTTTCTCACTAGTGAGCCACTCGGGTACAGAGTGGAGGTGACAGCGCCCTTAGGATCCTCTGACCACTGCCTGATTACCACCTCTGTCCCATCCTCCATGAACTGTCAACCTGACAAACATGTAAAGAGGAAGGTATGGCACTACAGGGCAGCAAAATGGGACGGCATGCGGTCTTTCTTCGGCGCCTTTCCTTGGAGTACTGTATGCTTTAGCTCCAAGGACCCATCAATTTGTGCACGCGAGGTAGGAGAAGTAATCACATCAGCAATGGATTGCTACATTCCCTTCTCCGTCAAATCCTCTGGAGCGGGCACAAAACCGTGGTTTGACCATCGCTGTGCTGAAGCTGTCAGACTCAAAAATACGGCTTTTAATGCACTCCGGAAGATTAGCTCCATGAATAACCTTTCGGAATACCAAAAACGGGCAAGGAATTGTAAGAGAGTTCTAAATAGAGCTAAGAGCAACCACGACCAGAGAATTGCGAAAAAGCTGGCTGACTGCCCCACTGGTAGCCGTGCTTTCTGATCGGAAGAAATTTCTGCAGAACCACTTTCCCACCTCTGACCAAGCCTGATGGATGGTGATTAGGCAAAATTTTCGCGGAAAACTGAACTCTTCAAGATAACGGAGAGACTCCCCCTTCCATTCCGCACTGCGGTTTTCAAATGGAGGAACCGAAGATCCGGAACAGAGAGGTTCTCCGAGTCTTGAACGAGCTGAAAGTCGACAAAGCCAGTGGGCCGGACGGAATACCTGCCTTGGTCCTCAAGAGGTGTTCTGCAGAAATAACTCCAGTGCTCGCGAAATTATTTAGGCTCTCTCTCAAAGGTGGAAAGGTGCCAGATCTTTGGAAAAAGGCAATCGTCCACCCAATCCCAAAAAAGGGGGACCGCTCCGACCCTTCTAACTACCGCCCCATAGCCATCAATTCCATACTCTCAAAGGTATTAGAAAGGGTGGTTAACAACAAATTGCTCACATATCTCGAGAATAACAATATCCTAAGCGATCGGCAATATCGAAATACCGATACCGATCTACTCGGATATGTGACGCATATTTGGGGGCGGTACATGGAGCGTTTTGGTGAAACTCAAACCGTTGGGTTGGATATCTCCAAAGCCTTTGACAGAGTCTGGCACCGGGCGCTTATCGGGAAGTTACCATCGTATGGGATTCACCCAACCCTGCATAGTTGGATTGCGGACTTTCTAAGGGGAAGAACAATTCAAACCGTGGTTGACGGCTCTTCTTTCTCACCGCACGAAATCAATGCGGGGGTGCCACAAGTATCTGTGCTGTCTCCGATGCTGTTTTTGTTGCACATCAACGATCTCGTTGAAAGTGCACCAATTCACTGCTACGCTGATGACAGCACCGTTCACGAGGGTTATCTTTTTGACAGGCCCCCTTCCACCTATGATGTCCGAACAGCTCGGGAAGTTTTGAAGCAAAAAATTGACCACCACCTCGAGATGGTTCGTGCCTGGGGTAAGGCCAACTTGGTCAGTTTCAACGTCACAAAAACCCAAGCGTGTCTGATTTCGGCAAAGAGGGAGATCAATGACTGTCTGGTGCAATTTGATGGGAGCACTCTCCCCAATAAAGACTCCATTGAAATGCTTGGAGTTACTATATCAGACCGGCTCAAGTATCGGGGATCCATGGAAGCCCGAGTAAATCAGGCCTCCAAGAAGTTGGGCGTCTTGTCAACAAGTCTCAAGTCCGCCCAACTATTGAATTTGGAAGCCACCTTTGGGCTGGTGCCCCAAAATACTTAATAAACCTGCTTGAATCTGTGCAAAGGAGAGCGATCAGTCTGATTGACAATCCGTTGTTAACAGACCGATTGCCTTCTCTAATGCATAGACGCAATGTAGGCATGCTGTGTCTGTTCTACAGGTATTTCAATGGAGGCTGCTCCAAGGAGCTAGCAGCATTGATTCCTGATGCACCGGTGCACGTGCGCGAAACTCGACGGACACGAGCTGAACACCCGTTCACGGTTGACGTTGGCTTCATGAGAACGGGCCGTTTTTACGACTCGTTTTTGTGTAAGTCGGCTCGTATGTGGAACGAGCTACCGGCATCTGTTTTTCCTCCCTCCTATAATCCGAGCCTCTTCAAGGCCCGCATTAACAAATCCCTTCCTACAGCCCCTACCTTATTCCGCCTCACAACGCCGCCCAACCGGGTGGTGACATAGTTCCCCTGTCTGTACACTGCACAGGGACGCTCTTGTGAGGTGTCACATAAAAAAAAATCACCGTGGAGATGGATAATGGTGTAAATGCAGCCATACACATCCAAACAAAAAATGTGCAATTATTATTATTATTATTTATTGGATAATTTGTATAGCGCCGCTTTTGTGAGATATCACCTCAGGGGCGCTTTACAGTTGATGCAGGTATTACAGAAAATATAAATATTACAAAAATAGAGTGAAGTTAAGTTAAGTAAAATGAAGTATAGGAACAGGTGACACGAAAATAGAAGATGGAGACTCTGCAGCAACGTGAAAAGTCTTGCAGAATATCTCGGTGAGGCTATTCAAAGTTATTTCAAAGTTCCGTACCTAAAATTACTTTGCGTGTTGAAAATTCGATCTAAAAATTAAATTTCTCAATTTGACAAGTTTCGGATGAGACATGCAATCTCTATAACTGTCATTTGAATTGTCTAATAAAAGTGCAATTTTTAGAACAAGAGTTTTGGATGAGACACTAACCGTAATTTGAATTATCTAACAAACATGCAATATTTACAACAGGAGTTTTGGATAAGACATGCAATCTCAATAATTGTCATTTCAATTATCTAATAAAAGTGCAATTTTTAGAACAGGAGTTTTGGATGAGATGTGCAATCTCTATAATTGTCATTTGAATTATCTAATAAAAGTGCAATTTTTACAACAGGAGTTTTGGATGAGACATTAACCGTAATTTGAATTATCTAACAAACATGCAATTTTTTCAACGGGAGTTTTGGGTGAGACATGCAATCTCAATAATTGTCATCTGAATTATCTAAAAAATTGCAATTTTTAGAACAAGCGTTTTCGATGAGACATTAACCGTCATTTGAATTATCTAATAAACATGAAATCTTTAGAACAGGAATTTTGGATGAGACATGCAATCTTAATAACCGTCATTTGAATTATCTAATAAAAGTGCAAGTTTTGGGGAAAGTTGTGAAATTGTGTTATTATTATTATTATCATGTTATTATTATTATTATTATGTAATGAGCAGGCAGCATTCTGCTGATGCGCTCATATCCGGTTTCACAACAAGTTTGACAGCAATTGAGTGTTTTAAGTTTGAACTAAGTCCTTTCTTCTCTCCAAATGTAAATCCAATAGAGCTTTGAATTGATTTATATTTGTTGCATCGATGACATGTTGTGGGAGTTTGTTCCAAGCATCCACTACTCTATTTGCAAGGAAGTGTTTTCTAGGATTAGATGCAAAAGGCGTTTTGGTGATTTTTTTTGAGTGTCCACGGAGATTTATATTTTTATTAGTAGTGAAGATTTCTTGGATGCTAGGGCAACTGTAATGTCCAGATAAAATTTTGAAAGTCTCGATCAAGTCACCCCTTTCTCTTCTTTCTTGTAAGGTTGGTAATCTCAATTCCTTGAGTCTATCTTCGTATCGTAGATCTTTCAGAGCTCTTGGTATTTTAGTGAAACGTCTCTGTACTCTCTCTAACAGATTTATAACCTTTGTGAAGTAAGGACTCCATATTTGGAAAGCATATTCCAGGAGAGGTCGCACATATGTTTTATATATTTTTAACATCATGTCCGGTGTTAGGTCAAGGAAGGTTTTCCTGATTAGATATGTTAGTGAATTTGCTCTTTTCACAATTCCAGCGATGTGTGGTTCCCATTTCAAGTCCTGTGATATGGTAACACCTAAGTCTTGTTGTAATGTCACTGCTTTTAGAGGTGTTCCATTAAGTTTGTAGGCAAGTGTAGGGTTAGTTTTTCCAACATGTAGGACAGTGCATTTTTCGACATTGAGTTTAAGAAGCCAATCATTTGTCCATTGATATATTTCGTTTAAATCGTTTTGCAGTTGGTTGTGATGAGTGTGTGGGTTTGCAAAGAATTTTGTGTCATCTGCAAAGTAGCTGGAGTCTGATTTTATTATAGTATGCAGGTCCGTGATGTACAAAATAAACAGAACTGGACCGAGAACTGATCCTTGAGGGACACCACTGGTCACATTTCGCTCAGATGACAGTTGGTTGCCAATTCGAACTTGTAATTTTCTCTCAGTGAGGAAGGATTTGATCCATTCGAGAAGTCGTCCTCTTATGCCTAGGAATTTAAGTTTAGCCAACAGTCTATTGGTTGGAACAGTATCGAAGGCTTTCTCGAAGTCGAGATAAATTACGTCAGTGGGAATCCGTTTGTCCCACTCGTTTGTCCAGTAATCTATGTTAAGAATGAGATTGGTAATCGTGGATCTTTTTGGCACAAATCCATGCTGTTTGTTTGAGATTATGTCAAGTTTGATCAGGAATTTTATTTTATCAGGGAGATTATGTCAAGTTTGATCAGGAATGTTACTTGGTTTACTTTTTTTTACATTATCCCCACGCAGGAGGCCCTGAGGACAATAATTTCTCTCAAGTCATCTTTGGGGATGTTGTGTGGAGGTATTTTTAAGGAAAGGAAGTAGAGGAAGTTCTGTTAAGGAAAATGGTATTAGGGGTGGGTAAGAATTTATTTATTGAATATCAACGGTATAAATATACCATACATAGGGGTACGTAAATTTCGTTTTTACGAAATAGATGCGATAAAAGCGAAATCTGCATTTTATTTGCGATAAATGCGAAATTTGAAAATTAAATACTTTCGCACCTTTTTATACGTTACGTGCTTTCAAATGTTGATCAGACGCGCTAACAATTATTACAACTCTGTTCAAAACAGACAGAGACGGCTATTTTATCAACCGAAAATTCTATCGATCACAGCATGATGTTAAAGACAGCAGATCAAAAGAGCTTGGATAAATTGTTGGTACACATGGGGCCGAATCCAACAAATGAGTGCTACAAGCACATTGGCAGATTATTTTGTCCATCGGAAGCAGCAAATGTGCCCCCTGTGCCCCCTTCTTCTGTCAATTCAAATTCCATAGTGGAAAGCTTCGCAAAAATTCCGTTTTTTAAAAGTGTACCACAAGAAGAACTAATTGACGGGTACTCTCATTTTCTCAGACAATTACTTCGATTGGTCGGCCAAGAAGCTCCTGTGGATGTAATGCAAGTTTTAGTTACATCAAAATCTTGCTACCCTGGATTTGCAAAAGCAGCTATTCAATGTCTCAATTGCCCTGTCAATAGTGTTGATGCCGACAGGTACTTTAGTATCTACAACATTGTCGTTACTGATCGCAGGCAAACAATGAAAGATGAAAATGTAGAAATTACAACAATGCTAGCCTTTAATTGAGTTTTTAACACTGTATTTTTTTTTTGCGAAATAAATGCGAAATTTTCTATTTTGAGTTTTTTTAAATGCGAAATCACGATTTTTTATTTGCGAAATTTACGTACCCCTAACCATACACCATAATTCATGTCACAAAATAACAATTAACTGTGGCATTTGATCATAAAATGATGACAAAAAGAATAAAATAAATACTAGAAGGAGATACAAGTACATCCAAAACATTATCAACAAGTATGAGTAGACTTACATTGTATTAGTAATGATTTAGAAGATATGATAGTATAGCCTTCTTGTACTTAGCTTCTGTGCAGTTAAACAGATTCGCTACATCTGCGTACCCATTACTAACTTCATGTAATCTAAGTAAAAGCGAGTGTTTGAAAAAAAAAAAAAAAAAGTTTTAACCATAGATCTGGCAAATTTGAATACACCACGCATCGCCGACGTCACAGCACACCATCGACAAAGGATAGAGGAAATTTTAAAAAAAGGCGCAACCATAGACAATTTAATTCTGCTTCGGAACCTACCTAAAACCCAATTCATTAGCCTAAAACATAAGTAAAATGTCACCCAAGACCACAAGGTCCCATCTGACAAAGCCCTGTCCTAAGAAAGAAATGACCTCTAAAGTAACTTCCTTTACAGCTCATTTTCTCAGGACAGCGTTTTATCAGAAGGAAGCTGAAAAGCAAACTCATAATTACATGTACAATAATTTTATTTTTTAAATATAAACATGAAATACAATAATATAAGCACAAAACACATTTAAAAGGTGAAATTACTGTATCAATATAAAACTAGCTGTTGGAAATGATAGTTATTTTCTTTCAACATCCAACGGCAATTGAAAAAAATATTGTCAATAAGGCAGTCAACGATTCAACCTACTGTTTTAGCGTCTAATTACATTATTATTATTTTTGTTTCCCTCCTACTTATCTTATTACTTAAATATTTATACCTTTCATATATAAATAGTGAGTATATAATACTTTTTAGTTTAAAAAACTTTATATGCCTTTTAGATATTTTTAACTTAGGAATAGTACACAACATAAAGAATGTAACAGTGTAAACAGAAAAGTAAATTTAACAATAGGTTTTGTTTTAACAATACATATTGGCACCTGATAAATAAATAGGGTATAATAATAACAAATAAAAACACCAAATACAAGAGTAAAATTTAAAGAAGGTGTTGAGAGAATATTCATTATGATGTCAAGTATGTAATAAAAAAGTAGAACTATATATAAACTAGACATATGAAATAAACTAATTCGACTATTTTTTTATTAACACTAGTCGGTGACTGAAAATGGGCTGCAGACTAATACAGCCAAACTGAATAATGTAAACTCCGCATCAGAGAATATTTGGCTTAAAATTACAAACGATAACAATATTTGACTTGTATATTTATTTTTTCGTTATTATTCTACTACTCATATAGAGATGTCAATAGAAAATGAATTGGCAAGGATACACCACAACCATACAATGGACCTGATTAAATGAGGAGCATGGCAGTACTACGATATTTAAAAGACGCTTATAGGAACAAATTGTGGTCCTAATTGGTTTTAACTTATTAAAATAAATTAGTTATGACAACCATTTCTTCCTATATTTAGCATATTTTAAATGTTGCAGTACTGCAATTTTCTTCATGGAGTCAGGTCCATTGTATGGTAGTGTATCCTTGCCAATTAATTTTCTATTGACATCGGTACACCATGCATTGATTATAAATGGTACAGTAATTTTGATATTGAATTGAATAAAAAAAATTTATGTTCGTTACAATTAAGCCAATCAAAACATATATATTTGGCAATGGTTTCTTCAATAACAGGCACAAGATATAAATTTTCGCAATTATAATTCAGTACATACTCGACGACATAATGAATTTCAAGAGCGTTGATAGCAAATTTCTTAGTGGGATCATATGGGTCACCTATGCAAGATATTTTACATCTATGTTCTGCCATCCCCTGTGCAGCAAGAGCAACACTGCTGGTTGCAGAGAAGACATGACTGGGTCCTGCACTCATTTCTGGAAAAAAAAATATCATAGTTCTTGAAGAAATTGAAGTAAAGATTGACATATTAGAGGAACAAAACTAGCAATACTATTCCCTTTTAAGTAATATAAAACAGATATGTACCTCCATGTTCTACTGCCATCCCCTGTGCAGCAAGAGCGACACTGCTGGTTGCAAAGAAGACATGACTGGGTCCTGCACTTATTTCTGGAAAAAATATATCATAGTTCTTGAGAAATTGAAGTAAAGATTGACATATTAGACGAACAAAACTATTCCCGGTAAAATTTCGATCGCGCTGGCCTCGCTTATTATGAATATTTTTTAGATAAAACCTTTAGATTCACCTTAATTACTGTACAACACAACTTTTAACCACCGGGGCGGTGGAAAATATTGCAATAAAAATTTCAATTATGTAAAATTAAAATTAGCTTTCGTTTTGTAAAACGAGACCGTCCATTTTCAAACTTTATTTGTTTATTGTCTAATGTCATTTTGTTTTGTTGGTATTTCTGTTACTATAGGATGAAACGAACGGCTAGAAGTAGCTAGAGACAATCGCGCGGGCGTTTTTTTTAATGTTAAAAAATTCCGTCAAATTAGTATTTACCTAATATGCATGCATTGTGTGCGTTGTGATTGAAATTTATTAGCTGGATTTTATTTTTTTACGTTCAAAATTTATTTAAGTTAACTATTTCTGCGATGTTGAGCGGCTACGCTAAGTTTGTAATTCAAAAGAAAGTACCCCCTTTATAGCGCCTGCTCGCGTCAAGGCAAGAAAAACATCCCAGTTTTCAAGTAGTTTAGCGGCTACGCTAGGTTTGTGTAACATGGTTTGTGATACAAAAGAAAGTGCCCCCTTTATAGCGCCTGCTCGCGTCTGTTTTTCTTTTTCTGGGATGTTTTTCTTGCCTTGACGCGAGCAGGCGGTATGAAAGGGACACTTTCTTTTGAATCACAAACCATGTTACACAAACCTAGCGTAGCCGCTAAACTAATTGAAAACTGGGATGTTTTTCTTGCCTTGACGCAAGCAGGCGGTATGAAAGGGACACTTTCTTTTGAATCACAAACCATGTTACACAAACCTAGCGTAGCCGCTAAACTAATTGAAAACTGGGATGTTTTTCTTGCCTTGACGCGAGCAGGCGGTATAAAGGGGGCATTTTCTTTTTCATCATAAACCATGTTACAAAAACTTAGCGTAGCTGCTCAACATCCGCAGAAATAGTTAACTTAAATAAAATTTGAACGTAAAAAAATAAAATCCAGCTAATAAAATTCATTTTTCAAAAGAAGCAAACACATTGTGACTTGACATTTTAAATAATAAAAAGGGAAACACTTTGTTTACAGTCACTTTATTTAAGTGAATAAAGTGACTGTAAACAAAGTGTTTCCCTTTTTATTATTTAATAAAATTCTATAGGCGCTATAAAGGGGGCACTTTCTTTTGTATCACAAACCATGTTACACAAACCTAGCGTAGCCGCTAAACTACTTGAAAACTGGGATGTTTTTCTTGCCTTGACGCGAGCAGGCGCTATAAAGGGGGTACTTTCTTTTGAATTACAAACTTAGCGTAGCCGCTCAACATCGCAGAAATAGTTAACTTAAATAAATTTTGAACGTAAAAAAATAAAATCCAGCTAATAAATTTCAATCACAACGCACACAATGCATGCATATTAGGTAAATACTAATTTGACGGAATTTTTTAACATTAAAAAAAACGCCCGCGCGATTATGTTTCTAGCCACTTCTAGCCGTTCGTTTCGTCCTATAGTAACAGAAATACCAACAAAACAAAATGACATTTGACAATAAAGTTTGAAAATGGACGGCCTCGTTTCACAAAACGAAAGCTAATTTTAATTTTACGTAATTGTACTGGACGGGAGTCCGCACAAGACTGTAGATTTAGGCGCCGGGTCCAAACCGTGTCTTCAACCGATGAGATGCTCCTTTACGGCCGATGATGATGATTGTAGTTGATATTGTGATGAAATCTGCCTCCCGCACCCAGGCTTGGTGAATGTTGGGCCCTGGGTGTGCTGTTGTCTCTGCTCGCTTCTGGTGTTGGCGGTTTTCCAGAGGAGGGCCGGCTTGTCTTGAAGAGGTAACACCAGAAGATCTTGGAGCAGAGACTTGGCGAGGTGAGGCAGGTGTTGAGCAGGAGTCACTTGTTGATAAATAAAACGCTTGGTTTTGGTGGTAAAGATGAACTAATTTATTTTCAATTATGTGGCTGCTTATATTTAATTAGCCTGACTCGCACCCGACATTGGGTTTTGAGTCCAAAAGTGGTGGGGGATTGTACCCGCGCCAGATATGTGTTTATATGCCCCGGAAAAATGTCGCATATTCATTTTGCCGGTAGCACACTTGAAGGCAGTCGCTTAAATTTGAGAGTTAGAAAAGATTTTGAGCGCTTACATGAATGATAATTACATAGTTTAAATGCATAGTAGTTATAGGAATGTGTATCTTGACAACTAGATTTTTTGTTTGTCAAGATACGACAAAAAATAAGAAATGTTTGTAAAATAAATGTGTAAAAATGATCTCAAGCGATCAAATTTGTAAAACATGTTAAGTTAGTATTTTTCCGAGGTCCCCCGTAACATAGCGCTCAGAAAGAGATAAGATTCACTATGCTACGAGGTTCCTGGATTTTTGTACACGCAAAAAGGGTAAAAAATATTGTTCAAAAATGGGTTTACATATGGGTGAAAAACAGCTTTTTTAATATCTCCTCAGCGGTAGTATATCGAAAATAGTGTTTATTTGACTACCGCCGAGGGGATGAACAAGTAAAATATACATATTTGCAATGTTTAAAAATTGATTTTTCCTAGTAATTTTTACATAGGAAAAATGTTGGACATCGATCCACGCGGCAGGTGAGCCGGCGACGCGGTATCGATGCCGTTCGTAGACAAAGTTTTTCAAGCGGCCGGGAACAAAATGGCCAGTGGCGGGGAGTGGTGATTTTGCCAGTGGCGTGGGGTAGGGACATTTTATAAAAGTAAAACAATTTTTATGAAATTAAATTAAATGGTCAACTACGTCCGTTACAGTAATTGATATTTTTATTGCAATATTTTCCACCGCCCCGAAGGTTAAAAGTTGTGTCGTACAGTAATTAAGGTGAATCTAAAGGTTTTATCAAACAAATATTCATAATAAGCGAGGCCAGCGCGATCGAAATTTTACCCGGGTACGCTGCTGGTTGAGATGTTACGCTCTGAAATAAATATAATTATTAGATTAACCGAATTAACAAAACATATTATTATTATTATAGGCTGATGCAGTATAGAATACCTTTTAGGATGTAGTCATGATACGTGCTGAACACCATTCTCGAAATGGACTCTCAGAGGTTATGGTTGGAAACTTGTGTCGAATAGTCTCTGTCCGTACATCCTTTCACCCAATACGTTTTAAGGACTTTATCGGTAGGCACATAAATGTTATTTATCACACATAAATCAACTGTTTCACACAACCAGATATTTGACAATTTTATGATGACAAACAACGGCGTCTGTCAAACTTTTCTTACAGTTTTTTAGAGGTAGTGAAATGGCGGGAAGCATGAGTCGGCCACCTAACGAGACTGATACAGGAATACCTAAAGAATAGATCGTTCAGAGTGTTCATAAGGAACGTGTTATCTTCAATGCGTGAGATTCCAAAAGGCGTGCCGCAAGGAAGTTTACTGGGACCATTTCTCTTCATTCTGTTCACCTACGACATCCCCCGAGACGAGAGATGCAATCTGTCTATCTACGCAGATGACGTCAAACTATACGTTTCCTCGCTGAAAGCGAACATGGCCGCAATTTACCTACAGAGGGCGCTCGACGCGCTCGTAGAGTACTACAAGAAATGGCGCCTGAAACTGAACGAGGCGAAAACCGAAGCCATCATGTTCACGAGAAAACGTATAAATAGAACACCTGACTTCAACATCGAAATGGGAGGACACAGCATTGAATGGAAAGATGAAGTTACATATCTCGGCCTGACCATGGACTCCCGCCTCAACTGGAAATCTCACCAAGCAAAGATGCACGCGCGCACGCGAAAAGCGATCGGCATGATGAAGCCAATTTTCAATAGACGGAGTCCGCTACTTCCCAAAACCAAACTCCTCGTCTACTACTCGCTCATTCGTCCGGTACTCTCGTATGCGATTCCCGTATGGAGCAGCATCTCACACACAGACCACAAGAAACTACAGACACTTCAAAATCTCTGCATTAAAATCACATACAACACGAGACTCAGAACAAACTTGAAGAGATTACACGAACGAGAACAAATTCCAACTCTATTCGAATTCACACACAGACTCACTACACGCTTTTACAAATCACTCACACTTAGTAAAAATCCACTCATACGAGACATAGGACAATACAACGCTCCGAGCGACCTGACATTCAAATACACACACAGACTACCTAAACACATCCTCATGGACCATGATCACATATGGTACATACCAGAATCAGACGCGGACGAATAGCGAGCAGTAGGTATTTCCTAAACTCCCGACTTTCCTCCTAAATATATAATGTTTATATATCTATTTATATATTTATATAATATTTTATAATTTGTATGTATATGTATGTTTATTTTCTATCCTCCCATAAGTATATATTAACATAAAAACAGACACACACACACACATCTCAAAAAATGCAGGACATCATATACCGATGTTACTGAAGGCCGTATACGTTTCAAGTTGACGTTCGGCCGCTCCTTCCGGGTAAGGTTTTCTGCGATTTTCCTTACTCCCAACGGCAAATGCGGAAGGAACCCAACAATAGGGCGCAGCCGAAATTTCCTCCCCCCATTCCCAACACAACACAAACAGACACGTATGTAGTATATGGCCGCTGTCGGTCGCTGGTGGTGCTGATGCTGGATGAAAACATGCAATTTTAGTAGGGTTTTTAGGTAACAAATTTTTTCCCTACCGAGAAAATACAAGGCCTCTAAGTCTATAAAAGCCAGGTAATATTTGAATAAACCCATATGAGGTAAAAATTGTGAGGCGCATATGACGCCGTTCTATTTGTATAAAGAACATTAACTTTAAATTCAGTAAATTTAAATGATTCACCACTTCATGGAATATAAGAATCTAGAAAATAAAAAAATAAAAAAAAAAGCAGCGAGAACACGCATTACACCGTTTGCGAACCCTCTCTTTCTGGCGCACGATTCTTATGGTAAAGTGAGCGAGAAACAAAAAAATACGCATCGCCTACGTCACAAACATAGATTTTTACCATGTCTATAATTTGTGTTGACGTTTTTAAGCGGAGTTATACCCCCCTGCTTGTAACTTGTAACCCTGATGGGAGGAGTTGTTCAATACCCAAATTCTTATAGACAAAGCTGTGCACTCTCTAGATCGATATCTTCGGGCTTTTTGTATGGCCCCATTTTGTCACCCCCTTAACCGCAGATAAAACGGTCGTTTGGTCCAGACAGGTAAATATATTGTGGACCATAAATAAATCTCAAGGCCATTTAAAAAAGTGCAAACATAGACAATATAACTGCACCCAGCTAACATCGTTCATTCATTAGCCCACAAAAATTATATTTTAAAAATAAAAATATTAGAATGCAGGAAAAGGAAAATAAAAAAAAAACCCACAGCTATGCACACATAAAAATACTTTTTATTTTCAAAAAGACAATGGACAGTAATACAAAACAGGGTCAGTACAACCGATGTATTGAGCATTGATTTATCATTGAAGTAGAAGATAAAACTAATATATCTAAACAAAACATGAAACAGAACAAGACACAGAAAAATAAAAAGTAACGGTCTCAACTAGGAATCGAACCCAGTCTTACTGCAACAACTTAATAGGATTTAATTTGACCTTGCACAAAAATACAAGAATATATACACAAAATACATATTCAACAAATTTAAGTGTTAATTATTATTGCCACAGCACTAGAAGTTATTCAAATTCTCCTGCAAGGGTTTCATATAATTCCCACAGCTTTGTCGTCAGCAAACATCATGGAAAATGCTGGTTAAATCTGAATACTTACATGATGCAATTCTGGAGAGGTTTAAATGACCTTGTTTGATGTAATCGTGGCTTTTTTTTAGCAGTTTTAGCATCCTAATACGTGGTATAGTATCGCGTCGGAATACGGATAGGTCTGAAAAGGAAAATTAATTAAATTATTAGCCAATGAAGTACATTCAGAAATTGAGGTTAGTACCTGTATTTTACAACGGGTTCGGGTCCTTCTTTCAATTGGTGGAGATAGACCGGATATCACACTTTAACACAACACGGCATTAATTTATCACCTTGATGAATTCTAGCACGTAACATTATTTTTAGATGGGTGAAAGAAAATTCAAAATATTTACGCTAAAAACTTCAACTGACTTTTCAACTTAAGAAATGGCGTCTTGGAAATTACCGTTAATTTTTATCGGAGCATAAAGCATGCTTAGCTTCTCTTTCTGTTACGCAAGTCGCTATGGTAGAGAGCGAGAGATCAAACTACAATTTTTGCTCTAAGCCAATGAGATCTGAGCTTTCAGCCACAACAGCTTTGTCTATAAGAATTTGGGTATTGAACAACTCCTCCCATCAGGGTTACAAGGTCATGTGGGAGTTATACGCCCCTGAATAAACCACTCTCCTCATTGTGCTCATTGCGCTCATCACTGCCGTCTCTATTACAAGCCGTGCTGTAGATTTGGCGGGAAGTCAAATTTCAAAGTAAAGAGGCCTATTTCCCCAAGAAGCAAAAACATCATTCCAGCTCTGATTTTAAAGGTTCTAATGAATTTAATTTAAAGTGAAGGCATGGATATTTCATATTTATAAATACTTACCTATTTTACCTATGCAAATCGTTTTGATTCATATTAATGAATACATACTCACCTAAATCTATGGGTAAAAAAATATATTTTTATTGTGGGAAGTAGATATTTTAGAATTTCATGGATAAATAGTAAAAGATTTTTTTGTACAAGTATATATTTTATTACATTATACACAATACAATACAATTGTTGATGGAGAAATAGTAAAAGAATTTTTTGTACAAGTATATATTTTATTACATTATACACAATACAATACAATTTTTCATGGATAAATAGTAAAAGAATTTTTTGTACAAGTATATATTTTATTACATTATACACAATACAATGCAATTTTTCATGGATAAATAGTAAAAGAATTTTTTGTACAAGTATATATTTTATTACATTATACA
This sequence comes from Hesperophylax magnus, assembly GCA_026573805.1. Lineage (NCBI taxonomy): Eukaryota > Metazoa > Arthropoda > Insecta > Trichoptera > Limnephilidae > Hesperophylax > Hesperophylax magnus. The sequence continues at coordinate 4,875,446 of JAIUSX010000007.1, read as the reverse complement.
AAATACAATACAATTTTTCATGGATAAATAGGAAAATATTTTTTTGTACAAGTATATATTTTATTACATTATACATAATACAATACAATTTTTCATGGATAAATAGGAAAAGAATTTTTCGTACAAGTATATATTTTATTACATTATACATAATACAATACAATTTTTCATGGATAAATAGGAAAAGAATTTTTCGTACAAGTATATATTTTATTACACTATACACAATACAATTATTTTCAATATTTGTATTATAATATATGGATAGGAACATTGGAGGGGACCCACCATACAAATATCCGAGTCCATAAAAATAAAGAAACAAAACACAGGTTACATAAAATGTTACAAAAGTAGGCAACGTAGAATATAAATTATTAAGTAAAATAGATAAACTGCTAATATCCTTCAAATCAACAATAATATTGATAAAAAATAAAGATGAACACTAACTATAATATTAACTAATTACAATATGTTTTAAGTTTTCTTGTATTACTTTTTTTATTTGAAGAGATACGATTGTTTTGCATTTTGCTATAATTATTAAGCAAAATATTTGATAGAGTTTTCACAATCGTAGTGTAAATTCTGTGATTTGTCATCCCACAAATACATTTTAAATCTAAATCTACATAAAAAGAACCAGATCTTAGGCTTAAAAATGTTAATGTTAATAATATGTCCTTTTGGTGTCCATGTTCCAAAAATTTATGATGTAACTCTTTTTCATTGACAATGAATTCAAATATGGAACATAAATGAAAATATACAAACCTTACAGACTCAGATGGGAAAATCAAACCTCCTCTTTGCAAAAAATCAAAATATTTATCGTTAATTTTAGTTCCTTTGCTATCGGACACCAAATTCATACATGCGTTACAATTACTCGCTATCTTTTTTCTAACACCAAGGGCTGCATAACCACAAACATAAATCTGTGACGATTCGTCATTTTCGTATGTTTCAAGGTAATTAGATTTCAATAAATGTATAAATTCAGTTACATCTATTTCTAAATTAGTTTCTTTTTCCAAAGGTGTAAGCGAGTTTTTAATATCGGTTAACGTCTCAAATATATTTTTAAACCTAAACAATTTTCTGACTCTAATTTTTTTCTCTGACTCTACAATTTGTGAATATGAAATATGGTAATTTGTACCCGATAATCTTCTATACAAACTAAATCGCTCTTCGAGCTTGTCGGTTTGAAATTTTCCTGACAAAACATAGGAAATTGGAAAATTGGCAAACGAAAATTCTATTAATTTTATGAAAGTTAAAACACTGCCATATAAGGCATTGAAAGTGTCCCTTGAAAATAAAGTACCACCTGGCAAATTGTTCCATTTATCTAACCAAACAGCAAATTTTTTTAAATGCAACAGTTTCTCATCATTTACCCCCAGTATGGGTGTACAAAATTCATTTCGTTTTATTTTACCCTTCATTGTAGTTTTAACATTCAAAATATCCCACCAATTTCTTATTATTTATAAAAACATAGCCGTTTCTTTAAATTCGTCAATATTATGCAAAGTAGCAATAGTGGTACAATGAAATATATTATCAACTAAAATCACCTTCTGCCTTTCGAAGCATGTTGGATAAAGAGATTTATAATTTAATTTGAATGCCTTTTTAATTGTACTGTTGCTTTCTATGGTATATATATGTCTCAGATCTTGAAATTGGGCATGTCTTATTATTGAGTTGTCGTCAAAATCTGGATATGAGAATGATTTCTTAAAATCTTTTAAATTGATCCAATTATTTCTAATATTTTTAAATATGTGCACAAAATCATAAAACATAAAAATTGGCAGATTAGTGTGTAAAGGATTAACAAAATTATCCAAGGGAGATATTTGTTTGAACATATTTTGGTTCACCCGATTATTGTCAGTAATAATGCAAGTGACCGTAAAACCAAGTTTTTGAACAAAATTTAAAACATTTAAGGTGATTGTTTTCAAATCACTGCCAGAAATAGAACTAACTGGCATCAGTCGAACGACTTCTTTTAAACCACCAAAACATGAAGTGATCATAAAACATTGCACTGTTTTTGCTATTTTTGAGGAATCATTTGATGCATAACCTGTAAGTTTATTGGATTTATAAGTAATACAACTACTTATGTAAATTTCATCAATCAATAAGGAAACAAACTTTTCACGCTCCGAAAGCTCCTTTACTATATTTTTAAAATATAAATTATTTGAAGAATCAGGTGAAACATCAAACGACGAAGAAATGCTTTGTAAATACCTTTTATGTGGCAAAATAAAAAAATCTTTAATTAATCTGTAACATGTAGGAGACCTCGAGTAAATCATGAAAGCAAAGATTAAAGTGGTAGTACTATATCGTCTCCTTTTTGATGTTAATAAACTAACCTGATCTAAAAGTAGTTCTAAAGAGTTTTTAAATTCATATTCAAGACTACTGACAGCGTCTAGTGCGGACTTTAAATAAATATGAGCTTTTAATAAATGATTATTTACAGTATTCTGACTCTTGTCTTCATAATTAACATTGTCATCTATATTAATATTATGATATCGTACCAACAAATTTTCTAATTGTGACCATAAACTCAATATCATAGTTTTGGGGAATAACCACTTCAATTCACTATGAGAAAGTTCATTTGTTCCGACAAATACTTTGATATTCAGATTATGGTCAACTACAACTTGAGAACTTAAATATAAATGTTTATCTACATTGTCAAAGTTTGTGGTGTATAAATATGTTATGTCATTTATAGTTTTTACATTCCACTCACCGGGTTTAATTTTTATTTGCATATTTCTAACAAAATCACTATAATTCACTATTGTGTCACTTTGAAAGAAAAGTTCAACTTGTTCCTCGTGTCGGTGTTTTATTTTTAACTTCCTATTTTCGGGATTCACTCTATCCAGTGCCTTTTTCTTTGTTAAATAACTTGGCAAACCTTTAAAAATACTTGGTGTAGCTCCGATGGCCAATTTTGGTTTTTTAGGGTGCGATATAATATCTTTTTTGTCAAAATGATTGATGCAAACGGCAGCGAAAGCACCTGGAATCCAATTTTTGCGAGGAATGGCCCTGATCCATGACTGTCTGCGTTCTTCGAGTTGAAACGAAGTATCAATTCCAAGTGCCTACTAAAAACGTGGCGGCTTATGAATTACCCTTTGATTATATAAATGTCTAGATTGAGCGTTCGAGCCACGAAACGCCAAAAAAAATATCAGCCAACTGTTGGCTGATAAGCTCGTTCAGTCCGCACAGTCGAGAAACTATCGCTGTGCGGTAAACACGTATTGTGTGACATTTGAAAATGACGATTTGCGCTATAACAGTGTGCAGAAATTACAAAGGACGATTGAAAATAACTAAAAATGTTACCTATCATAGGTAAGTTACCTTTTCAAAGCCATATAATAACCATTTAGTTAAAGAAACAATTCAGTTTTAATAGTGTAATTTAGTCTTACAATCGTCTTGACAACGCCATATTTTGACGCATTGTTTACAGGGTTGCCTGTTCTTCAAATTAAAATACCCACATAAGGTAAAAATTGCAAGGCGCAAATGAAGCCGTTCTATTTATAAAGAACATTAACTTTAAATTCAGTAAATTTAAATGATTCATCTCTTTAAGAAATATAAGAATCTAGTAAATAAAAAAATAAAAATTTAGACACAGCGATACCTGCCGGCCATTTGGCAGCGCCTAGGAATGTATCTTTCTTATTTTCCGTATTTCTTGTTTATTTGTTAAAAATAATCAAATAAAAATAAATCACTTTTAACAATGATTTTCTTTTCATTTATATCATTATATTTATGTAGAAAACTATCTTACTTAAATGAATTCAAAATTAAACGAATTATAGGTCCCGCAAAATCGAAACATATTTTTTCCCAACTTTTTTGGGAAATCAAGGGAGCTGGTATCACTCAATACGCCTACAGTGACGTTAAGCGCTTACGTCAACGATATAAGTTGCGTATACTTGTGTGCGTGACACGCACACAAGTATTTCAAATCTGGCCTGTTCTTTCTGTCGGAATAACAGTGCGACACTCTATCTAGACATTTATATAATCAAAGGAATTACCCTATTATTCTCTCAGAAAGCTCTACACATGTTATTACATAGTACTATTATGAAGATTATATTATGTAGATTATATTATATTATCTAGTAAATTACACCATTTCTAATGATAATCTGTACAGATCCAAAGCTAAGCGTCATCCGCCATTATGTAAGTTGTTGAAAACATTATTTACTACGTTAAAATTGTAAATATATTTAAAATTTCTTACCTTGACGATCGTATATAACCACCAACCTATTGTTTTACAAAAATGAAGTATAAATATTGCAGAAACGTGATGTAAAATGTAAAATAACTGCTTAAATCAGTTGCACACACTTTCCAGACGCCTACAAAATCCATACTGGCGCATAGAAAAAAGCTACCACGAAGTCCGAAAAACAGGACTCTTTGAATGTCAGTTGGTTTTCTACAGCACGGCCTGTGTACAGATGGCAGTGCGCTCATCCATCGCTCATCGCTAGTGGGGCATGTCTATGGTCACCGTTACTAGTTTATCTATGAATGTCAAATAGAGTGGGGAGTCGCTATATGCACAGCGACTAGTCGACAGGGGGCGTGGCCAACATATCCGAGCATACCCGAGGTGTGAAACGAAACGTCAGAAATGGCGTTGTAATAGTATAATGTAAACAAACCTTTTTAGAACTACGCTAGGTTTGTGTAACATGGTTTGTGATTCAAAAGAAAGTGTCCCCTTAATACCGCCTGCTCGCGTCAAGGCAAGAAAAACATCCCAGTTTTCAATTAGTTTAGCGGCTACGCTAGGTTTGTGTAACATGGTTTATGATTCAAAAGAAAGTGTCCCCTTAATACCGCCTGCTCGCGTCAAGGCAAGAAAAACATCCCAGTTTTCAATTAGTTTAGCGGCTACGCTAGGTTTGTGTAACGTGGCTTGTGATTCAAAAGAAAGTGTCCCTTTTATACCTATACTTCACTTCGGGTATGCTCGGATATGTTGGCCACGCCCCCTGTCGATTAGTCGCTGTGCATATAGCGACTCCCAATAGAGTGTGAGTGGTTTATTTATGGCAATTTATGGTGTGAGTGGTTTTTTTTTATCTGTCACTTTGACAATCGTCGATCAGTTTTATTCACTACATGTTCACAATAAACTTTGAAATAAAGTTCCTGAACGAAAACCTAGTCCGAAAAGTTAAACGCGTTGATTTCTGTTGACAACCATTCATATATACTTTTGTAACATCATTTAATACGCCAACGGTAAAATAAAACAATGTTATTTTTAGGTTATTATTATTAAAGTTTGGCTATTGGCTAAGCATTCCTTGATTTACATGTATGCTACTTTATATATTATATGTATGAAGAATTTAGTATTTTAGCAATTGAATAAGTTAATCTTAGTGTTTTATTTATATTTCCAGCCTGAATATTTAAATAAAGTTCCTACAACTTCAGATCTTGGAACCCTATAATCAAAAATGGAAGATGCTGAAATAATTTCCAAAATAATAACCTTAGCTCAAAACAATCCGAAAGGCATCTCTGACAAGGATATCTCCCAGAATGTTTCAGAGCTGTCTGCTGGTCAAAGAGTTACCATCATAAATAAACTTCTTCAGCAAGGAAACTTTGATCTTTTCAACCAAGGAGGCGTTCTCATTTACAGGTTATAATGAATTGTCTTTTTTTTTTACAATCAAATAATCTCGGAAAACTAATATATTTTCACAGCTTTTTAAAATCATTCATCAATTTTTATTTAAGTTTCACGACATCAGAGCTCATAATTCAGCTTTTGTTGCTTTACCACACAAATTTTCTGGGTAAAGTTGCCAAATTTCGAATTATGCTCGCAATTTTTTTTTTAAATTAGTGGATCCCGCAATGCTTCACTATTGCCAATGTCTTTATTGGTCATCTCCGACTTCTTCTACCATTCACTACTGTATACCAAAATGTTACTGTTACTTTATTTATTACATTAATATCTCATTCGGGTGCAGAGATATTGCGTTAAGTATTCCTCTGGCGTTCCCTTAAACACTCCAGGCACTAATACGAAGAAACTTTGAAATTTTCAGCGATATCGGTCAACTACTTTTTGAGTTGTACGAGCACAAACATATGTAGGCTAAATTTTTATATATATAATACTTGATTTCAACGTAATTACTAATGGAAACTACTGGTTCCATGATATTTCATCAAAATGAAAATTCAACACACATAATAATAGTTAATAGTTACATATGTAACCTATTTAACATAGTTTTTGTTTTATCACTTTTCATGACATTATACCACTTTTTGTAGATGCGTTGAATTGTCATTTTGATGAGATACCCGGTCACCGAAACAACTATTTATACACCTAACGGTTCAGATCCACTCTCCTTCTGGTGCCCTTTCCTGTGGAGGTTGACTGTCATCAGGGCAACCTCACCAGTCACGTAGATTACCAAGCCATGAAACGGTGATTCATTGGAAAACGTATAGTTGTGTAGGCTTATTATATGGTAATAGTCAAAGATATTAGAAGAACGAGATATGCTATGTTGGCCGCCAGACCGTAGGCGGAGTACTAACTAATTAGGGTACTTTGAACGGTATCGGGACGTGTACGCGCAGAAATCTGTTCTATGTATTAGTGCGGATACCTTAGTGATGCCTAGTATTGGTGAACAAAACCGGCGACACTGGGCAAAGCAATTCCACACAGTATGAACTGCTCATAGCACATCTCGTTCTTCTAATATCTTTGGTAATAGTCATTAGATTCATGACTACAAATGATTATGTGTATGAATATGTTTATACCTGACCCTTCCGCACCGGAGCAGGGTAATGCACTTCCCTCAAACAAGAGTTTTGTGTAATATAAGTTGTTTTTACTTCACATACTCTATAATTAAGATAATCCTTGAAAAAGTATTCGGTGATAGGTTTGCATTTAAAAAATATATATCCCATAATTATATATAACATATTCCATATTACTTGAATGAGTGCGGCCGTAAAAGGTGCATTTTACTGGAAACGTTCTACAATAATAATATACGTTAATCAAATGTTTAATTTAGCACCATGTGGAAAACTATATCATACGCTCATGACACCGCAATAATATTTGAGAATAGTATGTATATGGAATGAGCTTAACAACGTGGCCAATCACGACATAGAGATTATTAAAAAGTGACAATCTACTATCATTCAACACAGATAAAACTTTTATTATTCCCTTCACTCTTCAAGAAGATCTCGCTGAAACTTAATATAACGATTCATGACAAAAATGTCGTCAAAACTGATAATTGCCAAACTGAATGAACTAAATCAAAAATCACATATAAAATACCTTTGAATAATAAATGGAAAGACCACATTCACCTCACTGCGGAGCGATTGCGTAGGCTTATGCATATAAAATGGAAAGACCACATTCACCTCACTGTGGAGCGATTGCGTAGGCTTATGCATATAAAATGGAAAGACCACATTCACCTCACTGTGGAGCAATTGTGTAAGCTTATGCATATAAAATGGAAGGACCACATTCACCTCACTGTGGAGCGATTGCGTAGGCTTATGCATATAAAATGGAAAGACCACATTCACCTCACTCTGGTGCGATTGCATAAGCTTATGCATATTGACTTGCCTACCGATGGACAATATCAGTGGGAACATAACACGTCAATCGATTTAATTGTTGGCAGATGAATCATCTAAATGCGGTAAAGATCGACAATTACTGTCATTCATTTAAGATATATATATATGTATACTTTTATATATAAATCCAGCTAACCCATTGGGCACATTTTGTACCCGTGTTCTAAAATTAATTATAAAACACCCTAATATTATAGAACTTCCTTCTTCTGGCGCTAGTAAAATTAGAAAGAGTATTTATCGACATATTTTTAAATGTAAGTATGTTTCTATATATGTCATTAAGGCAGTAGTTATCCTTAGTCGTAATAGATACAAGTCTTATGATGGGTTGTTTCGGAGAATTTGAACCATTCATCAAATTTCAACATTCATTTTCAAGTTCTGTTATTATCTCAGTTCCGTCAAGCAACTAGCCTATAATGGTATAATAACAGAACTTGAATAGGACTTTCACAGAACCCGAAAATTAATGTTGAAATTTTATGAATTGTTCAAATTCTCCGAAACAACCTAGATGTAAGTCACTAGTTTAAACCATTAAAATATACTTATTGAAATCATTTAAAAAAAACTATGACTCTACCCTAGAAATTTTCGAGAATTTAATGTCTCTTCAGTGACAAATTATATTTATAATGTATTTGAGATACATAGTAACTTATGTTCTTTTCTTATGTTCTACTTGTTTATAAAATAAAATAATACTTGAAAACTCGAAAAGTAATCGACCGATAACCCTGAAAATTTCAAAGTTTGTTCTTATTAGTGCCAGTATTGTTTAGAGAGTGGTTTGAATGGTAAGAGAAGTCGGGGACGCCCAAGGAATACTTAACGCAATATCTCTGCACCGTAATGATATACGGAGTCGAATTAAAGTCGATGTAATGTAGTTTTACAACAACAAGTTTTAGTAACAGTAACATTGTGGTGTACAGTAGTGAATGGCGTAAGAAGTCGGAGACACCTGAGAAAGACATTAGCATCAACGAAGTATTGTAGGGTCCGCTACTTAATTTCTATTGAGAGGTGAGCCCAATAGTTCCCATCCTCCCTTGAATGAATTTGATATATTGAATAAAGAAAGCATTATCACGTTTCCAGATTAAAAGATCCCACAAATAAGAGTTCCGTTAAAGGAGCTGATAATGAAGAGAAAGTGGTTTACTCAATCATAGAAGAATCTGGCAACAAGGGAATATGGATACGAGATATTCGCTTCAAGTCCAATCTGATCATGACCCAGCTGAATAAAATATTAAAGAATTTGGAAAATAAAAAACTTATCAAAGCTGTGAAAAGCGTTAACGTAAGTGTGACCATGATAGTTAATGGTAATATTACTTCAACGTCATTAACACACCGGTACTGCCCAGGGTGGGATTTGAACTCCTGCATCAATGCTCTCCTCTGGCTGAAGTCCCTCACCATTCGCCTCCTGTCCTGCTCCGGTCCTCTTCCTCGCACACAGTCTTTCCTCCTCTTCCTCGGTCTGCCTCTAGGTCGCTTCTTATAATAACATCACTTGTATTTCTGTAATAAATATATTTGTCTGGGAATTGTTAAAATTGGCCATAAATTTATTTTGATTATACTAACTAACAAACCATCACACTGTTTCCGCAAGGGTAGGCAGCGAGGACAGATTGCCACACAACACGGTCTTGGTACACACCCCTTGCCCCATTAACATTTGTATACTGTGTCATAAATACTCTTCTGTTTTTCTGACTCTTGATATATGTCTTCCTCGAGCGTCCCCGACTTCTTCTACCCTTCAAGTTTGTGTCATATATTCTCCTTACACTCCTTTCTTCATTCAGTCGCTCTACATACCCAAACCTACTAAGTGTCCCTTTATTGCTCTTACTCATTACGCTTACATCAGCCGCGCATCCTTTGTGATACTCCGCATTTCTCACACAACCATACATGGTTTTACCACATGCCTCAGGGATCTCATTTCCACTTCATCGCATTCAGTCTTCTTTCATCTTTCCTCTGCCAGTTCCATGCCTCACTGTCATACAACATGGTAGATATTCTACCAGCACTCCATTGCGAACGGCTAGCTTTATGTTAGCGCCACCTGTGTTCAGTCCTCCAGCCTGAAGTTACCTGCATTTACCCTTCTTTCAACATCTCTATCAACCTTTCTATCTCTAATAAACTTGCTTCCCAAATACACAAACTCATTCGCATTCTCCAATAAATATAATTTACAACCATATCTTAATATGTAGATGATTAACTTGTCACTTATCAAAAGCTCACAAATGTTGCGCTCGTCAAGATTGTATATATAGTTCAAAGTAAATGTATTTTAAATAATCAATGGGTCCTTGAAAGCATTAATTAATCAATTAAGTAATTAAAAATGTGTTGTTGATATTTATTTCACTGGGATATTGCCGTATCAAATCTTTTGATTGGTCTTTCTCTCGACAACCAGAACAATTAATAAAATAAATAAATTCCTCAAATTTACCTCACGGACATATTGGCTTATTTTATTTTTATTTAGCATTTGAAAACGAAACATTCTTACTTTTAAAAAAAAAAAACTAGTTGATACCCGTGCAATGTATTTTGTCTTGCATAGTTCCACTTTGAAGCTCTGGAAAACCATTCGTGCACCAAACCCCAGACAAACCGTTCACGGGCTGCTATTGGAATTTCGCCCTAGCTGGATTTTTTTGATATGCGATTTAAACCTGTGTGTCATGAGAAAGTGCATAAATTTTTTTAACAGAATCGCTTACACTTGAAATACTTTAGAGTTCATTTTTGATTTCCCCCAAAAGGGGTCTGGTGTACAAAGGTTAAAAATGGCCTGTAAAAGTAACTCATACATATGTATGCACTTTTCGAATATAGAATTAAAATAATGTCTCCTAGAATATAATTATTGAAAGGTACTAATTTCTCATCTGGATTTTTAAAGGATTCTTTTCTAATTTGTTAATTTTCTATACACATCTTCCAATTTTGAAAAGTTCACACTTACCGTTTACTCGCTTAGGAAATTATGTTGTTTAATAATATGTATTGATTCCAGGTAAGAACTCCTACTCCTTTCAATATTAATTAAAATTTATTTAGTTTTCTTTTTCATTCTAGGCTTCAAAGAAGAAGGTTTACATGTTGTACAATTTTGAACCTGATCGTTCTATAACTGGAGGCGCTTGGTATCAAGACCAAGATTTTGAGTCGGAATTCGTTGACGTATTAAATCAACAGTGTCACAGGTTTCTTCAGAGCAGGGCCGAGAATTCTCGCAACAATCCAGCGGGCCCGCTTGTCGCTAGAAATGTAGCTTACGCCACCGCTAAAGATGTACATAAATTTATCACGGAATTAGGTATTAGTAAGGTGAGAAATTATTTTTAACATGTTATCTTTATTTCCCTTGCTGTTGCATAATATGTGATTCATCGTATATACAGGGTGTCCGGAAACTCGTAGTACAAGCGGGAAACTGGTGAATCTACATCACATTTGGAGTCGATTTAGTAGTATATTTTTTTTTTATTTGAGCTTTCGTTATCGAGTAAATCGAGTTTGAAGTTGATTTTTTTTTTTTTTTTTTTTTTTTTTTTTTTTTTTTTTTTTTTTTTTTTTTTTTTTTTTTTTAATCAAATTCTTATAAATTATTACTTAAGATCAAAGTACCCAACTAATTAAAACTATTTGAAAGTAAAACAAATGAAGAAACTCGGATTTGAAGCATTATTTTGAAATCACCCTTCATTTAACCCGGTGTAATCATAAAATATTTCTGCTCTGCAGGGTTAAAACATCTGTTATTCAACCCTAAACACCAGAAAAAACTTTAACCCTAAAATAGCCGAAAAATATTTTTTTTTGGTTTTTTTTTGAAAATGCTCAAATCAAAAAACTTTATGTTTTTTTGGGTTCCCCATGTGGTGTAGATTCTCCAGTTTCCCGCTTGTACTACGAGTTTCCGGACACCGTGTATTATTCAAATTATGTGAAACAACTCAAACTTAGGATTTTTTTTTTTTAAATAATAATTTCGGCACAAAACATTCACTGAAGAAAATGTATCATTAGTTGGCATTAGTTGACATTGTTCAAAATTTGCTAGATTTCATAGCTTTTTCCAAAATATTCCCTTTAAAATTCAAAACCCTCAGATCTAGGGACTTCTCAGACATAGCGTCATAGACAATCCTTGACAACAACTTATCACTCGTCTCATTATATGCTAAAATTGGAAAACAATTGTATGTACCCCAGCTTTCAACTGTTCACGGAATGTGCAAACAATGTAGTCAAATTCTGGATAGCAATCAAAAACAAACTGCTATGAACATAGGCACAGTCAATCTGCAAGTTACGCACGCTTAGCAAGTACCTATTGTATGAGATATTATAACCAAACCGAGTTTTGTATTGTGATTAGGCATGTCGGAAATTTTGTAGGTTGTTCGGGAGCACTTATTAACTGGTCGCTACTGATCTGAGAGGTTCTTTTATCACTTGCCGAGAGAGAACCCATATAATATTTTGTTTTATTTTTAGGTATCTCTCGATATCGAAGACCTTGAAACGATTCTTAACACGCTCGTATACGATGGAAAAGCAGAGAAAACCGTGGCGCCTGATGGAAACCGACTATATCGGTCCATACAATCTCTTCTGCCGCCGCCCGGCCTTGTGAGGATGCCATGTGGTGTCTGTCCAATCATCCACAAGTGCTCTAGAAATGGACTTGTGACTCCCCAACTATGCACGTACATGACGGAATGGCTAGATTGATTTTTAAAATGTTAAAATTATTATTAAAGCTTTTGAAATCATTTTTACTTTTATTTTTACCAACTAACCATATGAAAATGTGCTTTAGAAGTCACTACAAATTTCCAGTGCCTCACAGTATTGAAGTAAACAAATCACGGCGTGTACAAGTAAATTTTATTTGATTGATTTGTGTTATTTCCAGTATATTTGCAACACGTTCCAGAGTGGAAGATACTCTCAGTATCACCTTGGTGCAAGACAAGGGTGTCGCCAGCTTTCGAGTTAGGGGGGGTGCTTAATTTTTATAGAGCTTACAGAGACGTAACAAGGAAGTAGTCAGAATAAACTAGAAATATTTACATAAAAGCTGACGTTACCCGCCATTGTTAGGGATTCCGACCAGGGCCGTCAAGGCGCATACTAAGTTTGGGGGCCCCTTTTGAAAGCGTATGAATATATTATTTTGTATTTGGAAAGGTCAAATAAAAATAAAATGCCAAAAAAAATATTTAAATGCATAAGACTACATAGATATTTAAAAAAATACTTTGAAAAGAATTGCGAATACCACACTTTAGTTTCAATTCCTCAATAATCTCAGAGCCTGTGGGACTATGGCTTACCCAACTGGAGTAAGTAACGAGAGCGAAGGGAATGGAAAATTAGTTACAACACTTGCAAAGTGACGGAGGCGAAAGTTTTTCAATGGTTTCCCCAATTGGGGTAAGTATGTGTGTGGGTGAAGGGAGTAGAATATACAGGGTTTTCCAATAATAGGTGTTATTTTGATATTCAATCGTAAAAGATCAATGGTTTCGTTGCTTGTGTGGCACGTAGCGCCGTCTTGTTAAAAGTAAACGTTGTCCAGATCAATACCATCCAATTCCAGCCATAAAAAATCATTAATCAAATCTCGATAGCGCAATCCATTCACCGTAACTGTTGCTCCAGCCTCATTTTCGAAAAAGTAAGGTCCAATGACTCCGCCGACCATAAACCGCACCAAACAGTCACACGTTGAGGATAGAGAGGCTTTTCAACAATAACTCTTGGGTTTTCCGAGCCCCAGATGCGACAATTTTGCTTGTTGACGAAACCACCGAGGTGGAAATGGGCCTCATCACTCAAGTTGATTTGCATTTGATTCACTCAAGTGAATTTTAATAATTTCAATGCGTTGTTGAAGCGTGTATCGTTCCATTTTTATTAATGGCGTAGTTTCTACTTGTCAAATGTCAAAAAATGACAGCTTCAAAAGTAACATCTACCGAAATAGCGGGCTATTCAAAATAACACCTCTTATTGGAAAACTCTGTATATGTATATTTTTTTATTCTAGATAAAAGAAAATTACATTTTCACTTATATAACTAGAAATAACTAATACATTATAATGATATTATTCACTTTCGTTGTTTTGTTGATTGAGCATAAAAGTGAAAAATTTGTTTTTAAATGTACCTACACTTTTTCATTTTTGATTTCGTCTGGGAGGCAATTATATATGTTGCTCCCCTCGTAACCAAAGGATTGCTTGCCATAATGAGTAGGTATGTATGGTGTTTAAATGTATTTTATCATGTTGCCGTGTACTTGGGACGTTTTAATGAGTTCTGTATTTGTATGTATGAGTTTATTATTTATTTTGTAAATAAGGAGACATGTATTATATTCATATAATTTTCTTAATGTTAATAGTTTTGTTTCCATATATAATTTTTTTGTGGATGTTCTAGGTTTGAAGTGAAATAGCTTTTTGATTACTTTGTTTACCTGTAGTTCATTTATATATGTTTCATATGCATTTCCCCAGATTTCAATCAAGTAGTTTAAATGTGAATGTACGAGGCTATAATATAGACCTTTTTAAATTTTATTTGGTAACAAATATGATATCCGCTAAATGTGCTAATTAAGGGGGTGATTTTATCTTTAATATCTTGAATATGCTGTTTAAAAGTTAGGTGTTTATCAATGCACAGCCCAAGATATTTCTCCTGTATCAGGATTTACAGGTTGTTATACTAAACTTTTAAGGGTACATGAGGAGGAATGATTTTACGGGTTGAGCTTAAAATCATGTATCCTGTTTTTTTAACATTCATTGTTAGGATATTTGATTGGAGCCAACTGTTAATTTTGTCTCTCTGTGCATTTTCTAGTAAGATGTTTAAATCTAATTAATGTTTAATGTTTAAACCCCAGTAGAAAATTGCAGTATCATCTGTATATAAAAAAAATTTCACCGTTTAAATCTAATTGGAAGATATCATTTATATAAATTTGGGACAGTAGTGGTCCTAGTATGGATCCCTGTGGAACTCTGTAGTTTATTGGAAGGTGGTTGCTATTTTGATTATTGATGCTAACGAATTGCTTTCTGTTGCTAAGATATGATTTGAATAGATTAAGAGCAGGACCAACTACACCAATTTTCTCGAGTTTCTTGAGAAGTATGTCATATAAACGATTACATTCAACAACACACAGAAATAGCGCCGCAAGCGAATTATTTTCCATGGTATCCACAATTGGGGAGGTATGTGGTGTGGATGAAGGGAGTGGAACATGAATTATTGTATTAAAAACACACGGAAAAAGCGCCGAAGGTTAAAAATTTTTTAGGTCGAACGGAAAACAAATGAATATGTCGATTCTATGCAGAGTCAGCATCCGAACAATATTTAGACAAAAATCCTTTAGTGTTTTTGATTCCCACCCAGGTGACGGTTCAAACCACTGCTAGCAAAGTCCTCCATCATTGCACAAGCAACATTTTCCGCTTACGTTGGCTTACGTAAACATGCAAAATAGTTTTCCGAGTTCTGCGTCCTCGATGTGTATCATTTTGGTACCTAGCCGGGGCCCTCTCTGACATCGGGGCCTTACAGAAAATTTGATGCATTATTTTCCATGTCCTCAATTTGTACCATTTTCATAGCTTCGCCAAAGATGAATTTTGCCATAAAAGGAACTTATTTCTTATCGAGGCCTCCGGTGTGGAACTAATGTTAAAAAATAAAATAAAAATCGGTACCTGGCCGGGGTCCCCAACCCAAGGTTGGAACAGTGGGTGGTTTATTTATGTTGGAACAATAGGCAGAGCCTCTCGGGCCTAGGCGGAAGTTGGGCCATGATCGAGATGACGCATTACATTGTATCTGACATTAAACTTGTCACATTTATTATAAAAAATATCAAATTTTGTGCTTTTGGCTCTAGTTATAAAAGCATTTTTTTATTATTTTTTTGGTTACAATTACAATTTTTTTGGTTACAATTCAAAAATAAAAAAAAATGTAACAAGCAGTAATTGTTGAATGAAACACTAGTATATATTGAATTATTTCGCGGATAAGAGATAAGCCGCCATAGCTCAGTGGTCAGAGCTGTCGACCGGAAATCGAAAGGACACAGGTTCAAGTCCTGTTGGCGTCATGCATTTTTTTATTTTTATTTTTTTTATCACCAATTTGTTTAGGGGGCAGCTGACCCTCTACCGATGCCATCGGTTTAATTCAGAATTGAAAAATTGCTTGAAATGGCTTTAGCCATGTTTAGTGACCAGATGAATAGCCAAGTACTTCCCCACCTTCCTCTACCCCACCTCCTTCCCTCACAACTTTCCAATTTCCCAATTGGGGTATGACATAGTCTTACTGGCTCTGAGCAAATTTATTCACATTTAAAAAAGTTGTGTGGTATGACAAAATTAAAGAGGGTATCAAAAAAACGTGTAAAAATACCAACAATAATTTGTTTATTACACAAATAATAAGAAACAAGTGTATATACATTACCACAAAAACATAATATTCTCTCTACCAATACATTAATCTTGTATGTATTTGTATTCTTGGCGAAAACATAAATATTATTTTACAGAATGTTCAATTATTTAAATTCCTACAGAATATATTTATTTTTTGCAAAATAAGTGAAATTGTTTTATTTGACTAGTATTTAATATAATATGCATGTAAGTGGCCATTAAAATAATTATAATTTCCGCAAATGTTAAATTAATTACAAAAAACCATTACATATAGTACTCTTTCACTAATCCGCCATTAATAAACCAGGCAAGTATCCAATTAGTGAAAGTGGCGGATTGTAGTGCATATATACTAAATATGCTAAAAATTAAAAGTTATTTCATAAAAAACAAACAAACACCGCTGTCAATCTTTAGTAGATCATAAAAAAAAATTATAGTGACTTATTTTTGGGTATTATACCATGCTGCGCTACCTTCTTCTTTAGCCAACGTTTTGGACAGCATTACAGTGTCCATCATCAACAGCAGGTGTGTAATCGATGTGGTAAAGTGTGTGCTTAGGTATGTAGGTGTGATACAGTGTTGCCAACTCCAAAAAGGGGTGGGGAACCTTTTCATTGTCGGGGGCCATTTGAATGCTTGTAGTATCACCCACGGGATGCACATCGATTTTGGAGTCGGAATCCTCATCATAGTAATAGAAATTCTGCATAAGAGATGATGAGCTTAAATAATCATTACACGCAGAATAAGAAAATGGTTTCCCTAGGAATTTCACAGCACACAGTCTGCATATTCGATTTTATAACTGCACTTCGAACACAATGTTTTCCTTCAAAATGCATCAGCAGGTGAATCCACAACTGTTCATGCGACAGTTGCTAGAATACGCAGAGTATTAACCAAAAGTTCCTAAAATAACATAAATTAATCCCAGTGGCTGGTAAAATGGTAAACAAGCAATCTAGACGGCAGGAAAGCTGGGATCCCACCTGATCTATTCCATAGAACGATCTGTTTGAAAATGGAAAGGAATGGTTGCGGTGTTTAAGTACTATTCTATTTCATTCAAACTTGCTCTATTCTATGGACGATTCTGTACAGAATAGGACAAAAGTTGAAGTTCACTCAAAATTGGGTTTCTATGGCATAGATAGCCTGTTCTCACTGATAGAATCTATGAAATAACCATAGAAAAGTGGAAACACACCATAATTATTGTAACAGAATGTGTGAGTAAGATAACCCAACCCGTCGGTACATAAAGCTTGGCGCTCGAGTCTACAAACGCGATTGACTAATAAATTTAAAATAAGAATTCTGGCAAATTATAGAGCTTGATTTTGTGCTTTCAACTAGTAAAAATATGGCAGATTTTAGTAGTTGTCGGATAATCGAGCAGCGGGTTACCGAGAATACTGTATATACATTTTTTCCTACTTTCAATTATGAAGATATAATAATTTTATAAGTTTTTCATTTCTAATGGCAGTATATCATACAAAATTACTATTGAGCTTAAAAATATGGATGCAGAAAATTACCATAAAACTTTTCTGCAAGCAAGTCATGAATACTTTTAAATATTTAGGTATATATATAATTTACCTACACTACTGGAAAAATAAAAATAATGATTTTCGTATTTAATTTGTAGCACCTCATAATTAGGTTATGACGTTTTTTAAACAACCAAAGAATCCAAAAGATGGAATATGTTAAGAACTGGTAACATAATATTAAATATGAAACAGCTTCAGCTGTTCAATTGTGTTTTAATACTGTTTTTTCTAAGAAATAATAGGTTTGTTGTTGGCTTAAACTTAACATTTCATTTATTTAAAGTATTCATTTTATAAGGGTTTCAAATGAAGAACATACATATATATACAGGTGAATACTTTTCCTAAATCAATCAATCGCAAACCTAAAAGCTTTTAACTAAACACTACAAAGGTAAATATGTAGAATAAATTCATATTTAACATCATAAAACAGTAGTTTTGCTACAATATTACTTGATATCAATAAAAAAAACATTGTGTTGCTAGGCTCATTACATTGTGAGGTTTTTACAACAAACCTTTAACGTCGTGTTCAATATAAGAGAGCGCATTCATGACAATGTTGGGCTTTCTCTCATAAGTTGAGCTAGATTTGATAGGTATTGTTTTCTTGCTCATCTCAGCTTGTGAGGTGTTCAGGATGTCTAATTCTACATAGTTCAAAGACTTCATGACTATGCCGCTGTCTGGAAAGGGCACAGCTTTGGAATCTTTAGGTCCAGGGTGATCAGAGTGTTCGGGGGCGATGAGGGAAGATAAGACTTCCTCATTCAACTTCGGCAGAGAACCCTCGGGAGGGGGCTCATCAGAATCCTTTGGATCTTTCTTCGCAATCCACGGCTTCACCACTACTCTGCTTTCTGAAAATAAGAAAAATATTGCGATCAAACTAAATAACGAAGGGGAGGATAGACTGCATGAAAGAGGATTGTGCGAGATGGGAAAGATGGAACAGACCAAATCCCACCCTGGTATTAGTGCAGTGGTAATGAAACAAACTAACTTAGTTATCTCAATAATGGAGCAGTGACGGCTCGTTACTTTTGGGTGTACTAGAGTGCTAATAATACAAAAAATGCATTATTGATGTTGTTGTAGCTAAAACCTTTTTTTTTTTAATATATTTTTTTTTTGTATGTGAAGATTTTAAGGAAATCCGTGTGGCGCACGGCCAAACTGAAACTTCCTGAAAATCTTCATACAAAAAATCAAATTTCTGAAAAAAAAAAGAAGTCGTTTTCAGCTACAACATCAATAATGCCGTTTTTTGTAATATTAGCACTCTATTACACCCAAAAGTTACGAGCCGCCACTGTAATGGAGTATGTTATGTATATTTTAACAACATATTGCCGGTGTAAATGCTATCCATTCAATCGTCTTCCAGCCATGTTTGCGACTGTGTACAAAGTAAAATGAATCACAGACCGCGGGAATTACCCGTAGGTTAAAAAAAAAACAAATCTTAATCGATTATTTCAACAAACATCCCAAATTTGGTTCTGACTTTTGAACTAGAAGACATATCCACATATCCAATGACAACCCTGGTGAACTTTATTAAAGGGACCGGATTACTGTTAAAGGAATGAGGTAAAATGGGAGATATCACAATGGGCCTATGGCCTAAGTGCTCACGGGAACCTTACGTCAACCATACAACCAACCAACCAACATAGGAATAGAAAAAAAAAAAAAACTGAATTAGATTAAAATTTAGAAAAATAATGCTTACATATAGAATGTAATGCGATATTTTACCATTTAAATTTTACACAGTTTTAAAGCTCAGGAAACTATAATTGCAGAGTTATTCCGCAAAAAGTTTCAATGTTGGGCAGCTGGGAGCAAAATACTAATAATGACACATTTTATTCAATAAATGTGCAGAACCCGCTTGAGCCGAAATAGGTTATCAAGTGGTTGCCTCCAGCAGTCGAAATAGAACACAAATATAGCATTAGGACACATCTATTTAGTCAAATATCAGTGGGAAATCGAGTACTATTTCCATAAGAAATATTTATTTAGAAAGCTAAAATGATTTGAGATGTTTGTAAACAATTATTTGCAAATTTTGTTGTCTTTTCCTTTACACCATTCAATTCTATTTGGTGATCAATTGGCTAGGAAGCTGAGACTTTTGGATTAATGGGGTGTTATAGCAGAGGTTCTATATCATAATAAGTCTAAAAACAAGGATATCTGATCAATTATAAGTAAAGTGACATTATATAAATACCTAAATCATCAATAACTCTGTGCATCTGGCGCAGTTGGGTGTCTTGACTTTGCACCGTGAAGTACAGCTCCTTGACGGTGTTCACCAGGTAGGTCATTTCGTTCAGGCGCTCTTCTTCCTTCACCGCTTCCTTCTTAGAGCTCCTAAAATTATATTATAACAAAACGTAATGTGTATTATTTTAAGTGATGAAGCACAGTGTATAAGCTTACACAAACAAAAATATTTTAAGTGATGAATCATAATGGTAATCATAATAATATGACCATTACGCTTGACAGCTGATCACAATTTGATTGAAAGCTCAACCATTGGAATGCCAATTGCTTTCCGATTTCGGAAACTGAAGTAATTATTTAAATAATAAGTAACTCATTGTTATCTAACTGATACACAGTGGTTTTTCTATTAAAAGTGCGTTTAAGCCATTTCCCTATTTTCTGTATATTTACCAAAAATAGTATTAAATCTACGGTAAGTAGTTTCCGCAGTAATAGCTAGTTACATTCAGATTAAGTAAGTTCTTATTATTTCAGAGATCAACACAACATAATAAAATGATAATATTTTTATTGCACAATCAGTCAGAGGAATGATGTTTAACCTCATTCTATGAATTCAGTCAGAGGAATGATGTTTAACCTCATTTCATGAATTTAATATGCATGAAGTATTTCATATTATTTACCTGTTGTATTCGAATATAAGAACGCCGGCACCGATAACAAATATAATTCCTTCTCCGAGTAAATTCGCTCCCAGTTCAATGGCTTGCTGCTCATTCAATGTTGGAATATTCACAGGCTTTCCAAGATTCATTATCCACATTTTAGATTTAATTTCGCACCAATTGTAGACTGGAAAACATGAAAACATATTTAAACAAAAATTATGTTATTATCTATTTTCGTTGATTGCATCCACAAAAGTTGGGCAACTTACATTGGGCCGGAGGCATGCATACATAAGTTCTAAAGAAGGCATTATTCTTTGCTCTCTCCTTGACAATATTGGCTATAGGTTTACTGATCTGTTTAAAAAGTAATACACCTAGTTTAATAGCAGGAAAGGCACCCACGACCATTTTTAGCTAAAATTATATATCTCTTTCATATGTAGAAAGTGACATCTGCCAAACAGCAAGTGTTGCTTACCATTGCACCATATTGCACCATAAATAAACCTCACCCTCACCCATTGCATGTTTCAAACAAAAAATACTAGTTCATAAATAAACCATTTTCTACTAGTTGTTTATATTTTGTAGTGAAACGGTAAATGAGCACATACCTGGACGAATATTTTTTTAAATATTTTATACAATCAAAATACTTTCATGGGTTATGGAGTGGATAAAAGTAATTTACATATAAACCTATTTTTTTTTGCTGTTGATTATCAATTTTAATTTATCAAAAAATTACTTTCAACACGTTGTTATGGATAAAAATGTAATTAGCGATGATAAATATTTCGTTTTTAAAGCAAATCTGGATGTTTTTTTAATGCTTTGAGGGATAATTTAAAAAAATACTAAGTGTGTCGATGCTTGGTTAAATAAATTACTGTCTCTTTTATTTAAAATAAAACATTCGTTCAACATTAATCTCATTTAGACAATAAAAGTGTTGATCAGAATTTAGTGATTGGGATGAGTAATACAATTTACTATTCATTTTCACAAAATTATTTGTAATTGTATTAAACCCCCTACGGACCACTCAATTTGGTTGGTTCAACCGTTGTGCTTCAACCGTTGAGTGTTGAGTACGAACGACGCGATGGTTGGTTCAATTTCACCAGTTGCCCCTCTGGGAAACACTCAGCATGCCTGCTACTTTATAAAAACATGCGATTGCTTTAGCTCATCGTTAACTATTAAAAATGACTAACAGAACCAAAAAATCAGTCAGATGATGCTACTAAAATTTTGTATTTTACGTTTTGATTCGTTGCATTCTTTTCAATACATTTGAACTAATTCAAAGGGATCGCAAAAGTTTCGTTCCCGGCATCACTATCAGACTACATCTTGCTTGTAATACAAACAACTGTGCAGAAAGTTGATTCAACCGCTCAACCACGCTACAGACGATCCAATTTGCTTGGCGGTTGGGTGGTTGAGTGGTGGTTAGATGCTCTGGCGGTACAACCGTTCAACTTGGATGCCACGTCCCCTCCCGCATATAACGCATCTCTCTGCACGCTTAAACTTTACATTCAACTCAATAAGATTGATACAGCCGCTCAGCCAAATTGAGTCGTCTGTACCGCCCATTATCCGGCTGTACACAATTGATTTTTGTAGTACCATAAGGAAAAAAGGGTCCATAGGCAATTATAGTTTTAGTTTATATTGTGAAACTTTCAAAGAGTGGCAGCACTGTATTTGTTGGCCAAGTTGAATGACGGTGTAATTTTGTCAAAAAGGAGCATAATAACGCGGTGATGGTAAATAGTTCTCCTTCGCTAATAATTTTTTAAAAACAAATATCTCACGGACTATCTCGTATGCTTGTAAGTTAACTCTGCGACGACTATTAATGAATTATTTTATTATCAAAGGGTCAAAATCAATCTGGAGGAGGCTCCGGCGGTGACAAGAAAGATGACAAGGATAAAAAGAAGAAGTACGAGCCTCCAATTCCCACCAGGGTTGGAAAGAAAAAACGCAAGACGAAGGGACCAGATGCAGCTTTGAAGCTGCCTCAAGTAACTCCCCACACTCGGTGTCGCTTGAAGTTGCTGAAGCTTGAAAGGATAAAGGATTATTTGCTTATGGAGGAGGAGTTCATTAGGAATCAAGAAAGGTTGAAACCACAAGAAGAAAAAATCGAAGAAGAGCGCTCCAAGGTGAACAAACTTGTTAATAAACATTATTTTGTTTCGAATCCATTCAATGACTTGCTATTAGTAACATAGAAATTTGTCCTAAATTTTTTGCATAAATTTTCACTTCTGACAATGAAAAATGTTGAATTCAAGTATATGTACCTTCGAATATCTATTGTAAAATATTTGTGTATTTTTATTACAGGTCGATGATTTGAGGGGTACTCCTATGTCCGTGGGCAACCTAGAAGAAATAATCGATGACAATCACGCAATTGTTTCTACATCCGTCGGCAGTGAACATTATGTCAGTATTTTATCTTTCGTGGATAAGGATCAATTGGAGCCTGGTTGCTCCGTATTGTTGAACCACAAAGTAAGTTTTAAATTTATGTTTTCGTGAAGTTAATCATACCAAAATAAGTTAACAAATTTTGAAATATTTTATTAGTCACACTTAGGGCCAGTTATTTCACAGAACTTGAAACAATTCATCAAATTTTATATTCAAGTTCTGTGAAACAACTGACCCTCAATATTTTTTGGCATTTAATGGAAGTCAAGTATAAATTAAAACAGTATTATATGTGATAATTTATACATATCCCAATTTGCGTATTCTCATAGGCCCAAATAAAAGTCAATTTTGATTTAGTGAAGTGCAAATATGACCAAAAATGTACCTTTTTTTTGTTTCTGTACGGGCATCTGATGTAGCCATGTAAAATTAATAGTTGTTTTGCAAACAAACCTTCACACTCCGCTTTTCTATGGACCCAAACGTTCCTCACAATGCATTTTTGCCATTCTGTTTATGCAGATCTTTATTTTTCTTTCCAGTGATCGGAGAATCACAGTAAAACATTTATGTCCTTAACTAATTCATCCTTCAATAACTTTGTAGACGGTCTGCACAACGCAAGAGAGCCATTCTCAATTAGCAAATAATTTATGAAGCAGTCAAAAGAGCAAAATAAAGTGTTTGAAATCAATTGAGAATATAATTATTATTTTCCCATTGATGTTTTAAGTATTGATGGCTGATAGACTAGTCTCTCAGTGTATGGAAGAAGCTAATATTGTACAGGTTCGTGCAGATATAGGAGAATCACAATGAAACCTTTATGACCTTTACTTATCAATATTAAATCTGTTCCCAGGTTCATGCTGTAGTAGGAGTATTAGGTGACGACACCGATCCCATGGTGTCTGTCATGAAGCTCGAGAAGGCCCCCCAGGAGACTTACGCAGACATTGGAGGTCTGGACACGCAGATCCAGGAGATCAAGGAGTCTGTTGAGCTGCCCCTGACCCACCCCGAGTACTACGAGGAGATGGGAATTAAACCCCCCAAAGGGGTAATCCTGTACGGGCCACCTGGAACTGGGAAGACCCTCCTTGCCAAGGCAGTGGCTAACCAGACGTCTGCCACCTTCTTGAGGGTAGTAGGATCTGAACTCATCCAAAAATACTTGGTAAATTACCCTCTTTTTTATTGAAAACATATTTTTATCTTATAGTATATTATTGTCAACATCACGGTGCTACATCCCAAGGAGGGAATTGACCTTTACTGGCTGTGATCTCTCCCCAATCTTCTTACCACATAGTCTCTTCATTTCTTCCTCGGTCACCTCTGGGTCACTTCCACTGGGGCACCCACTGGTATCCTTTCTACACGACCAGTACATTGCAGTCCTTGGGACCGACAAAATTTTACAATGATCTATAAGATTTTCCAGTTCATGATTCATTTTTGTGACCGGTCGGTGCCTGAGTTGGCATCGCATTTGGGTCCCACCCCCCAGGCATCGTGACTTCAATTTCTCAGCTGGCTAAGTCATCCATCACAATACAAGCAAAATTTTCCGCTTACTGTTGTGGTAGTAGGAGATTTAAAAATATTGTCAGATATTCGTAACCCGGGAATATTTGAACAATCGAGCCTTTGTAGTTTACCGGGAGTCATACGAATATAGCTCCTCAAGAGCTAGCTCAATTGTATGGCTTGCTCATGAACGACTCATCACTATAAGCACCACGTTTGAGTATATTATTGTAGAATGTTTATTTGGACAACTGGTTATCTGGAATTATAACTGCTGTTTCATTACTAAACTAAATACCTTCTTTATTTTTCAGGGAGATGGTCCTAAACTGGTCCGTGAACTCTTCAGGGTAGCAGAGGAACACGCTCCTTCCATAGTTTTTATTGACGAAATTGATGCTGTTGGTACTAAACGGTTAGTCAAGCACAATACATCGCCATTATCTACTAAATATTCAAAATTATTATTGTTTATTTATAAATGCAAATATATATTCGATGTCTTCAATTTTCAGATACGATTCCAATTCCGGAGGTGAAAGGGAAATTCAAAGAACTATGTTAGAACTTCTAAATCAATTGGACGGGTTCGACTACAGAGGAGATGTCAAGGTAAGCTTTTCTTATCATTTCTGGTCACAATTTTTTTTATGTTTGTATTTTTTTTAAATGTTGCTCTATTATTTTAAAGAACAAAAATAATACTAAAACTACCTAAAAAATCCTTAAGAAGTCACAATTTTCTTACACAATTTGTGTTCATCTGCATTTCTGGAAATATAACCCAAATATCCTATATATAAGGGTAGAGACATATTTGAATTAAGTAAAGAATCTCATTAGAACGGGAAACTTTCCTAGTTGGACAGGCAAAGCTTCCTAACATGTAATTTGTACTTTCTTTAGTATCCATCTATAAATAAATAAATTGCACAGTGTTATTGTAAACGGGTTACTATTTTTGTTTTTCTTTTTACTGTAGGCATAATTTAATTGACTACTAACTGCCACAAATAAACCACTCACTAGATTGATAACTTCGGGCTTTTTGTATGAAACAAATTGGTCCTAAAAAACCATAGATATGCCGATATATAGACAGTAAAATTTTCGGTCGGGGTTATACCACCTTGCTAACTGCCATATGGCAGCTTTACAGGACTACTTAATTTGGTTATTGTTAAAATTATCGTAATACTTATCTGTTTTACATAATATGTATAATAAATATATTAAAAATAATGTAAAAAAAAACAGACAAATTATGTTTGTTTTAACTTTTCATATTAAACCCGCATAGCTCCTGAGGGGAATCAGTTCAGTGAGGATGCTGTATGGAGGGTATTATTAGTTAAATTATTTGTGTATTTTAATAATATCTTTGTTATTGTAGGTGATCATGGCTACCAACAGAATTGAGACACTGGACCCCGCCCTGATCCGACCTGGCAGAATTGATCGTAAAATAGAATTCCCACTGCCTGACGAGAAGACCAAGAGGCGCATCTTCACAATTCACACGTCCCGCATGACCCTCTCCACCGACGTCAACCTCTCCGAACTCATCATGGCCAAAGACGACCTCTCCGGCGCTGACATCAAGGTATCTTGCTTTACTGTCTCATACTTACGTCTCACATCCTTTCCATTCCCTCGCCTGAAGATTCCACTATCTATTCTCTCTATGAGAGAGAGAGGGAGGGAGAAAAGATAGTGTGTGAGAGAGAGAGAGAGAAAAGATAGTGTGTGAGAGAGAGAGAGAGAGAGAAAAGATAGTGTGTGAGAGAGAGAGAGAAAAGATAGTGTGTGTGAGAGAGAGAGAAAAGATAGTGAGAGAAAGAGAGAGAGAAAAGATAGTGAGAGAGAGAGAGAGAGAGAGAAAAGATAGTGAGAGAGAGAGAGAGAGAGAGAAAAGATAGTGAGAGAGAGAGAAAAGATAGTGAGAGAGAGAGAGAAAAGATAGTGAGAGAGAGTGAGAGAAAAGATAGTGAGAGAGAGTGAGAGAAAAGATAGTGAGAGAGAGTGAGAGAAAAGATAGTGAGAGAGAGAGAGAAAAGATAGTGAGTGAGAGAGAGAAAAGATAGTGAGAGAGAGAGAAAAGATAGTGAGAGAGAGAGAGAGAGAAAAGATAGTGAGAGAGAGAGAGAGAAAAGATAGTGAGAGAGAGAGAAGATAGTGTGTGAGAGAGAGAGAGAGAGAAGATAGTGTGTGAGAGAGAGAGAAGATAGTGTGTGAGAGAGAGAGAGAGAGAGAGAAGATAGTGTGTGAGAGAGAGAGAGAGAGAGAGAAGATAGTGTGTGAGAGAGAGAGAGAGAAGATAGTGTGTGTGAGAGAGAGAGAGAGAGAGAAAAGATAGTGTGTGAGAGAGAGAGAGAGAGAGATCATAGGACAATATTAAACTGCATTTCGGTCCAGTTAACACTACATACAAAATATTGCAAAATTAGTAAAATTATAATCTTACTATGATTATAAGAATTCATATTATTGTAATTCAAACTTGAAATTCCCAATCTTGCTGGTTCATTTTAGCACAATTATAATTTAAATGGGCTGCGTTAGAAAGATTGTAAGATACGATGATCACTGCAAGGTTTACCCGCACATCGCAAAAGCACAATCTTACTAAACAGTGATCCCCAGATTCCTTTCCTACCCACCTCGCAAACCTTTCCCCTCCCCCCCCTTCCATTCCTTAAAAAGACCTTCCACAAAGATGACATAGGCCCTGAGGAAAATTATTTTTTTCAGAGCCTTTTGAGGAGCTATCGTAAAAAAATGATTTACTCTGCTACTTACTCATAGGGGCTGACAAGAAACAAATAAATTAAAAGATATTTTTGTTAAAGCCAACTTGTACAGGGTTTTCCAATAAGAGGTGTTATTTTGGTATTCAATCGTAAAAGATCAATGGTTTCGTTGATTGTGTGGCACGTAGCGCCGTCTTGTTGAAAGTAAACGTTGTCCAGATCAATACCATCCAATTCTGGCCATAAAAAATCATTAATCATCTCTCGATAGCGCAATCCATTCACCGTAACTGTTGCTCCAGCCTCATTTTCGAAAAAGTAAGGTCCAATGACTCCGCCGGACCATAGACGAAGCCACCGAGGTGGAAATGGGCCTCATCACTGAAGATGATTTGCATTTGATTCACCCAAGTGAATTTTAATCATTTCAATGCGTTGTCGAAGCGTGTATCGTTCCATTTTTATTAATGGCGTAGTTTCTACTTGTCAAATGTCAAAAAATGACAGCTTCAAAAGTAACATCTACCGAAATAGCGGGCTATTCAAAATAACACCTCTTATTGGAAAACCCTGTAGAAAAAAACCAAACTTGATAAATTGACATTTTTTTTATTTTTGTCTGGTCAGTATAGAATACCCAAAGGCAAAAGGAATGTACACAGTTGAAGCTGCGAATGCGGGGGTTCGGCCCCTAGGGGTGAAACTGAACTACGCCATTGTGGCGTATGTGATCCATCGACAGGTATCCCCGTACGCAGATCCATTAAAACACATACATCGTGTCAAAACATTAAGCACATTGGGATAAATTGAGTTAAAATGTTTTAGTGGTTCGTTGTAAAACTATTTTATTAATTTATTATGTGATTTACTCCAGGCTATCTGCACGGAAGCTGGCCTCATGGCTCTCCGTGAGCGCAGGATGAAGGTGACCAACGAGGACTTCAAGAAGTCAAAGGAGAGTGTCCTGTATCGCAAGAAGGAAGGAACTCCCGAAGGACTGTATCTGTAAACGTCTACTCAAATTCAGTTGGAGGCTGTACTACTTTTTACGTGTAATTTTGAAGATAACACATTTATAATAAATAATAATATTATTTTCAATAAAGTTTTTTTTTTAATGTAAAAAATAATTGTAATGAAATCTTTTCAATATCCTGTAAAACCAACCACTCTTCAAATCCTGACATATTCTTATTCTAAAATACCTAAAACAACAACTTTAGTAGTCCCAGAGAGAGGTCCTCTTCCTTGAAAACGAAAGACAAGATACTAGAACGATGATGTCACATACGACCTCTTTCTGGGATTACAATAAACTAAGACATCAGAACATTTTCAAAATGTATAATATGTATACATGATATTATGTTCCAATATCATATTTATGCCATCTCAATCTTAATAGCTAAAATGCTATGTATATGTAAAAAATAATTCATCATAGAATTGATATACATTCAGACACAATAAGGAACTCCAGTGAAAAATATTGTAGCATATATTCAGATGTTTTATTTTACTATACGTAAAATTTATAAATCTTTAATTAAAAACGATTAAAACACCATTACAATAAAATGCACTGTTTGGTTGGTACGAATCTGTTGATGCTGATGCCACCAGTCACGGAACTCAATTCACAAGTCAACATTTCACTGTGGTTTTGTGTGAATATTCAGCCAATGAAACTCCGGTTTTGTTTGTATTTAAAAGATTTCATTGTTATTGTTTAAAATTGTTGGCAGAATCGAAACTATGTAATTAAAACCTGGACGGAAATCGGTTACATTCAGATAATCTTCCCATAGTTAATACGGAGATGGTTATTTTATTCTTTAAGTATAATACTGACTAACCGATAACAGAGTTATAGGGTAAACAGATCATAAAATCGGAAAGATTTTAAAAGTTTTGAATTTCAACTAACTTTGGTATTCAACATTTTCTACGGCGCAATGGTATCAGATCTGCTCATAATTGTTTTTGTGATTACAAGGCATCTCAATAATTCATGTTTCTGTGACTAATAATCTCAATGTGAGGTATCACAAAAAAATATGAAAAAAATCGTGAATTCGAAAACTACAAAAAATCATGAAACATACATGGGGATGATTTAGGGGTGTTCTACCTCTGTACTTCTGCTTGATACTATTTTTTGGGACATCCTGTATGTAAATTGTTTATCAAATGCGATCACGGATGTATTTTTGCACTTCGTTAGAATACAATAACAGTGGTGCTGAGATGCTGTCATACCTATTGTTTTTTCAATATTAAAAAAGGTTAAACTTAAGAATAATAATGTCATGAAATAAAACGTATGCTTTTTGTGACTGGTGATGTTGCACAGACAACCAAAGATTTGGTGTGATTTCTGGGGATCCAAAAAATAAACTTTGTAAATTATTTTGACTTAAAATAAACTACATCAATAAAAAATACTGGTATTTAAGTTAGAAGGTCATTAATGATTTAAAAAAAGGGACTGGAGTTCCTCATATCTGAATTAAAAGTTGGTTCAACACGCTGCATTACATTTGCTATAATTATTCTAATCCTAAATAATAATTTAAATCTGTTTGGTATTGTGAGTGTAGTTTTGATTTGACATCTTGATGGTGTTTTTCCTGAACCTCTGAAGCTTCTTTGATAGTTTTATTGAGTAAATCACTGTCGATACATATTCTGCAATTTCCTGTTGTAGGTTTACTTAATTTGTTAGTACTTTCATTTGGTTGGGCTTCCTTTGGTGAATTAATTATTGATCTAGAAAAATTTATAAAAATGTAATTAAAAGACTAATATTTCATCACTAGCTGAATCCCGCCACGCATTGCTGTGGCTCAGTCTGTCTGTGCAGATAGAGAAACAATAGCGCTTAATAGCAGGTAGTGGTCTTGTAGGTGTGTTGAATTGTCATTTTGATGAGATACCCGGTCACCTATTATAACTTACCCACTTAGTGTACCAAAGACGCATTCACACACTTGCAAGTTTTGTTGGGATTTTTCTCTACAGATTATTTTTTTAGCTGGTATCAATGGAAAGCACTATTTACTTTTACAAAGTTACTTGACGAGTAGTTAAACAATAATTTACTTATAGGTGGCGAAATAGCTCTGTATTCTACTCATATAAACACCGATTAGCGGGGCTATATAGACTATTCTATATTATTAATTTCAATTATCAAATAAAACTATTTAGTTGCATACCGTGATATGCCATGATAGATTCCAAGGTCAAATCCTATTTGAAAGCCATGTTGATAGCCAGTATCAAAACTTTCCTGGAATTTGGATTCTCGTCCAACATTTATTCCATCTCTATAACCAGCCTGAAAAAAAATCTAAAATTAGTAATTTTGTGTAAGATTATTAAAAAAAATTGTTTTATGGAAAAGGTTATTTTCCTTACTCTGCTTATGCAAAAATTATTTAAATAACACTTCGTTTCAACTTAGTTATGAAAAAAAGGAACAACTATTTACGTCGGGGGAGATGGTAAAAGTCACATTAAAATTCAATTTTTTGTTTAATCAAAGTTCAAAATTTCCGCTGTCAAAACATCTTTTCCGCCATGTTGGATTTTGTTAGCATGAAGTGACGTTTGTCGAAAAGTTCCGCTTTCAATCTAAATACGCAAAAATTATTTAAATAACCCAAACTAAGAAACTATTTTGTAAATAGTTGTAGATATCTTGGATAAACTTGTCGAATTCCGCTGCATGTTTAATATGTAAAAAAATTATAAATAGCACTTGGTTTCAACTAAACTACTACAATAAATAAGTATTTATGTCGTGGGAGTTAAAGTTCCATTTTTTCTCAATAAAAGTTAAGTTTGAAGGTTAGGAAATATGCATAAATGATTAAAATAACCCAAACGAACACCCTAAAAACATATTTTGTACGTGTTTACTTAAACCTCCGACTTAAATAGTTTTCTCCGTTAGATGCTCCTGTGTATATTCTTGTGTTACTTCAATAATTTGTGCATATTTGGCAATAAGCTGAATGAGGAAACTTTACCCTATACATAAATCTAACTATAGCAGACTTAAGGTCATGCGATGACCAGTGTTTTTTGATATAGTGTCCTCTGCGTGCAGTTTTATCTTCTATAAGCATAAACTTTTTAATATAAGTGTGTTTGTCGGAAGTGACTTACCAGGTAAGTATGTTTTGGTATCTTTTCTAAATAACAAATGTAGATCCTAGGAAATAAATTGTACAGCGCCCTTGAGGTGATTTTTCACAAAAACGGCGCTCTACAAATTATCCAATTATTATTATTATTATTAAATCTACAATTAGAGGCGCTACTACGTACTAATATCTCGTCAAAACTTGTTCCACTATTATAACGCGATAAGCGGTGCGCGTAGAACGGATTCGGTAGTTTTAGTTAGAGAGTTGGAGGTAAAAACTTAACCAATTTTTTCGCTTCATGTCTCATCTAAAAGTAGTATGACCCTATCTTACATTGAATGTGCCAATTTAGTTCTTCGATCATAAAATGTTTGCATATAATATTGAATCGATTTTTTTTTACAATTAGAGGGACAATTTTTTGGGGATAAAATATGATAGCATTACATTTTCAGCAACTTTCGTCATTTTAGACCAGTCGTGAACGGAAACGTCATCTTCACCATTTTTATCGACAGCCATTGCGAGAAAACTAAAGTAAGGAAATCACTAAATTCCAATAGTATTATAAAATTAACGGCAAAAAATCTTATTTGAAATAAATGTGGCGCAAACGTCAAAATACGTCATTTGACATGGGATATGATGGGATATGCCATAGAAGTCATAAGTTAGGTCCATAGATAAACCACTATCATAGGTTCATGGATATTTCCGTTCGTGAGTTAGTGATGAGAATGATCGAAATATTTTGGTCATTTGTGATTCATTGAATAATCGATTAAAGTTCAGCGGGAGAAATAAATGCGGTTAGGGGTCAAGATAAATAATGTTTTATGTATTTATTGTCACTTCACAATTATTGACATCACCTTTTTATTGTAACATGACATTTTTATGTAACATTATTTATTTGGAAAAAAAATAAAAGATTTAAAAAATAATCAAATCAAATCATTAATGAAAGTATGTCACTTTGGTAGTATTAAAAAAGACAGAATAGTATATACTGGAACCAAACACAAGCGAACATTTAAGCCATGGAC
Organism: Hesperophylax magnus; assembly: GCA_026573805.1. NCBI lineage: Eukaryota > Metazoa > Arthropoda > Insecta > Trichoptera > Limnephilidae > Hesperophylax > Hesperophylax magnus. The sequence continues at coordinate 4,842,720 of JAIUSX010000007.1, read as the reverse complement.
GCATTGTGCTACCCCCTATTTCACGTAATTCAATTCAGTAACCCTGTCCCTTTAATAAGTTCACCAGGGTTGTAATTAAGCTATTTTGTTAAATCTCCTGCTTCCTTGTTCCCACCATTGGCATGAGATTGGTACCGTGGGCGGATTGTAGTCTCGTCTCTGCAAACTTTAAAGCAACAGAGTATATCGCACTGATGCTTTCTTGGGTGGTGGATTGAAATCATAAACAGCTTCAAAACATATGAAAACAGATACTTGTCTGCGAATGGTATAATGGTAATCTGTGTAAACCCCATAAATTTGTATATAAGATAAAAATGGAGACTAAATTTGTACATAAGATAAAATGACGCTTTCCTCTCTTTCCACGAAGGTAGACCAATACCAGATATAACTGACTGTTTTAAACACAATCACACATTAGCATTATTATTTATTTATTTTATTTTTAACTTCCGTACACTTGGGATTCGAACCGCCGATCCAAGCCCTCAGCCGGACCATGAATCATGGGAAAAGAACGAACCATAACATAACATAGAACAATCGCATTTGTAAAGTAGATTATTGTTAATGATGACAATAATCGAAACGTGTGCAAAATATATGTGTTTCTACAAAAAAAGGTTGTTTATTTTCTTTAATAAATTTATAATTAAAACATGTTTCAGCAATCATTACTATTATTATCAATCAATTATAATTATTTGTACCTAATCGCTACACTTTTAGGCATAACTTATGAAAATTGCACTTCGTTTCAACAATGACTACAAGAAACAACTATTTACAAGGATGAAATAGATTATTAGGCTCTTAGTGTGGGAAAGTTAATAATTTATACGTATTTAGATTGAAACGAAACTTTCGCGAAATCAAAATATTATTACAATTTTTTTCCGAAATGGCAGCAAAGGAATCGTTTTATTATGGAACATTTGAACTTTGAATAAAAATGGAATTGTATTACATCTTTTAGCATGTCTCCCGACGTAAATAGTTGTTTCTTGAAGTATTTATTTCATTTTCCAATGAAGTAATTAAACCATGGAACTATGATTGGACCCTTTACCCCCCTGACATCCTGTATATGCCAATGAGACTTTTACGTAACAATTGAATGTGTATATACTTTGATCTAACTGTGTAAACGTACGTAAAAAAAGAGACAATTAGTAGAGAAAATAGAAGAAATAAAAACGTTGAAAAATGAATGAGCTAAATGACGAAGGACTACCTATGACACGTGTAAATCACAAGTTTATATTGGGCGTTATGATTAATAAAAAAGGCTTATTTTGAAATTTTCAACTACTATAAATAAAGTTAACTGATTTGGCCCATTACTATTTGATGGGGTTGAAATGAACACATAGAAAGATTATAAAATGTCTATTTTAGCAATGTTTGAATACATATGTGAAAGGTAGGACTGTCTTTCTTCTTCATTTTCTTCACAGAACTTCTCTTTCACACTTCAACTTTCAACTGCGCAGTAGACTATTTTTCTATACTATATCAAAGTTTTACTAGGAGCTCAATACGCGACCGGTGTATAACAGCTAATGCCAGCCGTCTCCGTAAAATTCTTCAAAAGGCGTACTTGGAGTGAACGGGCACACTTTACATGCAGTGGCGACTCGAGATTTTTGGATGTACTAGAGTGCTAATATTACAAAAAAATTGATTTATTAAATATGTTTTTGGAGCTGAAAACGATTTTATATTTTTTTCATGAAAATTCGATTTTTGTATGAAGATTTTCAGGATATTTCAGTTTGGCCGTGCGCTGAACGGATTTTCTGAAAATGTTACAAAAACGAATTTTCGAAAAATCAGTTATAACAACATCTGTATATTTTTCTGGTTTTGGACTTGACTGGAAACACTTTGGTCGTATTTTTAACTTTTTTATTACGTATCACAAAACATGCTTTTTAAATATCTACGTTGACAATAACAATTTATTGATAACGGGCCCCGACGCTTGTACAGATAAACACTGTTTACTGTAATAAATTTCGGAAGGAAAGAACATTTTTTTTACTTGGAACAGGCCCTTTATAGATTAAAAATACTAAGCCATTGACAGTTGTTGATATACACAATGAAAGAAGCAACTGGTTATCGACATGCTAGAGCTCTAGAATTGTCTATACTGTTAGTGCAGATTCACACCATTTCTAATAATTAACTATTCAAACAATACATAGATGGCGACTGTATCCAGATTATCAAAACTTAACTTTTACAAAATTGAACATGCAGCCGGGCCGGGGATGAGGAAATTGATTTGTGAAATTTCTAAAGACAGTAACTAATAATAATAACAAAATAATACTTAATCCACAGACCAAGCACAAGAAAATAATAAATCACATAAAATTAAAATCACTAAACAACACAATTGTTCATTTTCAATGGCCTCTGCTTGATCCATCCAAGTTGATGTTTTTAAGGGCTTCTCAGGAAGTTGCAGTAAAACTCATAAAAAATCCTGGACATCTGGAGGTTGATTATAGAGTTAAATGAGTCATCATTGTATTACTCATCAGCGTATCAGTTGTTCCTGAAGTCATCTAATGAGTGAGAGATTTTTTTTTACACTTCCGGAGAATCCGGAATTTCCAAGCGATCCGGGAGGTCAGGCCGGACAGTTTCAGGTTCTAGATCCGAGTCCATGGGCATCAAGCATATTTTGGTGATGGGCCTCACGAAAGTTCTTTGAGAGGTTTTTAGAGTGACCACTCTAACTACACCATCAGCGCCAGGATGAGTAGCCAGGATCCGAGCCATTTTCCACATAGTAGGAGCCAAATCGTCTTCCTTCAGTATAACCAGGTCATCTTTTTTCAGCGCCCGTTGACTGCTGGTCTGCCATTTAGTCCTTTTTTGTAACTCCATCAGGTAATCCCGTTTCCATCTGGACCAAAAGGATTGAATTAGAGAATTGATCTTTTGATATTGGGTTAGCCTGTTGGCCGGTATCGTTTGGACGTCACTCTCAGGTATGACGGAAGATGCAGTGCCTATAAGGAAATGGTTAGGTGTGAGTGGTTGGTAGTCATGGACGTCGTCGGACAATGACGTTAAGGGGCGGGAGTTCAGACAAGCCTCAATTTGACAAATTAGAGTGTACAAAAGTTCAAAAGTTAATGTAGAATTGTTAGTGACTCTATACAAATGAAACTTTGCGGACTTTACCGCAGCTTCCCACAACCCGCCGTGATTTGGGGCTCGAGGGGGTATAAATTTCCACTCGATACTTCTATTTGCTCAGTAATTATGAATCTTGTCATTGTTTTACCTTAAACTGGCGTAAAGCTCCTTGAGCTTGCAGCAAGCACCTTTAAATGTTGATGCATTGTCGGACAATATCTTTTTAGGCTGCCCTCTACGGGAAATAAATCTTTTTAAACAATTTTAAAAAGCATCACTAGTCAAATCTGAAACTAACTCTAAATGAACCGCCTTTATGGAAAGGCAAACAAAGATACATAAATACGATTTCACGATAGAAGCCTTTCTTAGTGTCCCGCTTTTAATAGCTATCGGCCCTGCATAGTCGATTCCTGTGGTTGCAAATGGTCGGCTCGGAGTGATCCTCTCGATTGACAAATCCCCCTTAATTTTATGACCGGATCGAGGACGGCATCTAAAACACACAATACATTTATGTAGTATCCTTTTGACAGTATTTTTCCCAAATATGGGCCAAAATTTTAACCGTATTTCTGCTAATAGGGCTTGAGGTCCTGTTTCGTAAACGAAGAAAATTATTTGAATACATCCCATTCCTGAGTTTCAGTGGATAATAGAACATTTTTGCTCTTGAGTTCAGGAGGGTTTAGGCAAGAAAGATTTGATTTAGGCCAAGCGTTGACTTCCTTGGTCAACCAACTTGGTCCATCCCACCATATTGAAGACTCTATTAATTTATCAGCGGTAGTTCCTCTTGACAGTATATCCGCTGCGTTGTCGTATAATCTTTTTTCCGCAGTGGCCAGTGAGCTCCCCAGCTGATCAATGCATGCTCGGCGCGGTAATTGTACCATGTATCTACAGTCCGCATCTCTAATATGAGTGTTAGCGAAGCTGGCTTCGCAAGCCTTTTCCTCATGATTTTGAATCTTAATAGGATTAATTTCCTCTAGTCTCCAAATTTTTTCTATTTGATTACTTATCTTGTTTATAGATAGACTGCAAAAATCTGATACAGGCCTTTGCTTAGGGTTCATGCTGATTGGCCCTGATACAATACATCCCAGTTGTGTGCGTTGAAGCGTAGGTCCAGATTCAAGTTTTAGTCTGTCGTGGGTCAGGATTTCCCAGAAGCTCTCTGCGCCCAAAAGTATGTCGATAGGGGCGGCTATATGAAACTTCGGGTCCGCCAGCTCCAATCCCGACGGCAGCTTGAATTCCTTTTTAGCCAGGGTCACTTGTGGAAGGTTTGTCGTAATTTCCTGCAATATTAGACAAGATATTTTACGTTTATATTCAGTATTAAGCGAATTCATGTTCACTGAAACTCTTTCCTTAATGTGTGTGATGTTATTATGAATTCCAGATATGGGTTTGTTTATCACTTCACATTTTAATTTTAATTTATTTGCGAAATCTTTTGTGATGAAGTTAGATTGCGCCCCTGAATCAATCAGGACTCGTGCTTTAAAAATGTTATTGTCACGACCTACCACTCCTATCATGGCGGTTGACAATAATATCAAATTTTCTGCTATTCTGGCTGCAGAATGATTCGAGACTGACACCTCGGCATCAGGATCTAAATTTGAAGTATCCCTCGGATGATCTTCTTTGTGTAGCAAAGTATTGTGACTTGCTTTGTCACAATGCCTGTAAGTAAATGTTACCTTACAACTCTGTGCAAGATGACCTAATTTTAAACATTTAAAGCAAGCTTGGATTGATTTGACCGCTTCGATCCTATCTTGAATTTTTAATTTGTGGAATTTCTTGCAGTAGTATATTTGGTGCCCTTTTTCCTTACAAAAAACGCAGCCATTCGGTTTTACAGCTAAAAATACCGATGAATCTTTTTTATTGTAGTTGTTGCCTATTTGCCTTGGATGTAGGTTGGTATTTTTTTCTCGGAAGTATTCATTAATTCTAACACCTGGGCTCTAGTGGTCAAAAACTTCAACAATTCTTTTAACGTAGGTAGATCACCTTCCAACGTACATTGTTCCCATGTTTTACGAGAAACCGTGTCTAATTTGGATGAAATTAAATAGATGATCAATGCTTCCCACTGGTCTACCCTAACTCCGATGTTTTGTAACGCTTTCAGATTAACATTCGTGTCGTCTATTAAATATCTCAACGCGACCGGGTCATCCTGTTTCATTTCTTTTAATTGAAACAGCATATGGATATGTTTATGAACGGTAGCTCTTAAATTTGAGTATCTCTCCTGCAACAATTCCCAAGCCGAAGTATAATTTAATTCGGAGATTTCTAAATTGGCAATAACCTTCAAGGCATTTCCCTTCAGCGTGGATTGCAAATAAAAGAATTTCTGCACGTTACTTAAAGAAGTGTTGTTATGGACCAAGGCTTTAAAGTTTTCGACGAAGTTAACCCAATCTTTTTGATCGCCATTGAATTCGCGCAATTGTAAATGTGGCAATTTTATTTCCACTTTGCTTTGTTTTACCGAATCCATCGCCCCCTTAGCCGTTGCTAATACCGCGAAATATTGATTCTCAAAAGCTTCCCTCTGGTTGTCGTTGTCGAGTTTGTTTGTTTCTGGTGATGATTCTATCTGTTCCTGAATTGTTTCGAAGTCATCCCAGAGCGATTTTATCCGGTCATATCGTAATTTTATCTCAATTGCTGATAATGTATTTATCGCTTCTGTAAAACGAGTCAATTTTCCCTTAATCACGCCCCTTTTAGACACTAACAGCTTTAATTTCTCCATGTCTGTTGTTTCCGCACGACAATAATATTATTTATTTATTAAAATTTATTTCCGTGAGTGCGTATTAAATTAATTTGACTAAGCCGTTTTAAAGATACAACAATGACAACATTCAAAATTTGTTCCTGAAATTCTATCCTGTGGGTAGTGAATTATTTTTTGAACACTGATTCTAATATTCAAAAACAATAAAATAACACGTTTTCAATACATGAGGCTTGACTAAATTTTGAAAGGAGCTGGAATATGATATAGGAGGCACTTATCTTACGTGACCTGAAGCGTAGTCTCGATTTCAATGATCATCCTCTTCTTGCTTCCAGTCTGGCTTCCAATCTGATTTATATCCTGGCAGCTGGTTCTTGTTTTTTATAATCCTTTGGTTATAATGCGGTTCGTAAGGACCATGTATATTTTTCTGGTTTTGGACTTGACTGGAAACACTTTGGTCGTATTTTTAACTTTTTTATTACGTATCACAAAACATGCTTTTTAAATATCTACGTTGACAATAACAATTTATTGATAACGGGCCCCGACCCTTGTACAGATAAACACTGTTTACTGTAATAAATTTCGGAAGGAAAGAACACTTTTTTACTTGGAACAGGCCCTTTATCGATTAAAAATACTAAGCCATTGACAGTTATTGATATACACAATGAAAGAAGCAACTGGTTATCGACATGCTAGAGCTCTAGATTATCGACATGCTAGAGCTCTAGAATTGTCTATACTGTTAGTGCAGATTCACACCATTTCTAATAATTAACTATTCAAACAATACATAGATGGCGACTGTATCGAAATTATCAAAATTATCTTTTACAAAATTGAACAACATCAATAATACCATTTGTTGTAATATTAGCATGAGCCATCACTTTTCACACGCTCAAATATACATACTATTAGAATGAAACTGTAGGCGGATAAACATTTTCGTCCTAGTCTGGAATCCTGGTGTACTGGGAATCCAACAAGTAAGAATAATATTTTTTTGTTTCAACGTATCATGCCCACCTTATAATGGTATGAAATATAGCCACATACATATAGTTATAGGTACACACTAGCTATTGGCACAATCGATGATTTATTCGATCTTTTTGACCATCGAAATATTTCGATTCATTGTCATGGACAAATCGATTCACGGAATCGAATCACAGCCGTCACGTCATTGGTCAGAATTAATCGATATAAAAGCAGTCACGTCATTGGTCAGAATTCATCGATTCCCAAATTCTAGATACGTCAAAAATATCTCGTATTGCTTGAAAAAACGAGATATTTTCTTGGGTACATTATGTTACGTACTACCTAATATTATTTGATATGCATTTAAGATTATGCAATTATTCTTTGGTAATTGTCAAATGTTTAAATGTAAGGTATTAGATAGAAGCGGTTTAATTACGATATTATCTACCAACTGAAGAAGCTACGACTATGTGAACAATTCCTTTAACTTTTAGGTTTAAATTTACGACGCCAGTGCATATGGTATGTGTAAAAAATGACATTCTGACTAATAATGAGTTGGGAAGCTTATTAAAAATAATAAATTGATAATTTTTTTCGGTTTTTGCGAAAAAAACACCTCGAGGGCGCTATATTCAATCTAATGTTGACATGTATTTTAAGGTTAAGTTTATGTTTGTTGTGAATCATTGTGAGCGATTAAACATTCGATCCTTTTGATGTTTCGATCAAAGTATTTCGATTCTGCCCAACACTACCAAAACGAATTTCAAAATTATCTATGGAAATAACAATAACCTAAATTTATTTGACGTTTGCTGTGAGTGGTTAATTTGCGTTTGCTTTTCGAGTATTTAAATCGAGCACAGCATTATTAGCGTTGTGCATACTAATCTGCCGGTTATAACACCAAATATTTATTTGCTGGACAAAACAATATCTAAAGATGGATTTAGATGTAATAGGAAAAATCGACCAGGCTTGCAATACAGCAGAAGAATTCACTAAACTTTACTACAAAAATATGGACAAGAGCAGACATGTCATAAGCAAGCTGTACATGGACACTGGTGTTTTGGTGTGGAACGGAAATGGGACGACCGGTGACGACAGGATCCAGAAATTCATTCTGGATTTGCCAGCATCCGAGCATGTTTTGAATACATTGGATGCTCAACCAATAGTGGACAGCAGTATATCTTCGCAACAAACCTTGTTGATACAAGTCAGCGGTACTGTCAGGTACACAGACTATCAAGATAAAGCAGAGAAGTCATTCCAGCAAACCTTCATGATAACAGCACAGGGGGACAAGTGGAAAATAGTCAGCGACTGCTTCAGGTTACTTGGACCAGCCGTATGACAGGACTTCATTGAATATAGTGTATAAACTTTGGCAGGCTGCGAGATGAACAGTGAAAAAACGTTGTGACGTTTCACGTAATTTTAATGACCGAAATAAACTGTTTATCTAAGGAAATCTTTTATTTTTAATACTTTGCATTACACCTGTGAGTCATTCTGATATGCCATTTGACAGCGATAATAGCTTTACACTGGTGTAACTGATTTGTAAATGGTAACGCAGTTACAAAGTATCTCAGATTTGAAATCATTAGCGTTTTCTCAGCAATATTTTCATATTCCGCATTTACGCACAAATTTATTGAATAAAACTTTGTATCAACCTACTTACTATAAAGACACAACTATTTACTTTGGGGGAGAGGGAAAATCAATGGGATATTTTCACAAACTATGAAAACTGTTAAAAATGAGTGGAAAATTTAAAGTTTATTTTTCAGATTCTGACCATTGTACTAAAAATGTGTAATTTTAATATATTCATTCATAAAGAAACAATCTGAACCCTTCATTTCCAACTAGCTACGTTATTGTGATATAAAACGCCACTATCTGGTAAGACGGCTGGCATCATAAATATAGGACTCTAGCTGGCATTGATGTTGTCCGGAATTACGTCAACGCTGCCATATTAATGAATAAAGACAAACATTTCGTTTTGGCAGCAAATTGAAAATGGAACATTTTAAATTAAGGAAAATTTATTCGTCAACATAAAAAATACCATCATTATCGTACCTTATTTCAAGAATAAAAAAATAGTGAATATACCTACCTTATTGCATTTAAAAAAAATCATATTTGGTAAAAACTTTTATAAGTGGAATTTGTTTGGAAAAATTATAAAACCCAACCTAAGAACCAAGTTTATATTAATTTAATACAAAATAGGTTCTTAGGTTGGGTTTCTGTTGTAATTTTTTATTAAACTTTCATGTGGTCTAATATAAACATACATTTTAACTAATTAGGTTGAAACAAAGTGTTATTTGTGTATAATAAGATTAAAGCAGATACATCAATATTTGTGGAATTCACGCCATTTATCCACTAGGGGACAAGCTGCGGCACATGTTGCACCAAACTTAGAGCAATGCTTCAGGACATTTCGCTTGTACACACCAGTCAGTTACTATCAGAGATGTGCAAAATGGATACCCAAAACCATTTGAAATGCAAAATGGAAATGGGTCAAAACTTTTCCATTTGAAAATGCAAAATGCAAAATGGTTTTTAGAAAAGCATTTCAAATGCAAAATGCAAAATACCTCTTTTCAAAATGCATTGAAAATGCAAAATGGTTTCTCAGGTCAAACAATTAAAATAATTATAGAATTTTTAAACAATTTTCTGATCTAATAATGGACATCAATGTAGAACAAACATATTACATGATGGTAAATCCAAAAACACCACGACTACAGATTATGAAACCACAAAAAATTTGCGCGGGACTAATAGTCCAAGCGATGACCGTAAAAATCCCATCCCATAGGCCACATGAACCAAATTAGTACTGGGCTTTAACCCCAAATAAGATTAGTTAAAAAAATGCATTCGCCGAACGACATATTCGTAAACAGGGAATTTTTATCTAAATTCTGACATCGATTTCATTCGTGTGGCCGATGAGATATTTTGCCGCATGTTAGGTACTTGTTCATGTCATTTGTTAGGTACTTCTTCATGTCATTTGTTAGGTACTTCTCCCCACACAAAAGTTGTCCGAACGATTTTTTTTTTCATAACAAATTTGCAATCAACTTTTGCCGTTAGTTTTGGTAATGTGGCACGTCGGATATTTTCATCCCAAAAATGACACCGGAAGTCGTCGCTTTCCAGGACTCCTCCCGGGCCGAAATCTGGATGAATGCGTTTTTTTAATTAATCTTATTTGGGGTTAAAGCCCATTACTAATTTGGTTCATGTGGCCTATGGGATGGGATTTTTACGGTCATCGCTTGGACTATAATGTTGCCAACGTAAAAACATAGAAACTGCTATCTAACATTTAATATTACAGCGTCATTGCCCCATGTTCAGTATTTGAATCAGTATTTTTTGTAATGGTATCACTCAATTGCCAGGGCTCCTACCAGGGAGCATCTTGACAAATGTAAATTATCTCTCATAGCGAGGTTGAGGACCGACTGATATTTGGGGCTTATGAAAAAAAGATGAGTGGAGATAGTAGGAAGAATGTTGCAAAAAAGCATTTAAAATGGAAAATGCATTGAGAAAAGCATTTAAAATGCAAAATGCAAAATGGTTTTTAGAAAACATTTAAAATGCAAAATGGAAAATACCCATTTTGCATTTTGCATTTCCATTTGAAATGGATTTATTTGAAATAAAGCACATCTCTGGTTACTATATATATATATATATATATATATATATATATATATAAAAGTACAGTATGTTTTGAAAAATGGGAGAATTAGTGAGAACGGATATTTCCATTAAGTTTTGTGAACCGTGTTATTTCAGAAGTGTGTAAAAACATAATATACGTACATATAGAATATAGTCAATTATGTTTTTACACACTTCTGAAATAACACGGTTCTCAAAACTTAACGGAAATATCCATTCTTACTAATTCTCGTTCTTACTAATTCTAGTTCTTACTAATTCTTATTCTTACTAATTCTCGTTATTACTAATTCTCGTCCTTACTAATATATATATATATATCCCGCTACAGATTTGACAACCTTTCAATTAGCATCCTTTTGAATACCGCTTCTTACGATAGGTTTCGCAATAAAAACGCTGTAAATGTTTAGTTATAGAATTAAGTGATAGTATAACCAGAAGACAGCCACATACCGAATAACAACCCTGGGAGGTAAAATGGGAGATAGCACAATTGGTCTATGGCCTAAGTGCTCACGGGAACTATGTGTAAAGTGATAGTAACAGAATTAGCCAGAAATCGTGTTTCAACAGTATTGAAATTTTTCTTTTGGACTCCTTTTGATATTGCCGCCTTTTTGGAAACTACCTGTATCGTAGGTATATCACAGTTCATTTAATTTTTAATAAAGTCTACATTACTAACATTTAACGAACTCCGTATATTCCCTTAAGCAATACGTTTATATTACGGTGCGTTTAGAATCCTTTTAGTTTGGTTTCGATTTGACAACGGTGCATATTGTTCATATTTAACGATATGTTGTCATTTTAAAGAAGCGTCCATACAAAGAAAAGAAAATTTGACTACATAATACAATTTGTTTTTTTTTTTAAATTTGTTTTGCTTGGCTTGATGGCGCTCGGGATGATGCTCGTTTCCTGAACGGAAAGTTGCGGGCTAGAATCCTTCCCACGACAGTGAGTGGTTTACGACAGCTTGTTCTATCCTTTACACAAGCGCTTAGCTTGGTGTGGAGAAAGTAGAAATCTGAAATAATGCATTCTTGTGCAATTTTGCATGATTTTTTTTAACATAATAATTTTTATTCGGAGACGCTAAAACTCCACTACACATATTATTTTGAAAGAAACAACAGAGTTCGGAAAATCTGAGAAGAAATTATAAAATCATTTTATTAAACAGAAATAAATAAAACTTTCTTCTCGTGGGGCAAAATTATTTAAAAGTTCCACTTTGGATCAAGCGTTATGTTAGTTATATAAAAGTGGCTACCTTATTTTTATTTTTGTATTTTGATAATATTTTTGTTAAGAAATACAATCTTAACGAAAAATCTCCTGATTACAAATAAATGCCGCCGAGGGGAATTGAACCCGTGCCTTCTGATGTCCGGTCAGACGCTCTGAACCACTGAGCCACGTCGGCTTATTTCTAACCTGCCAAATAATTCAATATGTACTAGTACTTCAATCGACAATTACTGCTTATTATATTTTTTCCACCTGTAAACAACCAACTTTATTTTTGTAGGAAACGCTTTGTTAGTGCTAAATTTCCCACTAGACGGTGTCGAGACATATTATTGTTGTACATTTGTTGGTGAAATATTTTGATTATTTTACAAGCAATAATTATTCGCCTGAAACACTCATCCACATTGAAAAATCTCCTGATAAAAGATACATGACGCCAACGGGACTCGAACCCGTGTCCCTTTGATTTCCGGTCGACAGCTCTGACCACTGAGCTATGGCGGCTTATCTCTTATCCGCGAAATAATTCAATATATACTAGTGTTTCATTCAACAATTACTGCTTGTTACATTTTTTCACCTGAAAACAACCAACTTTATTTTATATGAGAAAGGCATTGTAAGTGCTAACTCTCTCACTAGATGGCGTCGAGACAAATTGTCTACATTTTTAGGTGAAATACTTGAACTTGTCAAATATTCATTATTATTTTTTTGGTAAACTAACGTTTAAGACAAGATTTTTTATGCATGGCACAAAGGGTAACAATTAGTAAAGGGTAATAATTGTTACCCTTTGTGCCATGCATAAAAAATCTTGTCTTAAACGTTAGTTTACCAAAAAAATAATAAGAAATATTTTGACGTTGACTGTCAAATATTATTATTATTTTTTTTAATGATAAACTAATGTTTATAAAACAATGTTTTTTATGCATAGCACAAAGGATAATAAATTATTATAAGCAATAATCAGTCACCTGTAATATCAATACAAATTGAAAAATCTCCCGAGCAAAATTAAATGCCGCCTACAAAAGGAAGTTCTGGGAAGGAAAAAGGTATGTGGGTGGGTAGGAATCTGGGGGTCAATGTGTTCAGGAGTGTCGGACTTATAAATCCATCCCTCCCACTGCGATGCAAGGCGATGGGACCCGATATGGTCCACCACGCAGTAGGTGGACAAAGGCATCTGCCACCAAGACCTAGGCAAACCTCACCCCATGAACACGGGCACCCCCCTAAGTCACCAAACGTACCCAACCACTTGGGGTGACCTACGGAAGGGGTGTTGGCTATCCAATAATGGTTCCTGGGGCGGCGGTACCCATACCCGCCTCCCAAATTCGGATTAAGCTGACCATATTTTAAAATCTCATACTGCCATAATTGTAAGCAGAATATGTTTGTTGCTTGTCCAGTGATGGAGGACCTAGCCAGCCGAGGAACTGAACTCTCGACGGGCGCCGATGGGTAGAAACCAAATGACATTAGCGAACTGAATTCGCTGACAATAAAAACCGTAGGATTGATGAAATTTTGGTTTTGATTTACCGATTGAATAAGAGAAAATTGGGACTAGAGTTTTTGGACGCGAGGTCTACTGTTCACAGATTTTCTAGTTATTTATTGAACAACTGACAAGTACATAACAAACAATAGGGGATTGCCTTCTGGATCTTGACTTTACATAGTTAGTTTTACAGTGAAATAGACATTTTGGAGCTCCACAAGTAGACCTATAAAGCAGAAGCTTGTGCTTGAACAATTATTTTGGAAACTTTTAACTTCGAAAATACCTTGATTATATTTCCATTGATGAAAATTGAACCCATAACCTCTGGTGTGAAATGAATTGGCTTAACCAAAATGTAGTTCTCTAAACACCATTGGTAAGGTAATAAACTGAACCTTTGTACAGTAAATGGCATCTGATTGCCGATGTTTGTTTGAATTTGCTTTAGTTCCCATGATTGTTGTCGTTGTTAAAGTAAATGCCATCTCCGGGGCCAGACTGGCCTGGAACGCTTAACATTATTCCCTTTGTGAATACCTACCAATCTGATTTAACTTCATGAATCATTCATAAGTTCACGTGCACCCGTATCCGCGGGAGCTTTTTATCTATTTGCTGTATTAGGAGATCTAGATAAAAGTGTTAGTAAAATTACTGATCAAAAAACTTATGCAATGCATTTTGCTTAAAAGGAAACACTTCCAATTGCAAACATTGCAAAGTTTCGAATAACCTGGCAATGTTTGAATTCCACCTACCGGCATAATTTTTTTTCAGTTTACATTAGTATCAAGGATTATACAAATAATAAGTTATGTCATTGGAAGATGATGCACATATATAAATGTATAAGGTAATTTGTAGGTCTTCAATCCCCCCTAAATGAATATTTCAACCTTCCAAGGACCTTTCTTAACCCTTGATTTACCCGGTAGGTCCCTGGGACTCCATTGAAAACTTTCAGCGCTCATAAAACCGTTCGTTTTTGGAATTACAAATTGTGCGTTCCAGTACCTTCACGACCTTCACGCAGTGACGCGCCAAACATGAGGGAGAGCGGACATCGATGTGCGTGAGTGCGTGCGTGAGTAAACACGCTAGTGGAGTCCGTGGGACTCCACCAGGGTATTAATGTTACAGTTTTAGCCTATTTACGGTATTTTTTACAGTGTATTTTTTTATTTTTTTTCCCCAGAATGAGAGAAAATATTGTCACCTGTGTCCACCGCGTCTAAAAAGGAAAACTGTATACATTTGCCATAGTTGTACTAAGCCTGTGTGCCTTGGCTGTACAAAAAAAATAAGCAATGACTGTGTCACCAACCGTGACTGGAAGGTCTTGCACGTTTTTTTGTTGTTGTTTGAAGCATGTTTTTTTTTACTTTTTATAAGAATTGATTATGTTTTTGTTATATTTCTTTAAAAATTAGTTTGAAAAATTGTTTTGTTTTTGAAATGTTGAGACTAGAAGTTAGATCTCTTAATTTTGTTACAAAAAGTGCCATATTCTAGAAGTTCTTTAATAAAAGGCCGTGATTCTATAATTTTAAGTAAAAACCTATGCCATTGTAAAACCAAATATAAAACAAACAAATGTAACTAACATTTCATTTAAAAAAGTGTTTACACCAAAAGTGTTTTTTGTGACTCCACCAGGTAAATTGTGTATGTATGAAGTCACCGGGTAAATCAAGGGTTAGATGACCTTCCAAGATGTTTGGTGATTTTATGAGAGATTATAATTGTGGGATTTATACAAAAATTTGGATATTGCTTTATGAATTTACGTTGGATTTAACAACCATTTAATATTAATCATCATAAGTAACTACTTGTAATTATCTAATTTTAAATTCTTTTAAGAACATTTTGAGATTACAGGATAAATGAAATAGATACAGATAGGTACATCTTAAATTTTATTCTTATTTGGTCAAAAACCCAGCTGAGCTTTTAGATAGATTATAGGAACAAAATACATACCTATAATGAACTATTGGAAACTGTACAAAAAATTTAAACCTAAAGTTAAGTATGTTAAACTGATACAATTAATATATGATAAATAATATTTTTTAAATTGTAACAACAACGTAAAATAGAAAGTAACACAGAATTAAATAAACAAATAAAACAATAAGGAACCGTAGAAAAATATTATGGCTAAAAAAATATATTCATATATGTAGTTCGACAAACGGTGATTCCGAATATACAAATACGTTTTATTACATATTCGTAGAATTTGTAAATCGTCTTTTAAAAACGAATAAAACACCATCTCATTAAAACACACGTTTGGTTGGTACGACCGAACTGCTGATTGATTACAGCAAGTCTACGTTAGTAATACAAAAATCTAAAAAACATCACCAAAATCACTGTAATAAAACCAAAAAAGTGTCAAACTCTACTCACAGTGTCATCACTGCGTTTCGCGCTGCTTATATAAATGTGATAAACAAATTAAGTATAAAAAAATCGAAATAGTCAAGTGATAAAATAGTGAAACTAAAACTGCAATCGTGTGTAAAACGGTGAAACCTAACGGTCTAAAAATTACTCTGTGGCTACTCATATTGATAAGTGAAAAGTTAACACCTATTTAAGTTTTAAGATTGTATCTAAGTGAAATTTAGGATCATCTTATCAGTGTCCATAATTACTTTGACATTAAACAAAATTCAAAACAATATACCTATCTCGCTATTGGTCAAAAGTGAGATCGCTTCGTGCTAAAATTTTGCGGAAAACTATTTTTTAGGCGTTGAGGATTATTAACCACAATGTTTAACTGTGAAGGTTGCCTCAACCCACAGACATAGGAATTAATAGACGAGAAGATAATGGCGAGGGGTAAAATCAACTGTTGAAGAACGAAGGGAGTGAAGCTGACTGTGATTCGTCAATAAATCAATCTGACAGTAAATAGGCATCTCGCACTATAATATCACCATTTACTTCTTAAAAGTAAAATCTGCTTTTGAATGAATAGACATTTTTACATGGGAGCGCAAATTACTCGCCACGTTATGAACAAATTTGCGAAGTCCAAATTCGGCAAAAAAATTCGGTTCTATTTTCACAGTCGAATATTTCGTTTAAGTATTTAGTTAAGACACTTTTATAAATGTTCATAATTTACTTCCCAGCAACCAACCAGCATTGTGTTTCGCGTCCAGACGTTTCTCGATGTGATAGTAACAACTGATCTATATTATACGATGTGAATATGCTTAAAATAAAGTAAAATAATGCTTATATATGGAATGTAATACGACAATTGGGTTTATTCTCCTTTTCACATCTATTTTTACAAGTTTTCATAGCACAAGTCAACATTCTGCCGTGTTATTTCGTAAAATGAACCGATGATGCCTCGACCATAGTTCGCACAAGAATGATGACGTCACGTTTTCAAATTTCACTTGAGGCCATACGCGAGCACAGCCGGCTCCAATGGAACCGGTATGGGGAGTGGGGATAATACGCTTTTAATCACTTAGGGCAGGTCTACTAATATTCATATGTCTATGCCTCAACCCAATAAATAAAGATGAGTATATGTTCACGTGTACCAAGTGCAAAATAACATTTCACAATAATTGCCTCAATATCTCTGATTCCAAATACAAAAAATGGCAGAAAAAAATAAAACTTCCTGGAAATGCCCAAAATGCCTAATCAGACCAGGATCACCGTCTACATCCTCGGCTGCAAATACCGATGATGATGATATGCTCTTTATTCGTCTGACCAAACATTTTGACCAAAAGGTCACTGAACTTAAAAAAATGTTCGAAGACGAAATTAAGGAACTGAAGAGAAGCAACGAATTTATAAGTAATCAATATGAAGATCTGTTATCAAATTTTAAAGTACTACAAGACCTACAAAAAGATACACAATCCTTACGTGAAATAAATATAAAGAATGACTTAAGAATTTCAAGCCTGGAAACCAGACTAGCCACTATGGAACAAAATAATCTCTGCGACTGTGTGGAAATGGCGGGTGTTGAATTGCGGCCGGGAGAACAACCAGCTGAAGCCGTTCTTCGGGTAGCCAATTCCCTTGGTATGCCATTGTTGCAGCAGGATCTACGCCTTGTGACCAGGACCCAGGACCGCAGAACTAACGCCCCCGATAAACTGCAAGTAAATTTCTGCAACCAGAAAACGAGAGATATGGTCTTATCTTTCAAAAATACAGCCAAAATACTTAACCCAAAATCACCTATTTATATTAGCGAAGTGCTTACGCCTTACTATAAGGAATTGCTGTGGAAAGCAAAACTAAAGGCTAAAGAAACAAAATTCGAATTTGTGTGGTTTAAAGCCAATAAATTACTCGTTCGTAAGGGTCCGGGGGAAAAAATCATTCAAGTCAAACATGAAAGTGACATTAAAAAATGGTATTGTAGATTTTTAATTCTAGAGAAAACCCTTACTGTAATGGATATTATTAAAAATGGAATGTATTACCAATTATAGGACGTCAAATCCTAAATTCTGTAAAAATGTACTACAAACACACTCATCCTCTCTTCAAATCTTACAGCAAAATATTAGATCAATTTCCAAGAATTTTGACGAATTCTTGCTACAACTTGATAATATTGGAACCTCTTTTCATATAATTATTCTTACTGAATGCTGGATACCAAAAAATTATGCTCCTAAAATTTTGAAAGGGTATGATCACTACAGCACTTCAATACATACTAAACAAAATGATGGAGTTGTTGTCTATACCAGAACTGACCTGATTGGTTTATCTGTAAAGGAAATCCAAGTCAGCGGTGCAAACTGTTTGCAAATAACTCTCAAAAATGACACATGTATCTTAGCAATATACCGTTCTCCATCCTCTTATAATATTTCACCATTCCTAAAATCAATTAATAACTGTTTAACTGAATTATGTAATATTAAAAATTGTATTATTGCTGGTGACCTCAACATAAATATTCTGCCCACAAACGAACATTCTCAGTGCCAAGAATACTTAAATACGCTCACTTACCATGGATTCCAAAGCACCATAAACACTCCCACACGTGCTACATTAGACTCCATTTCATGCATCGACCACATCATGGTCAAATCCAACTGCCCAGTAATATCTATTGTATATGAATCTACACTTACCGACCACTACACCACTATTCTTTCCATACAAACATGCAACAGAAAAGACAAACATAAAAACACAACAAATAAGAAAAAAATCATTCAAATCAATTATGATTGTGTTCGTCAATCTCTGATGAGTAAATCATGGTCAGAATTACTTAACATTATAAATCCAGAAGACGCCTGGACGTACTTTATCAATTACTTACAGACTACCATTAACGAACATACAAACATAATTATAAAACATATACCAAATAATATTTTACCAATTAAGCCATGGATTAACCACACTATTATTAAATCTATCCGTAAACGTAACAAACTCCACAAAAACGTTATTAACAATCCTTATGATATACAACTTCGAAACTTTTATAAAAGATATAGAAACATTTGTACCCAAATAATAAGAAAGGCTAAAGAGATATATTACAAACAGAAA
Organism: Hesperophylax magnus; assembly: GCA_026573805.1. Classification (NCBI taxonomy): domain Eukaryota; kingdom Metazoa; phylum Arthropoda; class Insecta; order Trichoptera; family Limnephilidae; genus Hesperophylax; species Hesperophylax magnus. Next base: position 4,823,698 of record JAIUSX010000007.1, on the reverse strand, counting down.
ATAGAAAACTGTAATAATGATCCTAAAAAACTTTGGAAAACACTTAAAGAAGCCACCCACTCTCAACCTAATCCTACGAATGACTTAAAACAACTAAAAGTAAATGATAAAATATTTAGTTTTTCTAGTAATCCCGATATTATTGTTAATCATGCAAATAAATACTTCTCAAAAATAGGTGAACAACTCGCAAAAAATATCGATGTAAACCATACCAACTCCAGTTCACTAAGCTGTAATACAAATTTGCCCAACAACTTGCATTTTAGTCTAAAACAAATTTCAAATGAAGATACTAGATTGATCATAAACTCATTAAAAAATTCGTCTTCAACTGGCTTGGACGATATATCAAATATTGCCTTAAAAAAACTTGTATCAGAAATAACCACTCCCTTAACAAATCTTATTAACCTAAGCATCCTAAAAGGCCGATTCCCCGACAACCTTAAACACGGAATCATAATCCCAATACATAAAGGAGGCTCTAGAGCGGACATAACGAACTATCGTCCAATTACATTACTAAATTCACTATCTAAAGTCTTTGAAAAAACTATTAATAATCAACTAATTGAATACCTTGAACAAAATAACATACTATCACTCAACTAGTTTGGATTCAGGAAAAATAAAGGCACCTCCGAAGCCCTGGCAACAGTTACCGATTTTCTAAATGAAAACTTAGACAAGGGATCAAAATGCATATCAATATTCTTAGACCTGTGCAAAGCATTCGATACTATCTCTCACTCTAAACTTTTACAAAAACTATCTAATATTGGTATAAATGGTGATGAACTTACTATTATTAGTGATTACCTGTCAAACCGAAAGCAAAGTGTGAAAATCAACAACTGCAATAGCAATCAATTACCAATTAGCTACGGCGTGCCTCAAGGAAGTGTTTTAGGTCCTACCCTGTTCTTAATATACATAAATGAATTATGTAATCTTCAAATAGATGCCAAAATTGTAAGTTTCGCTGATGATACGATTCTCCTCTTCAAATCAAGCAATTGGAATGATGTATACATAAAAGCTAACAGGGGCATAACTGTGGTTAAAAGATGGTTAAACAATAATACACTAACAATGAATGTGACCAAAACTAAATTCATTGAATTTAGTATTAATCCTTCCTTAAGAAACCCAGAAAATCAAATTAAAATTTGTGCTTGCAACCTGACAAATCCGATAATATGTGATTGCCCTTATTTAGAACAGGTAACTAAAATTAAATACTTAGGTATTATTTTTGATAGCAATTTAAAGTGGAAAGAACATATAACCTCTACAGCAAACAAACTTAGAAAATTAATTTATTTTTTTAGACAAACTCGCAACTTTCTCAACCTAAGCCAGCTCAAAACAATCTACTATGCACTTTGTCAATCTTTAATAGAGTATGGTATCATAGCATGGGGAGGAGCGAACGCTGCCGCCATTGATCCAATATCTAAAGCTCAGAAACTTATAATAAAGATTATCCTCAAACTACCAATCACAAGCAGTTCGGATGAAATCTTTAGGAAAATCTGTGTTATGGACATTAGGCAACTTTATGCCAAAAACATACTAACATACCTCTTCAAACACAAAACTACTTTTGACAATATCCAAACTGCTCGTGATACTAGAACAAAAGGACATAATTTCTTACAAATCCCTTTCGCTAAAACAACTTTTGTCCAGAGAAATTTTAGATATTTTGCAACAAGGCTATATAATGCTCTCCCACTAGCCATTAGACTGAACGAATTTTTTCTGAAATATAAAACAGACATCAAATCTTGGATCATCAGCCAAGACAGATCCATGATAAATTTTTTTATAAAAATCCCTACATAAGTATGTACTCCAACTAGATGCTGATTAACAAATGTATCATTTATTATTACTATTTATTATTTTCTATCTTTTTCACAATGTCATTTAATGTAGTGAAATATTTAATGTATCAAAAAATATGTAAACATTTTTAATGTATCAAATACGTCTGTCTCGACACAGGTTTATCCTAGTGAGACAGACATCGAAAAAAAAAACCTGTAAAAGAAACTTTATATTGATAATAAAAAAAAAAAATAATAAAAAAATAAAATAATCTATGGTCTATAAAATCCACATTATGGTTGCAGATTCCTGGAGAATTTTATCAAATTTCGGGGAATTTCTAAAAAATTTCAAGAATTATGTTTTATGCGGATAGAACCTTTTTGTGGGGAAAAAGCTGGGATTCTGGGCTTTCCTGATTATCCCAACCATATTGAAAACTAATATTTACAATAATTATGAGAACTCACTACATTTTTAATTCGATCTTTGTCACTATATTAATACCTTTGTGTGGTCAAGTTGCTTGCTTATTTTGTAATATTAATTAGTAACTGCCGTATCAACAATACAAGTATTTATACAGTTCTCTTTGTTTCCGAGGATCTGGACATCCGCCTCAATACGGCGGCCATCCAGATCAAATACACCCCCACCGGGGTTGAGGGCCAGGAACCCTTCTGCGGCACTGGTCACCTTCAAAGGTGAATCCATCACGCATCAGGACGCAGTGTTCCACACAGATAATAGAAACAAAGGGAAATATGGCGTTGAAATGTGCCGACTGCCGTCGAGTTTCACCTTAACCTTAAATGTCATCTTTGGGCATGCTGCGTATAGGATATTTTTAAGGAAAGGAAGGGAAGGAAAATGGTATGAGTGATGGGTAGAAATCTGGGGGTCAGTTTGTCCAGGTCAGTATAAATCAATCCATCCCATTGCGAAGCAAGGCATTGGGGTTGTGATAATCCTGCTGGAAAGGGCCTCTCTTATATCCAATTGGCCATGCAGCTGGTGGGCAGACGCATCCCAGACATTGACAAACCTCACCAATGAAGCCGGGTACCCTGCCTGAATACCCATCAAACGCTTTGAACCACTTGGGATGACCTATGGCAGAGGTGATTATCCAATTAATGTTCCCGGGCGATACCCGCCTCCCAAATTGTTATTTCAACATAAAAGTTATGAGGAACAGGAACACCTGAGCGGCCTTTTTCAGACAAAACTAAAAATTGGATTTGAGGCCAAAAACCCAACCAAACTAAATATTTTTTTTAAATCAAAGATTTATATATGAGATTTATATAAGATTTATATATATCTTGATATACATATAAAGATTTATATGTATATCAAGATTTCTCACGACCCATTCGCCTTGCACTTCAGTGGGGAGTGGATTCATACGTCCATCACTCTTGGACCCACTGACCCCCAGATTCCTACCCACCCGTCATACCTTTGTCCTGAACTTCTTTTCCTTAAAAATACCCTCCACACAGCATCTCCAAAGATGATATAGGCCCCGAGGAAAATAATTTCCTGTGTCAAGCTACTATAAAAAAGCAATAAATGTGCTATTTTATTTAGTTTTAAATTATATATGGGCCATTGAAGAATTCAATTTTGCTTGATTTTAAAGGCAAATTTTCCATTTCTATGAGTTTATTATAATTATTAAAAAATAATCTACATTATGCGTATGTCTATTGAAACATTCATTCAATTAACAATAATAAAAAAATAAAGGTTTTTTTATGTCATAAGACGAGATTTCCAGTGTACTTGACCCGATCTTAATTTTTTTGAGGGTACAAAAGTATCTAACAATCGATAGTTGATTATTCCAACCTGAATAGAAAATAGATCAATTTTCTTTTAAAGCATAGTTTTAGAAACAAAATTATAGCTCATAACAATTACATTACATTAAAAATGTAAGAATTCGGTGACATATTTCACACTGTATGTCAGTTATTCGAGATAATTAATACAAAAAATCATTTATAATATTTTAAATACTGGTAGAACGAAGACAGCATTTCCACCTGACACACATGCTCTAAAGATTGCAATGTATTTTTTTGACGGGTGGTGAGCGGATGCCAAAGGATTTTATTCATTTATGGCTGTTGGCTCCTCTGGTACTGACTATGACCTGCTTGCAGCTCCTGTTGAGCTGAACCCCAGAAATCCAACCTTATTTTTCGCAGGTAAAAAATAATTTTCTAATAGATCTAAACATAGATAATAGAAACAAACGAGATAGGCCATAAACCATTATTTTAATCACAAAAATGAAAAAAAAATTCAACTAGCCTGTTTGTTTCGTGCACCTTCAATTGTAATACGGGAAGGATTTGGTATTGTTTTATCTTACGATTACACTGTCATACAAATAATGTCTTTGTTTCTTTGTCACTTTTTAATGATGGATAATCAAAATGATGTTATCATTATTTATCTAAGAAAATTTAATTAAAGAGCGCAAAATAACAATAAATAGCAATTGTTAATTGCTCCTCAGAGCTTATCTCGTAATTATGATACAATCAAACTCGGAACAAAGCTGAGCAACCTATGTGGTATTTTTAATCCATTTACTTTTTCATCTGTCAAGCAGGACAAAATTTAATAAAAAACACCATTTCATAATTGATGACGATATTACATTTTGAGTCGATTTTGCGGTACAATTCTGAATAAATAAATAATAAAAACGAAGGCTCGGGCTTGGAAACGAAGGTCAAGAGGGTTCAAAATGTTCAAATCCCGGCGTGCGCAAGTAAATTTTATTTAGATTACTTCACAATTTATTCATTTTAAATAATACCTATATAGTATATTTGCGGCACGTTCCAGAGTGGAAGATAATCTATGTATCGCCCTGGTGTAAGACCACCATTCAGAATTGAAACGTTGCTTGAAATGGCTTTAGCAGTGTTTGGTGACCAGATCTGAATATTCAGGTACTTCCCCACCTTCCGCTCCCTCATTTCCTTCCCCACTACATGAGCCTCACAACATATCCCAATTGGGGATGCGTAGTCTCACTAGATCCGGACGGTTGGGATCTTTCTTCACTCTGGTCCCAAAGGTTGCTGGCTTAGTAAAAAATTAAGTTGCTATGCGTTTAAATTTATATGCCTATTTTGCATTAATACAATTTTTTTTTCATCTAAATGCAATAAAATCATCGATATCATTAATACACAACGAAAATAACATCGATCCTAGGATAGATCCTTGCGGAACTCCAGAAATATTATTATAATATTATCTAATCGTATAGTCTGTGATTGTGAACACCGTTTTTTATCTTTAGGTCGGTGGTTGATTATGTTAGTGTTCCCTTAAAATTAAAAGTTTATTTGTAAGATTGTAAGATTTTTAAGATTGTTTTCCATCCTTAGGAGAGCACACGATGCACAACTATCCCGTCACGGTTTATTTTTCTATTATGTTGCCTACTACTACTATTGCACTCTGGCGGAAGAACGGCTAACCAAGCGTTAATGAAGCTCTCATATTTACCATAATTTAGGTATAAGATTTAGATTACCACTCTTAAAAGTGTGATATGATGCACTTTTACTGAGATAATACAGGCGGAGACCTCTAGCGGCAGAGTCGAAAAATAAGTAATTACAATCAAATGGATGGGTGGATGAAGCTTTACAGGGTCGAAGGCAGATGTCTCTGTGAGGTAGAGAGATGGACCAATCGTAGGCCTCGATTTAATCTCCCACCAATCAAGAGGATCCAGAGGATGCGGGGCGGCAAGTGGGAGTGGTTTACCGAAGCAGACAAAGGAATGGACTTTGAACCGGGAGGGGCTACCTCGATTTATTACAGGAAAAAAAACGGGAACCTTGGTAGAGGGTAGTGCGATGACGTCATGGGTTTGGAATGCAAGGGTGTGGCGGAACGGGATCGTAAACCATCGACGAACGAGGGGGACGTGTTGCAAGAAAGGTAAGAGACATAACGCGAAACGAACTGGGGACTGAGAGAAATTGGTAGAATCCTACGTTAAGACATACCGGAAGTGGAAATCATTGGGGGAGAGGGCAGTTACACGCGTCAATTAAAAGAAAACAACAGAAATAAGGGAAAAACAGGCAAATTACGTAAGAAAAGTGAAAAAAAAAAGCAAACATTGAACTCCTATCGTAAGCATGACGTGGAGCCGCAAAGAAACAGCGTTGAGGTTACAAGAGAATGATGGCGCGAAGTTAGTTGCGAAAGGGATACCAAGGGAAAAAAGGTTGGCGATGTCAGACACTTGAAAGCGCTGATTTTGAAAAAAAATACGGACATGGTTTTGGGCCATTAGGACGCTAATAACGATCCAACGAGGTGATAAAATTAACCCGCGTCTTATGGAGACGAAAATACATTAAAATTAATGTATAAACAATTAGTGGGGAAATTATGAGAGAGTACGTTCGGGTTTGTTGTGACAGGTGATTAAGGCCTCTGATCGATGCGAGATGAAGTAGGAGAAAAAGACAGGAGATGGGCGTATAGAGGTACCAACCGAGGCGACGCCCAAAATTACAGGGAGGGGTCGCGAAAATCCAGTAATAATTCTTGAAAAAAAAAACTGACCGAAAGAATAGACAGGATATCAAACCGATGCGATCTAGGACGGGGGACAAAAACATAAACGACGATGTAAACTGGGACGTCTAAACTAAAAGCAAGTATCGATGGGAGCCTTAAATAGAAATAATCGAAAAAAAAATAGAATAGCTATATTAGACCGTTTGTAAGGGAAGAGAACTAAATGTTAGAAGTAGGAGACGATCGTACGCGGGAGATTTAACACACTGAGAGGGGGAAACGGACGTGTACACCGTTTAAATTGTCGAAGGCATAGGGAAGAAGATCAAAACTAAGTTCGTGAAAGCGTTAAGGACAAAGCGTATCACACCATAAACGACGGCCATTAAATAAATTGTGCGGACACGGTAGCATTAAAAAAATAAAAGGCCGGAATTCACATTACAAAAAGACAGCTCGCACTAGAGCGTAATATAGGAAACGCCGTATGGGAATACGGGACCGCTTCCCGGTCCGCGTCTGATCTTTCTGTCACATGAGACGAATGCTAGGGTGTTAACTTTCTTGAAATGATCAGAATGGCCTAATTAGCATGATGCGACTATGGACTAAATAGAAAAGAACATACGAGTCGATAAAGGTTAGAATAGCATGTATTTGACGTGATTAATGAGGAAACGGGACTATAAAAGGGGTGATTTTAGAAAAAACGGGAAGTCTTTTCGTGAATTTTTGAGAGAGCTGGAACTCGCCGGGGACCGTTCAAACACGTCGCGCTGATTGGTATTTATTTGTGGACTTAGGAAAATTCCATAGTCAAAGACATACAGTTAGATTCAGTGTTTGGAAAAATAATTAATATCGGACCTTAGAGGATTTTAGAATTTCAAAGAAATAGTTAAACACAGTATTTGGCGTAATAATAAATTAAGGTTGAAAAATTTAATTAATTTAAATTCAGTGAAAAAAAAAGAAGATTAGACACGACACTACGGTGTCGCGTTATAAGCCGAGTTGTTAATACGAAGTGTTGAAAGGGAGAGGGGAGACGGCTATAATTCGAGGTTAACGCGATCTTTCGTTGCCAGAAATTTAAGCTAGGAAGATGATAACAACAATAATTAAAGATAAAATAATCAATATCGGATTCAGAGAATTTCGGACTTCGGATAATTATTCAGATTCAGTGTTCACGTCAACTCGCGAATTCAATCGAAGATGATAGAAATAATAATAATACTTTAGTACTGGTATGAAAAGGGAAAATTAAATCGCGTACTCCACTTCGTGCGCTAAATAATAACCATACCTCGTTATAACAAATAGTAAGAAAAAAAAAAAAATTATTACTGAGATTAGAGGACTCAATTCAGTGAGATAATCAGGGCGCGCGTTTAAACTAGGCATTTACAATCTGATAGAGGAATTATTGATAGACGGATGGAGGTATAGAACAGGTTGTTTTGCCGTCGCTATCCCGGTGGATTAGAGGAGAGGGGCTCAGGTAAGTAAATTGCACGAATATAATATATTTGCAGGACAAAGATGGAGGCTGCTAATCCGGCAGTTATTTTGAAGACGCCAGTTGGGACCGTAATTATGTACGTATTATCAAATAACATATGTATGTGTATGTACGAATGAATGCATAAGCTGATAAAATAAATATCATTGGTTCCATGACAAAACAATTATCAATTATTACGGGGACTAGGACCGTAATCGGAGTCCGTCATTAGGGCTAATTGTAGGTAAAGTACCTATTTATCGTGGGGACAATTCAAATAAGTGGGTCGACCGGACCGACTTTTGTAACACGATAATACAAAGGAGAAAGAAAAAAATATTCATTTCAAACCGGCTTTAAAATGGATAGGGCATTGACTCGAGTTGTGCTGAAAAACAGGTTGATTTATTAGGGTCTGAAGGGACAGACGGCCTTGAAGATTAACTGAGACATTAGAAACAGCTGAGTCTGGAATGCGGAGTTGGTTTCGAAAAAAAAAGATACGGCGGTTGGATGAATGGCTACTTAGGTACTAAAGTCTTGCTTCGAAGTCTACGAACATAGCTAAATTCATTTAACGGGAGTATCCCAAAATCAGACAGTGCCTGAGGGATAATCGAAGTAAATTTTGAGTTGCGGTTGGAAGTCTACGAACATAGTTAAATTCATTTAACGGGTGGAGCCAAAAATCAGCTAGTGTCTGAGAATAATTGAAGTAATTTTGAGTAGCAATCGAGGGTCTACGAACATAGCTAAATTCATTTTACGGGAGTATCCCAAAATCAGACAGTGCCTGAGGGATAATCGAAATAAATTTTGAGTTGCGATTGGAAGTCTACGAACATAGCTAAATTCACTTAACGGGAGGATCCCAAGATCAGGTGGTGCCTGTGGGAAAATTTGAATAAGCAGGGTGGCAGCCAGGAGAAGGGGGAGACTGGGGACATGGCTAAAGGTCATATCTGAGTTGGTGATCTCTATAAATAAAATCATCAAACAAACAAAACCGTAAAATATTATGTGTATCGTAATTATTAACATTTATATTAGTATTTATGTATCAAGCGAACTGGTTGGAATTCACAACTCCTTCTCGGCGATGCTTGGTCTGGAATGTACTGTATAAATAGTACATTGCAGATTATAAAAACAAAACAAAGTAAATTTATATATATTTCTTGATATGTACTGTCTGCAGGGGGGATGTATGTGGTCTGGTAACTATCGGGATGATACACTACGGCTGCATACACGCCCTCTCAGAGGATGGGAAGCAGCCTAGGAAACTGCTCTCCACAAAGACCGCAAGTATATTTTTGCATATAGAACGAAACCGGTTCGTACTAAGTAGACGTAATTCTCGGAGGAGTTGGAATCTGGGAGCGTGAGACTCTGTTGAGATTTGGACGTAGTATGTGACGACCACAGGAATGGTCAACTAGGACACGGTGACTTAGGCACCAACTAGGAGATTGGGTCGAGTGATCATGCCAAACCCAGATCGATACGGATCATTTTCACGTCTTGCAGGAGGAAGGTGCCAGATTTTGCTAGCAAAGTAATATTCCGAGTTCGTCATATATGCAATAACCGAATCGTACTAACACGCTTGAAATTAGTCCCATGTTATCCCATCTAGTAGGAGAGGTCGGCGATCCAGAGGTCCCGGAGGACAAATTATGTTTGTAATGTACTAACAAATTATGTTTGACTTTCGTTTTGTGTATTAAGGTTTTATGACATGTCGGGAGGGCGGCTTAGGTGAGCTTCTAAGGAGATCAGATTAGAGAAGGTAGACAGTATGGAGAAAGCGGGGGTCTTAGGTATTTTGATCCAATTTCGATTCGTTAACCTTGAAATTAACAATTCTGACTTCATCCCTGTCCTAAAGAGAACTAGGGGTTACCAAACAAAGTAATTAAAAACCCGATACCATAAAGCAAAAAATCACACAACGTTTGGTGGGATTTAATTACAACTAAATACGAGGGAGTTACGTTGAAGGTCGTAACCGGCGTATTAATTAACTAAGTACATTTGTCTTTATATAAATGTATATATATTACTTGAGAACCATGAGTGGCCTTCGTAGCTACCGAAGGGAGAAAGAGTTCTAGGGATATTTTAATGCCAGTGGCCTAAGGTCACTTAGGTATTACAAAAAAAATTAAATTCAAAGGGTGAAAGGAAGAGACATCTCAACTGCGGCCAACATGACCAGGAGAATGGATAGGCATACCTAGAGTGGGGAAAGAGTTGTTAATGAAAAAAAAATAACGAAAAGAAAGAGTTCTAAATATTACGAAACAGAAAATAAATCACTGACAGCGGTACAAGTCTAGACAAAAGCGGCCGGGCTGCGAAAAGTATAAGCAAACCATAAATTAAGTTTAGGGCCCAAGCGTAACAACCATAAGCGTGCGTACCTGCTTAAGAAAAAAATAGGGTTTCGCAATACACAAGGAAAGGATGTTAGGACTTCTTACGAACACTGAAAAAAATAAAATATTGCAAATTCAAAATAGAAATCGCGTAAATATCGTGATAGGGATACGCCTATTAAAAGAAAGATGTTAAAACGTAGACAAGGAATTGTTAGCGTACAAACGGTAAATCACGGGATATTCGTTAGCATCGCGGCAACAACGATCATTGCGAGTCGTATCAAAGAAGATTAGATACATTCATTCGGAATTTAAAATACCTAATTACTGAGACGGACTATTTAGGAATACGGTCGAAATTCGGATTGATTAGGTATCGTTAAATAGAAATATAACGTGTTTATCGGGGAAGAGGTTCCCACATATATGACTGTGTAAAAATAATTATATATGTGTATGGATATATGTATGTATATATATATACATACATATATATGTCCTATATACGAAATTTTGATATTGTTAAGTAGCCACTTGGAAAAAAAAATGGACCAAGAATTCATAACGGGAAGTGAGGTTATAGAAAGTGAAACGGTTCGGGGGGACGTGCCCGACCCCGAAAGGTTAAGGGAGATTTTTAAAAGGTCAAAGCGTTCGGGGCGCTTTAAAACCCACAATATGCGGACAGGCGACGTTGCGGAGCGCGGAAGAATGGAGGAACTATCGAAAACAAGGAAGAGAGACCATCCGGAAGAGGGTGAAGAGAGGGAGAAAGAGACAGTAGAAGAAAATGAGAAAAGGGAGAAAATTCAAAAAAAAAAAAAAAATTAAATAAATCTTAACAAACGAAAAAAAACCCGCTCGGATGAGGTAAAATTAGGCATGAAACGTAGGGTTAATAGAAAGTAATTTTCAGACTACTTGGAAAAAATATATATAAATAAATAAATAAGAGAAAAAATATATAGTGTTAGAAAGGCAACATACATAAAATAACTAAGTAAAATTATAATAAGGAAAATTAGGTTGTCGTATAATAAGGCAGAAGTGTATATCTACATAAACCGGCAACTCAAAAAATTCTAAAATGGCCGGAAAACGAAGGGGAACAGCCGAAGCTTTGGTGTCAGCGATCGGAGAAAATACTGCAGCTGGGGCTTCGACGGTGAACATCGAAGATGTGACAACAATAATCCAGGCAGCATTGGGACCGCTCGTTAGTAAGGTGCAAGAACTAGAGGAACAGTTGGGAAGGTCGGCAACGGTAGCGGTAGCGGCAGAGGATAGTGCGCCGAAGAACGTTCTACAGGTAGTGGAAATGCTACCGCAGCAGGAGAGACCGTCATTTTCGGGGGGAACTCAAAACCCGATTGCCTTCCTAGAGGAGTTGAAAGATTACATAAGAAAGGTCAAACGTACGGATGCGTTGAATGTCGTAAAAGAAAATTTCAAAGGGGAAGCTAAAAGTTGGCTCAAATTATATTCTAAGCGATGGCAGACACTTGAGGAATTCGAGCTGGATTTTCTCGCGAATTATTGGGGAGACATCAAGAAAAACGCCGTGCGACGACGCCTTGCAGAAGGGAGCTATGACGCAAAAAAGGGAACGTCAATGCTCGCGCATTTTGCTACGTATTGGGAGCTCGCGAAGGCGCTTAAGATCACGGATACGTCCGAGGGGATAGTGAATGAGATAATGCGGCATTTTCCAAAGGAGACGCAATCTCTATGGTTTTCGGGTGAAATGGGTGATGAAATTGCGGCGGCCGAGCTACTACGACGATTAGATAATATGGTGTGTGATCCTGAAGAACGTCAACCGCGTAAAAGAGAATACGACGAGAACAAAAAAATCGATAAATACCGAGAGCGCTATAATGCAATGAAGCGACGTATTCATGCTATTGAAAGCGTTAGTGAGGGCGCCGGGTGCAGCAAGTGCACAGATACGTCGCCGTCTACAAGGAAGGAACCGACTCCGGAAGCTAGCGGGAAGGAAGTTTGCATTGTGAAGCGTCCGGGAAACTACAGCGAGTCGTCTCCGAGGTCCTGAGGAATTCGGCTCAACCAGACGGAGGAGGGACAACCACGCAGAAACACAATATTGCGCTAAAAATAATGCTGAATTCAGGATGGGACATCACTAAGGGACTTGGAAGAAATCAACAAGGAATAACTAAACCAATACAGGCAGAAGGGAGTGAGAGGAGATGTAAGAATGAGGGTTTAAGAATTAATTCCAATACATATGTAGGGGCGTGCGTAGATTTATTGCAGCAAATTAGCACAGAATGGGGCAAGTCGGAATTTGAGGCGTGGGAGGGAGACAGCGACGTAAAGAATTTTCATAACATTTTCGAAGACGAGGCTTACGATGAAACAGGAAGGGGTAGCACTTTGCCACAGTTACCGGAAGCCAGGGCATATGTAGGGGACACGGAGGTGCGATGCTTGATAGATACGGGCAGCCAGGTTACATGTGTATCGCAGGAGTTCTACGACCACCACTTGTCAGATACAGAACAATACCCAATTATGCCGGTAGCAGCGATTCAAATAAAAGGTGCTGTGGGTCACAAGAGTCAACGGATTTCTAGGTTAGTATTGGTGCCCTTACAATTTGGGGATCTTCGAATAAACACGCCGTGTCTAATCATACCGAAATTAATTAGAACAGTCATCCTAGGAATAAATTGGCTAGACGAATATGCGGCGGAGTTTAAGTGTGGGGAGAATAGACATTTTAAAGTCACATCTGGGGGGATTGAAAGAACAATAGCGCTGTCGAACTCTACAGTAACGCGGGTAAAGTCGAGCGAAGAGACCGGCGGAAAACCGTTAAATCGCGCAACAAAAAATGTTAACACGATCGAAAGTGATTTGGGCCAGAATAACCTTTCAAGTCTTGAAGAAAAAATAACAACATTTGTGGCCGAGCTTAGTTTAGACACGCAAGGGAAAGAGGGTTTGGCACAAGTATTAAACAAACATAAAAAAGTGTTTATCGACCGGCCGGGGCTGACGACATTATACACACATGATATAAAAATGATAGATGAATCACCGTTTGTAAAACGATCGTACCCTGTGCCTTTCGCATATAGGGACAAAGTCGACAAAAAAATAGCCGAATTAGAGAAGCTAGGGATCATTAGCCGTGAAGCAACGCAATTTGCAAGCCCTCTGACGTTCACGATGAAAAAGGATGGAGCCGTCCGGATTCTCTTGGATGCCAGAGAATTGAACAGTAGAATGGTGGGAGAGGTAGAGAAACCGCCGTTAACCTCCGAAATATTACAACGATTTCACGGTATGAAATACATAACAACATTGGATCTTAATTCAGCGTACTTTCAAATACCGTTAAGTCAAGATAGCCGAAAATACACCGGATTTGTGTACAACGGGAAATCATTCGTATATAAGGTACTACCACAAGGTCTGAAGACATCGGTAGGGAGCTTTTCGAGAGCTATGGATAAAATATTAGGCCATCAAATGCGGGACTTTTGCGCAAATTACCTAGACGATTTAGTAATATATACATGCGGGGACCGAGACGCGCATTTCGAACACGTGGGTGCGGTGTTGGAGCGTCTAGAAGCGGCTAATATGACGTGTAAGTTGGAAAAGTGTCAATTTTTATTTACTGAAGTGCACATGTTAGGACATATTATTTCGCCATACGGAATTCAAATGGACCCTGGAAAGATAGCTGCCATAAAAAATTTTCCCGCGCCAAAGAAAGTGAAACAGGTTAGAGCATTTTTGGGTCTCTGTAATTACTACCGGAGGTTTGCAAGTAGATACGGAGAAACTACAAGCGTTTTGTGCGACCTACTACAGAAAAATCGAACTTGGAGGTGGACGGATATAGAACAAAGGGCGTTTGAAAACGTGAAGGCGTCTTTTCTAGCTTCAGTAATTTTGCACCACCACGACCCGAGCAGCACGTATTATTTACAGACGGATAGCTCTGGGTTCGCAATTGGAGGGGAACTCTATCAATTGGACCCCGATGGAAATCATCACGTCATCGGTTTTATAAGTCGAGCGTTACGAGGCCCCGAGTTAAAATGGACTACTTCAGAGCAGGAGCTGTGGGCAATAATCTATGCACTACATAAATTCGAAACATACCTACGGGGGGTGCGGCTAATAATTCGGACCGACCATCAAGCGCTGACCTTTTTAAAAAACTGGAAAATGTACAGCGGCAGGGTAACGAGGTGGATCCTTTATTTAAATCAATTTGACTACAAAGTAGAGTACGTGAGAGGGAAAGAAAATATCGGACCTGATATTTTGTCTCGGTATTCGCATGAGGCGGTGAACGTACAAGAAGAAAAGGCTGTTTATCCGGAGGTAGCGAGCTTCGCGGTGAAGGGAAAGCGACAGATACGGCGCCACCTCGAGAATATTGCAGAATTACAACATAAAGATGATTTTTTGGGTGAGGTGTTGGGACTCATAAAAGGAAAACAATTCGGGCCGCCAACACGGAGTGTCAGTAGATACCTGAAAAATTATAAGAAAATAGGACGGACTCTGTATTATGCGGCGAGAGGAGATAGAACACTTCTAGCCATACCTCAAGGATTAACCGAAGAATTAATTAGAATGGTGCATTTGGAAATTGGACACGGAGGTGTATTTAAAACGGGATCGGCGATCAAAGACAGGTACTTTTGGCCCGGTATGCACAAACAAATAAAACAAAATGTGCGGGTTTGTCACCTATGTCAAATGGCGAAGCGCGAAATTCGACCAACTGTAGGGCCGGGCAGGTCTATCATTACTCGAGAGGTGGGGGAATTAATCATGGCGGACTTATATGGGCCACTACCGAGAAGTCAAGGAGGGGTACGGTTCATATTGGTAATACAAGATACGTTCAGTAGGCTAATTAGATTATACCGTTTAAGAAAAACTACCACTAGAACCGTTTTAAACTGTGTAGAGAAATTCCATAAGGAAATAAAGATCGCCGCCATTTTAACTGATAACGGGTCGGTATTTTGCTCAAGACAATGGGATCGGACTTTAGAGAACATGGGAATCCGGATATTACATACTTCAGTGCGCAACCCGGGGCCCAACATCACAGAGCGGGTGAACAAGGAGCTAGGTCGCATTTTTCGTATATACTGCCACGAGAGTCACACGACGTGGGGGCACTTTATAAATGATATTGAACAGACATATAACAATACTGTACATTGCTCTACGGGTTTTTCTCCGAACGAGGTGGCCTTTGGGAAGGTTCCAAAATATAGTTTAGACAAATATACGAAGGGATGCAATCGGCCGGCGCGAACAAAGGAAGAGGTACGAGAAGCAGTCCGGAAGAACTTAGTGAAAAATGCGGAGAGACGGCAACATTATTATAATCTAAACAAACGATTAGTGACTTACGAGATAGGCACCTTGGTAAAACTCAAGAAGATTACACAATCAAGTCTACTGAAGAGGCAAATAAAGAAATTCGCATTGTTATATGAAGGGCCGTATGTGATAGCCGCGGTGAGGTATAGTAACACATACACATTGGCGGACCCGATAACCCGAGAGATAAGAGGAGATTACAATGCAATCCATCTGGCAAGATATTACATAGAGAAAGAGGCGCGTAGTCCGGGGGTGATAATCACCGAGATGCACGAATAAACGAAAAAAAAAAAGGGGGAACACCCATCGTTCAAGAAAAAAAAAAAAATCTTTTGAAAATTTTCTGTTGAGGCCCCAAGCATGCTAGGTAAGGATGCGACAAATTAAGTTCAGTAAGAAAAAAGATTTTAACGTCGGGAGAAAAAAAAAATAAAGAGATAAATAAATCTTTAGTTAAGAGAGTTTTAGCGTTATCTAGATGTAGGGAGTTTGTAGGGGTACTGTTAAGGAGTTAATGCGTTTCATTAGGAATAGAGATTATAGGAATTAGAAAAAAAAAAATGTTACAATATAGGCAGATCCAGGGGGGAGGAGATGCTCAAGTAAAATTTAGAGGTGGATGGTTATCCGACTAGGTTTAGAAAAAAAAATGTGTTACCAATGCAGTGTTTAGAAAGTCTTTTTTTAGTTTATGGATTGCAAACGTAGGGTTAAGAAAAGCTGCTGCAACTAGGATTTAGGAGAATTTAACAAAAAGAGGGCGGGGCATGATTGAGTGAATGAACGATTAGGTTAAGAAAATGAAAAAAAAAAAACAACAAAGCTAGACTCAACCATGTACACCGATTGTGTGACGGGAGGGCGCGGTTTGTACGAACTAAACATTCATGACAAATTTAAATTCAAAGTAAATGTGTGTGGGGATACACTTATATACCATCAATAGGTTGTACACCAACGCCACCCGTCATCCAAATGGTCAGATAGGAACCGCGAGATTGAATATCAATCTTTTGATTTGAACCATTTGTAAGGGAGATCTCGGTTCAACCAGGTTGGAGATCACCACAACACGCGAGTCGAGGGGCGTGTTCTCAGAAAAAAAAAAAAAAATTTGATTTGCAATGGGAGGAGGGTGTCCCCTTTCATTCATGAGGTCATGAACAAGGTTGCATGGGCCAACAAATAAAAATAACGTTAGAATCAACGCGAAAGAAAAAAAAAAAGACATTAAGGTTCAAATTCAGAGATTGCGATCAGTCCAGAGGAATGAGGAGGGGGAACAGGGGAAGAGGGCGTAGGTGAGGACAGGAAAAGGGGATGAGGAGGGGGAACAGGGGAAGAGAGGTGAGAGGGCGTAGATGAGGACAGGAAAGGGGATGAGGAGGGGGAGTTTTAGCTTTCTCTAGATGTTGTCCCAGTTTCAGTGTCTACCACGAAAAAAAAAGGGGGAGAGGAGAAAGAAAAAAATAATAGAAAAAAAAAAAAATTTTAAGAGAGAGGAAAAATGGTGAGAGGAAAGCGAAAGAAAAGTGGTATACACGGCAAACTGCGACAAGAGGAGGGTGTGATATGATGCACTTTTACTGAGATAATACAGGCGGAGACCTCTAGCGGCAGAGTCGAAAAATAAGTAATTACAATCAAATGGATGGGTGGATGAAGCTTTACAGGGTCGAAGGCAGATGTCTCTGTGAGGTAGAGAGATGGACCAATCGTAGGCCTCGATTTAATCTCCCACCAATCAAGAGGATCCAGAGGATGCGGGGCGGCAAGTGGGAGTGGTTTACCGAAGCAGACAAAGGAATGGACTTTGAACCGGGAGGGGCTACCTCGATTTATTACAGGAAAAAAAACGGGAACCTTGGTAGAGGGTAGTGCGATGACGTCATGGGTTTGGAATGCAAGGGTGTGGCGGAACGGGATCGTAAACCATCGACGAACGAGGGGGACGTGTTGCAAGAAAGGTAAGAGACATAACGCGAAACGAACTGGGGACTGAGAGAAATTGGTAGAATCCTACGTTAAGACATACCGGAAGTGGAAATCATTGGGGGAGAGGGCAGTTACACGCGTCAATTAAAAGAAAACAACAGAAATAAGGGAAAAACAGGCAAATTACGTAAGAAAAGTGAAAAAAAAAGCAAACATTGAACTCCTATCGTAAGCATGACGTGGAGCCGCAAAGAAACAGCGTTGAGGTTACAAGAGAATGATGGCGCGAAGTTAGTTGCGAAAGGGATACCAAGGGAAAAAAGGTTGGCGATGTCAGACACTTGAAAGCGCTGATTTTGAAAAAAAATACGGACATGGTTTTGGGCCATTAGGACGCTAATAACGATCCAACGAGGTGATAAAATTAACCCGCGTCTTATGGAGACGAAAATACATTAAAATTAATGTATAAACAATTAGTGGGGAAATTATGAGAGAGTACGTTCGGGTTTGTTGTGACAGGTGATTAAGGCCTCTGATCGATGCGAGATGAAGTAGGAGAAAAAGACAGGAGATGGGCGTATAGAGGTACCAACCGAGGCGACGCCCAAAATTACAGGGAGGGGTCGCGAAAATCCAGTAATAATTCTTGAAAAAAAAAACTGACCGAAAGAATAGACAGGATATCAAACCGATGCGATCTAGGACGGGGGACAAAAACATAAACGACGATGTAAACTGGGACGTCTAAACTAAAAGCAAGTATCGATGGGAGCCTTAAATAGAAATAATCGAAAAAAAAATAGAATAGCTATATTAGACCGTTTGTAAGGGAAGAGAACTAAATGTTAGAAGTAGGAGACGATCGTACGCGGGAGATTTAACACACTGAGAGGGGGAAACGGACGTGTACACCGTTTAAATTGTCGAAGGCATAGGGAAGAAGATCAAAACTAAGTTCGTGAAAGCGTTAAGGACAAAGCGTATCACACCATAAACGACGGCCATTAAATAAATTGTGCGGACACGGTAGCATTAAAAAAATAAAAGGCCGGAATTCACATTACAAAAAGACAGCTCGCACTAGAGCGTAATATAGGAAACGCCGTATGGGAATACGGGACCGCTTCCCGGTCCGCGTCTGATCTTTCTGTCACATGAGACGAATGCTAGGGTGTTAACTTTCTTGAAATGATCAGAATGGCCTAATTAGCATGATGCGACTATGGACTAAATAGAAAAGAACATACGAGTCGATAAAGGTTAGAATAGCATGTATTTGACGTGATTAATGAGGAAACGGGACTATAAAAGGGGTGATTTTAGAAAAAACGGGAAGTCTTTTCGTGAATTTTTGAGAGAGCTGGAACTCGCCGGGGACCGTTCAAACACGTCGCGCTGATTGGTATTTATTTGTGGACTTAGGAAAATTCCATAGTCAAAGACATACAGTTAGATTCAGTGTTTGGAAAAATAATTAATATCGGACCTTAGAGGATTTTAGAATTTCAAAGAAATAGTTAAACACAGTATTTGGCGTAATAATAAATTAAGGTTGAAAAATTTAATTAATTTAAATTCAGTGAAAAAAAAAGAAGATTAGACACGACACTACGGTGTCGCGTTATAAGCCGAGTTGTTAATACGAAGTGTTGAAAGGGAGAGGGGAGACGGCTATAATTCGAGGTTAACGCGATCTTTCGTTGCCAGAAATTTAAGCTAGGAAGATGATAACAACAATAATTAAAGATAAAATAATCAATATCGGATTCAGAGAATTTCGGACTTCGGATAATTATTCAGATTCAGTGTTCACGTCAACTCGCGAATTCAATCGAAGATGATAGAAATAATAATAATACTTTAGTACTGGTATGAAAAGGGAAAATTAAATCGCGTACTCCACTTCGTGCGCTAAATAATAACCATACCTCGTTATAACAAATAGTAAGAAAAAAAAAAAAATTATTACTGAGATTAGAGGACTCAATTCAGTGAGATAATCAGGGCGCGCGTTTAAACTAGGCATTTACAATCTGATAGAGGAATTATTGATAGACGGATGGAGGTATAGAACAGGTTGTTTTGCCGTCGCTATCCCGGTGGATTAGAGGAGAGGGGCTCAGGTAAGTAAATTGCACGAATATAATATATTTGCAGGACAAAGATGGAGGCTGCTAATCCGGCAGTTATTTTGAAGACGCCAGTTGGGACCGTAATTATGTACGTATTATCAAATAACATATGTATGTGTATGTACGAATGAATGCATAAGCTGATAAAATAAATATCATTGGTTCCATGACAAAACAATTATCAATTATTACGGGGACTAGGACCGTAATCGGAGTCCGTCATTAGGGCTAATTGTAGGTAAAGTACCTATTTATCGTGGGGACAATTCAAATAAGTGGGTCGACCGGACCGACTTTTGTAACACGATAATACAAAGGAGAAAGAAAAAAATATTCATTTCAAACCGGCTTTAAAATGGATAGGGCATTGACTCGAGTTGTGCTGAAAAACAGGTTGATTTATTAGGGTCTGAAGGGACAGACGGCCTTGAAGATTAACTGAGACATTAGAAACAGCTGAGTCTGGAATGCGGAGTTGGTTTCGAAAAAAAAAGATACGGCGGTTGGATGAATGGCTACTTAGGTACTAAAGTCTTGCTTCGAAGTCTACGAACATAGCTAAATTCATTTAACGGGAGTATCCCAAAATCAGACAGTGCCTGAGGGATAATCGAAGTAAATTTTGAGTTGCGGTTGGAAGTCTACGAACATAGTTAAATTCATTTAACGGGTGGAGCCAAAAATCAGCTAGTGTCTGAGAATAATTGAAGTAATTTTGAGTAGCAATCGAGGGTCTACGAACATAGCTAAATTCATTTTACGGGAGTATCCCAAAATCAGACAGTGCCTGAGGGATAATCGAAATAAATTTTGAGTTGCGATTGGAAGTCTACGAACATAGCTAAATTCACTTAACGGGAGGATCCCAAGATCAGGTGGTGCCTGTGGGAAAATTTGAATAAGCAGGGTGGCAGCCAGGAGAAGGGGGAGACTGGGGACATGGCTAAAGGTCATATCTGAGTTGGTGATCTCTATAAATAAAATCATCAAACAAACAAAACCGTAAAATATTATGTGTATCGTAATTATTAACATTTATATTAGTATTTATGTATCAAGCGAACTGGTTGGAATTCACAACTCCTTCTCGGCGATGCTTGGTCTGGAATGTACTGTATAAATAGTACATTGCAGATTATAAAAACAAAACAAAGTAAATTTATATATATTTCTTGATATGTACTGTCTGCAGGGGGGATGTATGTGGTCTGGTAACTATCGGGATGATACACTACGGCTGCATACACGCCCTCTCAGAGGATGGGAAGCAGCCTAGGAAACTGCTCTCCACAAAGACCGCAAGTATATTTTTGCATATAGAACGAAACCGGTTCGTACTAAGTAGACGTAATTCTCGGAGGAGTTGGAATCTGGGAGCGTGAGACTCTGTTGAGATTTGGACGTAGTATGTGACGACCACAGGAATGGTCAACTAGGACACGGTGACTTAGGCACCAACTAGGAGATTGGGTCGAGTGATCATGCCAAACCCAGATCGATACGGATCATTTTCACGTCTTGCAGGAGGAAGGTGCCAGATTTTGCTAGCAAAGTAATATTCCGAGTTCGTCATATATGCAATAACCGAATCGTACTAACACGCTTGAAATTAGTCCCATGTTATCCCATCTAGTAGGAGAGGTCGGCGATCCAGAGGTCCCGGAGGACAAATTATGTTTGTAATGTACTAACAAATTATGTTTGACTTTCGTTTTGTGTATTAAGGTTTTATGACATGTCGGGAGGGCGGCTTAGGTGAGCTTCTAAGGAGATCAGATTAGAGAAGGTAGACAGTATGGAGAAAGCGGGGGTCTTAGGTATTTTGATCCAATTTCGATTCGTTAACCTTGAAATTAACAATTCTGACTTCATCCCTGTCCTAAAGAGAACTAGGGGTTACCAAACAAAGTAATTAAAAACCCGATACCATAAAGCAAAAAATCACACAACGTTTGGTGGGATTTAATTACAACTAAATACGAGGGAGTTACGTTGAAGGTCGTAACCGGCGTATTAATTAACTAAGTACATTTGTCTTTATATAAATGTATATATATTACTTGAGAACCATGAGTGGCCTTCGTAGCTACCGAAGGGAGAAAGAGTTCTAGGGATATTTTAATGCCAGTGGCCTAAGGTCACTTAGGTATTACAAAAAAAATTAAATTCAAAGGGTGAAAGGAAGAGACATCTCAAAAGTTATCATCAAAATATAACTACGGTTGACGGTTAGCTGGTTTAATTCAGTAGCCTTTTCTAGTATTGTACAAAATGTGTGTTTTTAGCAGTGGGCCATAACATTGTGCTCCTAGAAGTAGGTATGCAAATTGACCATTTTTGATTTCGAACAACTTTAGTAATTTGATTGCGAAGTAAATAAAATCTCATAATAATCCATTCGATTGACTATAATTATACTAATAAGTCACTTTTTAAAGACCTTTCTCGATGCTTTCGACATACACATCACTGAATGAAAGGCCTTTCTCGATGCTTTCGACATACACATCACTAAATAAAATGCCTTTCTCGATGCTTTCGACATACACATAACTAAATGAAAGACCTTTCTCGATGCTTTCGACATACACATCACTAAATGAAAGGCCTTTCTCGATGCTTTCGACATACACATCACTAAATGAAAGGCCTTTCGCGATTCTTTCGAACACATTATTTATTACACAAAATGCTCTTGAACCTAATGCAATGATGTCTTCGAATAAGTAGCCAGTTAGGTACCTACTAATACAATCTTGCACAAAATTTAATGGGTTCTTCTTTATTAAATTGAACCAAGATTTTCATATATTTAAAAGAAAAACCTTTATGGTACAAGCGCGGGTAAGGGCCTCGGCACGGGTAAAGCAGCCAGTGAGGCTCACATAACCTAATCATATTTTATTAAAAAATATATTCTAATTAACAGATAAGTACAATAGGAAAAGCTTCTAGGTGCATCATATTTCTTATGGCTAACCCAATTAAATATTAGAAAATACATACATTATAATACTTGTGTACATTATTATTATTAAGTATTATTATTATTATTATTAAGTAATGTAAATTAACCTACCAAGGAGACAGACAGAAGAAATATTTAAATGTTGGGTGTAGTGAAATTGGTTTAAACTGATCATTTTTAGTGTCGATTTAAATAGGATTATATTGTGGATTTGTTAAATGTTACATGGAAGTTTGTTATACGTATAATTTAAAAGCCGTGTAGTAAGGTCCTTTTTGAAATATTGTTTTGTTGGGTTGTGGTGTTAGTGTCTGTAAATCTAGTTGCATGTTTATGTATTTGAGTAAAACTTTTCTGGAGATGACCGTACTAATAGTCGAAATTCCATTATAAATCGTCAGAAGTTTCAGTTTCTATTAAAAGTGGTCTACGTGAATCCCGTTAACCAGAATTCATGATTTTTGCAATCTCTTTTGGAAAATGAAGGCAACGTTTTTTGTCCTACCTTGTTCTTAATATGCATAAATGAATTGTGAATTGTGTATAATGATACGATTCTCCTCTTCAAATTAAGAAATTGAAATGATGTTTACTTAAAAGCAAACAGGGGCATAATTGTTGTTAAAAGTTGGTTAAACAATAATACACTAACAATGAATGTGACCAAAACTAAATACATTGAATTTAGTATTAATCCTTCCTTAAGAACCCCAGAAAATCAAATTAAAATATGAGCTTGCAACCTGACAAATGCGATAACATGTGATTGCCCTTATTTAGAACAGGTAACTAAAATTAAATACTTGGGTATTATTTTTGACAGCAATTTGAAGTGGAAACAACATATAACCACAACAGCAAACAAACTTAGAAAATTCATTTACTTTTTTAGACAAACTCGCAACTTTCTCAACCTAAACCAGCTCAAAACAATCTACTATGCACTTCAATCTTTAGAGTATGGTATCATAGCAAACGCTGCCGCCATTGATCCAATCTCTAAAGTTCAGAAACTTTTAAAGATTATCCTCAAACTACCGATCACAAGCAGCTCGGATGAAATCTTTAGGAAAATCTGTGTTATGGACATTAGGCAACTTTGTGCCAAAAACATACTAGCATACCTCTTCAAATACAATACTGCTTTTGACAATGTCCAAACTGCTCGTGATACTAGAACCAAAGGACCCTAATCTCTTACTAATCCCTTTCGCTAAAACAACTTTTGACCAGAGAAATTTCAGATATTTTGCAATAAGGCTATACAATGTTCTCCCACTAGCCATTAGACTGAACAATATTTTTTTGAAGAATAAAATAGACACCAAGTCTTGGATCATCAGCCAATACATATCCAATACGTCTGTCTCGACACAGGTATATATAGATATCGAAAAACACCTTGAAAACAACTTTATATTGATAATAAAAAATATGTATTTATGGCTTTCCCCAAAAATATTAACATAATTTATTGTTATTAAGTAAAAAACAAATTGAATATTTGGCAATCGACACAGAAATTTCTCTGTCTAAAATAAAAAATAACGGCTCACCTAAACAAATAACAGCGGATATCTTGAGAAAAACTCTGAAATCAACCAGTAAAAATAAAATCAATATAAAAGAAACGGAAATTTTAAATGATATTAAAGCCAAAATTAAAAATAGCGACCTCACAATTACTAAGGCGGATAAGGGGAATTCCGTCGTTATATTAAACAAAATTGATTACTTAAATAAAGTAGAAGCATTCCTCAAGCCAGAAGACTTTGAAATCTTAAAAAAGGACCCAACGGACAAAATTTCAGTAAACGTGCGCAACCTAATAAATAATTGCCAATCAATATTCCCAAATAAATACGCTAGAAGAAGTGCAATGGTGATGAATCCAAGGGCTCCTGCATTATACGGACAACCTAAAATTCACAAAGATAATATCCCCATACGTCCCGTAGTATCTTTTATAAACGCCCCCACGACAATACTCGTCAAAAAACTTAACTTTCTTTTCAAACAACATACTAAATTCTCCCCAAAACATAGCGTTAAAAATTCTCTCGAACTTGTAAATAAAATAAAAAAAACATAAATCTACCGCACAATTGCCAGTTCATATTTCTAGACGTAGTAAGCCTCTTTAGCAATATCCCTATTAAAGAATGCCTTAAAATCATTAAAGATATTTTAGACGAATCTAATATAAACCCAGTTACTAAAAAAGACTTATTCGATCTAATTAAAATTTGCGTGGAAACCAACTACTTTGAGTTTGACGATAAATTCTATCAACAAAACGACGGATTACCAATGGGATCGCCCCTCAGTCCACTTCTTGCAGAAATATTCATGGATTACATTGAAAAACAAATTTTAAATTCAATCTTTAGCACACACATAATTTACTATGTTCGTTATGTTGACGACATTTTGGTCTGTTGGAAAGGTACCAACAGACAATTAGATCTTTTTGTCACATTAGCAAACTCCATCAACCGTAAAATCTGCTTTACGGTTGAAAGAGAGTGTAATAAGAAAATTAACTTATAATAAAAACACATAAATTTGTTTTTGACCACTATAGTTTTATTTTCACTCTACCGGTTTCGGAAGATCCCTTCCTTCGTCAGGAGAATATTTAAAACTGAAAAATTAACGAAAAATTAAAGAAAATTAACTTTTTAGACCTAACAATCGGTAGAGAAAATAATAAATATACGTTTGAAATTTTCCGTAAGCCTACGTATACAGACATGACCATTAATTATAAATCTTTACACCCATGGTCACATAAATTATCTGCCTACCACGCAATGATACATAGGCTTACTAACATCCCACTCGACAAGAAAGCATACGAGAAGGAAAAAAATACAATCCTAACTATTGCTAAAAATAACGGCTTCAAGGGTAGAGACATTGAAAAAATAATTAATAATAACAAACACAAAAATAACCTTAAATTAATTTACCCAGCAACTAATAATAACACGAATAATAAATTCGGTGTTTAGAATTCATCGCCAAAGTCCTCAAAAAGTGTGGCTTAGATATTGCCTTCCGCACAAATAACAACTTAGGATCATCTCTTAAAAACTCAAAAAGTAAAGTACTCAATTTAGTACGCATTTATAAACTCCAGTGTGACGAATGCAACGCTGTTTATGTTGGACAAACTGGCCGGTCCTTTAATACTAGGTTCAAAGAATACATGAGATCTTTTAAAAATAAGAATAAAATACAATCTCAATTTGCCAAACATCTCCTAGATGAAAATCACTCACTTAGTGATAATAATAAACCAACTCCGTTACACGTACAAAATAAAGGCCGTAAACTGAATCTTTTAGAGCAGTTAGAAATTAACAAAAACTCTAATAATCCGAAAGATATTCTAATTAATGAACAAACAAATATAATTCGTTCACCCCTACTAGATATCTTCAAACCTAGTGCAAATATGAGTGCACTATGAAGTACTTAATTATGCTATTAAAATAACCCTATGAGTCATCGTTTGGGAATAACTAACATAAAGACATTCAGTCAAATTTAAACATTACAGTAATTGGGGAAACTTTACTGGGGTAATAACCATTAATAATTTCTAACATTTTACTCAGAAATCAATTAAGAAATCAGTAATTGAAATTAAAATACCTATCTACAAATAATATAAATGTATCGTCTGTAAGTGGGCTACCCACAGTTTGATAATGCCTTCAGAGGGCGAAACAGCTGTCACGCGTAATAATAATTACACAGCAGAACTTGTTTAAAAATAAACTGTTTTTATAAACCCAATAACAATATTATTGAATATATAAAAAAAAAATATTACCATAATAATACAGAGATTACAAAATCAATTGATACAGTTTATGTTTTAATCTAGATCAAGGCTGCCCAACCTTTTTAACAGTTGGGCAAAATTGACGATTTAAAAGTCACTGGCGGGCCACTGACTACTGACGGTTTCTATTTGTGTTACCTAAGCTTTTTAATGTCTTGTTTTATACAACAAACAAATAAACATATTGAAATTTTAAGTCGTTTATTAAAATAATAAAATAAATAGCATCTACTGCCAAATAACGAAACCACATTTTGTTTAACAAAAATCTAAATCCAAGTAATTGGTACAATCAATGTAATTTCTGACATTGTTTTTGTTTTAATAATTCTCCTATGTTAGGAGTCAGTTCAGATGTTGACAGTAGCAATAAATCAGACATATGTTGCTCAGTTAGAGATGTGCGGTATTTATTTTTTACAAAATTAAGATTAGAAAAAAACTTTTCACAAACATACGTTGATCCAAAAATACTTAAAAATTGAAACGCCAGTCTTCTTTAGGCGCCAATTTCCAGATATCTCCAAATTCTTCTGAAGAAGTTTGTGATAAGATCACTCAACCAGTACTTATTCTTGAGTAAATCACTTTCTAAAGGTAACGCCTCTTTTTTTCTAAAAATTCCAACACCTGCTCTCTCAATATGAAGAAATGTTTTAACATGTTGCCCCTTGAAAGCCATCGCACAGCGCAATACAGATGTAACTCTCCAAATTCGCTGATTTCTTCTTCAAATAAAACTCTGAATTGACGTCTGTGTAGAGCTTTTGAACGTATGCAATTTATGCAGCGTGCTACCGACTCCATTATATCATTCAACTTTATGTCTTTTGCACACAACGCCTCCTGGTGGACGATGCAATAATACGAAAATATTTTTCGATCCAAGTAATTTTCAAATTAGCGGGTATTTTGAAAATCACTTAGTTCACGCGGGCCACTTATAATTCATTCACGGGCCACAATGTGGCCCGCGGGCCAGGGGTTGGGCAGCCTTGTTCTAGATGATTCCCAGTAGTGAACTGTGAACAAAGTGGGGAAGATACCGTATTATTAAACTTTACAATAACGTGAATAGGTGATGTCTGTACTCATTACATCAGATTTTCAAAAAGATTCTGTTGATTTCACAAAACAAAAGGTTTATGTATTTGAGTAAAACTTTTCTGGAGATGACCGTACTAGTAGGCGAAATTTCTTTATATATCATCAGAAGTTTTTGTTTCTTTTAAAGGGGGTCTACGTGAATCCCGATAACCAGGATTAGTGATTTTTCACATCACTTTTGGAAAATGAAATCCTTGTTGACTTTTTTATTTTATTTATTTATTTGAATAAACATATCCTAAATAATACAGAGATTACAGAATCAATTCTCAATCAATTAATACATGTTCTTAACAGTTTATGTTTGAATCTAGATGATTTCTAGTAGTGGAAGTGTGAACAAGGTAGGGAAGGTACCGTATTATTAAACTTTACAATTATGAGAAGAGGTGAAGTCTGTAGTGGACAATATTTCAGATCTTGTGTTTTGTTTGCGCTGATTGTTGGATTTAGTGACAACAGCCAGTTTGACATTCGTCTCGTTAACATTTTTGTATGAATTTGGTACTCGTATTATTCATAGTTACAATATCAAAACAAAATTTTAGATTTATAAATGAAATTTTCATTTAACTTTTTTGATAAAATATAGGACTTTTTCAACTGCATCCTGTCTTGTGTTCATAGTCTTAGGTATATTATTCATAAGTCAAATATTGCGGCATTTTATTACAGGGGTTGCAGGAACAGTATAAAGTGTTGTTTGCTATAATTTACAGTTTTATATAACTGATTAACATTATGAATTACTATATTTATATACCTAAATATTATAAAACATAGATACTTTTATTAAAAAAATTCAACCAATTATTTATTTTTTGACATATGTAGCAAATATTGTGACACACTAGCAATGTCTGGTTTTGTTCTGAGAAACAACAATAGTGCAAATTCTGTTATTTATTAATAATATTTAAATAAATCTTAACAACATTAAAAATATCTAAAAAATGCATGAAAAATACAAATACATTAAAAAATGCACTAAAAGTATATTGTAAAATACATGAAAATTAAAATCCAAATCATAAAAAGAAGTGCCAAAAAATCTGCAATCTCATTAATACACTAAACCTATATTAAACATTTTTGAAATAAGTTTTTTTAAAGACATATAATTTATAGTGAATGTTAAAATATTAAATAAAAATAAGAGATTAATAAAAGTTTGTTGTATTCAATATTAAGATTTTATTGAACAATAATAATTGTCCTGTTTATGGATTTTTACATTATTTGTTAGACAATATACATATTTGAAGAGGTTTTACTCATTTTTAAAAATGTTTTTATTTAGTTATATTAAAAATTAAGTTTTTATATCTAGTATTAACCTTTTAACAAATTATTTCTATTTCATTAAGGACACTTTACAATTTGTATTTATTTAGTAAATAAAACATTTGTACAAATTTAGGGTAGTCCCACAAAGCTATCACATGGCAGCTTGTCTGTAGGTTCTACCAATTAAACATTCTAATAATATGATAGAAACATTAGAATAGATCAAATAGTAATATTATTGTTTTATTTATATATTATAGCTACTAGTAGTACATTTTACTTACAATATGTTTTTTTCCTACTTCTCTTGATTCTATATGTATATCTACAATAATATAATGTACACTCCTCTTCCAACCACAAGCGAATGCTTCTATGGAAGAGTAGTATTAAATATTGTCATTGTAAATTGTAAACCTTATTACTTATATGTACTTTTTCCTTTAATAAAAAAAATGTGTTAATTTAAATTATATCTATAAAATATCTCAATATACCTGCCTAATAACAAGATATGTAGGCAGATACATTAAGAAATTCAAAGATACACGAAATTTTCATTAATTAACCACAGCTTTATCATTTTAGGGCACTCTCTCATTTTTTTCAAATTTTATGTTTGTATTGATTTTATTTAAAATCACTGGTATTCAAGAGTATGGCTTCCATATTTATTTAATATTACATCCAAAACTTATTCTTTACAGTATTTAGGCATAACCCCCTTTTAGCTTCTTTAACATCTGTAGGTAATTCATTAAAATTCTTAAATCTTTTAAAATACAAAACATATTTTGAGTATTTTGGTTACGCCATGGTTGTAATGGAGAGTGATATTAGTGTTTAATAAATTGAATAGATAAAATGGTGTTTTTTTTAAATAATGATTATAAAATCAGGAGGAGTGCTAAGGGGGAGAATTCGAGAGTGTCTGTAGATGCCTTTGACGTATTTATCCCACGGAAAACTAAAGATATAATGAATCTGTACTATTGTCAATTTATAAAACACTATACAGGGCATTTCAGGACTCACCCAACAGACTTTAACCTGTGATTCCTTAGCTTATTTGGAATAAAAAATTTCAATGTCATTTTTCTGTCCGATGTCATTTTTTTTTCAATAAAAAAATCACTTCGCTACTGGATACACCCTAACGAGTTGGCAACTATTTAAAAACCCATACAAATTCAACAAAAGTCTCCCTAGTGTCGCGTCACCTTGTGCGTACCTCCAGATTCTGATGCACACAACGTTAAAGTTACTTGTGTGCGCCTGCATGAAATCTTTTTATAAAAAGTTCATAGTGGTTTTATGAATCTACCCAGTGTTTATATAGGATATATGCTAGAATGCTCTATTGCGCTTTATTCTCAGCGTTGTCAAGCGTAATATAACCTCATAACGCCGGTGCAAGGGTTAGTGCAAGTTGGACATTTCTCTATTAACGGAGAGCAAACTTTGCAGGTGTTGACATGACCACAAGGTAAAAATGCGACATTTGATTTGCGCAACTTGCATCTCTTGCATACAGTCGGACCAGTCCGTGTTGAAGAAGAATTTTGTATAGTCTCGGCGTTGATGATGATTGGATGCTTTTGGTCATCTTGGGGGACGATGAACGGAGCGTGTTTGCAAGTCAAAATGGGAATTGGTCCGTCTTTTTGGCAAGCATTCTTACATTCTTGGACATTTAGGATGAAATCAATGCCCTTTTTTTTAAGAAGGAAGCCACAATTAGGGCTCCTGGTAACGTGCTCTTCACATGGGATATCTGAATCTAGCCAGTCCTTGATGACAATGCCGCAATGGTAGCAAACAACCTTGTCCCCGCTGTTGGTGTAAAAGAAACCCGCCTCAGCGCACGCGTTTGCCGTCTGCCGCATGCCTCGTGGCCATATCCCTTTGAAGGTGTCCCGACGAGTTCTTACACCAGAATAGCCTGGGTATCTAACGATATCCTTTACTGACATGTTTTCAAGAGACAAAGACAATGGTGCTCCACTTTGGATAACTTGCGCCATCACAGATCTGTGAAAATATACATAATAATTTAGGTACCATTAAAACGTTAAATTATCCGCATACTTAAGAGGCTGTACAGTCTTTTTCATACATAACTAAAATTTTGTTTTGGGGCCAAAATCCCAATCAAACTGAACAATTATTAACAAACTGGGATTGATGTGAGCTATTTTGTTTATGTGATTTTTAAATTATAAAATATATGCCATTAAATAAATCAATATTTCACGAATTTAGAGGCAACATTGACAATTATTTGTTAGTAAAAGATATTTATAAAGAAATTGCCCTACCTACTATGAAAATATAATTTTTATTTTTTTGGTGAAAATGCTCAAATCAAAAAACTTAATGTTTATTTGGGTTCTCCATGTGGTGTAGATTCTCCAGTTTCCCGCTTGTACTTCGAGTTTCCGGACACCGTGTATATGATAAGCATAGTAGGTTGGCTAAGATTTTTTTATTATATAAGCAGAGTACGTTGGGTAAGATAATTTTTCAATAATTAATATTATCTCAGAAGTTGCCTATAAAAAATAAAACATTGAACTCTTCGATGGTTCGTATTTTATAATTTAAAACACAAGCAAACAAAATAGTCCGTATTCGTAGGTACCTACTAGATATTTGCCATGCCAATATTATTCACTTTTGTTACGTATTTTCACCTCAAATCGAAATTTAAGTTTTATATGAAAAAGGCCGCATAGTCGTTCCTCCTAATAAATCTATTGTTTTTATGTGTGCATTTGAAAATTTGCTTCTGAGAAAACAGGCACTTTCTTATTAAACATGCTAAAACACAGAAGTAATAAAAAACATGACAAAATGAGTTCAGGTTAGTAAAAAAACATTGTCACATTTTTCATATTAGCATTCGAAATCGATTCTCCTCCCCCACCCCCCGCCCCTCCACACCTGTTCTTCTTGTCTATTATATATTTCTGTAATCTGCTTTATCACTCTGTAATCTTAGGTACAAGATTGTAAAAACTCTTGTTAATTAGTTATCCGAAGCACTGTCCTCGCTCTAGTTCGTTTTTTTTCCAACAAATCAAAATGTAAATCGGGAGAAATAGCGCATTAAAGTTTTTTTTTTCGAAAAAGGCACATAAAATAAAATTTGCTCAGTTGTAAAATTACTAAATTGATTTAAAGTGATATAAATTATTAAGTATAATATGTTCCGAATGTTTAAAGTTACGCAGAAAACACGTTTTCAATTTGGATGTTGGACAAAGTGACGAAATCTTGTGTGTTAACGTTGAATATTGGATAAAGGAGACGGATTTTGGACAAAAGTGCGCACTCATGCTCTCTGCTGCTTTTTGCAACGTGTCTGGTATTACAGGAAGATCGGAAAGCATTTACAGCCAAAATAGGTCAGTATTGAACGTTGATCACAAATCACAAGTGAAGAAATTTACTTTTGTGGCGCTAACGAAATAATGTTTGGATTTAAAGCAATTACGTGGTCCTCCCGCTGTGCTGCTATTGGCTGTTCAGTCTGTTAAAGTAATACGCCCGTAACGGAGAGTTTGAATTTTCACAGATAGGCAAAGGTATGGCTTGGATGTTGGATAAGTTTATTTGAAATTAAACTTAACGGCCGGTTTAAAAACGAGGGGTCTTTTGGCCAACGTGTGGATGTTGGATAAACACGCGCGGAATGTTGTTTTATTTTGGTGGACTCAAGGCAAACAGCGTTTTGAAAATACCTTAATTTTTTTTTTCATTTTATCTTATGAATAAATGCGATGTATACGTTACGTGCTGTTGTGAAATATCATTACAGGCGAGTTTATAAATGCCCGAGTGGCTTAATTTGTCGTATTTGTCTTTGGTGTTAATCAAAAATTTACCTAGGGTATTGTTAGTTCTCTTTCATGTATTTTGTTTCTGTCTATTATATACTCTTACTTTTTTATATTATATTCTGTCTCCCTCTTTCCTCCTATAGGTATATCCCCCTCCCCACGACCGGTTGGTGGCCGAGTTGACATCGCGTTTGTGTCCCACCCAGGAGTAGTGTGTTCAATTCCTCGGCTGGCTAAGTCCTCCATCACAACACAAGCAACATTTTCAGCTTACCGTGGTGGTAGTGGGAGATTTTCAAATATTGTCAGGTTATTCGTAACCCGGGAATGTTTGTCTTTCTTTTTATAGAAATTAAAAAAAATATACTTTATTTTTTATTTTATTTTCTTTATTTATTTTTATTTAGGAAGCAAACAGTCGTACAGTAAAAAATTATAACAATAAACATTCATATGTTCTAGACCAATTAAGTTCCATTGAGTTAAATGTTGATTTAGTATTTTTTACCTACACAACATATTAAATGGCAAAAAAATAAACACAATAAAGAAATACATAAAATTAAAAACAAAATTAAAAATACAACTTTTCGCATAGCTATACTATTCACTACGGGTGATAATAATATAATTTTCACAACAAAAAATCGAATAAAATAAAAGTATTTTAATTTATCAATTTATTAAGCTGAATTTTATATGATATCAAGTTATGGTTGAAAATATCTATAATATATATAAAGCCCATTCTCTGTTTTAGTTTTTAGTTTTTAAATAACATCCTGATGAAGCTTAACTGAAGCCAATTAGATGTGAAAATTAAAAAAAGTGGTTGTTTAACAATGTATTTAATTTAATTATAGAATGTCTAATCACAAAGTTCTACGAAAAAAGCATTTTTATTTATAGCTTGGTTTTTCGATCGCTGTCGGCTGGAAACTTAATTGGGTAGGTGTCGAAAATATTTAGTGTATTTTATTAAATTTTTTTACGTTGTTTTATTTTGTACAAATAATTTTTCATAACATTTTTAGTAACTAATGACAGTTATTATTTATCGAAAACTGATGTATTTTCGAATACCTACTTTAATAATTTACGTTATATAATATATTTCTGTAATATGTTAATTTTACGATAGTTAATATTTATATTTTCAATAGAAAAAAAAGGTTTTTAAAAAACATTTATTTAATAAAATTTAATATTAGCAAATAAAATTTTTTTTTTTTTTTTTAATTGGACCGGAATTCCGATTTTTTACCAATTTATAACATATTTCCCTTGAACACTTTAAGTTTCTTAGTTCTTAAAAAATTTTATATTATTTTTCAAGAAAATATCTAACGATTTGTAGGGCCGAAACGTTAATTACATAAAATTCCCTCGATAGAAAAAAATTGCAAAGTATGCTCTAAAAATTATTATTTACACGTTCTTTTCTGTTTTATTACAAGTTATATGTATGAAAACATTCACATTGCTTCTTTAAATACTACTCAAGGTCTTTGTAAAGAAATTTTTGCTCTATTGTTAATAAGACGTGTTTAATTAAATATTTTCACAACTGTCGCTTACGCCTATTGCTTTTAAATCATATAAATTAAAGCGCGCTCGTTCCCTCTTGAATATTTACCTATCTTCCTTTGAAAAACTTCACTCGCCAACTCGAGGGCTTGAGCAGGCGTGTCGTTCAACGTTCCACGATCTACAGACGTGCGATTACGTGCAAATATTTGAATCTATAAAAATAATTTTACGCGTGTAAAGTATATCTGTTAATAAATATTGTTTTTTCAAAGATTGGAAATACACGAAAGACATCTCGTATTTCTTAAATCGCAATAGATGTCGGTAATTTAATTCCGTCATTTAAATTATTAAATAATCCCAAAATTATTCCTAATACGAATTCAAACAGTGACATCTCTGTCGGATTCTTCTTAAATTAAATATTGTTTCTTTTGTGGGTGTTACCCAAATCGAAATTTTTTACACGAAAGACTGGCCCTTAAAGGGATATGTTTAAATTGAGTTTTAAATAATACTTTAAAACTATAGACCATTTTTAAAAAGTCTACTGTTCAGATTTAATATGCATGTAGCCTACATAATTTAGGTACACACATTACAATATGTGGACAGTAATACACACACTCTACATGTCACCGACGACCAACTAAGTTATATATTATATCTATGTTTTATGTGTATAAATTATATGGCTAGTAAACGGGCAAAGAAGGTCAAACACATTTTAAAAATTAATTTAAATTCTTACCAATTTGTGGAGTAGTTATAAACACCAAGAATCTATGTTTTTTGCAGGCAGTTGTTCACTTTTTGATGTTGATCGATTTAAAAAAGTATTCTAAGCTGAACATATCATTATATACCCGGAGCTTTATCAATATTGACGATTGGATAAGCTTGTGTGTGTATATATATATACCCAACGACAAGATAAGCATTTTATTTTTTGGGGTTTATATTAAATTCCTTTATAAAAAGTCTTAAGGAAGAACATAACAATAATATTCGGCCATTCGATCTAATCAATTTCGTACTTTCAAATATTCGGAATATATATCTACAATATAGAAAAAGTGAGTGTAAGGAGAATATATGGCGCATATGTGAATGGTAGAAGAAATCGGAGACGCCCGAGGAAGACATGGAAAGTCTCTCTCTCTCTCCGTCTTAGGTCTGAGTGACCTTCCCACTTCCACAGTCCATCCCAGTAAACTACCGCGGCCCACCCACTCCTCCTCACAGGGTATATTTACATATGAACTGCTTTCTGCAGTTTAAAGACAATTCACATAGATTTCACCGCTTATTTAAAAAAAAATTTAAAATCGCAAAACATACAATCAAATTTTTTTCTGAAAAATCATCTAGTTACTAAATTTGGGTAGTTATAGCTCGAGTGGGAAAACTTTACAGCTATTTTTAAATACTTCTAGAAAAAAGTTTTTCAGGTCTTCTGAAAACTGTAGGCACCATATTATTCATTTCAATTCTATTTTATTTCATTCCATTCGGTCCATTTCGATTCATTTTAGAACCACGTAAAACAAGGGAAACATGTAATTGTATGTAAGTAATAATAAATTAGTTATTTGTAAACTTAAAGTTAAATATACCTAATATAAAATTAAATTATCGCTGATTTATTTTCAAATATTGGAAATCACAAAATTTCGAGGCATGAAATTGGTAAAATAGATAAATCTCAAAAATATCGAAGATTCATATTTTTGTTCTTATTAGTGAGATAAGAATATTACTTTGCGTCACGATAACTCTGTCCTTTTCTCCCTCCTTTCATAAAGAATGTGAGCAACACACAGAGAGACAGAGACAGAGATAGGAGAACATAACGGAGCTCTCGCAAGGCTGAATTTATTAAAATCAGACCCAAAAATGATGATTACGTTTATAGGACAGGTGCTGTTGTGTAAAATATATATTTAGATTTTTGTATTCTTTCTTAATCCTCTAACTAGCTAGGGCTTATAACAATACCCTTTTGTGTGTCTAATAATCATAATATAAATACAAGAACAACACGTTGTAATGATCTGCACTTTTCAAACTTTTCCTTCTGCGATGAATTTTCTTTAAGTTCCATAGGTAACTTTTCCATAAGGCTTTGATTATGTATATATCCGGGGTAGGAATATCCTCCCTGCCGTCTGTACAAGCCTTTGCTCCTCTCTTTATTACACACCCCTTCAAGTGTGTGCATCCTAGTTTGTCTACGTGTTTTACGACCTTGAACGTAATTATTTCACGTGACGGTTCAGTATAAAAAGGTCTCACCGAACGTTGTGTTGGTTTTTTGTTTCTCGGTATAGAAACATGATTATCTATGTATGTTTGTGGTATCCCTCGGTTCTTTTGAGATAGAGTGAGTTGAATCCATCACCGCTGTGTTTTAAAGCCATTTCATAAACCTTATTTTCTTTCTCGCCTGCTCTCCAACTAGCTACGTGATTCCACCTGTCGTAGGGTAATGTGAGTATGATAAAGTGTTAGATTTTATATATGAGATATACATACGATAAATTTATGGTGTTAGTTGTCGGCGCCATCCATATGTATATTTTGGGAGGGAAAGGAGAGGAACGGAAATGAATTTGTTCAAGCTAAGTTGGCTCCTCCGCTTTACCAAACAAATCTGATGGATGACAATTAGAACAAGGCAATCGATATCTGCGTGTCTGGATATCCGAATCGGCCAGGTCTGACGGGCTTTCGCGGGGTCTCCCCTTGTTCCAAATTGGTAACCTTCACGCCAGAATAAAGAAAACCAGGTCTTCTTACCAATTTAAGAAATGCCCCAACCTCATTACACCTCCAGGAAAATCTACTTTACTGAATATAGAAGGGGAAAACCATGACATCCCTTGTCACGAATCTAGTCGCGAAAATGTGACACGTAAGGTCTCAAGTTACATGCCACCTCCAGAAAACGCTGTAAATTCCACGTCGTCGTTGGGAACTTACATCCCTTTCTAGGTCAATAACACAGATAACACACGACGATCTTGTGGACATTAAGTCAGCTTCTATCGATAAATTGTGTGCTTACCCATTCAGCCAATTATCATGTGAGATATATGTTAGGTTTACTCGAAATGCCAAATTTAGGAAGAGGACTGTATTTTAATATTTAGTTCCAGTAATTATTTTATGAGGTTACTAGTTCCATCGTGTATTAGGTATGGGTATCTTCTATTGAATACCTATCCTCTCAGGTAGGTATAAACGGATAATTGGTTTGATTTTGGCATTTAATTTTATGAGGCTGCCTACCTCTCGAAAGGGACCTGTTGAGAAAAGTTGTTCAGTTGGTAGTTTTATTTCGGAGATTACCATCTCCCCTTTTTGACTCTTAGAAAGTCAAATAACAGATGAAAGTATTCATTTTTGTTCTGTTTGGTTGCATCCGATCGCTTTCTATTCGGGCGGTCATACGCTAGCAAAACCTCCCTTTCGACTGACTGTACTGCGCGCCTCGGCCTACATATGAAAAGGTCATTGGCCCGTCTCCTTCTTACAGCTGATAGATAATCTTGTCTGGCGCATCCCTTTAATGAAAACATTATGTGGGTGACAGGTATTGTAAACCTGGTTCCTGTTCTTCGGTTGCATCCGTCTTTTAAAGGGTTTTCTGGAATTTAATAAATAATATTAAAAAAACTCACCCTGTTAGTCACCTCCCAATCCCAGTATGAAACTTACTTGGTTACACTCTACATAGCTAAATCAGTTTAGTTTCACAGTCTCCTCCCTACGTCTATAGAAGGGTAATTAAATAATTCTGTAAATAAAATTGTACCTCCCTAAAACCTCTGTCAGGTTTCGAACCCGCAGTCTTATGATTTGTTTGATTCTTTGGTTTACGGTCTCTGTGGATAGAACGCCATCTCGCTAATTATTAATTCCTCCCTAGCTCGATTAACCGATATGGTAAACACTTCCTGCTGCTAAATACGTTCACCTTGTTTTAAAACGCAATTATTATTATTATTTCTATGTTTTAAGATAAGTAATTTAGTTTGAACTGTTTACGAAATCACGTTTAAATTAACACATTTTATAATATAATTCGCTATCGCAACACTTAATTGAATCCTCACTGAGTCCAATCATTTTCACTTCACCGGTTCAATAATATTTCACTTTAATTTAATACTTAACAATCATTTTTAACACCATCTGAATTCACTAACTAAGCGTAACTTCACATATTCTTTTAATCACCACTGATTTTAGTTGATTCCCCGAGCTCCCTCTCTATCGAAGTTTAAATCCCGACTGTCCCCGTCCTGCGATCTCCTCTTTCTCCCTTCCCGTGGGAACGTGTTTACTTGAGGGCCTGCCTGTAATGTATTTTATGTTGTTAATCAAAACAAAATATTTTGGAGTACGTTCGTCTCGTTTATTTATGTAAGTGTTCAAACCATCACAACGTCAAATCACCGGAGATCAAATGGGAAAATAATTCACCGACTCCGGATATTTTGATATCAGAGGGTTCGGCTCGGTAGAACTTCTAACAGGGCCTATAAATCCTACTGATCCCTCAACATAAATATTTAAAAAATCTTTCGTAATCCTACAAGTATTTAAAATGACTGATTTTTGCATTTTTATATATAAATTTTTTGATAGATCTAATACAGCAAATTTTTTAATGAGAGAGCTATGTATAATTGACAATTTGTATAGCGCCGCTTTTGTGAGATATCACCCAACTAACTAGTACTGCGGCTCATTAATATTACCATCTGATGGTTGTATTTACAAGACTTATTTTACGTTAAATTCATGTGTTTTTCTTGACAAGTACATTAGTTGATGGTTTTGTTAATTATTATGCAATTTTACAAGAGATTTGAGTCGAATTAATAGATTCTTTTTATTTTTCAGGATGAATATAAAGCATTAATTTTACGAAAGATAAATGACAGTGTAAACAAACGCTTGAAAATAAAATAGCGACACGATGTTGTTCTAATTATAGAGATAAGATTCATTCTTCAACATCAGGTATTGATATATTGTATAATATAACAAATGAGAATGTTCAAAGTCACACTGGTTCTTGGGAATTATTGTTCTTTTTGTTAATCCATATAAAGACTTGCAATGTGCATCTCGAACTATCGAAATACAGATTCCATGTAAATTCGCTATTTTTTAATCTATTTCAAAATAAAATACTGTTCTTGAAAGCGGATGAAATACTCTTTCAGATTTTAGTAATACATATCGACTTATGCACTTAAAAATATAAAAATTGTGAACGCAAACAAAGATAATGTTTTTAAAGTCGCTTACAAATGTTTTTTTATCGTACAAACTGTATTTAAGAGGAAGATACAAACCAAAAATGTGTTTATTCTTGGTATACCTTATATCATAGGTAATAGGCATTAAAATCGCTTGACAAAGAGTCTAGAAACGTTCGATTTCAAGCAAAAAACTGGTTTTTATTTATTTTGTAAATAATTTTATAAGAAATCAAAAAAGTTAATCAAGTGAAACTGTCACAGATAATTTTAGCTATAATACAGTATTTTTTAAAGGTTGTTTCCTTTATGCGTTTATACATTTCTATTGAAAAAATATTTTTTTTAGTAGTTTGCATTTATATTTTTTATTGAGTAATTTATATATTTATTTGTATTCTACTCAAACGAAACGATAGAAAAACCTTTAATTTATCTAAAGCATATTTTTTTGTATTCATAATGTACACCAATTCGTTATAAAGATTAATCAAAATAGTGCTTTGGCATTAAGCTTCGCCTTAATACTTTACACAAAACAAAAAATGTATTTAATTAGACAAAGGTATTACAAAAGTTATTGTCCCTTAACTTTTTCTCGTTTTGACTTGACAAATATTTTTCAAACGCTAAATGTTGTTTCATAGAATTAATGGAATTTTTTCGGGAGTAAAAAAGTTTCGGTAAATTATCAAAACATGCAAACTGAAAGCGCAGTATTTTCTCTTTTATTTCCAGATAATCTGAATGCCATTGCAGAAGAGGTGCTCGTGGAGGTGTTCTTCGTAGGAGATGAAGACGAAGCATTCCTTGATTGCCGTCCACTTCCAGGTCTATTGCTGAGTACGCAGCCTCCGCTCCAGAGGCCCCCGCCTCAGACTTTTTGCCGTGGGATAGTTGGATCATCCCGCTACTTCGCACGCCTTAACGATCAGGCAGCTGCAACCGGTGTCTGGTGTGACGCAGCCACTGTCTCAAATAAGCCGCCGTCTCGTTAAAGAGAAGAGAGGATTCCACAGACTCCAGAGGGTCCTGATACTTGAATATCAATTAAGGAAATAGGAGGACGATGATAAGAGGCGATTGAAACTGAAAAGCACAATTAAAAATTGCAATAATAAATTAATGTTTTTTTTATTTCCATTCCCTTCTAAGTATATATTTTTAATATATAATTATTTAAAAATATGGAAATTAAATTATGCAAGATAAATAAACAAGACATCACAAAACACTGTTAAGTTCTTAGATCTGTTAGCCAGCTGCCGGATGCCGCCAATGGGTCCACTCACGATGCTGGTGATGTACTAATTTCAAAGAACAGTGATCCACCGCTTTTAGCAGATATTCGTCATATAGGACTGTCAGAGCATCGGCTTGTTTGCACTAATATTGATTTTAACCCGCCTAAAGTACTATTTAAAAAAAATTGTATCAATGAATGGCTCTATTATGTACACCCAATGTTTGGGAAACAAATACCTCTACCGAACTTGTAATAATATGACAAATAATAAAACACTTTCATGTCTGTTATATAAATATGCCCCGAAAACATCAAAAATATGAAAAGTTCGAAAGTCTGACGGCTGGTTTGACTATGAATGCCAAAACCAGAAGAAACTTATGCGGAAATTAGAGAGGTCCTATAAAAAAACTCTTCTGTAAATGCAACAGACGAGTGGATCCTTCCTCAAAAATATTATACAAGTAAAATAAATTCCAAAAGATCAGAGTATTGGAAAGAAAAGATTAACTCTGAGTGAACCAACCCGCGACGTCTCTAGAACTCAATAAAGACTGTAATTTCACTGTAAATATAAAGTCACTGTTCCAACAAAGATAGATATTACCCCGGATGCCTTCTCAATTTTTTTCACGAAAAAATTGAATCCATTCGTGCCTCCACATTTCACGCCCCTCCGCCAATATTCACTGTCAATTCTAAAGGAATTTTGTCTTCCTTTAACAACGCTGGAAGAGTAAAAAAATAATTTCAAGCTCATCTAATAAGTAGTGCAGTCTTGATCTTATACCGACATGGTTATTAAAACAATGTTCTATTGATTTAGCTCCATTCCTAGTTCGTGTTTTTAAGAAATCACTCAGCACGGGAGACTTTCCTGAACCACCCAAGTCAGCTGTAGTTACACCAATACTGAAAAGTCACAACTAGACGCCGATAACTTAAGTAATTATCGACCCGTTTCAAACTTACCTTTCATTTCAAAAATACTGGAGAAAATTGCGGCTGCACAAATAACCAGTCACTTGAATTCAAATAAATTATTCGCAAATCGTCAATCTGCATACAGAAAGTTCCACTCGACCGAAACCTGACTACTTCGTATGCTATCAGACATAACTCTTGTATTTACAAGTCAGGTAAGTTATCGCTTATCTCACTCCTAGACATGAGTGCAGCGTTTTACACGATTGCTCACGAAATCCTCATAGGAGATTAGAGGAAACATTTGTATTTACAAGCCGTGAGGGTTGGAAATAAATTGTCTAACTTCGCAACACTTTCTTCAGGGGTACCCCAGGGATCCGTTTTATATTATAGTTGCATTGAACTTAAATAAAATTAACATAATTATTTAAGTGCAATGCAACTATGCTTGTCACTTGTCCGACTAGTATTGTGAATGAAGTTGGCTTGCGCTTCCTTAATTTTAAAGGTCTTCATTGATTGGAACGACTATTTATCACTATAGTATGTTATTGAAGTAGCAGCGGTACTTGGTAACAAATTATAAATAAACCTCTTTTGGGAGCAAGGTCCTGAGGAAAGTGAACATACACTGGATGGAGGTGTCCAATAGCCTCCAAGTACTCTTTTTTGGTCCATTGTTATTCCTGAAAACAATTATACATGCGAAATGCGAAATAATACATGCGTCATATAGCACTAAATATCCTGCCTGTGATGCAAGGAAGAAAGCAGTTGAGGAACTTCAGAAGAGTCACGAATCATCAACTTCTGTATTTAATAACTGGATGCAATCTTCCAGCAATGTTAGTATGCCAAGTTTTGTTGTTAGTCAATTGATTGCTAAGAGAGGGAAACCGTACACAGACGGCGAATACATAAAAAGTTATTTTCGCTAAAGTTTCGCTTTTCGTAAGATTTATTTCTCATTTAGGTCCTAAAGAAGAACTTTTAGGATTATTGCCACTCAAAGGTCAGACGCGTGGAGAGGATATTGCAAAT
The DNA here is from genome assembly GCA_026573805.1 of Hesperophylax magnus. NCBI lineage: Eukaryota > Metazoa > Arthropoda > Insecta > Trichoptera > Limnephilidae > Hesperophylax > Hesperophylax magnus. Next base: position 4,780,870 of record JAIUSX010000007.1, on the reverse strand, counting down.
GCTGTGGTGGAGTGTATGGATAAATATTATATTCCTCTCGATAAAATTGTGTCGATTTCAACAGACGGGGCCAAAAGAGACCGGCTTCAAAAAAGGGTTGGTTGCCATTTTGAAAGAAAAAATATGAGATATTGGCTTATCATTGCATTTCCGGAAGAAATTAGTAAAGTTATGGGATTAGTGATTACGATCATCAACTCTATTGTAGCTAAAGCTCTTAATTTTCGTCAATTCAATTTTTTTTTTAGTTGAAATGGAGAGTGAGTACGTGATCTTCTGCTAATTTAAAACGTTTCGTGTGCCTATTGCCAGAAATGGAAGCATTTCTCCTTGAGAAGGGTGTTCACTATCCAGAACTTATAGACAATCAGTGGATCCAAAACTTTCATTTCATGGTAGACGTTACGAGTCATCTAAATCAGCTTAACCGTAAAAACTACATGGGAAAGGAAACACAATTTTTTCGAGGTCAGAAGAAGTAATTTCATTTGAAAACAAATTATCCCTTTTTCCCCAAGATTTTAAAAGGGAAACATTGTTTCACTTTCCGAGCCTGCTGAAGCATCGCCAAGAAAATAATTCCTCTATTGACAAACACCATTTCAAAACAACAATTTCAAATATGAGGGAAGCATTATATAAAATAAAGTTGGTTGTTTTCAGGTGAAAAAAATGTAATAAGCAGTAATTGTTGAATGAAACACTAGTATATATTGAATTATTTCGCGGATAAGAGATAAGCCGCCATAGCTCAGTGGTCAGAGCTGTCGACCGGAAATCGAAAGGACACGGGTTCGAGTCCCGTTGGCGTCATGTATCTTTTATCAGGAGATTTTTCAATGTGGATGAGTGTTTCAGGCTAATAATTATTGCTTATAAAAATAATTTCTCAGCAGGTGTCAGGAGTTTAAAAACAGCAGAGCGACCTTAGCATTCGTCAGATAACTGAGTTGAAATTTTCTGCTTTTGCAATTGACATTAGTAACTTTGAAAAACAAATGCAGGATTTAAAAAACAAGGAAATATGGAGCTCTAAATTTCAACGTCTTTGTTTTGAATTGGAAATATTGGAGAAGAACAAATGAGATCCTAGTTCACAACAAAAGTGGTCTACTTTGAAAGACCTGGAGAAGAAAGACATGATCATTTTCAACGACTGGAATAGTATTCCTACTCTTACCATTAGCTGAAAAAACTCGCGTTTACTGTTCTTTCCCTTTTTGGTTCTGCATATTTGTGTTTTTTTACAATACAATACAATAAATATACAATGTCGTACTGTTTTAATTTATACTACACTTGCATTAAAAGCGTTTGTTTGTGGATGGAAGAGGAGTGTACTTGGTTACAAAGTAAAAAATAATTTCGAAATTTAAATCCATACACATCGTTGTATTTGGAAAGAAGAAAAAAAATGTTATGGAGGACAAATAGAGTACTGTAGGGATAGTTTGTGAGAATTTCAAGTGAAACTAGTGGAATCATTTTTTTTGTTAATGATTTCCGTAAAATATTTTTTTATATGGTTCAATATTAGTTGTATTAATGCTTCTGATTTCTTCTGGTAATTTTTTAAAGAAATGTTTTCCTTGGTGGGTATAATGGTGCTGGGCAAAAGGAGTGTGTAGTTTGGGGGATGCAAATATATATTTAAGTCTGGTTCGATTTTCAGTTATGAATGAGTATTTATCTTTTTCTTTTATAATTTGATAAAATGCATTTTTCGTAAATAAGTTTTTAAAAGTAGGAACTTTGAATTCAGTGGGGAAGTTTGGAGGTTTTTTTAGTTTTATTTTTATTATGAGTTTTTGAACAATTTCTATGGGGTCAGGCTAGTTTTGTAAGCTGCTCCCCAACTGATAATGGCATATTGTAGAACAGACTGTACTAATGCATAACATATTGAGTATGCATTTTTCATCGATAAGAAATTTCTGATTCGTAAGAATATATAAATTAATTTCCTAGTTTTATTTTTTCATGCGAACAATCTTTTTCAAGCATGAACTTTAACTATAATAGAGTAAACTGAGAAGTCGTCTTATTGATGAGAACCTGGAATCATGTCTAAAATTAAAAACAACAACATGCAAACCTGACTTATTGCAACTTTCCAAGGAGATGCAAGAACATTGTTCGCATTAATAATTTGTCAGTCATTGTCATAATTTAAATTTATGGATACCTTACTTTCACATTATTGTTTATCAACGAATAAATCTTTATTAAGTGTGAAATCAAGTTTTATTCAGTGTACCCATAATACCGTTGTAATCGACCACCATAAAACAGACATGTGCCTAACATGGTGGTCGAAAAATCCTCAATGCATGCAACAAGCAATTCAATGAATATTGAAAATTTCGTTCCAATTAGTTTTAAATAATCTTCAAATTTCCCTAGCCGGTTTAACAAGGACCTCATTAACATAGTAATTGAAAAGAAAAAAGCTCGTAAAATTTACAAAGATACTAAAAATCTTTCTGATTTTACAATTTTCAGCAAGTTGGGAAAAGATTGTAATATATTGTCAAACACTTGTTATAATACTTATATTAAGAATGTTGAGTTTTCAATTTTAAATAACGTAAAACATTTTTTCATATGTCATACACTGAATAACCATAGCTTATTGTTCGTACTTGAAATAAGGGGACCTTGAAATAATCTTTGACACTAAATTAACATTTACTAATTACGTTAATGTCTCGTTGATAAATTATCATGTACCTAGTAGAACAACTCGACAACAAATCGTTATATTATTGTAACAATATTGCCACTAATGCAGAACAAAATTATTTAATATGTCGCCTGCATAGATTAGGAAATGAATCCTTTGATATCAATGATTAAGGAAGTCTGTTATCATATAAGACAAAGTTGTTTACGATTTTATATGGTAAATCTGCAAACTGTTGACGTGTACAGTGTACACTCAATGAATCAAATTTTGAAAAACAGAGTTGCTACAAAATAATGAATTATAAGATCGATTGTGCGATTTGTTAGAAATGTATTTCATGATACTTTCAGATTAAATACAATTTTATTTATATAATATATTATTTTCTTTTATATTTTATTACATTATAATATGTAATGTATAAATTAAACCCACATAGTCGATGCAAACTCTTAATTCATGCATATGCAAAGTATAGTTGTTTGATATGGCAATGTTTATGAAGCCTTTTGTATTTCTTGTTTTTGATTCAAGTATTTTAGCTGCCGTGTTTATTATCTGATAGTGTTACATTTATATTCTCCCTTACTAAAGTTCTCACTTAAGAGATTATTGATTTTCTTACAATTATTATTTTTTTTCTTTTTGTCTTTTCTTGAACCATAAAAAATAACTGGTTATTCTAATTAACAAACAGATATCTACGCTACTTAAGTCACCTGTAATTTGATAATAACGGTTATTTATGGGTTTGTACAGATTTGCATCAACGGATATTTCATTAATATGTCATTTTAACTTCTTTTTTTTCTTTTACCTTTTTATATATTTTTTTGTCAACCTCAAACATCTGTGTAGGTTTTTGATGTCTCTCTGCTGTGCAATTGTTCACCTGTGAATGTCGTTGAAAAATCTTTTGAAAAATGCAACAGTTTCACTTTCGATGTCCTATTTGTGTGAAATCTAATGATTTTAGTCACCCTCCGTTGTGTTGTGTTATGGGAGTTCCCATCGAAATTTATTAAAATTATTATGTGTTGATTTTTTTGACAGGTGGAGAGCGGATCCCTTTACCAGAGGATTTTGTTCATTTGTGACTGTTGGCTCTTCTGGTACTGAATATGACCAGCTTGCAGCTCCTGTTGAGCTGAACCCCGGAAATCCCAACTTATTTTTAACAAATAAAAAATAATTTTCTAATACATATAATTATAGATAATAGAAACAAAGGAGCTGGGCCATGCACCATTATTTTAATCTCAAAAATTAAAAAAATAATCTTATTGTTTAGTGCACCTTTAATTCAATAAAGGAATTAATTGATTAATTTAATTAATTAATTTAAGAATTGATTAATTAATAATTGAACGATTTGGTATTGTTTTATCTTACGATTTCGCTGACACACGAATAATGTCTTTGTTTCTTTGTCACTTTTTAATAATCATAATAATGTTATCATTTTCTAAGGAAATTTAATGATTATATAAATAATGCAAAATAACAATAAATATCATAAATGAAATTATTATTGACTATTGCTAATTGCTCCTCAGAGCCGCACAAATTATCTCGTAATTATGATACAATCAAACTCGGAAAAAAGCTACGTGGCATTTATAAACGATTTTATTTTTCATCTGTCAAGCTCAAACAAAGAAAACATCTTTACATAATTAATGACAATATTACATTTGGAGTCGATTTTGCGGTACAACTATAAATAAATAAGTAATAAAAACGAAGGCTCTCTAGACTAGCAAGCTGGAGGTCGGGGGTTCAAAATGTTCAAATCCCGACGTGCGCAAGTACATTTTATTGGGATGACTTCACAATTTACTCATTTTAAATAATATATAGTATATTTTCGGCACGTTCCAGAGTGGAAGATAATCTAGGTACCGCCCTGGTGTACGACCACCATTCAGAATTGAAAAGTTGCTTGAAATGGCTTTAGCCGTGTTTAGTGACCACATCTGAGTACTTCTCCACATTCCTTTTCCCCATTTCCTTCCCCCCACTACTACCTCGAGCCTCAAACATATCTCAATTGGGGATGCCGTAGTCTCACTATATCCAGACGGTTGCATTCAGTTATGACTCTTATGTGGTTTCACATAAAAAAATCGAATACCTCCGTAGCTGAGCTCTAAGTTTCTTCACTCTGGTCCCCGATTAGTCCCCCTTAGTTAAAATTGAGTTACTAGTTTATTTATTTTGTACTATTATAGGCCCCTGTGATTCTGAATGCCGTTTTTATTCTCTCTAGGTCGGTGGTTGATTAAGTTTAGTGTTCCCTTAAAATGTTAGTTTATATTTGTAAGATTATATGAAATGTAACCGTCTGTTTTCCATCCCTAGGAAAGCACACGATGCGCAACTACGCTGCCATGGTTTATTTATTTAGTTATTTTTTTTTATTTTCTAGGATCTTATTTTCAGCCTCGATGACGGATGTGGGCCTCCGCAGTTGCAGCATGGTATCCTATGGTAAACATTTCGAGGTTCGGGGAAATCAATCTCCATGTCTCGTGAACTGAGGGGGGAATAAGTACCTGTGGGATGGTTTTTTTCTACCCGATGAGTGGGCTGCCTATAGCAACTTATAGGGCTGAAATACTTTTTTTTGTATTTTTTTTTGTCTGTAGGTATTTTATTTATTTGTAAATTTTTTTTTAACATTTGTTTTAAAAAATTAAGGTTTTTGTAAATTTATACTATATTTTTTGTATATCTAGTTGCTTTTTAATTTTTTATTTGAGTCCACTCATTAAGGGGGGAATGTAATGGAGACTGGGAATGGGTAGGTGGGTTTGTCGTCGGGAATCGAACGCCCGAGACATACTATGCTCGGGTTTGAGTGCATAGGAAGTTTCGCATATAATGATTTGGCTAATTCTACCACATGGGTTTTAAATGGGGGGATTTTCGTGCTTGAATTAATTATACTATTACCACAGACATATAAATATCAAGAGACTAGAACTTAAAGGTGAGGGGTAAAATCAACAGTTGGGGAACGCAGAGGGAAAAGCTGACTGATTCGTCAATAAATCAATCTGACAGTATATAGGCATCTCGCATTATAATATCACCATTTAGTTCTTAAAAGTAAAATCTGCTTTTGAATGAATAGACATTTTTACATGGGAGCGCAAATTAATCGCCACGTTATGAACAAATTTGCGAAGTCCAAATTTGGCAAAGAAAATTTCTTCTATTTTCAGAGTCGAATATTTTGCTGACGTATTTAGTTAAGACACTTTAATAAATGTTTCATAATTTACTTCCCAGTAAACAACGATGAGCACACTTGAGAATCGCTACATTCGACCAACGTTGGAGGGTTGTCACAACCACTCTGTTCCTATTTATAATAAAATAATGAAATCTTTAAGAAAATATATAACATTTTACTTTTAAGAAGATAATAGAAAAGTAAAACAACTAAAAAAACAAATGAAATTGTATGCACATAGCTTTTACCAGCGATTCCTAAGAGTATTTGGAGTAAAAATTTGGACATCATCATCTTTTTCAATTAAAAAAAAAAACATGATTTTCTATCACACATCGCCACTCGGTATAACCTAGCGCATTACGTGATATGCACTCAATCATACAAAGATAATATATGATCGGTGGCGACGTGCGATAGAAAAATATAATATTTTTAATTTTAATAGATATAAAATATAATCGGACAGCAAAATGACACATACATTTTTCATTCCAAACATGCTCACTGTATCTACATTTTACTTCCAAACACACCGATTTTTCACAATTGATAACCAACCATTTATCCTATATTAAGTGTTGTTTATGAGTTGTGTAAAATTCAAAACTCGTTTAGTAATAACGCCATTAAAGTGGAATAAGTTTAAAAATGATTGGTTTATTATCCTTTATAAATACGACGTAGTTCCAGCAAGATATAACAGATAAAAAAGTATAATGATACGATTATGTATTTTATCAAAGCGTAAAAGGCGAAGGCACATCCCTGATTCTTATGCAAACGGCTTTGTGTTTTGCGTCCAGATATATCAAGATGTGATAGTATATGTTTCTACAACTGATCCATATTATACGATGTGAATAAACTTAAAATAAAGTAAAATAATGCTTACATACGGAATGTAATACGACAATTGGGTTTATTCTCTTTTTCACATCTATTCTTACAAGTTTTCATAGCACAAGCCACCACTTTGCCGTGTTATTTCGTAAAATGCCTCGACCATAGCTCGACGCTAGTTCGCACAAGAATGATGACGTCACATTTTCTAGATTCACGGAAGGCCATACGCGAGCCCAGCCGGCTCCAATGGAACCGGTATGGAGAGTGGGGAATAATCTGATAGTATTATTACCCTAGCGTCTGGACGATGTAGGCCCTCTGATTGGTCAAATTCAAATTGTGTGTTTCGGGTAAATTTTGCATGGGGGGTCTGGAGGCAAAAAAATACCTCTCTGCCCCTCAATTTTAAGCAACCGTAAGGTTCATTTCGGTTTGCAGGCGACCGGATCCAAAAAAATAAGACATTAAATTTAAGACCCGATTTCATACTGAAATAGAATCGCCACATATAATACGATATTTCTTGAAAAATATAATTTATGGATAAAATCGAAGAAAATATGTTTTAGAAAGTTCATAATCCATTGCATTAATTACATTACAATGAAAATTATCCACAATTACGTGATTATGTTTGACGTTTATAAAAAAATCACGCGTTCCTTCAATATGGCCGATACGCACGGCGGCAATAGATGGCCAACAGAGCGCACCTCTGGCGGTATAAGAACAAACCAAATGACAACGAAATAAATATGCAACAATACAATACACATAGTTATGCAAAATTACTTGACCATTAACAAGCGTTTAATAAGAAGATTTCTTCTGGAAGCTTATCACTTTGCAATGGCATTTTTCATTATTATTTATAATTTTTTTATTATTAATTATATCTGATTTTATATTGACATGTTTTAAAATTTCTAAAATTTCAAAATTATTTATTTGCGATGCTTTAATCCTGAGTGAAGTATTTTAAGACCTGAATTTTTATCGAAAGTACGATCATTATTCAAAAGATGATTTGCAAACTCAGATTCACTATTTCCATTTAGAGCCCTAAGATGTTTTTTAGTTTGACTTCAAAGTTTCTATTGGTTCTACCTTTGTAAAAGAAATTACAATCATCCCAATTGAGTTTATAAACTCCTGATTTTTTTTTCTCCTGGTTTGATTTTCGCTATCTTTATTATTAAGAATATATTTCTTCATTTTGTTATTAGTGTAAAACGCCGGTTGAATAGTACCAGGAATGTTTTTATATATAATTTTAAAAGTATCGTTATTCATAAACAGAATTCTACGCCATTGTTTATTTCTATCTTTAGAAATAGGGTAAAAATACCGTTTGAAGAGAATATGTTTAATTTTTTTATTTAGTATTTCAACTAAGTATCAATTTATTAGAATAACCGTTATTAAATGCTATTTGTCGTATGAATATATTGTTTTATGGTTATATGCTATTTGTTTTTTTCAGGTCTTAAAAATACTTCACATAGGATATAGACCAGCTCAGGTACGGGGGCTCCATCGAAGCCAGAGTAAAGCTGGCCTCTCAGAAGCTGGGCGTACTGTACAGGGCCCGCAGATACTTTAATAGTACACAACTGCTGACCCTGTACAAATCGCAAGTGCGCCCTACTGTCGAATTTGGCAGCCATCTCTGGTCCGGAGCCCCTAAATACCTGAAAAAAACCCTTGACTCTGTGCAGAAACGGGCGGTCCGTTTGATAGATTCCCCAATCTTAACAAACGGACTGCAATCTTTAGAGCACAGGCGTCAGGTAGGTATGCTGTCCTTGTTCTATCGGTATTACAATGGAAGATGCTCTGAGGAACTAGCGTCATTGATCCCTTCGGCACCGGTGCGTAGTCGGGATACACGCCAAACGCGCGCCCAAATTTTGTACACGGTTGACATTTGTCATATGAGAAAGGGTCGCTTCTACGATTCGTTCTTAAGTTCAACAGCTCGGCTGTGGAACGAACTGCCGGCCTCTGTGTTTCCTCCCTCCTACAACATGGGACTCTTCAAGACCCATGTTCACTCCTTCCTCTCCACAAAAAGACCCTCCACACAGCATCCCCAAAGATGACATAGGCCCTGAGGGAAATTATTTTCTTCAGGGCCTCCTGTGTGGAGTTAATATATAAAAAAATAAAAATAAAATAAAGCAAATAAATAATTTAGTAATTTTAGAAATTAAAAAACATGTTAATATAAAAGCAGATATAACTAAAAAGATTTTTTTTTATAAACTCTCTTTTAAATATTTTCCCACTTAACTGGTTTTTCCCGTCTAACGATATTGTAATTCCTAATTTTAAAAAACCCAGCCTACTCCTACCCCTCCCCCTCCTTCCATTTCTTCTTTCCAATTGTAATCTACATTAAATTTTTGACTTCGGTGTATACTTACTCCTGATGAGGTGAACTTCGTTCATGAAACATGTATTGGTTGTATATGTATAATAAAGTGATGTTAACAAAGTTATTTGTTTTTTAATAAAATAAAGTTTAATCGGATAACATTATTTTATCTATTTCCGGTGTATATCAATGCACACGTACACAATAAAATGTAAACATGATATTTATGTATTTACCTCAGGGGCGTCATATTGTAATAATCTACCTTTATATATATATAGATTTTTACTCTCCTGATGAAGGTGTACATATAATCTAACTTTATTAGATACAGTAACAGTTGTAGGTAAAGAGTTACCACCAGTTGAAGTAAAATCACCTTTTAATTAAACCGACTGCTAATCTCATCGCAAAATTACCCTCCTTCTATTCATAAACACGCGTACAATTAATCAATATGTAATAATCTATTATTTCAATCAACTTTGTTATAACTATCTTTAATTGTTGTGACAAACTATACGATATTGATTCAACGTATAGACATTGACGGTTTTAACACATATTTAAGCAATGCAAGTCTCCTATGAGCAAATTATATTAGGTACGATAACAGTTAAAATCAGTTGTAGACATGTAGTCAATAATAGTGTTTCATTTGAAATAATCCATCACAAATATGTAAAATTTCATTTATTCAAACAACTGTCATTCTTATTATGCCTAAATTGAGCATGTTATTATTCATTAACTCCTTCCTGTTCCGTGTTTTAACAATATATACTCACCCTCTCTTTGTGAATGACCTAATATCTATCTATTAAATGTAACTGTTGTTAGTATCACTTAAACTGGGCGAAGGTCAACCAAGTGCCGCCCGCAGGGCCTAGCAGCAAAAACCCGCGGAGCAGGTTTTTAACTGACAGTACGCTTTTAATCACTTAGGGCAGATCTACTAATATTCATATGTCTATGACTATTACCACTGCCGTCTCTATTTACATAGCCGTGCTGTAGATTTGGCGGGAAGTCAAATTTCAAAGTAAACAGGCCTATTTCCCCAAGAAGCAAAAACATCATTCCAGCTCTGATTTTAAAGGTTCTAATGAATTTAATTTAAAGTGAAGGCATGGATATTTCATATTTATAAATAATTACCTATTTTACCTATGCAAATCGTTTTGATTCAAATTAATGAAAACATACTCACCTAAATCCTATGGGTAAAAAGATATATATTTACTGTGGGAAGTAGATATTTTGGAATTTCATTGATAAATAGTAAAAGAATTTTTTGTACAAGTATATATTTTATTAAATATATTATAAGTGTCACTCCAAGATATTTGGCCGATTTTTGCCACGGTATAGCCTGGCCGTACATTTTTTTTTTATTTTTTTTTATTTGGTACATTATTTTGTTACAATTTATGTTTTCCAGTAATGTAGGCCTCACTGGGTGGCTTGCCCGTGCTGAGGCCTTCATTTTATAATATGAAAATCTTATCTACATATTACATTTAAAGAGAAGATAGTAAATTTGAAAAGAACATAATAAATTTAAAATTAAAAATAAAAATACATAATAATACATTTAAAATTAAAAAATAATACAATGAAAATAATCTTGTGTGTTTGTGAGTGATGTGTGTTTATGTTGGTTTTGTGTGTTACGTGTAGGTTTTATTTTTATTTTATGCTATGACATTTTGGTAATATTGTCTTTTTTGTTGTTTAATCCATTTTGTAATTTTGTGTGTGAATTTATTTTTATTTTCCTCAATTTTAATTTCAATTTTTAGACTGTTGAAAGCTTTTATAGCATGGTATTGGTAGTGTCTTTGTCCAAAGGTTGAATTTACTGTTGGAGTTTTAATGTTTTCTTTGTACGCTTGTCTAACTGGTCTGTTAGTGTTATTTTGTGTATGTTGAAATTTATTTTTTTTGTTAAAAATGTAGTTTAGTAGTGTTTTAACGTATAATTGGCGTATATCTAGTACGTCACAGCTGTTGAATATTTGGTCTGTATCGGTCAGTCTATGTTTTTTTAGTATTACCTTTAAGATTGTTTTCTGTGCGGTTTCTATGTAATTGATAGCCGAGTTTGTTGCTCCTCCCCAAGCAATAATTCCATATTCTATTATTGATTGGCAGAGTGCAAAATATATTGTTTTCAATTGTTTTATTTTATATATGTTTCTTATGTTAACGAAAATGTGTATTGTTTTGAGAAGTTTATTTGTGATTTGTTTGATGTGAGGTATCCATCTAAGGTATATATATATCCATTAAGAGCGAAGTTTGTGACACCGTCGGAGCCGGGGGCCTTTTTTTATTTTTCCGGCTTTTAATAGCTCGGATGACCTCGGCCGGGGTAGTGAAATGGATATTTGTATTGGGGAGATTATTTAAAACATTATTGATTTTGCGGTTGACATTTGCAATGTGATCTAGGTCGGCGTGTTTGAAACTGGGGCTGAATTGATTTTCAAGATTGTCAGCGAACGCCTCCGCTTCGGCATGAATGGGGTGGTTAGGGGTGGGGGTGACTTTGAGGGTTTTGGATTATTTCTTGTGGATTTATCTCTTGAATTTTAATATTCCAGATGAAATTTACGTGCTCTTGAAGTTTTTTTCTGATGAGGGCTTGGATTCGATTAATAGAAGTTTTGAAGGTGGGATTTTGATATTTTTGCCTGTGGCGGCGGAGGATATTTTTTGATTTTGTTAAGTCTTTTACTGAGTTTGGGAGGTTTTCCTTGAAATTTATTGGGGAGGGTGTGGGGAGGGGTTTTGATGCATCGTCTATTGCGGACATTATTGTCGTCGCGAAGTCGTCAACCGCTGTATCTAAATCTGAGGGATTTTTAATGATGGGATTTATTGATAAATTTTCCCCGACTCTGTGCGAAAAGTAGGTCCAATCAGTTTTTTTGTTATTTTTTGGAGGGGTGGGGATGGGGGGTAAGAGAATTCGTTTAGAGTTAGGAACACGGGTGTTGCAGCATGCGGCGGAATCGTCTCTCGTTGTTTTGGGCATTCTGCCCTAAAATGCTCTACCAAATACTTCACACGCCTTGCCGTATGTGAGCAGTTTCGGGTTCCGTGGCAGAAGTCCTGTCACCGGTAACACTGTTTGCCTTGCTGCGGGTGATGGCAGAGGCACAGGTATTTGAAGGCCACGCGCAGCTGTCCCATATTAACTTCCTTATTGAAGCCTTGTGCTTCGAGATCCTCTGCGATTTCAACAGTCTCCACTCTCGCCAGACCCTTGATAACACCCTTCTTCAGCTTATCAGCCTCGGCCGTGTAAGTATGGTTACAGTTTGCCTGCCCACAGATCTCCTTGCAACGCAGAGGTAATCTGCGAGTGCGTCATGTTCTCCAGGGTCATCATTACCGGGGGTACTCGATCCTACCTGCGGAAGAAAAATTCAGATTAGTGGTGGCGCGCTTTGTTCGCGGCTCGCCTGCGCATTCGCTCACCTTGTAACGGTTGGTAAATAAGTACCCTGTTATAAATAATATTTAGATAGAGCGAGACCTGCCTTTTGACTGGCAACATTCATTAACAGCTGTTCAGAGGGTGGACGGATGGACGGAAGGAGCTCAACGGTTTGGCGATCAGCACAAGTATGTGAGGTTTCCATCATGCACTGATCTTATATTAATTCCTCTTAAATTGGTTTACGATAAATATAAATTTGTTTCCTACTATGTGAATGAAACTGGCGCCCATTTTTAAATAATAGCATAATGAGTTTGCAGTATTAATCATCATGTTTGTTCCACCTACAATTACATTTTACATTAAATCACCATGACTTGTTTTTTACAATCAACCAACTAATTCTTCTTCGAAATTAGTCACGCTCTGGGATTACCTTTTTGTTTTTATTTTGTATCATGCTGGAGTATTTATAATTTCTGAATCAATAAATAAGACTCATTTGATTTTATGGAACTTTTATTTATGACGAATGATCTTACTAACTGACGGCCGGCATAGTCCAGTGGTAACGCATTGGACTACCATTCCGAAGGTCGCGGGTTCGAACCCGGCGTGCGCAAATAAATTTTATTTGATTAATTTGTGTTATTTCACAATTAATTAATTAAAATAATATATAGTATATTTGCGGCACGTTCCAGAGTGGAAGATACTACCAGTATCGCCCTGGTGTAAGACCACCATTCAGAATTGAAACGTTGCTCAAAATGGCTTTAGCCGTGTTTAGTGACTAGATCTGAATAGCCAGGTACTTCCCCACCTTCCTCTTTCCCTTCCCCACTTACCTTCAGCCTCACAACATCCCCCAATTGGGGATGCCATAGTCTCACTGGCTCCAGACGGGAGCAGTTGGGACTCTTGTGAGGTATTCACTATAAAAAATAAAAAAAATTACACTTTATGTGATATCAACAGATTTTCATAAAAATTCTGTTGATTTCCCAAACAAAAGGTTTATGTATTTGAGTAAAACTTTTCTGGAGATGACCCCACTAGTAGGCGAAATTCCGTCATATATATCATCAGAAGTTTTTGTATCTTTTAAAAGGGGTCTACGTGAATCCCGATAACCAGGATTAGTGATTTTTCACATCACTTTTGGAAAATGAAAACCTTGTTGAATTTTTTTATTTTATTTATTTATTTGGCTTTCCCAAAAAATAATATTCTGTATTTAGAATAAGCATATCCGCAATAATACAGAGATTACAGAATCAATTCTCAATCAATTGATACACGTTCTTCACAGTTTATGATTCCCAGTAGTGGAAGTGTGAACAAGGTAGGGAAGGTACCGTATTATTAAACTTTACAATTATGTGAAGAGGTGAAGTCTGTAGTGGACAATATTTCAAATCTTGTGTTTTGTTTGCGCTGAGTGTTGGATTTAGTGACAACAGCCAGTTTGATATTCGTCTCATTAACGTATTTGTATGCATCTTGCATATATTTATAAAATTAAAATAAAATTTTAGATTCATAAAGGATTTTTTTAAAGCTTATTGTATTATTTCTTCGATGTTCCTTTCCATTTAACTTTAACCTTGGTTCTGATAAAACATAGGACTATGTTTCAATTGCATCCTGTCTTATACTAGTATTGTGTTCATATGTAGTCTTAGGTATATTATTCATAAGTCATATTTTATGGTTTTTTATTACAGTTGTTGCAGGAACAGTATAAAGTTTTATTTGCTATAATTTACAGTTTTATATTACTGATAAACATTATCACCTACTTATACAGAGACAAAATATATTTATATACCTACATATTTTAATACATATTTACTTTTATAAAATAAATTCAACCTGTTAATTTCCTTTTTGACATATTGTAGGTACATTATCACGTCACTAGCAAAGTCTGGTTCTGTTCTGAAAAACAACAATAGTGCAAATTCTGTTATTAATAATATTTAAATAAATCTTAACAATATTAAAAATATCTAAATAAATGTATTTAAAATGCATGCAAAATACAAATACAAAAGAAATACACTAAAAATTTATTATAAAATACAAGAAAATTAAAATCCAAACCATAAAAAGGAAGTGCCACAAAATATACAATCTCATTTTTAAAAACCTATAGTAAACATGTTTGTAATAATTTTTTTACTGTTTTTTGAAAGAAATATAATTTATAAATAAAATACTTATCTGAATGTTAAAATATTAAATCAAAATAATAGATTGATAAAAGTTTGCAAGATAAATGGATTATTTTAGTGTTGTATTCAAAATTAAGTTTTTTTTTAATGATGATAATTGTCCTGTTTATGCATTTTACATTCGTTAGGCAATATATGTATATTTTTGTGGGCTGTGTATTTAAAAGATTTTTGACTCAATTTCATATATATTAGTGTGTGTATTTATAATAATGAGTATTTTGGTTACGCTGTGGTTGAAATGGAGAGTGATATTAGTGTTTAGTAGATTGAATAGGAAAAACTGTGTTTAAAAAAAATAATTGTTATGAAAGCAGGAGTAGTAGTACAGTATTATAGTTAAGATTATCTGTGACAGTTTCACTTGATTAACTTTTTTACTTTCTTGTAAAATTATTTACAAAATAAATAAAAAACAGTTTTTTGCTTGAAATCGTACGTTTCTAGACTCCGTTTGTCAAGCGATTTTAATGCCTATTACCTACAACATAAGGTATACAAAGAATATACATAATTTTGGCTTGTAGCTTCCTCTTAATGGATTCTGAATGCAATTAAAGTTACTTGTGGGCGCGTGGACGAAATTTATGTGCTTTTATGAACTTACCTAGTGTTGTTATACGATATCTGCTAGAATGCGCTATTGCGCTTTATCAAGCATAATATATCCTCAAAACAGCGGTCCGAGATTTACTGCAAGTTGGACATTTCTGTACTAACGGAGAGCAAACTTTGCAGGTGTTGACGTGACCACAAGGTAAAAATGCGACATTTGATTTACGCAACTTGCATCTCTTGCATACAGTCGGACCAGTCCGTGTTGAAGAAGGATTTTGTACAGTCTCGGCGTTGATAATGATTGGAAGCTTTTGGGCATCTTGGTGGACGATGAACGGAGCGTGTTTGCAAGTCAAAATGGGAATTGGTCCGTCTTTTTGGCAAGTTTTCTTACATTCTTGGACATTTAGGATGAAATCAATGCCCTTTTTTTTAAGAAGGAAGCCACACTTAGGGCTCCAGATAACGTGCTCTTCCCATGGGATATCTGTATCTAGCCAGTCCTTGATGCCTATGCCGCAATGGAAGCAAACAACCTTGTCCCCGCTGTCGAGGTAAAAGAAACCCGCCTCAGCACAAGCGTCTGCTGTCTGCCGCATGCCTCGTGGCCATGTCCCATTGAAGGTGTCCCGACGAGTTTTTACACCAGAATAGCCTGGGTATCTAACGACATCCTTTACTGACAAGTTTTCAAGAGACAAAGACAATGGTACTCCAATTTGTCCACATTGGATAACTTGTGACATCACAGATCTGTGAAAATATACAAAATAATTTAGGTACCATTAAAACGTTAAATTATCCGCATACTTAAGAGGCTGTACAGTCTTTTTCATACTTAACTAAAAATTTGTTTTGAGGCCAAAATCCCAATCAAACTGAACAATTATTAACAAACTGGTATGGATGTGAGCTATTTTGTTTATGTGATTTTTAAATTATAAAATATATGCCATTAAATAAATCAATATTTCATGAATTCAGAGGCAATGTTGACAGTTAAAAAGATATTTAAAATTAAATTGCCCTACCTACTGTGAAAATATGGTGAAATATAAAAAATATTAATAAAGCATTTTGATGGGCTTAAATTTAAAATACAAACGACCAATAGTTGGAACATCAATTTGTCGTTCATAATTAAATATAAATTTCTACCCTTAAAAATGCTTATTTTACAAACATTTAATTTTATTTTATTATGTAAGCATAGTAGGTTGGCTAAGATTATGTTATTATAAAAGCATAGTAGGTTGGCTAAGATTATATTATTATAAAAGCATAGTAGGTTGGGTAAGATTATTTTATTACATAAGCATAGTAGTTTGGGTAAGATTATCTTATTATGTAAGCATTGTAGGTTGGCTAAGATTATTTTATTATATAAGCATAGTAGGTTGGGTATGATTATTTTATTATATTAGCATAGCAGGTTGGGTAAGATTATATTATTATATAAGCATAGTAGGTTGGGTAAGATTATTTTATTACAGAAGCATAGTAGGATGGGTAAGATTATTCTATTATAGAAGCATAGTAGGTTGGGTAAGATAATTTATTATATAAACATAGTAGGTTGGGTAAGATTATTTTATTATGTAAGCATTGTAGGTTGGCTAAGATTATTTTATTATATAAGCATAGTAGGTTGGGTATGATTATTTTATTATATTAGCATAGCAGGTTGGGTAAGATTATATTATTATATAAGCATAGTACGTTGCATAAGATTATTTTTTAATAATCACTATTAACTGCCAAGTTGCCTCTAAAACCATAAAACATTAACTTTTCGATGGTTTTGTATTTTGTAATTTAAAACAAAACCATATAAAATAGTTCCTATTCGTACATCTATACGTAATACGTCTAGTAGGTATGAATACGTTACGTATTTGCACCTCAAATCGAAATTTAAGTTTTATATGAAAAAGGCCGCATAGTCGTTCCTCTTAATAAATCTATTGTTTTAGCATTTGAAAATATACTTCTTAGAAAACACGCATTTTCTTATCAAACATGCAAAAAAAACAGAATTAAGAGAATTAAAAAAAAATTTACAAGCATTTTGCGATGAGTTCAGATTAATATAAAACATATTTTTAGTCATTTTAGTCATATTTTTCATATTCGCATTTGATATTATTCCCCCCCCGGCCCCTCGCCTCTCCACACCCTGTCCTTCTTGTGTATTATATATTTCCATTATCTGCTGTATCAACTCTGTTATCTTAGGCACAAGATTACAAAAACTTTTCTGATTAGTTGATGGGAAGCCTTGTCACGACACGTTATCGACCGAAGATTTACGAATTCAGTATTTCAATAGAATATGTTATAAATTGCAATACGTCGAAAAGCAGTTTTACTCCCCAAATATCCTAACGTCTCGAAAATCGTTAGAAAACGCATCTTTATTTATAGCTTGGATTTTCGATCGCTTTCGGCTGTTAACATAAATGGTCGGTGTCGAAAATATTTAATTATACAATTAGGTTATTTAAATCAAAATTACTATGTTTTATTTCAATCTTTTTTTTGGTTTATTTTGTGCAACTGGTTTTTCATAACAATTCATAATAACAAACTAATTAATGATGTATTTTCTAACACTTTAATAATTTACGTAATAAATTCAGTTTTATGATAGTTATTATTTATATTTTCAAGTTGATAAAAAGTAAAAAATATATTATTTAATAAAATTTAATATTTAAATTTAAAAATATCTATTTGTTTAATTTTATGTAAATCATACTTAAAGGGATATCTTTAAATTGAGTTTTATATAATACTTTAAAACTTTAGACCATTTTTTTTAAATTCTACTGTTCAGATTTAATATGCATGTAGCCTACATAATTTAGGTACACACATTACAATATGTGGACAGTAATACACACACAATATATGTCATCGACCAACTAAGTTATATATTATATCTATGTTTTATGTGTATAAATTATATGGCTAGTAAACGGGTGAAGAAGGACAGAAACATTTAAAAAATAAATTTAAATTCTTACCAAATCTTGCTACTATTATTGTAAAATAATAATTATTGTAAAATCATAATTATCATACAATAATAATAATTTTTGTAATTATTATGAAATAATAATTATATAGAGGCAATTCCAGTCGTTCACTCGTTGATGCCGATTGCCGATCTTAAGAAATTTGACGAAGTCTAACCTTATATATGAGGATCTTTATCATAAATATTGACTTTTGGATAAGCTTGTATGTACTTATACAACGACAAGATAAGTGAAATTTTTTAAAAATATTATTCTGGGAGTTAGTAAATTTCTTGAAATAAGTTTGAATTCCCAGGATCAGTGGCTCTATATTCGTTACTACGAATTCAAACTAAATGAATTTGAACCCCATTGATTTTCAGAATATTACCTCTTTCAAAAGACGGCTAAACTATAAGTTTATAAGGGATATTAAGGCCCCGTAAAGAAACGCAAATCATCACCGCACGAAATTAGCCTGGTTTTCAGAATATAGGTTAACGATATATTTTAATATAGCCCTAATGAAACTTTTGCTGCTCACTTCATTGTGTCTCAAATGGACTGGTTGTATTCCTTAAGGAACCAACTCGCACCCTTCTGATAACTGAGCTACATGACTCCGACTACAAATTACCCACTCAAAATAAAATGACTGTACATTATTCGTGTCACATTTATTTAAATTTCACGAGAAATTAAAGAGTCATAAATTTACTCGTCGATTATATTATTTGTAATTCTGGGACTTCTGGGATGAATTTATGTTTCTTGAAAGTGAGTCTTCGGAACCCAAACACCACGAAAGGATTGGGAACACAGTGATTAAGAATACTCGTAGAATTGTGATTTTTTTTTATTTATTTTAATATAACAATAACCACTCGGGCGATGAAGATTTGTGTTCGGATTTCTATTCGGTAATTCGATTTAATTAATTTCGTACTTTCAAATATTAATACGGAAACATATGAACTGCTTTCTGCAGTTTAAAGTCAACTCACCTAGATATCACCACTTATCCCATATTTTATAAAAAATCACCTGCTTATTAAATAGTGGGAACTTTACTGCTATTTTTAGATATTTATAGAAAAAAGTTTTTCAGGTCTCCTGTAAACTGTAGGCACCATATTATTCATTTCAATTCAATTCTATTCGATTTCATTCCATTCGGTCCATTTTGAATCATTTCAAGAATCATTTTAGAACCATATTAAACAAGGGTAAAATGTAATTGTATGTAAGTAATAATAAATTTGTTATTTGTAAACTTAAATGTAAAAATACATATTATAAAATTCAATTATCGCTGATTCACTTTCAAATATTAGAAATCACCAACATTCTAGGCGTTTTTATATAATTGGTAACATAAATAATTTTCAAAAATATCAAAAATTCATTCCATGAAAAAAAAAATTGTTAACAAATAGTACCTTATTTTCTACGAAACATAGAAAGAAAATGCTCATCGTGCAAGGAATTATTTGATAAAATATTGAAAAGACAAATCTTATCAAGTGAGATAAGATTTGTCTTTTCGATAATATCTTTTACTGTTCCTTTCATAAATAACACGAGCAACACACAGTGACAGAGACTTAGTAGATAGGAGAACACAACGGAGCTCTCACAAGTCTGAACTTATGAAAATCAGCCCCAAAAATGATGAGTAGGTTTGTACTGGTATAAAAATACCAACACAATAATAATAATAATTTTTACACGCAAAACACTTCAATTATCTTATTTTAAAAAAAAAAAAAAAAAAAAAAAAAAAAAAAAAAAAAAAAAAAAAAAAAAAAAAAAAAAAAAAAAAAAAAAAAAAAAAAAAAAAAAAAAAAAAAAAAAAGAAAAGGGGAAAAATGTGGGAGAAATGGGGAAAATATGAGGAAAGGGAAAAATGGGGGGACATGTGGGGAAAATAGGGAAAGGGAGAAATGGGAAAAATGTGGGAGATTATGGGAGAAAGGTATAAGGCAGGGGGGGAGGAAGGTAGGGGGGACCTGCGCCCTGACAAGGGACGCTTCGACTATTGTGAAAATGTTTCTTCTTGATGAACACCAGGGAGCCGGGAGAAAGAAGAAGGCCAGGTTGAAGTGAGGGTCCCGTGCAGAAGAGGCTTGAAGAGGCAGTCAGGGGCAGTCCAGGAGAGATGTTGATGTGGCGAAGGGTGCTGGATCTCTGCCGAATTACGCAAGTTTTTCGCCTTTTAAAGGACCAACGGGCCCTGCGCTCCCTTTGTTAGCGAGAAATTCCGAGAATTATTTTGGGTTCCCGGAATTTTCACAGGGCAGAGCGCCGTTGTTGCGCAACTCGATAGCGGACGAATTTTGACTGGTCCCCCTGACTGTTCTTCAATCTGCTTGCCCGGGTCATATTTTATTTTTAAATATTTTGTGTTTGCACAAATTTACATATTAAAAGGGAATTGATATTTAAAGGGAAGCCTTGCACAATATTCGATTTTGTGCAAACGGCAAGTTTTGTAAAGGAAACTGCGTTTGCACAATTTCAAATTTCATGCAAGTCATCCATGTTTTGTACAAATTTAGGTATTTATAAGAGGGTATTTGGGGGGTCAAGCCTTGTTTTTTGTCTATAATGATGACTGCTTGACCCCGTGGTTTTATTTATTAATTAATTTTCAGATAAGAGTTACAGGTTTATACAAGTTTTAGAGATGATTTTGTTGCACAAATTCGAATATGCGCAGAGGTGAGTTTGTAAAGGAACTGCCTCTGCGTGAATTCAAATTTATGCAAATTAATTCAAGTCGGTGTACAACGTCCGGTACAATTCGTATGTTGACAAATTTTCGTCAAACAAATGGTTGAGTATTGGAGAGTTGAGCGCAGAAATAGAAGGATTTATGCTTTCCATTCAGGATAGAGTCATTAATACTAAAAATTATAGGAAGCATATAATCAAATTGATGATTTATGTAGAAAATGTTTGGCTTTTCCGGAAACTATAGAATATATTATATCGGGATCACAGACATAGTAGTCCAGTCAGCCTGTGTTTTTATATGTAACTAAATAGTATAAAGCTAATTTTTTCCCCATCGACTACTATCATCTAGACAAGTGTTTAGAAAAAAGTCCCCGCCCCTACCCCTCTTGCCTCCCCCCCTGTGCCCCCCCAAACATGAAAAGTGTAAGGGTTTCGTAAATCGCGTCTATCTCAATTACTAAACAACATATCGGATTTCAATTTTTTTTATTCTCTTTGCTGTAATGTTTTCTACAAAAAAAGTTCAGTTAACTTTCGTCGTAACTTTTACCGTTTGTTTGTAATTCGTATGATAAGGTAAAAATTTGTATATTTTTTGGCACATAATTTTACATTTTATCACAGAACTTTTCAGGCCGACATTTTATGAAAAAATATTTCCTACAAAAATTGTAGCCCCTATTATTACCTTTAAAATGATATAAAATAGTACTTACTTTGTTGGAGATCCAGCAAGATTATCATGGCGGGTTCGGTCGAGGTGGGGCCGGCCGGCGCGGCGTTGCAATGCAGATATTGTTGTATAGTGATAGTGTTTTTTATCTTCAAGGTACACTATTGCATTTTCCATAAATAAAACTAATCGAGTCTCGGTGAAACCTAAATTCCCCACTTTTTAAATTTGTTTCAAATAATAATAAGTCCTTGTATACAGCGAAAATAGGTATTTTAAATAGTTTTTGGTTTGAAAATGCATGTAATATTTTTTAAAGATGTTATTTTAGAACAAAATAATTGCGGTATCTTAATTTGATCATATCCTAAACTTCCATGAGAGGTTCTTAATTTTCCTCGACTTCAACCAAAGTTACATTGCTGCATGATCCACCACAGCTCCCGCACATTTCTGTGCAATCAAGTGATGCTTTAAAGCAGCTACAATTATTTTTGCAAGCCTTTTTGCAGTTGCAGGAAACTAAGTTTATAACTTCTTCAGGTGCCGGTGGTTTTTTTGAGTGCACTGGGTACAGCATGTTGTCTGTTAAAATCCATCCCCAGTCCGTAGCGCTGATTTCCTTATCTCCAATCCATTTTTGAATCTGATAGTATGTTCGATAGGCGTGTTGTTCAGCAGCATCAGATGTTGGAGGGAGGGACGCCATTTTAAATTTGGATTTTAATGACATTTTTGCAACAGCTTTAAGGTACATTGAATATCTACTGTCATTCAGACTTGCAGACCTTGTGCATCCATATAGTTTCAAGACAAAAGCCTCTCCTACCTCTTTGAGAATATTTTTGTCTGCCTGTTTTTCATAAAACTGTAAAACTTTTGTGCGGAGATCATTTGATGAACTTAGCAATTTGTACGCGTTAATTTTGCCTTTGCCGAATAAATAAGATGTGGTATCACATCCTGTGATAGCTTGCAAAAATAATACCACATCCTTCATATCACCAATCTCTTCACGAATCTTGCTGATGTCATACGTTGATGGTGTGCCAGAGGGTTTGTGAAAGAATAGTTGCACATTTTGACACTGTGGTAGCCCTAACAATAGAACGAAAAGATCAGTATCCTGTCCGACAACAACTACAGGCCTCCCACTTTGAATCTGGGAGACATCTATTGCTCTTCCGACCACTTTAGTATCTGCATCTTCCTCCGCCACAATGGTTGGAATGTTTGCTTCATTAAGCTTCTGAGAGAGCTGTTCAATAAGCTGGCTTTTGTTTTTTGGATTTGCCAAAAATTCATTTTGCTTCACAGAGCATTCCATATTAACGTTGAATTTCATTTCTAGAGATGTTTTTTTACTTCTCCGCATATGGTCGACCCCTTTTGTGGTGGGATAGTCAGGATACCCATCGAACACAACATGACAATCTTTCCCATACCGTTTCATTACAGTATCAACATACTTCTCTATAATGCTGCTATATGTTACTTTTTCAGGCCAAATAACACTGTGCAAAAGATACCCTCCATCTACTACATATATTTTTGGGGGCAAATTTTTAAAAACTTCGTTGCTAACTGTCCACTTTTCAAATATTTTCATAAGACTTGATTTAGTTCCCTTTCTTATCATTTTATTGTTTTCAAATAAAGACAAAGGGTATGGGCTAAGTTCATAGTTGAAGTATTGTTTGAGATTATTTGTTCCTTGAGACATACACATAACCCTATTAAACAGCTGATCAGGATTAATTGGCACTTCTTCAGATCTCACATTTATACCACTTACTACGGAGCCTATAGTTTTAACTTTATTTTTTCTTTTCAATTTAACATCTGCAAAATTATTTCCTTCGATGTCTTTCAAGCATTTCATTCCTACATCATACGCTTCATCGCAGTTTACACCCGAACTTGTCACTACTAGACCAGAGGATAAAGAAATTAAATCGTTGCTCTGTCGGAAAGGATTATGGATACGCAGCCACCCGAGAAATTTATTAATATCTTGCAAGTCCCTTTCTCTTCTACTGCATCTAAGTTCAGTGTGCTGTTCGTTAAACTGAGTCAAGCAGCCAGAGAACTTCTCGAAAGCCTCACAAATTTGTAGGGATGCAGGAGCGCAAGCAATGAACTTGGTTAGCGTCATCTCGCTTAATCCTCGTCCATGAGTAAGGCCACCTATGGATTTTGATGATCGCATTAATGTCTGCTCTATGGTCATGTCCGTCCAGATACCGGTAAAAAATCCATCTGTACGCCGAACTGTAAAAAAACCTTTATTGACGAACCTTTCGAAGTCTTCATTTGACATCTTCGATTGTAGACTCAACATTTGTTGTAAGTATATGTGTGCGGATTTGGCGTAGAGCAAATGTCCAGCAGCATGGAAATACGGTATCATTTGCTTGACTGTATTAATGTGCAAATTCCAATCGCCGATTCTCTCTGCCAGAATAAAGTCTAGAGCCAAATTCACCAATTTAAACTCTTGTAGCCACAGTTTTGAAGTTCTACTAGTTTTAACCAAATCTTCATACACTTCTTCTAGTCTTGTCATTATTTCATTTGTTTTACACTCTCTCATGGCGTCTTCAACAGTTGTTTGTTTGTTAATTGTTTGGATATGAATATCATATCCAAACAATTAACTCCTCAAGGCCAGTACACTCTGATGTCACATCCCGACTTTCACGGTTGATATTTGGCGTTTTCTAGCCATAAAGTACACATTAAAATATATCATTTTAAAGGTAATTACAGGGGCTACAACTTTTATAGGAAATATTTTTTCATAAAATGTCGGCCTGAAAAGTTCTGTGACAAAATATAAAATTATGTGCCAAAAAATATACAAATTTTTACCTTATCATACGAATTACAAACAAACGGTAAAAGTTACGACAAAAGTTAACTCAACTTTTTTTGTAGAAAATGTTACAGCAAAGAGAATAAAAAAAATTTCAATCCGATATGTTGTTTAATAAATGAGATAGACGCGATTTACGAAACCCTTACACTTTTCATGTTTGGGGGGGCACAGGGGGGGAAGCAAGGGGGGTAGGGGCGGGGACTTTTTTCTAAACACTTGTCTAAATGGTAGTAGTCGATGGGGAAAAAATTAGCTTTATACTATTTAGTTTGTCTAAATGGTGTTCTACGACACAGGCTGACTGGACTATAGGAATTAATGTCTATGATCGGGATGTTCTATATTAGCACCGTCCGAGTAAACATTTAGGCACAATCAAGTTTTAAAAATAATTCACCAAAGTTTGGTAATTAAACATAACTTGATTGACTGCCGTATTGTGAATACGAACCAAATTCATTTTTAGAAAACGAATTTTATAAAATATATTATGATAAAACTATACTAACAGACCGAACGATTAGTCATAATAGACCCGATATAGTTTTACTTTACATGACAAAATTAAAAAAATAACTTATATCATTGATGTCGCTATTCCAAATTCCTGTAATATTCAAAAATCTGTTAATGAAAAAATAAGAAATTACACAGATCTAGGAAATGAGATAAAAAGAATTTGGCATTCTCAAACTATAAAAATATTACCATTTGTTATTTCGGCTACTGGCATTATACTTAGCTCTCTCATTAAAAATTTAGGCGTATTAGATCTATCAAAAAATGTATATATAAAGATGCAAAAGTCGATCACTCATTTTGAATACATGTAGGATAACGAAAGATTTTTTAAATATTTATGTTGAGGGATCAGTAGGATTTATAGGCCCTGTTAGGAGTTCTACCGAGCCGAACCCTCTGATATGAAAATATCTGGAGTCGGTGAATTATTTTCCCATTTGATCTATGGTGAGTTGACGTGTTGTTCTTGTATTGTTTTGTATTTATTTTGCTTATATAATGCACTTGCATAATGTTGATTGACTAGATGATCATTTGTGGAAAAGTGTGTGGAAGGGTTTAGTTTTTCCTATGGGGAAGATTTAACCCGGACATAAAATCGATTTAATCCAGGATGTGGGGAGGTGAGTGCAATCCCGCACATCCCATAGAGAGTATAAGTAAATATAATATTTACATCATAGGTATTTTATAAATAATGGTAAATATGAAACTAAAAAGTAAAAAAATAGATTAAAAGTAAAAATTAAAATTAAAATGAAATCAAAGCACAGGAATCCATCGGATCTAAGATTGTGGGAGCAAGTATCTTTCTCCAATGGTCTTCAATTCTCGATCCTGAAGTCAGATGGGATTCCATGATGAGAATATTTCTGGAATGGTTTATCCTTCAGTCCTGCAATTCTGGTTCTTAATAGAGCTATAAATTCTGGAACTCGCCCTTCTGTAAACATCGAGGAGGCGCTGCAGTGCCTGGGAAGTCCGAACATCAATCGGTATGCGTTATTGTATTGCACCCGAAGCCTTTCCATTGTTATTTTTTTGTAGTATGCCCAGAGCTGGCATATGTACAGGACGCGGGGCGGTGCAAAAGGCTATGAAGAGTGTCCTTTTCACTCGTGGACTGCAGAGCCGAAATCTTCTACTGAGCATGTTACATTTTATACTCAATACTAGCCTCAGCCTGTCAATATCTTCATCATCCGTTAGCTTATTGTTGATGACATGTCCTAGATATTTTGTTGTTTCTAGTGTTTTTACTGTTTTGCAATAAGCGTTGATGTGAGCCATTTAAAATAAACGGATATAATATAGATCCTGATGCACTAAAAATAACGCTTTAGTGCATTTCTGAAGGCAATTTTATGGCGTTAGTGGCAAATTACAGATGGCATAAATCTAATCTTATAGGTCAACAATACATAATTTACAAGTGCACAATAAGAACAATGTAAAAAT
Source organism: Hesperophylax magnus (assembly GCA_026573805.1). Taxonomy (NCBI): domain Eukaryota; kingdom Metazoa; phylum Arthropoda; class Insecta; order Trichoptera; family Limnephilidae; genus Hesperophylax; species Hesperophylax magnus. Next base: position 4,754,190 of record JAIUSX010000007.1, on the reverse strand, counting down.
ACATACAATCGCTCGATGCTATGCGATGCTCCTAAATAATAAAAGAATATAAAAATATCATTCAGGTATCTCAGATAACGGTAAACTTATTACATATGTCAATATTTGGGGTGAAATTGTTTCCCAGGATATGAAGGCAAGAAATAGGTGCATGTATGTTTTAGTTAGTCCCGGAATAATCGTTGCAGAATAATATCTTTTCCCCTGTTGCTCGATTTGGTACTTTAAATTCTATGAGATAAAATAAGAAGAACACAAGAGTCTTATGCTCTACCGACTGAGAAAAGAAGAAGAAGAAGTGCCTTCCATATAGACTTGAATGGAAACTGATGTCGTCACTGACTTAATAAATTCCTTATACATATATCAGAACACGTGTTCATCATAATATGTTATGATGAACGCGAAAATATTAGGATTTTCATCATGATAATATATTCCTCTTTTACTAAAAGTTTATCAAGAAACCTGTTAATTCATTCGTTAACGCCTGCAGTCCCGTTTTTAACCAGATTACCAATAATTGTTGAAGAGATTCTTATTTTTTTCCTTCAATAGTTGCAAAATTACTTTGTGGCGTCATTTTAATTATATGAAAATGAAATACTTTGTAATTACTTGAAATATTCAGATTTTTAATAATACCCACTCATTTTTCTACATGTGTCTTTTTTACACTTGCCTGGCAGAGTATATAACCATGTCATTTGAATTTCATAATGATGGTGAAGCATAGTTCTCCAAATGTAATTTAAACAAAGAATGGTCAGACATTTGGACCACGAAACACGACCGCATGCAAATTCTTGTGTTCTTAATTTTTTTAATTGATACAATCATGAAGACAGCAGCTTCCTGAAGGGATCCGCTTATTCCTTGCTTAAAGCTTTGGCTGAAATCTGTCGTCGCACCACTGCCACGACGTAGTAGTTGGCAAATGATGGCTGAAGCCTTTGAAATCTTTGTATATTTACCTACAAATACAGATAATGCATAGAGATAACCAATATCTAAAACGTATAAACTTTTTTATCACAAATTTATAAATAACACACCTGTCCTAAACCACGCTGACATCACTTTTTTGGTTAAGAATATATTTTAGTTTAAAATAATGTTTGAGCTAAAAACTAAACCTATAAATAGGAGTTCTTATTTTTAAGTAAATCAATTTGTATTTCATTTTTGTTTTAGTGAATTAATGAGAGCAAATCTTTGAAGTGAAAATTAAACCACTTCCTGACGTCCGATCGAGCTGAAACTCAGCATACTGGCTTGTTGTCGATGACAATGCTTTTTATCAACTAATGGAAATCACGTGCGTGCACGCGGACATATACGCATTTCTTTGAAATCGGATGACATCACAGCCTAAATATAAATATATGTCGGTCCTACCCGATCGGCATTTGGCGACATTGGTAGAGTTGTCGACTCCTGATACTTCTCGGAAGGTTCGATCCCCAGTTAACTAATATTTTTTTTTTTTTGTTTTTATTGTTGATACATTATTTTACAATTATTTCATATTTTAATTCACTAATGTTGGCCTCACTGGGTTGTTTACCCGTGCTGAGGCCCCCATTTTATAATATAAGAAAAAAAAATCCAAACTTTTAAAATATATTTATTTGATAACAACAACTGTTTTTACGGGATGATGTTAAAATACTAGTACCTACATAGATACATTCCGTAATAGGTTTCTAGCTTATTTTTAGAAATATTAAAAACTAAAAACAAATACAAAATAGAGTAACTAAAACGAGAATAAAGATAAAAATGGATTTTTTTTTTAAAAGGGTTTTAGTGTAAACAAAACAAATTCAAGATTAGGCCCTAAGAATAATAAAATAACAGTTTTGAAACTCCGACGTAACCGGAAAAAACTAAATAGGTACACATTAAATAAATATTTTCATGTATATGTGATGTTCCTCCCCCTCCTCTCTACCTCCAGGCTCAAAACATAACATACCCCAATTGGGGATGCCATAGCCGCACTGATCTAACCGCACAAGAGTCCCAACGTGGGAATTTTGCATTTCAATTAGGTAAACCTTGGTCGACGGTCGTAGGTCAACTGAAATGGTGGAATAGAAAGGTGAATGTTGTACATTTCTAATAATTTATATTACCCACATCTTTGCCTATGGTCACCCTCATATTTAATTTCAACATGGCATGTGTGTTGCATTCAACATGTTTCATTAAATTCCATGTTATTGTATACATCACTATCACACATGTTGTGTTCTTTTTGGTACTATGCACGAATAAAAAATAATATCTGTAGGTTATTTATTTTATGGGCATGGTTTATGAAAATTCTTTTTACTCACCGACACCCAAGTAATTCTGCTAAGAAAAACAGTATTTGAATTTTTTCAGTAGTATAATAATATCGTAATATTGTAATATTTTTATACGTCGTGTAATATTTTGAATCGAGCTGCTATCAATAACACACCTTACGTAGATGGCGATAAGGCTTAAATTCCCGTTTAACACCATCCACCTGTTTTTATTTATGCAAGAAAAAACATGGACAAAAAGTGCTTTTATTTTATTTTGTGGATGTTCAGCCACAAATATTTTAAATGTTTTAGATCATTTTATAAATAACTTAATTTGCCACATTATACAATAAAACCATAACCGAAAATGGGTTCGTAAGTAGGAGATTTTGAACTTTAAAGTTTTCATAGGCCTTATACATTATTTTTTTCTGGGCTTATAAAAAGACTTATTTAAAAAATTCTCGATTACTTCAAAGGCCAAGATATATTCTACTCGCAGTATTTAATTAAAGCATCTGAAACATTTCTAGACGACCAAATTTTCAAACCATGATTTTGCATTACTACGTATGGCATCGCCTTAAGGCGAAATAGGTAGACTTGACCTGAAATTTGGCATTTTTGAGGCCACTTTTAAACGTATGGACACTTTTCTAGAAAAAAACACAAATTGATTTTGAAAGATCGTTATTTATCTAGTAAAGCAAGATGTTAAATTTCGAAAAATAATATTATTTTCATATCATAATAAAGTGTTACCGTTGGACGATGCGCAGATTTGTTTCATTTTCAAAGGTGAATTTGTATTATACAACAAATATTTCAAATCATATAATAATACAGTATAAACAATCAATAAATTATCTATCATAAGTATGTATAAGAATTTTGTTTTTATTTCAAATAAAATTACTAATAAATAAATCCGAACACACGTTTTGTGACGAAAATCCCTCAATTTGACTATTTATTTATGGTCTTACAAATTGGTATAGTTCAGATTTTTTTACAAAAATAATTTACCAAGACATTATTGAAACATTAGAAATAATTTATAACCAAAAAATATATCCTTAAAGTATATAATAGTAATTAATTTCGATTCGCGGTTTGTGCAAGACAAAAATTGTCATTCTCCGCCGCGACCGGGCGGCGAGCGGACGTGCAGTCTGCGCGGGTCTAATTAATAACATTTTAAAGAAATTCCTCGCTTAAAAATGGGGAGGAAAATACCCTTGGAACAAAAGTTTTATTAGAAAACACAAATTACGACATCAAAAACGTACGGGGGAGATATATTTTCAAAAAAACAAAGGTTAGTGATATTTAATTATCCGTGTACATTGTACGTACTTATGCACAGGGTCGTTCGAAAGAATCAGTGAGAATAAGCACATATTTTTTATAAAATTTGGCGATAATTTTGTATTGTTTATATTCCAGGGAAAAGAATCAACTATGGACTATCAGGAGTTTATGTCTGTCATCGATGTTTCATGTATAAATATTAAAACTTATGCCAAAGTACGTGAAACTGTTTGTGATTGGTGGTCAAAAAGTGCCACGAACCAAATGAATTTTGATTCGTGATGTGCGATTCAAATCATTTTATTGTTCATAATTTCTATTAAAAATAAATATATTATATAATACATGAAAATTAAAATCCAAACCCTAAAAAGGAAGTGCCGAAAAATATACAATCTCATTAAGTAATACATTTTTAAAAACCTATAGTAAACATGTTTGTAATAAGTTTTTTACTGTTTTTTGAAATAAATATAATTTATAGGTAAAATACTTATATGAATGTTAAAATATTAAATAAAAAAAATAAATTGATTGATAAAAGTTTGCAACTTACATAGTTTTGTATTAAAAATTGAGATTTTTTAGACAATAATAATTGTCCTGTTTATGGATTTTAATGTGTAGGCTGTGCTTTTATAAACCCACCCAGTGCTGATATAGGATATATGCTAGAATGCGCTATTGCGCGTTTTTAAGCATAATATATCCTCACAACGCCGGTCGGAGTGTTAGTGCAAGTTGGACATTTCTGTACTAACGGAGAGCAAAATTTGCAGGTGTTGACGTGACCACAAGGTAAAAATGCGACATTTGATTTGCGCAACTTGCATCTCTTACATACAGTCGCACCAGTCCGTGTTGAAGAAGGATTTTGTGCAGTCTCGGCGTTGATGATGATTGGAAGCTTTTGGGCATCTTGGCGGACGATGAACGGAGCGTGTTTGCAAGTCAAAATGGGAATTGGTCCGTCCTTTTGACAAGTTTTCTTACATTCTTGGGCACTTAGGATGAAATCAATGCCCTTTTTTTTGAGAAGGAAGCCACAGTTAGGGCTCCTGGTAACGTGCTCTTCCCATGGGATATCTGAATCTAGCCAGTCCCTGATGCATAAGCCGCAATGGAAGCAAACAACCTCGTCCCCGCTGTTGTTGTAAAAGAAACCAGCCTCAGCGCACGCGTCTGCCGTCTGCCGCATGCCTTGTGGCCATGTCCCTTTGAAGGTGTCCCGACGAGTTCTTACATCAGAATACTTCGGGTATCCAACGACATCCTTTACTGACAAGTTTTCAAGAGACGAAGACAATGCTTCATTTTGGATAACTTGCGCCATCACAGATCTGTGAAAATATACATAATTTAAGGTACCATTAAAATGTTAAATTATCCGTATACTTGAAGAGGCTGTTCAGCATAGACATATGAATATGTCTGTGCTGTTCAGTCATTTTCATACATAACTAAAAATTTGTTTTGACGCCAAAATCCCAATGAAACTGAATAATTATTATATCTAGTATGGATGTGAGCTATTTTGTTTATGTAATTTTAAATTATAAAATATATGCCATTAAATAAATCAATATTTCAAGAATTTAGTGGCAATGTTGACAATTAAAAAGATATTTATAATTAATTGCCCTACCTACTCTGAAAATATGGTGAAATATAAAAATTAATAGTAAAGCATTTTGATGGGCTTAAATTTAAAATACAAACGACCGATAGCTGGTACATCAATTTGCCATACATAATTAAATATAAATTACAATAATAAGATACAAGATTAAAAAAATTTATTTATTTAGTTTATGCGAAGCCTTGTCAAGATTTACGATTTCAGTATTTCAATAGAATATCAATGTTATAAATTGCAATATGTCGAAAAGCAATTTTACTCCCCTAATATTAACGTCTCGAAAATCGTTAGAAAACGCATCTTTATTTTTAGCTTGAAATATTTATATTTTCAATTGGAACAAAAAAATTATTTTTTTATTTGTTATTTTTAAAATTATTGTTTTATGTGTATAAATTATATGGCTAGTAAACGGGTGAAGAAGGTCAGAAACATTTTAATAATAAATTAAAATTCTTACCAATTTGTGTAGTGGTTATCCAAAACACCAAGAATCAATGTTTTCTGTTATTATTGTTGTAAAATAATAATTATTGAAAAATAAATAATATTGTAAAATAAAAATTACTATAATAAATAATTATATATTTCACTTTACTATAATTATTTTTAAATAGTAATTATAATTTTATAGAGGTAATTCAGTTGTTCACTTGTTGATGCCGTTCTATATCTTACAGAAATTAGACAAAGTTTAACGTTATATACTAGGAGCTTTATCTTAAATATTGATTTTAGGACATGTATTGACGTTGGATATACCGACACAACCTTGTGTGTAGGTATATCCAACGACAAGATAAGTGTAATTTTTTATAAATATTTATCTTTGGAGTCAAAGATAAGAGATAAATTATTGATATAAGTTTGACTTTGTGGATCAGTGGCTCTCAATTCGCTAATACAAATTCAAAAGATGGCTAAACTATAAGTTTATAAGGGATTTGGAGGATTGGGATTATCGTAAATTTAAATGGGTTGTAGGCTGAATGATTCTGTGGTTCTCCGATCCGCAGAATCAAGGTTGCGTGATTACTCTCGGTGTGTAAAATCAGAATTCGAATATTTACAATTTAGTTTTTATTTTAACAAACTCACGTTACAATAATTTTATGAACAAAACAGATTGCGTACGTTAGAGAGGATTTAGGGCTAAACCGGCCACTGGGCACTGAGACCACTGGAGAGAGAATGAAATGATTTCCGCCTGAGGCATCTCGCGCGAGGTTGTAATGTTACCAGTCGCACGTGAATATGGGGAACTGTAAATCTTATTGTTATTTTCGGGAGATGTGAACTCCCTATAAGTTACCCTACAGTGATATTAAGGCCCCGTAAAATAACGCAAATCAACACCGCACGAAATTAGCTTTTTTTTCGGAATATAGGTCAATAATATATTTTAATATAGCCCAGAGGAATCTGATTAAACTTTTGCTGCTCACTTCATTGTGTCTCGAATGGACCGGTTGTATTCCTTAAGGAACCAACTTGCACCCTTCTGATAACTGAGCTACATGACTCCGAGTAAAAATTACCCACTCAAAATAAAATGACTGTACATTATTTGTGTCACATTTATTCAAATTTCACGAGAACGTTCACGTTGTTCCATTTTTATTGATGGCGTAGTTTCTACTTGTCAAATGTCAAAAAATGACAGCTTCAAAAGTAACATCTACTGAAATAGCGGGCTGTTCAAAATAACACCTCTTATTGGAAAACCCTTTACTTATTAAACTGTAGGTACCATATTATTCATTTCGATTCAATTCTATTCGGTCCGTTTTGAATCATTTTAGAACCAGATTAAACAAGGGAAAAATGTAATTGAATGTAAGTAGTAGTAAATTTGTTCACAGTATGTAGGTATGTCTACTAGAAATTTCAAAACCACAATTAGGGAACACGAACTATGTTTAAAAAATAATAATTTCTCCGAGTTCGCTAATCATTTGATAGAGACAGGCCATAGCTTCAACCGGGATAAAACTAAGTTTAAACATTCTAACATTAATAAATATTTTAATTTGTGCGCATTAGAAACATTAGAAATTAATAATAAAAAATAATTCAAGCATCAATATAGTTAATAAAATAATAGAACCTTGCAAATCACCTCTATTGACAATGTTCCCCGTTATGTTGACTCCTCCCTCCGTTTCCCTCTCAACCCCCTCCCCCTCCCTCAAACCCCTCCCACCAAAGAACCAAACTAAATAAAACCCCATATTTCTGCACTTAAAAAAAAAATATTTTTAAAATAGCTAGTTAATGACACGAACGTGTCAAAACCGGTCGCTAATTAATAAAATTTATACGTAAAAAAAGGACATTGTGAATAATAAAACTCATTAAAAACAAAAAATGTATAGAAATTGTTACATAGTGAATGCCAAAGAAATACAAAAAATAGTAAATTTGTTATTTGTAAACTTAAATGTAAAATTACCTAAAATAAAATTCAATTATCACTGATTCATTTTCAAATATTAGAAATCACAAACATTCAAGGCGTTTTTATGTAATTGGTAAAATATCGAAGATTCATTCCATGAACAACAAAATATATTTTTTAACCCTGGTTAATCAACAAATGAGTAATTGATAAAATAATTATCATCGAGTGAAATATGATTTGACTTATCAATAATATTACTTTGAGTTGTTATAAATTCTGTTCTTATCTCCCTCCTATCATAAAGAACACGATCAACACACAGAGATACAGAGACAGAGATAGGAGAACACAACGGAGCTCTCACAAGTCTGCATTTATGAAAATCAGCCCCAAAAACGATGAGTAGGTTTGTACACATCTGTCGTGTAAAATAAATAACATTCGTTGTCACAACATACTGGTATAAAAATACCAACTCAATAAGCGTTGATGTGAGTCATTTAAAATAAACGGATATAATATTGATCCTGAATCACAAAAAATATCACTTAAATGCATTTATGAAGGCAATTTTATGGCGTTAGTGGCAATCTACGCAATTCCCACAAACAGTTATTAATCACCCACTACCAACATGAATATCGCTTTAAATAGATTTATTCTGTATTTTATAAATAATTATAAACGCCCTGACGTGCTTTTACAAGGTTTAATATTTTGCATTATACAGAGACAACAAGAGTATTTTTTTAGTTCAGCTAACAAAAAATAAAAATAAAAGTCTAGAACATAGTACATTGTAGGTATAAAATATATATAATATGTCAGAAAAGAAAGAAAAAAAAATCAGAAACCAGTTTTTAAATTACAGATGGCCTAAATTTAATTATATAGGTTCACAATACATAATTTACAAGTGAATAATGAGAAGAATGTAAAAATATATACATTCGCTCGATGCTATGCGATGCTCCTAAATAATAAAATAATATAAAAATATCATTCAGCTATCTCAAATACTGGTAAACTTAAGGTTAAACGCAACGCTCGTTGTATTCTACGTGTTCACAGATGGCGATAATTAATTAATTTTGTTTAAATACGCTTTTGCAAGGTATTGCTTTACAGTATTAAGACAAATTATTTTTTTGCGCCCTCATATACGCAATATAAATATGAATAAATAGTTTTGTCCATATAAAAACTCAATTCTATCGAGAAAGGCATACAAATACAATATTGGATTGAATCATCGGTAAAATATTGTATTTGTGTGCCTTTCTCGAAAGAATTAAGTCTTTAAACGAACAAAACTATTGATTCATATTCATATTGCGTATATACGGGCGCAAACAAATGATTTCTCTTAATATTGTAAAGCAATACCTTGCAAAAGCGTATTTAAATAAAATTAATTAATTAACGCCATCTGTGAACACGTAGAATACAACGAGCGTTGCGTTTAACCTTAATATGTCAATATTTAAGGTGAATTTGTTTCCCAATATATGAAACAAGAAATAGGTGCATGTATTGTTCTCAATTTGGTAGGCGGGAATGGGTACCGCCGCCCTGGGAACCATTTATTGGATGACCAACACCTCTGCCACAGGTCACCCCAAGTGGTTCGCTACGTTTGGTGACTTAGCAGGGGTGCCCGGGTTCATGGGTTAAGGTTTGCCCAGGTCTTGGTGGCGGGTGCGTCGGCCCACCTTCTGCGTGGCGGGCCGGTTTGGAGATGCTGGTTGAGGGAGACCCTTTACAACCGGTTACCGCTGTCCGGGCCGCTCGATAGTACAGGGGCCCGACCCTCAGGCTCACGACTAAGGGTGGGCTGCCCCATCAGCGAGTGAAAAAACCCTGCCACTGCTGTTGTGCCGGTTCGTGACCGGAGGGGACCCAGCAGCAGCGTTTGGGGCGCATTGGATGCCCTCTCCAGCCGGACTCTCCCAGCCTATCGCCTAGCACCGCAGTGAGTGGGCTGGAACCAAACGCTCATCACTCCTGGACAGCCTGAACCCCATATTCCTACCCACTCCTCATACCTTTCCATTCCAGACCTTCCTTTCACTTCATACCATTTAAAAAAAAAAAAAAAAAAAAAAAAAAAAAAGTAAAATCATGAATATACATAAAAACAAACTTAACGTCATTACAGCGGCGAGTAACAGGCGTCCCCGGTGCGGGCCAAAACTGTTGGTAAATTTTGCCAACATTCGCGGTCTGCATACTAATTTAAATTCTGTTCATCACCATCTTTTGTCCCAACGTCCCAACCTTCTTTTCCTATCCGAAACTCAGATAGCCGAGCCGCCAGACTCCTCCTATCTGGACTGCCCGGGCTTTACCCTTGCAAGCAAGTTCCGACTCAAAGGAGGAGTCTGCCTCTATAGTCGAGCTGACGTCAACTGTGTACGATTATTGAGTCTGGAAAACTCCAGATTCGACGTAATGTGGGTGCGCGTCAATCTTGCCAGTACGGCAAGATTCTACGCATGTCTATACCGCTCACCGAACCACAGCGAATCAGACACTTCCGAGCTCTTCAAACATTTGAGAGAAACTATTGATGATCTCTTGCCCCGCTACCCTTCGGCCGAGTTTATTGTTCTGGGGGACTTCAATGTTCATAACGAACCATGGTTGAAGTTCTCAGGCCCAACGGACTCGGCTGGCCGACAGGCGGAATCCTTTGCCATTTGCTACGGATTAGAGCAACTGGTTCAGGAGCCTACAAGGGTTCCTGATGTCCAGACTCACCGTTCCAATCTGTTAGACCTATTTTTAACTACTGTGCCACACGGTTATAAGATTGACGTCACAGCGCCTCTGGGATCATCTGACCACTGCCTAGTGACGACATCAATCCCCGTTAGCCTCAGACCAACCAATGAGAGGCTGAGGAGAAAAGTGTGGCACTATAGGTCAGTAGATTGGTTCGGTATGCGGGCCCATTTCAACGCTTTTCCGTGGTCAGCTGTTTGTTTTCGGACTTCGGACCCTTCAAGATGTGCCCAGGAGATTGGTGAAGTCATCAAATCGGCGATGGATGGCTTCATACAATCGACTACTAAAGAAACTGGTGTGGGCTCAAAGCCGCGGTTCAGTCGACAATGCTCCGAAGCAGTTCGACGAAAAAACGCGGCTTACCGAGCCTACAACACATCTCGAACGCCCGAAAGCAGATCAGCAAACAACAAATCGGCAAAGGAATGCAAGAGAATCATTAATAGGTCAAAATTCGAACACGACCTGCAGATCAGCAAAAAGCTGGCTGCCTGCCCGCATGGCAGCAGAGCATTCTGGTCCCTTGCAGGCTCAATAGGTCGGAATTTTTGCAAACCCAGTTTGCCACCTCTTACCAGACCTGACGGCTCACTAGCAAACACCGCCACCGAAAAGGCTAACTTATTAGGGAAAATGTTTGCGGAAAACTCGACCCTCGATGACGGAGGTGCTGTTCCGCCGTCGGTTCCTCACTGCGGCTTCTATATGAAAAAGCTGAGGATCCGGCATCGGGATGTACTCCACGTTATACGGGGGCTCGATGTTAACAAAGCTAGTGGACCTGATGGAATACCTGCCCTGGTATTGCAGAGGTGTGCTGCGGAAATAGTTCCAGTTTTGACAAAGCTCTTCAAAATGTCCCTGAAGTGTGGCACTGTGCCCTCTGGTTGGAAAAAAGCGGTCATTCACCCTATTCCCAAGAAAGTTGACCGCTCCAACCCGGCCAACTACCGCCCCATAGCGATCACATCAGTTCTGTCCAAAGTGATGGAACGTGTGATCAACGACAAACTGCTCACATACCTCGAGAAGAACAAAATTATCAACGACCGTCAATACGGATTCCGGCGGAACCGCTCGTGCGGTGATCTTCTCGCGTATGTGTCGCATGTTTGGAGGCGGTGCCTGGAACGTCACGGTGAGACCCAAACGGTCGCACTAGACATATCCAAGGCCTTTGACCGGGTCTGGCACCGAGGACTTGTCAACAAATTGCCTTCTTACGGACTTCCCGCATCCCTGTGTACGTGGATTGCTGATTTTTTAAGGGATAGGTCGATTCAGGCTGTTGCTGACGGTTTCACCTCATCCTCACACTCTATAAATGCTGGCGTCCCACAGGGATCGGTTCTGTCTCCGACTTTGTTTTTGTTGCACATCAATGACCTTTTGACATGTGCACCGATTCATTGTTACGCGGATGACAGTACAGTTCATGATAGCTTTTTGTTTGACAAGCCCCCAAAGGGCACACAAACTTCAACGGCTCGGAGGGCTTTGAAGCAGAGAATGGACGGTTATCTCGAGAGTATTTCCTCCTGGGGTAAAAATAATCTCGTCGAATTTAATGTTTCAAAGACCCAATCCTGTCTGATTACGTCTAAAAGGGATCTAAATGATAACCTAGTCTCCTTCAACGGAAGCAATCTTCCGAACAGGCCTTCCATTGATATGCTTGGTGTAACTATAAGTGACCAGCTCAGGTATGGGGGCTCCATCGAAGCCAGAGTAAAGCTGGCCTCTCAGAAGCTGGGCGTACTGTACAGGGCCCGCAGATACTTTAATAATACACAACTGCTGACCCTGTACAAATCGCAAGTGCGCCCTACTGTCGAATTTGGCAGCCATCTCTGGTCCGGAGCCCCTAAATACCTGAAAAAAACCCTTGACTCTGTGCAAAAACGGGCGGTCCGTTTGATAGATTCCCCAATCTTAACAAACGGACTGCAATCTTTAGAGCACAGGCGTCAGGTAGGTATGCTGTCCTTGTTCTATCGGTATTACAATGGAAGATGCTCTGAGGAACTAGCGTCATTGATCCCTTCGGCACCGGTGCGTAGTCGGGATACACGCCAAACGCGCGCCCAACATTTGTACACGGTTGACATTTGTCACATGAGAACGGGTCGCTTCTACGATTCGTTCTTAAGTTCAACAGCTCGGCTGTGGAACGAACTGCCGGCCTCTGTGTTTCCTCCCTCCTACAACATGGGACTCTTCAAGACCCATGTTCATTCCTTCCTCTCCACAAAAAGACCCTCCACACAGCATCCCCAAAGATGACATAGGCCCTGAGGGAAATTATTTTCTTCAGGGCCTCCTGTGTGGAGTTAATATAAAAAAAAAAAAAAAAAATGTGTTAGTTAGTCCCGGAATAATCGTTCCAGAATAATATATTTTCCCTTGTTTATCAAGAAACCTGTAAATTCATTCGTTAACGCCTGCAATACCGTTTTTAACCAGATTACCAATAATTTGAAGAGATTCTTATTACTTCTTCAATAATTGCAAAATTACTTTGTGGCGTCATTTTAATTATATGAAAATTAAATACTTCAAATATTAAAAATCTTAATATATTACTAAGATAAAAATGGATATTTCTTTTTAAAAAGGTTTTTTGTGTTAGCAAAACAAACTCAAGATTATGCTCTGTTTTCGCGAGCATGAAATAAAAGATTATATATATATATATAGGGTGTATCGGCACGTACCCGACAAACTTTAACCAGCTATTCCTTAGCACTTTTGGAGTAAAAAATGTTATGGGCACTTTGTAACATTTTTTTTTAATAAAAAATTTACTATTCATATTTTCACCACATGTCACTACTGTTTTATCCTTTGTCACAGTTTGAAATCCCATCTGGCAATATTTTATTCGAGTTTCATTGAATAATATACGTACGTACCTACATTGGCGCGCTTTTACAATCACAACGAAATAGCATGGCACCATTCGTTTCACTTTTAACTATTATTATTTAGTGTGTATAAAAGAGCGAAGACGCTTTTTGACACACTTGCTAATAACAGCTGTTGAACACGAGAAACAATGCCAATGACAGTGACGGAGTGTGGATTTTTTTATAATTTTTTTGTTTTTAATTAAAAAAAAATGTTACCGGACAGCAAAGTGCCCATAACATTTTTTACTCCAAATGTGCTAAGGAAAAGCTGGTTAAAGTTTGTCGGGTACGTGCCGATACACCCTGTATACATATATAATTTTTTTTATAAAATATTTACTAACCAATAAAATATTAACATACATTTTTTTTGGTATAATCCACCTCACTAGGCTGAGCCTGTTCCGAGGTGGGGGGAGTTTAATCTAATTTTAGATAAATCGAATATTTTAGAGAATTACATAGAATCAGAGATATAAATAAGAGGATGAATAGAAAAGATAAATAATTATATATATTTATCATAGTAATTGTTGATATGGAAAAAATAACAATGTTGAAACTCTGACGTAACCGGAAAAAACTAAATAGGTACATATACACAACAAATATTTTTATGTATATGTGATGCTCCTCCCCCTCCTCTCTACCTCCAGGCTCAAAACATAACATACCCCAATTGGGGATGCCATAGCCTCACTGACTCTAGATAATCCAACGGCACAAGAGTCCCAACGTGGGAATTTTGCATTTCGATTAGGTAAACCTTGGTCGACGATCGTAGGTAAACTGAAATGTTGGAATAGAAAGGTGAATGTTGTACATTTCTAATAATTTATATTACCCACATCTATGCCTGTGGTCACCCTCATATTTAATTTCAACATGGCATGTGTGTTGAATGAAATTCCATGTTATTGGATACTTCACTATCACACATGTTGTGTTCTTTTGGTACAATCACAGACATATGAATATTAATAGACGAGAAGTTAAGGACGAGGGGTTAAAACAAGAGTTGCGGGACGCAGAGAGGAAAGCTGACTGTGATTCGTCAATAAATCAATCTGACAGTAAATAGGCATCTCGCATTATAATATCACCATTTAGTTCTTAAAAGTAAAATCTGCTTTTGAATGAATAGACATTTTTACATGGGAGCGCAAATTACTCGCCACGTTATGAACAAATTTGCAAAGTCCAAATTCGGCAAAATAAATTTCTTCTATTTTCAGAGTCGAATATTTCGTTTATGTATTTAGTTAAGACACTTTTATAAATGTTCATAATTTACTTCCCAGCAACCAACCAGCTTTGTGTTTCGCGTCCAGACGTATCTCGATGTGATAGTATATGTTTCTACAACTGATCCTTATTATACGATGTGAATATGTTTAAAATAAAGTAAAATAATGCTTATATATGGAATGTAATACGACAATTGGGTTTATTCTCTTTTTCACATCTATTTTTACAAGTTTTCATAGCACAAGCCACCATTTTGCAGTGTTATTTCGTAAAATGAACCGATGATGCCTCGACCATAGTTCGCACAAGAATGATGACGTCACGTTTTCTAAATTCACTTGAGGCCATACGCGAGCACAGCCGGCTCCAATGGAACCGGTATGGGGAGTGGGGAATAATACGCTTTTAATCACTTAGGGCAGGTCTACTAATACTCATATGTCTATGGGTACAATGCAATAATAAAAAATAATGTCTGTAGGTTATTTATTTTATGGGAATGGTTTATGAAAATTCTTTTTACACACTGACACCCAAGTAATTCAGCTGAGAAAAACAGTATTTGATTGTTTTCAGTAGTATAATAAATCGTAATATTCTGAGAAATCTACCACTATTTTTCAACAGTTTGGGCTTCGTGCGATATGTCATAGATGGCAGTAAAGTAAATATAAAGATTTCTTTTTTTTTCAATACCTAGGCCATTTCTAACACATTATTTTGAAATTATTATTGTCCTCGCAATTTATTCCTATTATGCGGTCAACACAAAACAATATAAGTAGCTAGACTCCCTAGTAGCTATATCGGTGGTGTGTACGTGACAGCAACATTTCAGTTGTGTATTGTACATAACATTATAAAATTCCAAAATATCTAAAGCCTGTGACAGACCACGCCATAAGCGCGCTGCATTCTTGTGGCTTGGACTATTTCATCATAACGCTCGCCATACATTCCCATTGGGATTGTATGGCGAGCGATATGATGTAATAGGCCAAACAATGATGCGTACAGCACAATCTGTCAGCCCCAATATTTATTAAGTTTGTCTAAATTATTATTATTTTTTTTTAAATTGCCGGCAATCCGGGCATTTATTAAAAATAATATTATCATTTACAAACAAGTAAGTAACCCGCCTCACTAGAAGATTTCTGTTCTGAGGCGGGTACATATACATATATGCTTACACATACACATACATACATACGTACGCATATATTTATATATCTGTATATATACCTATTAATCAATATATACACATACATTCAAACGCATACATACACATATATATACCCAGACGTACACACATACAAACACTTACGTATACTCATGCATGCACATAATCATAAAAACATTAGTATACAAAGTTTAAATAAAATTATTGGAAAATGTTATAAGGTAATCATAAATCCAGTAATCTAGTAAGAATTATTGTAGATATTGCAATTATTGTAGATAAGGATCTAGTAAGAATTATTGTTAGTTGTCAAGAGGTTTTTATGGAATGTAAATATTGTCATAAAACCAAATATTTAAAAGAATAATTGGAGATTGTTACAAGGTTATCATTGAATGCACATAGTAATCATAAAACTGTTTGTCCAATCTATGACTGTTTGTCCCTACAATCCAATTTCAAAAAATTTGCAGAGTGGTGTTCCATTAACAAACTTACACTTAGGACGGGTTGTTTCGGAGAATCTGAACAATTCATCAAATTTCAACGTTCATTTTCAAGTTCTGTGAAAGATTTTTTTAAGTTCTGTTTTTATTTCAGTTTTGTCAAGCAACTAGCCTACAATGATATAAAAACAGAACTTGAAAAAATCTTTCACAGAACTTGAAAATGAACGTTGAAATTTGATGAATTGTTCAGATTCTCCGAAACAACCCGTCCTTAATATTAAAAAATGTCAAATTATGAGTTTTTTTAGAATAAAAAACCCCATCAAATATAGTTATACACTGAACAACCACATTTTATTATCTGTACCTGAAATTAGGGACCTCGGTATAATCTTTGATAGTAAATTATCATTTACTAATCACATTAATGTCATTACTAGTAAAGCAATGAAAATGTTGGGCTTCATTACTAGAATATCTAAAGATTTAAAAAATATCCATACATTAAAATTACTTTATACAACTCTAGTCAGAAGTCAATTAGAATATAATTCGTCTATATGGAATCCTTCCTACAAAAATCATGCAAACTCCATTGAAAGAATCTAACACAAATTTCTCAGAACAATTAACTTCAAATTAGGAATTCCCTCTGACGACATTGATTACGATTCATTATTACAATTAATGCATCTCTTATCATTAAAACATAGAAGAATACTTAATGATCTAATTTTTTGAAGTGAAACTTCTTTACGCGCGTTATGCAATTTCGAGGACCGGAGTAAAACCAACTCATGACCGTCATGAAAAACCGTGATCATTTCGCTATAGGAGCCTAGCCAATATTATATACCTACTTTAGGTCACTCTCCAAACTCAGCTTCGCGGTCTAGAGGCAGAGGGCCCGATTGTCGTCGTGAAGAACCGAGGTTCGATCCCCGCTTTAACTAATTTTTTTTTCTTCTTGTGATTTTTTAAATAATAATTTTTTTAAAAGTGATAAAATGCTCTCGTGCTGCGAATTTTAGATATTTTGACTATATGATATTTTGGTCGAATACGTAATAACCGCGGTCTAGAGGCAGAGCGTTCGACACTCGTTATGCAGGACCTGGGTTCGAATCCCATATTTTTATAACTTTTAATTTTTTTTTATCATATGCTACTTATAAATATGTCAATAGACAGAAAAAAAGAGAGAATGAAATGAAAAGAGAGAGAGAAGAATAATAAAAGTTTCACTCCCGTCGTGCGTAGGCTTGCCACACACTGTATTTTTTTTATTTAAAATAAACAATCACCGGTTTGACTCCCCTGAATTAACTTCGTTGATAAATTACGATGTTCCCTGTAGACCAACTAGACTCAAGTCACCTTATTATTGCAAAAATACTGGAACTAACGCAGAACAAAATTCAATAATCCATCGCTTGCACAGATTAGGCAATGAATATTCCAACATCGATCACGCTGATTGTCTATTATCATATAAAAGATGCATAAAACAAAAATTGTCGATTAATACCATACCATCATAATGATTATGTACTTCAGATTAAAAACTACTAGTACTCGATAGGTAGAAGCTGATTTCAGTGCTTTATATATCATAGTCATCATAGGTACTATGTAAAACTTTATCGGACTGTCAAGCAGTGTCGCACATTATTATTATACACGCGATTCTCCCGGTAGATTTACGTAATTTATTATTTTTGTTTCCTTTTCATATTATAATAGTATATATGTTATTCTTTTCATTTTCTAATAGTATATACCTTTCTAATATCTTTTATTTTTATTTTTTACAAACTCTTAATGCCTTTTAGACATTTTATAAGCACTTCATTCTTCCTTATACTACTTTATTGTATATTATTACATATAATTTCTTACTTTGACTTATTATTATACTACAGATTGCTACTTATATTATATTTATATGTATCTCTTTGTTTTTTCATACTTTTAACCTTACTTACTATTTACTGATTATACCATTATACTTACATTTATATTGTTGCATTCCTTATGTTGCTGTACTATTTATTCTCTGTAAATTAGTACATATGTGAATGGCACATGTTGTGCCGTATATGCGAAATAAATAAAACCAAAAATCTAAAAAGAATTATTGTAAGTTGTTAAATGTTTTTCATGGAATGTATATAGTTAAATAAAAACAGGAATTTCGTAGGAACTTTAAATTCACATAAATGCTACCGTCTAAATCTAAAAATAATAACATCAAAAAATTGTTTAACCACTCAGAACATTAGAACGTCAAAAGACGTAAATATGATAATAGCGGTCAAGACATTAGAACGTCTTTTCACGTAAACGCGCGAGATTTTACAAAAATCGATTTATTTCCATCACTAGTATACGGATTGCCATGATTTAAAAAACAGAGTATCGATAATGAATAACGCTACGCGTCTGTATTCAAGAATATCTATGGAACGTAGAGGTGCATTATCTAAGCCGATTGGATCTGTCATCTTGTTCGTTCATAATTTATTGCGTTTCTAAATAATTTATTAAAAATATTTTAGTTTGGACGGTTAATATTTTGAGGGGACTAATAGTTTTTAATTATATTTCTTCAAAATATAAAGTGTTATTTCTTTATGATACTCAGAAAAAAGTACATTTTTCACGGCTTTGAAATAATGGTAAGCGATTTTTGACGTTTTCATAAAATGTATATTTAGAAACGCAAATATTTACGTATAACAACACAATGCTATAGTGGATTTCATAATCTTTTTTAGAATGAGGCTACGTTTTCCAAAACGTGAGTTATGAAGCTTTTAGCAAAACTCGTAAATAACACAAAAATTATCACTTTTTGACAGTTCGCAAAGGAACACATAGTAAATAAAAGTCTTTGTCTGAGAGGTTAAGAAAAAGTAGTAGGTATTGATAAACTAAGTATGAATAAAACATAAACAGTTTTAATAAGTAACTGTAAATCTCTATAAATGTAAACAACACATGTATGTAAATAGAATATGAGAATTATACTAATAAGGGATTACTAGTAACTTACTGATGCATGCCCTTTTTTGTGCAGTAACCATGTGTTGAAATGTTTGAGTAAACTTTTTAGGTTTTTTTGAGTGTTGCAATAAGTGGTTACTTTTAGGAAGGTGTTGAAAATGAGAGGTGCTAGGAAGGATTCGTGCTTTTTGGCAAAGGTTGAATTAATTTTTGGCACTTGAAGTTGATTATGTGATTTTGCTCTTGTGTTATGTGGGTGAGTAACGTGGCATGATGAGGATTTTATGCAGTTTATTTGAATATTTTTTTTAATGAATAGTTTCCTAATATCTAGTATGTTATTTGTAATAAGGAGATTTTCCGTTGGATGCAGATATGGTCTTTGGAACATAATCCTTATTAATATTTTATGAGTTGTGTTGAGGGGCTTAACAAACGTGTCAGCGGCTCCCCCCAGGTTGATATACCGTACGTTAAAAGGCTTTGACATTGGGCGAAGTAAACATTTTTTATTTGTTTTTGTAACATGATGTTTTTTATCGTTTTAAAAATGAATGATAGTTTACGGATTTTCTTTATGAGCAAGTTAATGTGAAGTTCCCAGTTTAATTTATGTCAACTCTTAAGGCGAAATAGGTAGACTTGACCTGAAATTTGGCATTTTTGAGGCCACTTTTAGATGTATGGACACTTTTCTAGAAAAAAACACAAATTGATTTCGAAAGATCGTTATTTTATCAAGTAAAGTAAGATGTTAAATTTTGAAAAATAATATTATTTTCATATCATAATAAAGTGTTACCGTTAGACGATGCGCAGATTTGTTGCATTTTCAAAGGTGAATACATTATAATATATTAATATATTATATAACAAATATTTCAAATCATATAATAATACAGTATAAACAATCAATAAATTATCTATCATAAGTATGTATAAGAATTTTGTTTTTATTTCAAATAAAATTACTAATAAATAAATCCGAGCACGCGTTTTGTGACGAAAATCCCTCAATTGAACTATTTATTTATAAGATAGTTGCCAATAAAAATGTGCGGTGAAAAAATGAAGACAATGTTAGTAGTTCTTATTCGAAGTATGATACAGTTAAAGTGACCGAGGGGAATAGGGTCCCATTAGCTCAGTTGGTAGAGCACTGTCCCGGAAAGACAAGGGTCCTGGGTTCGAGTCCCAGATGTGACCGTTTCCTTTTCTGATTTTTCTGTTTCAGATTTTCGTTTAGAAATCACTAATATTGTCTTCAATATTTAAATATTACAATTTGAGGTTTTACTCAATAAAGTTATTCCGAAAAATAAATATTTATTTATGGTCTTACAAATTGATATAGTTCAAATTTTTTTACAAAAATAATTTACCAAGACATTATTGAAACATTAGAAATAATTTATGACCAAAAAATATATTCTTTAAGTATATAATAGTAATTAATTTCGATTCGCGTTCGTGCATCTTTATTAACTCGGCACAAGACAAAATTTTGTCAGTTTCAATTGATATAGTTCAGATTTTTTTACAAAAATAATTTACAAGCGGACGTATAGTCTAACAAGCGGACGTATAGTCCACGCCAGTCTAGTTAATGACATTTTAAAGAAATTCCTCGCTTAAAAATGGGGAGGAAAATACCCTTGGAAAAAAGTTTTATTAGAAAACACAAATTACGACATCAAAAACGTACGTGGGAGATATATTTTCAGAAAAAACAAAGGTTAGTGATATTTAATTATCAGTGTACATTGTACGTACTTGCTACAGGGTCGTTCGAAAGAATCAGTCAGAATAAGCGCATATTTTTTATAACATTTGGCGATTTTTTATAATCGCTCATCACGAATTTTGATTCGTGATGTGCGATTCAAATAATTTTTTTGATCATAATTTCAATTTTATTGTCCAATTCACTATTACATTGGTATAATTCAACATATTTAATATTTTTTGTGTTACTTTTTGTCAGTTTCATAATGTCATATTGTGAATTGAGCTTCTTGTTTAAGGAAAAAACACGAGGTTATTTTTGACATACTAACCTATGATTTTTCAATCAAAATTTACCACGTGAATTTAATAACATTTCAACATTAGACGAGTCAGGTCGCTCCGTTAACCATGAAAACAAGTACATGAAAGCGTTACAATATTATGCAATCGCATAACTACATATGTAGGTAGCAGAGATGTGCTTTATTTCAAATAAATCCATTTCAAATGGAAATGCAAAATGCAAAATGGGTATTTTCCATTTTGCATTTTAAATGCCTTTCTAAAAACCATTTTGCATTTTGCATTTTAAATGCTTTTCTCAATGCATTTTCCATTTTAAATGCTTTTTGCAACATTCTTCCTACTATCTCCACTCATCTTTTTTTCATAAGCCCCAAATATCAGTCGGTCCTCAACCTCGCTATGAGAGATAATTAACATTTGTCAAGTTGCTCCTTGGTAGGAGCCCTGGCAATTGAGTGATACCATTACAAAAAATACTGAACATGGGGCCATGACGCTGTAATATTAAAAGTTAGATAGCAGTTTCTATGTTTTTACGTTGGCAACATTAGTCCCGCGCAAATTTTTTGTGGTTTCATAATCTGTAGTCGTGGTGTTTTTGGATTTACCATCATGTAATATGTTCTACATTGATGTCCATTGTTAAATGAGAAAATTGTTTAAAAATTCTATAATTATTTTAATTGTTTGACATGAGAAACCATTTTGCATTTTCAATGCATTTTGAAAATAGGTATTTTGCATTTTGCATTTGAAATGCTTTTCTAAAAACCATTTTGCATTTTGCATTTTCAAATGGAAAAGTTTTGACCCATTTCCATTTTGCATTTCAAATGGTTTTGGGTACCCATTTTGCACATCTCTGGACTAGGTAGGTACCGTAGAAAATAGTTGGAAATAAAACCTAGTTTTAATATATATATACTACTTCAGTTGTAAGGAATAAACCCCATTTTCAATGTCATACATATCAAATCAAGTAATACTAGATAAGTATTAGAAATAAAACTTACCGGTAATACCTTTCGGACAAACTAATAAATATGTAAAATTTAGCGCAACACGGCATAACACCCCAAAAACAAAAAAAAACAAAAAATAAAAAAAGAGAATGTTTATGTTCAAATCTCCGGCTAAGATGAGTTGTTGTGTGTTTAAATTATCACCCAGACTTTTTAGAAGGAAAGTAAGGAAAGGTGTGAGATTTTTAAAGCATGGAGGTCTATAAATCGCAAAAACAGATAGATCAGATCCTAGTGAAATTTTGATGCAATTTGCTTCCGTTAGGTTTATTTCAGAGATAAAGGGATCTAGCGATTCTGTAAAGAAGATAACTATACCGTCATTTTGGTTTAGTTTGGTAGTAGTATGGAATGTCGACTATCCAGGTAAGTTGATGTCGGTGTAAGAGTCGTCTGTCCAGCATTCACTTAAGATTATAATGTCAAAGTGGGAGTCGAGGTCCTGTAAAAGAACTGTAAAGCTGTCAAAGTTCTTAAGAATGCTCCTAATGTTTTGTAATAACTTATGTGCCAGACGCGAACTGATGTTCTACAAAGGGCCTGGCCTTGAGGGGGAGGGAGTGGTGGGGAGAGATAGGGGGAGGGGGTGGTAGGGAGAGATAGCGGTCAGTCACTTAACCTGCAGCTGTCTAAAATAATGAAGATGCCAGATTGATTGATTGATGCAAGATTGTCAAATTCCCTCAGAACAACAAAATATTGCAAAAAAATTCCGAGTTTTAAAAATGTGATACATTTTGAAAGGCTGAATTTTAGAAACTATTGGGTTTATAGAGGCGGTTTTGTTTAGTTTACTTTGAAAACGTATGACATAGTTATATTCGAAAACTAGACCATCAAGTTTAAAATCACCAAAGCTGAAGACAGGTAGAAAATTTTGTAGTTTTTGATTTTTGATAATGTTGCATTCGGCGCTCGAGGTCGGAAATTTGGATTACTAAACATTGTGCAAACATCATAAACAACTCACCAAAATATCATAACTTCCAGATCTGACACAAGGTTCCCTCACTTTCAGGCGACAAGGTTACTATTGTGTTCTATTTTTTTGACACTGTTTTCTTTACGTGGTATTTTCTGTGGATCGTTTCTCTAGAAACAGAATTGAATGTACTAATAAAATATTTTTGTTGTTTGTTTTTGGGGTGTTATGCCGTGTTGCGCTAACTCCTTCTTTAGCCGATGTTTCGGACAGCGTTGCAGCAACGCACTGCACTGCAACGCTGTCCGAAACGTCGGCTAAAGAAGGAGTTAGCGCAACACGGCATAACACCCCAAAAACAAACAACAAAAATGCTTTTGGCCGTGAGAATATAAAAACTTACCTAATAAAATATTGTTTTTTTTTTTTTAATAATAAAAAGCTTACATCATATAAAAAACATTATTTAATATAGTTAATAGATTCTTAAAGGTACTTTGTCTTATATGTAAATATTAATTATTATGTTAATAATTTATTGGGTAAATATTCAGAAAATAGGAGCACGCCTAATACATACATTTTATTTTAAAAACACTGTAGCAGTTAGATAATAATGAGAAGTAAGTTTTCAGTTTCCGGAAATGGAAAATAATACATTTTAGTAGCTATTTTATAAAAAAAAAAGAAAAGAATGATGTGATGTCTTCTCATGTTTTGAAATAATAGTAAACTTATAGATTTTTTTAGCTAGTTTTTTTAAATATTTATTTTTTTATTAAACCCTAACTAAGAAACTACATTGGGAACATGAGTTATATTTTAGGTTAGCCCGTGGCGTGCGTGCTCCTCGAATTCAAGTTTTAAATTTTGCTCCATTGCAAGAATGCCACTTGAATCCGAGTTCTAGATAAGTACTAACGCATTTATTTGATTAGTCGAAAACAGGACTTTCATTCTAAATTATGATTGGTTTAGAGGCCAGTGAAATAGAGCATCCTTATTGGCCAATGAAGTTCAAATTCAAGCCACCAGTTTTAGAAAAAAATATTCATTTCAATTGATTTAAGGGGCTGACAGATTAGGCTATAAGTTTAAAGCGTTTTACATAACTCGATATTGCTCACCATACAATCCCATACAGACTTGTCACATAATCAGGGGTCAGAACAATTTACGGAGCGCCGTAATTATGCGGCTGTCGTCTGTCAAAGTGACAGATCCCATACAAAGAAATGATATTCCGTGGCAGTCCCCCAATTGATCTGACACCCTCTCCTGAGGAAGATTATAGCTAGTGTGTCACCCAAACATATAATATGTATACGACACGCCCAAAATATGAAGGCATAATATAGCGTAATGTAAGGTTTTATTCAAGAAGTCAGTCTGTTTGGTGAGTGCCGCAAGTGTTTGCAAGGTTTTAGGGTGTAATATCTAATTATTTTAATAAGAAAACATACTTTTTTTGACATAAGCAACTTGCAATACGAACGAAGAAAAAAATAAACAATTTATATACCTTTTATCCCAATCTCTATGAAATAAAGGTTTTATTTTTTATTTTTATTAATTTTTCAACTAAATAGAGGGGTTTTATACACATAACTTGCTTAGTCAATAAACTTCAATGTTGGCTTCAATGGCTATTCATAACCACCCTAATTTTATGAACATTTAGTAAAAAAAAATATTGATTAATCCTAATTTTATCCATGGTCAGGCGCCGCCATTAGCTTGCACACTCAACGGGTGTTTTGTGGACGGCACTTGCGCACGCCGCGGGTTAAATAAGAGAAGAAAACACTAACCTTAAAACTTTCACATTAATAACAATAGCCGCCAAGTGAACAATCATTTTTTGAACGAAATAACTATTAAAATACATTATTTTCCATTTCCGTAAACTGAAATACTTATTTCTGATTATCATGTGACTACTACAAAGTGTCCCTATTTTCTGAATTATTGCCTATTTTCCAGTATTATTTCGCAGTATAGCTGAGATCTAATTCAACCTCGGTTTTTTCTCTGGTGGAGGTTTCATAGTTTCTTGTTTAATATCGAGTTGCCCCGCATTTCCACTGGAGGGTCCGTTGGCCACGGTATTTACACCGTTTGTAACCGGCGCAGTAGTACTTTCTCCTGGTTCTTGCTTTATCGTGACGTTGGCAATGTTTTCCGGTGGTTTAACATCGGGATTTCTGTCAGCAGAGTTTTCAGTCTTGATGGCGACACCGTTTGTCTGAAAGTAATAAATTGCTATAATTATTTATCCTCAGCCTATGAGATAATGGCACAGTAACAGCAGTAACACAAAAAATATGCTGTTTGTCCAATTTGGAACCAGCCATTACTATTTCGGAGAAGTTATTACATTTTCCATGTTCATAATTGGGATGGCGGAATGTTTATCGCGAATAACAGGTGATGAAAAGAGACGTGCATTCATAACATAGATTTACAGTCTCTACAAACATGTAAAAGATAATTTTTCTTTCTCACTAACACTATTAAGAAGCCCTTGTCTTTCTTTACCTATGCAAAAGTTTTATAATTATTTACATTTTTTATAATTATTAAATTATATTTATATGTATAGCTTCTCAGAGAAGACTCCAAGGAAAATAATTTCCCTAAGGGACTGTGTCCCCTTTGGGGATTGTTTCTACTATTGTGGTACGAAAACATAATAAAAACACAAATGGTACTATCAGCCGCAGCTGAAGTTTACTGGTAGGTACTTCTATACCTATTTTAATTCTCTACTATACTCTTCAGATTAAGGATCTTTTTTCCCTTAATCAGTAGGTATACCACTTCTGACAGACTACCGTCACAGACTGCTCTCGGAGCCTGACTCTCACACACACACACACTGTCCGAGACTCACTCTCCGAGACTGCCTCTCACACACTCACTCGATTAAGGGTCTAATTTCCTTCAATCAGTAGTGGTATTCCACTACCTACCACTTCTGACAGACTACTCTCAGAACCTGACTCTCACACACTCACTGTCCAAGACTGCCCCTTCGAGACTGAATGTCGATACTCAGGGTATCTGCTCTTTTAAATTAAAAATACAAAGAAACAAACAAAAAGTTGGCGTGTGAAATACATTTTTCATAGACTAACAATAATTTCAAAGGGACATGACATGAACAATAGAAATACATTTACAGTGAATTCCAGGAATGCATTTGAAATTTGCAATCTCTATTTTATTATCTATTGTGGGTCAATATTAGCGTTGCCTTGGTCAAAGGCACCCTTGCAATTATTACACCCCAGGCGGCAATAAAGTCGAACCTTTCTTTAGAGCTGAGTGCAATAAAATTTGGGAGATCTTAAACTAAACATTTAATATTTAAGGGCTTCGGAAAGGGGGTTCTTAAGAGCAGTGGCGGCTCGTGACTTAAGCAGACCTATACCCATACCCGCTTCCCAAATTGAATTATTTTTTATTTAGCAAGGAAAATAAGAACCATCCCATACCCGAGGATGAATGTGTGTGTTAAATTTGTGTGTTGAATCTACTGAATCTACTCACTCACAGTATTACAGATGTGATATTGTCTAAATTACCGGTTTAACATCTTGTTGGGCCGTGGGGAGGGGAAACTGGCGGACAAGTTCAGCCAGGAGCATGTCAACCCGTTGTCTCTGAAACAACGTAGATGGCTCCTCTTTGGGAGCTGTGGTGGCTTCCTTTGGTGTAGTGACAAGTGCGGCGGTGCTGCCCAAGATCCCCCGTTCCAGTCCTACAAACGATAAACAAAAAATTACTTCAATATATTATTTTTATCGGATCTTCTTTCCCTTGTCATATTCGGGTCGGGAACCCATCGCCTCCATGCAGATCCTGTCCTGCTCTACTTTGACATCTCTCAACCTCTCCTAACGCAATCTCTGGAGTTGCTTCTCCCTATTTTAAGAATTTTAATTACAAAGTGGGATAAAAATAATTTTTCTTCACCGTTTTTGTGAAAAATAACGGGCGGCAGTATCGAGATATCTGAATGTATACAGTAAATCCTTTCATTAGTCATGAAATTTGCACAGCTTTTCTGTCTGTAATTTCCAGATCTAAGCTAATAGTTTCAGATTGCAACATCATTCCAACACTATCGAGCTTTATCAAAAAAAGAGGCAAGTTAACAGATTGTTCGGTGTTGAAATTCAAACGATGTCCGGTAGTAACTTTTTTATGTGATCACAAGAGTCTCAACTACACGGAGCCATTGGCTACCCCAATGGGTGTAGGTTATGAGGCTGCAGATGGAGATGGAAAGAGTACCATACCTGTCTTATTTGGCTTGAAGTCCCAAGAGTAACCTTTGCTGGGGTGGTATCTGGAATAGGAGGTGGCTTCTTCGAAGGAGGATTGCAAATGGTGGACCGCAGTCAGCTAAAATATTAAAACATCACAAAATGATACAATGATGAAGGCTACAACATGCTTATAAACATTCACCAAGGAAAAGTTACAGATCTAAGAAAAAAAGTCAATAGTTTAAGAAAGTCAAATAATCCCGTGTTACGAATAGGCTGAGAATATTTGAAATTCTCCTACTACATACCACCAAGTAAGCGGAAATATTGCTTGCGGCGAGATGGACGACTTAGCGAGCCGAGGAATCGAACTCACAATGTATGGGTGGGATCCAGACACGATGCGAACTCGCTTATTGACCGGCCATTATATTTTATGTGGAAGGCTTTAATATTTTTTTATAGCTGATGATATTAAAAACATAAATTAAAATTGTGTCATCAATTAAAAGGCAAAGATACCACATAATGTACTTCATACAGAGGGGCTTTATTTTAGTATGCAATAATATAATGCATAACAATAGGTACATATTATATATGTATGTGTGTTTAATAAATGCAGAGCGATTTCTGCCTATTTTCAGAGTAGTACTCCATTTTGGATATCGCACAAAAATTTTATGAGAATGTTTGCATATTCTGTGAACAGTCCAAAGCGTAGTTACTTACATTGCTTTGCAAATTTTACCTTAACGCGACCAGTGCTCGGACTTTTATCACCACTTCGGAAGGAAAGGTTTGTTTAATGACATGTTAAACAAACCAACGGAAAGCGTTTTTGTGATATTGTTGTCGATATCGTGTCTCCAATTAAACATTTTCTCTTTTTCAGGCAATGTTCCACTTTGTTATATTTCTTGCACTCCGAACCTTTTTCAAGTTTAATTGCAGATTATTTCAACTAATAATTTGGATTACTTTTATGTTTGTTTATCGTATGTATTCCAATTGATTGTGATTAATGTGGAATATAGGTGGAGTTTAGAAAATAAAGTTACAATAAAAAAACTCCAGTCTTCAATATGGACTGATAATAAAACAAAAGTATACATCTGGATAACAATTCGTGGCTCTGTGGATGTAACAAAGTCAATAGTTTATTTTGTTTTCCACGTCTAATTTACGAAGATGATTCAGTTTGGACAATCAGCTTTGTTACGGATTTAACTCATCTTTCTGAAGAAATACTAATATCATTTTTTTTGGCTAAGACATCTTTTATGACAAGAATTATGTCGTAATAGATGTCTTTGCTACATAAAAAGAGCGTAGAATAACACAACTTAATAAATAGGTAAGCACTTAATAATCAAATAGTTGTCTGACGTAGCGAACCCCCACATATTTTGACCACCAGCTTCCACTGGTTAAAATTGGTGTTATATTGAAAATGCCAGCGTTGTAAAGGTCTAAGTCTCACCAATCGAGAGTTGAGGACGCTGGCCAGATCGGGGGCCTGATAGACTATCCCGGCTATGATGTAGTAATCAGCTAGCGGAGTGGCCTGTGTCGGGGAGTGACGGTGCTGCTTCCTGATTACATACAGAATCGGCTCTTGAACATGGAGAAGTATGTACTCTAACCCAGTCATGTTGCTGAAAAGAAAAACTATTTTATTCTAGAAACATGTCTTCTTTGGGGATGCTGTCTTTTTAAGAAGGTAAAAGAGTTGGGTCTTGAAGATACTCATGCTGTAGGAGGGAGAAAACAGAAAGAAAGCAAGTTGTTCCATAGCAGAATTGTTAATGCAAGAAAGAGTTATAAAATTGACAAAGTGAGGGCTGTGTTTTGTTCTACCTACAACTGAAATTGAGGAGCTGATATTGTAATTTTACCCATAGAAGCCAGCAAGAATATTCAATAAATAAAAATACATTTTTGTTAAAACCAACATGAAGACAATACCATACTTGATAAGCGACATTTTGATTTTTGTGTTTAACAAACCCGGTGGAAGTAATATCCAAAGGCAAAATTAATGTATAAGGTCGACACTGCAATTGCAGTGCTTTGTGAAGTGCGTGGGCACAATTCTTCAACCCCATAATTGCAGGGATCCGGCTCCTAAGGGTTAAAGGTTTGTTTAGAAATAATTGGTTGCTTACTTTAGTTGGTCGGGGCTCAGCCTTTGCATTTTCACTATTTCATTATTGCACGTTCTGTCAAAGAATGGATTGGATCTCTCTGCGAAGTAGTCCATGATGCTGGTCGGGTTCAGCATGGGAATCCAGGCGGAATCGTGCCATGATAAACCCAAAGGATTCTCAGCAGCCAGGGGAGTATTATTTATTCGCCCCTGCATCATTTTGAATGTTTTGTTATAAAATTATTAACCTATGCACCGATATGACCGAAAGTTGTTAAATAATTTACAGTTTAAACGTCAACCAGAAGTTTGGAAAACTTCAATCTCCCAATTCGTATAATTCGAATGATGGCAACAATGCAGAAAACAGAGAGCGTCATCTAAAAATAGGTTAAATACGCTGGAAGTTACTCGGACGAAAACACGATATTTTAGTTATTTTAAGGCTTGAAACAATGGTGAGTGTACAAAGTCGATTGTTCGATGAAGTAAGAACGGTTTCTTGGTAAAAATTATGTTATGTTAGACACAAACACAAAATTCTAAGAAAACTGGAAAACGACAACGAAAATGACAGGTTAGTAAAATATTGCCATTTAAAAAAAATATTTGTTCAGAATTGTTAGGTACCTACTGTCCTACCGGAAAGCAAAAAAAAATTGTAATAAAACAGATTATATTATTCTCTAACCTCGATTTATTAAACTCTTATGTAAAACCTACAATTATTATTAATCAGTCGCGATTAATTTTGTATCTATTCTCTCAACTTGATCTTCAAGAGCTCATTCTAGAATGAAATAAACCTTAACACAATATGTTATCTTGCACGCGACATAAAAAAACATTTTTTCCATTAGTTCAAAAACTTGTTACTCTTTTACTTCCATATACCTAAAAAAAACTTCGCTTATATCTAGATTGCTAGTTTTGTGAATCCTTAAGGGCCTTACAAAATTACATGATTTTTTTGTATGTTTCAGATTAGTGTCTGCCTTTTTCACAAAACGCCTTTATTTATTCATTTTTAAATGTAAAATTTATGTAGGCAAAAATATATATAATGATTCATTTTGGGTTATTATGCAAGTGGCGCTCCCTCCTTCCTTAGCCTAATAAATTGTATTTAATTGGTTAATGTTTCCCAAATACAGGTAACAAAATTGAATATTTTTTCAGACATCAATGAAGACTCGTTATCCGTAGTAACACTGCATCATCATGCTCAATATATGAAGCAGTGCTGTGACCTGGTAAACGAAGAATGGCCTAGAAGTGAAACTGCTCGAATGCTGAGTTTATCGACATCATGTGACAAATTGCCAACGTGTTTAATACTAATAACTGGGGACAAGAAAGTTATCGGGCATTGTAAATTAACCCCCATACCAAGCATACCTAGCAGCTGTTTTGTTGAGTCGGTTGTCATAAGCAAGTCAGTAAGAGGAAAAGGTTTGGGAACATTTTTGATGCGCGCTAGTGAAGAATATTGTAAGCAATTTCTATCGTTAGCAACAATTCATTTATCAACCAAAGGACAGGAAAAGTTTTATGAAAAGCTAGGATACACTGTTTGTGAGCCTGTATCAATTTACGGAAGTTATTTTCCACCAAAAAATGGCGCACCACTATTCAAAAATACAATGCAAAATACGCATTCACAATTCAGATCACCTTTGCCGCCTCCTATGCCAAGCCAAATAATTGAAGACAAATCGTCAAAACCTAATAAAACTTTTATGGTGAAATCGATATTGACTAAGTTGGACAGTAATATTAATTAGGCATTAAATATTTTGTAGGTAGGTACTTACATTGCAGAAGAAAAGTCTATTTCGGTACCTACCAAGCGCAGCTAACATGGTTGAAGGTGTTGTTTTTTGTAGTATGGTTGTGTCCCTTTCCTCCAAGATTACTGCATTTTTTCATTTTTGTAATCATTTTCTTGCAATGATCATCTCTTAGAATTATTAACAAATTAATCATATAATAAACCACAAAAATGAAAGGCAACTAAAAAAATTATTGTTTCTACCAATAAAAAAATATTTGAAAATACATAAATTAAAAGAAATCGTAATATTTCAGAATTCATTTTTTCATGGACACAACTACCATTGGGCTAGTGCTTATCGCATCACTTTGTGTGAATAAAACAATATGGTACTGAATAAGTACATAGAATAAGGAAGAAACTCCTTATTCTATGAGTGAGTACTATAAATATAGTTATTGTCATATCTAATGTACTTACTTTTAGGTTTTTACCTGATTCTAATAGTGAGAGGACAATGTAATTTGTCTCTGTTAGGTAGCTTAATTTTATTTAAAAAATGTACTTTAATTAATAAATTTAACAAGTTGTAATTTTATATTATTACATAGTTATAATAAATGCGACGTATTTTATGCAGCAATGAATATTAAAAATTATCTGTAGTAGCTATTTTATCAAATTTATTTTAAATAAATAAAATCAACAATTTTCATCAGAGAGATTTATTTAAAAATATGCAATATAAGAGTTATAATATTATATGTTTTAACATTAACATAAATAGTACGGTGAGAATGGTAAAGATTATTAAATTTAGTAGAGGATGTCTTATGGTTTAGGAACACTGCCCAAACAAACAATCTTTCCAACGTATTCAGGGGTGGTCAAGCATTCAACCAAGAACTTTCCAAGGTCCCATTTGGAAATGGCACGGGCAGGGCTCTTGTCAAAGGCCACTGTGTATTCTCCACTGGGGGCATCTGAAATAATAATAATAATTGGATCATAACTTAGTGAGTAAAACCTCAAATTGTAATATTTAATTATTGAAGACAATATTAGCGATTCTGAAAAACATACGGTCACATCTATCTCTGATTTTTCTGTTTCAGATTTTTGTTTAAGAATTGCTTATATCTTTATTTGATATTTTCCAAAAATTCAATAAGTTTTATCAATATATATAAATTATATGATTCATTTGTAAAAAACATGAAATTTCGTTGTAATAGATGACCTCGTCCTCGACAAATCAGTTCCATTTTTGAAAATGGCAACTATTATATTTTTCCGTTAAAAATATTATATACATATAGATAGGTACTTTAACACTTCTCCAAACAAACTCTTCCAATTTTGAAATTGAAACTAAATCAAACAAAAGTTCTAAGGTTGTTTCACAGAATTTGAACAATTTATCATTGAGATCGTTGATTTTCAAGTTCTGTGAAGGTTCTATTCAAGTTCTGTTATTGTATAAATTATTAGCCGGTTCTTTCATAAAATTGAAATAAGAACTCTTGAAATATGGACTCTTGACCCAGATGTAGAGGTTAGGTGCAGAATTGAAGCAGCAAGAACTGCGTTCATTAAAATGAAATCCCTCTTCTGCAATGATAATATCAGCTTAAAACTAAGGCAGAGAATGCTAAAATGTTATGTGTGGTCGGTCTTGTTGTATGGATGTGAAACATGGACCTTGAAAGTAAATACCATGAACAGGTTAGAGGCTTTTGAAATGTGGCTTCACCGGAGAATACTCAAAGTTCCATGGACCGACATGATCACCAACACAGAAATTCTCAGGCGGGCTAGAGCAGAGAGAGAACTGCTTAGATTAATAAAAATCAGGAAAATTTCATATCTGGGTCATGTACTTCGAGGGGAGAAGTATCACTTGCTCCAGTTAATATTGAAAGGCAAGATACAGGGTCGCAGAGGGCCTGGTAGGAGACAAATGTCTTGGCTGCGAAATATACGAGAGTGGACCGGCATTAGAAGTGTGGAGGAGCTATTCCGGGCAGCGCAAGACAAAGAGACATTTTCCAGAGTGATCGCCAACGTCGGGGGGACCTGATACGGCACATAAAGAAGAAGAAGAAGAACAGAACTTGAGAATCAACTATTAATCAAAGTTAATATTCAAGTTCTGTCACTATCCAAACACTTGAAGCAACCGGCCCATGATTAAATAATAACAGAACTTGAATAGAACATTCCCAGAACTTGAATTTTAACTTTGATGAATTGTTCAAATTCTGTGAAACAGCCCGTCCTGAGTGTAGGGAGTGGGGAGGGGAGAGAGATAAGAAGGAGGAAGGTTGGGAAGTACCTAGCTATTCAGATCTGTTCACCAAGCACAGTTGAAGACATTTCAAGCAACTTTTCGTTATGAATAGCAGGGCAGTACTGAAAGTATCTACTACCCCTATAAACGTGAAACCATGCTTTACGAATCATTCAGAAAAACTCTAATAATAAATACATGTTTTAGTTGTTCAAGTAATTTGTAATTTAGGTTTTTAAAGTAATTTTTATTTAAATCCCACTAGTAAGTGTGTCTATATAACATATGTAATGATTAATAATATCTCCCAGATCATTGAATATAGAATAACAGTCTCTGAGATCCCATAAATTAAAACATTATTTCTGTAAATCATCTAGTTTTTCTGTGTCAGAAATGGAACACAGGTGGTAAATTTCACATCAGAAGTTCTAAGCAACCTACATTATTCTAAATATTATATAACGATAATAACTATCACCGTAACGATAATCAAATTGCATTTTCTAATCAAGTTAAGTGCTCTTATCACTGTGTATATATGGTTTTCAGATTGTAGCTTATCATCACAAAATAAATCAACATGTATTAGAATTTACATAACACCATGCAAAAAAAAGTGTTTACTACGGAGGGAATATTAAATACCATAATCTGAGAGTAAATAATGAAGGTGAAATGAACAATTATAATATATTACACAGCACAAAATTCAGAACATTCAAATCAACTTGAATTTACCCAATATTCACTTTTAGTATTTGTATCAGGTACTTTCAGAAAAAAACATTGAAAGAACATTTGAAAAATATATGAATATTTTCTGTTTTCTGCTCTGGCTTTTAGGGTCCCGTAGTAAGTGTTCAAAGATGGTTTAAAAGGGAAATATGTTAATACGAATGTTAGAGGGAGCGCGCTCATATTAAAAAACGATATTAATTAAGGCGATGCACTACGTAGTAATGCAAAATCATGTGTTTTTGGTTTGAAAATTTGGTCGCCTAGAAATGTTTCAGATGCTTTAATTAAATACTGCGAGTAGAATACATCTTGGCCTTTGAAAGAATCGAGTATTTTTTTAGATAAGTCTTTTTATAAGCCCAGAAAAAAATAATGTATAAGGCCTATGAAAACTGCTTTAAAGTTCAAAATCTCCTACTTACGAACCCATTTTCGGTTATGGTTTTATTGTATAATGTGGCAAATTAAGTAATTTATAAAATGATCAAAAAACATTTAAATATTTGTGCCTGAAAATCCACAAAATAAAATAAAAGGCACTTTGTAACGGACGTACTGCTTCAATATCAGCCGACGTCGCCCCATATTATTAATTTGCTATTTGCCCTGTTATTAAAGTAAAATATACTGCCGAAAAATGTAAATGTATGAAAATGTAATGCAAAATGTAACAATAAACGAAACGTCGGAGCTTGGCTAGAGGTATACGGGCGGAGAAGTATTGTGAGAGCTGGTAAAATCATATTTTAAATCGGACACGATTGTTAGAACCGTGCCAAAACATAGTGGGAAGCTGTGCCGTGCGCCAGGCGCCGACATAGCGTCACAAATGACCGGTGGTACGCCGTCATTACGTCCCACGGGCACGGTTCTGAGGATTGTGCCCAAACAAAGGAAGGCCGTGGTCACGTTCGACCACAGCCCGAAACTACCGGCCGAGCGGCGGTAGACGGCCCAGCGGGGCGCCGCGATAGCGTCGCAAAACACGGCTCACGGATTCCAGGAATCAAAGAGAAAGTGGGCCCGTGTACGCGTCGCGCACCCGCTGGCGGCCTATAAAACGGGCAACAGTCCCTTGAAAACGGCAGATAACCAGAAACCACCACCAGCTCAACACCTCTCTCTCTGCTCTGCCTTCTACCTCGCTCCGACTTCTGCTTCTACTCGCCTTCTTTCACTCTGACCCCCGCTTCACCCCGGACCACGGACTTGCCTACCCCTTCGGACCAGACCCGGAATCAGCATCAAGGACGCGAAAACAGCATTCGGACCAGCTACAACGGCATCAGAGACGGCCCCGTTCTACCCCTCCACGCCACTGAAGGAAGACATCTTACGCCTCCACCGATTGGGATCACCGGCCCCTATCTACAGTCTTATGTATCACGATTACGTCTGATACACACTTTTTGGCCATGTTTTTTTCTTGCATAAATCACAACAGGTGGATGGTGTTAAGCGGGAATTTAAGCCTTATCGCCATCTACGTAAGGTGTGTTATAGATAGCGGCTCGATTCAAAATATTTTACGACGTAGTGCATCGCCTTAAGCGAAAATGGTGAAAATATTTAATAAAACATGACTCATTTGAAATAGAACAAAAATCTCTCGAAAAATGCTTTAGTTGCATTTAAAGATACACTGAATTTTTTCATGCCTATAACATACTAAATAACAGAACAGAATGTGTTTTTAATAATTTTCAGATAATTTTGAATAATTTACTTTGCGATTTTTTTCTATCGAGGGAATTTCATATAATTAACATTTCGGCATAACAAATGTATAGTTCCTATCTTAGATAAATAAATAACATATATTTATTTTGGAATTTAAAAACTTATAAATTGTGTAGGAGGGGGCTAAAGGCCGGGATACGAGTCCGATTTTTCCATCCGATTTCAGAATATACGACGCCTTCGTGCCATACATTTGTTGAAACAGTCCATACACATCCGGTCGATTCCGCTCCGACTATCGGATTGGACGGCAAACTCGGAAAGGGCGTCCCCGATTTTATTACCGATCCGATTATCTGAAGACGCGCGCGGTGCCTATTTTTGCGTACAATGAAGAAATACACATCCGACTTTTTCTTCCGACTCGTCATTTTACAAATGAGTATCGACATCTAACTACTTATAGTAGTACAAAAGTATCAATGTCTATAATATAATAATATTATTATTCAATTTATAAAAAACAATTTATTTATAAACAAGTTTTGCAGTGTCATTATTATTATGTGTGACAACTATTTCGCCTTCTGAAAGTATTATCAAACTTAATGCCTTCAGAAGGCGAAATAAATATTTATTTATAAATTGAATAATAATATTATTGAATAGGTATATAAAATAAAACCATGAAATTAAAATGGAGTTCGACAAATTAATAATTGTTATACTATTCCCGGCCTAACAGGTTAATGTGTGAATTTCAATTCAATTCCAGAAAGTGCAAGAAGTGTTGCATTTAGTGCAAAAATATTTGTAACTTTACATCTTGTAATTATTTTCAATATTCAAAGTTATTGTTGTTTCGTGTACACAAGTTGGTTGTCAACTATTATATGGAAACATAATTTTTATTAACGAAGATGTACATTTTTGTAGATTTTAATTATTGTTTTAAAATGTGAGTCTCCTGGACCCACAATGTTAAAGAGTTTATATATTAATATCAGTTGCAGGAGTAGATACAGAATAGAAGGCCATACACTCAGACCCTGTCATGCACTTCTATCTTTATTAAGATTCTTGACATAACCTGCTTCAAGTTTTTGATGCATTTATTGTGCATTATTTTTTAAGGAGTCTTTTGTCAAAGTAGATAAGGGGGATTACATTATGGGAGATGTGATTACTTATTATTATGAAAACTAACAATAATTACTGTCACAGCATTGTTAAAACATTTAGTTTAGAATACGTACCAGCGATATGTGGAGGGAAAACGGAGATGTATTTGAGTCCACTTTCTTTCAAAGCATCCCACATTCTCTTATGGTCAGCCGTGATATCCACAAACACTGGAGGGACCTTATCCATGATCAAGAAAGCAGAAAGACAAACAGATACAGTCTCCACTTTATTTGTCTTCATGGCGGCGATTATATTCTTCATGCCTTCAGACATGTCTGTGGTCGGTTTGATGTCGTTCCTTGTTCCCAAAGCAACCACTACTCCATCCATCCCCTGGACTGCAGAGTCCACATCAGACTGGTTCAGGACATTACCGACAACTACTTCAACCTTGTCTTGATAATTCTCCGGGACTTTGCCAGCATCTCTTACAAATGCACGAACGGTCAACCCTGAAAATTACTGATAGTTAGAAAATGGTGTTCAATAATAATAAATCATTGAAGAATAAGATGATACAATGCCAACATTTTTATAAATCCCAACCGGGAATTATTAGATTCCTGGTCAAATAAAATTATTCACGCAAAACACTTCAATTATCTCAACCAAAAGTATGTTGAGAAATTTTTGTCAAAAAAATGGTGGAGTATTCGAGAGTTGAGCGCAGAAATAGAAGGATTTATGCTTGCCATTCAGGATAGAGTCATTAATACTAAAAAATATAGGAAGCGTATAATCAAAGATACAAATCAAATACAAACCTAAACTAATTAAAAAAAAAAAAAAAAAAAAAAGAAAAAAAAAAAAACAAAAAGAAAAAATAAATAAATCTAAGAAACTAAACAAATAATACCTCATCCCATACACACAAGCAATTGCTTATTATGGGAGAACATTGAAAAATAATAAATATTAATCATATCATAATATCTTTTATCTTATTACTAGTGAAATATATATGTATATCACACAGTGTAAAAAATTTTCTTGAATAAATAAAATTAAAAAAAAAAAAATAAAAATAATCTTTGCATTATTTTAATTTTTATTATTTTATAAAATTATTAACCTCAACACAGGCTTATCCTAGTGAGGTTAAAATTCTATCCTAAAAAAGATACAATGTAAAGAAACATTAAACAGCAATGTGTGGTAATATCGTAGCTAGAGACTCGGCTTAATACACACTATTCACGTTTTTATAAATTTTGTAATGAGATTAAAAGAATTTGGCATTCTCAGACTATAAAAACATTACCATTTGTTATACTGGCATTATACCTAGCTCTCTTATTCAAAATTTAGGCGTATTAGATCTGTCAAAGAATTTATATATAAAAATTAAAAATTAGTCATTTTAAATACATGTAGGATTACGAAAGATTTTTTAAATATTTATGTTGAGGGATCAGTAGGATTTATAGGCCCTGTTAGAAGTTCTACCGAGCCGAACCCTCTGATATGAAAATATCTGGAGTCAGTGAATTATTTTCCCATTTGATCTCTGGTGAGTTGACGTGTTGTTCTTGTATTGTTTTGTATTTATTTTGCTTATATAATGCACTTGCATAATGTTGATAGACTAGATGATCATTTGTGGAAGGGTTTAGTTTTTCCTGTGGAGAAGATTTAACCCGGACATAAAGTCGGAAAAAAAAAAGCTTCTAGTTACATGTGTTCTTTGGTGTTATGATTCATATTGTCAAATTGACGTGCTTTGATTCTGCTTTGGCAGTTTAACGGGTGTTTATAATAAATAAATAAAAAATCGAACGAAACATGAAACAGAACAAGAGACAGAAAATAAAAAAAAAGAATAACGGTAAAGAACAGTACAATGGTCTTAACTGTGAATCAAACTCAGGATCTCTGTCTTACCGGGACAACGTCTATATCCATTCGACCATTGGCACCTAATTATTTGTAAAACCTTCAAAAGATAAAGAAAAGTTGTTCCAATAAAAAAACAATAATATTAAATCAGAAGTTGGTTTTTATTCTTTTTGTCTGATATTTCAGAAGATACCGAAGTGGGAAATGTCAAGTTCCTTGCGGGGGAATTGTAGAAATAACTCGATGCAATGATACATTTAAATATGTATACCTTAACCCTAAGATTTGTACTTTATAAATTATTCCGAGAAATGTGTAAATTAGTAGCTACTGCCACAATAATTAAAAAAGCATGCATACATAATTGGAGATACATTGACCCATCGAGGCATTAGAAATTAAATTAGTGAGGCATTGAGTCAGTTTTTCAGCGCAACACGAATTGCCTAGAATTTCAACCTATATAATTCATTGATATACAGTGGCAAAATAGCTGGAAACAGTAGAAAACTGTTTATATTTGATTTAATGGTGTCTTTATAGGTAAAACGAAGACGTGTTATAAATACCTACATTGAATTGCGAATTTGGCTTTAAAAGTGATCAAGATTTTAGGCAAAATATGGTTTAAAACTTTTACACTTAATTCTAACAAATTATAATTGCTTTTGAAACAATAGTTTTCAATACTTGATAAACTTGTCTAATTCTGCCACAAAATTATTAAATAGTTTTCAAGTTTACAATTAATATTATGCAACAATAATGATTTAATTTACCCTTTTGAATTGCCGCTTCCACAACACATAGACCGGTCATGCCGGTAGCTCCGAAAATCACAATTTTATTCATGATTATGTTTCACACAAACGCAGCAATAAAATCAGCGAAAAGTGGACCGGCACCGCTCGTGCTCAATATCGTAGATAAAATGAATTGACCGGTTTGATTAGTAACTGACTTGATTGAACGACAATCAAGAAAATTGCTTGGCGACTAGAAAAGTTTGTTGACAATCTGACAACTGTCACGTAACGGAAAAATATGAAGCCTAACGAAAATTAAAAGAAGAAGAAAATATTATTACAATATTTACCATAGAGAAATAATTCGCATATTGTATCTGTCAAAGTGACAACATGGTGACAACAGCGAGTGTTTGATTCTAACCTCAAATAATTAGTTTCTTCGTTGACACGTGCGTCTTAATAAATATAATCAGCGGTGTGTGTTATTTTCAATCCTTTGTTGTGATAAGTGTCTCGTATTTAAGGTTGCTTCTTTAAAAATGGTAGTAACGGAGCAGTACTTCCCTAGAGGCGGAGCAAAGCCCAAGGAGACCTTCAATGAACGAAAGAAATTTGACGTAGGTGATCGTAAAACATACAGTTTAATTCTATTCATGTCGTGCTTCTGTAAAGTGAGACCAATGTATCTGATTATGTTATTTGTAGTTCCTTGGAAATGCTGACCGTATTGGTAAAAAGAGGAAGTATAGAGCGCCGAAGATAATTCCCGACCCAGAGGATGATGATCATATTTCTGATGC
Source organism: Hesperophylax magnus (assembly GCA_026573805.1). NCBI lineage: Eukaryota > Metazoa > Arthropoda > Insecta > Trichoptera > Limnephilidae > Hesperophylax > Hesperophylax magnus. Next base: position 4,713,504 of record JAIUSX010000007.1, on the reverse strand, counting down.
CTCTGACGATTCCGATGATGGCATTAAGGCGGTCTCTGCTGAAGCAATTTCGCCCGAGGTAAATATCAATTTTGAAAATTATTTTTTTTATTTATTACTATTTTTGGTAAATATTTACCTAACCGCCGCACTTTAATAGACTCAGATTATGGCAATAACACTTTTCAACTTAATTACTACACGAAACAACTGCTTGCGTTGGGAGTTTTGAAGAAATGGTAAAAGATGCAATAAAGTTCCATTTTTATTCAATTTTAAAAATTTCCCTTAATGATCTTAATACCCTATTTTGGCTTTTTAGTATATAGTAATGTTTGTGAAAGGTTTTGTTTCAATCTAAATATGCACAAATTATTTATATCATTTAAACTAAGAACCTAATAACCCATTTTGTGCATTTCCCCTGACGTAAATAGTTTTTTTGAAACAATGTGTAATTTCCATAATCTGTGCCTAAATGTGAGGAATATATTATTTACCCTTTTTTTAAGGTAGGTTTACACACATACTGTTTTTTTTAATTTAAAAAATAATAATAAATAGCCATATAAAAAAATTATTTAATATTTCATTACATAATTTTTAGCTCATCCTTTTTTTCAACATATTATTTCCTCTTTTTCGCTGTTATTTCGCCCTGTGAAATTCCTCATATTTTGATAAAATTAAGACTGAAAAAGGCTCAAATACAAAATATTATAATACAAATGTATGAATGATATTATTTTCTTTGCTTGGCTTTAAATAGATTGTATTTTTTTTTCACTTAATTACTAACTAACCATCATGCCGTTTCCTGCAGAGAGGATGGACCGCCAAACAACTAGGTCTCAGCACACCCTCCTTGCCTCATTCACATTCATACATTGTGTCCTACATAATCTTCTATTATTATGACTTTTGACATGGCCCGACTCAAGTATCTGATTCACTTGATTGTGCCATGCCATGTCCTCGGGCATCCCCGACTTCTGCTCCCTATTACTATGCAAACTTTAATTTGTTAAAATTTGTATATTATGTTGTTATATGTAAAGTTATTTTAATGTTGTTTCAAATAAATAATAATATCCCCCTTTCACAGACGCTTCAAGAAGGCATGGTCATCCTGGGCAGGGTCATGAACATATTTGATACAAAAGTAATCGTCTCTCTTCCTGGTCGGCTAACCGGAGTGCTGATGGCGTGCCACATTAGTACAGCCTACTCCAAACTACTGAAAGCATTTGTTGACGATGAAATTGAGGCAAGTTTTCAGAATCAAGTCATCACGGCACTACATCCCGGGGTGGGGTTCAGGCAAAACCTCCTAGATAGACACTGAATCAAATCAGCCTCCTAACTTGTATGGGAACCTCCAAAAAATCTATTTTTATTTATTTTTTAGAATTAACTAACACATTTTAAGATGTTTTAATAAATCGAAAATAAAATTTTAAACGAATTTTTTTGTGAAATCCCATACAAGTTAGGAGGCTGCTTTGAATGAGTGTCCCGGCCTTGTAGTAAGCGTTTAAAGATGGTTTGGAAGGGAGATATGTAAATACGAATGTTAGAGGGAGGGCGCTAATATAAAAAAAAACATAATAATTAAGCGAAAATAGTGAAAATATTTAATAAAACACAACTCGTTTGAATAGAACAAAAATCTCTTAACAAATCCTTTAGTTGCATTTAAAGATACGCTGTGAATTTTTTCATACCTGTATATTCTATATATCTATATTAAATTGAACAAAACGTGTTTTTAATAATTTTCTTACTTTGAGATTTTTTTCTATCTAGGGAATTTCAAATGTAGTAATAATGTTTTAATTGTAGTAGTAATGTTTCGGAATTACAAATGCATAGATATTTTCGTTAAAAATAACATTTATTTTTTTAGAACTTAAAAACTTAAAGAATTAACGAGAAACTTGTCATAAATCTATAGAAATTACTAATGCGGGGGCTTCAGCCTTCGCCACAAATGTTCTTCTGTGTTTTGTTATCTTATTATTTGTAACAAATACATATGATGATATCCTCCCGTGCTCAGGTTTTCATTCACATATTATAAAAATTTTGTAGTATGGATAATATAAAGTAATTACAAATATATTAAACAATGTTTTTTCTGAAATAATTACAAATATTTTACGTACATGGTGTTTTTTTTGGTCAGGTGAGTGGTTTTAGTTTCAGTTTCAGTCTGTATTTGGTGTTTTGAATCCAGCTTTTTATTTGAGATTTAAATGTTAAAATATTGTTGTGAGTTTTGAGTGAGAGTGAGATTTCGTTGTAGAGTTTAGTACCATATTATAGGAAGCTTTTTTGCCCAAATTTTTCTATTTTCTTGTTGGATAAAGAGCATATTTTTTATATAAATTTAGATATTTTTCAATCCTGCAGTCCTACAAATCGCGCACATGAAAATCCCCCAAATCCGTAGGATCAAATGTTGCTGAAATCCTGTGGGATTGCGGGATTTCTAACTCTACTGTCAACATGGCCAGCCCATGGCATTATTTGGGACCTACTTATTTTCAATAGTCTCATGCTTTATTAGATTTTCGAGTTCATGGTTCATTTTAATTCTCCATCTCATTTATGACAGTTCCAACTTCTCTTTATGTATGATTAATGTCATTGGTTTCTTTTTATTTCGAAATTATTTTAATAATTTTTGTCAATTAATTGGTTTTGTTATTGTTTCAGGACTTGAAGAGACTCCCTGACATTCTGAAGCTGGGAGAATATATCAGCGTTAAAGTATTGTCTGTCACTAAACAGGGAAAGCGAAACATAGTCACACTCTCTTTAATGCCCCAAGATGTAAATAAAGGCATCTACTTCAACACCTTGAAAGAAGGTATTTTAAAATTTCATGAACAATTGTATCTTATAACGTAATTTTATTTTCCTTATTAGGTACTACCCAGATTCGCCCAAGTTATAAAACCCTTTTTGTCTTATTGAACATTTGAAAAAATTAACTAAATTCTACAGTGTCTTGTCTTATTTTTTTACATTTAAATGTATATGCACCATAGCTCATGTTTGAAATGACGCTGTTAGTTAAAGATGACATCAAATTTATTATGTGATGTACTTTGTATATTTTTCAAGTTGCCATTATACTTTAACAATGAATTATGATTGTTTGTAGGAATGCTGTTAACTGGCGCAATTGACTCGGTGGAAGATCATGGATTTGTGGTTGATTTGGGGATACCTAATTCTCGTGCATTCCTCCCCTCAAAATATGCTGACAAAAATCTGAATACTGGTTTGTAACATGTGCTTCTATTTTTTTTATACTTGCCAAATGGCGCTACGTGCCGGAGGGATTTGGCATCCTCCACAAATGCTCGCCAGTTGCCTCCAGTTTTTAGTCCTTCCCGCCCTGCTCCAATCCTCTTCCATGCAGTCAATCCACCTATTCCTCGTCCTGCCTCTGGGTCGCTGGCTTTCCACCCCATCATTCAGCATGTCTAACCCATGGCAGTCTTCGGAGCCATTCATTCAGTTCATTATTGATTTTTGAGCCCACCCTGGTCTAGTCTAGGGACAAAAATTTTTTCATAGTATTTTTTAGAAGCTTACATATACATATATGAAATGAAAAACACACTTTGTAATACACCACTTTTAACTTCTTGATCGCCGACACTAAAACTGGAAATAGTGTGGCGAGTATGTTGGTCGCATACCGTCGGTCGGTGACCGTCAGTTGCCTTAGTGCTACGGCGATATCGGGCGAGTACAGTCATCTTCAATTATCATTATTATTACTTTGTAGGTACTTATTTATATTTTTTGTATGACTGTTGCTTCACAATTTATTATATGTATGTACTATTTTAACATTTCAGAGGTTGGCCAGGTGGTTTGGTGTGTTATCAAAAAGTGTCAGACCACATCGACCAACACAATTGTAACTATTTCAAATAGTTTGGACAGCATTCAGTCCACCTGCATTGCTGGAGACAATGTCCAGAATTACCAGGTGACAGATCTGCGCCCTGGAATGGCCCTACAATTCCACGTTAACAAGGTAATGATACGATTTATTAAGAATTTTAAAACCATCATTAATTGATATATTTGGACTATGAAGAAAATAAGTGCATTTGTTAATTTTATCAAAAGAACTGTGTAGTACATGATTACGTTTTAACTTTTAGCCATTGAGTGATGGTGCAGAAGGAAGTGTTTTGGCAAATTCCACCGGATATATTCATGTTTCACAAATCGGTGCCAAAGTGCATGTCGGCAAAACACTAAAAGCCCGTCTTCTGTACGTAATGCCGATAACCAAGTTTGCATTCTTCACAACCAGGAAAATATTTGATACCCTCATGCCTGATTTGCACGAAGAGGCTGATGTTAAAGTTGGACAAATTGTTGAGGCGCAGGTAAGATACATGATACATTGAACAGAATAAAACAGAATCGGAAAACTTCCTGGATAAAATCATGGTCTGACTGAATTGAAAACTGGACTGGATAGGACTGGACTCGAGGACTGGAGAAGCAGATTTAGAGTCTGCTGTTATGCAACATGACCTCTCCGGATTTGCCTATTAACCCTGAGGCACCCAAATACGTTATTTTAGTTTTTATATTAATTTTGTTTTTTATATTAGTAGTTTTACTACATACATATATGCATATCGTTGTATTATTGTTTATGTTATATGTTCTTATTTGTTCTATGTTACCACCATGACATTTTGCCTAGTATGGGGTATATAACTAGCCATTTGCCTAGTTTTGGGGTATTTAAAAAATAACTAAATAAATTCATATTAGGTATATCAATCGTCCAGTTCATTAGTCAGACATCTCCAAATACAAAATTTTGAGATAATGAGAAAAGCAATATTCTAATGGTCACTATAAATCAAATATTATTACTACGCCCCTGTCTTTTGTGTGATTTTGAACCATAGAATAGCAGCGTGAGGTGTATTATCATGGTCTGGTACATAAGTAGAACAATTCGAAATCCCCAGACAACATCAAGATTCTATTGGCATTGTAAATTTTTTAAATGCATTTGAGTTATTTATTCAATTCAATTGTACAATTTTTTAATAACATTATAGATTTAGGGTCTACTAGTTATAATTATACTGTTTAAACAAAGTATGTGCTGTGCCAAAAATCTTGTAGGTGCGTTGTAGTACATGGAAAACATATCGATCTTTTGATCAACTGCATTTAGGAAGTACGTGGCCTTCCCGACAGGTGAGTTCGTGAACAAATTGGTGCGGCTCTCATTGTTATGAGACAGAAATGTATCCGTTTAGTAGAAGATAAAAATTTCCATGTTGATAGATTGTCAAGCAGTGGCTTGCTATATATTTGAGAAAAATTTTCTCAAATATTTTCACAATAATGCCTAGAACAGTGACTTTTTCATAATTTCGGATATTGCATTTGTCAACCTTTTTGTAATTTTTGTCTGAGTATTGAACCAGAACTTCTACATACAATCCATACTTAACTGGAGTCAACTGGACAGTTGAATTAGCATCATGTTTGGGACCCACCCAGGTGTTGTGCATTTAATTCCTCAGCCGGCTAAGTCCTCAATCACAACATAAGCAACATTTTCCACTTACTATGGTGGTAGTAGAAGATTTTCAGATATGTTTGTCAGGTTTGATTTTGCTAGTTACCATTTCCCGTCAGTATCAATAATAATAATTTTATAATTCTTTTCAGGTAACAAAAGTAACACCGAAAGCTGTAATATTTAGGTTTAATAAGTCTATCGCAATAATGAAACTGGTCCAAAGTGGATTAAACACCTCCACAAAGGATTCATATCCTGTTGGTAAGTTCTCCACCATTGCCTGATACATATATAATAGAAATGAGGGAGATGGGCCATAAACCATTCGGTATTAGTATGAAACCACTTACACAAAAGTGTCGCCAATATCGTTCACCCATACTACTGAACATCATAATTATTACGGTGGCGCCTCACTTTTGTTTCTACCTACACATCAAACGCATAACTTTCGTTCTTTCGTTGGCCCTGCCACTTTGATAGTGAGTGCAGCTTGGTCGTAGTTCCTATAGATCATAGAGCCTACCTTTGATCTCCTCTATTATCTATGGTCTTATAAAATGAATGCTTACAAATTTTTATACTGCTCTCTTTTTTTTCTTATTTTTAATTTTTTTAAAATTATTTATAGGAAGTCAGCATACTGTAAGGATCATAAACTATCATCCATCAGACTACGCGTACATCTGCTCTGATAAGGAAGAACTTTTGGAACAGAAATACTTCAACATGGCCGACTTGACTGTGGGGGAAATTGTAGAAGCCGTTGTGGAGAATATAGCAGATAAAGGCGTTACAGTGCGACTTGGAAATATCAAAGGTAATTCATTATATACTTTTGAATGTAACTATAACTTTTTGGTTATCCATTAAACAAATTGTTTCATTTATTTATAATGTGTAACCACAAAGTTATAGCTACAAAGTAACATTGTTTCATTTATTTATAATGTATAGCCACAAAGTTACAGCTACAAAGTAACATTGTTTCATTTATTTATAATGTACAACCACAAAGTTATAGCTACAAAGTAACATTGTTTCATTTATTTATGATGGATAACCACAAAGTTATAGCTACAAAGTAACATTGTTTAATTTATTTATGACTGATAACAATATTATAATATATCTTCAAACAAACAAGGCAAACGACCACAGTGACACAATTTTGTGCAAGACAAAACAAAATTGTTTTAAAATAACATTTTTCTTGATTTTCACTCATTAACGGCTCGGTATAGAAAACATAGATAAGAATATAACGTAGTTACCAGGATTTGCAGGAATTTTTCTTCTTGAATAATAATTGAAAATGTGGAAAAACAACTTAGTTTCGTGTCTTAATTTTTGTCAGTTTAATTTCCCAGCTGATACTATTTGCATTGACCTTTGCAGAAAAGTGGTGTAAATGTCTTGAGCTCACCATTAATTTGATAGATTTATCTGAAAGATATTAATTTCTTTCAAATAAATTTTTTTTTTTTTTTTTGCATAGGTTGGATCCCCGAACTCCATGTGAGCGATGTGGCCCTGTTCCACTCGAATAAATCAAACAACAAGGTGACATCTAGCCTCGCTTCCAAGAAGTTCAAAACGGGACAGACCATTAGTGCACGAGTACTGAAGCTGAATCTCTCCATATCCGTTTTACACTTGACCGCTAAGCCAATGTTACTGGACCCGGAACTGAGAATACTGGCTAAGTACGAAGATGCCAAAGTGGGATACCAGTACAAAGGAGTTATTGTCCATGTAAGAAAGTACATGAAATTTATTTTTAAGTTAATAATTATTACACAGCATAATTTCCTTTGTGAGTATGTACGTGGGAGTATAAATAAACCACTCACTAGATCGATATCTTCGGGCTTTTTGTATGAAGCAAATTGGTCTTAAAAAACCATAGATATGCCAATATATAGACAATACAATTCTCAATCAGAGCCTACTTATTATACTATACATCAAAAAAAAATACTGAATGAGTTTTTCATTTGTGGATATAGTTAGGCAATCATATGACATCACAATATTTTGGTTCCAATTTTCAAAAGGAGTTATACCCCCCTGCGTGGGAGCGTGAAGTTTTCAAAATTGGAACCGATGGATGTATTAAAAAAATTTTTAAAAGAATCTTTTCCAATATATACATGTAATAAAGTAGGTACCTAAGTACCTGCAATATATTATTTTAGCAGATGATTATTTTAATTCTATATTCAAAATGTGCGTATTTTAGCAGGTAATTTTTAAAAGTAGGAACTGTGCAAGTCAAGTTACATAGGTACTGTGATTTTACACAACCAGTTTTAATTTAATTTAGTGATGAAATGATAATAACCTATTTCTGTTTCAGCATTTGCAATTTGGAGTTCTGGTGGCATTCTTTGGAGAGGTTAAAGCAATGGTTAAACAAAATCAACTCAGCCACGAACGCATCGATGACATTCCGGCAACATTTTTAATCGGTCAAGTAGTGAGTATTTCCAAGCATTAAATTATTTTATGATAGTTGAACAGGTGCGCCATAAGTTTTTGCACTTATGAAAACTCAGTAAAAAGAAAACTAGATGTCATATACCTCGACACAACCTAGTGAGGTTAATAATTAAAATGAAAACATTGATACCGCATGTAAAGAACCAATAAATATGAAAACGGATGTTTATTTTAATACAAGTAGACAAACAAGAAATTTATTTAAAATATATATATCATCTAAATGACCTGACCGGTCGGTGGCCGAGTTGACATCGCGCTTGGATCCCACTCAGGCGTAGTGTGTTCAATTCCTCGGCTGGCTAAGTCCTCCATCACAACACAAGCAAAATTTTCAGCTTACTGTGGTGGTAGTAGGAGATTTTCAAATATTGACAGGTTATTCGTAACCCGGGAATGTTTGTCTTTTTTTTTATTTTTTATTTTTTATTTTATTTTATTTTATTTTATTTTTATTTATTTATTTTTTTTTTTTTTTATTCATAAATAAATACAGTTTTTTACTTGCGTTTCGACTACCACACTAGACACATGTCCGTATTGATTCATGTTTTAATTCAATTTACTCTGGGACACTGATTTACATTGTGTAATCGATAATGAACACAAAATAGGCACCGAAAAATCCCATAGGAATTGTTATGTTTGTGAAACAATTTTATTTAGAAAGCGTGGTGTCACCCATAAAGCCATGAGAGCCAGGGAGAAAAAAATTCCAAGAACCGAGTTTCGCATGCCACTTATCACTCCCCCCCCCTTTGTTCAGTTCCCCCGCAGGAGCAATATCATGAGTGCAAAAACTTATGGCGCACCCTATATTACGTTCTTACCTAACACAAGACCATTGGGCTTTTAAATTATTTAAGTATATTTTTTATTTAATAAAATTTTCCCTCTATAGGTAAACTGCACAATACTATCTGTTAACATTGCTGAAAGCAAAATAAATGGCAGCTTTATAGAACCAGGATTGATTGCAGAAAATTGTTCACAAAAGGTTTGTGTTTATTAAATAATTGTGAAGTTTAGTTAAATTATTATAATGCGAGTAAATTTTTTCTTAATTTATATTATGCTTTACATACCCTCCTATTGGGTTTTGTTAGTTTATTTTTTCATTTTTGTTTTTAGAAAAGCAAAAAATCCAAAAAGCGGAAAAATTCTGAGGAAGAAGATGATTCAAAAGTAACAAAATCAAAGAAAAATAAGTCCGACAAAGATGAAGTCACTGAAGTTCCAAAGAAGAAACAAAAGAAGCAGGAACAAATAGAAACAATTTCTGCACCCATAGAAAGTGAACCTAATGATAAGAAAAAGAAAAATAAGAAGAATAAACAAAATGTAGAACTGCAGCCTGAACCGATTAATGAAGTTAACGGAAAAGAAGAGAATGCAAAGAAGAAGAAAAATAAAAAAGAAGTTGCAGTGGAAATTGAACCAATACTTGCTGATAAGAATACTAACAGTAAGAAGCAGAAGAAACATAAACTCATTGACACACAGCCAGAACAACCAGCTGATGTAAAGTCTTCAAAAAAATCCAAAAAAGACACAAAGTCTGATAAAGATATTAAAACAGACGTAGCTGAGCCACAGTTCTCTAGTATAGGCAACTTTTGGGAATTGAATGCCTCCACAATATCTAAAAATACTTCCAAGGGAGGAGATTATCCTTCCAGCAGTGATTCAGAAACAGAAAAGGTAGAAATAGTAATTATTATTTATATGGCCAGTTCTTTGGCGCTATCCATAGCTTTAACCCTTTCGGACCATGTGTACATTTAAAAATACATAGATTTCACAATTTTTTCCCTGCTATCTAGAGCAAAAAAAAATGGCGGTTTTCATTTTCCAATTGCTAATATAACTGGCTTTACAAAAAAAATTGGATTTTAGCTACAAGTTCAGGTGGTAGCCATTTTTATATTTTGGACGATGAGTTTTTATGTTTAATTTTTATATGTTTTTGGTAAACAGTATTTTGTCTTTTTATGTGAAACAGGCCCTCTGAGACCCAATGTTCTTTCAAATTAAACTATCAATAACTTCTAAACTATTCAAAAAAAAAACTCCAAAAATCAATCATAAAATATGCTCTACCACTGACAGTTTTAATTCAGGTCTGAAAGGGTTGAGCGCTCTTGAGGTGATATTTCACAGAAATGGCACTATTTAAATTATCCATGTATTATTATTATCACTCACCTATCAGATTTGGAGTTGAATCGGCTTCTACAATGATACATTGATTCTTATAAAACATAAAATGATGTTGATAACTAGGTACTCTTATTATTTACCTGCGTCTCAAATTGTGTACGTATTTTTATTTGAAGGTTGATGAGAAATCCAAAAAGAAGAAGAAACGCCTGACTGTAGCTGAAAAGGTGGACAAAGTTCGCCTGGAAGAAGAGAAAATGCGTGAAGTCGAACAGCAACTCTCCGCTGCCGATAGTCAGCCTTCATCTTCCGATCAGTTTGACCGGCTATTGATGGCAAACCCAAATAGCAGCGAGTTGTGGATCGCTTACATGGCTTTCCACCTACAGGTTGATGCATTATCTATTCAATCAATACCATACATCAATTGGCCTGCATAATACAGCCCAACTTACAAAATAGTTAGCAGTGGTGGTTCTTCACAGGGGCCAGTGGGAACAGTCCATGCCAGATATTTCAAAACCTACTATGTAAATAGTTAGCAGTGGTGCTTCTTCACAGGGACCAGTGGGAACAGTCCATGCCAGATATTTCAAAACCTACTAAATAGTTAGCAGTGGTGCTTCTTCACAGGGGCCAGTGGGAACAGTTCATGCCAGATATTTCAAAACCTACTAAATAGTTAGCAGTTATGCTTCTTCACAGGGGCCAGTGGGAACAGTCCATGCCAGATATTTCAAAACCTACTAAATAATTAGCAGTGGTAGTTCTTCACAGGGGCGAGTGGGAACAGTCCCCGCCATATATTTTAAAACTTACTAAATAGTTAGCAGTGGTGGTTCTTCACAGGGGCAATGGGAACAGTCCCCGCCAGACATTTCCAAACCTACTAAAATACAGTTGATGCTTTGTCTACACCAAAATATGAATTCTTTTAGCATAAAAGCAACTAACATTTGCAGAAATATAATATGAAAATTTATTCTTGATCATTTTAAAGCGACGGATGTCCACTCCGCGCCATTTTTTGCGACTAGTGCGCGAAACTAGTCTGTCAGAGTCCTTTGATGCATTTCTTAGTGTGCAGCACAGGCCGGGATAATCCGAGATTTTCCTTTATCTCCTCATGACAAATAATACTGAAACATTTTAGGTCATGAAAGTTAGTTAGTTTCGTGCGGGAATCGCATGCGTATGTTGCATATTACTTTTTAATTATCTGCCTTTCCAAGGGACTGTTCCCTGTTTTATAGGCCACCGGCGGCAGGCGCTAGCCGAGCGACGCTCACACGGGCCAACTTTCTCTTTGATTCCGGGAATCGAAGCCCGTGTTTTGTGGCGCGCTCGCGGCCCCGCCGCCGGTCTGGTTACCGCCTCTCGGCCGGTAATTTTGGGCCCGTGGCCGAACGCGACCACGGCCTCTCTTTGTTCAGGCACGGTCCTCTGAATCGCGCTTGTGGAACGTTCGGGCGGCAAACTACCTCGCACGCTATGACGGCGCACGGCCCTTTGCTTCGGGTCGCGGCCGAACGTTCCCTCTCGTATAAGCACGATTCTCATAACCGTGCCCGAATTAAATGCTATTAATCCACCAGCTCTCTCGGTATACTTCTCTGTCCGTGTCCCCTAGCCAAGCTCCGACGTTTCATTTATTGTTTACTTTTTACATTTTCATTTACATTATTTCATACATAGTTCAGTTATAGTTTAATCATTTACATTATTTCATACATAGAGGGCAGTTTGTTCAATTTAAGGACAGGCAAAGTTTAAGGCAAATGGCAGATTTTAATATGGCGACGTCGGCTGATATTGGAGCAGTACGTCCGTTACATATGTACCTGCAGAAATTTTAATTTATTTTGTTTTTAGACATCTGATTAGATGCGTGACTTATCCATGAACATTTTTGTTTGAGAAATTATATATTATGTTCTCCGGGTAGTGAAATTTTAGTACAGTACCCCTAAAAATGTCATTTCTCCACCATCAAAAAAGTGTTCGAGCCGCCACTGCTAGTTAGGTATCAAACTGTCTTTAATTCAGTGTGAATTTGATTTTCATGTTGTTTAAACTATCAATAATTCACTGATTCCAGGCAACAGAAATCGAAAAGGCAAGATCCGTGGGACGTAAGGCTTTGAAAACCATATCTTTCCGAGAGGAGCAGGACAAACTTAATGTTTGGCTAGCGATGCTGAACATTGAAAATAGGTTCGGTACAAAGGTAAATATTATTACTAATCACAATTAAACCTTACGTAGACAAATACATTTTCAATTGTAGATTCTTTTTATTTTCTATTTCAGGAATCTCTTACTCTCACATTACAAGAAGCCTTGCAATTGAACAATCCATTTGATGTCCATTCCAAAATGTTGGATATGTACTTGGATACTGGTAAAGTGGAAGATCTGCAGGCGCTGGTGGACACAATGGTCGCTAAATATAGAAATAATCCACAAACCTACATTTTAGCGGGAGAAGTACTGTACAAATTGAAGTTGGTTGACAAAGCTAGATCCGTTATGCAGAAAGCTGTCAGTCGTTTGGAGAATAAAACCCGCAAGTTAAAATTTTTTATAATGATTTAAAATGTGCCATTTTCGATTTGCCGCCAAAATGGCATGATCCTTTTTATTTGTGAATATGGCAGCGTTGACGCCAGGAAACGTTGGTGCCAGCCGTCTTTCCAACCAGTGGTGTTTTCTGCATCATAAGGACTTTGTAGCCAGTTTAAACCGTTTGGGAATGTGCAGTATTTGATCATTTTTAAATTAATTATTATGAATGAAAATATTAAAATTACACATTTTTAGTACAATGATCAGAATCAGAAAAATAAGCTTTAAATTTCCACACATTTAATGATTTAGTTTGTGAAAATACCCCATTAGCAGACACCTACATATTATAGTTCTTATGTACAATGTGATTTATTGTCTATGTAAATTTTTTTAGAATGTTCTGAAATTTCAAACTAATCACTGTCTCTGGTAAATGTAATAAAATTTGTCATGTTCACTTTGTTCTCATTTTTCTTGTAGATATTCCTGTCCTCATCAAGTTTGCCAACATGGAAAACAATCATGGTGATTCGGAAAGAGCTGAATCTCTGTTTGAGCAAATAGTGGGTGTTATGCCGCAGAGAGTGGACATCTGGTGTGTCTACGTTGACATGTTGTTGAAATCAAAGAAAGTCGACAGTCTTAGGTAAGTCCTCCTTTCTTCATATTCAGTATTCTATTTCTAAGGTTGTTTTATTGAATATGAACAATTCATCAAATTTCATTGTTGATTTTCAAGTTCTGTTGAATTTCTATGAATTGTTCATATTCTTTGAAACAACCCGTCCTAAGAAATACAAATTTTGAAACCATTCACATTAAGAATTTTCTCATAGATTCTTGGGCTGTGCTGATTGCTTTTTGCCAGTACTTAACAATTCCAGTAACTTCGCTAGCTTCATATTACATATAGCTCATATTTTGATGCAATGTAAAAGTGCTTACAAGGTTGAATTAACCTTTCTTTAGACATTCTTCTCCTGCAGTTTCTATGTAAATCTCTTAGTTAGTACAAGGTTCTACTTGTCATAACAATGTCATGTGATAATGGGTTCTAGCACTGCCATCTTTATTCATACAGGCTATGCTGTAGAAACTGCACTGACAGTTATAGAGACCTTTTTTCGGACTTTCTTGCACTCGGTTTACTAAAATCTACTAAACCCAGTGCAAGAAGCCCGAAAATAAGTCTCTTTAACTGTCAGTGCAGTTACAGCATGAGTTGTATTAATAAAGATGGCGGTTGTTCTAAACATATAATAATACACAAACTAGCTAATCAGGGAAAAGGGAAAAAATCAAATTGCGCGGGAAAGGTGTGATGTTTTGTGTGGATTTTAATGTTTTTTTTAAATAATTTCAGGCTGGTGTTTGAAAGGGCAGTTTCTCAGAAGTTGACAGTAAGAAAAATGAAGACCTTGTACAAGAAATGGGTGGAGATCGAAGAGAAACTTGGCAACACTGAACAAGTGGAACGGATAAGACAAATGGCAATAGAATACATTAATAAAGTAAAATGTTAATTTTGTTACAATTAATGCCATCAATTTATTATTCTTATGACAATTAATAAAAGTAATTATTATCAATTTTTTTTTCTTTTTTACAATATTATTGTAAATTTTATTACTAGTGTTAATTTAATCCTTAACACGTTGAAAGTCATGTAGGTCACCGGTGACCTCATAACGAAAATCGTCATTTTTCTCCCATAGCACCATGACGGTCACCGGTGAACGCAGTTAATTTTAATGGAAAATTTTGGTAAAAAAAAAAGGAATACGTTTTGATGGTCGCCGATGCCATCTGAGTAATTTTTTTTTCAAATTTAAAATGATAATTTTTCTTCATTTCCACAATGGCGTTCAACGTGTTAAAGTCTCTGACATTATGCAATGGGAGATGAAGTCTTAGGAGAACTATCAGAATACAGATTCCGCAGAAAATATTTTCATAGATTCATTTTCAGACATATTCGCTGTTATTGTACGTATTCCAAAATAAAATACTGTTCTTGAAAGCAGATGTATGCAATTAAAAATATTAAAATTTTGAATGCAAACAATGCTTACCATGAAATCTGTATATAATTATATTATATTATTATATATTATTAATTATATATTACACAAAACTAAAAATCATATTTAATTAGACAAAGGTATTATAAAAGTTACTGTCACTTCCTTTTTTCATTTAATGTAAAAAAAATATTTATTTAAAAATTTGAAAACCATATAATTATATTTTTGCAAACTTTATAAATATTGTTTCATAGAATTATTTAAAAAATTTTGGTATCGTTTATAGTAAAATTTTGAAAAGCCCCCCGCCGCTCATTTGTACCAAGCGTAGTATTTTGAAGCCCACCCCCCTGAACGGGTCACGTAGTATGGGTACGTTACCTAATAACAATTTGTCAGAAAAACTCCAAATAGTATCTAATTTTTTTATTAGAAAATAAAGAACACAACATAAAAAAAAAAAGATTAAAAAGCTTTTTTTTTCTTTGGTATTAATGAGAAGGATGTGCTTGCTTTTCTGAGCATAGTTTCTCAAAACGAGGTTGAAGTTTCGAAATCGCCACTCTCGTCTCTGCCTCTAAATTTATTTTTGATCTGTACTTATTCTTAATTACTGCAACTGCAGAGAAACCTGTCTCACACAAGTATGATGTCGCAAACGGTAATAAAAGCCTTAACGCTGCAGTGCTGATGGAACTGCAGCGTTGGAACTGGACTGAAAAGTAAAGACCGATAGGTTTACAGCGCAGTTCACTGTGAGACTTTTCTGCACGGCGCGGGCGGCCTGAAGTGGCGCGGGACTCAGTCGCTCCGAAGTGTGCATGTGGAAGACGCTATAAAGATTGCCTCACGACGCCCCTGGGATGATCCCGCGGCGCCCCGGGGCGTCGCGACTCACAGTTAGGGAAGCCCTGGTCTAGGTCATATTTCTCACCGTAATACAAAATGAGATAGCATAACATTTACGAGACCATCAGGCTTCTTCTTCTTTATGTGCCGTATCAGGTTCCCCCGACGTTGGCGATCACTCTAGAAAATGTCTCTTTGTCTTGCGCTGCCCGGAATAGCTCCTCCACACTTCTAATGCCGGTCCACTCTCGTATATTTCGCAGCCAAGACATTTGTCTCCTACCAGGCCCTCTATCTTGCCTTTCAATATTAACTGGAGCAAGTGATATTTCTCCCCTCGAAGTACATGACCCAGATATGAAATTTTCCTGATTTTTATTAATCTAAGCAGTTCTCTCTCTGCTCTAGCCCGCCTGAGAATTTCTATGTTGGTGATCATGTCGGTCCATGGGACTTTGAGTATTCTCCGGTGAAGCCACATTTCAAAAGCCTCTAACCTGTTCATGGTATTTACTTTCAAGGTCCATGTTTCACATCCATACAACAAGACCGACCACACATAACATTTTAGCATTCTCTGCCTTAGTTTTAAGCTGATATTATCATTGCAGAAGAGGGATTTCATTTTAATGAATGCAGTTCTTGCTGCTTCAATTCTGCACCTAACCTCTACATCTGGGTCAAGAGTCTCAGTGAGAATACTGCCGAGGTATCTAAATCTTTCGACCTTTTCGACATTGCAGCCATTTAACTGTATCACTGATTCAGAGTGATCTAGTCGTCCAAATGTCATCCATTTTGTTTTATTGACGTTGATTGTTAGGCCCAGTTGCTCACCAGCATTATTAACAAGATTTAATAGGTCTTGGAGGTCATCGATACAGTCAGCTAGCAATACAGTATCATCTGCGTATCTTATGTTATTAATGACAACTCCGTTGATCTTAAGACCCTTCTCAGTATTACTTAGGGCTCTTTTAAAGACATAGTTGGAATAGAGATTAAACAATAGTGGCCACAGGATACAGCCTTGTCGTACTCCACGCTGAATGGCAATTGCATTAGATCTCTCATTCCCATGTCTTATTTCTGCTGTTTGGAACCAATACAGGTTTTTTATAAAATTCTGGTCTTTGGTGTCAACGTTACAATCCGCAAGCATTTTCATTAGGTCAGCATGTTTTACCCTGTCAAATGCCTTTTCGTGGTCAATAAAACAGGCAAAAACTTCCTTTCTTTGGTCACGACACTTTTGCAATAGTACATCGATAGACAATAATGCCCCACGCGTCCCAAACGCATTTCTGAAGCCAAACTGAGTGTCATCCAAGTCCTGCTCGCACTTATTGCGTATCCTGGCATGTATTATTTTAAGGAATAATTTAAGGACATGACTCATCAGGCTTATTAATCGATAGTCACTGCACTTCTTAGGGTATTGTTTTTTAGGCAATGTCACGAAGGTGGATTTTAGCCAATCTTGGGGTATATTCCCTGTGTCGTATATAGAATTAAATAACCTCAACAGGTAGTCAACATTTTCATCATTAAAGAGCTTCAACACCTCAACTGGAATATCGTCTGGTCCGCACGCTTTTCTATTGTCTGAAGTCTTTATCGCATGAAGAATTTCTGATTTTAAAATCGATGGTCCATGCAATTGATCATTGGGAATATTAATGTCAGGTCTAATATCTTTGAATGTATCATGAATATACTTTTCCCATGTTTGTAAAATATCTTTTTCATCCAATATTAATTTATTGGAATCGTCAACTAAACATGATGGGGTAATTCTTCTAGAAGTGCCTGTAATATCTTGGAAATAATATAACAATAATAAATAATATAACCATCAGGCTAGGAGATATATTTCCCAAAAAGACTGTGTGGGTCTGCAAACCTGTTATTTTATAAGATAGATCAAGGGCCAAGATATTAAGGGCCAGACCCCTGCATTTGCAGTGTTGAATCGTACCCAAGAACGGTGTAAAGCACTGCAATTGCAGTGTCGACCTTATATGTTCATCTTGCCTTCGGATGTTACCTCTACTGGGTTAGTTAAAGACAAAAAAAAACTGTTGTATTTTAAAGTATTAAAGTATTGTCTACTTGGTGACTTTAAGAAAAAATAACTTTATATTTATTAAGTTTCTTGTCGGCCCCTATGCGTCAAAGATACAAACTTTTTAATATATTTTGGAAATGTTTACCTAACCGCCGCACTTTTAACAGGCACAGATTTTTTTAATAAATAAAAATGCTAGGGAGGAGTGGTTAGGATTGATTAAAAGAGCATAAAGAGTAGAGTAGTTCTAAAGGTTGTGACCTCCGCTAATTAAATCTTAGCGGACGTCACAGCCCGCGGATCATGAACAACCCGCGAATGAAGGCAGCGCGTCGACCCCGCCCTCCCCAAAGTCGGGAGAGGGGGATTGCACAATAAATACGGCGCGCCAGCCTTCAGCTCTCTCTCTCTCTGCCTTGGACCGCCGCCAGCTACTCTACTCTGCTCTTCCCGACCACTTCTCTCTGGATCTGAACTTGGATACTTCTTTGACTTGGCTCCCCCCTGGATTTCTGCCCCTGCCTGCCTCCTCCCGCACCGAGGATAAAGCAGATGGAGCTTCAAGGCTGCCGCTCGAGACACCACAGCCGCTCGATTCATCGCGGCTGCCCGAGACGTCACAGCATGCCGCCAAGCCGACCGCAGCATGCGAGCCGCCCCGCCTGGAGGCCCAACCCCGAGCGCGGTTACGCCGTCAAGCTATCCGACGCCGAGGCAGGCGCACAGGCAAAGAGAAAGTGGTACCTGCCTCACTTCGCAGTTACCAACCCAAATAATCCCGGTAAACTGCGTGTGGTATTTGACGCCGCTAGCCGTTGCCGGGGTACATCCTTAAACGACCGGCTACTAACCGGGCCCGACCTCCTATCATCGCTGTTCGGCAACCTGCTACGGTTTCGTGAGGGCAAGATTGCCATAGCCGCTGACATCGAGGAAATGTTCCTCCGAATCCACATAAAGAAGGAGGACCAGCTTTCACAACTTTTCCTGTGGCGAGCTACGCCACTGGAGGCAACGGTTACCTACCGGTTAACCTCCATGATGTTCGGCGCTACTTGTTCCCCGAGCAGTGCCCAGTATGTACGTAACAGGGTGGCCGAGCAAGGTGCCGCGGAATTCCCCGCCGCCGCCGCCGCTGTACGCAATAAATTTTATATGGATGACTACCTGGACGCGGCCGACACCGTGAGCGAGGCCACAGTGCTGGTACTAGGCGTCAGCACACTTCTATCCCGGGGAGGCTTTTATCTCGCCAGCTGGGCCTCCAATGTGCCCTCCGCAATCCAGAGCATACCGGCGGACAAAAAAGCAAAGTCGACCGTCACAATAAATAGCGGCGCCGGCGCAGATACCGAGAAGGTGCTCGGTCTAGCGTGGGACCCAGTCGGCGACCACTTCATATATGATTTCAAGGAGACGGAAGCAGCTGAGCTCGTCCGGCACCCAACAAAGAGGCAGCTGCTGAGTACCGTTATGAAGATCTTTGACCCTGTGGGGTTCGTGGCCTGCCTCACCGTGCGATCAAAAATCCTCCTTCAGGACGTTTGGAGGTCCAACGTCGGCTGGGACGAGCGTATCCACGACACGCACGCGGCGCGGTGGGCCGGCTGGATAAAGGCGCTGAAGGCAATTAACATCCGAATCCCGCGGCGTTGCCTTCAACAAAAGAATGGAGAGTTTGAGCTTCACCTCTTCTGTGACGCCTCTGAGGCCGCATGTTGCGCAATAGCGTACCTGGTGGAGACAAACCAAGAGGGAAAACACGCCACCTTTCTGGCGAGTAAATGTAAGGTGGCGCCCCTCAAACCTCTTTCTATCCCGCGGCTCGAACTACAAGCGGCACTTATGGCAGCCCGCCTCGCAGTCAGCGTGAGAAAGGAGATGCAGTGCCGCATTAATAAGACTACATACTGGACAGACTCCACCACAGTCCTGTGCTGGCTGCGGACGGATCCAAGGAGCTACTCAGCGTTCGTCTCCAACCGCCTGGGTGAGATTGACGACCTATCATGCGTCAACGAGTGGAGATGGGTCCCGACTAAGCTTAACCGGCGGATATTGGTACTCGCGACATTGAGATGCCTGTCCTGACGCCCAGTGGACCGTGGTTCTCGGGACCACCTTTCATCACCGCTCCGGAGAACGAGTGGCCAACGCAAAAAGGCCACCACATGCAGCCCGACGAAGGCCTCTTGGAGGTGAGGACAAAGTTCGTAGGCCTCACCATCACCAAGGAGGAGGCCTTACCCAATCTCGAACGTTTCTCGTCGTGGCTACGGTTGGTCCGAACTACGGGATGGATGCTGCGCTTCATTAGGAGGTGTCGAGAAGGACCCCGCCGCGCTCATCACGAGGGCCCTCTGCGCGCCGGTGAAATCCGCACCGCCGAAACACTCTGGGCCCAGAAATGTCAATTAAAAACATTTAGAGCAGAGATCCGATCCCTACGCAATGACGCGCCGGCGCCGGTTGGCAGTCGGCTCAATGCCCTTACCCCTTTCCTCGGGCAGGATGGGGTTCTGAGAATGGGCACACGGCTACAAGCCGCAAAGGTAGCCCAAAGCGTACGAACCCCTGTCATACTAGATGGGGACGACCCGTACACACGCTTGCTAATCTCCCATTATCACAAGAAGGGAGGTCACGCTAGCACAGAGCGAACGATGGCTGACTTGCGTGCAAGTTTCTACATTCTAAAACTACGGACGAATATTAGAAAAATAACGCACGCATGCACCACATGCCACGCGCGAAAAGAAAAACCGCACCCCCCGCTAATGGGCCAACTACCCGCCGCCCGACTAGCCCACCACGTGCGCCCGTTCACTAACTGCGGGCTAGATTATTTCGGGCCCATAGAAATTACCGTCGGCCGGCGGCGGGAAAAACGATACGGGGCTCTTTTCACTTGTCTCTCCACCCGAGCGATTCACATTGAGATTGCACATTCTCTGACGGCCGACGCCGCGATCATGGCCATACAACGGATGACAGCGCGCCGAGGACAACCTCTCTCGCTCTACTCGGATAACGGGACGAATTTTCGCGGGGCAGACCGCGAGATGAGGGAAGCGACCGCAGCCCTGCGAAATGACGGACGACTTCAGGACCACCTCGCTACCCAAAGCATCGAGTGGCATTTTCTCCCGCCCGCATCACCGCATATGGGGGGAGCGTGGGAACGCCTTGTGAGGTCGGTAAAACGAGCTCTAGAGGTGGTTCTGAAGGAAAGAGCTCCCAGAGAAGAGACGCTGCTGACCGCTATGGCCGAAGCAGAATTTGCAGTCAACAGTCGGCCGCTAACACACCTGTCGGTCGACCCCCGCGACGAGGAGCCGCTGACGCCCAACCATTTTTTACTGGGGTCGGCTGGAAAGCGCCCACACCTGTCGCTGTACGGCCCCAAAGATGAAGAAATGTGTCTGCGAAAGCAGTGGCGCATCGGCCAACGGATTGCCGACATGTTCTGGCGGAGGTGGCTGCGGGAGTATTTGCCAACTATGGCCGAGAGGCATAAATGGCAACACCGAAGTGCTCCAATATTGAAGGACGACCTGGTACTAATCGCCGACCCCGCCCTGCCTCGCAACAGCTGGCCAAGAGGGCGTGTGATCGAAGCCACGCCGGCGGCCGACGGCCAAGTATGAGCAGTCCGGGTACGAACCAGTACCGGAGAATACATCCGGCCGGCGGTAAAAATCGTCGTCCTCTCGTCAGCCGCACCACCAGATCCTGCAGCGGCATCCACATCGGTATCCACATCGGCATTCACATCGCATCTACATCAAGGCGCCAGCCATCGCAGACGCCGGCGCCAACAACCCCGTCCTAGCTAAATGGGGCGCAGACACCGCTGCGCCGGGGGGAGTGTACCGGACGGTGTGTACCGCTCGCGGCGGCCGTATTTCATAATGGTCGAAGCACCGACCGTGAGCTTGGTTTTAGAACTTACGTGGGGCTTCGATACCTCGAGTCCCGCTCGCCCCCGCATCGCTTCCCCTCACCGCAAGCGCCCGGCCAGCCCAGGCGACCACCCAGGACCAATCAACGCGCTCCTAAGCAACGCTGTACGGGGAAATAGTTTGAATTGACTATGTATTGAAATATTTAGACTAAGTTTGAGAGAGTTCGGCCGTAGATATTACGAAATAAAAGACATTGATAAAACAGCCGGACTCTCCTTAGCATAACTAGATAATAAGAATTTGTGTAAAATTAAATATAAGAAAATTAATTACGATTTCCCCTGAATATGTTGGGCCGGGGACCCCCACACTGAATGAATTATGTACAACTGATTAATAAATAAAAATGCTAGGGAGGAGTGGTTAGGATTGATTAAAAGAGCATAAAGAGTAGAGTAGTTCTAAAGGTAGTGACCTCCGCTAATTAAATCTTAGCGGACGTCACAGCCCGCGGATCATCAACAACCCGCGAATGAAGGCAGCGCGTCGACCCCGCCCTCCCCAAAGTCGGGAGAGGGGGATTGCACAATAAATACGGCGCGCCAGCCTTCAGCTCTCTCTCTCTGCCTTGGACCGCCGCCAGCTACTCTACTCTTCCCGACCACTTCTCTCTGGATCTGAACTTGGATACTTCTTTGACTTGGCTCCCCCCTGGATTTCTGCCCCTGCCTGCCTCCTCCCGCACCGAGGATAAAGCAGATTCCGGCCCCGAACTGAGCAAGGATAAAGAAGATTCCTGTACCGACCGGAGCAAGGATAAAAGCAGATTCCTGTACCGACCGGAGCAAGGATAAAAGTAGATTCCTTTACCGACCCGAGCAAGGGTAAAGCAGATTTCTACCCGGACCTAGCGGCTAATTACGGACTGACCGGCCCCCTATCATACAGTCTGTGTAAAAGACCTAGCTGGTCGATTACATCTTCCATAAATCAAAACAGGCGAATGGTGTTAAGCGGGAATTTAAACCTTATCGCCATCTACGTAAGGGTTGTTATTGATAGCGGCTCAATTAAAAATATTACACAACGTAGTGCATCGTCTTAATTACTACAAGAAACGACTATGAAGAGATGGCAAAAGATGCATTATAATTCCATTTTTATTCAAAGTTCAAAATTTACTTTATAAAACGATCTCTTTGCCGCCATTTTGGATATTTTTAGTATATTTTTAGTAATGACTCAAAATGAGAACCTAATAATCTATTTTGTGCATGTAAATAGTTATTTCTTGTAGTAATTGTTGAAACGAAGTGTAATTTACATAATCTGTGTCTGAAAGTGCGGCAGTTCTTAGGTAAATATTTAATTTTATTGTTTACATTACTTTGAAAAAAGTTGGCTGTTAAGATAAGCACTTTAGATTGATTTGTTATACAATTTTATTATTTTTTTATAATTTTACTATCAGATCTATTATGTATTATAGATCTAGTATATATTATATTATATCTATTATTTATTATATGATAATATCATTTAATTGTATGAAAATTTGTAGTAACCACATTATTCTGGGGGTGTGATACGTAACAAGTGTCCGTTATCTTCTTTTGAAAAAAAATTTGGACATCAGATTTCGGGGTAACACAGAATTATTATTATAGGACGGGTTAGGTTGGGACCACAACATAAAGTTTAGGAGATTATAAAAAAGAAAAGTTATAATTTTTAGATAAAATATAATTATGTACTGCAACATTACATATCCACTATAAAATATAATTTGACTCTCACTAGTTTCATGTCTACCAAGTCCAGACCGTGTGTTGAAAGACTACAGTTGATCAGTTTGAGTCAATTAGCAGGCAGCCAACATGATACATTTTAAGCTAAACAGAAATTTACTTAATATGACTTTTTTTATTAACCCTTCAGAGGCCTCTATATTCTATCAGAAGGTCGGAAATCCAAATAAATGGAATATTTCTAAACATATACGAAAACTAAAAATTGGTTTTGAAAGATGATGAAATACGCTTTCAAATTTTATTATTAGAAATAAGCATATAATTTTTAAAGTAAACATAAAAAAGTTTTAAATACCATCTCATAGTAATAAAGTTTTTTTTACTATTATAATACACATATTTTTATTATGTACTAGCTGACGTATACCTGACGTTGCTCAACTTTCTTTAAATATAATATCCATGTATTATATATATAAACCTTCCGGAAGAAATTCTCTGAATGATAGTGGAAATCCTATCAAACTCCGTTGCATAGTTTAGAAGAACTAAGCGCACAAACAGACAGACGCGAATAGTGACTTTGTTTTATACTATTTAAAGATTTTAAAATATATATTTTTTTGTTTGACCGAGGATTGAACCTTCCTCCCCGGGGACTGGAGTCAACAACTCTAACACCTAAGCCAAATTCCAATTGGATAGTGCCGACATTTAGTTTGTATATTAAATGCTTTAAATTTTTATTTGTTATATATAATGTCATCCAATTTCAGAAGAATGAATGGGTTCGTGATTGCTACCAAAAGCTGATAAAATGCATTGTCAAATGTTGGAAAGTGGGTTAATTTCTACTTCAACAAATTAGCCTGAAGGGTTAACCCCTACTGTGCGGCTGGCTATATTTGCAGTCCAGTGAAATTAGCACTACCTTGAGTTACACAGCAGTGTGCGGCGTGTTGAGCTAGGTCTATGAAAATTCCAAACTAAAAAAAAAAGATTTTGTACAATCGTTTCTATTATTTCAAATCAAATTTTAAATATTAAATTTGGCTCTGAGATATTTAAAAAATTCAACCTGTCTCATTAGGGTTAAAAACACCACAACCTGCTATGTATTCCACGGTAACCGGATAACTTATCAAAATGACAATTCAACACACCTATAAAAAGTGTTATAAAGTTATGAAAAGTGATGAAACAAAAACTAGGTTATAGAAATTACATATGTAACTTCTTAACCTAGTTTTTGTTTCACCACTTTTAATGACTTTAAATCACCTTTTAAAGGTGTGTTGAATTGTCATTTTGAGGAGTTATCATGGAACCATATTCCACATGGCAGAACGGATGTTCTGGCCCAGCATCATAGTGTGCTAAGAGATATGGTGCTGCTTAATGATATCTCTAGGTCTCTTGACTTTTTTAACATTGGCCTCGAGGGTTTCAAAGGTCATTTTAGGCAAGAACTCTAAAATATATATGTATAATTGTTAATTTTTTCATGTATTTATGAACTTCATGTGAATTGTAATAGGATTACATAAATAAATTTAAAAAAGGGGTATTAACATGGAATTCCACCACAAATTGAACTGAACTGTTTTAAAAATTAGAAATTTACTTAGTTAAGCAATGGAAAAATGATAAAAATTACATCCCTTTTGCTTTAATTGCCAGACTTACAATGGTAGACGTGAAGTTAGTAAAAACTAATTATTTTTCTATCTTGCATTGACAGCAAATCACTACAAACGTAGTCTATTCTTTATCATAGTCCTTTGCCACAGCTGTAGAGCTTCTGGTAAGTGCTATCAATTAACTATCAATCAACATCACAACACTTGTACCTCGCAACACCTATTTATTAAATTAGAACCTAGCAACAAAGTCAATAATTTAGCTGGATTTTACACTTTCAACGCGATCTCTATCTAAAAATAATCTTCCCAGTTCTCCTCTTCTGAAGGCTCTTATCATAACACGCGCTGCTTCTAAAACATCGGGCATTAGCATTTTTCCACCATGAGGTTGTCTCAAGTTCTTGTATTTGTTCAACTTCAAGGCTCCAATATTAAGAACTTCGGTGATGTCATCTGATGGTTCCTTCAAGCCCATAAGCTCAACATATTGGTATTTCTCGTATCTGTTTAGCCAGTAGAGGAGATAATCGGCTATGACGTCTTGTCCCACCAGGTGATCTGGAAGGCAGGAACAGAGAGCGAGCTTCAAGCCCATCTCCAAGTTTTCAACACTCGGAGTTAGAATTCCAGGGGTGTCTAGCATGAACACGGGGGGCTTCTCTGATATCTTGATTCTGTGAAGCACACTCCTGGTGATTCCGGCCACTCCCCCTACGGGAGACGCATTCCCCTTGCTCAAGTACCTATTTCGTAATGCATTTATCAATGAAGACTTTCCTACATTTGGAACACCAATTATCATGACGACGTGCTCATGGATCGCATCTCTGTTATAGCGGTCAGATTTTGATATCAAATCTTCCATCAAAGGAAACAGTTTGGTTACTCCTTTACACGATTGGTCTTTGCAATTTGTGTAGATAACATGATCCACTTTTTGTTTTTTCAATTCTGCAATTACTTTTGGATTTTGACTGGAATCAGTTAAATCTTTTTTATTTAAAACTAGTATATGGGGACGAATTGCGCAAATGGTCGACTGAAAATTGTGATTTCTTCCCGAAAACGGTATCCTAGAATCGTGAACTTCAATTATACAATCAACCATTTTTAATCTTTGTTGCATTTGCTTCATTCCCTTATCCATGTGTCCAGGAAACCATTGAAGGATATCTTTGTTAACTATTTTGAAACCGTCACGTAATTTTAGCGCCTTAGCAAAATGATTTGACATCGCCATATCTCGATATTTGATATAACAGAAACACGAACAGAAGAAGCTGAGCTGATTTTAGTTTCTTGATCGTATATTAGCAGGAAAATTAACTTAAAACTAAACAAAAAATTAGAGGTTCGAAAAAATTTGACAGAAGTCAAATGTCAATTAACCTCAAATAATAATATCGTAGAAGAAACAAATTTTTAAAAGCAGCAACGAGTCTATGGATATTAGAGATGGTCGATGTTCCTGTTCTAGTTACTTTGTCCCGGTGACTCCCGGTGCTGTCACTGCATTTTTTTTTGGGAACAACTTATTATTAATTTAAGGAGGCGGTTCTTTTATTGACTTAGATTAGTCCTATTGTGAGTGGTTTATTTATGGTCCTATTTAACTCGACCGTTTTGCATTTTGCCTGTCTAAATTTGTTTGTAAGTTACGGTTCCGTTTCAAAATGGTGGCCGTTGGTTTGGTAAAGATTATTTTTTCAAATGTGAAATTGTCGTGTTTATTTAAACTTTCTTATTTATTATGATATCTACCTGCCCGAAGAAAGTTAGAAAAAAGAATTTTCATTAGGATGTTGACATTTCTATTGACAAATTATATAATTCCTTATTTGAAATTTAAAAAAAAAATAAAAAAAATTTTTTTTAAAAGATTTAAAAAAAAAATTCCTGTGGTATGCCAGGAAATTCCAAGCTCAATTTAATTCCAAAATCAAACATCAAGTGTCCACTTAAATTTTTTTTGTGTCGCATTAAATAAGTATATGATAACAATTTTTCCAGATTTCGGTAGTTTATACAACTGTTGTTACTAATAATATTATTTTGTACAAGAAACCTGTAAATAAATAATGCTAAAAGTATAATTATTCATTATGACGTAAAAATTTTGACATTTCTTACGAAGTTAATTTTTATCACTTTTCTTGGGTGAAATATTATAAAAATTACATCAAAATAATGTAGATAAAACTATCTTTCTGATGATACCTCAAATCTATTATTTCCACAATCAATTTATATAAAAAATAATGAAAGAAGACGCTTTGACACTAAAAACGTGTCAAATATTTCGTTGGCATTCCACAGAAAAATTCTTTGTAAACAATCTGAAAAGCTAGAAGTCATTCCGGAATTTGCTGCGTAAAGAACGAGAATAGCCCAAGCGATTGTGACCTTGTTTTTCATACAAAGTCCTTATACATAAGGGTCAAAATCGCACATAAATATATATTTTTTTTAATTCGTAGATAATGTTCAGCACTCACATATGCGGTCCCGGCATATGAGGAGTTGAGAAAATTTTGGATTTGGTTTTTGAATTGGTTATGAATTTACCATATTATTAAACTATATCATAATTATAACTAATATCATTCATTAAAATATTGATATGTAAGCATTTGAAACTGCTTACTGCCTTTTAAAGGCAAAGATCCACCTTGATTTTTCCGTCTATCCAATATTTTTAGGTTCTATAAAATTTTCACATTATGACAAGCGATCGCTCAAAACGTTTTTGCAAACTTGCCATAATATGCCAAAAATCGCTTATGAGAAAATTAGACATATATAGTTTTTTAATGCGAGGTCTATTGTTCCCAGTTCCCAGAACTGTGAGTTAAATTTACAGTCTTTGAATATTTTTTGGAACTTGGTAAATAAGAAACGAGAAATCGGAGGAGGTTTGCAGCTGAATAGTTGATTTATGCAGCTGACCTGTTGGAAATGGTAGGCAGGCCGGGCGGGCTCAGTGCACTTAATAGTCCAAGCGATGACCGTAAAAATCTCATCCCATAGGCCACATGAACCAAATTAGTACTGGGCTTTAACCCCAAATAAGATTAGTTAAAAAAACGCATTCATCCAGATTTCGGCCCGAGTGCCGGTGCCATTGAGTTATATGAATAGAGAAGCAAACTTCATTACCGCGCGTCAAAAAAAGCATGACCACTCTAAAACCGCGACGACGTAGCTTTGAAACCAATAAACATTTTAAAGTAAACATATATTTGTCTCACTTACACAAGTCACGAGTACAATGCTGCCGCTACGATTAGACAACGACAGAAACACAAACCTGCGCTGGCGCGTCAGTGTTGCCTACCATTTGAAATTTTACCCGACAAGCAATAAAATAGAGTATTTTTTTAGAGTTAGTTTGTAATAAGATAAACTAATTAAAATTATTTTTATATGTGTTTTTTTATTATATGACTAAAAGTAAGCATAATTAATTAAATAATAAAGACATTTTTTGTTCCAATATTTTGTATTATACCTAGCATACAATACTCATACATCTCCTTTTGGTCTTAGCTTGTCTTGATCCCGGAAGTGTTTCGAACAAATGACTGTAGTAACAATTATTTTACAAGCAATAATTGTTCGCCTGAAACACTCATCCACATTGAAAAATCTCCTGATAAAAGATACATGACGCCAACGGGACTCGAACCCGTGTCCCTTCGATATCGAAGGGACACGGGTTCGAGTCCCGTTGGCGTCATGTATCTTTTATCAGGAGATTTTTCAATGTGGATGAGTGTTTCAGGCGAACAATTATTGCTTGTAAAATAATTGTTACCCTTTGTGCTATGCATAAAAAATCTTGTCTTAAAAACATTAGTTTACCAAAAAAATAATAAATGACTGTAGATTTAGTAGACAGCCAGTCTGTCTTTTTTCTGAGTAATCGAATAATTTCCACCCACTTCTCACGGCGTGCTGGATCTTTAGGTGCACTGCAAAATTATTAATATAAAATACGTAAAAAAATATAATTACTGGATTATTCATTAATAAACTAAAATAAGATTAAAGAATTCTTTTGTACGAAGATTAAAATATAATTTAATATTATTTCAAAAATATTTAAAATCAGAGGTAACTTATTCCATAAATTATGTATTCTCCCATTAATGTGGGAAAACCAAAACGAATTTTTAGTGGCAACACTGAACCCATATTTATAGTATTCGATATTTTATTCCAATTTTAGCGTTTTTTAACTTAATGTGAATATGTAAACATTAAACTTACGAGTGGAAAGTAATTCCGCATGATTTATTATGTTTTTGTGACCTTGAATTGCATTCTTTAACGACGCATTTACCCATTTTGGAAATAGTTTTGACGGCGTGTCGCTCGGTTTAACTCGGTCGGCGTCTCATTGAGCACTGAACTGACATTAGCGGCAAAGTTGGCTGTGGCCTTAATTGCAGTGGCAATGCTTTGACGCGGTAATTATCGATCTAGTGTATATACATCAATGGCCGGTGCTGACAAGGGGCGGCCGCGGCCATCTGCCGGCACTTACCGCTCACCAAGCTGATGCTCCTTACGCGGGTAATTTAAAAATGTCGCTAGAAGAAAGGTATTTTTCGCTTGAATAATCGCGTAGACCACAAGGTTCTCCTCGGCCGAATTTCGGCCGAACGACATATTCGTAAACAGGGAATTTTTATCTAAATTATGACATCGATTTCATTCGTGTGGCACGTCGGATATTTTCATCCTTAAAATGACACCGGAAGTCGTCGCTTTCCAGGACTCCTCCCGGGCCGAAATCTGGATGAATGCGTTTTTTTAACTAATCTTATTTGGGGTAAAAGCCCAGTACTAATTTGGTTCATGTGGCCTATGGGATGGGATTTTTACGGTCATCGCTTGGACTATAATGCAAAATGCAAATACTGCAAAATAAAGCAATGCGAATAATACTTAAGCGCAACATATACACACGGATAAGAGACATGTTAAAGGAGCTGAATATTTTGACGGTGAAGCAAACTGTGTATTTGAATGTACTTATTTTTATACATAAAATTAAATTAGGGATGATGTCTAAGGAACTGAAAAGAAAAATAAATTACAATAACGAGATACACGGACACGGGACGAGAAATTCTAAGCAAATTAGATTGCCAACAAGAAAAAAAACAAGCACCCAAAAATCTCTGATGTACCAGGCCGTTCAACTCTATAACAAAATCCCAAAGGAAATTGCTGTGATAGAAAATATTAATAAGTTCAAAAATGAATTAATTAAATATGTCTATCTCAATTATTAATGTTTCTTTTTTTGTGACTTTATTGAAATATTTAAAGAAAGATTATGTTTGCCAAACAATGTACATGTTTATATGTTTATAAAACTATTAGCACACACGAAGATGTGAGCTAACTTAAGATTAATAAATAAATAAATAAAAAATAAGCGGCATTCAAATATGAATATGGATTTCGTTGCTGTTGAGGTGGAAAGTACAATATTATTTAAGGGGTATTCAAATAATTTCAAAGCCATATATATCCTAATTATCATATCACTACCATATTCAATAAATGTAAAATGCAAATGAAACAACTCAAAACAAAAATAATTATGTGATTTCAATATACTATACACATCGACGTAGACTATACATTGATGTTTTCACGAAAATAACTGCAACAGTGTCCGACATGCATACATGTATTTATCTGCAATTTCCCCCAATTTTTTAGCAAGTCTTTTATTTACTCTTGTAAGACCCACAAGAGTAAATAACAGTATTTTTTTCTAAAATAGTACTATTAAGGTACTATTCAAAACTAAACTTGGTGTGTAATCTCATTGAAGGATTTTAAATTAAGATAAAACAGCTAGATTGAAGTTTAAAATAAAACAAAAGCTATGTCAAAAAAATATTTCAAATTATTTCAACATTAGGGTAAAACGGGGTAAAATAATTTATTTGAAATGGAAGAAGAAAATATTAATAGCAGTGAACATGATGCTGTTGGAGGAAGTGTGGACGGAAAATCTGTTAAATCCGTATCAAATCGGTCACAGTCGCCAGAAATAAACAAACTATCTTTATCAGCTAAATCAGAGGATGAAGCAGAATCTCATGACTACATTTATAAAAAGAAGTCCCCAGCTGAAACCCCCCCATTTATGTGCAAAACTCCATTCATGTTGGAGGCTGATGTGATAAAAGAAAATAAAAGAACTTTGCCCAGTGTCGAAGAGGAGATTATTAAAGCCAAACAGTTTTTAAAAAGACAGGGCACATCAGGGGATAGCTTGTATGTTTAACAATTTAACTGTTTAATTTAACGTTTAATTTTTTAACAATTTCAACAAAGCCCGTAAAAGAAAAAATTACATACTTAAAAAAATTCACTAAATTTTAATTTTTTTTAAGTAAAGGAAGAAGAGGAAGTTCTGGGAAAGAAAACGGTATGACGAGTGGACAGAAATCTGGGGTCAGAGTGTTCAGGAGTGATGATTGAATCCATCCCTCCCACCGCGGTGCAAGGCGTTGGGTTGAGAGAGTCCGGCTGGAGAGGTCAAAGGGCCTTCAACCGGCCTCTCCCGATCTAGCCCGCCACGCAGCCGGTGGTCAGACGCATCCGTCAAGTGTAGCAAACCACTTGGGGTGATTTACAAACAGATTCAGAAAAAACATACTTACCTGGCAGGTCACTTCGGATAAACACACTTTTATTAAAAAGTTTATGACTTTGTATGCAGAGGACACTACAGTAAAAACACTGAACATTGATTTTACATTTGTGGCAAATTGCTCCCAACCATCTGGAGCCAGTGAGACTAAGGCATCCCCAATTGGAGTATGTTGTGAGGAGGGGAAGGAGATGTGTAAGAGGAAGGTGTGGAAGTACCTGACTATTCAGATCTAGTCACCAAACACGGCTAAAGCCATTTCAATACACGTTTCAATTCTGAATGGAGGTCTTACACCAGGGCGAAACTGAGAGTATCTTCCACTCTGGAATGTGCCGCAAATATACTATACATATATATATTTTTAAATAATACAAATTAAAAAAAGTAATAATTTATTTGCACACGCCAAGATTTG
The DNA here is from genome assembly GCA_026573805.1 of Hesperophylax magnus. Taxonomy (NCBI): domain Eukaryota; kingdom Metazoa; phylum Arthropoda; class Insecta; order Trichoptera; family Limnephilidae; genus Hesperophylax; species Hesperophylax magnus. The sequence goes on along the minus strand of JAIUSX010000007.1, from coordinate 4,681,374 downwards.
AACTCGCGATCTTCTGCTTGCTAGTCGAGAGTCTTACCTCTTGACCACGGAGGCCTTCAAATCCATCAGAGATCATGATCAAATAACGTGCCATCATAATATTTTTGTGTATGTTTTTCTTTAAAAAAAAACTTTGGTAGGGACTTAATTTTTATTGTGCCGTTAAATATTATTATTTGCCGCAAGGGTATAGAATAAATTACTTACATAATTTACAAAGATGCTTTTCTTGATATCACCAGGTATGATCACCTAGCAGAAGTAATACAAAAAGTTTTACTCTACCAGCCTGATAATATAGTGGACTACATTGAGAATTTTTCTAGCGACGTCAAAGAAGATCGTTTTCAATCTAATTTTGATAGGCTGAGGAATGAATACATTCTGACTAAAAATATGGATGAAACAATGCAAATTTATAAATTATATAAGGTTAGTTATAAAATAAATCTCACTCTAAACATAGGTCGGGACCTATTCTAATGAACTTCAAATAGCATTTCTTAAATTTTGCTATTCTAAATGCTTATACTTAATTTCTGTAATTTAAGTAAGTAATAGTTAATACTCCGATGGGCAATGCACTTTTACTCCTTTGCATAGGCACTATGGTCTGACCAGGCCATATAAGAGGTGTGGGGTAACAAACTAATTTTAGATAAAGGCAGGTGTGCAAATAGTGTTTTTGAGCGTGTCAATATGTTGTATGTATGTATATAACGGGAAAATAACCTGTTTGTGTGTTCAGTGCTAACGATGGCAAGTCCTTTTTCCATCAGAATTCTGGCCGAATTGAGTGACGTACTAAATTAATAAAAGAGTATTTGAAAGACCGGATACAGGTAACAAAAATTAATAATTAATTTTCAAAACCAATGGAAAATAAATTAGGAGTACCACAGGGATCAGTCCTTGGACCTCTACTATTCATACTCTATATTAATGACATGGTGAAAATATTTTCAAAATGCAAAGTACGACTATTTGCCGATGATACACTAATATATATAATTGGAGAAAACTATGAAGAACTAATAAATATTTTAAATAATGAACTAGATAATGTATCAAGATGGCTAAAAATAAATAAGCTTAAATTAAATACAAAAAAACAAAATGTATGGTAATTGGTTATAAGAAGACATCCAGTGAAAGCAAAATCAAAATTGATGGTGAAATTATTGAAAATGTTACCGATATAAAATACTTAGGAGTTATAATAGATTCCAAACTCAACTTTAACAAACATGCTGAATATACCCAAAAGAAAATTGGAAAAAAGATATCTTTTTTGGGAAGAATTCGCCAAAAACTGTCCAAAAAAACTGCAATCACCATTTATAACTCCATTATTGCTCCACATTTGAATTACTGCTCAACTATCCTTTTTCTGTGTAACGACCGAGAACAAAATAAATTTCAAATTCTCCAAAATAGGGCAATGAGAACAATACTCAGACGAAATAGATATTCAAAAGTAAATAAAATGTTAAACGAACTAAATTGGCTAACGGTGAACAGATGTTGATCTTGAACACGGTGATATTTGTACACAAAATAGTAAACAACCTGCTACCCAAATATTTTTCAAATAAAATTGTATACAACAAGGACATACACAAACATAAAACTAGGACGTGCAATGAAATCAGGCTACCAAAAAAGGACAAGGCGAATACACAGAACAGTATATCCTATAAAGGGATGAAATACTATAACGTGCTGCCGGAAAACCTAAAGACTGCCCCAATTGAAAAATTCAAGATGTTGTGTAGAAGCCACATAAAACAAGAAAAAAACATAAAATATTAATATGTAAAAATTAATTAGTCATTTGTGAACTTTAATGTTTTGTAAATTTTAAAGCCTTTTACGGCGTCTAAATAAATAAAAAAAAAAAAAAAAAAGTTATCGCATTATACTGTTCGCCCGGTAAGGCAATACTTGTCAACTAAATCCAACACCACTTGTGCACCTTGATTTACTTCACAATCAGCATCTTTTTTTTACTCTACCAACTAAACGCAAACTCATCGGCAATAGCACCATTCGATGCAGCTCGCCGAGTTGTATAGTATATTGATACCGGTTTCAAAAAAGTCAACGGAAAAAAAAGAAAATCAAAATGGCCTAACCAGGACACATTGCCCATCGGAGGGATAATAATGATGCAAAATAGATAAATCCATAATTATTATTTTATTATGCATGTATTTAGGTAGGTAATACGTTTGAATGGATTTTTTGGTATGAAACATCATTTGGCGCACCTAGAGGGTTAAAATTGACTCTTGCGTAGCAAGCGTGAAAAGATGGGAAGACGCTCTTGCAACGAAGATTCATTTGGTCAGCCTCGTGACTCATAGGCTCTTTCTGCCTGACTGCCAAAACTCTGCACCGGAAAGGCCGAGTGTGGCATGACAGAACGATGCTTCATTCACTGCTAAGACTCAGCGCTCTCCTCTCTCCGCCTATATTGTCTCTACTACATGCTCACCATTTCATTTGTCTATATCGGAGTGAATTTAAAAATGAGAGCGTCATTTCAAGCAGAGCATCATCTTCGTTTCTTAATACATTGCAAATGTTTATTGATCTTAAATATGAGTGACAGTGACATTAATATTGTGTCAGTGGCAGCGAAAATGATAAATCATCACAAGTAAATGCACTGGTCCCTGTTAAAAATAAAAATCATTTTCGATGTTTCACATCTGCCAGGCTATTTTGTTTTACTCACTTAAAATATATAATAATGTCCTTACCTTATTTATTAAATAGGACTTGAAAACTAAGCGTGAAGATGAAATTAATGATGAAACTTTGAAAGTAGAAGTAAACGAAGAACAAATAATTGAAGAAGACACTTTAAAAATACCAAACCTTATAGAATCCAACTTTTATTTTAAACAGGTATGTTTAGATAATATGTTTATAAGTTATTAATCAGATATTTCAAACTTTAGAATCGTTATCGATTTAATTTATTTCCAAAACAGGCTGGACTTGGATTACCAGATTGGGAAATATACAATCTGTCCATTTCGTTAAACAGATTTGTAAGCACTAAACCCGTCATTTTAACAAAAGTTAGGCAAGTTAATTACATATTATTTTAAATCATAAATGATAGATTGCCCGGTCTCCTGCCAGCAGGAACTTGAGTGTTTCCAGAAGCACGCAACTTTTTCATTAGCTCTGTTATCCTATGAAGTATAGGGTTCAAATTTGAATTAAAACTAAGAGCATTTCTTTCTCAATCAAACTGCATAGAAAACAGTTGCCTAGCTCGATGGACCTTTAGTCGGCACGCAATAGCGCTCGAGTATATACAACAGCAGCGCATGCGCACCTCCGCAATAAGTTTTGACACGGCGGGCACACTCAAGGTCGCAGTACTGCTGGAAGGATCAGGGAGTATTATCAGGTCGCATTTTTGTATTCAAGTACTGCCAGCAGGACTCACTCTTCCAGGAGGACTTTTTGCAAAAAAAAACTCATCTTGCCAGAAGAGCTTCCAGCAGGATGAACCATCGTAGATAATGAACATATTATAAAATTATAAAATCTCATAATTTAAACAGCTGTGCCACAAAATTTTAACAGGAATCTAATCCAATGAGTTTGTTGTGTTTAACAGGTTTTTTGGGAAAATATTTGGAACGTTTAAGAATTACTATGTTTTGGAGACGGAATTAACTATGGAGGAAATTGAAAATCGCTTGAACCCGAAAGTATGATTATTTTAACTTCACCTAGCATTGTTTATTATGGTTACCATCAAACTTAATTTAATAATGGTGGTTTCAAATTAAAATGAACTTGATTAGATACCATCAGTAGTAGAGCTGCCTCCTCCAGAAGAATCTAAACGAGAATCAGAAGTCATTGTGGAGAATCCAGAGCCAACTATAGAGCCATCGATAAGGAGTGAAATGGATCAGTATGAAGGTAGGTTATTGTATTGTGGTATTGGCTTGTTTAGAAATGAGCTCAATCACCAAGTAAATTTCTTTGGGTTAGTTGGTCAAATGATGTAGATTATAAACTGGTTATTATTCGCACTAGGATACAAGTTTCTATCTCTGAAGGCAATAATGTAAAAGGTGAGTGACGATGCAAACATGCCCTTTTATACTTCTGCGTAATCTTGCTGTCTCGTTTATACTCGGATGTCTCTTTTATACCTTTAAACAAATATGGGATAAGTGGTAATTTACTGGCATGGTTGATCAATTACTTATCTGATAGATCACTTTTTGTTAAGATTAATGACTGTCTATCCTATGAATTTATTGCTACCAGTGGAGTCCCACAAGGTTCACACCTGGGACCTTTATTATTTATCCTATTCATCAATGACGTTACCAGCATTTTCTAGAATGTTGAATTTTTACTTTTTGCTGACGATATGAAGTTGTTTAGGGTCATTAATGATGTGTACGACTGCATAATGTTGCAAGAGAACCTTAACAACTTTTTCAAATGGTATTCTAGTCATAAACTGCAACTAAATATTAACAAATGCCAAGTTATGAGGTTCCACAAAATCAAACGCCCAATAATGTATAATTATTCATTGTGTAATGTTGACTTAATCTCTGTAATCGAAATACTTGACCTAGGCATAATGTTTGATCAGAAACTCTGCTTTGTATCTCACATAACTTCTATCGCAACAGGGCTATGAAAATGTTAGGTTTTATAGTAAGAATTTCCAAGGATTTAAAAATATCAACACATTAAAAATTCTGTTCACATCTCTCGTTAGAAGTATTCTAGAATACAACTCTACAATTTGGTCACCTGTCTTTAATAATCACATTAATACCATTGAAAGAGTCCAACGCAAATTTTTGAGGTGCATTAATTTTAGGCTTGGAATTCATTTAGAAACAATAGATTATGATTTCTTATTACATTCATTGAAATTGCTTAAGTTAAGTGATAGAAGAAAAATTTTTGATCTTATATTTTTATACAAAATTATAAATTATCAGTTGGATAGCCCTGACATATTAATGTTGATTCAATTTCATGTACCTACCATTAGATCAAGGTTCTCTAGTATGTATTATTGTGACAATTATAGCACAGTCTCAGGATATAACTCAGTTATAAATAGATTGCACACACTTGGGAACTTTTATGCTAAAATCGCAGATACTTTTAATATTCCCCTTGTAAAGTATAAAGCTGCACTAATAACACATTTTAACGCCACTTATTTTAATGAGGTCACTACATAACAGGCTTATGTTATTGCTTCTTTCTTTACTGTTATTTTATTTGTTATGTTTTAACTAAATTTACTTCTTTAATTTTTCTCATCAAAATTTAATAATGCACTATGTATATGTAAAAAAATAAATGATCGGGGATAATCTTCGTTTCGTCGCTTGTATTTCTTCGACTTGCTCCGTTCTCCTCTTCTCCACAATTTATTTACGTGAACAAGGATTTTCTGCTTTGCTTGTAATTAAAAAAAATTCACGGAGTCGATTGTAGTTTTGAGCAATAATATTAGCTATAGGATACCACAGCAGCTTGTAAAGGAGATGCAATCTCAAAAATCACAATGATGTTTTGCTAAGTTGAATTTTCTATTCAAAATGTTACTTTTTATATAATAATAGTACCTACTCTTAGTGCATGTAACCTACTATTGAGTTTAATAAACGAACATATTGAAAGTTTATTAAAAATTAACACATTATACTATTCTTGTACCTAGTGGTCCCTGTAAGAACAAGTAAATAACATAGTGGTCCTTGGTCAAAAAAAGGTAGGAATCCACTACTTCAGACACACGTTCCTTACGGTTATGATGATGTAAAATGGTTTTTCTAGAATAATAATAATTAACAAATGTCACACAATAAGCTCTTATGTTATTATAAGGCGAAGAAGGAGAAGGAGAAGAAATGGAGGAACTCCCGAGGGAACCATCACTAGCACCCCTTCCAGATTTACCGGAGAATAAATGGCAGCCACCCAGAGATGTACCTTCAGAAAAATTAGGAGAAGGTCTCAATGTTAAAGTATGAAGAAATATTATATTATTCTACTTACTTATAAATAAGTTACAATATTTAGTAAAAGAGCATTTTACAAAGCAGACAACTACGTTTTATTGTGATGCACTTTAACAAATTCCATTGGATTATTAATGTTTCTTGATTTACAGGTTTATTGGGTTTGTAACAATCTTGGAGAAGACTGGGTGAGCCTTCCAGAAGTACAACCTAAATACATTGATACTGCAAGGAAGATATCACTCTGCATGACAGGGGATTTGGATAAACAAGTAAATAGAATTTTGATACTACTGAAACTACTGATAAGTAATGCTCCTTATTTCACTCACATTCATTTACAATAACTTCATAATAGTTTAGTGATTCAATCACCTCAAGGCATCAATATATTGATGCCTTAAATAGTTTATTGCCTTCTAAAAGTGTTAAAAATTACCTTTAAAGTTTTTTTCTAAATTACTTGCCTAAATGGAAGGTTATTCCAGGAATCTGGACCCAGCGTGTTAAATGCTCTGTCCACAAACATCGCAACATTCGTACAAGGTTCAACCAGTCTATTTGACTTGGCCGACCTAAGCAGTTTGTCTATTCTTTCTATAGCTTATCCACTTTTGTGGCATTGCTGTTTATGATAGATTTACTATAAAATATTATTTACCTGTAAATAGTAATAATGATTTTTTTTCATTATTTGACCAGTTGCATACTTATCCACCTTTTGATGGTACGGAGAAGGATTATCTGCGGGCTCAGATTGCCAGAATAGCGGGAAGTACGATGGTTTCCCCGGCAGAGTATTTCATCCCGGGTATTGAGGGAGAAGATGAAGAAGAAGAAGTTGAAGCCGAGGATGACAGTATGCACACACATATTTTATTTTATAAGATTTTCGTCATCTTTTCAATATCAAAGGTGTACAAAACAGCTTTAAGGCCCAGTTGTTTCGCAGATACTCAAATGTAAAAAAAAAAAAATGGCGCTGAAGAACCATTGATGACAAAGTTACATTTGAGTTTCTGCGAAACAACCAGACCTTGTTCTTATTTCAACTTTTGATTTCAGATGTTACTCAAATAAAAAAGAACACACATTATGAAGGGCATCCGTTGCATGATCTTGTGGATAAGTCAATGACGTTTTGGGTGCACAATAGTAAATTTGTCTTGAAGCAAGGACGAGCAACATGGTGGAATCCCAATTCAAAGGAGATTGTAAGTGAATCTGGCACCCACAGGTTATTCTTTTACGCAGGGCCGGCCCTATGCGGGCGCAATTGGAGCAGCTAGCTCCGGGCGCCAAATTCTCAAGTCACCAATGCGCTGACAATACTCAACACCTAAGAGTCCTAACACATCGCCCTTGAGATTATTTTTCACAAAAACAGCACTGCACAAAAATACAAATCATCCGAATATTATTGATTACAGTGATCACCTACCTAGGCGTCTTCTGGTTTTGATAAAGGGTGTCAAAATTTTACTCACTCCCTGGCTCAGGGTCGGCCCAGCTTTTACAATGCATTCTATGCTTGGTATACACCATTGTAAGAGTGAGAATTTCCCATGCGACATCTACACAAACAATGGTTGATCGTTTAGCAACTCTTTTCACCAAGTTAAAATTATTTTCTTTCATGCTTGACAATGAAAGGTTTGTTTTTTGACAAAAACACACGGGAGCCATGAATAAAAATATGTGTTATGTCAAATTATTATTTCAATGTAATAGTGATTACTTTATCAGTGGTTTACATTAATTTTGTATTTAGGTGAATTCGTGAATTTTGATTCGATGACGATTGATTCCGCGAGGAAACATAAAGTTACAATTCATGAACTGATTTTATAATTGAGGGAGCGGTAATAAAAGTCAGGCGTAGTCGGTAATTTGCAACTTCGCTTGTTGCCTGCAATTATATAAACATTCCAGAAGGGTGAGGGTGACGAGGAAGAGGAAGAAGAAGAAGGCGAGGGTGAGGATGTTGGGGGCGAGCTCCGGGAGGAGGGCCTGCCACTGCTGGTGTCGCTGGCGGAGGAGCAGCAGGGCGGACAGGGGGCGGAGGGGGTCCAGGGGGCGGAGAGGGCCCAAGGGGCGGAGGAGGCCCCCTGCTGGTGGAGGGTGCGTCCTGCCTCACAGCTGCAGCCTCCCTCAGGGCCCACATTGGCCACGCTGCGCAGTCTTCGCTGGCCGGGGGCGGTGGCTTATGCCACCGTAGATGGGTGAGCTAGTATTTATTTATTATTATAAAGAAAGACAAACATTCCCGGGTTACCAATAACCAGAGGCGGCTCTAGTGATCCACGCGTGGTGGGTCATTTGAAAAAAATGTGTGGCTTATCTTTATTTGATATTGTGAAAAATGCCCCTACATTATTATATATATCAATTTGTAAGTCCGCGACTCTAAATACATATTATGTTAAAATAGTAAATTGGAAATTGAGAAAAAAGAGTTTGTAACGCCCGTCCGCAGTGTGAAGCAATTAAAAAACAACCTATGTTTCACACATGACAAGCGTGTAAAATGAAAAACTGACATATGTTTATTTCACCATCTCTTTAAAACATATAATATTCATCGTACTGTCTCCCTCACGGCCATAACCTAAGCGTCCCTAAGCTTCTTTCGGTACCTAATTTTTACTTCGACGAAAGACATAGTGCCATCTCGTTGATTCTACGGCCCACATAGGGACAGAAGATGCCAAAGGGGACATTCTTTAAATTGACCCAGTGAATCGTGTGGACTTGTTAATGAAAGCTTCTATTATAGACAACAGATGTCTATAATAGAAGTCTATTATTGTTGTCTTATAATTTTGGGGGGTCAAACACCAATTGACCTAAGGGAAGAACCACCACTGCCAATAACATGACAAAAATTAGAAAATCTCCTACTGTCACCACCGTAAGCGGAAGATGTTGCTTGTCTTGATGGAGGACTTAACCAGCCAAGGAATTGAACTCACGGCGCCTGGGTGGACGCGATGCCAACTCAGCCACTGATCGATGTTTGAAAAAATCCGACTACCATCATTAACCGACTGTTGCTTGTACAATCACTACTCACTAATCAGTCTACTCAGCCACTAATGGGTCATGCATGTATGCACCGCAAATGGAAGAGTGGTTGATACTTTCAGTCCCTCGCTGGCAACCATCTGGCAATGATGATAACACACCTTTGGAGACCGCTGACCATGAGTTGAATTTTATGTTGAAACCAGTGCATTATGTGCAGAGATGTGCTTTATTTCAAATAAATCCATTTCAAATGGAAATGCAAAATGGGCATTTTCCGTTTTGCATTTTAAATGCTTTTCTCAATGCATTTTCCATTCTAAATGCTTTTTTGCAACATTCTTCCTACTTTCTCCACTCATCTTTTTTTCATAAGCCCCAAATATCAGTCGGTCCTCAACCTCGCTATGAGAGATAATTTACATTTGTCAAGTTGCTCCCTGGTAGGAGCCCTGGCAATTGAGTGATACCATTACAAAAAATACTGATTCAAATACTGAACATGGCCATGACGCTGTAATATTAAATGTTAGATAGCAGTTTCTATGTTTTTACGTTAGCAACATTAGTCCCGCGCAAATTTTTTGTGGTCTCATAATCTGTAGTCGTGGTGTTTTTGGATTTACCATCATGTAATATGTTTGTTCTACATTGATGTCCATTATTAAATGACAAAATTGTTTAAAAATTCTATAATTATTTTAATTGTTTGACCTGAGAAACCATTTTGCATTTTGAAAATAGGTATTTTGCATTTTGCATTTGAAATGCTTTTCTAAAAACCATTTTGCATTTTGCATTTTCAAATGGAAAAGTTTTGACCCATTTCCATTTTGCATTTCAAATGGTTTTGGGTACCCATTTTGCACATCTCTGATTATGTGGAAGGGAAGTGTGGGAGTAATTATCATGAATTATCAGAAGGGGACAATTATCATGTTATCAAGCTTGTCAGCTTATTACAATTTGACAGTGCGCTGAAACACACCTAGAATCAGTCATAATGGGGACCTTTCAAATGTCACAAAGACAAAATGGCGTTGAACGGCCATTTGATGACAATGTTACATTAGAATTTCTGCAAAACCACTGGTCTTAGAGTAAAAATATAATTAAGTACCTGTCACTGTACTATGAATGTACATCGTTTGACACTTGCACAATTACACGCTTGAAAAAAGCGAATGCTTAAATCGTCTATTAAGAAAAAAAAAAACACTGAAAAGTTAACGATCTTATGGCCGCAATAGGCTAGTGGAGATGAAGCGTTCTAGATTCGGAATCTTGCCTGCCAAACAACCTATCTAACCACACAAGAAAAGAAATCCCAGTATTCTGAGAGTATTTCTGTAAGGATTGCAGAAGTTATGATTACATAAACAATTTTTATTTTTTTATTTTTAGGAAGTTTGATAATGTTTATATTGGCTGGGGATTAAAGTACTTGCCTGAGGGGTACTGCCCACCACTTCTTCCACCCGTATGCACAGAATACCCTCTGGGTCCCGAGATAATGGAGATGCTGGACCCCACTATTGATGAGGAAGAGGTAAATTTTGATGCTTAGAATTTATGGACTGAGCATTACATACCATAGACCTAAAAAGCCTTGGACAGAGCGTTAGTGAGATTTTGTATGAATGGCTTTAACGCCAAATCTAGTTTGATGGGAAATTGCCTGGCATCTTTTATGTTAAACTTTTGAAATGTTTTGTATGCAAAGTGGTGCATAATGAACTATTATAATTTTATTAGTGTGTTGTTTATGCAGTTGTAACGGCTTACGATTTTTTTTGTGTATTTGATGAGACAAGGAATGGGACATGTCATTAAAGAAATTAAGTAGTTTTTGGCATTTTTCATACAACTTCCCCCGCACCCCGCGGCTTCAAATTGTTCTCGAATAGCTCCGTCCGGGGCTTTTTACGTTCCATGTTGCATACAGCTTGGCACGAATAATTTTCTAGTTAGTGGCATCATAACCGTAGATATTGGTGGTACTGTAATAAATAAATTCATATAGATTTTATTTGGAAAAATAATTATTAAGGTTTTTTAATAACCAAAAACAGATGTTTCAGCCCGTTGTCCCACGGGTCGGTAAGCAATTGACATAAACCGAATGCTGCAAGACCCTGCACAGAAAATTAAATTCGCTGGAGTAAGGTAACGGTTTGCAGTACAGGTCAGTGGAACTTTTTTGCGCAGGGACTTACAACATTTGGTTTATGTTGATTGCTTACCGACCCATGGGACAGCGGGCTTAGTTCCTCTTCTGGCCGCCTGCAAAGTTATCTGCATGAATAAACCACTCACGTTATCTGTCAAACTCATGGACCTAAAAGCCCTGGACAGAGCATTAGTGCGATTTTCCACGAATGGCATTGAAGCCAAATCTAGGGTGAGGAGAAATTGCCTGGCAGCCATCTTGTATGACTACTTTTGAACTGATTTGTATGCAGAGTGGTGCAAAGTGAACAGTTATTATTTTATTTTTATGTTAATGCAGTTATATCGGCTTATGCTTTTTTTTTGAGTATTTGATGACACAAGGAATTGAATACCTCATTAAAAAAATGAAATAGATTTGGCATTTCCATACATCTTCCCCTCACCCCGTGGCTTCAAATTGTTGTCGAATCGCTCCATCCTGGGCTTTTTAGGTTCATGGTCAAACTGTACCAAAATTGTATTTTTCTATGGATAAGTGTTGCCCCTAAACCAATTAATTTCTATGTCATGAAATATAACTATTTTGAGTAGGTACCAAAATAAATAAAGTTTTACGGGACATCAAATTTTTTGTGGTCAATATAATATTTGAAATGAATAGATTATGTTTATTGAAAAATATATTTAATTTTTGATAATATTATTTCAGGAATTCCGTATTGCTCATCTACCCCCCATCCCCCCACTGGAGATCCCGGGGGAGGGGGAAGAAATGGTGGGGGAGGGAGGATAGTTTTATCACGAATACAAAAATTATTATCGAGTTCTAAAAAATCTCATACACTTGCCATAATATAATTTATTTTACTTACATAGTACATTATTATGATTATAATTAGAGGCAGTCAATCTCTTGAACAAGAGAACAATGATTATTATTAAATTTGAGCATTTTTTTAAATTGTTTTTTTTTTTAATTTTTTTTATCTGGCAATCCTGAAATGTTTTTCTAATAAAATAAATGCAGGATTTGATCTTCTGAGTCTAATATTATTAAAAAAAAAAAACGAAATGATAAATATTATGTACGCACAATTTGTACTACGTGCGTAAAATACTACTTTTGGCTGTCGGCAAAATATAATATTATTTGTACTTACTGAAAAACCACATCCTAAATCATTAATAATTATATAATAATTTTATTGTAATATTGTTTGAAGGTTAAACTCATCAATATAATATATCATTGAAGAAGAATATGATACTAATAAATCTAAACGAAACGTGATACAGAACAAGACAAAGAAAAATAAAAAGTTAACGGTCATAGCTACGAATCGAACCCAATCGGGACAACACGCCTCTAACCACTTGGCCATTGGGACCTAATTATTTAAGTAATTTTGTCTATCTCATATTTCAAATTCAGAATTAACAATATTATCTATAACTATTTTTTCCAATACTTTTTTAAATGATTACAAAGTTCTAAAGAATTTATTTGTCACCTAGATAGTGTCTTGGATAAGCATACCGATTAAATAAAAATTTATTAGTATTAACTTCTTCAATAATTATATATGTAATGACTATTTACGTAATATTTTACTCTTTTATACCCACACAGGGCTTTTATATATTTATATTTATTATTTATATAGAATATTCAAACATTCATTAAATAATACAAAAAAGGAACATGTTTTCGTGATCAAATTTATTACAAAAATAATTTTTAAGTGTATTTATTACTGTAAAAAGCAAGAGTAATGAAAGTTGTCACTGGGTATCAAAAAGTCTTTCTAAAGCAATGTGAGCTATTTTTAATAAGGGTGGCAGGGCAGGTGGACTGCACTACTTATTCCAATTTTTACGACAGAGAGAAACATAAGTACGAATTTATATGAGTACACACACATTCTGGAATGAGAGTAAGTATTGTTATTTGCCCGGCTAACATGTTTAGAATTTAACTCTATGTACATGGCTGTCGTAAATGTGATCCATCCGCGGCTATCCCCACTATCACATAGTAGATGGCGCATATGTGATACATGAAATTTCACAAAAACATATACACACAGTGAAACTCTCTTAAAACATTTTCCAAGGTTCTAGGAATTTTTATTTATTTATTTCATGATGGGACTGAAAAAAAATTTTTGAGCATGAATATTTCTTAAGTGGGTGCTTCGTAACTCTTGGCGTGCTGACGCTAAATTTTAGCTGTCCGCTAATAACTTATTTGTTTTTTTGCAAAATTATGTTTCTTTTAAATTTTAGGTACTGTCTTACCAGATAATGAGTTCATATATTTATAAAAATATATGTAATTGGTTTCTCCAGAATAGCTATGAGAATGATTTTCTGATTTTGTATATTGAATGTGGCGCCACAAGAGGTAAAGCCTGCCACGTGATGGGATAGATTGCATTGAAAAGGCCAGCGTAAAGGTTGAAAAATAAGTTATTTCTGTTTTTTCTTAGTCTTTTGTAACTGCGGAGCGGAGAGTTTGACTTTGCCGGGTAGATTCCTTGCCACATTCTCATCCTTGACTGCCTTGAGGAGATCTTTCTCTCGGGCGGAGCACTGCTTGTCTCTGAGGAACACCTGGACACCAGTTCTGGCAGCTTTTCCTCTCTTGCCGGTGCCAGGAGTTAGCTTCACTTTGTACCTGAACAATATGATCGAAATTATTATCATGAACACATGATAAGAGATTAATGAATGAAGCACGGAGAGTGTGCAAAGAGAGAGTGTTGTGGCAGTCTATCATCTCTGGTACCATAAAGTCTATTTTCATTGACTTGCAACAAACAACATTCTTCCTGCGGTGCATTCAAATATAAATGAATCTTCTTTCAGATAATTAGGCTGGGTTGTTTCAATTAGAATAACAACTAACAACATGCCAGTTATGATCAGTAGTTGATCACAATTTGATCAAAAGCTAAAACAGACCGAGAATCAGAGTTTAACACATTGACTGCCGGGAGCTTTTGTTACCATTAAAATTGATATGATTCCGCCCATGGGGGTGATTGGAACTTAACCGATTAACGGGAATCAATTCAAATCCAAAATGTTGCTGATCGTCAATTTCATATCAAATGTAAAGAGAGTTGGAAACACCCCTCATTCTCTCCCTTCAGTGTCAGATCGATAATATTTCCGTTTGAAATGATTGATGAAAGTGATGGGTAGGCACGTAATATCGATAGTCATTAATGAGTGGAAGCAATGCCTAAAGATACCATTTAAGACAGGAATTTGTTGCTTACTTGTAATGATGTAGGGCAGAGTAGGGGGCCACAACAGGTACGGCAAACAGTAGTTCATCTTCCGCCACCGGTACGCCGGTCAGCTGGCACAGCATGTCCGTGTCCGCAGCCGCCCCCGGAGCTTCAGTCTGTGAATAAATAAATACCTTCACTACATGTATATCTGAAAAATAACTGATTTTAGGTTGTCACATTCTAATTAGTAGAAAATATCACAAAATAATTATTCTGCGTTGTGTGAATACCGCACAAGAGTCCCAACTGCACCCAAATGCCAGTGGGATTGTGGCATCCCCAATTGAGGTATGTTGTGAGGTTGAAGGGAGTGGGGGAAGAGAAAGGTTAAGAAGAGAAGTTTGGCATTTCATGAGAAGTCTTATAATAAATATTTATATAAAGAGAGCGTCTGTGATGGGCAGGCGGTATTTGTTTGATTTTTATACAAATCTACAGTTTTATTCCAAGATTGATGAAATTTTTACACTTGACCTTCAAAACAAGAGGAAAGTCAAGTCTGATTACGAAAAATTCTATGTAAAGCCCGGGCAACGCCGGAGACTTCAGCTAGTCTATTAAAAAATAAGTCTATTTTTTATTATTTCAGTCAATGTTGTTGTGCTTACCTCATGTTCTGCATCTTCTCCGTCAGAATCGTTGCCACCCTTGACTGGAGGCTGCTGACCTTCAGATTCAGAATAATGCTGAGGTTCCACTCGCTCAACGGGGACGTAGTGGGGGCCTTTCTTCTTGATTGGCACCAGCCCTCCTCCCTTCTTCATGGCTCTCTTTGGCTCTTTCTTGGCGCCAGAAGACTGGAGTCAAAAGATAATGTCATCAATTAAATTTACAAGCAAAATGCATTATGTAAACAAAAAGTAAAATTGGTGTTAGCCCGTCAGGCTAATTTGGTAACTGGTCATAGAAATCAATGTCTTCTTTAATATCATGGTGAGAAATATGATCTAAATGGCGTTAGAAAGAGAAAACACCACGCTTTATATATTCAAATCTAGAAGTTAACCACAGAATAATTAAAATGTACACCGTTATGAAACCAAAGGTGCCGACCGCAATTTAAAAAAAAAAATTATATTAAATGACCAAAAAGTGAGGTGACAATAATATTTACATTACATTTGTCTGATAAAATGTGTTTTTTTTGTAAAGTAATTTTAGTTCAGTGTTTAGACAAAAAAACGTAAGGTGAGTTTATTTTGTTATTTTTACAATGTTTGCATTCAAAATTTTAATATCTCAAAAATTGTATCTTTATTTTTAATAACACAATTTGAAAACGTATTTCATCAAATTTCAAAAACAATTTTTAGTTTTCGGATACATTCAGAAATATTCCATTTATTTGGATTTTATTGAGAAGCGGAAACACACACAAATTCTGACAGAATATACTAGAGGCCTGAGAGGTTAAGTTCATATCCAGTAAAGAAAAATTACCTTCAGATAGTCCATCATAATAGCCTTATCTTCATCATCTTGGTCTCCATACTTTTCCTTTATCTTCTTAAGCTTTGAACGTTGACCTCTTTTCAATTCCTGCTTTCCATTGGCATTATCCTTCTCTTCTTTGGGTGGTGGCTTATCTTGGGACTTCTTCTCATTTTGTTGACCTTTCTTTGCGCCTTGTTTCCTCTGCGGCATGGATGGGAAAGAAATTGGTTTGTCGTCTCCGAGGAATACAACATTGTCATTTTCTTCATTATCGACTGTACTAGCGGATAATGTCCGAGAAGTGCTGCGCATTATAATCTTTCCAGTGTCGTGCTCCACCTTGATGTGGGTGTTTGGGTATTTGACATTTTTTTCTGAATCTTCATCGCTTGATGAATCATCATCTTCGACTGTTTCTTTTTTATTGAGTGAAAGATTGTTAGTTTCTTCCGAAATCGATTCCATGTGAATTTTAGGTTGAGGATCTATTTCGGCATCTTCATCTAAAAGAATAAGGAAAAAATCAACACAACGAGTTTATCTGCCGTGTTTGAGCTTCATCGGATGTCGGAAAGTGGGTTAATTTCCACTTCCAAGGTTTGCATACCAAACATGGTGTCCGGAAACTCGTAGTACAAGCCGGAAACTGGAGAATGTATACCACACGGGGAACCCAAATAAACATAAAGTTTTTTGATTTGAGCATTTTTATAAAAAAAAAAAAACCAAAAAAATATATTTTTCGGCTATTTCAGGGTTCAAATTTTTTCGTCATTATTTGTTTTACTTTTAAATTTTTAAATAGTTTTAATTAGTTGGGTACTTTCATCTTCAGTAATAATTTATAAGAATATGATCAAAAAAAAAAATCAACTTCTGACTCGATTTACTCGAAAACGAAAGCTCAAATCAAAAAAAATTATACTACAAAATCGACTCCAAATGTGATGTAGATTCACCAGTTTCCCGCTTGCACTACGAGTTTCCGGACACCATGTATAATGTTTTTAAAAACGGAAAGATATTAAAAAAAAAAATACAGTATCATGTATCATTACTTTGTCAATCGACTCACCATCTTCTCCTTCCGAAACTAATATTTCCTCATCATCTTCTGCTTCGTTTTGTGCATTAACACTTTCCTCAATCAACTCTTCCTCGGGGCAAATAACTTTTCTTTCGTTCAAGTGCCTTTCAATGCTGCTGTCTTCAAGCTAGATACAAAAAAATGTCAGAAATGCCTTTATAAATAAAACTTTGATAGCGGATGGAATTTTAACTCTTATTACTTGCGTAGCAGTCATAAATATGTAATATTACCATTTAAAAAAAAATTATTTCAAAAAAAGTTTGCAGCAAAATTGCAACCCTGATAAACCTGGGCACATATTTTTATCTTCTATATATCTAATGAGGAGTGTCTGTTGGCAGGGGGGTATAACTCTGATTGAAAATTGGAACTGAAATATTATGACATCATATGTTTGCCTAACTATATCCACCAACGAAAAACTCTGAAAATCTATGGAATAAACTTTCAAAGTTTTTCATTGGTGTATAGTATAATAAGTAGGCTCCGAATGAGAATTTTACTGTCTATATATTGGCATATCTGTGGTTTTTTAGGTCCAATTTGTTTCATACAAAAAGGCCGAAGTTATCAATCTATAGAAGTTGATTTGTCAATGGGTGGCTTTGTCTTTAATACAAATCTACAGTTTTATTCCGAGATTGATAAAATTTTGCACACTTGACCTTCAAAACAAGAGGAATGTCACTGTCTACATAATATTTCGAAAAATGCTATATTCCCACCCGTTAAACAGAAAATCCTGGGTATCACTGGGTGCTTCAGCTAGTATGCAATAAAAAAAGTCTCAACGACAATGCAATCAATGAAGTCGTATTATATATAGGTCGTATATATTTCAGAGATCAATCTTGCATGTGTGAGTTGTCCCCATGAGACCCTGTTGTCAAAATGATGAGAACCACAAATACACACTGCTCTACATTGTATAACACAAAACGAGTTTCACAAGACTGTGAAACTCGTTTCCCCCTACACGTGCAATTGTGAAACTGAGTTTACCGTCTCCAGCTACGCATAAAAACTGTAATCTTGGTCGACCACATACAAAGTGTCAATGAATTGTATTGAGTGGCATATTCACCCTGAACATGAAGGAGAAGCCTAGAACAAGGTAGGATGGAGGTAGGAAGTTCTTCTTTCCCCTGATCATGAAGGAACCGGTGGTCAGGTACTCTCCGGTTGGGGCTGACTTGGAGACCTGCGAGGCGTGGACCCACCATGCTGAAGTCACCACTTTGGCTTCCCACGCAATACTGAAAAAAGTGTAAATGTCAACACAAGAAATCCAAAATATACATATAAATAATACTGGGGTTTCCCATCACTGCAAAGTCACGGGGATTATGTATTTACCTTTTTTTAAAAGATAATATGATAATTTACTTTGATACACTAGTAAACTGCTGGAGCTGGAAAAAATTATGCTAACTCTGTAAGAGCTCGAGGTTTCGATGCTAGGTGCCCCTGTATACGGCACTTTTACATTTATACATTTTCACAAGACAACTGTTGACATCCGGAAATGGGGCACGGTCACTCGCAACACAACTGCCGTGAAGTTCGCATACAACGGGTTAAAGGAATAAAATGGTTGAAAAAATATGCATTTTTTACCAAAAAAGGCTCAAACATGCATTATGCAATAATCTAAGGTCCCTAAAGGCGCACTTCTATCATTTTTTACATTACTGTATTCTAGATTATTAACCTTTGGAATGCCGAGCTCCTGCGGCCTAATTGATACCTCCGTAATGTGCCGAGGGTAAAAATCCCAAAAAACAGAAAGTATTGTTTTACTTATTTTTGGAATAACTTAAAGAGTAAAACCTCAAATTGTAATATTAAACTATTGAAGACAATATTAGCAATTCTTAAACGAAAATTTGAAACAGAAAAATCAGAAAACGATAGTCGCATCTAGGACTTGAACCCAGGACCCTCGCGTAGTTGAATCTTGCGATCCTACATAAAGATAGCAGCCAATAAAAATGTGCAGTGAAAAAATGAAGGCAATGTTGGTAGTTCTTATTCCAAGTACGATACAGTTAAATATAACCGAAGGATATAGGGTCCCATGCGCCCCGGCAAGGCGAGGGTCCTGGGTGCAAGTCCTATATGCGCCCGTATCTTTTTCTGATTTTTCTGTTTCAAATTTTTGTGAATCGCTAATATTGTCTTCAATAATCAGAAAATATTGGAAACCAATTGGATACTTCGGTGCTCAACGAATACAATTTTTTAATATCAAATGGGTACTTTGAGCGCTTGGGAAGTTATATTCTCGGGGCCTTACTAATAAAAGCGTTTTAAATTTTAGACAACTGATAAAAAACCGTTCACCATACAAAATCAGCCGTGTAAAATTAAAAATATGTTTGTTAGTAAGGGGGCAGATAATTGTGGAAGAAATATAATATTACATATACTAGAAGGAAGGACTATACATAAATTTAATGCCAAGTCCAATATCAGGAAGAAAATTGATGCTAATCAGCTTATTTTTATTATGTTTATCTTATTCCAGTAGATGGTGAACTTTATCAAAGGGACCGGGAATACTGTTAGAGGAATGAGGTAAAATGGGAGATAGCACAATGAGCCTATGGTCTAAGTGCTCACGGGAACTGTACGTAATCCGTCACCTCTCTATTAAAAAAATGTATATATTCCATTAGCAAAACGGAACACTTAGGTTGATTTAATTTCCATCACGGGATTTGATAAGATAAGTATTACATTGAGTTTCGTTATTAAACACTTCATACCTGTAGGAGATAGCCATTTGGCCTGCTTCATTGAGGGTTTTCGGTGGCACTGGATTGCCTGTAGGGTTTTTGATGATGATGCTGGAGGCACCGGAAAGATCGGCGTGGACATACACATCTGTAGCTCTCATGTAGCGCTTCACCAGGAGCTCATTCTGCTGTTGGTCTCGACCTCCAATTACCTTTAAAATGATAACGATACTTTTATAAACAGACACAATAATAAAATCTAAATCTAGGTAAATCTCTAGTATAAAATAAAGTCGCTATCCGTGTTTTTCTGTTTGCGCTCTTAGTTCTTCTAAACTACGCAACGGATTTTGATAGGATTTTCACTATCATTTAGAAAATTTCTTCCAGAAGGTTTATGTATTTAAAACATGCAAAGTAGACAAAAGTCTCCCGAGTAACGCCGAGTACATGTCAGCTAGTAAATAATAAGAATAATGAGAAAATGGTAAGGGTAGAGGTTCCAATAGTTGAAGTAGGTGGAACGCTTGGCCAATAGACTGACTTCAAAATCAACTGGTCAGTGGCTGAGTCGGCATTGCGTTTGGGTCCCACCCAGGCGTAGTGTGTTCAATTGCTCGGCTGAATAAGTCCTCCATCACAACACAGGCAACATTTTCCGCTTACTGTGGTGGTAGTAGATTTTCAAATATTGTTAGGTTATTCGTAACCCAGGAATGTTCGTCTTTCTTTTTAAAAAAAAAGTAAAACCCACAATGGTACCGGCTTACTCCGCTTTCAGCACAAGGTCAGCATAAATGCAAAACTTAAAAATGCATTGTGATGATGTAACCATTTACAGTCCTATAAAAGCCTTCTCACCTGGTTTTCTGTTTTCATGGACACAAATCATAAAAACCGTGCGCGGTTTTTCATGTTTTAATTTCTAATTTGTATTCGCTACCTCATAATGAACTTCTTAATACAGCCGGCTCTTCGAGGTAGCCGAAATGTAAAAAAAAAACTCGGAAATCTAAAAAAATGTATTTATGTTGGGGGAGCAAGCAGCACTTTTGATTTATAGCTTAGAACTTCGAACTTAGAATTTGAAATACTTAAAAATTTGGTTGACTAGTGCAGAGGGCCGTTAAACTCTATTGAAATGGATGAGGAGACAGAATTTCCTTGGGAGATGACCAAGATTTCTTAGCTTTTGCAAACTAAAAATCAACTTCCTCATTCTTTGGCTTTGGGAACCAGACAAGAGTTTAACATTTATGGTCTATGCCGGCCAATAATTTTCATCTTTCATTCAATTTTCCTGTAAAATTTTGGAAAACCAATACACACATAGGTACCTAGCTTAGTAAGGTCGTCGCCTTCGTTGTTAAAATCCCAACACGTATTTTACGATTCCCATTATACATATTATGTGATGTATTCAAACAATAATAAATGGTATAACAAAAATGTATATGTATATAGCTATACCGCAGGCAAATGAAGGTGCGCAGAAGCGTGTCTCCTGCCATTCGCAGAAAGGGTGTGGTTTATAATTAGTTTGTTAGTGCTCATTGGTGACTTACCACACGTCACTCGCCTCCTACACCCGCCTTCATTCCGGAATAAACTAGGTAAAGGGCTTTTGTTTTTGGTCGAACTAAATACATGTAACATTATTCTTTTTATGAGAAAACTTCATAAGTTATAATGTTACTAAACACGGGTAGGTCTTCAGATAAATATTCTACCACCATGACATGATTTATGTACCTCTTCCACCAAACTTAAGGAATTATGCTTACCAAATAATTCTCGGAAGAAATAAACCAGTAGAACTTTTCAAACCAGTACATTTTCCTGGCTTTGTTAATATTAGTGATTGTTTGAACTTCTTTAAGCGTCTGCATTGTTTTCTTCTCCGCACTTTTCAACGCCTTTGTTTGGGATTCTATGGTCTTCTGCTGCTTCTTGGCCGCCGAACGCTTTTGGTCAAAGTATCTAAAAAAAAATAATCATACTTTCTCAGAAGATTTAAAAAATTTACAAATTATGTAGCTGAGGAAATTGTATAAATATATACACTTAATTCTGTTTTTGCACGGGGGATACGTTCCACAGAATACTGTGTAAAAAATACAATGTATAGGAAAACGGGACATAGGTTTTATTGCAGGCATGCCCAACCTGTGGCCCATGGACCCAATTGAAGATTTTTTGCGGCCAAAAATGAAGTTTTCAACTTTCAATGTATTGGATATTGGTATTCATACAACAACAAAAAAATTGTTTTCGTAAATTTATCATATTTATTATAGTAGCTGTACCCTACCACGCATTGCTGTGGATCACCCAATGTGTGCAGATAGAGAAACAATGGCGCATGTTGCTTTTACGTCCAAAAAAAAAGCATTTTTGTTCAAAAAATGATGAGAGGTAACAACATTATTTTTTTGAATAACAGCGTAATCTGTTGGGCGTAAAAGCAAAATGCGCTATTGTTTCTCTATCTGTACAGACACACTGAGCCACAGCAATGCGTGGTGGGGTACAGCTGGGTTAGCATAAATTTACTTAGAAAGTGAAATATTTGTATTTCTTTAACTATATTAATTAACTAGCTGTACCTGTCTGTGCAGATGAGAAAAAATAGCATGTGTTGCTTTATGTCCAACAGATGGCGCTGGTTTTTACCTGTCACAGGTTACATCTATATAGTATAAGTATATAAAAACACATGTATTCTAATGCAACATTGTGTTAAAATTTCAAAGCAATCGGTGAAGAACTTTTGGAGGTTTAAGATTTTATTAAATTAGAACTTTCTTGTTATTAGACCTCGGATTCTAGATGGGGGTTTTGATTTATTGCTTGAAAAATGCCAGGCGCACGGCCGTACTAGGACTTTATTTTCGCAATCAATTCCAGACGGTATATTATTTTAGGCGCGTGTATAGTGGAGAGCGATAGAGCGAGCACGCTGGTTAAACAAGTGCCATTTTTTAAATTTATAACGTGCCAAAAAAATGGAAGATCAGTATTTAAACGAGAATAAAAATTCTGTAAAAATATAAAACGCATCACCGATTCGTGTCTGGAGATGTCAAGCAATAAATCAAAACCCCCATCGAGAGTCCGAACCTTGTTAATTAATATGCAATAATAAATGCAAATTATTATTCACAACCTGACCTTATTCACTTTGTGGCCCACCTAAGCTCAGTATTTGGCCTACTAAACGGTTGGGTAACCCTGTTTTGTTGTATGAAAATCACTTCAGGATGTCAAAAAATAAAATACATTATCGTTTATTCCTCCACTAAAATTGGGTAGTGTATGTAACAGGGGTGGGAAAAATCTAGTATTATAAGAATGTGTATTAACCACTATCTTGCTGTCTCTAGTGTGGTAGAATCAAAAGGAAACTGTGACAAACTTGTAGAATGAGTAATAAATCCTTGAACTTATGGCATTGGAGACACGGAAATCATACTTTTTTTTGTAATGATTTGTGCATAAGTGAAAACCAAATTTTAGGTATTGTAATAAAATATGTAATTTTTTTACACATCACTAAATGGCCCAAAACTGACTTTAACTGCAGTATGTGGAGTTGATGATTGGTGATGTTGTTAGCATAAATTTTATTTCAAGATGTAAAAACGAAATTGACTAATATGTACTTCTAATAATAGGCTTGTTGATATAAGAAACACATTACAACAGTCTTGTAAGTACTTATGTTGAAAATCAATAAGCCTGCATAGTTGAGTACCTTTTGCCCCGCCACTAGCGACCCCGCCCATGGGAGGTTACTTTGACTGTAATGGTCACATTTCTTTGATGTTCAGATATAGGTCAAGTAAATCAAGGTGGTTTTGATCAAACAAAATTTAAAAAAAATACATATGTATTAGCTAACTTAAAACAAATATCACATTATTACATATTAATAAAACAATTTATTCTGACTTTAATTTTGTGAGTCAAAAAATACTTTCTGTAACAAATCAATAAAACGAGTGATAAAACTGGAGTGATATTTATTACTAAACAGTGCCATGTCAGATAATAATGTGTTGATTAAAAACACTCATTACAGATTTTGTTAGTTAACATAAAAAAGGAACACCAGTCTCATAGGAAAAAATTGAAAACTGAAAAAGTGGATATTTTATTTTACTAAAAAACTAGCTAAAGTCTTTGGTGTTGCCAAGGATTTACACAGTGACCTTCCTCTTGTTTTGAAGGTTAAGTGTACCAAATTTCATAAATACATATCGAAATAACTGTAGATTTGTAAACAAATCAAATGCACACCGCCCGCCCGCCACAAACAGACAATCTCTTTATATTTATTTATTGTTTGTTTGTAAATATTACATAATACAATTAATGAACTTAAAATGTCCAACTAGGCGATTGCCCGTTTTAGGACATTCCAATATGATAATGTTTTTACATGTAAATTAAGTAAATTATAGTGTTGACTATTCTGTTGTTAAAATAATACATATGTATATTCATATTCTAGAATACTTTCAGTTATACCATGACATATTTTACTATTGTTTAGCTGACATAATAAACTAAAGAAATATTAATAGATAAAAACAAGAAAATGAATTTGAAAATGAAACTGAATTGAAGAAATTCTGTTGGTAAAGTAATACAAATGTATATTCATAATCTAGTATACTTTCAGTTATACCACGACATTTTTTTTTTTTTAATATTGTTTAGCTGATATAATAAACTAAAGAAATATTAATAGATAAAACAAGGAAATGAAAAAAAAAAAAAAAAAAAAAAAATGAAAGTAAGGAAGGAACTTTTCCTAAGGAAAAATATCACGAAGAATTGAGCAATTTTCGAACTTTCTTTATGTAAAAATACAGTTCCTGTAATGCTAATATAATACCAATATAAATTAAAATGTAAAGAAGAATGTAAAGAAAAACAATTAAATAAAAGAAGATTTTCATTTTAGTTACAAGAGATGATAAATAAAGATATTAATTTATTTTTATTATAGATAAATCTTCAGTAATATCATTCTTCCAGTTAGTTTTCTATTGGAAATATTTCATACGCTTCTCGATATAAAATATCATTAAAAATATGTACATAGAAGAAGTGCTGCAAAAATCAATGATGCTGTTCATTCTTTTCTTCTTGTTGAAAATCTGCCATAGGAACCAGGATTTACGAAGACGAAATTATTTTGTCGAAACCATTCGAAAGACTGAGAATTTTAAATACATCTCTAGTCCTAAGAATGACCCCAACAAAAAAACGAAGACAGCCAGCCAGCGAGGCCCATCCACCTTAAACAGAAGAAAAGTGCAGTAGAAAGATAGATATTATTAAGTCAACTAACCTTCTTGCATTTGAGTAAGCACTCATGGATAGATCTATGTCAACAACTGTAGGCTTTAGTCCTGGAGGCTTTACTTTTATCTTTCCAGTTTCCTCGTCTTCAGAGTCGGAAGAAAGATAAGGATCTTTCAGCATAAGAGATATAAAATTAGACTCCAGTTTCAGTTGTTTGATGCTCAAAGCGATGGGGTCTTTGTTAACTTGCGCCGCTTTTATCAAATTGTTAATTTCTGTCCACGAAACCTAACAATAAATAAACAAATAATTAAATGAATAAATATCAGAATGTTTTATTTTATTTCTTCGACTGTTTCATTCATTACCTGGGTAGCAATGGCCGCTTGAACAGCGAGAATAGCTCTATCCACCAACGTTTGATTTCTGGTAATCAATTCAGCTTTATCTCTGTCATTAGTTTGCACTTTGGATAACTCCGTCAATCTTTTGTCATGATCTTTTCTAACGTTTTGTAGTTTTTTCATTGCTTCTCGTTCTATTTGCACAGCCTAATATCGAAATAAATAAAATTATCAATGTATAGTATTGATTATTAATAATTGAATATCAAATAATGAATGTTTTACCTTGATGTCAATCTTCTGTCCTTCAAGCGTTGAAAAGAATTCATCGACGGATTGATCAAAAGTATCAAAAGTCAAGTAAGGGAGGGCCTCGTGTTGGGCGTACAGGAAAGGATGAAATTCTTGATTGGTCAAAAGAAAGTTTTCTTTGTCGGGATTCTCTTTGGTTCTTGGCCTGTCTTCTTTCTTCTGGATTATGTATCCCTGTAAAATAAATAAATTCAAATGAAACAGTTTCACGGGCGTAATAAGGGGCGGGGGGCGTTGGTGAGATTTGTAATGATACGGTACCTTAGATGTAGTTGTTGAAGCCATTGTCATCATCTCTTCAGCTAAAGTCAGGGCGTTAACCAATGATGGCATGTCCCTAGTAATGTAAAAACCTTTGGCATTAACATCTTCAATTGGTCGGAGAGTGCCTGCCAAGCCAACTTTTGATAATACATGATCAATAACTGCAGGCCCATATTCTGAAAAAAAAAATTATTCATAGGAAATTGACGAAATATTATTGATCGAAAATACATTATTAATTTGTGAGAATTGATCTAACCAACATGAGGATTTAGTATTTTTTTAAGGTTCTCCCCGGGTTTGGCAGAATTTATTAATTCACGTAACCTGTCTTCAGACAGAGGGTCTGGGCGTTCTTTTGCCCTGTCCAACGGGTACTTTTCCTTGACTGCAAATCTGAAAAATATATCAATAAAACATCAAAAAGGCTTATAAATATGGAAATGAACTTTGCCATTATATTTGTTTCACGGTTAACAAGTTTTTTTCACCTGACTGTTTCTCCTTCTGTGTGAGGCCTAAGAACATTTAAAATCAACCAATTGTAATCAGTCAGAATAATGTTTCCTCTATCGTAAAGTTCTAAGATAATGTGATAAGCTGCCTCTCCAGTTCCAAATTGAAAATCAACTATTCGATCGAAACCGAGTTGAGTTAGTTTTTCAAGGCGTTTATTTTTCAAGTGTTTTCGCATCTGAAATAATTGAGAAAAATTAAAGAACCGTACGCACAAGAATAAACCGTTAATAATCTTATCGCAAGTCACGGTTAAACGTAAAACACAATTATTACCTTCATACTGAAACCCGAAGGAGCATTGTTCTTCGGCCATTCGAATGCTGTCGTGTGAAATCGATTTCCCGATTCTAAAAGTAGTATACATTTTTCTTCTGTTCTTTGTAATCGTATAAGATATGTTTTATTATCAATGTCGTACACTTGATTTACTCGCATCCCCACATATCTGAAATTACATCACATTTTTACTATCAACGACAATCAACGTGGGACAATCGATTTGCGCATTAACTTTGGGCGGATGTTCGTTACAAAAATTGCACAATGAAATTGAAGGACATTTCAAACTACTAAATTTGATTTACACTTATTTATGACTTACTTCTGTAGTTCCGTAACACTGCATATTATATCGTAGGTGTTGAATCTGTTTTTCATTTTAACGTTTCTCTAAATTTAACACAACGTATTGAGGAAAACGGCACCAGCTCCGAATTGTGACCTGTGACGTGACATGGAAAAAAGATGGATCCATAGAGAAATTTTCTAAGAAATAGAGCAAGAAAATATAGAGATGGAAATATTACCGTCCCGGTTACTTTGTCGCGGTAACTTATCACTTTTATTAGCATAAAACTTGTTTCGTTCCGGTTGGATCACATTGCAATGAAAATTTAAAATTTGAAGAAATACATTGATGAAAGTAATTTTATCACAAAAATTCAAAGGAAAGGCACCGAGATAAGAAAGATTATGAGCCAAAACAAGAAAAAATCGAATAATATATATGTTGAAAAAAAATTTCAGGATTAAGTAACCTAATCTGATAGTATCTGATAGTATTATTGTCCTAACGTCTGGGCGATGTAGGCCCTCTGATTGGTCAAATTAAAATTGTGTGTTTCGGATAAATTCTGCATAGGGGGTCTGCAGGCAAAAAATACCACTCTGCCCCTCAATTTTAAGAAAGGTTCATTTAGGTTTGCAGGCGACCGGATCCAAAAAAATAAGACATTAAAAATTAAGACACGATTTCATAATAAAAATAGAATCGCCACATGTAATACGATATTTCTTCAAACATATCGTTTCTGCTCATATAATTTTTGGATAATATCGAAGAAAATATGTTTTAGAAAGTTCATAAACCATTGGATTAATTACACTATTCAAAAGATGATTTGCAAACTCAGATTCACTATTTCCATTTAAAGCCCTGAGATGTTTTTTAGTTCTGACATCAAAGTTTCTATTGGTTCTACCTTTGTAAAAGAAATTACAATCATCCCAATTGAGTTTATAAACTCCTGATTTTTTTGTTTGATTTTCGTTATCTTTATTATTAAGAATATATTTCTTCATTTGGTTATTAGTGTAAAACGCCGGTTGAATAGTACCAGGAATGTTTTAATATATAATTTTATAAGTATCGATATCCACAAACAGAATTCTACGCCATTGTTTATTTCTATCCTTAGAAATAGGGTAAAAATACCGTTTGAAGAGAATATGTTTAATTTTTTTATTTTGTCTTTCAACTATCAATTAATTAGAATAACCGTTATTAAATGCTATTTGTCTTATGAATATATTGTTTTATGGTTATATGCTATTTATTTTTTTCAGGTCCTTAAATACTTCACACAGGATATAAAGAATCGCAAGTAAATAATTTAGAAATTTTAGAAATTAGAAAACATGTTAATATAAAAGCAGATATTATTAACAAGAATTTTTTTTATAAACTCTCTTTTAAATATTTTCCCACTTTTTTCATATTGTAATTCCTAATTCTTATAAACCCAGCCTACTCTTACCCCTCCCCCCTCCTTCCACTTCTTTCCAATTGTAATCTATATTTAATTTTTGACTTCGGTGTATACTTCGTGACATGAAACACATACATGAAACATGTATTGGTTGGATATAATAAAGTGATGTTAACAAAGTTTTTTGTTTTTCAATAAAATAAAGTTTAATCGGATAACATTATGTTATCTATTTCCGTTGTATATCAATGCATACGTACACAATAAAATGTAAACATTATATTTATTTATTAATTGGACAATTTGCATAGCGCAGCTTTTGTGAGATATCACCTCAGAGGCGCTATATTGTAATAATCTACCTTTATATAGATTTTTACTCTCCTGATGTGTATATATAATCTAACTTTAAACTTTATAAGATACAGTAACAGTTGTAGGTAAAAAATTACCACCAGTTGGAGTAAAATTAACATCTTTTCGTCGCCCCAGTGCTTAATTGTCCAAACGACCATTTTAGCGAAAATGAGTTTTTAACGCAATATTGTTAAGGATCAAATTACGCGTCGTTCGATGAAGAAAAAATAGTTTTATCAGCCTGCTACAATTAATTATAAGCATTTTAAAATGTCAATGTCCACAACAATATTCTAAAAGTGAGTCCTTGTTTGGCCAATCTCCTTATTAGGCCAACCTCCTAGAGTCAAGAATTAAAATTGCGTGCTAGTTTGTTCAATCTCCACCAACCGACCAATTACAGCACGATGCGAGGATCACGTGATGTCGCCATCTTATGTTTTTACATTTCAACGGTGTTTGTTTTATTGTGTCACGCGGAAGTAAAAAAGCATTTAAATATATACCAAGGAGTTTTTGATTGACAAAACAACAGGAAAATGTCAATAACTAAACATTGCAATGAACTTTGTGATACAGCGTGTTCACTTTTCTGTTTTCGCTCAGACTCTACTGTGTCTGTTCTACAGGTATTTCAATGGGCCTGCTCCAAGGAGCTAGCAGCATTGATCCCTGATGCACCGGTGCACGTGCGCGAAACTCGACGGACACGAGCGGAACACCCGTTTACGGTTGAAGTTAGCTTCATGAGAACGGGTCGTTTTTACGACTCGTTTTTTGTAAGTCGGCTCGTATGTGGAACTAGCTACCGGCATTTCTCTCCTATAATCCGAGCCTCTTCAAGGCCCGCATTAATAAATCCCTTCATACAGCCCCTGCCTTAACCCGCCTCACAACGCCGCCCAACCGGGTGGTTACATAGTTCCCCTGTCTGTACACTGGCAGGGACGCTCTTGTGAGATGTCACATAAAAAAAAAATCTGATCGTAAGAGATTCAGCTTACTGAGGTCATCTTCAGACTGGTACAGATATTCCTTAAACTGTGCTTTATATACATTAAATTTAGGGAGGGGGATTAAAAGGGGTAGAATGCAATGATTTTATTCAAATTATATGGATATCCCATTTTCGTTGCTATGTCGTAACAATGAAGATGGAAGTCTAAAGATGGTTGATAGGCTAAACCCGGTCACGGTCAGAAATAAAAAAAATTTGGACATTGTTTAATATATTATTATCATGGAAGTAAATTATTATAATGGAACTGTCGAGTACCTGGCACGCGTTTCAATGCCACTCAAAGAAAGATTTGTCCCGCATCCCACGAACCCTCCCCCCTCACGGATTACCCTCACCCTTCCCTCTTTCAGTCCCTACTGCTAAGCTACAAGAAATAATGCACACATTTTTATAACAACTCGATCGCCACCTATTATACAATCTGAATGCAAATTTCATAACGCCAGAGTTCACCTTTATGTATGGAAACCTTCGCCGGCGTGCGCAAAGCAAATTAACAAAGTTTCATCGCAATCGGATGAATGATATAGGAAATAATAAGAGAATCTTTATACAAATTTCACAACGCCATAGTTCAATATAATATAGGGAAACCTTCGCGGGCATGCGCACAACTCAAAGTTACAAAGTTTTATCGAAGTCGGTAGAGTGGTATGGGAAATAAGATGTGAATTTGTATATAAATTTCATAACGACAGAGTTCACTTTTATGTATAGAAAAGGTATAGGAAATAAGAAGGAACAAACAAATAAAAAATCACTATTATTCCACCACGAATTGTCAGTATCCAAAATAGAAATATTGAAAATAAACTCATCCTGTATATAACTAAAGGTGGTCGTTTGAACAAACAAGCACGGAAAGTTCTACGCAAAAGTTGCCCTATCTCCAATTCCAGTTTGTTCAATCTCCTTTTACAAAATTCTGGTGGTGCGTTTTTGTTCAATCTCCATTTTAAAATGTAAAAAAAAGTATCAAAAACTATCCTTAGTCAATTTACAAAGAATTACTTAAACTGATCAGACCTTTGGCTTGACGGAAATATCTTCATCTTAAACACCTGTCATAATGTTTCATTGAAATAATCAAAGAAAACTTCCTCCTGTAAAATTTGCAAATGTTCGTTTGGACAATTAAGCACTGAGGTGACGTTTAAATTAAACCGACTGCTAATATCATCGCACAATTACCGTCCTTTTATTCATAAACACCGGTACAATTAATCAATCTGTAATAATCTATTATTTCAGTCAACTTTGTTATAACTATCTTTAATTGTTGTGACAAACTATACGATATTGATTCAACTTATAGACATTGACGGTTGTAACACATATTTAAGCACTGCAAGTCTCCTATGAGCAAATTATATTAGGTACGATAACAGTTAATATCAGTTGTAGATATGTAGTCAATAATAGTGTTTCATTTGAAATAATCCATCACAAATACGTTAAATTTCATTTATTCAAACAACTGTCATTCTTATTATGCCTAAATTGAGCATGTTATTATTCATTATTTCCTTCCTATTCCGTGTTTTAACAATATATACTCACCCTCTCTCTGTGAATGATCTAATATCTATCTATTAAATTTAACTGTTGTTAGTATCTCTTAAACTGGGCGAAGCCCATCTAAGTGCCGCCCGCAGGGCCTAGCAGCAAAAACCCGCGGAGCGGGTTTTTAACTGCTAGTGTATTAATATTAGTCTAATCATAGTAATTAGCCTGAAAATTTTATTCTATGGAGCCGCATCCTTGCTATTTCTATAATACTAATTTTAGTGTGCCATCGGTATTTCCACGAAGAAGTTGCAAGAATAATCCGTTTATTCGAGGACCAATATATCACGACTGAAATGAAAATAGTTCCTTTTTGTAGAAGTTCCTTTTGGAAAAAATTACAAAACCACGGTGAATGCAGGGTATTTTGAAAATTAGATCCATGTTTGAATTGCACATAATCAATTTTCAAAATCTTTAATATTCGAAAATTCATCACAGATTTCTTTGAAAATTTGACCTAACGTTGCATTCGAATACGCGTGTGTTTTTATAAACCTATATTTTATAGATATCACCTGTGACAGATAAGAATATGTTTTTTGAAAAGCAGCGCCATCTGTTAGACCTAAAAGCAATACGCGCTATTGTTTCTCTATCTGCACAGACAGACTGAGCCACAGCAACGCGTGGTTAGTTACAAATAAAACTAAAAAGGGAACCGGTTCCTTTTCGGTCACTGGTAACTGAAATAGTTACAGTTAATTTCTCTCATCTCTAGGAAAATAGCAAATCGATAATATTTTGTGACAAAATAAAGACACCACTGCTGACCTACATTTGTCTATGATTTATTATATTATATATTATATATGGCAGCACCGTCGCGCTACTGTCAAAACTGTTGACAATCCTCTTGTTTCTTAATAACCGCAAAAACATGGAGGTAGATAACTCTGGGAACGACAATGAATCGAACGTCGAGGAGGTTAAACTAAGAGACATGCAATGTGAATTAAATATGCTTAGTCGCCCGGACGGTTCAGCAATTTACTCTCAAGGTATGTTGTTTTAGAATTGAAACTTAACCTATAAGTCACGTTTCAAGATAAATAAACTTGTGTTTGAACGACTATCATTTCAGGAAACACTGTTGTTTTGACCGCTATATACGGACCAGTTGATAATAAACTACAGAATTCGGATACCTTCAGTGCAAATGTAGAGGTATCTTTCAGCACAAAATCTGGACTACCCACCGTAAGAGAGAGATTACGAGAAACGATCTTGAAACAAATATGTGACTCGGCCATTATTATTGCATTACACCCACGGACAACCATCTCTGTCAATATCCAGGAAATGCAAGACTTTGGGGGGGTCAGTACAATAAACCTGTTATTGTTCTTTTTAAATACACGTCACGCTGAACTGTAAACATTAAACTGTCTAAAAGCTTGAGTTTATGGTAAATATTCCCCTTACCGTTGCACTTTTAATAGGCACAGATTATGGAAATTATGGTTCGTTTCAGCTTCATTAGGTACTGCAACGAACAACGATTTACGTCAGGATAGATAGTAAAAGATGCATTTTAATTCCAATTTTATTCAATCGTTTCAAAAATAATCTTATAAGACGACCCCTTTGCCGCCATTTTGAACTCTTTTTGTATGGAGTGACAATTGTGACAGATTTGTTTCAATCTAAATATGCATAAATTACTTAATTAACCCAAACTAGGAACCTAAAATCTTATTTTTCCATGTAAAAAGTTTTTTGTTGTAGTAATTGTTGAAACAAAGTGAAATAACTATCACGCCGTTTTCCGAAGGGGTGGGCAGAGAGGATGGATCGCCAAACAACTCGGTCTTAGTACACACGCCGTGCCTCATTCACATTCATGCATCTTCTCATAATACCCTTCTATTATTCTGACTCTTGACATGGCCCGACTAAAGTACTGATTCCTTTGATCGTGCCATGACTTCCTCGGGCGTCCCTGACTTCTTCTACCAATCACATTGGCGTCATACATACATACATTGGCTTACACTCCTTTCTTCGTTCATTCACTCTATATGCCCAAACTATCTGGGCGTCCCTTTCTTAATCTTACTCATTAACCTTATATCAGCCTTGCATTCTTTGTGGACCTCAACATTTCTCACACAATCCTACATTAATTTCCATAATCTGTGTCTAAAGTACGGTGGTTAGGGAAATAATTATCGATTTTATTAAGGCAATGCCATAAGTAGTAATTCAAAATCATGTGTTTTTGGTTTGAAAATTTGGTCGCCTAGAAATGTTTCAGATGCTTTAATTAAATACTGAGAGTAGAATACATTTTGACCTTTGAAACAATCGAGTTTTTTTTAGATAAGTCTTTTTATAAGCCCAGAAAAAAATAATGTATAAGGCCTATGAAAACTGCTTTAAAGTTCAAAATCTCCTACTTACAAACACCCATTTTCGGTTATGATTTTATTGTATAATGTGGCAAATTAAGTTATTTATAAAATGATCGAAAAAAAATTAAATATTTATCCCTGAACATCCACAAAATAAAATAAAAGGCACTTTTTGGCCATGTTTTTTTCTTGTATAAATCAAAACAGGCAGATGGTGTTAAGCGGGAATTTAAACCTTATCGCCATCTACGTAAGGGTTGTTATTGATAGCGGCTCAATTTAAAATATTATACGACGTAGTGCATCGCCTTAATTGAAACCTAATTAAAGCTTTTAGAGCAGCTCTGATTTTTTATGTTTATTTTTGTTTTTTTGATTTTTAAAATTTTTTTCTGACAAATTTTTCTCATTGATAATAATTTTCTCCTTTTCAGCTTCTGGCTTGCAGTATAAACGCCTGTTGTTTAGCACTCCTGAACTCCGGCCTGTCCATGCAGTATCTGTTTGCTGCGGTGAACTGTGCCATCGCACACGATGGAACCATATTGCTGGATCCCTCGACGAAGGAATCAGAAGATGTAACGGCACAACTCACATTTGTATTTGACAGTATCTCAAGCAATGTGATATCTTGTTCCACCAATGGCAAGTTCAGCTTGTCACAATATAAAGACTGCTTATCAAAGTGCGAAAGAGCAAGCCGAAATATATTTAAATATTATCGTGATATTGTTCAAAAGTACGCCAAAACGATTTAGTGTTTCCGTAATTTTCTACTGATTAATAAATAAATGTTTCTTACTAATCAAAACAATTTGTTTATATTTTGATTGCTCCACTTCACATATAGAATAAATAATTTATTTATTCAAAATACAGTTTTTAACATAAAAAAACATCTCACTAGGGCATTCCTGTATCAAGATGTGCAGCTTTACAATTACATCATTTAAAAAAATACATACAGGGTGTCCGGTGGTAAAGTGCAGTAACTTCGGGAGGTGATTCTACGTGATCGTAGGAGTAAAAAAGATAAATAACTTTTTCTGAAATTCCAACTTTTAGATGTACTTTTAAGCTAATAACGAAAAATTTCTCCGACGTACCTAGACGGCATTATTTTTTTCGTCGTTGCCAAATCTACATCCCGCGCCCCCCCGGTAACTAATCCCCGCTACCCCCGGCACCCGAATTCAGTCGGTCAGCTGGTAAACTATCCCCCGCACCCCCTCCTGCACCCCCCGCTATTAGTAAATTGTGCTTTAAATGTAATGTGTCACAAAATTTGACGGGCGGAGTAAACAACTTTGAAAATTTAATTTATCTAAGAATTTTTGAATTCGTTCACTAGATTTATTGTTTGTTCTCTGCGAACTTTTCATTTGGTTTGAATTTTTGACAGATGTGAAGAGAACCCCGTACAATTTAGATGTCGGTACGTGTTTTAGAGGTATAATGGTTATGGTGCTGATTTTATCAAAATCAAATTTTATAATATTCTTATTATTACTATAATTTACAAGTACAAGTATATTACATTGGATTTATTAATATAGACGTTGTACATTATAATGATTTATGATCAATAAGATGGATCAAGGAAAAAAATATTTATGAGATGTAATATTTTTGGTATGCCTCGTTATTCTGCTGTGTCATTCGTGTGGAAAACGTTCTTTTTTTTAAATGATTTTCGGCTATGTAATCATTGTTTTTTCTCACCTATAAAATTATGTCCCGTCTTTCCGGTTTATAAAAAAAGGTCTGATTTTTCGGATTGAAATTTTCAAAAAATCCCCAGGGTTTCAAAAATACGATTAAAAAAATAATAATAATACAGAATGTCTTAGAATATTTTCCTTAACCGAAAAAAAAAATTAAAAAATATGATGCAAGTGGCCTATTAGTAAAAAGCGATGAAATTAGTTAAGTGTTCAATGAGTTATTAATATTTTTTATAATAAAAAGTGTAACGTGATTTTAGTGCAGTTCTCTTTTTGAATTTGGTAAAATATCAAAACATACGGCGAACTCTGTGTTGTTATTGTTTACAATTCACATGCGGTTTCCATGGATACGCGCCACTCACAAATATGCAACGTTGCCACGTTCACACTTGCGAATTTATCGGGTAAGTTTGCACCTACACTATGGCTTTTTAGCAGGTATGTCTTTTTGTATGAAAAATAAAAAATTGGAATTTCGGAAAAAGTTATTTATCTTTTTTACTCCTACGATCATGTAGAATCCCCCCACGAAGTTACTGCACTTTACCCCCGGACACCCTGTATATGTAAACTTAATATAATAATAACATTAAATTTAAACTCAAAAAAGAAAAGTTAATGACACGGTTGTGTCGAGACCGGTAGACAAAAATAAACTAAATTTTAATAATACTAGAAGTGCCGTCCATACAAATATATAGAATAAATAATAATACTAGAAGTGTCGTCCATACAAATATATAGAATAAATAATAATACTAGAAGTGCCGTCCATACAAATATATAGATTAAATAATAATACTAGTAGTGCCGTCCATACAAATATATAGAATAAATAATAATACTAGAAATGCCTTCCATACAAATATATAGATTAAATAATAATACTAGTAGTGCCGTCCATACAAATATATAGAATAAATAATAATACTAGAAGGGCCGTGTATACAAATATATTTTTAAGCACCCTTGAGGTGATTTTCTCACGAAAACGGCGCTATACAAATAATCCAATCATTATATAGAATAAATAATAATACTTGAGTGCTGTCCATACAAATATATAGAATTAATAATAATACTAGAAGTGCCGTCCATACAAATTTGAATGGAACCAAATGTTTCATTTAGCCCAATAGCCCAGTGTTCTGTCTCATTTACACTTTCCTGATACCGTGGAGTTGAATTTCGTAAACACTGTTTTGTATTGGAAATTTAATCCTCGATTAGGCAAGTACTTTGGATCACGAAACACCCAAGGCACTTATTCTATGACCTCATGTAACTGTTGTATTTTGTTATTTTCTTTTTTTATGTAAATAGTTGAGGATAAACGTAACCTACGTTATAATCTATGCGTTCATAGATAGTGTTAAATATTATTATTTTACTATGGAAATACACTTTTTGGATTATGCTTTTTAGACGAATTATTTGTTTGCGCTTGTGCATACGTAAAATGAATATGAATAAATAGTTTTTCCCAATCCCAATTCTTTCAAGAAAGGCATACGAATACAATATTGGATTGAATTAATGATCATTGTATTTATACGCCTTTCTTGAAAGAATTGCGTTTTTATACGAACATATTATTTATTCACATTTGCTTGGTTTTTAAATGATATTATTATTATTTTTTTTTTTTTATTGTTGATACATTTTTTTTTTACAATATTTCATATTTCAATTCAGATTATTATGCTTGGTTCCTACTGGGATGTCATTTATCCAGTTCCTACCTATCCCTAACTAACAATTGTATCATTCTACAAGTGATGAATTAACATTCAATTTTTTACTCATGGCCTGTTGTTTATGTATTGCGTACATGTGGTTCAGAGTTATGTGTGGGTCAGAGCTTCTCTTGTGAGGAAGAGACAAAGCTACACGACTACTTTGCGCTAGAAAGTGATGTAAGTATGTATACAACGTTTGATCATTGAGCAATGATGAATTTTAATGAGGGAAAAACCAAAATTTTACAGAATCTAATACTATGTTTGTATAGCAGAAATTTTGCTTGTGTAGTGGTGTACTGTATCGTAGGTTTATTTCGGGGTAAGAGGGGACTGCGGACGGGTGTTCCAAACTATTTCAAAATAATTTGAACCACTATTAGTGTGTACAAATACGTTCACACATGATTTGGCAATAAAATTACCTCCATATTAGGTATATCCAAAATTTGGTGAGATTTTCAGAGTAGAAATCATTAACTATGTAAATATCATTATGTACACATTTGAAAAAAACGTTGCAAATAAATATAATAATAAGATGATATAAACGATAGCCCATTTATAATAAATAAAAATACATTTTACATAAATATATTTTTTTTCGAACTGGTCGTGTCAAAATATAACAATTTGGTTTGGTTCTTGGGAAATCAACTACTTTTGCTATGCTAAAACAGATGGCGCTGCTCAAAACTAAAGGTTTGCATGTAATTAAAAAAATCGACCAGTAATTGAGCAAAAATAATATTGTGTGTATAAAAAATACCCTTTCCCGGTTGCCGAGAAATTAAAATATGGATCCCGGAACTAGTGTGTTCCTAGTTCCCACCTTATATGTTCTAGATTGATCTATTTCGTAGAATGAAAGTTGAAGTCGATATGACTTTGTGTTTCAATCGCTTAGAAAGTTCGTAGAAATTTCGTAGAATAGATCAGTCTCAACTTTACATACCCATATTACATTACAATTATTTATAATTGAAAAAGGTACCACTTATACATTGCGGCAAACTTGACGGGACACGGCAATATTGATGACCAACGCCTTCCACGGCAAGACTACTGACGGGCAAGACAATAATTGTTCGTCAAAAGGGAATAATAGGCAATTTATCTTGCCCGTTTATCAGCACCTTTACAAGTAGCCACAAATAGTGTTTCACGTTCACGTACAATAGAGTAAGTACCTAGCTTTGCAAATAAAATAGAAGTTACTGTAGGTACTCCGCTGATATGAGCATTTTAATAAGATGGTGTATTTTTTAAATGCCGAAGAGAGCTAAAACACTATTAATATTGATGTAGGTATCCTAAATATGTACCTACAATATTTATTGCAAGTACATACATTTATAAATACCTTCAAACATTACAATCAAGATGATAAATCGCACCACCCAAACTGATAGCGCCGTAGTAAAGAAAAATAATCATATTATGTAGTTAAAAATTATTAGATATTTATAATATTATGTTTGCAGTTCGAAGGGAATCGAACCTGAAACAGTCGAATACGTAGATCATAGCACCGTATTGGCACGATTTTAAAACTCTAAATTGAAAGAAAAATGTTGCTAAGAATCTTTTCTCCCCTTCCACCAGTCCCACCACAAGAGTACTTACCCTAATATCTATTTTTTCCATTAACTTCGGCACTGCTGCTACTAGGTACCTACGGATTAATCTACATTAAAAAAAGGTTTTATCCTCATAAATCCCTACTCCCACCTGATCATTGTAACCCAAATATCATTCAATTTTTAACTACTTCAATCGTCTCGGACCAAATGCAAAATATCAACAGCAAAAAAACGGCAGCCGACACAAATGGGTAAAAAAACGATGAAGCGAAAGAGCGGGAAAAAGCTCCCGCCACAGAGAAGATACGAAAAGATGCAGCAAAACAGGTATCTGTTTTACCATCTCCGATATTCGCCTGTCTTGCCATACGAAATAAAAAGCTTCAGTCGGGCAAGCAGAAAAAACAATAAAAGAAAGCGTAAAAAATCTTTCCAGGTAGAGATGCCGCGTATGTGAGCATTGATACTGGAATCCATTGGCGCGACCACGGACTCTGTGGTAAATTATTTTACCGCTTTTCTCCTTTATTGAATTTTATTAATACAATTTTACTCATACTTCTCTGTCAAAGAGTTTTTCGTATCGGGTCTATTTATACAAAGAGTATTTCGTATATTTTTTCGTAAGAGAGTCCGGTTTAGAGACTGTTTGCGACAAGTATCGAATGTGACACGTAGGTACGGGTCGTTTGTAGATTTACCATGCGTTTGCACTTGACATGTCCATTTTTGATTTCAGGAGAAGACGAGGAGACGAGACTCTTTACATCTTCATTAAACATAACTAAAGTCGTTCGCCATTGAAGCAACGCAAAGGTTTCATTTCTAAAAATTGGGATTTCACAAGAACGACATTGAGAGTATTTTCCACTCTGGAAAAGTTTAAATGTGTAGATACAATAGAATATATTTTTCGATTGGTTTTTAATCACTTTATCACTCTCCCAAAAAAAAGGATTTTATTTTTAACACCCATTTAAAAATTCAACATCTATTTTTATCACCTGCGGCAAGCTTCGTCCGCTCCTAGACTTGTCTTGTCTGTCAATAGACTTGCCGGGCAAAGTTTTCGTGATTACAATAATTTTGGTAGCGGGTAGGTGGTGAACATATATAAGTAACGGAGCGAGAAGGAAATATAATTAGTACGGGTAGGATAATTTAATACGTCAACAAGAATAAAAATTGCGTATTCTTGACCGACAATACTAAAATCTTGACAGAAATAACTTACAGGTAAGAAATTATTGTAAAAGTTTCTCGTTTACCAAAGCCATAATGTCACAATAAATAACATTGCACAAATTTTGTAATTAAATACCTACCTACTCGCCTACTTATTTTTTTTTCAGATAATATACCTAATATGTTGGTGTGCGTTCCATTTTTAAAGTGAAAATAAAACTAAAAAAGTTTTGACAGAGTTTTGCAAAGGTAAAACCAAGGGGTATAACTCCGTTCGAAAATTGGAACCGAAATATTGTGACGTCATATGATTGCCTAACTATACCCACCAATGAAAAACTCTGAAAGTCTATGGAATTGACTGTCAGAGTTTTTCATTGGTGTATAGTATAATAAGTAGGCTCCTAATGAGAATTGTACTGTTTATATATTGGCATATCTCTGCTTTTTACGCCCAAATTTGTTTCATACAGAATGAAGTTATCGATCTAGTGAGTGGTATATTTATGGGTATAACGTAAAACACAGTGATGGTGTGAGGGTTAGTACTTATATTATACGAACAAACAGAAAGTCAGAGCCTAGAGTATCTACCTAATATGCTGAGATAATGGTGTAATAAGTATAGTAATAAGACGAATAAGATAAATTAATCTACTATTTACATTTAAATTTGGTGTTGCCACTCTACGCCGTGCGCCATTGGCGGTGCGTATTGGGCGCAGGAAGGGAATCTACTTGTACCTGCGTAAGTCGGTCTTCTGCCGGATAAAACTTCGGTATTTGACCAGTTCACTTCAGGTGATACCATTCAGACTGCTGCCAAATAGAGTAGACTGTTTGGTGAACAGATGGACACACTTAACTCTGCAGTCGTTGGATTTGCCACTGTAGATATTGGGAATAAACCACAAAATAAATCATAGAACAAAAAATAATAAAAAATACGCATTTCAAATGTAGAAAAAATATCAGGCTTATTAAATATATTACTTACAGGTAGGTACTTTATCGCTGGTCTAGATTAGAAAAGAATATTTTTATAAATTGATGCTTTTTATAACAGGGTTCTAATTTTGAAAACGTCACAGTCACGTGCACATACATTTATACAGATTTTATGTATTTCTAATAAATTCTTTATTTTACGTTAATAAATTAGAGAAATCGAACAAAAATTAGGTAACTTTTTTGGTCATTGGTAACAAATTAAAGCGGCTATTAACTCTGATGGCTTAGAAAAAATGTATGTAATATGGCTTAATAAAATACGTACATAGTTTAAGAACATTTTATATGCTGAATATATATAACATTTTATTTTCACCATTTAACCTGTTAACGTTTTTTGACATCATGAAAATTTGATGGCTATTTGAGTGTCTTTGTAGTTTTTATTTTTTACATCCGTAAACTGCACTTAAAGAACCTACTTTTTGGGACATTTTAAGTGCATTTTTATCAAAATACACATTACAAAGCGCAAAACACTGCCACCAAGTCCATACATTCAATTTGCCGCCATTGAAAGGAATGTATAAGTCAATATGCCTCTAGCTGCTAAAGTTGTTGATGTTGCCACTATTTCACAAGAGTTGGACGTATTATTAATATTATAGGGTATTTGGTTGTTGCCCAAGATTCTTATTGGTTGTTGCCCATGCCGCTTATTAAATCGTTAAATAGAAGTTAACAGCCGCGAAAAGTTTGACGATAAAAAGTAGCAGATCGTGCGTGTTTTGTTTTTATCGCGTGATTTCATAATTTGCGTGTTTTTTTTATTTGTAGAAAATAGACTACCTACTGTTATTTCGCATTAGGAATAGAATCTAACGATTCCACATAATGTAGAACTAGTATCAATATAGTTGTGACACTGAAATTGAATGAATACCTATACAAAAACGAAAGTTCCAACTGTCTTAAGCTAATTGGGATATGGGTCAGGCTGAAGGGAGTGGGTGGGGAAGGAGATGGGATGAGGAAGGTTGGGAAGTACATGGCTATTTAAATGTGGTCATGAGTAACGGATAAAGCCATTTTAAGTAACTTTTAGATGACGAATGGTGATATTTTAGAATTCACAGATAATTAGAATATCTACCAATCTAAGTACCTAGGTGTGTGTCCTCTAGCTTTTCTATTTCTTCGACATCGGAGTACAAAACCGCCGCTCGCGGTTGGTTCGTTCCCTTCCCACGATTCGTGGTTCTGCTCAGCGGTTCGGTTTGCAAGTGTATACGCGTCACAGGAAAGAACCCTTCGTTATCCTGTAACCATTTTAGCGCTTGCACTTAACATTGGCTCTAAATGCTGATTTACATTTTAGGGCGCAAAGTGTACATAACACTTTGGGCCTTACTAATAAATGTGTTTTAAATTTTACACAAAACAACCGTTAATGTATGTATGGTAAATGGTTGTTAGTTGTGTGAAATTTAAAACACGATTGTTAGTAAGAGGGTAACTGTAATATACCTAAGCCCGCTCTCTCACGGGTCGGTGTAAGACCGATGTCACCCGCGTTTAGCATGAATGTTGGCAAGAGATACACCGTACGGGCGTAATAGAAATCATTAAGGCGAGGCCATACGTAGTAATGCAAAATTATGTGTTTTTGGTTTGAAAATTTGGTCGCCTAGAAATGTTTCAGATGCTTTAATTAAATACTGCGTGTAGAATACATCTTGGCCTTTGAAATAATCGAGTATTTTTTAGATAAGTCTTTTTATAAGCCCAGAAAAAAATAATGTAAAGGCCTATGAAAACTACTTTAAAGTTCAAAATCTCCTACTTACGAACCCATTTTCGGTTATGATTTTATTGTATAATGTGGCAAATTAAGTTATTTATAAAATGATCAAAAAAATATTAAATATTTATGTCTGAACATCCACAAAATAAAATAAAAGGAACTTTTTGGCCATGTTTTTTTCTTGCATAAACCAAAACAGGCGGATGGTGTTAAGCGGGAATTTAAACCTTATCGCCATCTACGTAAGGGTTGTTATTGATAGCGGCTCAATTTAAAATATTACACGACGGCAATATTTTAAATTGAGCCGTTAAAAAGTCCTGGACGGAGCTATTTGAGAACAATTTGAAGTCACGGGATTACTGGAAAGATGTTTGAAAAATTACAAAGCTACTTTTTTAATCACAAATCCCATTCCTTGTCTCACCAAATACCCCCAAAAAATTCATAAGCCGTTATAACTGCATTAACAAGACAACAATAAAGTTATAATAGTTCATTATGCACCACTTTTCGTACAAATCGTTTCGAAAGTTTATCATGCAAGATGGCTGCTAGGCAATTTGCCCTCACCCTAGATTTGGCTGCAATGCCAATCATACAAATTCGGACTAATGCTCTGTCTAGGGCTTTTTAGGTCCATGATAGAAATATACGGAATGTTGAGTTCTCGGCACCACACTTAGTTGCTGCATTTCCTTACCGACTCGTGAGGGAGAGGGCTAAGTTAACACTACACGAATTTTTACTATACAGCTAATTTACACTTGTCACTAATCACTTGCTACTAATAAATCGGCATTTAACTCAAAACCACATGACGCAGTAAATATGCCATTTAATTGTGGAAAATAAAATGGATATTTTCTGTTTCCTCACTTTTAAAATGGCGTCCGGATACCTACAACATACTTCACCACACGTAAGTAAGTGAATCTTTTACATGTTATTCGGCGCATTCATATATCGTTCACCTTAACTTTTGTCCTGTCTCCCGTGGCATTGAAATACATAAGTTCCCTCTTCAGTCCCAATTTGATGGCAGCTCACATAAATAAGAATTGGAGTTTTCAGTTTATTTTTGCTATTATTTCAATTTCGTCGCACCGATATAAAATGACAGACAACGAATGATTTATCTAAAATATATGCATTTGAGCTACGTGTAGATCTGGTTGATGGGAAAATAAGTAGATGTATGTAGGCGTACGTGTAGGTAGGTTATGTTTGGTTGACAGATGATATATCTAAATCCGAAGATAGAGATATTGAAAGATTAGTGGACTGTTAGACAGTAAGACAGATAGATACATTGACCGGGATAGGTGTTTACAGACAGATAGAAAGACAGATCGACAAATATACAGTTAGACGGATGCCTATCCGATTGAAAGAAAGACAGATAAATATTTAGACAAATAGATAAACGTACATGAACATCTAAATCTATAGATGGAAATATTGAAAGATTAGTTGACTGTCACATAGATAAATTGACGGATATAGTTTTTTTTACAGATATACAGAAAGACAGATAGATAAATATAGAGTTAGAACATCTGTATATTTATCTATCTGGTTAA
The DNA here is from genome assembly GCA_026573805.1 of Hesperophylax magnus. Taxonomy (NCBI): domain Eukaryota; kingdom Metazoa; phylum Arthropoda; class Insecta; order Trichoptera; family Limnephilidae; genus Hesperophylax; species Hesperophylax magnus. The sequence goes on along the minus strand of JAIUSX010000007.1, from coordinate 4,636,972 downwards.
GTGGCGGCTCCTGACTTTTGAGTGCGATAGAGTGCTAAGTTTGAAGAATTCGATATTTTTTAGTCCAAAACGATTTTTTTTTCGAAAATTCGATTCTTTGCATGAAGATTTTCAGGAAATCTCAGTTTGGCCATCTTCATACAAAAATCCGAATTTTCAAAAAAAAAGACTTTTCCTGCTACAACAACATCAATAATGCCATTTTTTATAGTATTGCACTCACATTAGTGAAGTATAGGCGGATTGACAGATAGACAGCTAGACAGATATACAGATAGACAGACATACATTAGCAGATAAGTACATTAAATAGGACGTGGACGGCGACAAAAATCAAGTTTTGTTTATGCACATATACTCGACCACAAAAAATCAGTAGGAAAATAACATTATTTAAAAATGGTAGACAGAGAGACATATATACAGGTAGACAGATAGGCAAATTGACAGATAGAGAGATATATACAGATAGACATATACAGCAAAACAAATAGACAGATAGTGTAAAATAAAATAAATTTATTTCCTGCATGGTGTTCATATTAAAGTTGGAGGGCTATCAAAGCAAATCTTTCTGGAACGTAGTATTAGAAAGTTTGGGAGGCCCTTCGGTTAACATTGTGTTTGCATTACTCCACACAGGAGGATCTGAGATAAAATTATTCCTAGCAGGCCCCTGTCGTTTTCGGGGATGCTGTGAGCAGGGCAGTCCTGGGAAAGAAAAAGACGTGAGGGGTGGGTAGGAATCTGAGGGTCAGTAAGTCCAGGAGTGACGGACGTAAGAAACCATTCCCACTGAGGTGCAAGGCGGCGTTCCCAGAGAATCCTGCTGGAGAGCTCACAAACAGTCTCCCGCATTCTTGCCTGCCATGCAGTTGGCGGACAGACGCATCAGCCACCAAGACCCGGATAAACCTCACCGTTTGAACCCGGGCACCCCTGCTAAGTCACCAAATGTAGCGAACCACTTGGGGTGACATATGGCAGAGATATTGGTTACCCGCTTCCCATATTGTAAATGTACTGTTAATTAAACGTATTGTTCGGCATAATATTCAAAATAATGCAATATTATTTACTTTATATGCGGCAAGGTCCAGAGCAGTAGATACTTCAGAATCGCCTGATTAAATACCACGTTTCTATAATGAAACGTTACTTGAAATAGCTTTAGTAGTGCTTGGTGACCGGATCTGAATAGCAAGGTACTTCCCCACCTTCTTCCTACCCACCTCCTTTCCCTCCCACTTACTTCGTCCTCACAAAATATCCCAAAAGGGGAAAACATAGTCCCACTGGCTTCAGGCAGCTTGTACGGTAATAACATAAAATAAAACGAATAAAATGGATACGTGTGTGTGTGTGTGTGTGTGTGTGTGTGTGTGTGTGTGTGTGTGTGTGTGTGTGTGTATGCGCGTATGTGTGTGTGTGTGTGTGTCAGGGTGTGTGCGTGTGTGTATATGTATGCGCATTTAACAGTTTATATCATCGACATGAAGCTGCTTTTAAATTTCGCCAACGAATGCGAAAAAATGTCGATATTAAAGTTTTGACAAATATTATTGAATGTATATGTATTATTAAATAATTTATTTATTTAAACAGGCTTCCACAGATCTTCCCACCTACGTGAGAACTATCCAGTTATACTCAGTAAGTATACAAATAGGCCCACAAAATTACAAAAACCTACTCAGTCAAAGGATAAATAATATCTACATAAAAACACGAAGTTAAATATAAAAACTCACTCAAATGACAAATAATACAAAAGAGGTAAGATACACAAGTGATATATAAACATAATTAGCTTAGCAATTGGTTCAACATTTGTTACATGTTGAAAATGATTATTTCTTTGACAGCCCATACCTCCAAGAGGTGACACCGTGACCTGCTATGTCCTCGTATTCCATTTGGTGTTCGTGCTGTGCTTTATGTTCAAAGTTAACTGAAACTTAAAAGTTGCAGTTCTTTTTGTTGATTCGATCTCTTCAGTTCAGAATGTATTAATTAAATATTATGTTTCTCTTTGAAATAACGCAGCTTTCATCTGATTGGATATGAAATCAAAACATGCAGAGTGATTCATCTCAGACTGGGAGTCCGCGTTGGTCTTTCTTCTCCCCAATCGCGTGAGGTATCAATGGCAAAATATCTCCAACTTGCGAATCGCAAATCCCGTGTCAGTTTGTTTACATTCATTTGTCAGAGAAGTTCAATTAGTTTCAAGTAAATAACGCATCTTTCAGTACATCGGGTAAAGATAAACCCTCGCATGTTTTTCAAGTCAGTTGAATATTTTTGTTTCATCATTGTTTATGCTGCTTTTCGCCAGGAGCAAATTCAAATCTATTTTGTTTATTTAAATAGTTTAGTAGAATCTTATCACTAATTACCTAGCACAGGGGCAATTATTCCGGTTCTACAAGGATAAGGAACCATAGAATTAACGATTTTAGGAGCGATTCCAGTTCAACTTAAGGATATGGAACTGTCCTAAACCTTAAAATTAACGAATTTAGGGGCGATTCCGGTTTTACTTAAGGACAATGAATTGTTCTATTCATAAAATTAACGACTTTAGGGGCGATTACGTTTCTACTTGAGAATAAGGAATTGTCCTTAACTTTAAAATTAACGGTAGGGGCGATTCCGGTTTTACTTAAGGGTAAGTAATTGTGCTTAGCCTTAAAATAAACGACTATTGGGGGCGATTCCAGTTCTACTAAAGGATAAGGAATTGCTCAAAACGTTAAAATTAATGACTTTTTTGCTAACTGCGATTACAGTTCTCTTGTTAGTTAAAAAATAAAAAATCATTAATTTTAAGGTTATGAGCAATTCCTTATTCTTAAGTAGAAACGGAATCGCTCTTTAGGGACATGATTTTCAATGTTAGAACTTAGTTTGTTTCAACCTAGAAAAATATAGAATAATAAATAATATATAAAAATAAGTTTTTTTTTACGTAAAGAGAATATGTTCGTACAAAAGTGCTTACTGTTTTCAGTAGCATTAGATTATTGAAAAGTGATACCTTTATATAGATAGTGTTAAAAATATTTGTGAGTATTTGCATAATATTTTGTGCTATCATCATATCAACAAAAGGTAATCTTCTTCACAAGCGATCCAGAAAATCAACAGTTCAAATGATCAGTCATTTAACTACAGTTGCTCTTTTTGAATGGTGTTTTCTCGTATCGACTGGTCCACTGTGGAGTAGTGGTGGCTGAAGAAGATTGATGAAGTCGGTGTCATTCCCGTAGCCGTGTTGACAAGTCAGTCCGACAGAATGAAACACAGACACGGGCTCCACACTCGCTTCTCACTCATCTCTCCGTTTCATCTGCGGATTGCGGAGGATGTTGCGTGCTGTCGGTGCTAGTGCTGGCTAGCGTTGTTTCGTGCTAACGGATGGGGAATAACCTCAGCTTTGATGAGGAATTACAATAGTAAATCAAATCGGAATTATAAATAATTGAGGACTGTTTTTTAAAACTAATTATATTATATTAAACTGTAAATCGAAATTTCTTATGATTTTTGTGTTTATGTTCAAGGAACAAAATGAGTATTGCTAATTTATTAAAAACCTCTTCAAATTATTGGTTACCGCTTATAAATGGATTTGCAGACCGTTTACCGATAAACTTTTAGTAAATTCCTAATATATAGGAGCACATGTTTACACACCTGCATTTATTTGCATTGACGCAATTACGAAATGCGGAAATATTAGGATTTTTATAAATACGTGTTCTGACATAGTGATAGTACATTCGTATTTAATTAAAAATTTATTAGGATCAATTAAAAAATAATTAATTAAATAATTTTTTTAAATTACAAATAAATAAAGTAGCACACATCCGTACGAGACATTTGCTATGAATTACGCGTGTTACGCGTTCTGAAAATACAGGGTTGCCTTCCAATTAACAGCAGCGGGTGCTTGAATATCTACTGAGCTTTGATGCAAAACCAAGATTACAACCATATAGATAACGCTATATTTTTCATCCGCGTATAACATAAGGTTAAGTACAAACCATAACTATGAATATCTAGTACCTAAAAATATTTATAATATCACTACAACTTGTAAATTATTATTTATGTAGGAACTTACTATATAATATTTAATGAACCGACGCGACGTAAGATAAAATTCACAAAAGATACTCAAATGATAAAACATAGGCAATATCTAAATAGTATTAAATTAAGTTGCTATCCGCGTCTGTCTGTTTGTGCGCTTAGATCTTCTAAACTACGCAACGAATTTTTATACGGTTTTCACCATTATTTAGAGAATCTTTAATTTTTAATTTATTTAATATTTGTATGTTTTTTACAATAAATATACAATTTATACATATTATACAGTGTTATAAAGGTAAATAATAATAGCTTTTCCTCACCATAAAGAGACGAGGCTCTTGTGTTTGGTGAGTGAATCCTAGCTCAATTATATGTAATCATGTAAGTAAGTAAATAATATATTTGCAAAACCAAAGGGATAAGTAAGAAATAGGCAAGATTTATCAATAATACAGTTTCAAGATTTGAAGGAAATAATAATAAGAGTAAGATATGGATTTTTATAGTAGTTTTAGGTAATTTTTTAATTTTATTTTAAATTCCTGAATATCTTCAATATTTTTTAGATATAATGGAAGGATGTTGAAATATGTTATACCTAGATAGAGATAGGTATTTTGTGTGTCTAATCTATTTCGAAAGGTTTATGTGTATAATAAATTCACATTATATTTATAGAAAGAATAGAAAAGTCAATGTTTTGTAATCAAAACAATGTACTACGGAATTGTACATCTTAAAAAGGCCTACAGAAAAGTCCACTATGGTATATGTTTGTCTCTTAAGGATAATCCCCAGTAACGACGGGTACACATCGACTAGTTCAAAATATAAATCAAAATCACGTTGGTATCTAGTAGGTACAATATTTTCACTAATTAATTACCGATAATTTAAAAGAACCTACACCATGGCAACCTCCAGACTTCAGACCCACCGTAATATTTTTATAATATAATAAAACTAGCTGAAGTATACCCGGCAATGCTGGGGATTATCTTTAGGATATACACATATATCTTCGCGGACTTTTCTGTAGAACTTTTTAAGATATACAATTCTTTACATTCGTTTGATATATCTCCAATGTAAGTGCCGGAAAATATTTTTTTACAACTTGTTTACAAAACATCGACTTTTCTGTACTTTCTGTGAGTATAATATGCATGTATTATTATATAAATCTTCCTGAAGAAATAATCTAAATGAAAGTGAAAACCCTATCAAAATACGTTGCGTATTTTAAAAGAACTAAGCGCACAAACAAAGAGACGCAGATTTTAAATACAGTGACTAAACAATTACCTGCTAGAGACCTCCCTTATTCATTTATTGCAATATTGGCAGACATTTGATACAGGGAATATATTATATTGGGTTGATATATCTAATTAATTTGTATTATAAACAATCTTAAAACAAACCAGATAATGAAAAATATTAAATACAGCGATTGTGATGCCCTCCAGAAAAAAAAAATAACAAATTTAAAACTAGTAAGTTGTTCTTTGATTAGTATATAAGAGTATGTTGGTTAATCCGACTTGCCTGAGCTCGCAGCATTTGCAACGCACCTGCGCTCTAGCGGTATAAAAAGTAATACCAAACACGGCTACCATCGTAATAAGATTAACTGGACACGGAACACACAAAAAAATTTACAGACAGACGAAATGCAAAGTGGTTGAGTCAAAAAAGAACTTAGCTACGCTCAGTCATTGAAAAAAAACAACAAGGTTAACTAGGTTAGGTTAAGTTAGGTTTTTAGGCTAGTTTTTTCATCACTCTTAAGCCCTCGTATACCCAATTTATACCGATCTATAACAAGTTTCTCTTTAACTCTTTAAGTTATTAAGTTCCAAAAAAAATGAAGATAATATCACTAAATTTTTTACGCCGAAACATTAATTATACGAAATTCTCTCGACAGAAAAAAATCGCGAATTCAGCTCCGAAAATTATTAAAATCGCGTTTTGTTCTGTTATTTAATATGTTATAGGCATGAAAAAAATCACATTGTATCTTTAAATGCAACCAAAGCATTTGTCTAGAGATTTTTGCTCTATTTCAAACGAGTGGTATTTTATTAAATATTTTCACCATTTTCGCTTAGTTATTATTGTTTTTAATATTATCTAACAGTCGAATTTACATATCTCCTTTTCAAACCATCTTTGAATGCTTACTAGGGGGCCTTAATGAATTTGTCAATTTTAAAATGTTTAAAAAAGTGACATAAATCCCTTCAAATTCATGACATGATTTGTCATGGAACCGAAATACGATAACCTGACCAATCAGAACAGTTACCTAAAGTTACATTATTTATTTATTAACGGACCTCGTCCAAATTACAAAATAATAACACGAATAAAGTAAAATGAAAAATACAGGAGTAGACAAAGGTACAAGAAAGCAAAGACATAAGGTAGATATAATATAAGAAAATAAAGTGACAAGTCGAATCAAGTCAAGAATACGCCGTGGGTCAGGACCACAGGACACTTATAATAAAATATAGTATAAATTTACAATCACCCAAATTTAAAAATATATATATAACAATCATAAAAAAAAAATTACACAAAAAATACAAATAAATAAAATACCTACAGTCAAAAAAATTAAAAAATACAAAAAAGATATTATTTCAGCCCTATAAGTTGCTATAGGCAGCCCACTCATCGGGTATAAAAAAACCATCCCCCAGGTACTTTACACCCTCAGTTCACGAGACATGGAGATTGATTTCTCCGACACTTGTAAATTTTACAATAGGATACTGTTTAGCGACTGGCAAAAATCATTCAGACTTATCCCAAAAAAGTTAAGGTTTTGACTTGAGTTGACCAGTCTACACATTCTGGACAATGGTGAATAATATCCATAATTTGTCGAATGATGATTGAGGAAGAGCAGTTCATTATTTCTGAGTCTTTGCGAGGGGATATTGAAGGGAATGAGTTGCAGTAGAGTAGGTGAATCAATAATACCATTTATAATTTTGAAGAAGCAAATGAGGTCATTTCTTTCCCGACGGACTTCCAAAGGAGAGAGGTTTAGAGTTAGTTCAATTTCATAACCTTCACTCGTAACAGAAAACGAAAGAATCGTGTATATTTCATTAATAATGTTCAATTAAATGCAGTCACCACTATTAGAGATCTAGGTATCACACTTGATTCAAAATTTAAGTTTGATGTACATATCAGTGATATCACGAGTAAATCCTTGAAAATGATTGGATTTATACATAGAATATCGAAACCATTCAAAAATACCCAATCCATTATAACCTTGTACCACTTGTTGGTCAGAAGCAAATTGGAATATGGTAGTGTTATCTGGAACCCACACTACTTGAAATATTCAAAAACTATTGAATCTGTACAAAAAAAATTCTAAGATTGTTATCATTTAAACTTGGACTAAGTGCCGTACTGCAGTCTTACGACTCCAATACTTTAACTTTACGACCCTGGATAAAAGAAGACAATTTGCTGACTTAATATGTCTACTCAAAATTATTCATAACAAGCTTGAAACAACTCATTGTGTGAGCAATATTCTTATTAAAGTTCCTAATAGACGTAATCTAAGGAGTCAGAATATATTCCATCTAGAATTATTTAAGAACAATATTGCATACCTACTTCAATCCTTTGTCTCGAATGTGTCGTCTTTACAATTCTATTGAGTCTCGCTTATTTTAAAAAGAAAATTAGCAATAGATTGTGAATGTTTGTTTGTATTTTTATTTACTCTAATTATTTTCTGTTTTATTTTGGTTGCTTTTGTTTTTTGGATCATATATTTATCTGTATGTTTTGTTTTTGGTATCTCTTTTTTCTTTTTTTTTGCCTTTGCTCACGTTTTGCTGTTTATATTTTTTGTTAATGCATAGTGTAAAATGACACTTAAACTGTGCATGATGTGAACATTTTTAAGTGGACTGTTGATATATACGTTTTTTGCAGCGTTTATCTAATGATTTTTTTTCATGTTAATAGTCTGTAAATGTTCTTAAACAATAACGAAGTCACGGAGTGTTTTTTTGTGGTATCACATTATACATTCCAGATATATATTATGTAGTTATATGCTTTCTTCGTATAAAATAATCACATCAACGGATAAGCATTAAGTCAACCAGAATTACCTGAAGATGGTTCGCATTTACGCATTTTAAACTCGGCGATGTATTTAAGGAACGATTCTGAAGATAAGAGCAGTAATTGTTATTTGTACTGCCACAATAAGATCTCCCATCAGACAACATCTAATTATGAGTATTTTGATGGCGTCCCTCCGGTACTTGCCTTTACCTCCCGAGCCGTGCGTTGTGGCACCACACCTCCAAATTAAAATGCAACCAATCACAGGCGTTCTTGCGGTCTTGTGTGCAATTTTCGTCAATAAATCCACCTTTCCACGGCTGGATTTATGAATGCATTACACTAGCGGCCCTGCACCCTGCGACTGCATGCACTTCCGAGTGCATTTGCTTTGTGCTTTGCTCCCGGCGCGGGTTGCATGCGGCCTAACACTGTTATGCTAATCCGTAATTTTATAATTACAAAGGAATTATAATTAGGAATGGATTCCATTGGGTAATGTTATAATTAAGGCAGTCATTAGGTCGCCATTGCAGGAAACTCACAACAAATCTAAGAGTGAAATGTACACGCCATATAATTATTATTATACCTGCATTATTAATTAATAGTGCTGTTATCATCCAGTGTTATTTTTTCAGAAAATGCGGCTTAATTATCAAATAAAAAACGGCAGGTAAGCTATAAAAGTGTTGAAGATGCAATAAATATTCTTCTGTTTAATTTTCAATTAATTTAAAAAAAAATGCGGCATTTTTAGCGCCATGCGAATAAAATCCGTTCGACAATTAGCCGAGCGTCCTACCCACTAGTAGGTCTAGTAGCACGGTAAAATCGATAACTTTACAATATCGGATCGATAGGCGTAACTAGTTACGATTTTATACCGATTTTCCGAGCACGGTCGCGCTGTTGATACACAGTTCGATATTGATAATGCAAATTGAACATGTGCTGGAACACTGGCGCATCTGTCTATGAATTGTCATTCCTAAACTTCAGACGGCTACGAAATACTTAAAAATACTAATACATTGACAATGTCCAATTGAAATAATAACTTTACTATGTATTACCAGTTTGAATGTACCTTTTGACATTAATAAGGAAGTTCATTAGTTCATGAGGTCTTTAGTTATGAACTTATGACTAATTACCTTTTTTTTCTCTAAGTTGGAACGGAATCAATTGATCGCGTCTTAAAATAATTAATTAAGTCTATGGAACTTGTATTCGATTTCTTACAATTCTAAGACCTTAGTTAGTACATCTTAATTTATTAATAAGCCGTTAATAATATCCGAAAAGTTGTGCATATTGACAGCTTATATGGCACATTGGAGGCTGCGCTAAAAGCAACAGCTTTTGTCTACCGACTCTCGGAATTACATTCTGACCGTGCTCGAAAATATCGCAACTGACCATATATGACAGATTTCGACAATATTTCACGGTAATCAATAAATGAAATAAAAATACTTAACTTGTTTATTTTTGCACACCCATTCGATGCACATTTCCGATTTAAAAAAAATGGTTGTATTTACTGCAGTGCTGAAAATACAATTTTTTTTAATTGATAAAATAATCCAACAAATTATCTAACCATTTGTGATTTTTTCGGCGAAATACTTTTCAAAATTAAATGGGTATGTAAATAAAAAATAAAAATCACCCCTAAAAATAAAGTTCCCTCCATTTTGGACGGCAATTTTCTAATTTGTCTATGGGCTAATATAAAACTGTAGCGGGCAGGAAGGGGCTTGATCCTAATTTATCGTTTCCCATTTCCGTTTTTATTTAAAGTTGGAAGGTTGGTTATCATCGATCCTGTTCGCCATCAGCTTTACTGCGAGCTGTTTTACTGTTTGTATAAATTAGTTTTTTCAGAAAACGTTCGTGTTTACCTGGAAAGGTCTTTTAGATCCATCGCGAAATGTTTGCATTTTAAATTAGCGGATCAAAGTCTCGAGGTACCTTATGTAGATTCGTGTTAGGTAGATATACCTACCTTTATAATATTTGAGCATAAATTTAAAATGCATGTAGATATACGATGTACGTCGAGAAAATGTCGATATTTATTTATTTTCTAGCTGACGTGTACCTGACTTCTCTCTACTTTCAATAAATATTATATCCATGTGTGGTATATATAAACCTTCCAGAAGAAATTTTCTAAATGATATTGAAAACCATATAAAACTCCGTTGCATAGTTTAGAAGAACTAAGCGCACAAACAGACACGCGGATCGTGACGTTGTTATATAGTAATTATATAAATAATAGATGGATATTATATGATGGAAAATAGAGAAAAGTCAGCAACGTATACGTCACTTATAAAAAGTATACTTTGAACTACCCAAATAAAGACACTCGAGATGGTATCTACTATATGTTTGATGGTTCCTGTCTACACAATTTCATTTGATACGTAAACTCATGAATTTGACAACGTCTCAGGATGAGCTACGCCTCGTTAGTAATGATAATAACTTATGACTGTTTAAAAACTATTTTAACCAAAACTTTAATAGGTACCTAAGTAATAAATTACCCGAATATTACCATTTGTAAATCACGTACCTGCCTGACAAATGAACGAGCAGAAAAAAATCTGTTAAATCATCATTATGTTGTATCATTTGTAAAACAAATATATTGTAACGTGTCGAAAACGTCTTCAGTTTAAAGCCAACATAAATAATTTTGAAGTTATAAGTGGGGTACCTAAATAAATAACTTATAAACACAATTCCCGTGTATTGTGAATTGATATTGGTGAAGAATTTTAAGAATTTTCTCTGATGTCTGCGTCTCGCTATACCACCTGTCCGAAGTTGGCAACATAATAGTTCAGGATTTTGATAATAGATGGCTCCTTGTGTGCTCACCGCTATATTTTACAGCTATCAAAATAGCGTCAACTGTCAATCACGCGTCAGTCCTCGCCTAGCCGCCATTATGATGAACGCCTTCTTTTAAAAATGAACCTTTTTTTTGTGCATCCTGATGAGGGTTTTATAGTTTTGATGCGTCCAGCTTACCTTCATTACATGTTTAATTCTGGTTTTATTAATAACGCAATGATACTGCCATTATTCATCGAATATTTCAGAAGATTGGTAACACGTTTTATGATTTTTTTTATATGTTGGAAACAAAGTTTAACCTATGCGGACAAAATTAGTACAAATTATTTGAATTAATTGACAGGAATCCAGATGAACTTTTAGTAATTTGTGAATATATTATTATGATATTGGAAGTGTCGGAACACTTGTTCATAAAAACATTACTGATATTGCGACGAAAATATTTGTTTTCATAAATTTTTATAAAGGCCTGATAATTTATCGTGAGGGTAAACGAAGTCCCGTTTTATCTCGACCATTTCATCTTGTCTGTAAATTTGTATGTAGGTATGTTCCGTTTCTGGGTTTAAAAAGTCTGCAGCATCCACTTTATTATTCAAGCAAGACTTACTATGCAATTTCATAATTCTGTTTAAAAAAAAACGCTACTAATTTTAGAAAAATCTTTGGTTAAATAACGAAAAGCGCCCACTTATATTGTACACAGGTTCCTATTTTTATAATTTTGTGATAATCTACTGTTACCAGCTCTGTACCGTTTATGTTAAGCATGTTATGTTATGTTTATGTTATGTTATGTTATGTTATGTTATGTTATGTTATGTTATGTTATGTTATGTTATGTTTGGTTTATTTATGTTACGTTATGTTATGTCATGTTATGTCATGTTGTGTTATGTTATGTTATGTTATGTTATGTTATGTTTATGTTATGTTATGTTTATGTTATGTTTGGTTTATTTATGTTACGTTATGTTATGTCATGTTATGTCATGTTGTGTAATCAATTTTATCCTGTAATTTGTTGTATTTATTAATAAGAAAAATGTTGTAATGTATGGCCAAGATCACTCTTAATGGGTGAAAGCCAATATAATAACAAATGTAGATCCTAGGAAATAAATTGTACAGCGCCCTTGAGGTGATTTTTCACAAAAACGGCGCTCTACAAATTATCCAATTATTATTATTATTATAAAGAATAAAAAAATTTAAAAAAAAGACTTACTACGACTGAGCTTTTCAATATTATGGTACCTATCTACCCGAAGAAAGTTTGAAAAATGAATTGTTATTTATATAGTGACGTTTCTTTGGATAAATTGTGTAATTCCTTATTTAAAATGAAAAAAAAATGTTACGTAAAATATATGTATAATTAAGTAGGTAGGTATTTAAGTACCTACTTACAAATATTACGATTTCACAGAAAATTTTAGCAATGATTTATCAAATAAGAGAAACACAATTTTTTGTAAGTGAGGTCAACTGTTCACATAACTACTAGTTCAGCATCTATTACTTATTGTCCGTAAGAAATCACGAGATGTAACTTTATTTGCCAAAATGAAAGCTAAGAAAATTTATTTCTATGGAATAAAAACTATATCACACATTACAAATAAAAAATAAAATTTAATGTCTTGAAAACAAAACCATTATAAAGTTACATAGGTACTTCAGCGCCTGACTGGAAAAGAAAATTATATTTTTCACATAAACTTGTTCCAATATTGATATAAAGAAATATCAGTTCTTGCATAAAATAAATCAAGTTTAATAAAGTAGGTAGGTACCCACGCGGTAGGCCCCTAACTTTATAAAATCGAAATAAGAACTCGGAATTCGTAATCCTTTCTAATCTGGTATGTTTACAAAATGGCAGGTTGTACTTGTGTGAGATGTCTCTCTTCCATTTCAAACGGCTATAAATATACATAATATAATAATTCACGGAAAAAACTTACTGGTATCAAATACGGTTAATTTAATTAAATATCTGGTAAAATTATTCGTTTTTCTTTTAAAAATGGGACTGCAGGTCTATAAAGAATGAATTGAAAGAGTTCCTAACAGAGCGAATGTTTTATGAGGACTGCAGAACACGTGTTCATAAAAATACTGATATTGATAGTGTGATATACTGATATTGTGTATTTTCATACTGATTCCGCCATGATATTTATTAGGACTCACATTCCTCAACATCCAATTAATACCAAAATAATTTCACTCGAATCCTTGTTTGTTTTGAATGAACTATTTGTCCTATTATCTAGCAGTGGTATCTCGTGACTTGGGTGTACTAAAGTGTTGATATTACAAAAAATGTCATGTTGCAATTGTCAAATTGTTGTAGCTGAAAACAATTTTTAATTCTTTAAAAAAAAAAAATGATTTTTTTGATGAACGGTTACACTGAATTTAAAAAAATATATTTTTACATGAAACGACATAAAAGTGAGGTAACAATTATGTCTAATAAACTGTTATTTTTATAAATCAGTAATTTCAGTTTAGTTTTTTTGATGTTTGATTTAAAAATATCCAAAATTCTATGTTTATTTCTCATAATAAAATTCGAAAGCCTATTTCATGACCTTACAAAAACAGTTTAAATATCACCATCACATCACCATTTTAACAAGATCTTTAAGAAATATAACAATCAATATGTCAGAGGCCTCAGGGGTTGATAGATTCAAAAATAATTTAAAAATAATTATTTCTTTGTATTTCTAAATAATGGGAGACTTACTTTAGGGATTATTCTCGTATGTATTACAGGCTTCAATAACATGTCCGTGGTACTGAGAACTGTATACCTACTGTGTACTGTATACCTACTGTGTACTATGTACCTACTGTGTACTGTATACCTACTGTGTACTGTATACCTAGTGTGTACGGGTACACCGGTACAAGCAATGGGCAGCGGGCAGTGAGCATGGACACGGACAGCAAGCCACGGGCATGATTAGTCTGTCAGTGCGGGATCATCACACGTTAAATTTATGTGGTCGGAGCGATTGTCGGAACTGTGAACGCGGACCGCCGATGGCGACCCATGGCATTCCGATCCTCGACTGTTTCCAGTCCGGTCTACCACTCTACCACTATTTATACCCCTGTCTTCTGCGCCTACCTCTGGGTATCATTTCAAATCAAATTCTAAATATTATGTGGGGGTGACGTTATGCCCACGAACATTCCATCTCAATCGTACAATATCTACATCGAAGAATTATTATTGTAAAGTTTTAAACGCTTATCGATAAGTCAAATCCTCTTGGAATTTTTCACAAATATAGCATTATTCTAGGATTTGTTCCAGTGAAGCTGAATGGGTCATTGCCTTTCAAAAGAAGAAATTTAACTATCGAATGATAGTAAATTTGAATAATTACGACATCTGTCCAATGACATTATAAAAATAAAAGACACGTTATATTTATACTAATCGAACAAAAAATGTAGCACCGTTTAGCCATTCAAATAATATGTACATGAACGGGCCCCTAAAGTATGTCTTGGTATTGGACTTAGTTTAATGAAACCACGCGCGCTGTCTCAGTACCGTATCTTTAATCTATTAATTAATTTAAGCATCTGTCAAACATCTCTTAAACAAAACAAATACGTATTTCGAATAAAGAATTTTCGTAGGTACCTACCTACTTTATCTCTTGTCTGATATAAGTAGTTCCAATTTTGAAAATTACGCAGGAATATTTCACTTTACTTACAAACAACCGAAATTAGTTTGTCGGTGTAGCGTGTAGAGCGTGTAGCTGCACCTTCGAAACGAAATCCTTTTCAAATTACTAGAAATACAAAGTATTCTATTAAAACGTTGCATTATTTGAACCTTAAATATTCTATAATAGAATCCCTCAGTAATTTAGTTAATAGGTGGATTGTACGAAGTTCCGAGAAGAGTTAATTGTTGTAAAGAACGGACAGTTGAAATAAAACGTCCAACGAATCGCAGCAATTAAGTATAATCAGAAGTTAAGAAGTCTCGGCTTGTCTGGATGAATTGATCTAAACTTCTTCAAACAGAATCAACTGTCAGACTTCTAGAATCAAGAGCTAAAGAATTACAGATGCTGTTGCCGAAGGCTAAACAAACGGATGAAAAATGGGATCAAAGACAGTGATCGGTTTCAACAAAATTTTACCAACCGGAACGCACGGTTATGAAGATGTAATATTTTTGGTTAGAAAAAAAAGTTTTATATGTAATCCGCTAATTTTAAAGTACGATTAATTCATTTGATTTTAATTTGATTTAATTGTTTATTATTGGCTTTGCAAAGTGTTGAATTTTCTATCAAATTTATTATTTTTTCAAGAAAGCAAAATATCGTGTGTATAATTATACTATAGGTAATATTTAACACTATTGTCTCTTTTGAACACATCTAAATATACTACACTTAAATTATATTATTATTAATTAATTAAATTTAGGCTTAATACTTGCCAAGCAGTCAAGGTATTTCAGTTGGCCAAGTTTCTAACGAATAGGTTTCCTGACGTAAATATCTCTCAAGCCGAGATTATTATTAAGAAGTGACTGAAATATCGGCCCTTAGCCAACTGAGTTAGGTAACTTAATGTTAAGATATCATTGAAGGGCATTTAGCGAAAGTAAAATTGAAATTAAAACATGTTAAGGTAATAGAGCTGCATTGTTGATTTTTTTTTAGAATTAAGTACAGCTTTGGTATAGATATTCGATTAAGTCTAAAATAGTTCAATGCTTTTACAATCATCATTTTTTTTTTTTTTTTTTTTTTTTTTTTTTTTTATTAGTAAAAAAAAGATACACGAATTACATAATATAACAATTACATAATATAATTACATAATATAGTACGGTTATTTATTACATAATATAAGTATTTGATGTACCCCCATAAATAAGCAGGGCTTGTGTGTATGGGGGTGTTGTTATATTGGTTTATATTTGGTACGATTCAGTTCAACTGTTCGGAATACTTTTTAAGGTGGCTTTTGAATTCGTTTATATTTGCATTCATGTTTCTAATTTTTTCTGGTAATGAGTTAAAAAATTTAACTCCGAGATATTCATGGTTGAACTGTCCTATTGTTTTTTTACATTTAGGAGTAGGAAGTATTGACGTTTGTCTAAGAATTCTGTTATTTTTAAAGGGTGCAATTTTATTTTGAATATAGTTTTTATAAATTTGTAATGTTGCATGGTAGAAGTATAATGCACTTAATTTTCTGACCTTAAATTGTTTGAATAAAAGTTCGGACGAATATGAATAGGGTTTTTTTAATATGGTTTTTATTATTAGTTTTTGTGATATGTAAATTGTTTGAGTTTGATTTTTATATGTACCGCCCCAGCCTATAATGCCGTATTGTATAATTGATTGACAGAAAGCGAAGTATGTGGTTCTAAGTAATTTTTCGTTTAAAATATCTCTTAAACATCTAAATATATATGTTAGTTTCCGTATTCTGTTGTTCAGAATATTTATATGTGGGGACCATTTTAAACGCTGGTCTATTGTTATGCCTAGGTACTTAATATCGGTCTTGCTTTCTATGTTTGTGCATAACATATTGCATTTGTGGTTTTCTGTATTTTTCACAGAGTGGATAATTATGTTTATTTCTTTAGGTGTTTCTTGTTTTTTAATGAAAAATGGTAAATAATAAGTTTTTTTAGAATTTAAAGTCAACAGGTTTTCATCAAACCATAATTTTAGTTCATTGATATCTGTATTTGCCATGTTATTTAGTTCTGACCAGGTGTTTGCTTTTAGTAGTAGGACTGTATCGTCAGCGTAAGAGACAATGTCTCCATATTTGGAAATATTGAATATATCATTGACATAAATAATAAATAACAATGGTCCCAAAACCGTGCCTTGGGGTATTGAAAAGTCGCTATATTTTGAATCGCTGACTTGATTGAGTAATTTTACTTGTTGAGGTCTTTTATATAAATAACTAGTTATCCATGCTAAGACTTTTCCACTAATCCCTACTGATTTTAATTTATTTATTAATTTTTTATGTGATATGCTGTCGAAAGCTTTTTTGAGGTCTATAAATATGCCAAGACATTTTTTATCGGAATCTAGGGCCGTATATAAATAGTTGGTTATTTTTGCTATCGCGTCGTGAGTACTTGTATTTTTTTTGAATCCGAATTGGTTATAATTAATTATTTTATTTTCTTCTAAGAATGTCCAAATTTGTTTTTTTACAATTTTTTCATATATTTTTGATATATTCGAGAGAAGTGAAATCGGGCGATAATTTTGTGGATCTTTACGACAGTCTGTTTTATAAATGGGGGTTATAATTGCTCTTTTATAGTTATTGGGAAATTCGCCATTTGCTAGACTTAGGTTTATTATATGTGCTATGGGGTGAATTAAGTATTCTTTCATAGATTTTATTGTTTTAGTATCTATGTTATCAAAGCCGGGGGCAGAATCTCCTTTTAGTTTCGAAATAGTTCTGTCAATGTCGATTTCTGTGACTGGGTGAAATTTATTAATTTGACATTGTGTTATTTGTTGTGGAATAGATATATTGGTCTTATTTATGGATTTTGCTAGGTTTTTTCCCACGTTATTAAAATAGTTATTTAAAATATTACAACATTTTTTTGTGTCATTTTGTACGTTATATATTATTTCTCCATCTGAGATTTCTGATATGTGCTTATATTTTTTCTTTTTATTTATTATTTCATTTATTGTTGACCATATTTTTTTATTATTGTCTTTAGCTTCTGTTATAATTTTTGAGTAATAGTCGTTTTTCGTTTTCCTTATTAGTGTAGTTAGTATATTTTTATACTTTTTATAGTATAATACAATTTTATTGTTAACTAGTGGCCTTTGTGTTATTTTATAAAGTTTATTTTTTTTCCTAGTGGCTTTTATTAATCCTAGAGTAATCCAAGGTTTAATTTTTCTTGTTTTTGAGTTGGGGACGATTTGTTTTTTTTTTGTTGATTCTAAAACGTGTTTATTTAAAGTGTTTTCAAACAGTAATGCACTTTGGTTGGCGCATTTATTTATTAAAATTTCTTCCCATTTTTCAGTTTTTAGTGATTTTTCTAATAATTTGTAGTCTATTTGAGAATATGGAAGATTTAATTTGGGTTTTGTATTTAGTTTTCTATTTGTATCATGTAGTATAAGACACGCGTAGTGATCAGTTATATTAGTTTTCCACACAGTAGATTTAATATTTTTTATTTCATCTAAATGTATATTACACCAGATGTGATCTATGCATGATGGTGTTTGGTTTTTAATTTGTCTAGTGTTATTATTAATAAAAGATTTAAAATTGAGGTGCGTCATCATGTTTATGAAATTATTTTTTTCAATTGAGTGATGGTTTGCAGAAATATTTATATTGAAATCACCACAAACAAAAGTAAGTATTCTCGGTAATTTGCTAAGATATTCACATAGTTCGTATGTAAAGTTAATTATGTTTGATTTGTGCGTTCTGTACACTGTTAAAATTCTGTATAATTTATTTTTTAATTTTATATCTATTTTTAGACAGTTTACATATTGTATATAAATTTCTTCAATGTCAGTAATTTCACACTCATCATTAACAAATATAATTAATCCACTATTTTTGTTAATCGGTCTTGTTGTAGCGATGCCTTTGTAGTTTGGTAGCGCATTTATGTATTGATTGTCATTACAGTGCGTTTCCGTTAACACTATGCAGGTGGGTGATGTATGCAGATCATTGATATTTATCAAGAATTCATCTAGGTTTTTTGCTATGCTTCGGATGTTCATATGTAATATTAAGAATGGGTTATTGTTTGTAATACACCATTTATTGACTTCCGTAATATTTTGACATATTTCTTCGGTTATTTTGTATTTTTCGTCAATTTGTTTAATTATAAATTCGGCCATTTTTAATTGTAATCAATTTTTTCTTGAGCGAAGGCAAGCATTTTCATCCTGTGTTTACATTTTTCGCTATTTGATTTGTGGTCTGTTGGATTTGTGGTTTTGAATTTTAAATTAAGTTCTGTGCAATTTATGCATTTTGGTGTTTCGTTTTTACTGTTGCAGTCTTTAATGTTGTGCTCACCCGCACAATGAAGGCATTTTGGTTTGGTGGGAAGTTGAAGACAACGCATTGCTGTGTGCCCATATTTTTGGCAATGGTAACACTGCATTAGAGGGTTGCAATCTTCAACTTTTATTTGGTAAAAACCAAGGTTAACTTTTTTTTTCGTAATTAGCAGATTTCTCAAATCTCCACTGGTTTCGAGGATGATATTTTTTTGTAGAAATTTTTTAATTGGTATGGTTCCTTTATATTTTATTTTATTTGGATCCTTTTCATATATTATTTTTATATCTTCATTTTGCAGAATTAGATCCGATATAAATTCTTCATGTGTGTATTTTTCGTCGATTCCTTTAAATATCATGCACGGTCTTTTTTTATCAATGCTTTCAATTTGTATTCCTTCAAGTTTTAATTTTGTGATTTCATTTTTGATGTTGGCCATATCATCTGCTTTTTGTAAATTGATTATTAATTCATTTTTTGATGTCTTTCTGATGCTACTTACTCCGATTCCTAGTTTAGATATTTTTACATTCTTCATGATTGTTTCTTTTATGTCTTCATTTTCGTTTTTAGTTTTTATTATAACGGGGAATACTGGAATTTTAGGTGTCGTGTATTTTCCACTTGTGATGTTAGCGTAACTTCTCGTAGTTGTTTTATTTTCGAGATTTTGATATTTTTCTAAGTTTTGATTTGTTGTGATTATTTTTTCTAATTTTTGACTGTAGTTTTCATTATTAATAATTATTTGGTCTTGCAATTGAATTATTTTATTTTGTAGTTTTAATTGTTCACATTTTATTGCTTCTTCCACCTTTTTAATATTGTTTCCAAACTTTGTTTTATTTTCGAGTCTTTTACAGTTGTTATTTTATTAATATCGATTCTTATGTTTTCTATTAATTCCTCCATATTTAGTTCCGTTCACTCGTTCGGACGAGTGGTTATTGAATTTACATGGCTTATTAATATCGAATTACAATAAGAAATAAAAGTTTATAAAGAGATGCGTCAGCTATTCGCTTGGTACCTAATTGATACCTAACCTCAAATCACAAAAACAAAAACATCACTTTTTGACACAATATCATTTAAAGTATACGATTTACACAGCGTAAATAAAGCGAAATTGTGTTTGGTCGCGTCAGCACTCCGGTACATGCGTTCAATTTTGAATTTTACTTGTTTTTTTTATAAATTTGCGCGAACATTTGACAAAACGTCAGACGAACTCATAAGAGACCATTGAATGACAAACAAATGCCATATAGAATGGGGTTCTGGGAAAATTCGTAGACCGCAATTCACCGACCGCAATTCATAGCTAACAATTCACCGCCCACAATTCATCGTCCACAATTTACCGCTGAAAAATTATTTGACATTATGATTGGGAAGTCTTCTTTTTTGCTGAAATTATTTATTTATTTATTTTTAGGTACTAGCTGTTGTATACACAGCGTTGCTCGGAGAATGGTTTGGAGTAAAGTTTTGAGTCTTCCTCGGGCGTCACCGACTTCTACCATTCATACGAAAATCAATCGAGAACTATTTGAGTCTACGGGGAACACACATACGGACGTTGCCTTGTATTTATGTAGAAGAAGAAGATTGACGGCTTTTAATAGTAAAATTAAGTCGTTATGGAGTGCGGCCAAAATTAACCTAACCTAACCTTAACTGACCTAATCTAAACTGACCTTACCCAAACTGTGTTATGAGCGGTAAACTTTCCCCGCAGTGATTTGTTGTATGTGAATTGTGGTCGGTGAATTGTGGTCAGTGAATTGTGGTCGGTGATTTGTGGTCAGTGAATTGTGGTCGGTGAATTGTGGTCGGTGATTTGTGGTCAGTGAATTGTGGTTGGTGATTTACGGGCGGTGAATTAACGGATAAAATATAGTAGGTAGGTAGGTACCACGTTGATTAGGTAATAAAACATATCCTCTGTTAGAGATCTTCCATCACCAGGGAACACGATTCCGAATACCTGACAGATGTAAATGCAATTAAAATATTAAGCACACGGATCGACCCGAGCCCATTTTAACGGTATAATTAAATGATCCTTTATATGCCTTATTTTTAATTGTCTAGTTCGAAAACTATTCGTCCATCCGTATGATATTATAATATCCCAGAAATGTAGCATTTGATTTTTTGATGAGCGTGAAAAAGCTGACATAAAAAATAAGTTTATTTTATAACCATATGGGATATATACGCGTTTAGTTGCTGTATACAGATCTAGGGCGTAAAACAAAACAAAAATATAATACTTAGCTCATTCGGCATATGTTTTAGGTTGGGAAATTTGTCATCGTGGTTCGCACCTCACGAAGAATTTGAACAATTCATAGAATATCACAGTAAATATTCAAGTTCTTTAAAAGTCCTATACAATATCTGTTACTATATAGTGCTATGAAACAATTGGAAAATTAAAAGTGTGTTTAAAGGTGAAAAAAACCCATTATGAATACATACTAAAAAACTCTCAGTATCGCCCTGGTGAAAAACCAACATTCATTATTGTAACTTTGATAGGAAGGGCCATAGCCGTGAATAATCAGGTACTTCCCAACCTTCATTTTATCCACATCCATCTCCCGTTAGCCTCAAAACATTCCACAATAGGTAATGCCATAGACTCACTGGCTACAGACGGTTGGAATTCTTGAGCGATTTTTTTTTTATAGTGAATACCTCACAAGAGTCCCAACTGCTCCCGTCTGGAGCCAGTGAGACTATGGCATCCCCAATTGGGGGATGTTGTGAGGCTGAAGGTAAGTGGGGAAGGGAAAGAGGAAGGTGGGGAAGTACCTGGCTATTCAGATCTAGTCACTAAACACGGTTAAAGCCATTTGGAGCAACGTTTCAATTCTGAATGGTGGTCTTACACCAGGGCGATACTGGTAGTATCTTCCACTCTGGAACGTGCCGCAAATATACTATATATTATTTTAATTAATTAATTGTGAAATAACACAAATTAATCAAATAAAATTTATTTGCGCACGCCGGGTTCGAACCCGCGACCTTCGGAATGGCAGTCCAATGCGTTACCACTAGACTATGCCGGCCGTCGAATGCGATATGCGATATGTACAAAAAAAAAAAAAATAGTCCCTACCGCTTTGAAAGAAAACTCATGTCTCCAATCCTAGGTATTTTAATATGTGTGATCAATTTCATCAGAAGTAAGGACAAATTAAACTTATTTCAGCATGTACGACCCACTTCTATCGATTTATCTCTAAATTGATATAAATACATAAAAAAGTGCAAAAGAGTGACTCCCCAGAGCCACTAGGATTTTATTACAGTGTTCTGATTATTGTTTTATAAATAAGACTTATTTTATTCTTCACTCGTATATTACAGAAACAAACAGTACATGATTTACAGTGTTGAAACAATATACAGGAATTACATACTTCACGTTGGGTACCTATGATATGTTTCCTTGTAATGTATGCTAAGTGGTATGTTTATCCATTACCATGTGACGTGTGTAGTATAAAGGTGTGTGTGTGTGTAATGCATGTGCGAGTGTTTGTGCGACAGTTTATATTATTGATATGATGCCACGTTTGAATTTGGGCAGTGATTCCGAAGAAACGTCAATGTTAGAGTGTAGACAAATTTTATTTAGAGTATGAAGAGCTCGGTTAATTGGCGAATTAGATGCTGCATTTGATTTATAATTAAGCGTTTGAAATAGCACTGTATGTCGTGTACGTTTCGAAGGTATGTTAAAATTAATAATGGACAAGTAAGTAATATTTTAAACAAGCTTACATGTACCCGGCGTTGCTGGGAGTTATCCTTAGAAGATAGACATATACCTTCATATACTTTTCTGTAGGTATTTTTAAGATATACAATTCCGTAGTACATTATTTTGATGTACCTCTTAAGGTTTAGCCAGCGTTGGCAATGTAAGCGCCTGAAAATATTTTTTTTATGACTTGATTTCAAAACATTGACTACTACTTTCTATAAATCTAATATGCATGTATTATGTATATATAAACCTTCCAGGAGAAATTCTCTAAGTGATAGTGAAAATCCTATCGAAATCCATTGAGTAGTTTAGAAGAACTAAGCACTCAAACAGACAGACGCGGAAAGCGACTTTATTTTATACTATTTAGAAATACTAAAAAAATAATTAATACTATTTAACTAGGCAATTACAAGTGCCTGAAATATTTTTGAATAGATCATAGGTACAAACGTAAACAAAGAAAAAATAATGTTTTTCTGCTTATTACATTGTTACCACGAATATATAAAGTGAATTAATTCCATTACTTTTAACGCAGTTAGGTATCTGTTTTTATGTAATTATTTTTTATGAATGAATTGAAACAACATATTTGTTAATTAAATACTTTTTTCATTAAATATTTCTCATCATTCCAAGACAATGTAAAAAAACGTGTAATAATCCAGTAAAATCTTTATTATGGATTTTAATATTCAAAATATTAACGATCTTATCATTTTAATTAACTTAAAGAGTTATTATGTCATATTATGTGAAATGTTAAATTATGCAAGGTTTATTAGGTTCCCTGTTTAAAATGTAACGATTTTTATGATGAAAATGGACATCACTATCTTGATTGTTGTTCAGATGCTAATTATTTGAAAACTTCTTGAGAAAAAGTATACAATTAACATAATATGTATCTTAAGTGGGGTGATTTAATTCGTGGATTTATTTATAATAGTTGAAGTTATCGGGAAGCAATTTAATCAGGGCTGTAATCAAACAATTTACGCGGGAAAAAACATCAATTTTGAGGGATTTTGGAAGCGGCCGCGGCTGTTCGGGTCGGCCAAGATCCGAATGAAATTGCCTCCCATTTTCTCAATATACATAATGTATGCTTTATATGAAAGTAATCGTTTTCGTGAACAAAATTACAGGTTCCCGGACTGATCGCTTCCATTTCATTGGTCCGGCTACTTTATAAACGACCTTTCGTGATATTCGTTATTATGAAAACACCTACCCCGGAGTTTTTAACGTCCCTACACAACGTTAATTCGTTTTTTTATAGTAGTTACCTACCTATATAACACGTGTATGTATAGGTGCAACATTTTAAATTGCTGTTGAACGCAGTACCTACCTAGTTTATGTGCGGCCCGTATGGAATTATTGTCTATGTATGGAGTTTATGGCTATGGGTGATTTCACATCTCATCACGATTATTCCTCCAATTTAAAATATCGATAAGTTGTTTTCCTCCAGTGGTGAAGTCATTATAAAAACGATAATTAACATGATTTACTTAGCGGTTTGTTACAAATGTATGCTACCCAGCTTTTAATTGTCTAAAAAGACGATTAAACTTTCAATTAGCGTTATATTTTATATAAATTTTCCCACTTGTATTCAGTTGAATGATTAGTTGAAAAAACAGTTTTTTATACATTTGGAGAAACAGAACAATGTATGTTTTTATATTGAGTATTGCTAATTTATTAACAATCTCTTAAGAAGTTTATCAGGAAACCTGCTAATTCATCCGTTAAAGGCATGCAATCCCATTTATAACCGGATCACCAATGAGTATTGCGAATCCCTTAAATTTCATAATTCTCACTTTTATTTGTGGACGCAATAAAGATCGGAAAAAAGATGAAATAAAGAATTTCCGCCATTTTATAGCACCCCATCTAAGGTCACTTAGTAAATGAAGCTTTTAAACATGAAATGACATCTTTTTACCATTTCCTTCAATTCGCGAGTCGTTTATTTGGTTTTACGCTGCTGAAATATAGCGCAGTATCTACATAAAGTCCCCTCGTTAAATATCCTTAGGGCGATGCAAGAATGTATAAAAAAATAACAATTTTCCCAATCAACGATCGTGGTTCATCATTACGGAGCCGTCGAATGGGTCATTAGGGCTCCAGGTAGAAAGGGACCATTTGACGGACTGCCCCTCCTGTTTAATGGCCCCATTTGTTCGGAGCCCGCGGGCGTAGAAGGCATATCATATTATTTATGAAGTTTGATGCGTTACAGAAATTATTGGGCACTTCCATGGCGGCTAGAAAGCCGGTGGCGGTGGTTGGAGCGGTGATGGCCAAACGTGGAGAGGAGTCAGATCGGGATGACAGGATGATGGTGATGGTAACTTAACCGATGATTCAATTAAGGTACCTGCTACATTCAGCGCCCGACGACATTTATAAAAAAAGATGATTGGTTTCGATAATAATTAGCTAACAGTTTGTGAAATCATTTTATTTGATAAACGTTATGGTTTTGTTAAAAAAATTAAGACTTTTGTGTTTACACGACCATGGGGCCTACTATGTATCTTTCGGGTTAACAAACCAGTTAGTTAGTTTATGGTTTAACCTTTCCCTACCGGTGCTGTCAACAACATCGTGTCTAATTATTTATTGGACAATTTGTATAGCGCCGCTTTTGTGATATATCACCTCAGGGGCGCTTTACAGTTGATGCAGGTATTACAAAAAAATATAAATATTACAAAAATAAAGTGGAGTTAAGTTAAGTAAAATAAAGTACAGGAGCAGGTGATACGAAGATATAAGATGGAGACTGCAGCAAGAATCCTAGGTGGTGAAGAAACTGGACCAGCTACTGCAGCGAGAGAGTCCACCGCGTCCACCAACAGTGCCAGCACGAGGTTCGTCATCCGTCCAGGTATGTGTCATAAAATATCTCTGTAAATATACATAAAAACACAGAGTTCAAATTTGTTGGTATTCCTCCGAAAAGCATTTATTTATTCCATTAAGTAATTACGGAAGACAGGGAATTTTTTGACACCGTAAGGGAAAGGTTAATACGGGTTTGTGACGTGGCTAAACCGGCGGCAGGAAAGTTTAGAAAGATACAGAGTAGGCCTCCTATGAGGGTCTATTACAGTGAAATCGATAATTTTACAATATCGGATCAGATCGGCGTAACTACCGATGATTTTATACCGATTTCCCGAGCACGGTCGGGATGTTGATAGTTGATACCTAGACCGACATTGTTAATGCAAATTGAAATACGCTGGCAACACTGGCACATTTTTCTATGAATTGACATTTCTAGATGTCAGGCAGCTACGTAAATATTAAAAATACTAATAAATGTCCAATTGAAATAGTAACTTTAATATACATTTGAAATCCGCATATTATTTTTCGACACTAAAAGGGAGTTTATTAGTTCGTGAGGTCTTTAGTTATTACCTTGTGACTAACAACTTTTTTTCTTGATGTTGGAACGAAATCAATTGATCGCGTCACAGATGAATTGTCTATGGATCGTGTATACGATTTCTTTCAATTCTAAGACCTTAGTTAGTTCATATTAATTTATGAATAAGCCTGTTATTTTGCATAACCAACAGCATTATCCAAAAAGTTGTGCAAGAAAAGTGCATAACCAACAGCATTATCCAAAAAGTTGACAGCTTATCTGGCACCTTGGAGGCCGCACTAAAAGTATCGGCTTTTGTCTACCGACTGACGGAATCATATTCTGACCGTGCTCCAAAATATCGCTAACCGACTATGTACTATTGATATAAGACTTTATCGATCATCCGTGCTAGACCTCCAGATATAAACATACCAAATCTAGCATTATTAACATAGAATCCTAGAATAACACTATAGAAGTGCTTCCCATACAAATTTGGATCAAAACAAATGTTATATTTAGCCCAATAGTCCAATAACGCTCCGTCTCACTTACACTTGCCTGACATTGTAGATCTTCATCGCATTTGAATTTTGTAAACACAGTTTTATATTTGATATTTTACCTTCGATTAGGTAAATATTTTGATCATTAAACACGCCCACAAGGCACTTCTTGTGTTATTCTTTATTATATGGTGTGTAAACACAAGAGTGCCAGAACGATATAATTTTGTTTAGTTATGTATTTCTATACTCGTACATAAGTGTACAGGTGAACATATGATAAATGCAAGTAATACAAATAATGTTCCCAGTATAAAACATGTTAGTGTAAAATAATCAGTAACCATATGTAAATAATTAAGTAGTAATGTTTTGTGAACACCTCACTAGGAGAATCTGTGCTGAGGTGTTCGCATGTTTTAAATAAAGTGTTATTGTATATTAATGTAGCAGCATTTAAAGAACCACATAGTAGTATATAAATAGCGTAAAATGCAGTACAATATATAATTTACTGTAATTACCAGTTGGGTCATAATCATGTACAAACTTAGCTTGAATAGAAACAAATAATGTAATAATAATTACAATACATGAAGTGATCCAATTGACGAAAATAGAATAAAACAATTAAAAATATCTAATAATTATTGTAAGTATTTAAAAATATTACCTTTTAATTTATTCATTAATAATCTCCCTTTAAAATAGTTTTAATTATATGTTTTAAATACTAAATATATTTTGTTATGTTTATCATGATTGTAGCAATAGCTTTAACGTGTGGAGCTAAATAAATACTAACAATAGGGAAATAACACACATATTACGCATTATTGGCGCACATTTTGTGATATAGGTACCTAACAAAGGACATATCAAATAGCAAATATTATAACTACAGTGATTATATTACACATTTGCATTACTACTAATTCACACGCGCGCGACGAATAATAGCAAACTGTCAGAGTTCAGGGAATCGATTCTACAATCCAGGCCGCTCGCAATCGCCGTCGAAATGACATACATTGGTCGACGTTCTTATTCTTCGGTCTCGTCGAAGGTACATACGCCAAACGTCAAAACTCATTTCACTTGAACAAGGAGTGGGTCAAACCACTCCTTGTTCGAGTGGAATGACTTCGTCGAGAATCGAGGCCCAGAATTCAGTGGAAGGGGTTAAACCCCGCCCGCCCCGTCCCTGATAAACATAAGTTAGTATGTATAATATTTATTTCAGACGAGTCAACTATGTATGATATGTCGGTTATGTAATGCTTTACCGCTGATAGCCCCATTGTAACTCTCCCTCTTTCTTATACACAATGCACGCTACAGACAGAGATGTTACAATGAAGTTTACATCGGCAAGACAGTAAAATTATACCTATCTATTACTAAAAAATATTTCGGTTCAAGTGATTTTATATAATTACACGTTATGGCGAGGTGAATGCGATTGACATGGTGAAAAACTGAATAATGAATAACGAACAATGATAATGAAAGAGGAATTCGGACAATTGATTTGATGAACTCTTGAAAATGATTTCACACCGAGGACCGCCCACCCCTGCCTTTGTGGGACACCGCCATTCAGGTCATTGTTACACGGGGATACATGGTTACAGCGTAAGTACGGGACGGGATATAAGTATACAAGGGTACTGGGGCAGGGGTCGTCAGACTAAGGCTCTTTTAATTGTTATTGAAGCTCTTCAACTCCAGTTTCACCTCCATTCCGCAGCCTAATTAGAAGACGTAGACGAAGACGTAGACCGACGACGTTGCACTGACGAGCTGTTTCCATGGTTCTCGCACGCACCTCGTGGCACTACAGCTATTCATTAATTCGCTTACATATTATAATGCATATTCGCTTCTTGCGTACTTGCATATGTATCATAATACCCGTAATTAGCCATTGGAAATAATAGCTTGATGCCGTCAACTTCCTACGCTATTAACGAAAATTTTCTTCAATAGTTTTGAATTTATTTGATAACAAGTCCCGGCGTTGTCCGGGCTTTATGTGGAGTTTTCTGAAATCAGATGTTGTAATTTTCCTGACGTCAAGTGTGCGTCAAGTAATGTCAACATTCTGCTATAAGGCGTAGAAAAAGGGGATGATAGTGTTTTTTGAAATCTCATGTAGACAGTGACCATCCTCTTATTATGAAGGTTAAGTGTGCAAAATTTCATCAAACTCAGAATAAATGGTTTTAAGTGATTAACATTACTTTAATTTAAATATATATCTACATTTATAAATAAACAAAGCCACCCACTTACACTTTTCTTTGTAATATATACAAAGATGGACAAATGGAATATGTCAGAACGAATATTATTTGACTCAGTCGCGGGTCGTGTCTTTAAAACTATACGAGACCAAAACGCACCCATAGTGTACTAGCGCTGCATAGTATCTGAAGTTCAAATATATAAATTCTATAAAAAAGTATACATGATTTATGCATAGGTACTAATGACGTATACTTCCTACTTCTCACTCTCGGTTAGTCCGTGCCTATTTTGAATCTATACAAGGCCAAAACGCACCCACAGTGCATCAACACTGTATGGTTTAGAACGAAATAAACTCTCAGGTTAAAATATTTACTCATAATAATATTCATGAAAGATTTTTTAGACTGGTATCACTTTGTTCCAATCCTAAAAAACACGGTCATTTTTGCATTTTGCGTTTAGTTGTTAACTTCACATTTCTTCAGATGACATTTGCAATGTCATTGACCCGGTCTGCTTTGAAATGCTTCAAAATCAAATAGATTTCAAACAAAGTCTGCGATCGCCATCTCAATACCATAGTAATACGTCCCTAATCCTGGGGGTCTGCCAGCCGATAATATGTGTAACGTTTTCTACTAACCTGTTCTTATCCCCACGTATTATCTATTATGAGTAAATGTGTCTTTCGGCACTATGAAAATGTTGGCATTCTTGGCTGTTTTCACTAGAAAGTCTGCCGACCCCTGCATTAGGGAACACGAAGCCTAGGAGAAGCGGCCGTTGTGAGCACTTGTACCGCTAATACCACCAAAGTATCCGTAACGAATTACGCTTATACCTCTGCTGCGTTATACCGTCCTGGTACATCGATATGTAGGTAAATTGGTGATTGAAAAAAGTGTCTTTAAGCTATTAAGGGAACAGGCTCTTTCATGTAATTTACTGAAAATATTGATATCATCGAGTAGTTCAAAATAAACAGAAATATTCTCAAGTTACGATGTTACGAATAACCATAACAATTGAACTCCTAATATATATATTCTATTATAATACCTACTTTATTCAATTATAAGCTGAAAGTGTTGCTTGTGAAATTGTGAACGACTTAGCAAAGATTTGAACCCGCGATGACTGGGTATGAACGGTTGCGCGGCCTTTTTCATACAAATACTAAATTTGGATTTGAGGCCAAAATACACAAGAAAACTGAATAATTATTTTTTAAAAGGTGTAGCATAATCTAGTACGGCTATGTGGTATTTTAATTATTTTTGTTTTAAATAATATGTTGTTTTTATTTAGTTTTAAATTGAGAGCCCTGAATTATTGGCAATAATTTATATGAAAGTAAAGACCTGCCAGACAAACTCGAAGCAAAGACACTTTTAAATGTAACAATAAAATATGAGACATTAAAGACATCGCTGTATCACGGTTTTAAAGGCAAGTTTGGCAATTATTTTGACTTAATGATAATTTAAAAAAAGTAATCTTACCTATGTAAATATACTGAAATTAATTAAAAAAAAAATTACTGGCTTTAATTAAATTTACAAACCACCGATTTACGTTGGAACATAAATTTGTAGCTTATAAATTTAAAATTCCGTCCCAATAATCACTTTTTTACGATGTTTAATTTTTAAAATTATATAGGTATACAGTTGTGAAATATATATATTTTTAAAATTATTACCATTAAGTCACAAATAATTGTCAAATTTGCCTCTAAAATCATGATACATCGATTTCTTTAATATGCAATATTTTGTAATTTAAAGCACAAATAGATAAAGTAGTACACAAACGTACTAGATATTGGCTACACCTATTGATTAAAAAAAATAATGACTCAGTTTGGTCAAGTATTTTGGCCTCAATCCTAATTTAAGTTGTGGCACTTACCTGTAATGATGTTTGTCTTTCTTTAAAGATTTTCTTAATTATTTTACTACTCAACCTTAGTACTAACTGTACTTGAATTGTCTAACAGACTGTGAGTCACAGTACTTTTACATTATATGCCCGTGTTATCGTTTTAATTGAATGTTCTCATACCGTGAATAACGACGCACAATTTATTAATGGGAATTGTAGAACTACGTATGAATTTAATTTAAACAGAAACTGAGGCAACGGTCTCAACTGGGAATCAAACCTAGGAACACAGGACAACGCTTCTAATCACTCGGCAATTGGGACATAATTATTTTATGTAATTTTGCGTCGATCTCATATCATTTCAATTCAGAATTAATAATACAGGGTTTTCCAATAAAAGGTGTTATTTTGATATTCAATCCTAAAAGATCAATGGTTTCGTTGCTTGTGTGGCACGTAGCGCCGTCTTGTTGAAAGTAAACATTGTCCAGATCAATACCATCCAATTCCGGCCATCAATCAAAAAATCATTAATCATCTCTCGATAGCGCAATCCATTCACCGTAACTGTTGCTCCAGCCTCATTTTCAAAAAAGTAAGGCCCAATGACTCCGCACCAAACAATCACACGCTGAGGATAGAGAAGCTTTTAAACAATAATTCTTGGGTTTTCCGAGCCCCAGATGCGACAATTTTGCTTGTTGACGAAACCACCGAAGTGGAAATGGGCCTCATCACTCAAGATGATTTGCATTTGATTCACTCAAGTGAATTTTAATCATTTCAATGCGTTGTTGAAGAGTGTATCGTTCCATTTTTATTAATGACGTAGTTTCTACTTGTCAAATGTCAAAAAATGACAGCTTCAAAAGTAACATCTACCGAAATAGCGGGCTATTCAAAATAACACCTCTTGTTGGAAAACCCTGTATTATCATAAACAATTTGTCCCATATTTTTGACTGATATCTTTTTAAATGATTACAATGTTCTACAGATTTTTTTTGTAACCTAGATATTGTCTCGGATAAACATAACCGATTTTTATTTACATGGGACACCTATTGACTTTTTCTAAAAGTGTAAATGAATATTCAATTTTTAATGGAATAACTTTTGAAGGTTATACCTATCAATGTAATATATCATTGGATAAGAAAATAATACTAAAATATCTAAACGAAACATGAAACAGAACAAGACACAGAAAATGAAAAAAGGCTAATTGGTTATTCTTTTTTCTCTATCTTATTCTGTTTCCTGTTATTCATTCCAATCCAAATATAAACAGCTCTGTTTATAATTTCTATGTCAACACAATTTTTTTGAGCTATTATTAACGCCATTACGAATCTGAGTTTTAAAAGTAATTTTATCTGTCTACACGACTTGTTAAAGATACCACGCGTCTGAACAGATGTTCTAGAACAGCATGGCATCACAATGAAATTAGAAATCTTGTAGGTCCTGCCGTACATTGATAATTAATATGTCGTACTCTAATAGCAATAAGAAAGAAATTAAACAGTACGCATTTTTTTCTTTGTTCCATATATTCATTTGTATGATGAGAATTAATGAAAAAAGGATTTGAGCAATACGCCTTCTTCTTTGTTCCATATTTTCAGTTGTATGATAAGAATGAATAAAAACACCTTGAGTGAAAAATAATTCCAATGGCGTTGATCTAAAAATGCAAATCGTTAAAAAATATATGGAAGTACTTTAAAGTGAATGATAAAAAAAGGGTTTACATCGATAGACTGTCCTCTTAAGACTTCGATGATAGTACCTACACGGTGTCCTGGTCATCTCGTTAATAATGCAAGCATTATGATTAACATTAAACTGGCTTAACTGACGGTAGATTGATTCTAAAATGTCCCCAGACTATCAAAGAAACGCGGCCGGTCGTGGGAAATGGCCTCCTAAACAAGGGAAATATAAATTGGGAATATTGTTGTCGGTGACAGAATAGGAATTATGCGACCAACTTGGCTATTAAGTATCAAGCTGGATTTAGCTATTAAGTATTAAGATGGACTTGTGGTATTTTTTTTTACAAATTACCTGATTGAAGAGGTCGTGTTCTTGGAAGATGGTGGCCTTCTTGGTTCTCACGCCAATCGTTTATCGAATTAAAGTTCTAATCAAACTATGCATTAATATTATTTTTAATGGATACCTTTTATCTACGTCAATTAAAAATGGAAATTATCATTGTTGATTGCAGAGCAAATCATGACACCGATTAAAATTTTGCAATACCTATTATATTTATTGTTAACATGTGAGATTTTTTTTAGATATAATTAGGTACATAAATAAATACCAATAATAAATCGATGTCAATTATTACCTAAGGAGGCACCTACTCTATCTTTTAAAAAGGGGTGATTTTTAAGTCAATTTTTTAAATCTGTGTCAAAAAATAGGCTTAAGGCCACTACGTAGTAATGCAAAATATTATGTTTTTGGTTTGAAGATTAAATACTGCGAGAAAACCACATCTTGGCCTTTGAAATAATTTAGCGCTTTTTAAGTATTTTTATAAGTCTAGAAAAAAATCTCAACCATATAAAAACTGCTTTGAAGTTAAAACTCATTTTCCGTTATGGTTTTAATGTATAACCGAAAATGGAAAATTAAGTTTGGTAGAGCGGTGCCTCGGCAGGGCAAATTCTAGGTTCGAGTCCTAGATGTGACCGTATTTTTTCTATTTCAAATATTCATTTAGTAATAGCTAATATTGTCTTCAATAATTAAATATTACAATTTGAGGTCTCACTCATTAAGTTATTCCAAAAAATAATATATTCATCCTAGACTTGCAGATAAAGTCAATAGAAGTCGCACATTAAAAAAATAAAATATATATGTGTATATATTTATCTAAGAAACTGTCTAGATTGCATTTAGTTTGAGTTGAATCTGGCGATTGTGCTTACAGATAGCAGCCAATAAAAATGTGCGGTGAGAAAAATGAAGGCAATGTCGGTAGTTCTTATTCGAAGTATGATACAGTTAAATATGACCGAAGGAGATAGGGTCCCATGACCTCTGTTGGTAAATGAGTGTCTCAGCAAGGCAATGGTCCTGGGTTCGAGTTCTAGATGTGACTAAATATAAATGTAAATCTAAGTGGATTTATTGGCTTTAAACCGCAAGAAGTTTCAATGTTTCTGAGGCTCGAGAAACCGGGGCAGGCCCTGACCCAAACGCGCCTGGCGCGCGTAAATTTTAGCACCCCTTGTCAAAACTATTGGACGCCTAGATAGGTGAACACTGTAATCAATGATATTCGGGTGATTTGTATTTTGGGTAATGTGTTGGGACTGTTAGGTATTATCAGCGCCTTAGAGTCTTGTCGATTCGGGGCACGGAGCGTACTGCCCCAATTGCGCCCGCATAGGGCCGGCTCTAAGAGAACCAACACTGTGGTGACACCATACGATGCCATAAGACAAAACACAGTAGCTTTGATGGCACAAAAATAATCTGTAAGCAATATGACACGGAGAAAATTAGTACGGTTTTGTGACTGCATGACCATTTCTTAATAAAATATTAGTCATTCACTATATATCTGAACACGTTTTCAACGCAGGCGGCCTTGTCCAAAAAAATGTAATGCACGAGATGCAAAAATATTATTATTTTGAAGAACATCCGACTTCCTCATAACATATTCGTGCTTTACTGATAGTTTGTTATGAACTTTGTCAAATCATTCGTTATAGACCTCTAGTCCCGTTTTTAACAGCAAAACGAATAATTTTTCCAGATTTTTAATAATTTAACAATATTTCTTTTCAATAAGTTTTCTCCGCGTAGTTACTGAACGTAATTTACCATTATTAATAATAAATGGATGTACTCCAGTGTTAACAAGATACTGTCCAGTGTCCGCAGCCTAAACGATAAGAAGGTATCACATTTTCAGCGGCAGATTTCTTCCTACAAAGAGCAAAGTTAATTCAGTATTTTGTAGTTAATTCAGTTACCCATTATGCAGCAATTACTGGACGTATTGTTGCCCGGTCTGCCTTACATACAATGGCGGGGAAAATAAAGCAAAAGTGATCCGGTACGCTCGAAGCTCCAATTTTCCCTATAATGCGGCCAGACAATGCGTTTGGGTCTCGTCACCTATCTTTCTATCTGATATTATTTCCTATTATAATATTAACAGGGTAATCAGCGGTAGGCTCTTGTTGTGTACGACGAATAGTACGAGTTAAAAAAAAATTAAAATATATATTTTTAAATAATTAATTAATAATAAATAAATAAATTACTTTGTGTTATTTAACGTGTCGATTCTTTTGATTAAATAGAGGTGTACACAATTTATTTATTTAATTTAAATTAAAATGACATAATAAAGAGAATTTGCAATTTTTGAAGAATTTTCATTTTTTTTTTTCAGCATTGATTAGGAGAAAAATACTAGCTCCTAATATAGTCACGGCTCCCTAAAGGGAGCTCCCTAACTTAATATTTATTTATTGTACAATTTATATACCGCCGCTTTTGTGAGATATCACCTCAGGGGCGATTTACAGTTGATGCAAGCATTAAAAAAATATAAATATTACAAAAATAAAGTGAAGTTAAGTTAAGTAAAATGTAGTACAGGAACAGGTGACACGAAGATAGAAGACGGAGACTCTGCAACAAGAATCCTAGGTGGTAAAGAAACTGGACCAGTTGCTGCAGCGAGAGAGTCCACCGCGTCCACCAACAGTGTCAGCACGAGGTTCGTCATCCGTCCAGGTATGTGTCTGCTGCTAATAAAGCGCTGACACAATTTCCTCTCACATATACCAGACCTTGGCAGCACAACTGTGACGTTCGACGAAGATAGAAGATGGAGACTCTGCAGCAAGAATCCTAGGTGGTGAAGAATCTGGACCAGCTGCTGCAGCGACATGTTATTATTATCCTTTCACATATATACGAGGTTCGTCATCCGTCCAGGTATGTGTCTGCTGCTAATAAAGCGCTGACACAATATCCTCTCACATATACCAGACCTTGGCAGCACCACTGTGACGTTCGACGAAGATAGAGGATGGAGACTCTGCAGCAAGAATCCTCGGTGGTGAAGAAACTGGACCAGCTGCTGCAGCGAAAGAGTCCACCGCGTCCACCAACAGTGCCAGCACGAGGTTCGTCATCCGTCCAGGTATGTGTCTGCTGCTAATAAAGCGCTGACACAATATCCTCTCACATATACCAGACCTTGGCAGCACCGCTGTGACTTTCGACGAAGATAGAAGATGGAGACTCTGCAGCAAGAATCCTAGGTGGTGAAGAAACTGGACCAGCTGCTGCAGCGACATATTATTATTATCATTCGATTCTGTTTTATGTACAATTCAGCTGTTTTTTTGTTTTTGTTTTTTTTTTAATCATTTTTTACACTGTATGTATCTCTATATGGAATGTGTGGGATTGCACTAATTTTATTCTTTTTTTATTTTTATTTTTCAATGTTTTTTCAAAAATTAATGTTACATATTTTACTGAAGATAATTAAGTAGTAATTATTTCACCTAACTTTATACATAAAGTGTACCTACCACCATAATAAAGCTAGGCTTGTGTGTATGGGGGATGTGTCATTTAGAGCGTTATTTTTTATGTATATTCCAAAGTATTTAGTTTATATTTTCATTGTGTTTTTTTTTACCCTATAGGTGGCGTTTTTGTCGAGATCTAAAATGAAAAAAAAAATTTTTCAACGATTTTGTTTTTCAACTTATCATCCAAAAATACATAGAACCACAAATTTAAACTTATCTACCACCCCTCAGTATTTTTTAACGCGATTTTAAGAATTTTGATAGGAATAAAGGGTCTTGATTAATTTTTAAGCTTTATTAAAAGACGAATTGAAAAAAAATATTGTTCATCAAATCGCAAGCAAAACATTAAATTAAAATTCATTACTTTAAATTTAAAACAACAATATTGTTTTGATTTTATAATCAATCTTTATTTATCTCATTTAAATAATAATATTTTTATCAATTATCAATTATGAGTTTTCATCACGGTGACCGGATAAATCATCACAATGATAATTCATCACATCTTTAAAAAGTTATATAAAGTCATGGAAAGTGATGAAACAAAAACTTTATTAACTGGGTTAAGAAGGTTAGGTTAAATTTTTTGTTTCGTCGTTTCTAATGACTTTATATCACTTTTTAAAAGTGTGTTGAATTGTCACTGTGTTTGAGTTATCGTGGAACCGTTTATTACGCTTGAATATGAGATTAATGAACTGAAATAAAAAAAAAAAATGTAAATCGAAAGTGTTTTCTATGGATCGTATTCGTTCGGCAATCTATCACACTGTGAAAGACATATACTTCAAGGCTTTTTTTAGAGTATAGAACGGTACCTACCGGTCACATTTTTACTTCGAATATCGTACTGAACAATAATCACAATCTCTTGAAATTATCGATATCAAATGAAACGTCAACACAATATCAACAATGGATGTGACTTGCGTATGTATTCTACGTAAGTCCAATGCATAAAATATCCGACAACAGATAAAATGAGGTCTATATAAAATTCAGTTTACATAATAGGCGGTCTGAGGCAGGACAACGTCTGCCCGGGACCACTAGTAATTTTATAAATATACGTTTTATTTTTACATATTACACAGCGTATTATAAAGAAAAATAATATAGTTCTTTCCTCACCATGCACAGACAATGCTCTTGTGTTTGGTGAGGGAATTCATGTTCAAATAATAAAATCATGTTAAGCAAGTAATTAAACATTGTAAATAATGATAACTATAATTAAAAAAGTTTTGTATTAGGTTAAGGTAATTTTTCAATTTAAGCCGAAATTTTTGAATATTTTCGATTTTTTTTGGATTTAATGGAAGGTTGTTACGGTAAGTTATTCCTAGATAGAGATACGTATTATTTTGAATATGTTGGTTGTATATTGTAAGGTAGTGGAGGTATTAAATTGTAACTTAGTAGAAGATGATCGTTATAAGTGGAAAATGTTGTTTGTGTAATGATGGAGGACTTATCCAGTGAAGAATTGAATTTGCGACGCTTGGGTGGGAACCCGACGTTTTGAACCATTCGACTACTATTTATAACCGACTGGATCTAAATGTCTAGATAAGTCTCTAATTATTGTAAATATATAAAATTGCAGCCAGTGGTCAGTAATATAATCGAATGTGAACATTGAATGAACAAAATGAAGGTCCCTATGGTGAAACTCAAAATACATTTCTTCCGAAAACCATACCCATAAATAAGAAATGTTGTTGAAACTTTTGCGTAGTAACAACATTTTATCTATTGTACAAATTAAGTAATTTTCTTTTTCTTTGTGTAATTTCCATTTTTCATTCATGCCAGTTTCTCAAATCTGAATTTTTCGACCGTTGAAAAACAGATATTAGATTTAGTTTGTTTGAAATAACGATTAATGTATTTGACTATGGTTAAGTTATATTCAAGCGTTGTCTAGCGACCAGATTACGCTTTTCAAATTAGCCATTTATTTTTGGTCAAGTCTTATAATGAGTTAAGGCGCCTTGTACTTCTTGAATAGAAGTCACAACAAACGCCATTAATTTAATGTTTAAAAATGTTTTCACCTCATTGATTATGGTTATCAGAATGGTCATTAAAGTGACACGAGATTCTAAGCAGTTAAAATTAAGGACATGGCACTTCTTTTCACCAGAACTTCAACCACCCGATTCACAAGAACACAAGACAAATCGTTATGTCTGAACACGTAATATTTAACCAAGACCAGTCCCGCAAAATGTTGGCCACCAAACCTCAATGGCCAAGAAGCTATTACGGTTCGACCTTCTTACCATATTGGAATCCACTCAATTAAAAGCGTGGATATTGAATCTTTTTGATAAAGCCGATGAGCTTGCTTCGTTAGGATTTGATAAAGTTAAAAGGTAACCTGCTCGCACATAATGCATACCAAGAACATAGAAAACGACCATTCAACCAAATACACCACGTACAACGTACATGCAGGGTCGTGGCCCCCAATTACACGGCAAAACCGTGATTCCTCTTCATCTCTGTTAGAGTTAGATTCTGGGTACCTTCTCTGGTAGATACCTAACCATCGTGTCGGTATAAGATGGTAAAAAAACCGTTCTTTCTCCTGGCAACACTCACATTGTCTTCGATTTAGACGCCGTTGTTTTTTATGTTTCAATGGATTATTTTTTATCAAAGTTCCTACCTCTCATTGTTGATCCACGGGGCAGTCAATGGTAATTCATGACTGTTAAATTGTATTGTTAACATCCAGTGTCTTCATTATGTGGACTAGATAATAGGTCAAATCGTTCATCGGCAGCCGACAGAGGGTTTTTAAAGGCATCGCGCGCAAAACAAACAAGGATTCGAATGAAATCATTTTGGTATTAATTGGATGTTGAGGAATGTGAACTACGGATTACCATTTACATGTCAAATCTTTTGGATATTTGTGCGCGTTATTTATTTAATATCCCCTTACATGCCCCCTTGGTATGGCTCAAATGATACCTACCGTATTATTGATAAAATGTTCAGTATCTGTCGAACGGTGAAGTTTAAAAAAAATATATATGTAGTGCATTTGGGTAAACGGGCAACAATTTTTAGGTATGAATATATAATGCCTTCATTCTTTCTCAATTGTAAAATATACAGATTTGCTGAAATAAGTTTCTCCGAAAGCCTCACATGCTGTTTTCTCCAATTTTTGGAAAATAATCGTAAAATACATAATTTAAGAAAAAAAAAATATAATTCAATTTATTCTGTGTAATTAATATTGCTACGCATGACACCTATTTCGCCTTCTGAAGGCATAAGTTTGAAAGTAATTTTCCTATCCCAATTTACTTAAAAACTGTATTTTATGTAGTAACTACGTAAAAAAACTTTTGTGGAGTTATTGCAGATTGAAGGAGATCATATTTTTGTGTTGTTAATTTATGTAGGAAACACCTTGCCCGGCAATATTGTTGAGAACCAAGACTATTTTTCGGCACTAGGCAATTAATCTTTTACCTCATTTACCTTAACTGCTCGGAGACAAATTATGCTGTTAAAATATTAGTTAATCAGAATATTTCGAGAACACGTATTATTTTCCTAATAAATATTATGATGGGATGCGACACTTGGTATCAGTATTTGTATTAACACGTGTTCCGCCATCCTTATAAAACATTCGATTATAACTGATACTTTGTTAGGAACTCTGTCAATTCATTCGTTGAAGGTCTACAATCCCGCGTTTAACAGGAAAACGAATAATTTTACGAGTTTTTTGATAAATTAACAGTATTTTTTATCAGTAAGTTTTCTCCTTGAGGGGATGCCAAAGTTCTTTTGGTTGCCTCAATACGGACTTCATCAAAGTAGGTACCTATCTATTAAAAATCGAAACACTTTTTTAATGGGAGTCATTTCGAAGGATTTATTCGAAATATTAATACCCAATACAGCCATCAAACCTGGGTCTTGGCGCGAGCTATCGGCAAACAATACTGATAAGTATCCTTTTGTTTACTCCCCAACGATTGTTTCATTTTATCTGTGGCGAAACTATTATTCGAAAGGCTTGATTTGATTTCAATGGGATGCGCGGCGCAATTTAAAAAGTCAATAGTTCGAAGAGAGTTTTTTATACCTTGGATTACGAGGCTGATTTGATAGACAGGCTTTTTTGTGGTTGTCTTTGAAGTGTTAAGTGTTAATCACACCTCATTATTTGCAATTATATTTCGTTTTAACAGTGATTTTTGAAAATCAACAATTCAGTTGGATAATTTAAAAATAAAATACCATTACGTTTAAATATTTAGAGGAATGTTTTTGTTTACTTTTTTATGTACTTAGTTGAAAAATATTCTGGGAGCCTACCTACCAAGTAATACATTAAGGAGAAGCTTAATGCTAAATCACTATTTTGATTAATCTTTATGACGAATTGGTGTACATTATGAATACCAAAAAATATGCTTTAGATAAATTGAAGGAGTTCCTATCGTTTCGCTTGAGTAGAATACAAATAAAAAAATAAATTACTCAATAAAAAATACAAATGTAAACTACTAAAAAAATATTTTTTCAATAGAAATGTATGAACGCGTAAAGGAAACAACTTAAAAAAATACAGTATTATAGGTAAGTTTATCTGTGACAGTTTCACTTGATTGATTTTTTTGCTTTCTTATAAAATTATTTACAAAATAAATAAAAATCAGTTTTGTGCTTGAATCGAACGTTTCTAGACTCCGTTTGTCAAGCTATTTTAATGCCTATTACCTACAATATAAGGTATACCAAGAATATATATATATATATATATATTTGGTTTGTAGCTTCCTCTTACCTCCTAAAGCTAATTTGTTCGGTTTTGGGAACAAACAGCGATTACCCGTAGAGTCGATTTGTTTGTTTTTCGGAACAGATCATACGGTCTTAGAGAAATCATTGTGTCTCCCTTACCGTCATAGTTACAAATATGAACTCAATGGTGTT
The DNA here is from genome assembly GCA_026573805.1 of Hesperophylax magnus. NCBI lineage: Eukaryota > Metazoa > Arthropoda > Insecta > Trichoptera > Limnephilidae > Hesperophylax > Hesperophylax magnus. Next base: position 4,595,356 of record JAIUSX010000007.1, on the reverse strand, counting down.
AGAAAGAGAAAATACTAAGAACGAGTTGTTTCACAGAATTTGAATAATTCATCAAATTTCAAAGTTTATTTTCACGATCTGTGGAGGTTATATTCAAGTTCTGTTCTTATATCATTATTGGCCAATTGTTTCACAAAACTGAAATAATAATAGAACATAAATAGAAACTTTACAGAACTTGAAAATCAACTTTGAAATTTGATGAATTGTTCAAATTCTGTGAAAAACCCGTCCTTAGTTTTATATTCGAATGAAGTTAACCACAGAATGATTAAAATGCACACGTCTATGAAACCAAGGGTTATTGTGACTTTTTTAATTAATTATTTTTATATGAAACAACAAAACGCTTGGTAACAATAATATTTATTATTTTACAAGCAGTAATTATTCGCCTGAAACACTCATCCATATTGAAAAATCTCCTGATAAAAGATACATGACGCCAACGGGACTCGAACCCGTGTCCCTTCGATTTCCGGTCGACAGCTCAGACCACTGAGCTATGGCGGCTTATCTCTTACCCGCGAAATTATTCAATATATACTAGTGTTTCATTCAACAATTACTGCTTGTTATTTATTTATTTTTTTTTTTTCCGGCGTCATGTATCTTTTATCAGGAGATTTTTCAATGTGGATGAGTGTTTCAGGCGAATAATTATTGCTTGTAAAATAATTGTTATCCTTTGTGCTATGCATAAAAAATCTTGTCTCAAAAACATTAGTTTACCAAAAAAAATAATAATATTTATAATACATTCTATTCATCTAAAAAAAATGATTTTTTTTCATTATCAGTAATTTTAGTTAAATTTTAGCCGAAAAAACGTAAGGTGAGCAATTTTCAAAATTTAGTTTGATTTTAATAATTTAATATTTAAAAAAATAAAAACTTATTTCTAATAATTAAAATAGAAAGCGTATTTTATCACTTTTCAAAAACAGTTTTTAGTTTTCGAAAACGTTCATAAATATCTAATTTATTTGTATTTTATTGAGAAGCGGATATACATACGAATTCTCAGACTTTCTGACAGCACTTTTAAGAAATATGCCAGAGGTCTGAAGGATAATATAAATATAAAAAAAACTTTTTTTTATAGGAAGAGGTTGCAAGGTCTACAGACGATATTTTGAACACAATATTTCTCTAAAGGGATAGGCAAAAATAACGGAATATCAGACGATCTGTCTTGGTACGAGGTAGTTGCTTCATCAAAATTAATAAATCATCTAAAAAATATTTTTAATCCTTAGTCTTGGTAGGTATTTGATTGACTTGATCGAACCATGTGTCCTGTGGCCCCTCCTACTTCTTCTATCGTTCATTTATCTGCGTCTGTGGGTGCGGTTACCTTAATTTTCTTATAAGAATAAGAAAATATGTTAACATACTGGCTTGAAGAAAGTTTGTGTCAAAAAAATAGGTAGGTACCAAAGTAAAACCACTAAATCGATCAAACAATCAAATAAAAACACACCTATGAAACAAAAAAATAAATGTTTTAAAAATATTTTCCAATGTTATCTTTGTCGCCGCAATAAACCAAACTCATTATTATTTATGTGCAGGTACCTACTCAGATATTAACTACTAGGAATCCGTAACTCGCGCTGTTAGGTAGGTCCGGACATTTCAGAGTGAATTTATGGCTCTGTGTCCGCGGGGTGAGAAGTATCTCAATATGGCCGTCTCGAGCGGTACCTACCCGTCGACGTTAAAATGGTAATAAAAGAGTATGTACATTTTCCCGCGTGTCTGGAGGCTATCGTCCCATTAACATTTAAAATTGGTCCCGTTGATTGCCCGGCAGGACTCGGCCCGTGATTGGCTGGCGGAACAATTTCGTAAATCATAAAACCTAGCTGGCTGCATGTGGCCGGCTGTCAGCGGGCCGCCCCCTCGTAAAGTCTATGGTCCGCGATTCCATATTCAAAATTAATTTTAATTTGTTGTTAAATATGGAGGGAAATGAAACGTCAATTTAGGCGCGATTCGGAACTATCGCTGGTTGGGTCGCCGGCCTCATCATTCATTTGATGCGGAAATTTGCAGAGCGCAGATTGACAGAGATATTGTGGAAAATAAGTAGGTTCTTATCATTACATTTTGTCAAAGTTTTGTATCATAGATATTGAATAGTTTGCTGGCACTGGCGTGGCCCAGGTTTTAACAAAATATATACTTAGTAATATTTTCTACAAACCTTAAGCGTGGCCCTTGATATTGATAATGATATCTCTATGGTACATACATATAAAATATCGTATTAAATCTACGAGTCTGAGCAATAAAATGCAGAAATTTAGTAAAGTGGACATTAAAATTTATCATTACATCCAATGGAAACACTGAGTTTGGAACAAATCAAATTGGTTGGTAAGTATAAGTGGGGTTATGTTTGATTTCGATTTTGACAGTGTGACATTTGACTAGAAAAAAATAAATATTTAATCATTTTTTTTTGCTTAAAAGTTCACGTCAATTCCGCAGTATTTTTTTTAAATTTAGCATCTAATAATGACCTCTTTGACACATACATTTCAAAAACGCTTTCCCATGCAATTATCTCGCTTACAAAGCGTTGGAAAATAACATTTTTTAACATCGGAATATGATGTGGAATCTTCTCCTTTCGGAAAGTGCCACCAATTTCTGAATATCGTGGACACATAATGTGAACCATAGACACTTTTAAAAATTACATAGTTTATTTTTTAAGTATCTTGTTGCCATATGAAGCAATTTTAGTGATTTAAGCTCCCTCCTTTTATCCTACATTTATTTGTCAGACTTACTAATATGGCAGGTTGAAACAGTCGATAAAGAAACAATATCAAAAGGTTTTTGAGGCATCCCATCCCAGTCTGGCTAGTTCCCTAATGGATCCTAGACACCCATTATTTACCTTCGCGCCCCCCGCCGCCCGACAGCTGCCGGAAATTATTGCTTTTTATACTGATATCTGTAATATATCGCTGTAAATAATAATTATCTGTTTCCTAAATCCCATCTGATGTATCATACATCCGTATAGTATATGAGTTAGTGTCTACACTCAAGTGAGAAAATGCGTGAACGTTGGTTGACGGATTCAATAGCAAAATGGCGCCCGCAGATAGATATAGTAATTTTTTTTTTTAATGCAAACACCATATAATGGCTTTTACAATACAGTGGTTATCGAATTACAAGCCTACAGTGATAAACAGGATAATAATAGCAATAAGTTAAAGAACAATTAATGTGTAAACAAAAAAAACTATTACAAGTGATGCAGTTATTAATTTTGGCCCGTAGTGTAATAATTTGATAAAAAATATTACACTATGGGCCATATAATATATAATATATATAGACATCTCTTGGATTACTTTAATAATCTTTTTTATAAGTCGGATCTCGGAGTTGGGGGGGTAGACCCATAATTCTCTTGGATTACTTTAATAATATATATATATATATATATATATATATATATATATATATATTATTATAGAGAATTATGGGTCTGCCCCCCCAACTCCGAGATCCGACGGCTAGCAGTTAAGTTTCTAACAACAGATATAATTTGAGATCATAATAGAGAAGACGTTGGCCTCCAGGCCGTCCTGCATACTCTTTCCCGATTATAAAAATTTCTATTCTAAAAGAAGACAAAGTATTTTGTCGTAACAAAGGCTTTAGAAACCAATTTTCAACAATTGTTTTCTATGTGAAACCATTAGGTAGGTTTATATTATTCCATAGTTTTTACTCCTTTCTTTCTTGATCTTTTATTTTCTGCATTGCATCGTTTTATACAGCAGTCATAATTATGTTGGTGTTCTATTTGCTTCAGAGTATTTGAGGTTTTTCACAAGGTTACTGATAAATAAATGTGTGCAGCGGTAATGCTATATATATTATTATATTCAGTACGATAGTTGAATGATAGAAAGTACACTAACGTGGTCACATTTTTTTACAGGTGACTGTACCTACTTAATAAGACGCTTCAGTAAATTTATTATTCTTTCGACTAAAAACCTAATGGACACGTTAGATGAATAAAATTATTATAAAAGCCATAAAAAGTAATTTAAAATATACTCGTAATATTATGTTAATTTAGCTCGTTTGAGGTCATTTACTCGATGAAAACCACGGGAAAAACTATAAACAAATCGTTTGTTTATCGTGATGGTACCGCCTCCATTATTAATATAAATAACATAATGCCTACATTATTTATTTAGTTTAGAGAAATCAACAGTTTTTTTCCAAAAAAGCTTAAGTGTACACACATGTGTAACATACAGAATAACAAGAAAAAATAACAGACTTTTCGTTTTCTTTCCCTTTCATTAAAAAGTAATTTTTGTCTTTCCTTTTGTGTGTTTCTAATATTATCGAATATCATTTGTTGATTATTGTATAAAATAATACTCAATGGTTTTATAGTGTAATTAATAACTTAAATAAATCAGTTAGAGGGATATTATGGTTTGAAATTGTATGCCAAAAGCTATTGTCTTTGCTTGAAATGACTGTTGGCATGTTAGTTACCAGATTTGACGAGTCAGGTTCTTCCCAACCTGCTTTTTCTTCGTCTCCTCATCTCCACTCCCATCTTACAACCTACCCTCTTACGGATGTCCCATTGGCTACTGGCAGTTTTAGATACCCATTTACCCACCTTCTAAACAAACTAGGTAATAATATAAATACTCTGAAGCAAAAGTATAAAGCAAAAGTAGATCACACACAACACAAGATTAAGTCAAAATGAAGGAATGTCCTTCTATATTTGATAAGATGCCAATAGATGTAAGAAACAAATCGACTTGCAGCACTGAACTAAAAATATATATATATTTTTTTGATTGAGATTTTTTATATTAATATTGTTTATAAATACATTAGTATACACTGATTGTACGCGTGTAATTGTATAAATATGCCTTTGGGTGTGTTTAAGTATGTCGGGTGTCTTTGAGTGGAATGTATGCTTATGATTTTATTTTTTATTATTTTTATTTAAATTTTTTAATTTTTTTGTGCATTACAGATTGATGCAATCCTATTACAATACGCATGAAATAACAAAAATATACAAAATATAACAAAAATATATAAAGCTTTAAATGAAATATTTTACAATAACCGATATTTTAGAGTTCTTGCCTAAAATGACTTTTGAAATCTTCAAGGCCAATTGAAAATGTCAAGAGACCTAGAGGTATCATTGAGCAGCACCATACCTCTTGTCATGCTATGCTGGACCATAACGCCCGTTCTTCCGTGTGGAATACAGAGCAAGTCGTGGCGTCGACCCTGACGGTAGTTGTTCGGTACAAACAATTTATAGCATTCCAAGAGGTATGGGCTGTCAATGTAATAGTTCGTGATTTTATAAGTTGTTACTTGAAGGGTCCCATTTCTCCTAGATTGGAGACTTTCGTAGTGCTTTTCGGAGAGCAAATCTATGTGATTCTTAAATCGTGGGTATTCACCATGCGTTCTCATATAAAGATATTTTGAATTTGTTCTGTATGTGTTTTTGCTCGTATGGGGCCCAGACAGCAGAAGCGTATTCTAATTTAGATCGTATAAGGCAGTTGAACATCGATGTCATTGCTTCGGGCTTGGAGAATTGGTGTTGTGAATGATGTAAGTGGATTGTGTTATATCTATCTATGTATGTATTTTTTGCTTTTGTATTGCAGGAACTTAAAAGATTATTCTTCTTTATATTTTTTCCATATTGTGGCTTCTATTTGTAAGTGTGTTTTATTTATATAATCAATATTGTGAAATTTATCTGCTGACAAACTTTTTTTGCAGTTTAGCGGATGCTTGTAATGAAGAGTAAAAAAAAACATGGAAGATAATATTAACGACACTCAATAAAAATTTGCTCAAAGCAACCAACTTTTCATTTCTTTAAAATAATGTATCCAACAATATGTCCATACACAGTCTATAAACATTTTTCGTATAAGAGATATTAACATTATCATCATTAAAAATAATACTCGTATAATACCGTTTATTTTGTATAAAAATATATCAAACGGCAAATAATGGACACAATTATGATTTGGGAGGCGGGTATGGGTACCGCCATTTATTGGATAACCAACACCTCTGCCACAGGTCACCCCAAGTGGTTTGCCATTTCCTTCTCCCTCTCTCCTTCTCTCCTTCCTCTCCTTCCTCTCCTTCCTCTCCTTCCTCTCCTTCCTCTCCTTCCTCTCCTTCCTCTCCTTCCCCTCCTTCCTCTCCTTCCTCTCCTTCCTCTCCTTCCTCTCCTTCCTCTCCTTCCTCTACTTCCTCTCCTTCCTCTCCTTCCTCTCCTTCCTCTCCTTCCTCTCCTTCCCCTCTTTCCCCTCCTTCCTCTCCATCCTCTTCTTCCTCTCCTTCCTCTCCTTCCTCTCCTTCCTCTCCTTCCTCTCCTTCCTCTCCTTCCTCTCCTTCCCCGCCTTCCTCTCCTTCCTCTCCTTCCTCTCCTTCCTCGCCTTCCTCTCCTTCCTCTCCTTCCTCTCCTTCCTCGCCTTCCTCTCCTTCCTCTCCTTCCTCTCCTTCCTCTCCTTCCTCTCCTTCCTCGCCTTACTCTCCTTCCTCTCCTTCCTCGCCTTACTCTCCTTCCTCGCCTTCCTCGCCTTCCTCTCCTTCCTCTCCTTCCTCTCCTTCCTCTCCTTCCTCTCCTTCCTCTCCTTCCTCTCCTTCCTCTCCTTCCTCTCCTTCCTCTCCTTCCTCTCCTTCCTCTCCTTCCTCTCCTTCCTCTCCTTCCTCTCCTTCCTCTCCTTCCTCTCCTTCCTCTCCTTCCTCTCCTTCCTCTCCTTCCTCTCCTTCCTCTCCTTCCTCTCCTTCCTCTCCTTCCTCTCCTTCCTCTCCTTCCTCTCCTTCCTCTCCTTCCTCTCCTTCCTCTCCTTCCTCTCCTTCCTCTCCTTCCTCTCCTTCCTCTCCTTCCTCTCCTTCCTCTCCTTCTTCGCCTTCCATTCCTTCCTTTCCTTCATTTATTAAAAAAAACATCCACCCAGAATCCCCAAAGATGACGTAGTCCTTGAGGGAAATTATTTTCCTCCTTAGTACTGTGTCCTTGTAACTTTACAAAAAAAATAAAGGAAGATTAGACAAGCACCATTAAAAATTGTAAATAATGTTGTCCATTGTCAAATCACCCCCAGCTCAGGAAAGTAATAAACAACAAGAAGCAGACGATAAACATGAATAGTTATATCTCTAAGCTTCCTCCTAACCCTTAGGTTAAATACTTATTCCACTTCGACATAACTCATTATAATATGAAAGCAATCCCCTGCATACGCAAAACGCACGCGCATTCACATTGTTTTATGTCGCTAGAAGCTGGCAGCATGGTCCTCAATTTGATTCGCGCATAATTCCGGAGATGTGATGACAGACAACCTGATATCGGATGACACGGCATTGTTCCGTCGTCTCCATCCGATATGGTGAATAGTCTATGACTTCTGTAGTCACAGAAGCAAGAAAATGCATTTATTACCTGTCAGTCGGAGATGCATTCAGGCATTAAAGAAGTTTACAGCTCACGGATGCATTGTCTGCGGTAGCGAGTGCGGTGTTGATTACTCCATAAACTGCGTGTTTTATTCTTATTTTGACAGGATCACATTAGGCTTCCCCTCTTCGAGAATCGGTGGAGTAATAACGATAATGAAAGTAGCATCATACGCATTGGAAAATAAATTAATCCGGCGGACACGGTAAGCTGTGGTGATTGAAAAAAAAACACTGTAGTGCTTCGGAATGTCTTGCGGCGGTAACGACGAATTGTTTTTTCTTAATTACTCTACCTTTTACCCGCAAACCAATGTGTTTTAAAAAGGAACGAGCAAGAATCGACGTTAAATGTATATTTCGAAAGGTAAAAATCTACAAGCAGTTACCTACTAATTTAGCACTATTCTATTTTTTATACTAACAAATCATAGTGGAATTTCATTAGAATTTGTTTATGTATATTATACGTCCATATGGGATTTACATACGTAATTTATACGTAATAATTTAGTAGAACAGCTTAAAATTTGCTATTAAATTACATTGATAACTGAAATTGCTTTTGTGCAAATCTCATCAATTTATCTTCATTGTGCAAATTTTGGGTTTGACCACTCTTGCGCCGAATATCTAAACCAAAAACAAGAATGACATTTTGACCATCTTTGGGTGTGTGTGAGTAATCAAGATTATTTTCAAAGTGTCCACAATCAGTAATGACATTTTACGAGTTATGTAAATTAACCCCCTAATAATAAACGTGTTTTAAATTATACACAACTGATGTGCAACAATTTACCATACGTTAATGGTTGTTCATCATTTGTGTAAAAATTAAAACACGTTTATTGGTAAGTCCCTAAGCATGTAAACTTTCATCAATTTGAAATCCAATCGAATCGCTGTATCGTTCTCTCCTTTGTTTTTTTGTTGTTGAATTTAAACGTTACGGGTATTTCTCAACAATTAGCATAAATAATAGCACGTTGTCCTGTTTTCTCGGCGTCTCAAGAATTATATTTTTGCAATTTTTTTCGTGCTTATTTATGAAACCTTCATCTGTATTTTCTGCTCAATTATTACCAGAAGGATAATGGAGTTTTTTTGAAATTTATATATGATTTTTAATTCGCAGATTAAATTCCTTTCCAGCACAGATTATAATAATTGCCTCTGAGACAAATCATGCAGCCTCCATCTCAGGATCATGTTTGACATTTGATTTTAATCAGGCTCGTTGTATGTCCACGCTCATTAGGAACTGGTAGGAAAATTTCATTAAAAAACATTATAAAAATTGTAATGCATTTAAATTTATTTATGACATTGTTCATTTACAGTAGGTATCTACTGATTGCGATTGCAATTATTTAATTTATTATTGTAATTTTTTTACCAGTTCCTAATGAGCGTGGTTCAAGCAATGTGACTGTCTTAAAAGGGAAAATCTTCCTATAATTTACGAAGTCAGTGGAAAAATTACATTTTTTTAGAAATATGTTTTCTCTGCTAAAGGAATCATTATATTTTTTTTTATATTTAGTAATACCAATTTTTCGATAACGGAAAAGGTTTATTTATAAACAAGTTTTTATTATTAAATACTATAATATTAAATTAAACTTAATAACAGTAAACAAGTAATTATTATATTTGTAATACAACGAGTAAATCTGCTGAGTTTTAGCTTGATCGGGTGTCGGGAAGTGGGTGAAGCGAAATCGAAAAGGATGGATTAAAAAAGCTATTCCAAAAAGCGTATTTTAATTAGCAAGGAAAATCAGGATTTCTTCGTCACAGCTTACAGGACAAAATATGTATCAAAGGAATTCATCTCGAAAATATAATAAGAATGCATTGCAGCATTTGTAAAATCTTTTGTTGATTTTTAAATTATTGTATTTTTCTGTTGACTGCGAAATTCATGAATGTTAGTTTAAAATACATTTTATTTTATATCTGATTTAACACAACCACAAGGGAAATTAATTGTGACATTGCAATTACTGCAACACGTAAAGAGACAGGTTATTGAATAACTTGTTTTCTTCATCTTTTATCTTCGAAAGGACTAATTGGAAATAAATGATCAATGCAATTGATTATAAAGGGACTTTCAATTACATACAAGCGCTTACCATTACGAATTCGAGTACTTGTACGGTCAAACGCATGCGAAATCTGCTTGGTCTCTTTTCTGTTGGGGACCTCTCTAATACTTGAACGGTCAAACGCATGCAAAATCTGCTTGGTCTCTCTTCTGTTGGGGATCTCTCTAATACTTGTATGGTCAAACGCATACGAAATCTGCTTGGTCTCTTTTCTGTTGGGGACCTCTCTAATACTTGTACGGTCAAACGCATGCGAAATCTGCTTGGTCTCTTTTCTGTTGGGGACCTCTCTAATACTTGAACGGTCAAACGCATGCAAAATCTGCTTGGTCTCTCTTCTGTTGGGGATCTCTCTAATACTTGTATGGTCAAACGCATACGAAATCTGCTTGGTCTCTTTTCTGTTGGGGACCTCTCTAATACTTGTACGGTCAAACGCATGCGAAATCTGCTTGGTCTCTTTTCTGTTGGGGACCTCTCTAATACTTGTACGGTCAAACGCATGCGAAATCTGCTTGGTCTCTTTTCTGTTGGGGACCTCTCTAATACTTGTATGGTCAAACGCATACGAAATCTGCTTGGTCTCTTTTCTGTTGGGGACCTCTCTAATACTTGTACGGTCAAACGCATGAAAAATCTGCTTGGTCTCTCTTCTGTTGGGGACCTCTCTAATACTTGTCCGGTCAAACGCATGCGAAATCTGCTTGGTCTCTTTTCTGTTGGGGACCTCTCTAATACTTGAAGTTAAACCATCATTGGGTTAGACTTATTAAACTTTTTTTTATATGAAAAACAGTTTTTTCTGATAAAAAAATAAATTAAAACTTGCTATACACAATTATATAATGTAGGTACTACCTATATCACTTCAGGATATCCAGCAATATTGTTATAATTAACATAAAATAAATAAAGAACACTTAATCGTTGTATACTTTTATTTGTTTGTTGGCGATCTGTAGTCATTCTCGGGAACGATGAAAAGTTACCGAAATTATTGATTAAACCTTTACCGATCGTACTACCTATATAATTTCAATGTATCTAGCACAATCGAACGATAAAGCATTTATCGATAACTTGTCATCATTCCCGAGCACGACTGCAGATCGCTAACGTCCAACTAATAATTCACCTCAAATAAATTAAGAGGAAGCTATAAGCTAAAAATGTATAAATTCTTGGTATACCTTATATCTTAGGTAATAGGCATTAAAATCGCTTGACAAACGGAGTCTAGAAACGTTCAATTTCAAGCAAAAAACTGGTTTTTATTTATTTTGTAAATAATTTTATAAGAAAGCAAAAAAGTTAATCAAGTGAAACTGTCACAGATAATCTTAGCTATAATACTGTATTTTTTAAAAGTTGTTTCCTTTATGAGTTCATACATTTCTATTGAAAAAAAAATTAGTAGTTTGCATTTATATTTTTTATTGAGTAATTTAATTTTGTATTTGTATTCTACTCAAGCGAAGTGATAGGAAAACTTTCAATTTATTTAAAGCATATTTTTGGTATTCATAATAAACACCAATTCGTTATAAAGATTAATCAAAATAGTGATTTGGCATTAAGCTTCGCCTTAAGAACAGTCGGTATAAACTGTTGTGTGTTTGTTTGTTTACGATCTGCAGTCATTCTCGGGAAAGATGACAAGTTACCGACATTATCGAATTACCGAATACCAACTTTACCGAATGAAATAGTTATACATATTTAATTAAAAAATTATACATATTTACACGGTTGCATGAACCAGTGAAGTTTCCACATTTCATACATATTTTATACAAAAACCTATAAATATAGTGAAATTGATAGAAAAAAAAATTCTAACAAATACGGTACATAGACCATGTAATATTAAAATATATAAACATAATCCATACATCATAAAATAATGTGGACTAATGATCAAAGATGAACACAATGAAAAATACAACATTCTGTGGGAATAATGAAAAAAAAAACATATGGGAGATATATTTCCCCTTAAAACTAATCAATATAAATGTAAAAAATTTATTCTAACAACTTTTCTTTAACCCGTGAAGGTCTTACTCATTTTCTTTAATGACATGAAATGTGGTTTCGATCACTTTTATTTTTCTAGACACAAATGTTGTAAATAACGTATTCTATTTTCGCTATAGTTTTTCAGAAATTTAAACATTATAATAAATGAGTAAATCAATTTTGGTGTTATTTATGTGAGGGGTGATATACGTCGGCTTGATCTCTAAGGTTTTATTTTTAGTTTCGGTTAGCATTTTTACCAATGTATTTTATTTTATTATATGTTTTGGCTGATTAATTTTCAAATTTATGTTTATATTTTCTGAAAATCTTAGAGATTATCCTTCCCTTCATATATCTACCCGAAACCTTGGCATGAGGCATACCTACAAAACGTGAAAAGACAATGCAATTTAACACAGTTGCAGTGTCACAGGGTTAAGTGCGATAATAATCTTCTAATGCGTTACATCGCTGTGCTATATTCTTCTGCAATACTTCTATGTGAACGGAAAAATCACGCGTGGATTAAATAGGGTAATTATTATGATGTGTCTGATTACTTCCGAAGTGAACTGGAACTGCCATAACAACTGTAATAAAAGTGACATTGCCCTAAAAACTGTGAGTACCTACAGCAAAATTTGATGCCATCCTCTTTTTAGAAATTCCTGTGGTTATTTGTAACAGAAAATGTTGTAATTTTAGATAAGTATTTCACAATAGTTCAGTGGTGGAAAAAAATGCTCACTAGGGGTGTAATAAAAAAAAAATAGAAAAATAACTTAATGATCTTACATACAGCAGGGGTGTGGAGTATATAATTATAATATGCATTAAGTAAATTGACCCGTGGACAAATATAACGCTAAAAATAAAGCAGAAACAATAAAGGATCCTGTTATTATACTATATAGAAAGACCTTATTAGCATCAGCTTTATGGAAGTTAATTTAATGACGGTAAAAATGTAGTTGCCTTTTCATATAATCTACCAGTCCTCGCCACCGGAATGAAAACACATACGTTTCATGTAAAAGTTGCCTCGTTAAAAAAATAATTGTATAATTTGACATTTTGAGTAAATTTGATGTCAGCACGATGAAGTATAAGTGACAGGTGTCCGTTTCTCGCGCACTGCGCAGAGGAAAGCGCATGCAAAATAATATGGCGGTGCTTCCGGCTGCGCGCGCACGCCATCTATTGTTAGGCCTTCCAATCAATGTGCACTTCCTTTCCAATTTGGAATTATTATTTGAAGAAAGATCTTTGACATTTAAAGTAACAGTCAGATAATGGGATGGGATGTTCTGGTCGAATTAAACGAGAAATTACATTGTTGAACTTTAAAATATACTACATTTGTCTTAATAATAAGAGTTTATTCCAGAATGTATGCAGGGGGAGTGCAATGAAATACATTCCATATTTTAAGATAACAGACAAATAATAAGAATACACAGATAGGCCATGCGGAATGGAAGAGAAAAATGTGTGCAAGCAGGCGTTTATGGAGGTTATTTAAAAATCTCCCGTCTCCGGAGGGCCATCAGCAGGGACTTCATCCAAGCAATCATGTCAGTGATGATGTGTTATTTGACTGGAGTAGTCAGCGCCATAAGCTTCACATGTGGTGGCAAAGAAGCGCTCTGAAAGAGTGCACTCGTCCCTCCAGGAACATTTCCGTAGCGCTGCAGTATCTCAGTAGGCGGAATAATTGCGATAAGTATTATTGTAAGCGACTTTTAGCTTTTGCCATTGCCGTGTAATCTACCTACAGTTCTGACGTGTACAGCTAAGTGCCGAATGCGTTGAATAGTAAAAACTTATAAATGTACATGCCTACTACCTACCATGTTTTACGAAAATTATTATTTGTTGCCGGTGTAATTAAGCACCGTTATATTGTGTTTTGAATTGGCTACAACAAATTGGCAATTAAAAATAACGTTTTATAATAATATTTGAATGAAGAGACCTTTAATTTTTTTTCCAAGGCTTTAACCTACTTATAACTTTTAACTAAAGAGCGAAAAAACAAAAAAATAAATCCACCAAAACTAGACAAACATGCAAGGGCTGAGAAAAGGTGGTCAAGGGGTAAGGCTAGCAAGCTGGAGGACGAGGGTTCAAATCCCGGCACGCGCAAATAAATTTTATTGATTCATTCAAAATAATGTATAGTTTATTTACGACACGTTCCAGAGGGGAATCCATAGTGTCACTTTTCCAGATGGTTAGGAGCAGTTGGGACTATTGTGCGGTTTCACATAAAATAAATAATTAAAAAAATACATATAAGTAAATATTACGCAATATAAAAAAGATTGGTGTTATTTTTTAATTTAATTTTTGTTTTTGGACTTACATATTTGTGAAGTGAAATTTCAATAATAGTGAACATTTAAAAGTAGTTTATGGATTAAAAAAACACTATTAAAACCTTAAATTTTAATTATGCCTTGTATTTAAAATAGTGGACCGGTCGGTGGCCGAGTTGACATCGCGTTTGGGTCCCACCCAGGCGTAGTGTGTTCAATTCCTCGTCTGGCTAAGTCCTCCATCACAACACAAGCAACATTTTCAGCTTACTGTGGTGGTAGTAGGAGATTTTCAAATATTGTCAGGTTATTCGTAACCCGGGAATGTTTGTCTTTCTTTTTTTTTTTTTTAAAATAAAGTGGTTTTTGTGTTTGAATACCGAAAAAAAACACTCAGATTTTTCTTTCTAAATCAAGCACATTCACGTTATTTTCAACACCACCGAAATTTTTTTTCGAAAAAAGGAAACCAGTATAATTTCTATCACAGAGTTTAATTTGTTTACATCAACTGACCCGATTACTAGAGACGTTTATACAAACGGATTCAACCAACGAATAGATGTATTTTCTATACTAACAGTGTTGTGGATATAACAGATTAATTTGATTTTATAAATATTAAATGTTTCTTAAGCTCTGTATTGAAAAAGAAGTGTGATGGAGCGTCAAGGAGAGTCGGTCAGATCGTCAATTATACTTTTAATTTCATCATTAATACATCATAACATATATTGGTCGAGTCAAGCCATGTGCCTAAACAAATAATGGAGGTAACTGATTATTTGGAAATAAATCTTCGTACAATCAAACGCGTGTTAGAGCTTTAAGAATTAATTTTTTTAACGCAGTCAATAAGATCATTTACCACGGAACCTTTTTTAGCCGAAATATCAAAAAGTTGCAATATGTTTTACGAAAACTTGTGAAAATATTAAAAAAAATGCTCCATGTTTTTTTTTCTGGTTTCCAATAATAAAAAAAAAAATAAAAAAACCTTGAGCATTTTTTTAAATATTTTCATAAGTTTTCGTAATTATAATAATATTATAATTAATATTAATATTATAGGCCCCGTAGTAAGCGTTCAAAGATGGTTTAAAAGGGAGATATGTAAATATGAACATGAAAGGGAGCGCGCTAATATTAAAAAAAATAGATAATAATCAAGCGAAAATATTTAATAAAACACGAATCGTTTGAAAAACAGAATAATTCTATCTTTAAATGCTTTAGTTGCATTTAAAAATACACTGTGATTTTTTTCATACCTATAACACGTTAAATAACAGAACAAATCGTGTTTTTAATAATTTTCGAAGCTTACTTTGCAAATTTTTTTTATCGAAGGAATTCATATAATTACAGTTTCGGCATTAAAAAAATAAAGATATAATCTTAAAAAAGAACACATATATTTTTTGGAACTTAACGTAAAGATTTAAAGGGAAATATTATATAAATCTGCAGAAATTGAGAATGCGGGGGCTTAATGCTGGCTTAAAACTAAGATTTATAACTAGTGAGTTAGTGAGGCAAATCATTTTAAAGAGATATCATTATAAAAGTATCTCGTTTACAGACGCTACTTAGTCATGTTTTTTAGAACTCCGCTAGAACGAAAATGCATAACAATTAGGAAAGGTAAATACAATTGATCATGTACATAAATAAAAGGCGTTGTCCGTTTGTACAATTTCAATGAAAAATTTATAGTATAAGACGCCAATAGAAGATTTAATGCATTTTCTCTGAACTGGAATGAGATACGCAGTCGAATTAAAGTCGAAATAATGTAGTGTTTTAATGATTACAATATGGTATACAGTATTGAGTGGTAGATAAAGTCGGGGATCGAGGAAGACTGAACGCATTATTCACTGGAATGAGATACATAATCGAATTAAAGTCGATGTAATGTAGTTTTTTAATGGTTACAATATGGTATACAGTAATGAGTGGTAGATATAGTCGGGGATGCCCGAGGAAGACTGAACGCATTATTCACTGGAATGAGATACATAATCGAATTAAAGTCGATGTAATGTAGTTTTTTTGAACAGTAACAAAATGGTAAATGGTAGAAAAAATTGAAGATGCCCGAGGAAGACTTAACAAACTACGTTTGCACTGGAATGAGATACGAAGTCGAATTACAGTAGACATAATGTAGTTTTGTAACAATGTAGATTTAATGATACCATATGAAGTGAATAGTGGAAGAAGTTTTGGACGCCCGAGGAAGACATGGCAATCAAATGAATCATATACTTTGAAAAAGTGAACTTCAATTCAATTCAACTATTCCCAGTATGGCTTAGGAGAGAGAAAACCATTTTTTATTTTTTATTTTTATTAACGACAATTTTAATTACAAAGTTAAGTATATTATTCGCAGTCCTCCTCACTAGGTATTCCTGTTCCGAGGCGGACTGTAGGTTTTGGTATAGGTGTAGATCGTGATTTCCTTGTTAATTTCTACAAAAAAAATTTAAAAAATTGTCTTCACATTTGTTCAGTTCATAATTTTATTGATTTCCTCATCTTCGTGTTTACTTAGCCATAATTTGATGTCGTTTTTAAATTTTTGTTTCTCCGTTGTGTTTTTGAGTTCAATTGGGAGGGCATTATATAGTTTTGTAGCATGGAAATGATGATTTTTCTGGCCAAAAGACGTATTTAATTTTGGGATGTTCAATAGTTTTGAGGATTTCTTCTTAGTTGTGATGGTCAGCAGGGTACTCATATTTTTCTGTAAATTTGATTAGAGCATTTTTTGAGTATAGTTTTATTATACTGAAAACTTTAAAATTTTTAAAAATGTCTTTTGATGGAGTTCTTATGGGTACTTTAAGGATTATTTTTATTATTGCTTTTTGAGTTTTAATAAGCTGCTTCATGTGGATGTTTGAGGCAGATCCCCATCCAATAATCCCATATTCTATGCGTGATTGACAGAGAGCATAGTATACTTTATATAAATCATTTATACTTAGTATATTGCGTATATTTCTAAAGAAGTATATAAGCTTTGTGAGTTTCTTTGTAATACTATTTATGTGGGAGTCCCATCGAAGATTTTCATCAATTTCAATGCCGAGATATTTTATACTTCTAGAGTGTATTATGGTGGGGCAGTGGCATGATTGAGTTTCGTTTTTTCCTTGACAATCATGTAATTTGAGAGCATAATCCTCAGCTGGTTGTCCTCTAGCCGTTATAGAAAACGTTAAATATTTAGTTTTGTTAATGTTAATTTAGAAGCGTTGATTGAAAAGGTTATAGCTAATAGCTATACTTGGTTACTAAGTCTGGATAATCAACTACTGGCTATCTCAACCAATAAATATTCTCCTTTTCCATTTTATTAATTTTACTGACTTTTTCCAGGCTCACAACAATTCCCAAATTATTCGAGCAGTCGTGACTATGTTTTGGTTTAAGTATAACTGTTGACCTCGATTATGCTCATAACTAATTCCTAAACAGGTAATGCAAATATACACTCAATACTCACTATGATTTGAATGAAAAAATATTCCCACGTTGAGGTTAATGATCAAAGTAACTTGTTTAAATAATGATAACTAACATTAATGAATAATTCTCATGTAGGTAGGTACTTATGTATACAAGTAACGATTTTTGAATTGGTTAACCTTTTTATAATTATTTTTATTGGGAAGTAGGTATTTGTGACCTACGATTTTGTGCAATATAAAATATTTATTTTTGTTTAAGTGTATATATAAAAATATAAAAAAATAATGACAATAATATTTATGATAAATAATTTTAGATGAATTTAATAACACTCATTTCATTTCTTTGTGTAAACTAGTGTTTGTCCTTAGGAAAGGTGTGCTCGTTAGTTTGAAGAGCTATATAATGAAAAATTGAACAGAGGAATAGAAAATGTTTCATCAAAGGAAAGATAAGTAGTTATTAAAGAAATATTAATAATATTTCGTCGGGGTCAATAATTTTGGAGGATTGTGATTTTAATGGGTTGTTGGCTAAATGATTCTGTGGTTCTCCAATCCGCAGAATCCAAGGTTGCGTGATTACTCTCGGTGTGTAAAAATGAGAATTCGAATATTTTCAATTTAGTTTTTATTTTAACTAAACTCACGTTACAATAATTTTATGAACAAAACAGATCGCGTACGTTAGAGGAGATTTAGGGCTAAGGCTAAGGACTCACGGAGCGATTTTTACCCGCGCCCGCCGCGGTTGCGGGCCCGCAGCCTTTGTAGAATGCAGATATTTATGTAAAAAATTAAAGCACATTTCACGACGCGTTTTACGCCCGCGGCGTGTGCGATTGTTTGCGGGGCCCGCTGCACCGGCGGTCATCTTGTACCGGCGGGCGCGGGCGCGGCCCCGCAGCCGCGGCGGGTTGCTCCCGCGCGCTCTGCGATCGGTTGGCGGGCGAGTTAGTGGAACTCAGTCTTGCAACCGCCCGTCTTGCGATAATCAACCGCCAAGATTGCGGGCGATAACCGCGACCGCGGCGGCTGCGTCACCGCAAAAAAGAGCGGTCTCGTGAGTTTTGAAAATAAAACTCCATTCCGCCACCGCAGCGGGCGCGGGTAAAAATCGCTCCGTGAGTCCTTAGCCTAAACCGGCGGCTAGACCACTGGAGAGAGAATGAAATATTTGCCGCGCGATACCTCAGGTTTACAGTGATACCAGTCTCACATGTAATTCTTTTAATGGAAGATTACAAGTAGATGCAATTTATACTGATTTCCAAAAAGCTTTTGATAAAGTTAATCACTCCATCTTATTAAAAAAATTTGAACAAATAGGAATACATGGAGATCTACTTCGCTGGGTGAAATCATATTTGTATAACAGAACTCAATTAGTTCTTATTAATGGATACAAATCATCCCCTATAATTGTAACTTCCGGTGTACCACAGGGTTCAAATCTTGGCCCCCTGCTTTTTCTTATATTCATAAATGACCTTGGCTCGAAATTAAATTGTGATTATGCTTTTTTCGCCGATGATCTTAAAATTTTTCATAAAATCAAGTCTGTTTCCGATCATCAACTGCTTCAAAACGACCTCGACACACTTAATAACTGGTGTACTGTCAATGATATGCACTTAAATGTTGAAAAATGTTACATTTTAAACTTCACTAGAAATAGAATTATAAAGGATTTTTCCTATGTTATTAATAATATTATTCTCAAAAAAGTATCTTCAATAAGAGATCTAGGAATCACTCTTGATTCTATATTCATATTTGATGTACACATTAACGACATTAAGTGCAAATCATTAAAAATGATGGGATTTATTCAGAGAATATGTAAACCTTTCCAAGATCCTCAATCAATCCTAACTCTTTACAATGCCTTAATTAGAAGTAAACTTGAATATGGAAGCTCTATTTGGAATCCACATTACTGCAAATATGAAAATATTGTAGAATCCGTTAAAAAAAATGCTAAGAATGTTATCCTTCAAATGTGGATTACATGACCATCTAAGATCATATGACGTACGTCGTGATTACTTCAAGATTGATACACTTAAAACTAGAAGGGAATTGACTGATCTCATATGTTTACATAAAATTATTCACGGTCAACTTGATACTACATTATGTCTTAGCAATATTAAAATAAATGTCCCCAATTCGCATTGTTTAAGACGCCATAATATTTTTCACCTGAATACATTTATAAATAATATCGCCTACTTTAGCCCTCTGACCCAGATGTGTCGACTATATAACAAGATAGAGTGTGCTGAAATAGATATTTTCGTCGATAATTTGTACGGATTCAGAAAAAAAGTTCTGGCGCTATTAAAAAATATTAGCTTATTCATTGTGTCAATTTTCTCTCTATGCATACCTCTCGCATTTCTTATGCCTCTTACCACTTGTAATAATGTATAATGTAATGTGTTACTTGAGCGAGCTTGTATATGATTGTGTATTTTATTTTTATTTTTTGGTGTTTTTGTTTTCTAATTGTATGTATGTATCTGTATTTAATTGTATGTATCTGTATTTAATTTTTTGTATCTTTATTTAATTGTAGATTTTTGTAATTGTACAATAACTGAGTTTTTATAAGTGGATTGTTCTCACGTAAGTGTGATCATCTGTAAAACCCAGTATAAATAAATAAATAAATAAATATAAATAAACATAATTGTGGGTAAAAGTAATGTTGTTATTATTTTCGGGAGATGTAAACTCCCTATAATTTGCCCTACATTGCAATAATCATTGTGCCTGTAGAAGGAGGCTCGTAAAAGGAGTCACCTACCTTAACTGGTCCCACCTAGTGAGGTATGGAATTTAAAGCATACAAGTAAATTATAAGGAAAATGAATTATGATAACTACTAATATTGTTGTTTTCTGTTTTTGAACTAAAAAAAAATAAAATATAAAAACGATATTAGTAACTCAAGGATTTAAAAAAAAAATACCCAAATTTTTTCCAGAGAAAAATAAATAGTTTTTTAAATTTTTTTTTATAATATTGATTATATTTTATGCTTTTGACTGTCCAACTAGAAAAGATCCGCGTTTTAGGACAGTCCAATTTACAGGATTTAAGAATACAGGATTTAAGACTAGATAAAATAAGTATGTTAAAACGAAGATACATAAAAGATTACCTATGTAAAATAATAAAAAATGTATATGTAATATTATAGTATCTTTCAATTTAGGGGGGCGGATATGGCTATGGAAACCATTGATTGGAAAACCTACACCTCTGTCATAGGTCATCCCAAGTGGTTCGCTACGTTTGTGGATTTATGTGGTGAGGTCTGTCCAAATCTTTGCGGTGGATACGTTTGCTCACTGACTGGTTAAAGGAGACCCTTTGACCTCTACAGCCGGCACCGCAATGGGAGGGATGGATTCATAGCCCGTCACTCTTGGATACACTTACCACCAGATTCTTACCCACCCCTCATAGATTCTTCTTCCCAGATCTTCTATCCCTACATTCCTTAAAAATACCCTACGTACAACGTTCCTAAAGATGAGGTAGGCCTTGATGAAATTATTTTCCTGTGTTAAAAAATATCTCTATTGTGTGTTAGGTAGTTATCATACAAAAAAATTGTATCACTTTGTTAAAGTAATATTTTTTTTGAATCTCAATAACACGGATTATTTTGTGTTTTATTCCCGGGACCGATTAAAAATAATAGTATAATTGGTAGTGGAGTATTTATCTGTTGAACATTTAAACCCTTCCGTCTGTTCGGGACTTAATATCGAGCCTTGGCACATTCTAGCAGCTGATTGAGAAGGTATTAATTATTATAGAAGGAAGATTGTAGGCTTGTGGGCTAGAGGCAGAGGTCGAATAGAGCCGAGGTTGAGAGAATTTATGACTAGTCTGTATTTTCTGGTGGTTTGGCAAGTTTGGTTCCACGGCGGATTGGGACACTGTCAGCACAGAAAATAGACCAAGTTGAAAGGAAGATTTGTAAGGTGGCAAAAACCGACGCTATTTGGTGCCGCAAGGCGCCCGAGGCAATCGGTCTAGCCGACTTTCAAGTCGGCCCAAAGGACCTAACTGAGACTTGCGATTTCTTGCGAACATTTTCAAATATTTGCGATTAGCCTGATTCTCTGGCGGCTTAACAAGATCGGTTCCACGGCGGATTGGGACACTGTTAACACAGAGAATAGGCAAAATCTAAAGGAAGACCTGAATGGTGACAAACCGACGCTAACTGGAGCCGCAAGGCGCTAGGTGCAATCGGTCACTGCCAACATTCAGATCGGCCCAAATAACTAATCTTACTGCAGTTCATTTCAGAATTCCCCCCTACCCTTCCCACGTACGGCAAAATACTCCAAACATCGAATAATGAACGGACACGCGAAGAGAGCCTTCCTGGACGCCTCAATCAAGGAGCGCAGGAGTAAATGCACCAAAATACTACCGACGACATTCCCGGAGGGTGCCACAGGCTATCGCATTAACATTTTGACAAACAGACCAGAGTTTACTTTCGCAACGTCGGTGGCCAGTAGCGCCGGACCACGTTCTCCGTTAAGCCACGGCACCAGCGCCGCTTCAAGATCACCATCGAGGCCCGGCACCAGCGCCGCTTCAAGATCACCATCGAGGCCCGGCACCAGCGCCGCTTCAAGACCACCGTCGAGGCCCGGCACCAGCACCGGATCTCAATCACCTAGACCGACGTCACCAATGGAGGTGCAATGGACCAGGGCTACGGCCTCTAAGCGCCCTCATTCCCCTCCAAAGCCCGTATTTAGGCTGGTGCACCCTAACAAATACGAGACGCTACACGAGGTAAGCGAGCCATCCCATGAGACAGCGCCGCCAGCCCAGAAGAGACGCCCGACGCCACCAGGGCCAGTGGCGACCACCAGAAGAGGACCAGTGGCATCCACCAGCCGAGAGCAAGCGACTACGAGCACACTCAGGAAGAGCACAAGAGTGCCTCCAATTATAATGACTATAGGATCCATGACACATGGACAAATCACTGAAGAAGTTCAGAGGCATATAGGAAATGCCAGCTTCAACTTTCGCTACAATAAAGGTGGCAAAATTAGCGTCGTTGTGAGCACCGTAGATGCCCACAGACAACTATCAACAGCTCTACGAGGCGAGGAAAGGCCCTTCCACACCTTTACCACCGAAGCTGACAAAGTCAAGAAGACCGTCATCAGGGGACTACCGGATATGACACCAGAAGAAATAATGGAAGACTTGGAGGCCCAAGGCTTCCCTGCAAGAACTGTCGTCAGGATGACCACCCCGGGACTGGAATACCCGCTTTACCTGGCCCACTTTGGCCAGGAAACAAATATGGGCCACTTGAGAGCCGCAGTGGTCTACCTGTGCCATTGCAGGATCTCAATGCGCAAATACAGAAGTAACCACCTCCAATACGGCACGCAGTGCCACAGGTGCCAAAATTTCGGACATGGGTCCAGAAATTGCGCCCACGTAGCCCGCTGCGTAAAATGCGAAGGAGCTCACGCCACACCGGAGTGCCCCAAAACAAATAGAGAAGAGCCGGCCGTCTGCTGCAATTGCGGCGGAGCACACCCCGCTAACTACAGCGAATGCCCCAACAGGGTGGCATATGTAGCTGCTCTCCAACGCAGACAAGAGTACACCAACGCCCAGAGGCGCAAAGAGGCAGAGCCTCGTGTACAGAAACCTGCGGCCCGAGTAGATGGCCGGTCCTGGGCAGACGTAGCGGGCCGAAGCAACCAACAGCAACAGGCTCCTGAAACTCAAGAACCACGCAGGGCCCCACCGCCCTCACCGGAATATCGCCAAGCGCCAAACACACAACGCCAAGCGCCAAACAGCGGAAACTCCTCTGATGACGAGGACATAATGTCATTACTCCGCAACCTCATCAGAGTACGCGGAAGATTGGCCTCCTGCTCATCCAAAGAAGAGAAGCTGATCATTCTCATGGAACTTCTCACCGACACCATCAATGGATAAAGAGGGCCCAGTGGTAAAAATCCTAATGTGGAATGCTTGTAGCATCCGAGCCAAGATAGAGGAATTAACAGAGCTCACTAACAGCTTACAGACTGACATCGTTTTACTCTGCGAAACTTGCCTCAAAGAAGAAGACCGACTCAGAGTGCCAGGATTCGACGTACACAGAAATGACAGATCCTCTACAACATCGACTCGTAGAGCAGGCGGAACTGCTATACTCACTCGCCAGGGTCTCCGGACAACGAGGATACCCACGCCAGTACTAGAGAATATGGAAGCCACCGTAATCAGGATGGAGATAAATAGCCAGATGCACACCATTGTCTCGGCGTACTGCCCTTCGAACAAAAACAACATCACGAGAGGCGATCTTAACAAACTACTGGCACTAGGTACGAGAGTACTCATAGCAGGTGATCTAAACTCCAAACATAGGTACTGGAATAATTTCAGAGCCAATAAGAACGGCAATATCCTATATAAACATATGGAAAATCACGAATATAGATTACTCGCACCGGACAGGCCGACTCGTTACGATACAAAAAGCAAATTTCCTGCAACTCTTGACATTGCACTGGCGAAAAATATTACTACAACTTCTCCCCTGATTACACAGGATAAACTACCTTCCGACCACCTACCTGTGAGCTTCTCGATAGGCGGAATTCACGAGAGAATAACAAGGACTCAACTCGACTACAAAAACGCCGATTGGGAGGGTTTCAAGAAATTTATTAATGAAAAAATTTATCTAACATCCGAGACACTATCAACTACGGAGGGCATAGAAAAAGCCGTGTCAATCCTCACTCAAAGTATTCAAGAAGCTCGAGATAAATTCATCAAGAATAAGAAAATTAAACCCTTTCAAGTAGAGCTCACACCTCACATAAAATTCTTGATCACAGAAAAAAATAGACTACGCAGGATCTACCACAGTACCCGAGAGGCATGCTTCAAAGTAGCAGTAAATTCCCTCGGAAGGGAAATAAAGGAAGAAATTGCTACGTTGAAAAATACTCTGTGGTCAAAAAAAGTCGAATCTCTCAGTACTCAAGACAACTCAATATGGCGAATGTCCAAGGCCCTGCGACATCAAGACAACAGCATTCCGCCCCTGAAGTGGCCAAACTCTCCGGTCCTGGCACTCTCAAACGAGGAAAAAGCAAATTTATTGGCAGACGGATTCGAAAAAGCATTCTCGACAACAGACGGGATGGAAGACCCGGAAACAAACATCATGGTGGCAGAAACGGTGGAAGAACTGAACCAAAAAACGCAGACCGAAACGGAGGACATAAAACTTTGCACCCCGAGAGAAGTGGCCCTTATCATAAAGTGCCTCAAACCAAATAAGGCCCCAGGCGAAGATCAAATAAATAATATACTGCTAAAACACCTACCGCAGAGAGCAATAATTTATATTGTAAAAATATTCAACGCCTGCCTTCTACTTGGCCACTTCCCGACATCATGGAAAAATGGGTCAGTACTACCGTTTCACAAGCCAAACAAAGATCGATCGAATCCGTCAAATTATCGCCCTATCAGCTTATTACCAACATTGAGCAAAGTCCTTGAACAAGTCGTCCTAAACAGGTACCTACCTCACCACGAGCAAAATAAGACCCTTCCTGACGAACAATTCGGTTTTCGAAAAAAGCATTCAACGACCCACCAACTTACACGTGTCGCAGAACAAATTATTAGAGGATTTAATAATAAACGTTTCACCGTAATGGCACTATTGGACCTCGAAAAAGCCTTTGACACAGTGTGGATGGAAGGTCTCATATACAAAATGTACATTACCAACACGCCAATATACATCATAAGAATTGCGCAGTCGTACTTAGAAAACCGAACCTTCACGGTCAAAGTGGGCGATGCTACATCAACAAGAAGAAAAATACCTAAAGGAGTCCCGCAGGGAAGTTTACTCGGACCGCACTTTTTCAATCTATATACCCACGATATACCCCCGCTAAATGAGAAATGCAACAAAGCAATTTACGCCGACGATGTAGCAGTCTACGCTACCTCAAGAAAGCCCAAAATGGCAGTGAAATACGTACAGCGAGGCCTCGACACGCTCACCGAATACTACAAAAAATGGCGGCTGAAGCTAAACGAGACTAAAACTGAAGCGATAACCTTCACACGAAAATGCAAAAATAACATCCCGCAAGATAAAATTCTCATGGGCGGAAAGCATCTAGATTGGAAATCCGAAGTTAAGTACCTGGGACTCACAATGGACACAAAACTGAATTGGAAAACTCACATCGCCATAGCAACGGCAAAAACTCAAAAAGCGATAGGTTCGATAAGCCCAATATTCAACAGAAAGAGCTCGCTAGCTAAAAGGAAGAAAATACATCTGTACCTCAGTCTAATTCGCCCGGCGCTAACGTACGCTTTACCGGTTTGGAGTAATATTGCATACACAACATATAACAAACTTCAAGTTACTCAAAACAAATGCATTAAAATAGCCTACAACACCCCACGATACACAAACCTCAAAAAAATACACGAACGAGAAGATATACCTACATTACAGGAGCACGCATACCAACTCACATCACGCTTCTACAACACTCTGAACCCGGATAATCCGTTAATTAAAGCGCTGGGTAATTATAACTCGCCAGCGGATCTCGCATTCAACTACAAACACAGGATGCCCAAGCACCTAATCATGAAGTTCCATGAGAATGTCGACAGCGCCAATGAAGAATTAGAAGACGAAGATTATTAGCGCAAAGTATCCTTTTTAACATAATAAAATGTTTTTATCCCACACGTTTTTCTTCCAAATGCCTTTTTCTCACCACAGGTAGATGTAACAGACCTCCGAAGCGAAAAGGACGCAGCCAAAGTATGAAAAAATGAAATATTTACATTCAGTAAATCATAAATGTAAAACAGAGTAAAAAGTTCAGAACTTATTGTTTTTCTTTTTCTTGTCATTTGTATGAGGTTTTTTATCCAGTTAAGAATTTTTCCTCATAAAACTCATTAATGTAACATAAAATCAGTCAAGTAAATACAACCATCAGATGGTAATAGTAATAAGGCCAAATGAGCCGCAGTACTAGTCAGCTAGAAACATGAAGGGTATTGTTATAAGCCCTAGC
Source organism: Hesperophylax magnus (assembly GCA_026573805.1). Lineage (NCBI taxonomy): Eukaryota > Metazoa > Arthropoda > Insecta > Trichoptera > Limnephilidae > Hesperophylax > Hesperophylax magnus. The sequence continues at coordinate 4,568,735 of JAIUSX010000007.1, read as the reverse complement.
TAGTTAGAGGATTACGAAAGAATCCATAAAATCAAAAAAAAAAAAAATGGGCTAGAGGCTGAAGGTAGAATGGCTGCGGCCGCCAAAACACTTATGCGTGTTTCTGTATTTCTTTATGGGCAAGATGCTAAGCTTATTTTGGTTGGACGGTGGGCAGGGGTGAATGATGAATGAATATATTTCTTATTAGTAGATAGTACTCGGTTTTACCCATGGGGTATTGCCAACAATGCAGAATCGATACGACAAACTAAGCTTGCGAAATTTTTGGGAAAACACAATTGTATTTGATGATGTTTTCCCCACTGGGATTTCCCGTGCTGGGGAAGATATTTTACATTTATATATTTTATTTTATTAAATTTTTATTTTTTTATTAATTAAAGTTTTGAACATAATATTTCGATTCTGATTTTACATAGTTTCTGTTTTCTATTTATACTAGTCTTCCATTAAAAGCATTTGCTTGTGGATATGTAAGAGGAGAGTACATTTGCGAAAAAATTATGGTATTGTAATATAATGCATTATTTGGTGAAATAATTAACATATTTTAAATTAAAGATTTATGTTACCTTAAGGTTATCGTTACAAAGTAAAAAATAATGACGAAAATAAAATCCATACAAATTGTTGTTTTTGGAAAGAAGAAAAAAATATTATAGAGGATAAGTATTGTAGGATAATTTGTGAGATTTTCAAGTGAAACAAAGGGAATCAGTTTTTTATAAAAAATATAATAATTACAATATTTTATATTTAATATAATCCAATGTAATCTATTTCACTAGTTAGAATTTGTGCTACATTTTTTTTGTATTTCATAAAACTACTATAGATTGTTTTAATTATACTTATATCACTTGAATATTACATAGGCTGTCTCACTTCATCAGTCTGTGTTAGGTTGTAGACAAAGCTTTGTCAAGCTGATATCAACTTTGCTGCCAAACATATTTGCCGCGCGTTACTTAAAAAAATGTTATAATGTCGTTGTAGCCAGTTGAAACCGTTTCGGAACGTGCGGTTCAAAGACAAACGTTAGACAAACCTCACCCCGTGAACCCGGGTGCCCTTGCTAAGTCACCAAATGTAGCGAAACACTTGGGATGATCTACGGCAAGGGTGTTGGTTATCCAATAAATGGTTTCCGCGGAGGCGGTAACCATACCCGCCTCCCAAACATATATCCAGCGTGCATTATTATTTAAATAATACATTCTTTGGCCTAATTTTGTGTACTTATAATTTTCTCGTTTCAAATGTATAAAATAATTAAATCCATCTATTCACGCAGTCCTGCCCACGTTTAAAATAGCCTTCGGATGTGTAGCATTTAAGTTTTTTTGTTTTAATTGCTGTGTTCTCATGTATATGATCGGAAGAACCTGCATTAAAGGGATTCGTATTAATATCTGTGGACTGTTCATATCAGCGGTCAGATTCGATTCGTTTTAACAAAAGGTTTTCGGGCATCAGAAAACGAATCATAAATATTATTTTAAAGGTTGTAAACAGATGGAATTGTTGTAAGAAGTGATTGAGTTAAATTATAACTTAAATATTGTAAAACAAAGCAATGTTTTCATCAAGAATACCATAACATCAGATTTTTTGCAATTTTGATGTCATGGAAATGTTATTATTTATCAAAATGTGAGAAGGAAGGTACAATTCGCAGTCAAACCAAATAAATATTTTTTTAAGCTTTAAATAAATTTGATGATAGATTTTAAGGTTTAATTTTTTTAAGAATTTCAGATGATAATTTTTTTTAAGTATGCCCTTTTCATTGCGGTGTTTTTATAAAGAAAAATAATAACATCTTTTCCTCAACATTCAGAGACAGGGCTCTTGTGTTTAGTGAGGGAATGAAAGCTTAAATAATAAAATCAGTTAAGTAAATAATAATACCATTATCTCAACGATTGTGTCAATGGACACTTTGGCAAAAATGCTTTTTATTCCAACATGCATATAACATTAAAACAAATGATTTTCATTGATACTTCGATATGTTTTGTTAATTCATAAATTAGTAATAAAAAGGTAAAAACTCCTTTATCATAAATGTATTTCATAATCCTTGTGATATGCATTAAAAATATTAAAACAAGTTTTTAATGCGATCAATGTAATCATTTACTATTAAGTTAACACCACTTTCAGTAAAAACATATGAAGATCCTTTTACATATGACTCAGGTAATGCTTATTACAAATTCCCTGACAAAATTATGTACAGATTTTCCCATAACAACATTGCTGGAACATTTTAGTTCATAAATTGATGAAATCACCGTATTTATGAACGGCCCCTTGTCAGATATCTTAAATCCGAAAAGGTTTAGTGGTGGGATGCTTTAATCCAAAGATCTGAGAATATTGCAACAATTTATTCGTTAAATATAAATAAAATGTATTCCTCTTGATTATTTGCTTTTTCAAGTTAAATCACATCCAATGGTGATCTGTATTCTAGAATTTGCCTTTATTTCAGAAATTGTATGTTATATACCTACGTTCTACGTTAGAGAAGATGAATTTGTGCCACTTTAGCGTGAGGTCTACCTAAAATTTTAAATTTCTACTTTCGCATGTGGTCTACTGATATTATTTCATTTGTTTTAAAAGAATAGCAACAAACTGTTTATTTTATATAGGTTCAGATTAATAAGGTTAGGATAGGTTAGGTTTTTATGCTAGTTTTATTTATTTTTATCGAACTTTTATCGATGAGAAAAAATACTAAAAACCAAGTATATTAAGTTTTTAATCAATTTTATAATGACGATAAAAAACTACACGAAAAACCTACTATGGTAAGTTTTTATGCTAGTTTTCATCATTTTTTTAAAAATGAAAAAAAAAAACTATGCTAAAAACCTAGTATGTTAAGTTTTTATGCTAGCATAGCAACAAACTGTTTATTTTCTATAGGTAAAGATTAATAAAGTTAGGTTGGTTTAGGTTTTTATGCTATTTTTTTATCAAACTTTTATCGATGAAATAAAAAACTAAAAACCTAGTATATTAAGTTTTTAGGTTTTTTTTCAGAACTTTTAATGATAATTTCACTTTTCGATCGTTATAATTTTTTCACTATTCTGTAGAAACGTAAATATCGTGGCAACGAAAAATTAATTAAAAAACACTGTAAAGTTTTACAAATTAAATATAGAAGATATGTATTAATTAAGGTGTTGTTTTAACCCACTTAAACAAACTTAAAAATAACCTGCTTTGATTTAATTTTCACATAAAAAGCATAATAAATATTTCATAACGTCTATGTAAAATCAATCGCAACCATTCACATCATTTAATACTCTTACGAAATTTTATCACAATTTTAACACATAAAATTATCATACAAATTCGTATAAAAACAAAAATATGGGTACTTCAGTACGACTGAAATGAACACACCAAAACGTAATAAAAACAATAAACATATTTGAAATAGTACCCAGTATCATAATTATTATACGCCGAGTACAGTTCTCATGTTTTTTCATTCCATATTAACTATTAACTACTCATTAATTCACACCAAACCCATTTCATTAAACACTGACCTAAGAATTCCTCAGGGTCGTTATTATAGGTATCTGTTATTTAGTATAAAAACTTTTTGTATTGCGATACTGTCCATTTATATTAAATTGGTGCCATTGTGTCATATAATTGATATTTCGTTAAGAAAATTTTTCTGAAATGTATTAATAACACAAATAACTAACGTTATTTGTTTTCATAGATCAACTTATGGATGTCGCTGATATTTTCGATTGAAATCAAAGCAAAATTAGTTCAGTAGTTTTTAGTTAATGTATTTAGTTTATGATTTCTCGTAAAAAATTAGTAATCATAAATTATTTTTTTCTCGTTCTTTTAAGTTTCTCTAAAGTTAGTGTGATAATAATTATTAACTAGTAGGATTGTATTTTATGCATTATTTTTGTTATACTGTTGTTTTAATATTGATGTTCAAAGTTTAAATCTTGAACAAAATACTTTTTACAAAATAATAATAAATTATTTTTATGAAACTTTTAAATTTCTGAAAGTTAATATGAAGAATTATTTTGTGGTTGAATTAAAAAAAAAAATAACACTTTGCAGATAGAAGTATGTTGCTTTGAAAATCAGCTGAACCAAGAAGAACGAGATTTTGCCTGATTATTGAAATTAGTTTTTTCGTCGTAGTGACATTTGTTTTGCATAGAATGTTCATTTAACTAAAGATAAATCAATTACAATACGTTCTTCATATTCGAAAATGTAATTTTTCATTTATTTTCACAGTTTCACGCAAATACTAGATGGAACTGTGATTTCCCAAACGAATGAGCTCCTAGTACAACGCTAATGAAACTATGTTGCTCCAAAATATTTTATTTGTGGCACATGGAACTAACTAAGTTGCCCTAAAATTTAAAATATTTAACCTTGTTGATTTAAATTTTTTTTTTTTAAAGATTGCTAAGTTGCTCGTAAATAGCAAATAAAAACCTATTGCATAGTTGCAAACTTCTAAGTCTGGTCAATTTAAGAGTACCTACTCGACACACTAGGCATAAGAACCTATTTTATTGTCACCATTCACAAATAAATTATGTAGCAACTCGCCATTCCTCGCCTGCATAGTTTGACATATGAATATACCAATGATATCGATATTTTGAATGTGACAAATTCCATGTTTAAAATAAACTTGAACATTTATTTATGTCAAGATATTATTTCAGTTTATTATTATAATATAAATATATTATTTTTTATCCAGTTGTAAAGTACTGTAATGTGAGAAATTATTTTTAGCAACCATTGTTCATTAACCCTTATATACAAAGTTGTAAACATTTCTATACACCCAACATAAAAGCCCCATGAGCGTATAAAATGAGAAAATAAATAATCATTTTGCATGGAAGATGGGTTTAGATAAATTAGATAGGGATTTAAAAAAAAATCAATTTCGGCCAAAATGCCAAAGATAGAACCTTGTTGTTCCAATGGAAAGACATCTTAAAACTACGACTTCTTGTTGATTCTTAGATTTACAGAAATTTAAATATATATAAAGTAAATAAGACTTTGTTCGTAGTTCGGTGCTCCCTCGCAGCGCAAATAGGCAGGTCGGCAGGGGTTTCAACTTCAAGGGTAACAAATGCAAATTTCGAGCCGGTCACATGGCTGGAGTAGGTGCTACATTCGCCTCCTGCGGATGCATCCCGAGGAACCGTAAAATGCTCGTTTAATGACCGAACCCGGCCCGGTCTTTGATACTGACCGGTGACAACTCTGAACCCTCGAATAACCACAAAAAATTAAAAATAATATTATCTTTGCAAAAGAGTTTAGTGGGGATTTTTTACTTGTTCCTCTAAAAACTATAGTGACGGGAAAACCCAGCAATATGTACGTTCTTTGATTTAAAAGTCGGTTAAAAGCGTTCAAAAGAAGAAAAAGATTACTGAAAACGATTCGAAAGGGAGATATGTAAATACGAATGATATACAGAGAAAAATGAATATTGCTGATTTATTAAAATCCTGTTAAAAACGGGACGGAATGCCAATAAACTTTTAGTACATTCACAATATATCGAAACGTTCATCACAAACATTCACAGAAATTCTTGCACCTGCGTTTGTCCAGATAATTCACAACTAGCAGTTAAAAACACGCTCCGCGGGTTGTTTGCTGCTAGGCCCTGCGGGCGGCACTTGGTAGTTTAAGTAATACCAACAACATTTAATAATGATGCTAACAACAGTTTATTTATTTATTTGGTATAATATTTTTAACATTTTAAGTTTTCCAGTAATGTAGGCCTCACTGGGTGGCTTGCCCGTGCTGAGGCCTTCATTTTATAATAGTTACATTTAATAGGTAGATATTAAGTCATCCACAGAGAGAGGGTGAGTATATATTTTTAAAACACGGAACAGGAAGGAGTTAATGAATAATAACATGCTCAATTTAGGCATAATAAGAATGACAGTTGTTTGGGTAAATACTATCAGATGACTAAAATTCGAAAATATTAAAATTTTTATGAACACTCGTTCAAGAGCCCGCAGTCCCGTTATTAACCGCAATACGAATAATTTGAAGAGATTCTTATTAAATTATCAATATTTTAGATGAGTATGATTCTCCGTGTAAACGGAGCGCACTAATATAAAATTATTTTTTTTAAATATTTAATCAAACATGACTTTCTATTGAGGGAATTTCAAATATTTATTTTTTAAACTGGACATCTGAATAGAGATTGTCTTAAAAAACATCACATGTTTTTTACGAGCTTAAAAACTAGAAAATATGCACGCATAAATTTGAAATGCGTGGTCTTTCTCTCGAGATTTTTTGTAAATCACATTTTGTGTTTTTTGGAGCTCTTTTTGTTGTTCGTATTCTTTAATAATATTTTTTATTATTCTTTTCGACAAGTTTTCCTGCTGCGAAAAACAAATTTCAAACGTATTATTAAATTACCTATACAAAATATTTTATGTAGGTACAATAATTATTTGATCGCGTTTGGAAACAATCAAAGAACAAATAATGAAAAAAACAAACTAGTCGTAATGATAGTCATTTTGTATGACAACTGGTCATTAGTGTCAATATTAATAATATTCCCAGCTTAAAAATAACCTGACAATATTTGACTTTTCCTACTATACCCACATCAATAAAAGCGAAAATTCAGTGGTAATTATCGGTTGGTATCACTGAACATGTAAATCTATAGAATTGTGTTGTGGACGCATCTGGTGCGTGTGAAGTGAGGTACATTTTCCCTTACTTCTGTTGAAAATTATAAAAGTTTTTAAAAATCGAAATTTATTTTAATTTTATGTGAATTCTGCAAAAGAGTCCCAACTGCTCCCAACCGTCTGTAGTCAGTGAGTCTATAGCATCCCCAATTGGGGTATGTTGTGAGGTTGAAGGTAGTGGGGAGGGGAACGAGATAGGTGAGAGGAAGGTGGGGGATTACCTGCCTGTTCAGATCTGGTTACCAAACACGGCTAAAGCTATTTAAAGCAATGTTTCAATTCATAATGGTGGTCTTACACCAGGGCGATACTGAGAGAATCTTCCACTCTAAAACGTGCCGCAAGTATACTAAACATTATTTTCAATAAATACATATTTTCAATAACATAGATTTATTCAATAAAATTAACAGAAAACAATTTTTAAATTGAACAGATAATCAACTTCATTGACCTGGCTTGTGAGTCGAAAGGTCAATTGGCAGCAACAGTTTTCCTTCAAAGCGATAAAGTACACAAATCTTTCAAATGTCATAATAACATTATATTTATCGAACACAATATTTTTTAACGAATGCCAAAGATAGATAAAAAATAAATAATTGTCGGCTATTGTGACGAAATATTTTTGAGTGACTTATTCACTCCCGGGATGTTGAGCACATCAAAATATGAATATCAACATGTTGGAGTTGTTGTAATCATTATGTAAGTTGATTTATAATTAAGTTAACAGTACAATTTTGGTAAAAATGTATGCTTTTTTCATTGCTAATAGAACGTACACAAAACAGAGAAGAATTAATTAGTCATATAACATTATTCATAAATATAAATATGTATATATATATAATTAATTGCCCAGAATACTAATGGAGGAAAATAATTATAAACAGTCAGTGGACATCTTTAATTTATCACTTACCAAATACAAATGATTGTTATTGAGATAGCTTAGTTATGTGTAGTAAATATGTATTGTATTAATATATATTTTTACAATTCATATATATATTCCCTCGAAAAGGGCTTTCAAAAAGTAACAAATAAATACGTAAGTAATAAAAAAATTAATAATTAAATAAATAATAATAATAATAATAATATAAAATATATGTATGATATGAAAATATCTGTAGTCGGTGAATTATTTTCCCATTTGATCTCTGGTGAGTTGACGTGTTGTTGATCTTGTATTGTTTTGTATTTATTTTGCTTATATAATGCATTTGCACAATGTGGATTGACTAGATGATCATTTGTGGAAAAGTGTGTGGAAGGGTTTAGTTTTTCCTATGGGGAAGATTTAACCCGGACATAAAATCGGAAAGTATTTAGATTTCTTCGAATAAAAAATCCAGTGATTTTTGATTACAACATTAATAATAATGCTCTTGAGACATTAACACAAATCAAAGACTTAGGCGTCACTTTTCAATCAAATCTTTCATATGTTAACCACATAACAAGAATCTCTAATAAAGGCTTAAAAATGTAACTAGGCTAACCAGAAATTTTAACAGTATAAAGTGTATTAATTTGTTATATTTTGCCTATGTAAGAAGTCAACTTATGAACAATTCTCCTGTCTGGAACCCACATTATACAGCTCTGTACCGTTTATGTTAAGTATGTTATGTTTATGCTATGTTATGTTATGTTTATGTTATGTCATGTTTATGTTATGTTTATGTTATGTTTGGTTTATTTATGTTACGTTATGTTATGTCATGTTGTGTAATCAATTTTATCCTGTAATTTGTTGTATTTATTAATAAGAAAAATGTTGTAATGTATGGCCAAGATTACTCTTAATGGGTGAAAGCCAATATAAAGAATAAAAAAATAAAAAAAAAACCCACCTTATAATATACACGTAAAAGCTGTCGTAAGAACACAAAAGAAATTCGTACGTTTTATAAATTTAAAATGGATATTCCAGCAATTATGTTGAACTACAGCACTTTGTAAAATTATATGAATATGCTCAAATTGTCAGATAGAAGAATTTTCACTGACTTGGTAATTCTATATAAAATTCTAAATATTGTTATTGGTATTGCTAGAATTGATAAGCTTCCAGAATCCACAACGTAATACTAGAAGTCATGATTTATTTCTGTGCAGAAATTCTGGGACTAACTACCATATGTATTCCTCTTTGCCCAGAATACTAATGGAGGGAAAACATTATACCAAGCCAATGGACATCTTCAATTTATCTTTAAACAAATATAAAATGTTGTTAATGAACCAATTCAGTTATGCACAATAAAAAATGTATATTTCTTAATATTCATACGTAAAAGACCTGAAAAAGGACGTTAAATAAAAAATATTAATAAAATCAAAAAAATCGCACTTAAATTATTATTAATATATAAATAACACACCCCATATACCTACAAGCTGAGCTTAATTATGGGGGTATATTGTTTATATAATTATAACAGTATTACTTACATATATGGTATCATAATTTTTTTCAATGATGTAAAATTATATTTTTTATTAAATATAAAAAAATAATATTATAATCAACTATGATCGCGTTAGAGGGTTAGGATGGACGTTCCAACTCCGACACCGTCCAGGAATGTCCTATTAATAATGGATCTTGAATTATACATAAATTTAATTCTGAGTAACTACAGGTATCTCCGATTAACCAAACAAGCGGATCACACGGGACCGGGACGTGGGAATGGGACATGATGGCGTACGCAAAAGCAATCCGGTTCAAATTATTCCGACGATAATAATAATTATTATCATTTGATCAATGCTCAAATGTTTTGCGAATGTTTTATTAAATCAATATTAAATTTAATCGTGTTGAAATATTCGTAAATATATTTTTATTATTGAAAAAAAAAAATAATAGAAGTGTTATTTTTTTAGTTTACTTCGGGCACACGTACACACCCACATCACAATTATATTGGTTTATCTTTTCAGTAACCGGACAATTCAACAAAGTGACAAATTAGCACATTTTTGAAAAGTGATGAGAAACTAGGTTACGTTAGGTTATGTTTATAGGTTATATTTTTTCAAAGATTTTATGAATTTATATCACTTTTTCAAGGCGTGTTGATTTGCCACTGTGTTGAGCACACAGCTAAATAGGCACTCTTAACAATAAAAATACGTCATGAGGATTTCCTGTAAATAAATACTGACTATGACATTAAGAATTATAATATTTTTTCATAAATAAATAATCAATGTTTGCAAGTGACGAAACGACAAGCTAGAATAACATCGAGGTACAATATTTCCTTGTCAAGCGAGTACAATTTATTTAAGTATGCTAGGAGCATTTATTAAGGTTCATAATACCATAAAATCGAAGCAAGGCGGTGTGCTACTAGCCATTCCACTGTGGGAGTATCTGTATTTGAAAAATATATATATATTTACACAATTTGACATTTGACACAATATATAATGTTTTGATAGATACACAAGTATACGAAAAAATAAAACAAATTTTCAGATGGTCAATTTGAAATGTGATTCTGAAAAAATGTGTTTGTTGAATTAATGGGTCTATACGACAAAAATTCGATTTTTGACAATTATATCAACAGCACAGTTGAGGAGCTCTGCTTCCTCCCGTCTTTCAGAATAATTTCTTATATGGCTTATGGACCGTTGAGCGGCGACTTAACATATTTAAGTAAGAATCAAATGATCCTTTTAAGCATAACTTTAGATATTGTATGCGGCATTAAGGTGCTTCACGGCTGTCGGATGTGAACTTAATGCTCAAGAGGACTTTTCCACATAAAATGGCTTTAAATTGCATGCACTTTTATCATTTTATCGTGTGGTGGTCACCAATGGATTCAGAAGAGTCCTTTAAGCCTGTATCACACTGGACAATTTTATCGCTGCTACTTTGCCGTGGCGAGTGATCGCCATTTCTTATAGTCGTTAATAGACACTGAACTACTGAGACTGCTAGTAGGTAGTAGCGATTGGAACGTCTCATTTAATAAAGCGAATAGTGATTCGTGATGCCAGACTTAGCGATGAGTCGTTCATGAACGAGTCGCACAATTCAGCTAGGTCTTTTTGGTTAGCCGTATTGGTACGACTTCCGGTAAACCGTCCCCGCCTATATAGATATTTTATAAAAAAAGCGACGTTTAGTTACAATACACCTACACCTAGTTGGTAGTTACCTAGAATATTATTTTTCCAGTCCTACGAGGCGGGGTTCCAGTACCAGGAGTTGTATGATTATTCATATGCTTACGCTGGGGAGCTGGAAGCCGTATCAAAGGAGCCGTATCGGGCGAGCATAGTATGTTCATTACATATTATCATATTAAAGTTCATAAAATGAGTCATTACCCATCGCTAGCCAGACGAGCCAGACTATGTTACGTGACCGACAAATAGACTAAGTGAATGCCAGATTCGGGCGTTTCAAATCTGGTCGCCATTGACTCGTGGTCGAGTCATTCGCCGCGGCTACCTTGTCACACGAAACGATTTTGTCGCTACTATTCAAGTAGCAGCGACAAAATCGTCCCGTGTGACACAGACTTAAGCTTTAGCTTAATCAAACGATGAACTTTGTACTGTAACCAATCTTAAAAGCAACGACAACCACTTGCACTAATTTTATTCAACTTTTAATTACAGCATAAATTGATTTAATCACACTTGTAATCATTTTTAGCGTCAAATTTATCATTTTATTTGACGCCACGCTGATAATTGAATGGGGAGCTCATCAATTTTTTTAGAATTATCTATATATTATGAATGTAGGAAATAAAAAAAGAGCTTTTAATGGTTTTCATAATGCAACCGTTTTATCTTAATGTCAACGCGAATGCTTCTCAGATTTTAGAGGCACTTTGTTGCGTTTATGTTTTCGACTGTGCATTTTTATATATTTTTACGGACAAAAACACACGTAACTGATGGTATTAAAAACGTATTAAAACACAGCTTGCGTGAAATAAAGTTATCACTGATATGATTTGAGAATTTCACTGTCAAAAGTATTATCGTGATTGTTTTTTGGGGTACAACGCCGTGTTGCGCTTCCTCCTTCTTTAGCCAACGTTTAGGACATTATTTTTCATGATGATGGACACTGTGACGCTGTCTGAAACGTTGGCTAAAGAAGGAGAGAGCGGAACACGGCATAATACCCCAAAAATACACAAGTACAAAAAGTGCACTTTTGTTAAATAATGAAATACCTAACATAATTTTCAGAACTTAGTCGTCAAACGCAATATTTTCGGTCCATGATGATTCAACAAAGTGACAATTCAACACAAATTTGAGAAGTGAAAAACTAACTTTTAACAGTTTTTGTTTCATTTCTTTTTATTACTTTATATCAATTTTTAAAGGTGTGTTGAGTTATCATTGTGTAGAGTTGTCGAGTTACAAATATTTTCATTATCAAAATCTGATAATATTTTGTGTACGATTTGCCCAGTGCCTAACTACCAACTTATATGTATTATGTAAATAATTATTTTTAAAAAATGCCGTTAAATCTTTTCATTTAGAAAATTCCTAACCGAAATAATTCAAACATCTAGTATAAATTCGGTACAAACCATAGATGTACCACTCAGCTGTCAACAGTTTTTTCCAAAGACATTCAGAGTTTTTAATTGGTGGGTCAAAAATATGACGTCACAAGCCATAGAGATTACCATGTCTTTTCTACGGTTCCAATTTTCGATCGATGTTATACCCCCCTGGTGGCAAGGTAGTGATAAATTGTCACTGAAGTAGGTCCACCACAGGTTTTAGATTGCTGTTGTCAGAACAGGATAGGTATTTGGGTAAGGGAATGAAGTGAGGGAATGCAGATACATATGTTAGTAGGTATGCATAGTTTCGTCAACAGTTATTGTAAAATACAAAAAAAATAAACTACCGTCGGCATAGATAAAAGTATTAAAAAAGAACCAAGCAATAAAAGCAAATATTTCAGTGAATCAACTAACCGTCTGATATCTGAACGTAATTTGTGGAAATATTTTATAAACACGAAGCGGAAACATGGAAATTGACGTGCGGATTTAATACATCTCGTTAAGAGGTGATTCGGAGCTGTCTATAGAAAGCTGTTTTTTCCTTGCCAGAGGCCGTTAGTGAAGATATTAATCCATTCTGTTTTAATAAGAATTGATTGTTCAGAATGATAAATGACTCGGATTCTCGGCACTCAAATTCAGTCACATCATCAGCTTAGTGGATAATCATTCGTAACATTCGAAACTAGGAGGAATAATTCATTTTACAATGCTATGGATTACGACTAACTTATGGAATTATACTTACGAAATAATACAATAATGTCCAACTTTATAGTTGACTTGGAATATGACTTGTGATATAATGCAAAAAATTGTAACTTCTATTGATTAATTTTTTAATTTAGACCAGGTCAAGCTGGTTAAGCGTGTACCCAAATAATCAAAGGTGCTTTAACCTATCCAGCGTTTAATAGTCATATATGACCAGGCGTCCATGTTTTTTTCTTTTTTTCTGTCATGCGAAAATGCATAATTTTTTGACGTTAGAAAGAGAAATAACAATTCTTTCCAGTTTGCCCCAAATATTTTTACTGGAATCCATTAGTAAAATCCTAAAATTAGCCAAAATAAATAATTCATATTTCGCGCCGCTATCGTAATAATCGGTTTAACAAAATTATTTCGTATTTTTTATATATAAACGAGATGTACAGTACAGTTTTTTTACAAATTTCCCAAACAAAACGAATGTGTTTTCGAAATGTCGAGTTCTCTCAATTTTTCTGTGATTGGAGTAAAAATGTGGTTGGCTTTTTTGACAACATTTTTCCCCTTTTGATATTAAAATTTTATTATTTAGAAATAGTTATGTTTATTTTAAATACACCGGAAAGATAATTTATCTCGTTACTAAAACAGTATTTGTTTTTACGGATAATTAAAAAATAAGATGTATATAGTGCATTTCAAATACACAGATAATATTGCAAACTGAACAATGTGATGAATGTATTGAAGGGTTAAAATGCATTATTGTAGGTACTTTTCATGAAAAAATGTATCTTTATAATAATACTGAGAAGCGTAAAGGAATGAATATTGATAACTTAATATTATAAACAATAATTATTATCTTGAAACACTTGTGTAAAATGAAAAATCTTCCGAGAAAAAATAAATGCCGCCGACGGGAATGGAACCCGCAGCCTTACGATTGCCAATCGGGTGAATAAATATTGATTTAAATTTAAAGTAACTGAATGATGTTTTCTAAATGCTAAATGGGGAAAGTTTTTTCTTGCAATTATACAAAATGGGCAACATTTTTTTTTCATTATTTTAGTGAGCACCTTCGCTTATTATTTGTCCTAAACGGAATTCTTTTTAACTTTCTGTTGAAATCTCACAACTCAAAATCGTTTCCACACAAGATGTCACGTTTTTTCATGGTTGAAAATTATTTTTTCATGGACAAAAATCTCCCATTGCATTCGTTAAAAAAGCTCTTTGATAACGTTTTACGAAAGTTATGTATTTGGGAAAATATTAAGGCTAAATAGAAACATTTAAGAACGTCACTCACTGAACGATAAAACCGATATGAAAACCGTTTATGATGAGAACACGGATGTCTTATAAAACATTTTTAATGATTTTAGAACATGTTTAATAATATTATTTATTGCTATTTTCATTTTCAAGTAGCGCCCGGAGTTAGTGCAAACTTGCGTGTCCCTCGTACCGGCTCCGCCTTCGGGTAGGCAGTAATGGGCGTTTTACACGGTGTTTTTTTTAGTCCGGACATGTGTAACATAGTCTTTTCACAAGGTTTTGGGATGAAAAATGACGTGGTCTATTTTGATATCTATACATTTTCGTACCGTTTAAGATGTAAAATGCGGACATTATTTGACATCAATCTGTCGTCTGTCATTGTTTTACGTAACTTCGTTACCTATGTCGGAATCGTTAGTAAGTGTTACTGTTCGGTATCGCCAAATTCGTGTGTATTTTTGATTATTTGGGCAAAGGCAAATGACAAATGCTTTCTAATTCAAATGCGTTTATTTATTTATTTTTTACTGTACCTTTAAATACACAGTATAAAACATCAAAAAAGATTATAATTACAATTGGATATAAAGTGTAAACCTATAATTCGATTCTTAAATAACTAAAATTTACAATCAGGCTATAGGAAAAAAGAAGTGAAACGCTTTTTGTGCAATCTTGCCGTGCTTTTAAAAATATCTACTACTTCTGCATTTGTGTTGACATTTTTTAACGATTTAGTACCGGCTTAAAATATCATTTTTTCTCTAATGCAACAATATGAAAGATTTTTCATACGGGTTCCGACAAAGTTTCCATATGGGGATCGGTGTGAAAAAAGCACCGTGTAAAATCTCCATTGGACAACTCAAAGGGTTATTTGAGGTTAGTACAATTTCAATTGCAATTGGACAATCTGCGGCAAATATCAATGCGAATTTATGGCCGTCCCGAGCGTGGTAGTCTCATTGTGGCTGGAGAGGGCCGACCGGAGAATGAAGGAAAAATGACGAATGTTGCCTGTCACCACATTACGTCAAGATACTCGACGTTAGACGTCATTAAAGTGAAGGGCTCTGATTTCTGACGGAAGCCTGTTTAAAGTTTTAATAAATATATTCTCCTTATCTCGGTAGGGGCCTGTATACTGTGTAGTGTTTATTGCGCCTCTATCAGACTGTTACAGGTGTATCTGTCTTTCATTTCAATTCATTTAAATTGATATAAGGCATATAAAAATTTGGGTGGAAATTTAAAATGAGTGGCAACAAAACAGCTTTCCTGCACAAATAATAAATAAATATAAAAAATTACACCCAACAAAATACGTTAGTGTTTAACCCTCATTTATTGAGCAAATGAGTTTTTGATCTAATCAACATTAATTTTCTGCGAAAATATTATAATAGGTGGGTTCAATTTGGGTGGCGGGTTTGAACCATTTATGTACCGTTTAAACCAACACCTCTGCCATTGGTCATCCTAATTGATTTCCTACGTTTGGTGATTTAGCAGGGGTGCCAGGGTTCATCGGGTGAGGTGTGTTCAGGATGCTCCTGTCCACCAGTTGCCTGGCGTGCCAGATCGAGAGAGGTTAGGTTGGGGAGACCTTTTGACTTCTCCAACTGGTCTCTCTTGACCGACGCCTTGCGTCGCAGCGGGAGGGATAGATCATTCGTGCGTCACTCCTGGACACACTGTTTCTTAGATTCCTACCAACCCTCAAACCTTTTTCCTTCCCAAAACTTCCTTAAAAATACCCTCCACAAAACACCCCCAAAGATGACATAGGCTCTGTGGGTAATTATTTTCCTCAGGGCCTCCTATGTGGGGTTAATGTAAAAAAAGGTGAAATAAATATCCATTTTTACCGCACGGAATAAAGGCCTTTTAAGGCCCCGTAAACGCTGCTTTTCAATAGTCGGTGGCTGAGTTGACATCGCGTTTGGGTAGGCGTAGTGTGTTCAATTCCTCGGTTGGCTAAGTCCTCCATCACAACACAAGCAACACTTTCCGCTTACTGTGGTGGTAGTAGGAGATTTTTAAATATTATTATGTTATTCGTAACCCGGGAATGTTTGTCTTTCTTTTTTGAAAAAAGTAATGTGCTCTAATAAAATTAATACAAATTCTCACAGTTTATAAATAGTATTTATATTATACTATATTATTTAGGAAATAAAAAGTTGTTGGAAACAAATAAAAATATAAACCTTAAAACCACTTTGAACTCGCGTCCAAAAAAAGTATATTTCTAATTCTCCTATTTAATAAAGCAAAAATAAATTTTCCGCTGAAATCTTAAGATTTGTAAGTAGGTACCTAAAATATCTTCTCCATTAATATTCTTTCTTCATATTGAAAAAATGCGAATAAGAAAGTCCAAATAAATACGAAGATTTCACATTTGAAAAAATTCTATTAACGGAAATAATAAAACGGTCACCATCTTGAAACGGAATGAAACGTACAAATAACTTACAGACAGACGAAACAGAAATAATAGTATAAAATATATATATAAAAAAATTGATTTCTTTATTTCTGTTGTGCTAATTCGTGGTTTAAATTAATAAATGTCATAAAAACATGGCTTTTGAATCCGTTTTTTTAAGCTATTACTTTCAAAGATAACCGCATGTTTTGTTAGAGCCCGGATTGATGAATAATTAAATGAAGTCCGCCGTTGCACGATGCATTCTGCCGAATGCTGAATGACACACGTCACTGTGTCGAGGAAACGTGAACGTGGAACCGTTTCAACAGGTTATTATACCTACATCACGTGTGCTATCTGTATACATCACTTGGTATAATACCTTACATGTGTTGTACACGACAGTGCTAGCTGAATTAAACGACGAGCTTTTGGGAGGCTGACAGTGATGGCATACTATAATATTTATACCATTTTATTGAATGGCCCAATAATAAAGGCAACCATATCTGCATATTATATTATGAGGATGTTGTGTTGATCTCGTGTAAATGTGTTTTGGGAACTGATGTTCATATGCCCAGAAACTCAATTTTATTTATTTTTTTTTAATCCAGCAGGACTAGGAGTTGTTGGGAAGTAAGTTAGCTAAGAGCTTCACAGATGCACTCATAGAGGGCAGTGCAAAGAGCTTGGTTGGAAGTCCGCAAGATGGCAGCTAGTAGCCAGTAATCGCCAGGACCAGTTAGAATGCTCCCAAACGAACTTGGTTTTTTCAGATCTCATTTAGCCAGCTCCTAGTTAGGTCGACTATCGAGTCACCATTGTAATACGCGAAGTATTGATAAATCCCTGATTTAAGAGGAAGCTACAAGCCAAACATGTGTATATTCTTGTTATAACATATATTGTAGGTAATAGGCATTAAAATCGCTTCGCAAATGGAGTCTAGAAACGTTCGATTTCAAGCATAAAACTGGTTTTTATTTATTTTGTAATTAATTTTATAAGAAAGCAAAAAAGTTAATCAAGTGAAACTGTCACAGATAATATTAGCCATAATACAGTATTTTTTTAAAGTTGTTTCCGTTATGCGTTCATACATTTCTATTGAAAAGATATTTTTCATAGTAATTTAAATTAATATTTTTTATTGAGAAATTTATTTATTTATTTGTATTCTACTTTAGTGAAGCGATAGGAAAACCTTCAATTTATCTAACGCATATTTTTTGGTATTCATAATGTAAACCAATTCGTTATAAAGATTAATCAAAATAATGATTTGTGCGTTGAATTGTCACTGTGTTGAGTTATCATGGAACCGAAAAGAATAGTCATTCAGAAAATATATCTGTACAAATTTTCGGTTCCATGGCAACTGAGGACTGTATCAATTCAACACACTTGAGGAAAAAGGCCGATAAACTTAATGTAATGTAACTTACTTAACTTGTTTTTTTCATTACTTTTCATGACTTTATTTTGCTTTTCAAGAGTGTTACGGGCCTTAAATTTAGCTATTTTAGCTAAATGTAAGGCCCGCTAAAGTATGTCCACTGGGCCTAGTTCAGTGTTTTAGTAACGTATCTTTACTCTATATTAAAGTTTAAAAATGTTTATATTTCTATTAATAAATTCTATCACCTAACAGTTTACAGACTTACGTCCATTTCTGCATTTATTTTCGAACTTTAATAAATTAATTACGATATCGATTTAGATAATAGACTGGTCATGGATATGTGGGTTGGCGTGACAGGACAGGTGGACATTGGACCTCCTGTTTTGGAATACTCAACCCAAAATGATTTCCTCCATTTATTCGCGCAATGGTCACTGATGGTCTGATAACATATTATTTGCGTGCGTCAATTTATTTAAAGTAGACTTTATTTTTCCCGAGGGCAGAAACTGAATTTAATTGACTAGTAAAATAGTCATCGATCGAATTTTTTTGTTTCATTTTATTTTTTATGTGAGTAGGTACCGTGCAAGAATACCAACTGTCAAAAATAAATGAGATTCTGGCATCCTCTATTGGGGTATGTTGTGAGACTGTAAGACTGAGTGTAGTCGGGAGGGGAAGAAAACGGGAATAGGAAGGTGGGGAAGTACTGGGCCACCAAATCAAAGTACCGGGCCACCAAACCAAAGTACTGGGCCACCAAACCAAAGTACTGGGCCACCAAACCAAAGTACTGGACCACCAAACCAAAGTACTGGACCACCAAACCAAAGTACCGGGCCACCAAACCAAAGTACTGGACCACCAAACCAAAGTACCGGGCCACCAAACCAAAGTACTGGTCCGCCAAACCTATGTACTGGGCCACCAAACCAAAGTTCTGGACCACCAAACCATAGTACTGGGCCACCAAACCAAAGTGCTGGGCCACCAAGCCAAAGTTCTGGACCACCAAACCATAGTACTGGGACACCAAACCAAAGTGCTGGGCCACCAATCCAAAGCATTGAGCCACCAAACCCAAGTACTGGGTAACCAAACACGACTAAAGAAATTTCAAGTAAAGCTTCTATTCTGAACCACTGTGAAACGTACCGCAAATATACTATATCTTATTTTAATTAATAAATAATGCAATGACACATATTAAGCAAATAAATTTGCTTGCGCACGTCGGGATTTGAAACTCGTGAACATAACGTTGGTTGCTTTTTGCCTACAGTTAAAAAATGACGGAAGTTGATATATGGTCGAATTAGATCAATGATCAGAGCAATTCCGGCAAGGCAGAGGTCCTGGGTTGAATTCGCAGATGCGACCGAATATTTTTCTGTCTTTTCTGTTTCGCATTTTTCTTGTGAGAACAGTTATAATATTGTCTTCAAAGATTAAATTTAAATATATATATATAAATTTAAACGCATAAGTATGTCACTTTTTTATGTTAAATCTATTTATTGTCAATGTCGTATTGGGCCTCGATAGTCAACATAGTCCCCAATAAATATTTTAGAAGTAATCGATGATTATTCTCTCACAAAGTCCAATTGCAGTACGGATAAACATATTCTTAGAAAATTGTTAATTAAGTAATGTCAATTATGAATACTTTGATTGGCAATCCCGAACATTTTCAAACATTAATGCAAATGCATTTTATTCCCAGACGCTTTCATCCATGCAACATCGTTTAATAATAAATGACCAAATTTGCATCGCAGTGCAATTATACGAATGCATCATTAACATGCTTTTATTTGCACAGATAACTCAGTCCATATGGTAAATTTTTACGTTAACAGAAAAGTGTCAAAATGCTTTTTAACATCATGAATATATTTTTTTGAGTCTCGCATTGCATACAATAGCTTTTACGGACTAAATAATTTTTTCATTAGATGCATATCAAAAATGATTTATTCACATAATTAATGATTTTTATTGCAATATTATGAAGCCGGGAGGCATGATTTAGCAGGGGTAAGATTTTAATCCAATTTCTAAATAATATTTTTTTAATATTTTCGGCAGCAATTCGCACGAGATCTGATAAAAAATGGTAAATAAAATGTTAAGAAAATTTTTACTTTCGTTTAGAACAATAAGCTTATTTTAACTTTAATGTACCTAATCGACACTTTTACGATAGCAAAACAGTTTTATTTCGAGGCAGCACGTCAGCTAAACCAAGCCACCATATCTAAGCTAAAAAACTTATATTGCCATAAGTGGTAGCGTTGTATAAAAGGTCATAAGCGTCAAAGAATTGGTGAGGGCTAGTGACTTTTTAGAAGTGGCGAATTGATGTAATAAAACATTTCGGGGCGTGGTTGGGGTTTGGCGGGCCACTTGGATTGGTGGAGGCATCGTTTGAAGTAAGAATAACTTGAAGACGTAAAAAGTAGGACTAGTCCGATGTAAGATTTGAGGAACTGAGTTGTTATTCCCTGTTCCCTGTTCTTTGAGGCGTTCAGCTTTTGACAACCGAGAACTTAACGCAGTACTAATAAATTGGGAAATTGATTGAAATAACCGTCTCTCAACTAGTATCAATTACAATCAGGCATTCAAATCGAGTTATTTTATTAGGTGATTTAAATAAGTTTTTAAGTTATTTTCTACCTATAAAAGCACCTTACAAATAATATTTCACAGAAATAAATGGATTTTAAAAATAAATTAGCCCAGTCTTTCGAGTTTGTATTCTTTTTGGTGACCGGATAACTCATTAAAATGACAATTCAACACACCTATAAAAAGTGTTATAAAGTTATGAAAAGGGATGAAAAAAACTAGGTTAAATAGGTTACATGTGTATCTATTTAACCTAGTTTTTATTTCATCACTTTTAATGACTTTATATCACCTTTAAAAGGTATGTTGAATTGTCATTTCGAGGAGTTATCATGGAACCATTAGTTTTGCATTCATTTCCAAAGCAAGCGTTTTTAATACTTCGACTAGATACCATAATACAGATATATTGGCGCCCGAAATTGTAGTCGTTCTTCAGAAAACCTGTGTAATGTAAATTGTACGGACTATGTGAATAAAGAAAAATCTGAAGATGTAGGTTTGTACACCTACCTGAAAATGTGACTTTTGTAATCTTGTACAGCAGGAAGAAATAGTTTACCTGTTGTTAAGGCCACGGATTGAATGTTGGATTCTTTCTTTTACTAAGTTAGCGGTTAGAAGTAAGAACCACTGAGCTATTGCGACAACCTTCAGATCCACCGCGTTCTTCATTAGAATACCGTACTCTGAATGATGTATGCAAAGGTTACTGCAAACAAAAACATTAAAGAAAAACCTACATTGATTTAGATTGCCTTATACAACTTTTGCAAAATGTTGGCTCTGCCGTGCAAGCACATGCCAAATAATCTTTCATAGTGCAGTGATCATTCTATGCATTTTGGAAGTTTCATAAACCATATTAACATATATTTACAGACGTTGTTGCGAAAACTGATTAAAAAATAAAGATAACAGGTACAAGCTGACGCTGAAAACTGCTTATAAATAATATTAAAACTTGAATAATGTAATAAATATTCGACTCTTTTTTACAATTTGTAAAACTTACCTACAACAGAAAAAATCAACAGTGTTTCAAATAAAGCAGTAATAATTTTGGAAACGGGTTAACGGATTAACGGATTGAATAATTCCACGACTCCGTGAACCAGCACCTCTGCCATAAGTCACCAGAAGTGGAACGCTACGTTTGGTGTCTTAGCAGAGGTGCCCGGGTTCATGTAGTGAAGTTTGTTCAGGTCTTGGCGGCGGATGTATCTGCCCACCTACCGCGGTACGAATCGGGAGATACTGGTTGAGGGAGACCTTTCGACCTCTACAGCTGGACTCTCTCATCGCCTTGCGCCGCAGTGGAAGTGATGAATTCATACGACTGTCACTCTTGGAATCACTGACACCCTGATTGCTAATTTTCCTTCCAGAACTTCCTCTCTTTCATTTTCTTCGTAGACTCCGTAGTAAGCGTTCAAAAAAAAAAGAAGAAGATGGTTTGAAAAGGAGATACATAAATATGAATGTTGGCGGGAGTGCGCTAATATTAAAATAAAAACGATTAGGTGAAATTAATGCATGACTTTTTTTTGGCATTTAAAGAAACACTGTGAATTTTTCATACCTATAACATGTTAATTAACAGAGCCATATGTTTTTTTTAATAATCTTGGAAAATAATTTGCGATTTTTTCTATCGAAGAAATTTCATATAAATTATTTTTCAACTAGGCACACGCCCAGAGATTATCTTAAATAATATTTTATTTTTATTTTAAAGTGTTCAAGAGAAGTTTGTAAAAAGACCCTCCACACAGCACCCCCAAAATATGATATAGTCCCAGAGGGAAATTATTTCCCCAGGGCTCCTGAATGGACTTAATGTAAAAAGATATGATTAAAAACAAAATATAATACATATTCTACATTGGTTGAGAAATGGTTCCATGTTCAGCTAGGAGCTAAAATGACTACAGTGATTTAGCTGTTATCGATTTTACCGAATACCGAAGTGCATATCGAAGTGGAAATAAAATAGATACTAAATTACCCAGTTTTCCTCTCAGGCATGTTTAGATTATAAATAGTATTCATTAATAATAATGGATTCCACATTAAGAATGAGTGAGAAATCTGCTGGTTTTGCAATATACTTTCAACTTGTAAGCGTGAATAATCAGGTGAATATAATAATTTATTAAATGAATTTTTAGAATGAAATGTATAAGTTAATACCTGAAGTATTAACATAGGTTTTGGTATGTAATTTATTTTTTAAATACACGGGTGTATATGAATTAAATATATTGCTGTCAGATATGGTATTGATATACATAATCGATTAACTCAACACAATGGCAATTCAACACACCTTTGAAAAACTAATCTATGTAATTAATTTAAACTAGTTTTTGTTTCATCTCTTTTCATGATTTTATATCACTATTTATTTATTAACGACCTTTTCAGGGCTTTTACATAAGAATATTAAGAAATATACATTATTTGTTGTACATAACTGGATTGCTTCATTGACAACATTTTATATTTGTTTAAAGATAAATAGAAGATATCCACTGACCTGGTATAATTGTTTCCCTCCATTAGTGTTCTGGGTAAAGAGGAATACATATGGTAGTTAGTCCCAGAATTTCTGCACTAAAATTAATCCTGACTTCTAGTATTACGTTGTGGAATCCGGAAGCTTGTCAATTCTAGCAATCCCGGACTATCAACTAAATCATTTAGAATTTTATAAAGTGGTGTAAAATTATTATATAATTTTATTTAAAGGTGTTTTGAATTGTCACCGTGTTGAGTTATCCGGTTACCATGATTTTTTATCAAATCATTTTTAACGTTGTTTTTAAGGTGTGTTATATTACGAGAGATCCAAATGTTTTCAATTGTTTACAGTTCTATTAAAATCTGATCAACAAACACGGTTAAAGCCATTTAAATAAACGTTTCGATTCGGAATCAACGATAGGTCCAACCCTGTATATGTTTTCGCAATAATATTTCCAGTTGTGATGATGGATACATGACTACAGCTTTTACTCCGTGAGTCTCATTGGCCAGCCCTTCGCTGCAGCTACAGCCCCCAGTATCGAAGTCCAGTTTTCTTACTTCCTGCGGCGAGGACTCGGCGCTACGATAGTCGACCCGACGGACAAATGGCGGCGGTCGCATGTAACATAAATAATTATTTGAAGCCAGTCGTCGTGTAATGATAGTCATCAATGCGATCGCCGGCGGCCAAGCTATCAACCAATCACGGGGCAGCTACCATATTTCAAAATTATCGCCGTGCACCGCCATATATACATTATACATACTTCATTTTTTTATTATTTTTCTTTGTTCCATACACATCGCGCAGTAAACACGTTATCCAGTCCGCCGTTACAAAATTAACAAAAAATAATAAAAAGACGTCCGAAACAATTTTCATCCTATGAATAAATTTACGTTCTACCCATCGGGCAGCCTTCATTTTGAATATTGTGTTCCATGCATTTTAAACAAATCATTTGGGAGTCCCTAGAGGAAACGACTTTACGATTCGCATTCTGTGATGAGGTTTGTTCACTCTTGTACGATTTATTGGTTCTAGCAATTCTCGGTTGCATTCTTTGACATAATAAATAAAATAATTTTTTTTATTTTGGTGTGAAACATCTCTTGCATAGCAAACGTTGCAAGACGGAACGACGCTTGATACGGCCAGCCTCGTGACTTGTCGGTTTTTTTTGCCTGGCCACTAAAATATATTTGCTTCTAATCTCACTAAAATTAGCAATGGATCAATTCTAAATGGTGATGTATTTTTATTTTGTAATGTTTTTCTTTGTGTATATTTTAATAATAATAAAAAAATGAAGACTTGTTTACTTCCATTTTCACCTCCTTCGATAAAATTCATTTTTGAGGTTTCACTTCCGCCATGTGTCCTGTGATGGCAATTTTATGTTTTTCGTAAAAATCGTGTCCTTACGATGTACTCTGTTCTAGCAATAAAGATAGCAGACAATAAAATGAGTGCGGTGAGGAAATGAAGATATTGTTGGTAGTTCTTATTCGAAGTATGATACAGTTAAATATGACAGAAGGAGATAGGGTCCCATTAGCTCAGTTGGTAGAGCGGTGCCCCGGCAAGGCAAGGGTCCTGGTTCAAGTCCTAGTTGAGACCATATCTTTTTCTGATTTTTTTGTTTCGAATTTTCGTTTAAGAATCGCTAATATTGTCTTCAATAATAAAATACCTCCCCAGTAAATTGTTGGAAATGGTTGGTTAAATTGGATGGTTATAAATATAAAACAGACACGTATGGTCAATGCTATCGAATTATATCATCAAATATAGGCGTTGGAACCTTTGATAGTTTCGTTATAACCTCTTCACCTTTCACCACTGAAATGAAGTTACTTTTGGTGTAGTTAATGCCTATCTCACGTATTCCAAGTCAATGTCTGCAATCAATAATAATTACCTTCTGACTGGACAGATGGACTCATATTTTTTTGCATTTGACCCCAGGACATTCTCAAAATATTTCACTGTGTCATTGACTAACTTATCCGTTCGATAAAAAATGTTAATGTCCACTTCGGCGGCCATGGTCTAAC
Source organism: Hesperophylax magnus (assembly GCA_026573805.1). Classification (NCBI taxonomy): domain Eukaryota; kingdom Metazoa; phylum Arthropoda; class Insecta; order Trichoptera; family Limnephilidae; genus Hesperophylax; species Hesperophylax magnus. The sequence continues at coordinate 4,543,304 of JAIUSX010000007.1, read as the reverse complement.
TTATTTACGAGACGTTCGATATAAAATATTATTATATTTTATATCGAACGTCAATAGTAATAGTAATAGTAATCCAATAGTCGTAAACAAATTATCTAAATATTTAGGTATCGCTATGGTATTTTGCCAACTATTTAAACTGGAGGTCATTAAATTCATAATAAAATCTTTGAATGATGACGTAACAACAAAAATTGATCGTAAAACATATAAATAATTTAAATCTGGATTTTTAAACATTAATTAATTTTATTTATGTGTAAATATTTTATTACCTACCATTAAGCATAGGAGGCCCCGAGGAAATGATTTCTCTTAGAGCCTATGTTATCTCTGGGGATGCTGTGTGGAGGGTCTTTTTGAGGAGAGAAAGGAGTGAACATGGGTCTTGAAGAGACCCATTTTGTAGGAGGGAGAAAATAAAGAGGCCGGCAAACCGTTCCATAGCCGAGCTGTTGAACTCAAGAACGAGTCGTAGAAGCGACCCGTTCGCGTGTGACAAATGTCAACTGTATACACATACATAATAACCATATAATGAAGAATAAGAAAAGAAGTGCCTTGGTGGCGTATTACCTATGTGAATCAAATATAAGCCTAATTTAGGCCGATATTTCCGTACAAAACCGTGTTCATTATGACTGCAAAATTAAAATGGGATTTAATTTTTTTTTAATAGTGCACAATAGTCCCAACTATTCCAAACCGTCCGGAGCAAGTGAGACTATAGACGGAAGTATGGTGTAAAATGAAGCGATATCATTATCTTTATTTGTAAAAAAAATGAAGATAATAACATATTTATTATTATTACACTTGGTGCAAAGCATACAATAACAAAATCGACATATCTGATACTATTAGTATCTTAAAGCCTGCGCAGTTTTGATTGTTGTAGACAGAAGTGGCGCCCTCTGTTCTTTTATATTTTATTTATTTTTTCTTAAATAGAATTTTTCAAACAGCACCTTAATGAGAAAATTTCAGCAAAAAAATATACAAAACAGTCACTAAAGCTATTTTTCCAATTTTCCAAGAGAAAGTTTCCAGATCAAAAATTTTAGAATATTAAAAAAATTCCAAATTTAACACACAAAAGGTAAATGTGTTTTTTTAAATAAAAAAGCCGCCCACAGAACCTATCAGCGGCAGCGGATTTTATCTGCTAGTTATAAATACTATTACAAGAACACGATCAACTTTTTATTTATTCGCAAAATGGCATTTACATTGTATCTCCAGTTACTACATCCAGTTGCATATATAAACCCAAATCTCTTCTCTGCGAACCGATAATTGAAATGAAGACCATTTCTCTTATAATTACGCTGGTCATAACAGTTCGCGAGATCGGAAGCTGCAAGCTGTATCGGTGTATAATTTCCATGGAGATTGCTATGTTAAAACATTTAATGGCAGCAAACAAAATAAGCCGTAATTCCGCGCAACTTGATGCATAAATCTGCATTTCTAATTGCAGTTGTTGAGTGACCAAGAGGCAAGATGCGATCTGCAACTTTCATGAACAATATTCAGCTCGGGGCTGGGAATATGGGAGACCTACCCGGGAGTATTGCAAGTTGCAAGGTTGCGTGTAGTACTTATACCTTATACCTACGTTTATACTAACTATACGCCTACGTATTCATCTATTCTACCTACTAGAAAAAGGACTCTTTGTAGGTATATAAGGGGAGACTTTCATATATATGGGAGGCCTACCCGGGAGTATTGCAAGTTGCAAGGTTGCGTATAGTACCTATACCTTATACCTACGTTTATATTTATTATAGGCCTACGTATTCCTCTATTCTACCTACTAGAACTACGTCTCTTTGTAGGTATATAAGGGGAGACTTTCATATATATGGGAGGCCTACCCGGGAGTATTGCAAGTTGCAAGGTTGCGTACAGTACCTATACCTTATACCTACGTTTATACTTATTATAGGCCTACGTATTCCTCTATTCTACCTACTAGAACTACGACTTTTTGTAGGTATATAAGGGGAGACTTTCATATATATATTGGAGGCCTTCCCGGGAGTATTGCAAGTTGCAAGGATACGTATAGTACCTATAAATTATATATAGATTTATACTTACTATACGTCTAAACTATCTACTAGAAAAAAGATTATTTATAGGTATATAAGGGGAGACTTTCACATACATATTACCGGGAGTATAGCAAGTTGCATAGCATTAGATCATCAACACAATATAGCATTAGATCATCAACAAAGGTGGTGCGATAATTAGTCAACCAAAACAAATGTAAATTAAAAGTTCTCCAATCTCTAGTTCTATCAAATAGGTTTGCTTCCGACATAACAAAAAAACGTACCGGTAGAAATTAATCTAAAATGTAGGTGTCTAATGTTAAAATAAAATATTTGTAAAATAGCCTGTATTGACAGCGGTTAAAAATATGTTTTAAACCTATTTATACAGATATGCCCAATAAATTGAAATAAAAAATAGTCTTTCGAGTTAATTTCCCAAAATCTAATCTCCAAATAATAATAGTTTTTGTGGAAAATATTTTACGTCCCATTACTTTAAGCTTTCATTATTAATTTAGCGCCTTATACTTTGACATGTGAGTGAAATATTTCCATGTTCAATGAGCTCCTGTGGGCTACAGAAGTCCATCAAAGAGCCTCCTTGCGTTAAACGTTCGGTTCATATAATAAGTATACACCTACGGATACATGACTGACCAATACATCAATCTGCTGATCTATATAGCATTATAGCTACACTCCTCTCAGAGTAGAGAGTAGGTAACTACATAATAAAGCGGAGCGCCTTTACGTAAATTGCATCGGCCTGCCTTCAACCAATCCTCTACATTCAAAACCAATTATGTTTTATTATACCTCCGACACGAAATAGCGAGCACCTTACACGCCGTTGTTAAACTCCTAGTCCGGTCAAATCGTGAGTTCTTTTCTTAGTACCTTACTTGAAACAAAAACAACCGAACGAAATACCTCCTTCAACTTCTGCCGTCCCGGTGTTCGTTTTTTGTCGGCAGTCCTACCGCGATCTTTGATGAATAGGTAAAGACCAAAACCGCAAAGTCGTCTGTCGGGAAACAGATGTTTCGCGCGTTTTTAGGAAATTTCTAAACGGCATTTTTATTTGATACAGATATTTTATCCCACTTCCTGGGGCTGTTGTTTTCTCCGTTTTACTCCTAGTGTGATTTATATGACCAATTAATAAAAGTAATGAGTAACGATGAAATATGAACAACAATAAGGCGGATAATTTCAATTTGAGGATCGGGTGTTGAATGAGATTGTCTGAAATTATATTATACACGGTACCTACCCGAGTGCTTAGCAAGGAGAAGCCTACTTTGAGTTAATACCAGTTGTAACATTACCACGCTCATTTCAAATTATAACGCAATTACCTCAAGCCATTATTATGGTACTTAATTTTAAGTATTTTATATTATTTTTGCTATCTAATAATACATACAAATCAACTTAGTTTTTAAACCACTAACTAAATTAAAAATGTAGGGATGAATATTAAGAATGAGTGAAAAATGTAAAGATGTGAAAAATGTCTTTTGTAAACAAATCTAGTAAAACTAAGATGAAAAATTCTTAGGTAGTTTGCTATCTACATAAATAAAATTATACAAGGCAACAAAACCGTGATAGGTAGGTACAAGCAATTATTTTAAAATCAACCATTTTATCTACACTAACGAATTTTATTGATGTTATGATAAAGAATGGCTGTTGAGTTGTTTTATCGAATAAAATTAAAGCATAAATAAACAATATGTATTTATAGCGCTGTTAAATAATTACAGAAATTTGAATACATATTTTATTATTTATTTATGGGACGATTTAGGAATGAGTTGTGTGGAATTTCATTATATCTCCTTAGATGGCGTTAGAAATGACGTTATTATATTTTATTTATTTAGATGCCAATTTGACTTTAATATATATAGATAATTTTTTTTTTTTTCATAGAGAACATAAGTTCACGATGGTTATAATAAGCTTATAAAACATAATAACAATGACCTAAAGACCAACTGATAAGCAATAATCCTAATTGACAGTTAAGGATTATTGCATATCTGCATATTTATAAATGTATATATTTTAAGGAAGCCATGTTCTGATAGTTTATTAATACGTCGATAGAGCAAGTTTTAGTTTTGAGAACAAGAATTGCAAATGAAATAGGTGCGAGAAGCAACTACATTAAATGGAGAATAAAGTTTAGTGTTGAATTTATTGGGTACATGATAATTAATCATACTCAACAGGTCAGGGATATCTAAATGTCCGTTAGTGGTTTTAAATTATAATAAAACATCACATATTTTTTTAAGCTGTTACGATTTGAGAAGTTTACCCAAGTAATTTCAGTACCTAAATCACTTCAATATAAATTATCAATAGGATTGTTGGTCATTAAATAAAGCATACAATCTGTTTCTAAAAACAGGAAAGGTTCTCAAACGAAGAGCTCTGGCGTTATGAAATTTTGGAAAAACATTTTTTTCAAGAATTTCTAAATCCACTTTTCTGGGATTGCAATGTTTTTTCCACAGTGTGTGTTGAAATTATTATACCTACATTCAACCGAAAGTATATGCCTACAAAATATGTAGGCATATACTTTCGGTTTCATGAAAACTCAGGACAGTGACAAATCAACACACCTTTTAAAAGTCACTAAAAGTTATACAAAAATGAAGTATCCTGTATACTAAACATAAAATAACCTATTTAACGCAGTTTTTCATTACTTTTATGAATTTATATCACTCTTCATGACTTTATATCACCTTTCATGTCTTTATATCACTTTTCATGTTTATATATCACCTTTCATGACTTTATATCATTTTTCAAAAATGTGATCTGAGTTGTCCGGTTACAATATTTTCAGCTCTTAAAAATAAACAAAAATAAATTAAAGCTATTCAAAATAAACAAGTGAAAAAACTTTTCAACCAATATTTGAAGTAACAATATTTGAATAGTTATAGGAAACAAATGGGACACTTTATTGATGCGATAACTCCGCCCAGGGAAACAGACAAAGCAAACGTTACTGTCATGAACGTTATTTATATATTTTCGGGAAACAAATTAATGTTATATATTTTTTTAATGAAAATAAAGACAAATATTCGCAGGTTACGTATAACCTGGCAATATTTTAAAATCTCCTACAGTAAGCGGAAAATGTAGCTTGTGTCGTGATGGAGGACTTGGCCAGCCGAGCAATTGAACACACTACGCCTGGCTGGGACCAAAACCTCCTAGATCGCAAGGCCGGAATACTCATTCAAAGCAGCCTCCTAACTTGTAAGGGATTTCACAAAAAAAAATCGTTTTAATTTTTTTTTACAATTTATTCTTATTTATTAAAACATCTTAAAATGCATTACTTAATTTAAAAAAAAAAAAAAAATTTTTGGAGGTTCTCATACAAGTTGGCTGATTTGATTCAGTGTCCAGGCCTTGTGATCTAGGAGGTTTTAGTGTGATTATTGTATATAATAAAACCGCTATCCGCGTCTGTCTGTTTGTGCGCTTAGTTCTTCTAAACTACGCAACGGATTTTAATTAAATCTTCACTATCATTTAGAAAATTTCTTCCGAATAGTTTATGTATATAAAAAATGCATATAATATTTATAGAAAGTAGAGAAAAGTCGATTTTTGTAATCAAGTCGTAAGTAGAATATTTTCGGGCGCTTACATTGCTAACGCTGTCTAAATCTTATGAGATACATCACAATAATGTACCACGGAATTATATATCTTAAGAAGGCCTACAGAAAAGTCTATTATAAATGTCTATCTCCTAGGAATAACCCCCAGCAACGCCGGGTACACATCAGTTAGTCATGCAAAGAGATATGACATTAATTAAGTTCTACACAGAATTATATAAAACAAAAAATCACTCATGACAATAACAATTACGATTTTTTCCCAGTGTACAGTTGTCATTTATTGGTAACCATGATAAGAACGGATGTACATAAATTAAATGAATAAAGCATGGAACTTATCCGAGGTTCATGCAATCTACATGACTTGTTCAAGATACCACAAGGCAGAACAGATGTATTAGCACAACATGGCATGACGAATGGTGCTGTTGAATGAAATTTCATTTCCCCGTAAATAGCATTAAGATTTTATTGTATAATTATTTTCCCATATGTTAAGAGTGTCAGAATGAAAAGATTTTACTGTAATTGGATTAATAATCTGTAGTGCAATATTAAAAAATAAATAAATATTCAGCTCGCAGTTGAAAATGTCCACTTTTGATATTATGTTATTGTACCTACAGTATTATATAGTCTGTTCAAGCTAGAATTTCGTTTACAGTTTGTTTTGCATCGATCTACTTTGAAAGGGTCAGAAGAGCGTGTGGAGCGCGCAGGTACATTAAATTTCCTTTTCTAAGTCCAAAAAAATCAATTTGCTATACCTAGCTAATTTCGTGTAAATGTTTACGTATCCGACATAATGTAAGTAGGATTGGACCGCTAATGAAGAAGGACATTAAGTAAAGCATTTCCCCGTTCATTTCCGATGTTAGTTCCTCTTGTCTTGGTGATAATTACACGGTGGTGAGGTGGTTATGTCGGTTTGCCGCAGCCAGCCGAGAGGTAGGTAATTAAAATTTCATCAGGTAAAAAGACTCGTATCGCGAATGATCTGAAATTATTGCTCGAAACTGCTCTAAGGCGTTTGTATCATGATTTAATTTTATAAACGCTGGATTGCTGTAGCTATTAACAATGATGTGATTACACCATTTTTAACTGGCTGTTAGCTTGTACTTGGAATTCCCGCAAGATCAGGGTTAGGTATTTCTCTTCAAAGTGACTTTTACAGGAACATCCGAAAAAATCCTACATAAATTACTATAAAATAATACACAAGTAATCTAAACATTACATAACGTAACCAGTGAAAAATCACCGTATACTAATATATTCAAATTAAAATGCTTTAAAACAAACTGTTCATGTTTATTTTTATAAATTTCAACGAAGTTACTGCACACTGCTTTGCAACAACTTTCATAGTAATTTAAGCCCCCGAATTCCCAATCTCTACCGATTTATCTATGTTTCTCGTTAACTCTTTAAATTTTTAAGTACTAAAAAAAATATTGTTATTTTTGAAGATAATATCTATACATTTGTTATGCCGAAATGTGAATCATTTGAAATTTCTTCGCTAGAAAAAAATCGGCAAGTAAGCTTCGAAACTTATTAAAAACACGTTTTGTTCTGTTATTTAATATGTTATAGGTATGAAAAAAATTACGGTGTCTTCAAATGCAACTAAATCATTTATCGAGAGATTTTTGCACTTTGAAATAGTGCAAAAAACTTGTTTGAAACAAGTCGTGTTTTATTAAATATTTTCACCATTTTGGCTTAATTGCTATCGTTTTTTAATATTAGCGCGCTCCCTCTAACATTCGTATTTACATATCTCCCTTTCAAACCATCTTAGAACGCTTACTACGGGGCCTTAAGTACTAATTTTGTACTCTTGTTATTATATACAATTATTGAACTTCTTTGTACAACATCACGGAGATAAATGAGTCTTATCCTAATAAATATAATGGACGACATGCTATAAAACATCATAATTTTTAAGAACACGTGTTCCGACTTCCTCATAACATATTCGTGCTTTACTGATAGTTTGTTATGAAATCTGTCAATTCATTAGTTTTAATCAATTAATTTTATACGGAAAACCATTAATTTGACCAGATTTTTAATATAATAATCAATAATTTATATCAGTATCTGCGTGTATCGTTGAAACTCAGTTTATTCACTCTATAATGCATCTAAGCATCTGCCAAACATTTAAACAAAACATATTCACATTTCGAAGGAAGAATTATTAAAACATACTATAATTTTTGTACCTAAATTGTCGCTTGTCTGATGATTTCTAATATAATTATTATCAGTTCCAATTTTGAAATTTAAAAGTTCGTTGAACTTGAATAATTTTACGCATTGCGCAGGAATATATCACATTACCCATGCACCAATATTAGAAATTAGTAGATATGTTTAGTAATTATTTTGATGAAGGTGGTTCGTAATTTATGATAAGCTCAACATTTTGATAAGTCAGTCAACTTTATCGTTCGAATGGTCTCATTATTTGATTTTCATTTCGAAATGCTTGAATCTAACATCATAATGCCCACCTTTTCGTAGAAATACGAATGGTCCTTGAAAATATCGTCAGAATACAAATAAATAAGATCCTGAACGAATTCAAGAACACCTTCTAAAAGCGGGAATACTTATAAAATTGTGTACGGTGTAATTATGAGTTTTAATTTTAAAAGGTTCCATCGCCCTCTCACTCTTCCCGTATAACTCCATCTCCCCCGCACCCGCAGCGTGGCGGGACCCGGCTAATTATCTCCACAAGATGCTTTGTAACAAAATAATAATATTTTTAATTTATACTTTTTTGTACGTGTTTTGTTATGAAGCGAAGCGCTGGGGTTCAAGTCAGGATTGCCAGGGGCGGATTCATTTGTTCTTTATCCATTAAATGGTGAGTTGAGTAAGCCTTCATTATATGCGCGGTGTCCCGTTATTTGGGTGATTAGTTGAGGTTGTTCTCGGAGATTTGAAAAAAATAATTGTTTTACATCCAATGATCTCTATGGCCCGGGGGACTGAGGGTAAAAGTTTGTAAGCTTTAAATGAGAAGAATTAACTGTTTGCTCATAATCGCTAAAACCAAATTTCAGGTATGGCTACTGACTAATATGCAAATAATAAACAAAACACAAAATTTCTCACAAAAAATCTTAATTTTCCTCAAAAGTCCAATCTGTTGTGAGCATGACTTTTTCTAAGTGGACACCCAGTTCGATGTCACTTTTAACTAACTAACCATTCCGCCAAAAAACTTATTCGTAAATCGTCTAATACATTATTGATAAATTGAAAATTAGTTGAATCGCTTACTTAAAGCAGGTATCTACAGAACTGATATAATAATTGTCGTACATCTTGGTTTTCTCACAAACTCTCTGATTAAATAAATCTCCGGCTTCAACAACACACTCGGATTTTTAATGTGATAAATTTACAATGGGCTCAGATATCTGCATTACCAGGCGGTTGGAATAATATGGACTCAGATCTTGAGGTTTCCCTCTTATTAACTATCCCCTCAGTCTGTCGAGTCATTCCCTCAGATACCTCAGTAACCTAATAGTCTATTACGAGTGCCATCTATGGGTGAGATTTTACATTAATATCAAGGATATCACAATAATATTAAATGAAAAACCATTTTCATTATGATAATGATATTATTGTGCTATCGGAAAAAATCATTGTTTGAAGATAACGAAAAAAGCAAGAAAATTGCCGATAATCATGAAATCATTTGGATTTTAAGGTTGTTCTCATATGCTTGTATCAGTATATCAACGAGCTTAACATTAGGGCTGGAACTCCTTTATATTATATACACATTTTAATTTACCTAATTTTGATGCAACCAAGCCTTAAGAATATAGGTAAGTATATAGTTGACAGCATAGTCGGGAACTTTAATTTAATTAATTGTAGGTATGTTGCAAAACAAATATTAAGATACCTTTTTATTTGAATTATTCAACCTGTCATTGATAGACAAGTTAAATGCAACCAGGCAGACATTTCGCAATATTTACTTGTTCATTTTCAATGCAACATCTCTGTTGGAATGTATCTTGATTAATGGTGAAACAATTCTGATAGCGTGTTGCTTACGCCTCGACAAATATACGATTAAAAGAAACGGCAAATTCTCGTTTGATGCTGAATAGATTTTTTTTTAAATTTTGAATATTTAAAATCTAACAAATTGTTTTTGAGACCAACATAACATTACCAAAGGGGTAGAAAATTTAGGTAGATTTTTAATAAGTAATTATTTAAAATCACTTTGACAGATATCTAAATCGAAAGTATTGTAACGAAAATTTTCCACGAATTGTTGTTTTATGTTCTTGAAAGATGGACAGTTTTCCAAACTACAAATTAATATCAACAAGTCGTTTATAAGTGTAGTCTAAGCTCTAAGGAATAATGTGATTTTGTTTCAAAAAAATAATTTTCTTCCTGTAATTAATTTCTAATTTATGAATATTTTATACCTACACAAACCAAAAAAAAGGAGTCTTATAATTTTTGAAAATAATTTAATGGAGTATTTTTACAAACTATGAATACTGATAAAAAATGTGTGGAAGATTTACAGTTTATGTTTCTGATTCTGAAAATTGTACTGAAAACGTGTACATTTAATATATCCATTTATAGTTATTGATTTAAAAAAAAACGCATTTTTGAAACGGTCCCAATTAGCTACAACGTCATTACGTCGTACAAACCGCCACTGGCTGGTAAGACGACTGTCATCAACGTTGCACGGCGTGACGTCATAGCCGCCGAATTCATAAATCAAAACGAACATGTCGATATTAAAATTTTTAATTTTGTCGATTAAATTGTTATAGAGAATTTATTCGTCAACATAAAAATATCTTCATTACCGTAATTTTTAAGAGTAAAAAAAAACAGTGAAAATACCGTATTATATACTTAAATTTAATTATCAATGAACGCGTGAATTCTATATGTTAGTTATCAGGAAATATACTACCTTGTAGGTACTTATTTGGGGAACTTATGTTTTACTGGAAATAGAAATATTAGTTTACTTTTGATTAACACTAAAATCAATAGCAAACTTATCGTTCTTCTTCTACTGATATCCTCTCTTATCTGAGGTTGGCTAGTATTAGGGCAATCTTCACCCTGCAGGCTGTAATTAACGGCACTAGTCACCTGCATCTCCATGTGCTACGTATTCCATAAAAAAAATCAATAAACTAATACAACGTTTCATCACAAGAACTGGGTCGCTCACTTACCAGAGAATGCCATCTAAAATTGAGATGGCTTTTTATATTTCTAGTTCAATATTGTATAAAATAAGTAATATATTGAATAATCTATTGCGGTCCTGCCATAACCCTCGCCCAACCCCTAATGGAGCCGGAGTGGCCAGGGTCCTTAGCAACTGCCTCATAAGACCCTTGGTTCTGATATGAAATATTTCAAAGGAAAGAAAGGTGCCTAAATCATACCATTATAAAGCTTTTATAGGGACCGATAAATTTCATTTGGAAATAAAAATGTGACCAGGCTAAAGTAGCCCGCGTACTTTACCTTATGTGCAAGATGATTTTATGTTATATTGTAATATCAGAAGAGAGAAATAGAAAAACGTACCTACTTTGCGAACAATTTTTTGGCCAGGGAAAACTAGAAAATCTGTGACTTATTCCAAGAATCTTACCAAATATTTCCCAATTTCGTTAAATTATTATTATTGTTACGTATTACCCACTTCTTCATAAATATGAATTAGTTTTAAGTCACTAGTTGTAAGTCTTAGATGTAAATCATGAGTTGTAAGTCTCAGTAGTAAGTTGCTAACTTTTAGACTTAGTTGTAAGTCACTAGTTATATATATCTTGTTAGTCCCTAGTTTAAAGCTTGGTTGTAAGTTATTAATAAGTCTAAGTGATAAGTTATAGGTTACAAAAATTAAGTTGTTCAGGTGATTTTTTCACAAAAACGGAGGTATATAAATAATTCAATAATTATTATTTTTATATGAATTGAATACAGCACAAGAGTTCGAACTGCTCCCGACAGTCAGGATTATGACTTCCCCAGTTAGAGGTGATACCTAAGTTATGGGATTGATGTGTGTTGAGAAGGGAAGGGGTGGGAATGATGATGGTGTGGAAGTACCTGGCTAATCAGGTCAGGTTACCAAACACGGCTAAGGCCATTTCAAGCGACGTTTCGATCCTGAATGCTGGTCTTACAAAATGGTGTTACAATATTATATAATTATTGGTCAGTTGCTTCACAAAACTGAAATAAGAACAGAACTTAAGATATATAGAACCTTCACAGAACGTGAAAATCATCTTTGAAATTTGATGAATTGTTCAAATTCTGCGAAACAACCCGTCCAGGGCATACATGGAATGACGAGCTGAAATGATCTATGTAGATTTTAATAAATTATTTAACTCTAAATATTATAACACGGTTTATTGTTTGTTTCATATTTTTTAGGAATTCAAAAAGTTTTGAAAAAATAATTAAAAGTACAGGTTAAGCCAGGTATTAACTACTGGTTAGGTATTTGTAAATCTAAATTTGTAATTCCATAGTAATTATTTCGACGAACAAAACGATTGACCGAAATGTTAAAAATATATTTAATTTGAAAACGTTCTGTCAGTATTTAATAACATATGTCTTCCAATCTCATTGATATCCATTTTTTCTAAAAGGTTTTTTTTCAGGTAGGTAGGGTCCCTACCTGGGTTCATTATCACGAATAAAAAAAATCATACACACTCAAAAATATGAAATATGTTAATATTATTAAGGTTTGGAACATATGAAAATAATACATTCGTATTATTATGGTTTGGAACATACGAAAAAAATATATTCGTATTATTATGGTTTGGAATATATAGAAGATTTCATGCTTATCAAGGGATCGCATTCGTGGAATGGTCCGGCTATAAAATATATTAAAATTTTCGTTTGATCTGGCAATACCGCTCGTGATTAGAGGCGATAATGGTACTTTGAAATCGTTATTTCGGCCCATCACAATTCGAATGGTCGGATGTTACTTTGGCGGGAAGGTAATTCGAATTTGGAACAGGAATCGCATTTAAAATGAAATCGAAAGTTTTGTTGTTCTTGTTTGTTGGAATAATAATTAAACTAGAATGGCATAGATACAGATATGTTTCATGAATTATTTTAAACACAAAAATTATAAGTTTCTTGTGCGTACGTAGGTAGGTACAAATAATCTGTTCACATCATATTATATTATAAGTGGATTATTTTTAGACTATTATATTTTTCACCCGAGTTTCTTATCGGCCATGAGAAAGTATAGCGAATAGATATTATTGGTAACTAAAAAATAGATTGTACATTTTCCAGCGGAAAATTTAGCGGAGACGCAGTCTTACGGTAGAATGTACGCATTTGATGCTTTCTCCCGTCACATATAGATGACGCTGGTCGTACTGAATACAGACAAGAAAGTTCAACGTTATAATGCGACGCTATCCCGCTTGTGCGGGCAAGTTTTGGAAGATAAAGATACTTATCATTATACATAATAATGTGAGTGCGATGATAATAAAATTACACGTAAACATTGAAAGCAATTTTTTTCATTGCTTTCGAAATATGTATTTATAAGCAATGAAAGTTTAGAAATATAATTTGTTTTTTTTAGTCCAGTGAGCATGGACCACGAAACTACTTGATATTGACACACGCTCTTTGCGTTTTTCACATTCATGCATCATCTCGTAGACATTTATTTATATTATAGGCTCAAACGGTCTTTAAAAAAAATGTGATACACATGAAATGTTCATTTAAAATTATATAAGAACCCATGCAGAAGAATAGTATCATGCTAATTATTATTTTTATTGAGGTATGTTATTATAGCCTTCTTGTAACTATATTCCGTGCAGTTGAATACATCTACAATTACTGATTATATTAGTGATACAATGTCCCGATCGAGTGGTTCTAGTTGATATACTGAAGATAATTATGATCGATAAATCAGGGCTGTCTATAAAAAAAAACAAAGGTGGATATTACAAATAAAAAATAGGTAAGAATGAATGGTAGGAGAAGATAGTGCTTTATGCATTAATTAATAAATATATTATGATTATATATTCTTCTGTTATTCTGACTCTTGACATGGCCTAAATGTATTTGATTCAATTGATCGTACTGTCTTCCTCTATATCTATATTTTTTTATATTATCCACTAATCTTACCATATGATCCGCGTGTTCAACAAGAAATGACGAAGTTCGTTTGAAAAACAGCGAAACCGGGAAGAAACTACAAGAATCATAGAACCTCTCTCCCGCTTAATAATTACATTCTAGTCCAATTAATCGAGTAAAGCACCTCGGCAGGAAAAGGTAAACGGCCATTTAGTAGCGAAAGAAAGCCCGTGAAAATAAATTAGGTAAAATCTTATACGATGGCCCCCCGTTCATTAACTATTAAATTGCGAAATTAAAATAAAAGGGAAGGAATCCGGTAATCTCCTCCTCGTTGCTTAAAAAGTACGTTTTCTTGTCTCCCTTATTTAAGGCCGAGAATAAAGCTCTATTGTCTCCCACCCTGGAACATACGACTGTGTAAAAGGAAAAACAATATAAATTTCTTCGTCTTTTTGCTAGATACACAACGAAATTACATAGATGTGAATTTAACGTATCGAGAGAATTACACCCACTTACTGGAATTACACACGCCAAAAACTTAACCTTACCTAACTCTAAATGCATGGACCAGCTGTAAAATTTTTGGTTTGAATAATTAGAGTGTTGTTTCTTTTATAAAATATTTTTTAGGGTTGATTGTTTAATATATTATTAATTATATTGGTTTATATTTTTAGCCAGGCTATATTTGAAAATTCAGAACAATTTACAAACCGCCGTAACTACGCGGCTGTCATCTATCAAAGTGACAGATCCCATGCAAAGAAATGATATTCTGCGGCAGTCCCCCAATTGTGTCAACCCAACATATAATACTTAGATGCCACGTCCAAATTCTGCGCACATATACAGCATAATGTGTCTAAGGCTTTAATCAATATTAGACTACTAAAAAACCTCGAAACTTTCCATATTACTTTCCAAAGAACCGACTTAACATTATACATACATATAACATCCACTGTACAAATCCTGACAAATTTAGCGATAGCTCTCAGAACTTTCTTTCAAAAATTTCTCGAATCTCTTGTTTTCACCCTGACTTTAATTGACCTAAAATTTATTTGATGATGTTTTTTTTACATACCTTTGTACATCGTTATTGGACGGTTTTATTATTTGTGGTGTTGAGGCTCTGTTCGTCCTCACATTATAATAAAATAATTAAAAAAAATCAAATTCCTTGGCTACGGAGGTCATATGCAACAGTTACTCCATAGCTATTTGATCCTGCCGGTCCACATGAAACTGTGTACAACCAAGGTAAGGCAGTTGGGGTGGGTCCTTTTTAAAAATAAAGGTATTCACCATGGAGTTTCTGTGCAGGTTCTACAAAGACTGTTTATACGGGGGGCTTAAACTGTAGAGTTTATCAATTAATACAAAATTTGCGAATTTTGGTGAAACAGCAGAAGAGTCAAAACTGTCCAAAGATATTAATCTATAGCATCATAGGTTTGGGGATGTAGGATGTTGTGGGGTTGATTGAGATAGGAGAGTGGGAAAGAATCTGGATATTGTGGTCATTAGACCACAGCCAAGCTATTTCAAGCAACATTTCTACTTTGAACCCTGAATACCGAAAGTATCTGCGGCTTATATCTATTTGAAAAACGTCAGTTAAGGACGGGCTGTTTTATAGAATTTGCATAATTCATCAAATTTTAAAGTTAAAATTCAACTTTTGTGAAATTCCTGTTCTTTTTGTTTTAACCATTTATACTCGAATCTCTTATTTTATTATTATGATAAGTTTCGTAAACAAAAAAATTCTATATTTTTGTTTAAATTTGTTTAAAAATATCTTATCTTTTCTTTTTTAAAATTAAAATTTATTTAATAATTTTTGTCCTAAAACGGGAATTCCTCCTAGTTGGATAGACAAGACATTTTCCAAATTAATACATACATACTGTACTAATAAAATAAATAAAAAAATTTGTTATCATCCAAATACTAAAAAACAACCGGACTATGATGAAATAATAACAGAACTTGAAAAGAACGTTCACAGACCTTGAATTTTAAATTTGACGAATAATTCAAATTCTGTGAAATAATCCGTAAGATCTACTAAGATCTAATTTTTTTGTAAATTAATTTCAAATGATAAAAATGGACGAAATTAATGTTGTTGCAATTTGACTTACTAAAAATTGCAGTCGGTGGCGTTAGTGTCAGTGTCAGAGTGGGAGAGTGCACTGTGTCAAGTTGTAATTATATTTACCTAATAAGCAGATCTGAACATGAATAATAAAAGGCGATGTCCGTATGTGTATGCCACATAGACTTGAAACCTACTAAGCCGATTTCGCTGCAAAGTTTGTTCTTATTAGTGCCAGGTGTATTTAGAGAGTATGAATGGTACCTAGAATCGGGGACGCCCGCCCGAAGACTCAACAGATTATCTCTGCACCGGAATGAGACACTTAGACGAATTAGTAGATATAATGTAGTTTGTAATGATTGTAATAACTATGGTAGACAGTAGTGAATAGTAGAACAAGTCGAAGACGCCCGAAGAAGACATGGAACGATCTAGTGAAATGAATAACTAATTAGAAATCTTTTCAACTCTTTATTATAATACTATTTCCACCTTGACTATGCACCCGGTTTTCACGTACACAAGAATTCACAATCTCGAAACTTTACACTTTAAGGCGATGCACTACGTAGTAATTCAAAATCATGTGTTTTTGGTTTGAAAATTTGGTCGCCTAGAATTTCAGATGCTTTAATTAAATACTGCGAGTAGAATACATCCTGGCCTTTGAAATAATCGAGTATTTTTTAGATAAGTTTTTTTATAAGCTCAGAAAAAAATAATGTATAGGCCTATGAAAACTGCTTTAAAGTTCAAAATCTCCTACTAACGAACCCATTTTCGGTTATAATTTTATTGTATAATGTGGAAAATTAAATTATTTATAAAATGATCGAAAAACATTTAATTATTTGTGCCTCAACATCCACGAAATAAAATAAAAGCCACTTTTTGGCCATGTTTTTTTCTTGCATAAATCAAAACAGGCGGATGGTGTTAAGCGGGAATTTAAACCTTATCGCTATCTACGTAAGGGGTGTTATTGATAATGGCTCGATTAAAAATATTAAACGATATAGTCCATCGCCAAACAACGCCGGATAAACGTCAGTTGGTCTGATATAGTTTATAGACTTGCGTTTTTTTTTCGTTCATTTTAACAAATGTGTATCTAATTACATTTTGTTTAGGTAGTCCTTGTTTCATTGACGATGATAGCCAAAATCAACATCATCGTTAATAACTAATCAACTAAATTAAAATATTAGCGTCTTGTGTCTGGTATGCCTGTGGTCACAAGCGACTTCCTAGCGTTGGTCCAGTACTAACGAGTCAGGTGGATATTTACTCTCCCAAACGAAAGAGTAATTAGACACAGCCCCAGAAGATACCCTGTTAGCCGATGGGGAAAACTCACTAGATGGACCCACATCTGGAAATATGACTGGAAGGTTGAGTGGGTAACAACAATCAAGGACGCTATCATCAATGTAAACTGAGATAAGTAATATTTTCGCTGGGTTACATGTGCAGTTCATGCCATCAACGTTCTTTGTTGATAAGAATATATAAAATCGACGTTTATCGACATTTATTTTTATATTTAAAAAATATTTATTCTATATGATAATGGTAACAAATACGAAATAAAATTTAAAACCAAAGAATTAAATTATGAAGTTCCAACCATCACAATTCTTCGTTGATACGTAGGTAAGTACATAAAGTTGAACGTTTGTCGATATATATTTTTATTTAAAAAAATTTCTTTCCACATTATTAAGGTATCAAAGAGAGAATAAAATGAACAAAATTATTTAACACTGCTAGGTACTATAACTAAAATAATATAGATATTAAATATTGGTGTGCATTATTCTTATGTGAGGTAAACGTGTGAATGAATTACACAAAACATTGAGTTACTTTGTTATGTTTCATGAACCAGTGCTAAGGGGTTCAGTAAAAACAAAAATTGTGGCATAAAATATTATTTTGTGTCAATAAAGTAATGATTGATTTTGACTCCGTTGTTAGTGTGGTTGACCCAGGCAGACGTCTTTGAGTTTTGTGCAGAGATAAGCAATATAAAACAGATGACACTGGCCTCGTAGTAAGCGTTCGAAGATGGTTTGAAAAGGAGATATGTAAATACGTATGTTAGAGGGAGCGCGCTAATAAAGATAATAATTAAGGCGATGCACTACGTCGTGTAATATTTTAAATCGAGCCGCTATCAATAACAACCCTTACGTAGATGGCGATAAGGTTTAAATTCCCGCTTAACACCATCCGCCTGTTTTGATTTATGCAAGAAAAAAACATGGCCAAAAAGTGCCTTTTATTTTATTTTGTGGATGTTCAGGCATAAATATTTAATTTTTTTTGATCATATTATAAATAACTTAATTTGCCACATTATACAACAAAATCATAACCGAAAATGGGTTCGTAAGTAGGAGATTTTGAACTTTAAAGCAGTTTTCATAGGCCTTTACATTATTTTTTCTGGGCTTATAAAAATACTCGATTATTTCAAAAGCCAAGATGTATTCTACTCGCAGTAATTAATTAAAGCATCTGAAACATTTCTAGGCGACCAAATTTTCAAACAAAAAACACATGATTTTACATTACTACGTATGGCATCGCCTTAAGCGAAAATGGTGAAAATAATTAATAAAACGCGACTCGTTTGAAATAGAGCAAAAATCTCACGACAAATGCTTTAGTTGCATTTATAAATACAGTGTGATTTTTTTCATGCCTATAACATATTAAATAACAGGACAAAACGTGTTTTTAATAATTTTCGGAGCTGACTTTGCAATTATTTTCTATCTAGAATTTCATAATATAATTAACGTTTCAGCATAAAAAATGTATAGATATTATCTTAAAAAATATATTTTTTTGGAAAATAAAAATTAAAGAGTTAACGAGAAACTTGTTATAGATAGGTAGAGATTGGGTATGCTCGTGCTTAAAGCGTAGACAATTATAAACGTATGTTGATATCAATTGTTACTAAGTATTTAATCCTAAATTAAAAGATCAGTTTTTTTAGAGAGAATTAAAATACTTACAATAATAGGTAGCTTAGATTGTAAACATGGCACAAAAAATATTTTAAGATTATAAAGAGTAATAAACATTTTTTTGTTTTGTTTTAGAAATTTAATTCAATAGAACCACACGGAGAATACTTACTGATATAAAATATTGCTTATTATAAGTTATTAAGAATCTCTTCAAATTATTCGTAATCCGGTCAAAATAGGGATTGGAGGCCTTTAACGAATGAATTGATAGGTTTCAAAATAAACCTTTCAGTAAAACATGAATGTATTATCGCAATGAAGGAACACGTGTTCATAAACATTCTGATGTTTTCGCATTTCGTCATTTTATATTATCAGGACAAACGCAGGTGCGTGAACACTTGTTCCAATATATTATGAATGTACTAAAATGTTAACAGGAAACAGCCTGCAATCCCGTTTAACAGGATGTTAATAGAGTAGCAATACTCATTTTTCTCAGTGCGTTCTCTTGTCAAGCTATGATGTATTGGAACATATATTCTGCCTTGAGGTTACTTGAACAGGACGTGGTGACAATACAAAGAAAAAAGCCATATCATTTCAAAAGGAACGGGCTATCGATAGATATAATGTTATATTAGAAGTAGGTAAGTATTGCAAATTATGCATAAAGCCGGTTTCATTACATTAGTTATTACATATATGCTCAAGCGCGTGTAATTTTTCAACAGTGTTCTATTTTGAATTCCAATGAATGTCCACTATAGTTTTATATATTTCAATGCCTCTACGAGTATATATTGTTAATTACATCGAGACAAACACAGAACAAGGGACATACCTAGAAGTGAAACGCCCGCTGGCAAGAACATTTCATACAGGGAAGTTGGGAGCGGGCTGGGTCTTGGGACATAAAGGACATTCCGTAATGCGGAAATGTATAATATTCAATTGTGTGGGGAATTAAAACTAAAAAATTGTTATAACATTATGTATTTTGAAAATTATATGCTTTGTGGTAGAGAAAATATGGAATTCAGAAGCCAATATAAAATATTAGGGTTGGGGTGTTTCATCGACTAATAGGTCGACTAAAAGACTAATAAATAGACATATTTATATCACCATGAACTTTTCTGTGGACCTTTTTATGGAATACAATTTCATAGTGCATTATTTTAATGTATCTTATAAGGTTTAGCTAGCGTTAGCACTTTTACTTGATTACACAACATCAACTTTTCTCTACTTTCTATAAATATAATATGCATGAATTATATATGTAAACCTTTCCTAA
Source organism: Hesperophylax magnus (assembly GCA_026573805.1). NCBI lineage: Eukaryota > Metazoa > Arthropoda > Insecta > Trichoptera > Limnephilidae > Hesperophylax > Hesperophylax magnus. The sequence continues at coordinate 4,522,974 of JAIUSX010000007.1, read as the reverse complement.
GAAATTTCCTAAATGATAGTGAAAACCCTATAAAATCCGTTGGATTGTTTAGAAGAACTAAGCGCACAAGCAGACAGACATGAATAGCGACTTTATTTTATACTATTTAGAGATGTGAGTACATTTTAAAGTTTGCTTTTCTGATTCTAATCATCGTACTAAAAATGTTTCATTTTAATATATTAATTCAAAATTATTGATTCGCACAAGCCGAAACCTTTCCAACTACCTATACTTATAATGACATTATGATTTAAAACACCCTAATGGCAGGTAGACAACTGTCACCGACATTGACCGGTGTGACGTCAACAACGCCACATTCACGAACAATGGGACATTTAAAATCGTTATAGAAAATTTATTTCGTAATATAGAAGCAAAACAAAAATCCCTTCATTATGAATCGTAATTTTTGAATTATTTTTTAATTAGAATAAAAAAACAACTGTAAAAATACCCTACCGAAGTATCCCAGTTGTGTTATTTAGAAAACAAAATATACCTACATTTTTTGTGATTATTTACGACTTTCCTAACTGCTACCAACCGTCTGGAGCCAGCGAACTACGGGGAGGGGGAGGTGAAGGGGAAGACGAAGGTGGGGTGTACTTGGCTATTCAGATTTGGTCACCAAACACGGCTACAGCCATTACAAGTAACGTTTAAATTCTGAGTGGCGATACTTTGAGTTTCTTCCACTCTTGAACGTGGAGCAAGTATGCTTTTTTCAAATGAATAAATTGTGAAATAACACAAATTAATCAAATAAAATTTACTTGCGCACGCCGGGATTTGAACTCACTACCTTCAGCTTGTTACTCGAGAGTCTTACCCTTCTACCACGGACGCCGTTAATTTATTATAGTATATTTTTGCAATAATTATTTCATACGTAACAAATATTAGAATATTTCCTAGATGGCCTCTTTGCGAAGGATCACAATTTAGAATAAAAACCTTGCTCGATATAACTTAAGTCGTGTTTACGAATATATCTGAATAGCCAGGTACTTTTAAAGATTTCTCTCCCCCCTCTTCTTCCTCTACCTCAATTGGGGATGCCATAATATCTATGGCTTCAGGTGGTTGGAAGCAGTTCGATTCTTGCAAGGTAAAATCATTCTTAAATAAATTTCCTTTCTATATTCTCTTCAGCCTAACAATATACTCCAATTGAGGATGTCAAAATCTCTCTGGTTCCAGGTAGTTAGGACTCTTGTGTAGTATGTATTCACATAAAAAACATATATTGATAGTAAAGCACATTAAAAATAAATAAATTGTTTTATAGCACCATTAACTACCATATTTTAACGGCTGTATAAACCTCGTTTTCCGTCAGAGCCTTAAAATAATTTTCCAATATAAAACATCCTCGGTTGGACTGAAAGACTGCGTCGTTATCGCTGTAATTAAATCTCCAGTGGCGTAGCGGACGCATTACGGCAGAAAAGGGCGGCCCGGGGGCAGGCCTTCATTTCCCTTCATCTACGTCTTATTAATTTTCAGCAATGTAGATAAAAGTAAGCTCATCAGTAAGTGCGCAGTTAAAAGTAGCGAGGACTAATTGTTACATTAAATTAATACAAATTATCCGTAAATTATTAAATTTGTAAAATTAAATCCATGAAGGCATTAAGGTGAATTCATTAAGTAGAATAAAATCAACCCGTAAAAAATAAAGGATACATCTATTTAAAAACATTTTTTTGATTTGACTGAGGTTTGAAACTTCCTCCTCGGGGACTGGATTTTAACTGCTGTAAACTTTTTAAATGTCTTTTAAACCTTTATTTTTGGTTTTACTGAGGATTGAACCTCGTTAACATCTGAACATTTATTTCGTATATCCGAGTCTGTACGTGTGATTGCCACCAAAAGTTGATAAAGTGCATTGTCACCAACAACGAAGCTATCTGTCGAGTTTCAGCTCGATCGAATGTCGGGAAGTGGGTTAATTTTCATTTCCAAGATTTGCATTCATTCATTCATTCACGAAAAAAAATTACAAACAAATAAAAGTAGAAATAAAATATTTACATCTTCTGTGATAATACAGTTATTGCGGGTAAAAGTAGATTTATTTAATATATTGAACTTCGTTTTAATCAACCTTAATAAATAATGTTTTCAGGTTACTCAAATATTCTATTTATTTGTTAATTTTATTTTAGTAATTTGTACATCAAAGCTGACAAATTACTAATTAATTATAATTTTCCTTACTTAAATTAAAAATTTTCGGCATCGCATTACAATACTTCATCCCTTTTTATGTCCTTGTTGCAAGTATTTTGGTAACAGGTGGTTTATTATTTCATGTATAAATATCATCGCATTCAAGGTAACCGTCTGTTTCACTGTTAGCTAATAATTAGTAATGAAATATGTGGACAGTTTAAAATAGCATCAATTCTGCCGTGCTGTGCTAGAACGTCTATTCTGCCGTGTGGTATCTTGAACAAGTCGCGGTGACATTTCAAGAGAGAGAATTCCGTTACATTGAAATGAGTGAATGCCAAAAAATATTTGTAACTAAATCAAGCATGAGGAAAATATGTATAACTGACAAACGCGGCGTTAATAATAAGATTATGAAAATGACGCTTACCCGTGGATGGTTTGAAATCGAGAGAATTCATCTGACATATGAAAAGATGGGATAATAAGTGGAGAAGTACCGGGAAGACGTGGAATGATCAAGTTAATCAACGAAACAACCTTTGTACGGAAAAATCAATCCATAAAGTTTTGTTTTACGATAATACATCTATAATTGTCAATCTAGTTGCGTCATCACTTGGGCCTTAGGAATATTCCTTTTTTGGTTTGATAGAGAATTTAATCTCTCTATCAAGGGACTGAAGTCAACACCTTTAACTCCTAAGCCAAACACGAATTGGGTAGTACCGATATTTATTTCGTATAATACAATTTCAGAAAAAAATCATGTAAGCGCTTGTGTGTGCATGAGTGCCACCAAAAGTTGAAAGAATACTTTGTCATCAAAAACGAGTCTATCTGTCGATTTTCAGCTTAATCAGATGTTGGGAAGTGGGTCAATTTCCACTTCAAAGATTCAATTTTTTCATTTATAATAATTTTTATTTATTTATTCGTTTTCGGGAAATCGACAGTTTACATTTAATCATTTTGTACATAAGTTTTATATGATTAAATAAAACCAATTATGGATTTCCTCCTTGTTTTACCTCTACAGCATAATATGAAATAAGTAAATAAAATTTGTGAGAAAGGAATATGAATTAAAACATTTATACAACACAAAAGTTAATTAAAATTAAATTAAAGTGGCATTAAATTTTGTCATTGTAAATTGTAAGCCTTATTACTTACATGTACCTACTTTTTCCTTTAATAAAAAAAAGATTATCAAACGAAAATTTTACAAAACAATACATTTATAGTCATGGAGAGAGGTTGTAGATATAAATCAAATCATAATAGAGATATAAACAATAGAGACATAAACATTAATGATTTATTTATTCATTATATGAAGAAAAAAAAATGCAGGTAGAAGTGCAATTTAAAAAGATTGTCATTTTAACTGTCGTTTATGGAATGTGGGCATTGCACTACAACTGCATATCTTTTGGAATAAAAAATTTCATTATTCATAATTATTAAAGAAAAATGTTATTAATTGATCGATTTCTATTCACTACCGGCATCTTCAGAGTGTCTGTCTGACAAGCTGGTCAGTTTGTTAAAGAATTTCTATTCGCTACCGGCATCTTCAGAGTGTCTGACTGACAATCTGGTCAGTTCGTTAAAGAATTTCTATTCGCTACCGGCATCTTCAGAGTGTCTGTTTGACAATCTGGTCAGTTCGTTAATGAATTTCGTAAGTTCTTAAAAATGAACTCGTCCTTAATAGGGGGCGTGTTAAAGAGTAGGACACAAACAACATGGAAGTCAGCTTCTTAGTCGCGCCTCCGTAATGCAGCAAGCCAAGTCAGGACGCGGCACCTACTGCAAAGTGTAAGTGGCTTCATTATTAAATCATATCGCCTTTTGCATATTTGATTCTCCCCGCGAGCAAAAATACCAACTCCGCTGCTGTGCGGCAGGGCGGGTAGGGCGGGTAGGGCGGAAGGGCGGGTAAGGCGGCTAGGGGTGGCGGCCCGCCCCCACTCGCCTTACTTGGTCGAAGGCAGAAATGCAAGAATTGCCCGGATACAGAATTCATTTCAGTGGTGCGCTACTGTTTACGGGGTTAAGTTTTAAAAAAATAATTAATTACTAAGGACAGGTTATTTCACAGAATTTGAACAATTCATCAATTTTTCTGTGAAAGTTTTATTCAAGTTCTGTTAATATTTCAGTTCTGTGAAGCAACAAGCTCATAATGATATAACAACAGAACTTGAATAGATCTTTCACAGAACTTGAAAATTAACGTTTAAATTTGATTAATTCTGTGAAACAGCGCGTTTTTGCACTTATGGTACACATCAATAGAAATTTTCTGACTAAACATCATGCCCTTTCTCCGCAGGGGTATGCAGAGAGGACAGACCACCAAACAACACGGTCTTGGCACACACTCCTTGCCTCATTCGTCGTGATATTTGAATATGTACTCTTCTGTTTATCTGACTCTTGACATGGCCCGACTCAAGTATTTGGTTTACTTGATCGTGTCATGACTTCCTCGGTTTTTCGACCATTCACATTCGCTTCATATATTCATATTACTTACGTTTCTTACTTTATTCGTCGTGATATTTGAATATGTACTCTTCTGTTTATCTGACTCTTGACATGGCCCGACTCAAGTATTTGGTTTACTTGATCGTGTCATGACTTCCTCGGTTTTTCGACCATTCACATTCGCTTCATATATTCATATTACTTACGTTTCTTACTTTATTCACTCTACATGCCTAAACCATCCAAGCGTCTCTTTCTTAATCTTACTCATTAAGCTTTCGAATCTCCACATTTCCCATGCGATCATACATGGTTTTACCACACATTCGCCTCAAGAATCTCATTTCATTACAGCATTCTGTCTATTATCTGTCAGTTCCATGCTTAACTGCCAAACACGTGGTAGGTACTAGAACTTCATTGTGGACTGTTAGTTTCGGTTGATTGGACAATTTATTGATAAATTGACAAATAATTTGTTAAAATTTTTCAGAGAATTGAAAGAAAGAAGAAATTGTGGCATTGTAAAAAAGTCCTTAATATTTTAGTTTTTTTATCAGACAACCAATATTTGCAAATTGTTTGAAATCTTTTCTTAAAATCAACCATTTCCTTCTGTAATGAAGAAGGTTATGTAAAATATATAAGAACCCTCAGAGACAATTTTTTAAACCAACAACTGAATTATATAGGATATGACTGACTTATCGACTTATCGAATATGGTTAGCAATACCCCAATCATTAAAAGCAGAAAACACAAGATAGACACTGATATGTAAATAAAAAATTTGTGGTCAACTAAAGATGAAAAAAAAAAAGATAATTTAAATGAAATGGAATCACGGAATTGGAAATTAACCCACTTCCTGACATCCTTTTGAGCTGAAATTCAGCAAATATACTCGTTGTCGATGACAATACATTCAGTCATTTGGTGATACTCATGCGCACGCGCACAGGCGTTTCTCTGAAATAGGATGACAATAGGTATATATTAAAAAAAATAACAACTGTTAATACACGAAATAAATGTGGATAATGCCCAGTCAGGATTTGGATTAGGTATTAGCGTTGTTGAGCCTAATCACTGGGGAGGAAACTTCAATCCTCAAAGATTTTTTTTTAAATACATCTTTTAATAAAAATAGAAATAGTAAAAAAAAAATTGTTTTTTCGGATAAATATTTTCTCCGGTTACCAGATTTTATACCTTGCTAAAACTATTTTTCTCTTTGTTGAAAACATCCAGGTAGGTATCTCTTAATAATTTCACCGATGATTATTACTTTCTCAAGAATTTGATACACTTAACATTAATATTAAATGAAATATATAATGAAATTTTGAAGAGAAATAGGATACCTCCATTGTTTTGCCTTTATGCCGTTTGCTTCCTCTGATTCACAAAAGAGACTACCCGGGTAAATAGTGCCGAATTGTCGGATGGAAGCTCGCGGTGTTGCTCAAGAGCTTTTTAATATTAACCTAATAACTATCTCATTACTGGTTGTCTATCACGAGATTACCGGCTAAAACAGCCGATAGCTGATTCATTTATTTAATAGCTTATCGATTACACGTCACACTATAAACGATGGGTTGTAATCAATTTAATTATATTTCAGACGATTGATTTCGTTTTCAATTGATATTCTTGATTACTTGATAGATCAGATCAGTATGATTATCATATACACCTTTTTGGACATTTTTTTTTTAATTTTAAAATTGTAATTATGAAGGTACAAATTAATATTAATTAACTAATTTAATTATCTAGTTATTAAAGAAATATTCTCAGGTCTAACTGGAGAGCTAGTAAATTTACTTGCACTAGTACAGTGGTTTTCAAACTCTTTTGGCTCACAGACCCCTTTTCATAGTCAAAACTTGCCCACGGACCCTGGGTGAAAAACTACATAAATGCATAGTAGAAAAATTACAAATTTATCTTTGATAGCTTGAGATTGAGAGTTGTGGACGGAAGTGGCGACATCTATTAGACGCCATCGGTAATGTCCAGGCCTATACAGAACTAAATTGTTGATTAGATGCGCGACTCTTTTATAATTTATATTATAGACTAGTTGGTGAAGGTATCGGCTCTATGTATTACTTATTACTTGTATTTTATGCACCTGTCTACGTTTATATTTAACGTAGGACGTAATAATCAATAAAAATTTATTCATTGTTATTTATTATAACTTCCATATTAATAAAAAGATGATACAATTTTTTTATCTTATATAAAACCTTGCGTGGACCCCCAGACGTTTTTAAAGGACCCCCAAATCGTTTGTAATATTCCACGGACCCCTGAATGATTCCAGAGATCCCTGGGGGACCGTAAGGACCCCTTTGGGAACCACTGTACTAGTACGTCTAGTTTAAAAGCATTTTCTGAAGTATTACAAATATGCAAACAAATATTTAAACAGTAAATGAATAACTGAAAATACATACAGAATAGCGACAGGATGGCAAAAGAAATAATGAAGGAATACATCTGAAAATCATCGGTAAAATATCAGAGTCTGTTGGTTTTGGGTAAAAGAAAAAAAATAAAAAAATAGCTTTTCTAACCTTTTATCTCATATAACATGTTCTGCTATTCTCGCGTGTTAATGATGTTATTTATGTGAAACCACACAAGAGTCCCAACTGCTCCCAACCGTCTGGAGCCAGTGATACTATGGCATCCGCAATTGGGGTATGTTGTGAGGTTGAAGGTAGTGTGGAGGGGAAGGAGATGGGGAAGAAGAAGTACCTGGCTATTTAGATCTGGTCACAAAACCATTTCAAGCAATGTTTCAATTCGGAATGGTGGTCTTACACATGATTGATATGAGAGTAAATTCCATTCTGGAACGTGCCGCAAATACACAGTATATTATTTTCAATGAGTATTTGTGAAATGACGCACTGATTCATAAAATTAAATTTACTTGCGCACGCCGGAATTTGAACCTTATATCTCCAGTTTGCTAATCGAGAGTCTTACCTCTCAACCACGGAGGCCGTCGAAAGTATGATTTTCAGTGCATGCAAGATCCTATGTATATAGGAACTAACTTTATTTAAACTATCGAGCCTGTTTAAATAAACACCTCCTTCGCTAGAGGAAAGATAAATAATCTATTTATGAAAAAGGAAGAAATATGTAATACTTTTTCATTTTTTTATTAATAAATGCCAAAAAATATAAATTTTATCAATTTCCTGAGAGTTAGGTATTGTTAAGGAAGAGTTGTTTCACAGAATTTGAACAATTCATCGAATTTCAACGTTCATTTACGGGTTCTGTAAAAATTCCTATTCAAGTTCTGTTATTATATCATTATAGGAGAGTTGCTTGACAGAACTGAAATAATAACAGAACTTGGAAAAATCTTTCAAGGAACTTGAAATTTGGAACTCGAAGAATTGTTCAAATTTTCCGAAACAACTCATACTAAAAGTAAAATGAGCCTGTCTTATTCGGAATAATGCAAATGAAATGGCTTTAAATAAATGAACAATAGTTTTAAATGTGAATCGCAAAGCTCGATATTCTGAATATTTCATAGCGAGCCACAGTGAAGCGGACCGTTCTCCGCTCGGGCCAACAGGCAGCATAACTGTCAAGGTGTCAGTTGGCTGCCATGTCAAGCCCCCGCCGCCCCCCGCGCCCCCCTGTCCCTGCCGAGCTACACCAGACCGCCCCCACCCAGCCAGCCGCCCTCCCCCGCCCACCGGTATCGCCCGAACACCATTCGGGTAATGATAATGCAGCATTGCCTCCCTGATAACACTTGCATGGATCACCATCTTCTGCTTTCTGCTCCTCTCCTCCGCGCCGTGCACTCCTGGTACCGGGAATAGCATTTCAGCTCATTGATTTGCAAACGTCACTCAATTTCTTTTGAAAAATGTTGCCCGTAAGAAATGTTGAAAGAAGATTCAAAAGAAGAAACCAAAAATTTTCCATGGAAAATTATTCTGATATTTAAATGCGCAACGAAGACGTACGTCGTTCATGACTATTTTAGGGAAAGTTTATATTCTCTAATATTATATTATGTTCTCTAATAATCACTTCTGTAACAAATGGAAATAATGTTATCCTCACGTGCTGAGGATTTCATTTACTTATTTTTCAAATTTGGTAGTATGATTAATATGAAGCAATTATAAATATACTGCTTTGTGTTTTTTAAAAATAATTATAAATATATTCCATGGTGTTTTATTAGTACAGTTGATTGGTTTCAGTATCTTCTGCCAGTGCATTTTGTAGTTCTGATCTCTCTATTTTTTTGCACCCAGCTTCTTATTAAATATTATAAAATTGTTGATATTTTAAAATGGTAGTGGGAGTTTGGGAGTTGTAGAGGTTAATACCATTGTATAGGTTTTTCGCCGAAATGTGGTGTTTGTAGTTGCTTGTTGAATATGTTTTTGACCCTGAGATCGAATTTTTCTAACGTACTTGTTAGTTATTATGTCTTGTGTTTTGTGTATATGACTACATCCCACAGCTGTTGTATCGTTTGTATTTCTCAACTAATTACAATCGTACATGGTTTATTTTAGTAACGCCACTTTGTGAATGTATATCCTAGCATGCAGCATATTATTTTGGTAAATTTAGTATTTTCTTAACACTCTCATTTCTTTAAAAAAATCAAAATTCATCATTACTGTACTTACTCCAAGATGGGCATATTTTGTATTTTTTTAATGTGAATACCACACAATAGTCTTTACTGCTCCCAACCGCCTGCAGCCAGTGAAACTTTGGCAACCCCAATCGAAGAATGTTCTGAGGGAGAAGTTACTAGGTATGGAAAGGAGATGGGTAAAAGAAAAGTGGGGAAGTACCTGGTTATTCAGACTTAGTCATCAAACACGTATAAGGCCGTTTTAAGCAATGTTTTAATTTTGAATGGTGGTTATACGCCTGAGAGTATTTTCCATGTCGCAAATGTACTTTAAATTATTTAATTGTAAAAAAAACACAAATCAATTAAATAAAATTTATACGCACGCTGGGATTTCCGAGACCTCTGGATTGCTTGTCGAGACCCTCACCCCTCGACCACGTAGACCGTGGTAAAACCCCGATGAATAATAATGGCATATTTTGAATCTTATGACTTAAAAAAAGCTTATAATTTGTAATACATTATAATGCCTAGATAAGATTCGCAACATTGTTTAACTCGGTTAGGATTAAGATCAATGTACATATATTAAATAAAATGCACATGTTTTCCGTAAAATATAATGATGCATAACATTTATCAATATTAAAACACTCTAATCTAGTGTATAAAATGTGTGTGAAACATGGTATAGGTATGAAACGTAGAATGAGTACGAATATCGTATTTTCTACTTGTCCGCAGATTGAAATTCCCGAGTAACGTATGACGTGAGGGAAGGTACATCCGCCCGTAGCTCACAGCTCGCAGCTCGCAGCTCGCAGCTCGCAACTACGTGAAGCTTTCAAATGGCAGAATGTAATTTTGATTAGTAAGAAATGTTTTCCCATGAATCTGATAGCTTTTCATTGCGAAGGCAGACATTCCGATCGCGGGCGGAATTAGTATTACGAGTCTGCGGAAGCGAAGCGAATTCAGTAAATTCGTTTCGGAGGAATGGCAATAAGTACTGCATGGAGTTATTATTATTATTTTAAACACAGTGACAATTTTGAGAATTAAAAATATTTAGAATTTTTCAAATATCAGTTGTTTATCCCTCAAATTTGATCTTTTGCGAAGCATTTGCAATGTGCAAATAAGAGTTATTCCTTTTCATGGCTACGTATGGTGACCAGATAAATCATCACATATTTAAAAATGTATATAAAGTGATGAAACAAAAACTTTATTAACTGTGTTAAGTAGGTTAGATTAGGTTAGGTTGGGTTAGGTTAAAAAAAATTTTTTTTCTTCGATTCTAATGACTTTATATCACTTTTTAAAAGTGTGTTGAATTGTCACTGTGTTGAATTATCATGGAACCGCTACGTATATAATAAGTTATTATAGTTATTAGTTATTTTCTTTTTCTAACTTTCTGCTGTGTCTTGCAAGTCTTTTTTTCAGAACACAGAGTTGCAGAAACAATCATAACATTACTATTTTTATAGACAACTTTCCGCTCATATTCTAAGCTTGGATCGCACTTTCGGAAAGCTTGGAATAAATTGCTCCCAAGAAACCAAGATGCAAAAAGCTTATAGCAAATTCAGAGCAAATCTTTTGAAAAATTCAAACCAGAAAAAGTTTAAGCAACATATAAAATTAAATCCGTAAAAAAAATCAACGACAATTTATAAAATGTTATTAGGTTATGTAGAAAAAAAAGCAGCTTTGAAGGATTTTCATGCCAATATTAATTTCAGATAAACTCGTATCTCGCTTTGGTTAGCATAGGTAATGACAAATTTAAAAGCAATAATTTATGAAAAAACTATCCAATAATGAAATAATAATAGAACATGAATAGAACTTGAAAATCAACTTTAAAATTTGATGAATTGTTCAAATTCTGTGAAACAATCCATCCTAAGCGTTTTATTGTGTTATAAATAGTACCTAGTTTATATCATTATTTATTATAAAATACAGATAAATAAATAAACTTTGTTTTCATTTCAAATTCAAATTGAAAAGCAAATAAAGATGTCGGTTAGTAAGGTATGAAAAATTACACATTTCAGGTTTAACGGACAGCAAAAAATGAAGCTGTGCGTTTTCATACAATTCCAGTATTTTTTGTTGTTGTTTTCAGCGCCCTCGAGGTGTTTTTTCACAAAAACGGCGATACACAAATCAGCCATATTTTGTTATTATTATTTCCATTGTTATTGATAGGTGTGTATAATACCAGTAAAATAAATACTTATTGTTTGGTCTAGAAATGAGAATATGCTTGGTTCCTACCGGGTTGTAGTTTATCCAGTTTCTACTTCTCGTACCTTAGTATAAAACTATTTGAATTATGGAACATGAAAATTGCAAAAAAATATGCGAATTTGAGTGCAGTTGTTTTGAAAACAGAAAATTGATTGGGACTACCTCGGAAGAAAGTTTTTGGTGTTTTTTCGAGTACATTATCTCGTTGAATAGTAAAAATAAGGAAGTTGACCGTCTTAGAAGTGCATATTATCGTTAAGGTTTAATTCATTTTGTTGTGGCGGTAATTACCTACAGATATCGCGGTGGAACTCACTATATTGCGATTGTGTTATGTGCTCCCTTGCAGAGATACAGTGGTAAATTATCGGTCGTCCCTTTTTAATTCCTTCAATATCTTGTTCATTCCTACACATGCCCAATTCCAGCAAACACTCATTCATTTTGTTTCGTTTAAATAAAGTATGAACCAATAAACACAGAATAGTTCTTCAAATACAGCGAACTTATTTTGTGTCACCATTTTAATTTAAAATAAACATAAAATTGTTGAATTAGAACTAATCATCAAATTTCGATGATCAAATTAAATATCTGTTAATATTCTATTGAAGTTCTCTTATTATTTCATCAAAGGTCGGTTGTTTGACATTACTTGGATAATTATAGAACATGAATTGTTCAAATTCTGTGAAACAACCCGTCCTTGTGGAATGTAACAATGTGGTTGGAACTAAGTATTGATTATTTTTAATAATAAAGTTTATCAATTAATTTAAAAATAAGTTAAATATTTACCTACGACTACTAATAATCCAACCTAACCTAACCTAATCTAACATATAATAATCCAACCTAACCTATCCTAATCTAACATATAATAATCCAACATAACCTAATCTAACCTGTAATAACCTATAATAACCCAACCTTACCTAAAATGAAAACGTTTTATTTTAAAAAAATCGTAGTAAACCTTTAAATATTAAGAAACTAAATTCATCTGATGTTTGATATCAAAGTTGATCGCCTAACAATTAACGGGTGCGTGTCTAGCGATCTCGAAAAATTGTCTATTATGCCGATTATGCCTATCATGTTTCCTACACTGCTACTACACAAACAAACGCGAAGTATGCGAGAACTCGGTGTGTCAAAATGGTGTGTCGTACGGAAAATTTTCTCGTAAATTATTATTTACGTAAATAATATTAAATATCAATATTTTTCAAAATCCTAAATGCAAAAAGTTGTTGTTTATTGTCATTAAGACGAATCAAATGATTGTTTATTTTTGAATGCGTGTAAAAAAAGGTAGTCGTAGGTAAATAATTACCAAAAATAATAATAATAATTAGCGTTTTAAATAAAACACGATATCACACCCGAAGAAAGTCGAGGATATTACGTTTTCCACTAATAGCTTTTTTAAACGTGATTTGGAAACAATAAGACGGAGGTCGCTCGCTATAAAACATTGCTTAGAGAATGGAACGTGTCTTGAATATTAATTGAAAAAAGGGGCATTTATGGTATGCGGAGCTTTCCAGCGTTTAGCATCCGGCGCCCCGCTGTGGGCGGCGGCGTCCCGACGCCTGCTCCCAGCCAGCTCATGGAGCCAGCGCCCATCGCCGCCCAGAGAATACAAGGGCGGCCGGTGACGACTGAGAGTTGTGCTGTATTTTAATTCTAGGTTTGCTTCTGAATGATTTTTAAACCTCTATTGGAAATTGACAGTTGGGTGTTGGAACATTTTTTTAACTACTATTCTTTAAGAGTTAGTTTTAGATTTATTTATTTTTTACTATGGGCATTTAAAAAAGTAAGTACCTATTTAATAAAGATTTTGGTATCGTGAAGTACATAAAGAAATTTTGCTAAACCCACGTAGAAAAATGAGTATTGCTAATTTATTAAGAAACTTTTCAAATTATTGGAGACTTAACACTCGTGTTCGAACACGTGTTCTGACATCGTGATAATGCATTCAAAATATATGAAACCTGTTAATTCATCGGTAAAGGCCTACAATTCAGTTTTAAAACGGATTACTAATCATTTGAAGATATTCTCGATAAATTTGCAATTCTCAATTTTTCCGTGCGGTATAAAAAAATTTAAATGATTTTTATGTATATAATTTTTATACCATTTTGTAAAAAAATCACATCGAAACTGCTGTAAAATACATGTTAATCTATAATTATATATTGTACAAAGATTGACTGTTGAAATTTATATAATAAAAAAACTACATATTTCAAAGCTTATTTTTGTAACTCAAGTCTATAATGGGGGCCTCAACACGGCTAAGACTTAGGCTCACATTATCAAATAATATTTTAAGGCGATGCACTACGTAGTTATTCAAAATCATGTGTTTTTGGTTTGAACATTTGGTCGCCTAGAAATGTTTTAGATACTTTAATTAAATACTGCGAGTAGAATACATCTTGGCCTTTGAAATAATCGAGTACTTTTTAGATAAGTCTTTTTATAAGCCCAGAAAAAAATAATGTATAAGGCTTTGAAGAAAACTGCTTTAAAGTTCAAAATATCCTCCTTACGAACCCATTTTCGGTTATGATTTTATTGTATAATGTGGCAAATTAAGTTATTTATAAAATTATCAAAAAAAATTTAATATTTATCCCTGAACATCCACAAAATAAAATATAAGGCACTTTTTGGTCATGTTTTTTTCTTGCATAAATCAAAACAGGCGGATGGTGTTAAGCGGAAATTTAAACTTTATCGCCATCTACGTAAGGGGTGTTATTGATAGCATGATAGCTCGATTTAAAATATTACACGACGTAGTGCATCGCCTTAATAAAAAAATAATAATAATTGGCAAGATCCTAGTAGTCGAGAGAACTCTAATCAATTATAATGTGTAAAAAATTCAGTAAATAAATAATTAAAACCATGTGGTTTTCTATCTCTTTTACTCTTTCCACCCGTCTTCATATTTATAAATAGTGTTGTCCCTATACAAACTGAAAAAGAAAGGAATCTGTATGTCTTTCTTGAAAGAATTGAGTTTTTATGCGGACAAAACTATTTATTCATATTTATATTACTATGTACTGGCGAAAACAAATAATTCATCTTAATGTTTTAAAGCAAAACATGCAAAAAAAGAAGTGTATTTTCCGGAAATTATTAAATTAACGCCATTTGCGAACGCGTAGATAATAATGTACGTTATGTTTACCCTTAATAAAGGTTTGACGCTTCGAGATCGCTCTCCGCTCGCCGCGCCGTTCGCTGCCCCTGGCATTGCGGGCCACGGGGTAAATTACATTCCGCGAGTGCCTCGCATATCTATCACTTGCAAATTTAACTTTAGTTTTACTCCAGTGAAACGTGCATCGCGCCCTGACTTTGTCAGAGTGTGGGTGCCTGCGCCATCAGGGCAGGCAAATCTCCACACTCTCCACTCACTACTTGGTCGTTTAGAATTAAAATGTAGATACAGTGTTTTTTTACGAGCGTTGTTTTATACACATGAACGGTAAGACGATATACACATTTAAATATCCATATATAAAACGATTTTATATAAAAAATTTACTCTACACATAATTAGATTCCTTTTTTAAAAGTAAGACAAAATTTAAAAATAGAATAAAAATAATCGTCTAGTACTAAAGTAAGTACGTTACACGTAGATACTAGTTAGATATATTTAGATTTAAAAGGATTATTTTTTATATACACGTTACAATGTGATCAATTTCATTAAATAAAAAAATATATATTTAAAAAATAAAAATAATAAAAAATCCATCGTGCTTTTCTCAGTATTACTCTATCATGATGTAGGATATATTTGTACTCAATTATGACGCAATTGCGAATGGTAGCAAAAGTCGGGACGTCCGAGGAAGACATGGCATGATCAAGTAAATCAGATACTCGAGTCGGGCCATGTCAAGAGTCAGAATAATAGAAGAGTATGTATGAGACGATGTATGAATGTGAATGAGGCAAGAAGTGTGTGCCAAGACCGAGTTGTTTGGCGGTCCGTCCTCTCTGCCTACCCCTGCGGAGAAAAGGCGTGATCGTTAGTTAGTTTAGTTAATTATGTTTCATTATTTTTGATAAAGTATTCATTTTGGGGCGGTTTGGAAAAAATTTAACCTTCGTCATGTAAAATTAAAATAAATTATGAAAATCATCAATCAATTTGCCTCTCATTTAAAAAAAACATAGATAAAAAAATGAATGTCTCTGCTACCGATGCATACACGTGACACATAAATATGTAACGTACACAATAAATATCTTCGCAAATTGGTAACCGACGTGTGAAATAGCAGGAGGATCCCTGTCCGCCACGGATGGAGCCCGGACGGAGTACGAACGAGACGGACGCCCCGTGACGTGTCGGTCTGTCTGTCAGTGGTATTATGAGCGCGCGTACGACAGCCATGATACCTACGTCAGAAGACGCGGCAGCGACTAAATTAATTTATTTCCTCAACGTAACGCCGCCATTTCTTTGCGTAAGCGCGAAGTATTCATTTACCTATTGTGAACCGGTCAGTAGCCCAGTGAACAAATGCGTGGGGCTCTCATTCAGGCGTCGCGGGTTCAATGTTCTGTTAACTGCTAAGTCCTCATTTTTTTAAAATTTTTCCAGGTTATACCGGGTATTTTGGTTAAAAAAAAATACCGTTCGTTTCTGCCCCATTTTAGAGTATGAAATATGATTTGTTAACCTTTAAAGCGCCTCTATCCGGAGGTTAGCAATCATCAAAGAAATTTTCGCTTTGTGGATAGCCCAAACCGACTACAATTTACGAGCAAGATATATTCGACAGTATTACTATAATCATTTGATACGCGATAGAAGTTGAAAGAAAATACAATACTTGTGAGATTAGTTTTTATTTTTGAGTAATTCATTCTGACACAGAAATTGCACCAACACAAAAGGTAATTGAACGTTAACAGCATTTCCAAGTAATCAGGAATTGATTAAACTCTGACTCAGACAGGTAATGCAGGTAACATTACGGAATTACAAGATATGATACAGGGACGTTATAATACGCATTTAGTGCATTTCAGAACAATTTCGACCTTTGTCTTCTCGTTTTCGCCTTAGAAAATTAGTTCTTCGGCAAATCTTATGGCGAAAGTTGGCATAAGTCATCTATGGACGGAACGGTGAAATTCTTTTGAGTGTACCTACATACATAGATTTATGGAAAATGTAAATCTAACAATTGGCCATCGGATAGAACACAAATTATTTTTAATATTAATTTTGACACGAAGTCTTAGATTATCAGCCAAGACGGATCAAACAAAAACATCAACGATTTTTCTTAAACCTGTTTATAAGTATCTACCTATTTCCAATGGCATGATGTTTATTGTCTTTTCTTTTAAATGTTATATTCTGTCATTTTTCTTATAGACTACATATGTTGTAAACTGTGCCTGCTCTGAAAACAGGATTTCCTAGTAAGACAAGCGCAGTACATCAATAGCAATAGCAATGTGATGTAATTTAAAGTTGAATAAACATAAAATTGGTTTTGATTATGGGAACAATGTAATATTTTTTACCCGGTCAAAGATTACATATCTATCCCCCACCATTCTATTATCAGTTGTTGTAACAAGACGTATTCGCTATAATTCCTGAACTTATTTTGAATAAAAAATGTAGATTTCAAAATTATATTGGGGTTAATATTTATCACTTAAATGTGACAAGTGAAATTAATGGTCCTAAATAATAATTTAAAATAAAAAAAAACGGAATAGTAGATACTGCTTTAAGGTTACTGGATTTTTTTTATAACGAACCCATATTGAATATCGCAATCGTCCAGAGAAAAAACTAAAAAAATTGCAGGTTCTTTGTAGGTTTATACTATGAAAAATTTGAAATGTAATAATGAAACATGATTACGATGGTAACTTCATTTTACCTCCGTATAAACGCCGTTAGGTTTAATATTCTTAATTTCAGTGCAGCATCTTGGTTGCCAGTCAAGTTAATAATGGAGCAAGTTGGCAAGACTCCCGAGTTACCGTTATCCGAAGAAGGGAAACTTTTCCCACGGCAAAGCCGAGTTAGCCCCCCCGTTCCTGGTCGCCTCGCCCGGGACCGCCGCGCCGCGCAGGAAAACTTAAATTCGCTATTTTCCAACCGGACCATAATTTACAATTTGTAAGAAAAGCATAACAGATCTGAAAGGGATATTTTTGTAATAATTTATTCACGTGTTTTGATGGCTTACGTTTTTACCTCCTTTCTTTTGGGGTCGATTATGTTTTATATGGTTCTTAAGGCGAAGCTTAATGCTAAATCACTATTTTGATTAATCTTTATAACGAATTGGTGTACATTATTATTATTGGATACCAAAAATTATGCTTTAGATAAATTGAACATTTTTCTATCGTTTCACTTGAGTAGATAAAAAAAATAAATTACTCAAAAAAAAAAATAAATATAAACGACTAAAAAAAAAAATTTTTTTAAATAGAAATGTATGAACGCGTAAAGGAAACAACTTTTAAAAAATACAATATTATAACTAAGATTATCTGTGACAGTTTCACTTGACTAACTTTTTTGCTTTCTTATAAAATTATTTACAAAATAAATAAAAACCAGTTTTGTGCTTGAAATCAACGTTTCTAGACTCCGTTTGTCAAGCGATTTTCATGTGTATTACCTACAATACAAGGTATACCAAGAATATACACATTTTTTGCTTGTAGCTTCCTCTTAAGGTATTTTTATTTTGGACATGTTTCCAATGATACAAACTTTTTTCATATCGTGGTCGAGTTTAGAAGATTTTTTAAAGAAATAAAGTACATATAAAATAGTATTCATATTGTGTTTGTACATTTAAAAAAATATATAAACTAATGTTTATAAGACATGGTTTTTTTTTATGCATAGCACAAAGGATAACAAATTATTATACGCAATAATTAGTCCCTTGAAACATCCATAAAAATTGAAAATATCTGTGTTAGTGGTCTCACTCAGCACCTGACCGGACATCAGAAGGTGCGGGTTCAATTCCTGTCGGCGGCATTTATTTTTAATCGGGAGATATTTTCAATTTGTATGGATATTTCAAGAAACTAATTAATACTTATAATAATGTGTTTGTACATTTTGTGAGATTCGAATACTAATCTTCCATGGAAGCATTAGCTTGTGGTTGGAATAGGAGTATACAGTGCATCATTGTACTTATTTATAAGTAATTAATAATATGGTAGTTACATGTAACTTACGTGATGTAGTAAGTACATTGCAGTGGAAAGTAAAAACAAGTAATATTACATGATTATTACAAGCTTTTAAATGTGATGTAAATTTATGTAACATGTTTATTAAACGTGACATAAATTATTACTTATTACCAGAGATGTGCAAAATGGGTACCCAAAACCACTTGAAATGCAAGATGGAAATGGGTCAAAACTTTTCCATTTGAAAATGCAAAATACCTATTTTCAAAATGCATTGAAAATGCAAAATGGTTTCTCAGGTCAAACAATTAGAATAATTATAGATTTTTTAAAGAATTTTGTCAATTAATAATGGACATCAATGTAGAACAAACATATTACATGATGGTCCCTGATAATTTCATCAGAGCTAGACAGCACAGATTATTTATTTTTCCAAGGGGCAGGACCAACCTACCAATGATCATGCCTTTGGGGAGAATAACTACTTTGTTAAATCACATTTCTTCTGTGATTGACATTTTCAATTTGAACCAAAGAGAATTTAAGACGGCAATAAGCATACTATTTAACAAATCTGGTTAATCAGATAGTATTGATGTACTTACCCATGCAAATAAATGTATGTACTTACTTCTTATAAACTGTAATTTATAAACTGTTATTTGTGAAATGTAAATGGCTTATACTGTTTTTCACAATAAATCAATAAATAAATCCAAAAACACCACGACTGCAGATTATGAAACCACAAAAAATTTGCGCGGGATTAATGTTGCCAACGTAAAAACATAGAAACTGCTATCTAAAATTTAATATTACAGCGTCATGGCCCCATGTTCAGTATTTGAATCAGTATTTTTTGTAATGGTATCACTCAATTGCCAGGGCTCCTACCAGGGAGCAACTTGACAAATAGAAATTATCTCTCATAGCGAGGTTCAGGACCGACTGATATTTGGGGCTTATGAAAAACAGATGAGTGGAGATAGTAGGAAGAATGTTGCAAAAAAGCATTTAAAATGGAAAATGCATTGAAAAAAGAATTTAAAATACAAAATGGAAAATACCCATTTTGCATTTCCATTTGAAATTTATTTATTTGAAATAAAGCAAATCTCTGGTTATTACACAGAGAAAAATGACTATCGCTAATTTATTAAGAATCTCTTCCAAATATTGGTAATTCCCGTTAAAAACGGGATTGCAGGCCTTACGAATGAATCGACAGGTTTCCTGATAAAATTTTGTAAATTACGAATATATTATCATAATCTCAGAACATGTCTTCATGAAAATTCCAATATTTTTGCATTACAACGAAAATCCTTGGTATCGTCAAATATTTTATCAAGACAAAACGATAAAACATTATTTAATTGATATTTTATTAATAAGGCCTATTAATTAACCTCGAGGGAAAACATCGATTTTTCTTCGTGTGTTATATAATACAGTTTTAATTCTTGACAAATCAGTTCCAATTTTCAAAATGAAAATTAAAATATCATGTTACAGGTATATATTGATTTGTATAATTAATTATTACTTATTGTTATATGATACTAGCACAGACCAGTGAAAAATCATTAGATAGCCTGAATTCTGACACATCAATTCCAATTTTGAAAATGTTTTTACTGGGAACATTGTGACATTTTTGCTGGCAATCTTTTGACGGGGAAAATTGTCACCACCAACTTTATTACATGGAACCGGCTAACAAAAGCAAATTCTCAGCAAAAAATGCTATAATGAAGATCAAGATGTTTGTCAAAATGCAGTCGTCATTGAAGGAAAAGACGCTGATCAATGAAAATTTCCCCAAATTTGGGGAAGTTATTTTTTTAATCTTTCGATTAGCAAATTCATTATTACACTATGGCATCCCCAATTGTGGTGTATTGTGAGGCTGAAGATTATGGAGAGGGGAAGGAGATGGAAGGTGGGGGAGTACCTGACTATTCAGATCTGGTCACCAAACATGGCCAAAGCCATTTCAAGCAACGTTTCAATTCTGAATGGTGGTCTTACTCCAGGGCGATACTGAGAGATTCTGCCACTCTGGAAAGTGTCGCAAGTATACTATTTTAAATTAATAAATTGTTAAAAAACAAAAATTCATCAAATAAAATTTATTATTTTCTATTATAGATAAACTTACGTTTACAAGACAAGGTTTTTATACAACGCACAAAGGATAACAAATCATTATAAGCAATAATTAATAACCTGAAATCAAAAAGCAATAACTGTTGAATAAGGTTCCATGATAACTCAACACAGTGACAATTCAACACACTTTTAAAAAGTGATATAAAGTCATTAGAAACGATGAATTTTTTTTTTAACCTAACCTATATAACCCAGTTAATGAAGTTTTTGTTTCATCACTTTCCATGACTTTATATAACTTTTTAAAGATGTGATGAATTATCATTGTGATGATTTATCCGGTTACCGTTGAATAAAATGCTAGTATTTATTGAATTATTTGGTGGTTAAAAATAAGCCGATGTAGCACAGTGGTTCCGTGCACCTGACTGGCAATCAGAAGGTGCGGGTTCAATTCCCGTCGGCGGCATTTATTTTTTGTAGGAATATTTTATCAATTTATATTTATGTTTAAATTATTGCTTATAATAATAAATAAAATTAACTAGCACACGCCGGGATTTGAACCTGCGACCTTCGGATTGCTAGTTGAGAGCCTTACCTCTCGATCACGGAGGCCGTCAACATACTTATAGTACATGGAATAAAATTAGTATTAACCCTTAAAAAAGTGACCACAAAATCCCTATTTTTAATTATCGTAGGCACAAAATACTTGATAAATCCTATCCATTACCGATTAATTAATGCTTTCTACATGCAATCAACACTCTGCCATTACTGAGACTGCCTATTGCCTAATGTACAATAGTGTTACAATATAATAGTCCGTGTGGTTAATTACACCATTAGATCGGCCATACTAGCCCGTACTGAAGGGATATCATTGAATAATATGGAATGGTCAATCGAACGGAAACATGTTGATAACATTTCACCCCTATATAATATCCTAACACACCCTTGTGCCGAGTAGTGCCTGTCTATGGGCGTTTGTAGTTCACCTTTATCCTTATGTTCGCCTGATAGATTCGATCCTTGTTCGTAGAGAAAACAATGTAAACAAGGTGAGTATGAACTTTTAACAATGCCTTCGGAAGGCAAACTAGTTGGTTTAAAAAAAAAAAAAATAACAAAATCTTCTCATCCCCAAACACAAATAAAAAAAGTTATAAAGGGTAAAGTAAATATTTATTTTTATTTTTAAATCTTTTTCATTAATTACGTAATATACGGACCGTTAAGAAAATAACTTGTTGTTTTCAGACACAAAATTTAAAAAGTTTTTATCTTTCAAAAACTATATTTAAATCTTCAAGTTTTGCTTTCTCAAAGTCTTAAATATATTAGGTTTTTTGACAGAATAAGGTACTTTTTAAAACAATTTGCTAAAATATCCCCTTTGAACATTTGATAGGAAAATTTCTCGTTTCTTTTTGACGGCCGGCGTGGTCTAGTGGTATACGCTTTTGACTACAGATCCGAAGGTCGCGGGTTCGAACCCGGCGTGCGCAAATAAATTTTATTTGATTAATTTGTGTTATTTCACAATTAATTAATTAAAAATAATATATAGTATATTTGCGGCACGTTCCAGAGTGGAAGATACTCTCAGTATCGCCCTGGTGTAAGACCACCATTCAGAATTGAAACGTTGCTTGAAATGGCTTTAGCCGTGTTTGGTGACCAGATCTGAATAGCCAGGTACTTCCCCACCTTCCTCTTCCCCATCTCCCTCCCCTCCCCAATATACCCTCAGCCTCACAACATACCCCAATTGGGGATGCCATAGTCTCACTGGCTCCAGACGGGAGCAGTTGGGACTCTTGTGCGGTATTACTGTAAAAAAATAAATAAATAAATAAATAAAAAAACAACAGTTCATAAATTGTGTCAAATATGGTGTTGTAAATGAATACTTACACAAATCTATAAAACCGTATATCTGTGGTTCCATAAAAATTTAAATCCGGAGTAACACGAAATATATTTGACCTATTATATACCTACCCTTAAGCATTTTACCTTGTACCTCCCTTTATGTTAAGTAGGTTACGCATTATAATATTTAAATATATTTGTTTTTTTCATTGCAATATTGTATCAATTACAGGATCTGATTGTTTGCTATGTTATTTACATACATACGTTCTTAAAATTTATTTGATGTTTTACACGCTCATAAGGGCTGTTTATTACTTAAGTAGTTCTTATTTTGACATCTTTTAAACTTGAAATATACTTTAGCTATTATGTACCTACCCATAAGCATTTAATGTGTACCTCATCTTTATCTTAAGTTACATATATAATTTGGCATTCCAATATGTCATTTTTCTTTTATATTTAAACACGTTCTTAACATTATTTTACTGTTCTTGTTATTTTTTAATGAATAAATAATGTAAAAATGATGTTTATAAGATAAGTTTTTTATGCATAGCACAAATGATAACAAATTATTATAAACATTAATTACTCGCCTGAAATATACAAACAAATTGAAAATATCTCCCGGTAGTATATTATAATAATTTGTTATACTTTACTTGTTATTTTAAACGCTAATAAAGGCTCTGTATTATTAATGCAATTCTAATTTCATATTATAGCTTATGTCCTGTACTGAAAGTTTTATTACGTAACAGACAAAAGATGTCACTGATAAGGATAACCCACAGTGACGTCTTTTGTCTGTTACGTAATAAAACTTACTTTGTGCAATTCATAAAAACCTTGAATAGCAAAAAGTAAGTTTTATTACGTAACAGACAAAAGACGTCACTGGGGGTTATCCTTATCAGTGACGTCTTTTGTCTGTTACGTAATAAAACTTACAGTACAAGACATAAACTATAATATGAAATTAGAATTGCATTAGTAATGAATTTCATATTATAGTTTATGTCTTGTACTGTAAGTTTTATTACGTAACAGACAAAAGACGTTACTCATAAAAAAATATATATCTAACTTTGTAAAGCGCCCTTGAGTTGATGTTACTTTAAAAATATTACGAAAAATTGCCAGAAATTATTATTAAAATACCAAGCACTTAATCCACATGTCCGTACACTATAATCTTATTAAATGCCATGTGAAATATTGAATGCGGATGTAAAATTACTATTTGGTGGGCCTTACCACTCTTACCAGTAAATTGACACGTAGGCGCGTAATTACCCTCCAAGTCGGAGGCAAAATAAACTCCTCAACTTTATTCATTTATGTAACCCAGCCTTGAGCGCAAACTTTCATACCTCTGCCGCCCGAACACACGTGGGAAATAATTTATTAGGGCTCCATATCATTAGACTAATAGGAGGTACTAATTCACGACTGGCTGTACCGGAATATCACAAGAGAGAAACGTGGAACGTACCTAATAGTTTAACTTATAACTAAATGTATATAAACAGATGTTATTCGATTACACAGTGCGCCGTAAGTAATTAAGATAATGAGTTAAGTTTGCCTGGCAGGGTGTCAGGGACACAGAACGGTGAAGAGGTGGGGGGTTGTTTTCACCCCGTGTGCCATTCGCAGGTTGTATTGTCCTTAACGCAGCTCCCCACTAGTACCTAGTAACGATTGCCTATTGCCTATTGCCTACCAACTCTGCCCACGTGTTCGATTCCAACTCTTAATTTGGTAATTTAGTGTTATGGAAGTCTTCTTATCCGATTGACTGATTTTCGTGCCTCCGTTTTGTAGATGCGCTTTGCTGAATAGATCAAATATGTACATGTGCTAAAAACTATATTAGGTACCAACTTATTCCCTTTGCAGAAGAAGGTCGGTGAAAAGTTTTGGAACTTAAAAATATACATAAATGTAGGATTTTTGAAGCTGAAAGTATTTATAAATCAAATATGTGCCTCAAGATCATTGCCCTTCAAAATAAGATCTATCTAATGACATTATAAAAATACAAGACATGTTATATTCAGTTACATGATAACTCAACACAGTGATAAATCAACACACTTTTAAAAAGTGATATAAAGTCATTAGAAACGATGGAAATATTTTTTTTTCAACTTAACTTAACCTACTTAACCCAGTTAATAAAGTTATTGTTTCATCACTTTCCAAGACTTTATATAACTTTTTAAAGATGTGATGAATTATCATTGTGATGATTTATCCGGTTACCGTTATATTCATACTAATGGAACCAAAATGTAGCAGCGTTTATAAGAAGGATAGCCATTAAAAACAATATTTATTATATGAGGTTTAAAATGTTCAATTAAATGTCCGATTTGGGAGGCGGGCTTGGGTACCGCCGCCCCAGGAACCATTTATTGGATAACCGACACCTCTGCCATAGGTCACCCCAAGATGCAAGCTACGTTTGGTGATTTAGCAAGGGTGCCCGGGTTCATCGGGTGACGTATATTCAGGATGCGCCTGCCCACCAAATGCGTGGCGTGCCAGATCGGGAGAGGCTGGTTTGGAGAGACCCTTTGACCTCTCCAACTGGCCTCTCGACCCATCATTAAAAATACCCTTCATCCAGCATCCCCAAAGGTGACGTAGGCCCTGAGGGAAATTATTTTCCTCAGCGCCTCCTTTGTGAGGTTAAGATAAAAATATATAAAATGAACTGCTTTTAAATGTAAAGGAAGCTTAAAGTCTTGAAGATTTTCGTAGGTTATGTATTTAAAACTCAAGTACATAGGCAATAGACTATTATCATAGAAGTTTTAAAAAAATATATACTAGAAATAAAATTTTAAAAAATATATACCTAAATAAACTACAGAAGAAAAAAAAATCTGTGCACGAATGAAATAGCTTGGTATATGAATGGCCGGCTAAAGTATGTCCACTGGACCTAGTTCAGTGAAACCACTCACGTTGTTTCAGTAGCATATCTATTAATTCATCTTAGCATCTGTAAAATATTTATACAAGAAAAATACACCTTTCAAATAAAGAATTATTAATTAATAAAATTATTTTGGTACCTACTTACATTTTACGCATTACGTGCATCACAATTTCAATTCACGTACCCATGCACCGACAACCTAAATTACTATGTTTAATAATGTGCGAGATCTTTATAAGTTACCCAGAGCATAGACGATAATGAAACCTATGCGTTAGATGATGCGTAGATGATGTTGGTAGTTCTTAGTTGAAGTACGATACAGTTAAATATGATCGTAGGCGATAGAGTCGGATTAGCTCAGTGGTAGAGCTAAGCCCCGGCAAGACTGAGGTACTGAGTTCAATTCCTACAGAGAGAATAATGACTATTTGTAATTTTTTTTTCTTAATTTTTTTTTTTTTTTTTTAATTTTTTTTTTTTAATATTTTTTTTTATTCAACAAAATAGGTAGACCAACAAAGCTGTCACATGCCAGCTTGTAGATGATTAATTAATTAATTTATTTAGAATCTTTTCAAAATATTGGTTAAAACGTGATGGCAGGCCTTACGAATGTATTAATAGATTTCCCGATAAACTTTTAGTATATTACGAATATATCATGATGTCGGAACACGTGTTCATGAAAATCTTAATATTTTAATGTTATGTTTGTGTATAATAATAATAATATATTAATAAACGTTTATAAAAGTTGAATGTCACCAAAATCCCATTATAAAATGGTAGAATTCCCACTTTGGAAACAAACAGCAGCGTATGAATCCTTTCGATGTGTATTGTGTTGACGGTGGAGGAGTAGTAAAGAGTTTTGCAGTTGGAGCCATATATCTTCCCCGGTCCGCTGCTCCTCACTCACCCGTGGGAATAGTCGGCTTTCCATACCCCCTGCTCCATACTCACTTCTCTAAACTCTATATTCTCTGCTCTCTGACCTTCTGCGCTCCTGGACTGCGGGTCTCTTCTGTATTGTGAAGTTTCCTCTTTGAACTGACCATATTTACGCACTCAGGTAATTTTATTTTATTTTAAATGTATATTTACATAATAAAGAACTTTAAAGAAAAGTATTGTTGCTTAAAAAATTGCATTCATATTGTGAACGCAATAGGCGAATCAAGAGTGGTCTGTAAAATATTAATTGTCAACTTTGAAGTTGTCACAACTATGGTTGGAGATGGTGAACATGGAGTAAGGAAGAAATCCGACTTACCGCTTTGATGTTCTTCACAGATGATGATGGTATGATTTCACGCACAAGCTTCCATAACATCCAGGTTGGATACAAAACACACCGAGGGAACCAAATATGTTCACTGCACAAGCCTTCTACCCTGAGTTGATATTAATAACAGCACTGAATACAAAGAGATGTTCATTAAACATGCTCCATCAATAAACTAGTTTGACAGTCACTTTTATTGTTGTAAAATGTCACACACACACACGTGGGTATAGTCAGATAATGATAGGTACGTGTAGGTAAAAATGGGATGGAAAAATGCAAGTACAATGATAAAGGAAGATTAATAGTTTCGTCTACATATATAGATCAAAGGTTCTCAAACCTATTTCGACCAATGGCCCACTTTATTATTAAAAAAATTTAGTGCCCACCATATTTTTGAACTTACCTTTTTATATTAACATCTGTTGCGTATCTTAAAAACTTAATTGCAATATAATTTTTAAACTTGCATTATTATATGGATGGGATAGACAGTGTGTGACCCTTATCCAATTTCTGAGATCAAAGAATGTTTTAATGAGAGGAAATAAAACTCATGCTTAATCCTATTTAGAAGTATTTTTATTAATATTAAAATTAGGCTTTGAATTTTAAAACTTATCTAATGTGAAGAATTAATCTAATCCAAATATCAGGCTCGAATTCACTTAAAACAGCCGTAAGTCGCAGCGTTCAGTAACTTGCAGCCTATTTCTCTTTTTAGTTAGCTCTTTTTCCCATAGAGCTAAATCCACGTTCACACGAATACGACGATGGGAATGCAATCAAAAATCGTAGAACAACCAATCATAAGTATGTAAAACAAACAATTATTTTTTAATTCAGATAGATTCTGTCGGATTTTTATAGCTAGAATTTGTGTGCCATCGTCCCGCTAGATTTCCTTAAGACCTCTTAACTTTCTTTGAGACTTCTACTGCCCCCCTGAAAACCTCCAGCGTCCCACAAGGGCCATTATCGCCCGCTTCGAGAAAGACTAATATGGATCAACAAACGCTGATTCCGAATATATTATTATAATATATAATTACACTGACGATAAAGACATCGTTGTTTAAAAACTATCAACAATGCGACACTAAAATGCGCTGTGATTTGTTGGCGTGTTCTGAAAGAACTTAAGCCGCTACTATGCTGGTTGGCCTTCTGCGTGTATTAAGAGTTGGAATAATTTTGTGCACTATGTATACTTGCACATGGGTCACTATTACGGTTTACAAATTATTTCATAATAATTCATATTTTTTCGAAATCTTGCAAAATATTTATTTTATATTTTTTTTGTTTTCATACCGAACTGAGTGCGATTGATCAAATTTGTCGGTTAACAGTTAAACGGCAAAACTAAGGAACGTATGACGTCACGCGTACCTCGTCGGGTTATGATCGTTTTGATGGCTGTGAAAAATGCTAACTATGAAAATTATTTTAATTATGAAATTCAAATAAAAAAAGACTGGAATTCTTTACCATAACCAATTATAATGAAACGTTACACATAGTTAAATAATAATACGATTTAATTATTGAACGTTGAATTAAAAATATATATCGGTAAATTAATTAATTTAATTATTAACGACCTTTTTAGGAGCATTTCGAAGAAATAGTAAAAAATAGGCAACTGAACTGCCTCAGTAACAATCTTTTGATTTTGTTTAGTGATAAATTGAAGATGTTCACTGACTAGGGATACTTATCAACGAGGAATACGTTTGGTAGTTAATCCCAGAATTTCTGCAATCAAGTGAATCCCGAATTATTTAGTTGAATCCAAAAGCTTACCAATGAAAGCAATTCTAGACCTCCAAATGCATTATTTAGAATTTTATGTAGAAATAACAAGTTTTTGAAAATCCTTCTGTCCGACAATTTCAAGCATATTCTAATAATTTAAAAGAGATTTTGTAGTTCCACAAAATTATGCTGGAATATCAGAAGACAAGTTATTAAATAGTAGAAACATTTTTACGAGAGGTATTGCTAATGGTAGGTTAGTTTTGCATCTCGGAAAGAGACAATTCTTGTGCTCTCTTGTGAAATTGTAGTGACTAAAATATTCAATTACATACAAAAAAATATATGTATATGTAGCTCAGTTGTATTGCATCAGAAACCATGGTACGAATAATTATTTATTTATATGGAAATGTTATAAATATATTGGTATAATGAAATACGGCAAAACCCATTTCTACGAATACATATTTTGTTCACTAGTCGTGAACATCGAATTAAGGTTTTGACACTTACTAGAATTTCACAAGTTTGATACTCTTAAAGTTTGAAAGTTCCCTTTCACATACTGTTAAGTAGAATATTATTTTTGAGAATACGGTACCTTTACAGCAACTACTTGAATTTTGAATAAAAAATACCTAATTGCACGAAGACAAGTTGGTACCTAACCAATTTATTGAAAGGGAGGAATATTTTGGGGGATGATCATGTAGTAATATTTATGAATAATCTGAAAGTTCATTCTTTCCACAGACATAATTCCTTAAAACAGGCAATGTATCTAACTAGCAATTAATATCAACCAGGCAAACATAATGGAAGTTTCCAATTTAATGTACCTCAAATTAATAATTCTCAGAACCTGAAAGTAGCCTCGAATGCGTGCAGAAACGGGCGGTCCGTTGGATAGCTTCTTTTATCTCAAAGAACGGATTCCAATCTTTAGAGCACAGTCTTTGTTCTACCAGTATTTCAATAGATTATGCTCCGAGGAACTAGCGTCATTGATTCCTTCCACACCGGTGCACATTTGGTAAATACGCCAAACGCGCGCCCAACATTTGTACACAGTCGACAATTGTCACATGAGAACGGGTCGTTTCTCGACTCGATCTTGAGTCCAACAGCTCGGCTGTTAATTTGCCGGCCTTTTGCTTTTGATTTGCAGGGAAATTATTTCCCTCGTGGCCTTCTGTGTGGAGTTAAATAAAAAAAATACCGTCGTCTTTTTAACCTTATTTCAAAAACTGTACCAATTCTTTTTCTTCTTCTTTTGCAAACTTCATACTTTATTAATTCTTATCCTTCACATATATATCTAACTTTAACACTACCTAATCTGTCAATAACAATTCAATTAAATATTTAGAATGTCAATTACTGTCACCTTCCTCAGTACATGATACATCTAGTAACAAGTGATGTAAGTAATGTAAATGACTAAATCAAATACCTGGTTATGTAAAGCACACTATTTAATCGCATGGTAAATTAATTATGATACTAACTACTATTGTTATTTTTTGAATAAAAATATTGAAAAATATAATTCAATAAACGCCGATTTATCGGCACTAAACTGAAGAACTAAAACTAACTTTTACTAAAATACATCTATTTCAAAATGGATTTAATTTATTTTTTTGGTTTAGCTAAGGATCGACCTTCTTTCCCAGGGACCGGTGTCAACCGCGCTACCGACATTGCCAGATACAGATCGTGTAGAACCGACATTTATTTCCTGTAATATCGTCCGATTTCAGAAAAATGATATTTCCGATTGTACTTGATTCACGCCAAAAGAAAATGAAAGAATACACTGTCATCGACCACCAGTCGATGTGCAGAGTTTGAGCTCAATCGGATGTCGGGAAGTGGATTAATTTCCTCTTCCAAAATTTGCATTAATTCATCACTGAAAACAAAAGTAAAATTCAAATATTTAAAAAATTTCAAATTTGCTCGAAATTTATTAATAACCACTGTGTAATGTTGTTTCTATACAATTTAATTTTCTCATTCTTCCAAAGTTGGTTGCGAAACTCACTAGGCCTGAGTCGAGTGTACATTGTATACATTTCTAAAGTCAGGAATTCTTTTAATAACGCGGTATTTCGATCGCACAGACGGAATTAAAACTTATCGGTGTGGGCCCTCCCAGTTGTGCCCGGCATCCTAGCGCTGATATACGTTGCGGCCTGGCTGGGACCCCGTCCGGCATTTGCGGTGCCGGGGGCATAGAAACTTCGGGAGGAAATGAGACTAAGGAAATTATTAAGCCGGCTTTGGGAAATTGATTTAGAGCCTTCCGAATATCATTCTACGGCCCTGGTAGGTAATACTTTGATTAGGAAATTGCCAGGCCGAAAAAGTTTGCCGGAGGAACGATTTTCATTATTCGAGATTAAATTATTTCCAACTTCCACCCACCTGTACCAAAATTTGTTTTAAATTTATCCAATAGTTGTTACTTATTTGTTTTGGGCTTATTATGTAAACCAATCATTTATTCCAATGAACCTTTGGATTCTTATTTATTTGAGGTGGACGATAGTAATTTTTTTTATAATATCATATGACCCCAAATGAAGCCAGTGAGACAATGTTAACTCCAATTGGAGTATGTTGAGGGTTTAGACAGCGGGGAAGTAAAGTAGATGGGGGGAGGAAGATAGGGGTGTACTTAGCTATTCAGATCTAGTCATATAATGTGTTGATTGTGAATGGTGGTCTTTCACCGGGGAAATACTGAAAGTATCTACCAAATATGCTATACACGGTGTCCGGAAACTCGTAGTACAAGCGGGAAACTGGTGAATCTACATCACATTTAGAGTCGATTTTGTAGTATATATTTTTTTGATTTGAGCTTTTGTTTTCGAGTAAATCGAGTCAAATTTTTTTTGATCAAATTTTTATAAATTATTACTGAAGTTCAAAGTACCCAACTATTTAAAAGCAAAACAAATAAAGAAACCCGGATTAAAAACATTATTTTGAAATCACTCTTCATTTAATCCGGTGTAATCATAAAATATTTCTGCTATGCAGGGTTAAAATATCTGTTCTTCTAATATTCATACCCATCTCTGACATATTCGCAAAATATAGCTTTCTCTATTATGTTGGGTTCCATTAACATATGAAGGAAAGAGACGCACGATAGTTTAATGAAAATGCTCAAATCAAAAAACTTTATGTTTATTTGGGTTCCCCATGTGGTGTAGATTCTCCAGTTTCCCGCTTGTACTACGAGTTTCCGGACACCGTGTATATTATTTTTAAATAAATCTATTTGAATCTCGATTTTATTTTGGTGGATATTAACCCCCTTCCCGACATCCGATTAAGCTGAAACCCGGCAGATAGACTCGATGTCGATGACAATGCGTTCTGTCAACTATTGGTGCCAATCACACACACACGCGGACATAAATAATAAAAACAATAAATATCCGTGGCAATCACACATACTCAAGCGGACATAAGCGCTTTTCTCTGAAATTGAATGGCATTACCTCGTTTTTAACGTGCTGTAAATTTTTTAAATAAAAATTTGGTAATTAACATATTAAAACGAAAACGAGTACTAAGTTTGACATATTTACAAATATCGAGGAAATTATTTTTTTTATTATTAATCTTATTTACATATTTATGTTTGGTCATGTAATTAATGTCAGCAATTGTAATCAGATTTCTTCGCAAACTATTTAACTCTGTTATCTTCAATCTAACAATTCTTAAATCGAGAAATATTTAGTTCGCTTTGTGAGAGAAAAGTTTCCGCATTTAATATGCAAATCAGCTTGCCGTAGACAATTAATATTACAACAAGGGAACATTATAATTGCCTTTACTTTTAATAGTATAATCTAGTAAAAGATATATGAAATATAATGATAATTAAAAGATAAGTAAATACTTTAAAAGTTCAATTTGTAATTGGTTTGCTGATTTACCCGAAAAAGTGTAGACTGTGTAAGTCGACTTTGACATATTTATTAAAAAAATATATTTATAAGGTAAAGGTTAATTATACGCATAATACTAAAAAATATATTTAAATTACGTTTAGTGAGTATCCATGCTCTATTCTAACATTATTAAACTGTTAGAATAGAGCATGGATACTCAAACTATTACGTGTAGTGAGTATCCATGCTTTATTCTAACATTATTAAACTGTTAAAATAGAGCATGGATACTCAAACTATTACGTGTAGTGAGTATCCATGCTCTATTCTAACATTATTAAACTGTTAGAATAGAGCATGGATACTCAAACTATTACGTGTAGTGACTATCTATGCTTTATTCAAACATTATTAAACTGTTAGAATATATAGCATGGATACTCAAACTATTACGTGTAGTGAGTATCCATGCTTTATTCTAACATTATTAAACTGTTAAAATAGAACATGGATACTCAAACTATTACGTGTAGTGAGTATCCATGCTTTATTCTAACATTATTAAACTGTTAATAGAGCATGGATACTCAAACTATTACGTGTAGTCAGTATCTATGCTTTATTCTAACAGTTTAAAAATGTTAGAATAGAGCATGGATACTCACTCAATTACGTGTAGTGAGTATCCATGCTTTATTCTAACAGTTTAATAATGTTAGAATAGAGCATGGATACTCAAACAATTACGTGTAGCGAGTATTCATGCTCTATTCTAACAGTTTGACAATGACCCAGATGCAATGAGAGCTATATTCCGAGATATTATATAAGAAGTAAGCTGGAGTATGCTAGTGGTGTATGGACTCCGCACCAAAGTAAATACATATTTATATAAATATGCTGGAATATGTTTTATATACGGAAGCATGGAACTTATCCGAGGTTCATGCACCATATGGACTTACTTGAGACAACAAATAGATTAAGCCTAGAAAACAGACGTTACATAAATCTCGCAATACTTAGTTTTAATATAATTCATAACTGTATTAACAGCCCATTCCTCTTGGAATGTTATGGCTTATACGAGCACGAAAACTTCAGCCATAGTCGTCGCCGTGATTTGTTCAAGTTACCACACGGTAGAACAGATATTTTAGCACAACACGAGGAAAGGTTCTGTTCAATGAAATATCTGAAGCAGTGGATGTATTTAATTCCTCTTTAAATAGCCTTACGACTTTTTTGAATACTTATCTTCCTCGATTTTGAGAATGTCAGAATGAGAAGGTTGTACTGTAAATGGACTATAATAATAAGAATTGAAAAATGACCATTATTTGACCATTTGTTATTTCGGCTACTGGCATTATACCTACCTCTCTCATTAAAAATGTAGGCGTATTAGATCTATCAAAAAATTTATATATAAAGATGCAAAAGTCGGTCATTTTGAATACATGTAGGATAACGAAAGATTTTTTAAATATTTATGTTGAGGGATCAGTAGGATTTATAGGCCCTGTTAGGAGTTCTACCGAGCCGAACCCTCTGATATGAAAATATCTGGAGTCGGTGAATTATTTTCCCATTTGATCTCTGGTGAGTGGACGTATTGTTCTTGTATTGTTTTGTATTTATTTTGCTTATATAATGCACTTGCATAATGTTGATTGACTAGATGATCATTTGTGGAAAAGTGTGTGGAAGGGTTTAGTTTTTCCTATTACTAATTAGAGGGACATTCTTTTTTAATCTTGGCAGCGCTCAATACTATAGTAATATTGATGAAAATATGTATGTATTTAGATATCGAGCTTCACTACAGTCGGTAAGAAGTCAGTAGAATCTTATTTTATTTTGCACTGAAAATTCAATATTATAACTTGTTTTCCATACCGTTATTCTCAGTAGTAGTAACTTGGAATATTCATATTTTCGTATGTCTCATAAATTGCTAACACCTGCGCTAGAAATATACTTTTTACAATTGGTACTTGAATTTCTAGACCAAAGCTTGTATTTAATGTAATGTCTTTTCCGAGCTGCAATTTTTTCAAATAACAAATTCCGTTTAAAATAAAAAAAATGTAACGTCCATTAATAAAAATAATCATAAATATATAAATACTGTTGCCAACCGAATCGATCGATCGATGAATGGGTTGTAATTTCAAACAAGAAAATAATATTAAATAATCGTGTTTTTATAACAAGGAAAATAGGAGTGGGAAAGGAGGGCTTTACCTTGTGAATGTTGTTGCTTCAATTGAAAGTTCTGATGTTGGTCTTGAATGTTCTATGGACGCTATAGTTAATAGATGTACATTTAGTATTGTTTAACAAGAAGAACAGTTTTTGTTTCATATGTATTTTTTGACAACATGAACGGTTTTTTGATTACTCTCGATAATATACAATATTTATTTAATGTATGATGACTGGGACTGATAATTTATGCTATTTTCCGATAATTATTACGTGGGGGCGACAAATATGCCACGATATTCAACAACGATGAAAATAACATCAATAAACAAATGACAATTGTTTTTGCTTCTATTTTTAAAAATCTTCTTGCTTGCTTTTTTCGAAGGTTATTTATGAATTGGAATAAAAACAAGGGAGACGGAAATTTATGTAGGAACCGGAGATTGTTGGAATAACCATAAAAGTGATTCAATATTAAACAAATATCCACGAGCAATTATTAATATAGTACGTATTATTATGACAATTGTACTACGGCTAAAATTCTGTTAAAAATAGATTACACACTATCGGTAACTCTTATGCTATGTTAGCTGATGTTTTTAATATGCCTCTATTGAAGTATGAATCTGTACTACTTAAAGTTTTTTGCAGTGCATATTTTAACGAAGTCACTGCATAACAGGATTTTTTCGTTTCTTCTTCATTTCTTTCGCCAACTTTGCACTAATGTATATCATATTTTCATTTGTCTTGTTAATTTGAATAATTTTATAATTTTTATTTATTACTTCTTTCTTTATCGTTATATAATTGTCATGTATGTAAATTCGAATTGTGTCGTTAATTCTAACCTTGACAACCCTTCTCCTTGCACGATTGTGTGTAATTCACAACTAACCTCAATTGGTTACGGCGTTTAAAAATGAGTTACTTGTATAAAAAATATAAAAAGACAGCGATTTAAAAAAAAATAAACATTTTAATACAGGTCATTGAAGCAAAAAAAAAAACGGAGGATGTTATATTTTCCATTAAAACTGTTGATGTTTGCGCTTCAAAGCAATCACACCGTATAGCCAACAGAGTACAGTGTGTAGTACGTCCCACCCTGTAGCGGTACAGGGTGGGGTACAGCCTGTCCCCTGGAGTCCGGACCCCCGCGCCCCACAGCCTCCGGGGCGCGCTGGGACCGGAAATTGTGTCCAGCGGAATCTTGGCGTCTGCGAAGCGCCGAGAAGGATTTACCCGTCGTGAGCTATGCGAGGATTAAATAGAGGTACTGTTCAATAAAGGTGCTCTGCAAGCATTAAAAAATATTAACCAATAACATGATAATTTCAAATTAACTGTTTAAAGAATGAATCAGTAAAAAAATATAATACCACTATTTATAAATATCTTTTTAAAAAAAATTGTTTTTGGTTTGAATGAGGATTGTGCCTTCCTTCCCAGGGACTGGAGTCAACCACGCTAACAACCTCGCCAAATGCCGATCGGGTTTTATCGACATATATTTCGAATATTATTTGCAGCGAAATCAAATATTTGGGGCATGTCATCACCGATGACCTAAATGATAAAAAAGACATAGAACGTCAAAGAAGAGTACTGAGTGTGCGAGCTAACATGCTTGCCAGGAGATTCAACAAATGCAGTCCTCCGGTGAAGAAGCAACTTTTCCAAACATATTGTATGAGCTTCTACACTAGCGAGCTATGGACGACATACACACAAGGCGTCATGAACACACTCCGAGTACAGTACAACCACGCATACAGAGCCCTATTTGGCCTCCCCTGGCGATGCAGCGCCTCACAGATGTTCACCGAAGGAAGGGTGCATGGGTTCGCTGCTTTGATGCGCCACAGAATAGCCGGGACGAGTCAGCGCTACCAGAGATCGGACAACACTCTTGTCCAGGCCGTTGCCCTGTGGCAGGGAGCGCCTCTACACCGGAGATGGAGAATTTCACTGAAGCCACCATAAATACCTAATGTGCACATCAATGTATTGATTTTTTATTTTTATTTTTATTTATTTCTTTATTCATTTTATTTTTATGTATTAACTTAAATGTAAACTTTTATGGCAGGCAGAGCATTGCACACACCGCTCTGTCCAGCTGAAATAAACAGTTATGGATTATGTCACATAATAAATAGACATAGACTAATCACACACTATATGTATCTTCCACTATTCTAATTATTGCTCATACACAATTGAAACATACACAACAGCTCAAGTTCGATTCTATCATAAGATTGTAACGATTAAACATCACAAATTAAAACATTAATGAGATATATTATAGACATAGACAAATCACACACTTACTTTCACATATTTTGGTACCTTGGAACGGGCAATTTGCCTAGTTCGGAACCAATAATTTTGACCTGATAAGGTACAATAATCTATAATCAGGAAAAATATTTTAATTATATCTTGTATCATATTGCACTGTGTGTAAATCTAAAAAAAATCAAAATAAGTTTGTTGACCAAAATATTATCAAAATCTTGTTATAAAAGTAGGAGATCTATTTATATCAGATGATCTGTAATCAAACTCCGCTAGGTAATATAAAACGCCGGTGAGTCCGCGCACGACTCGGCTAGATTCACATCCGGTTTCCGGCCCAGGATCCTGTGGGGGATGGATCTCAGTCCCCTGATTGGCGGAGGGCGCTCTATCTATCCCCCGTCCATCCGGAGTCTCCCGCTCGGACCGGAAGGGTATTTAGACAATCCCTGACCGGTAGATATACGTTCCATCCATACCGTCCATGGCTCATTGGATATCGAGATATGACAATAATTCCGCTGGATTTTACTTGTGTCCTAGATGCGGGCTCTCATTTCAAAAGATTGTAAAATATTTACAAAAATATCTTAAAGAAATTACAATATTAAAAAAAATTTCAGTTTTATTTCATTGCGTAGGTATGCTTTACCTAAGTCATCATTTTTTAGCGAAGAAATTTCATCCAGCACACACTGTTTGTTTCACCCATATTCATGTATTGTCTCTTATGCAAATCTGTGCAATTTGTTTTTTAAGTATATTTAGCTACAAAATTTTACATTTTATATCTGGTGTACATCTATTCTAAAATCACTAGAATAATATTCAATTACCTACGTACTAATATTGGACTTCACAACATTGAGACGTAGCACACGAAAAGCTGCAAGACTTTTTTTTAGCTTCCTAATTACGTTCAGGACAAACTTCTGAATCTAACCTTAATAAATATATTACAAAATATCAGATACTTCTAAAATTATATATCAATAGGTTACGAATTCATTGTCTAGAAAAATAAAATCTGGTGCTTACCACAAATTTTATGGTTAAAAACGTTTTTTTTAATTTTAAAATCCTTTTATGTAAAATATTTATTTTTAAATAAATATACGAATCATCCATGTATTTACAAATATGTACGTTATCCTTTAAAGCGGACAGAGAAGGTCAATTTTTCAATGTTCATAAAAGATCTTTTTGTAAATTTTATCTAACCAATCTTCTGTAATGATGAAACTATGCTAAGAGTCTTATGATCAGGGTTTTCAAATAATAATTTGAAAAAAGATTCCTCGTATTGAATGAGTTCTATTCGCAATGACAAAATCTTCTCGTAATTTCTCAATTTCTTTCTCTAGCTTTTGGCTAAACCAATTTTTTGGAATCCCTTTTATCGGATTCAGCAAAATTATGCAAATGCAAATCGGTTCGCCAATTCATTTTCCTGAGCATCTTCTAAGTCTCCTGGAGAGGATTTAAGGATTGATGGAAGAATGAGCCAAGCTCAGATAAAGAAAGCCTTCTGCTTTGAAATCGATAAAGGGTTTAGCAAAACTGATTGCCTGAAATGCTAATTGTATCCAAAACGGAAAGCCTAGTAAATCAGCATTTGATTATGTAAGCTAAGCGAAGGTAAAATCATTACATTAATGGACGTTTTTCGAATATTGCTTATTTAAAACATTTCTCATAAAAAATCTAAAGGATACTGACTAACTAACCATCACGCCGTTTCCCCACAGGAATTGGCAAAGAGGTCGGACTGCCAAACAACTCGGCCTTGACACACACTCCTTGCCTCATCCACATTCATACATCGTATCATACGTACTCGTCTATTATTCTGACTCCTGACATGGTTCGGGTCAAGTATATGGCTCACTTGATCGTGCCATGTCTTCCTCGGGCGTCCCCAATTTCTTCTACCATTCACATATATTTTACTTACACTTCTTTCGTGGTTCATTCGCTCTACATACCCAAACCATCTGAACGTCCCTTTCTTCATCTTACTCATTACGCTTACATCACCCTTGCATTATTTTGGATCTCCACATTCCTCATACGACCATACACTGTTTTACCACACATACGTCTCATGGAACTCATTTCTAAAGCAATCAGTTTAGATAGTCTGAAAATGAGAAATCATGAAAATGATATAAACTACACGGTTTTCAAGTAATAATAACACATTCCAATTACCTAAAGTTGACCATTGATAAGTTTTTGAAAGGTTCTAAAATAAATCATAATAAAATAATGGGTCCATTCGCATAATAAAAATGGTGGGACTAGTTACTGTTATTTTTGGTTGAAATAGTTAATTTTTTTCCAACGTGGGCTACTTTGTACGCTCTGCGCGTAATATTGCTTTTGACTACAGATCCGACGGTCGCGGGTTCGAACCCGGCGTGCGCAAATAAATTTTATTTGATTAATTTGTGTTATTTCACAATTAATTAATTTAAAATAATATATAGTATATTTGCGGCACGTTCCAGAGTGGAAGATACTCTCAGTATCGCCCTGGTGTAAGACCACCATTCAGAATTGAAACGTTGCTTGAAATGGCTTTAGCCGTGTTTGGTGACCAGATCTGAATAGCCAGGTACTTCCCCATCTTCTTCTTCCCCATCTCCCTCCCCTCCCCAATACCCTCAGCCTCACAACATACCCCAATTGGGGATGCCATAGTCTCACTGGCTCCAGACGGGAGCAGTTTGGACTCTTGTGCGGTATTACTGTAAAAAAAAATATATATTTTCTG
This sequence comes from Hesperophylax magnus, assembly GCA_026573805.1. NCBI lineage: Eukaryota > Metazoa > Arthropoda > Insecta > Trichoptera > Limnephilidae > Hesperophylax > Hesperophylax magnus. Next base: position 4,482,930 of record JAIUSX010000007.1, on the reverse strand, counting down.
ATGATGAACGCTTTCAAGGAAGTGCAAAATGTTGGCTTAAAAATGAGAAGAAGCGAAGCGTGGATCAACACCAAAAATCAACCTACACCAGAGTGTGGTGTGTCAAAGTCCGTTTTTCAATGTATCGGGGCTTAAATGTAAATATCAAAGTAAATCGTTCAATTTTCATCAAATCTCACCAAAAAAGATTTTTTTAAATTATGTTGTCTTTCAACGGTGAGTTATGGTGTCATGAAATCATCCATAAGTTTCCGATCTGAATTTTTCAGTCATCACAAATATTCTCATTTCGTAACATCATGAATTCAATCATGAGCTATGTATGAAGCGCTGAAATATCATTTTAATTATAAAAAAAGACAATTTAACATTTTTCATTTGAAAAAAACGCTCTTTGATGTCCAACTTCATACTTCTTCGGAGACAATTATTTTATGAGAAATACAAAATTTCGTGAAGCATAATTGTTTTTAACCCCGTGAGGCAATTTTTAGAGATATTCTTCAGACAACAAACAACGGTAGAGTCTTTTTGGGACACAGACTGATAAAAGTTATGCTCAGTTAAGTTATGATCTTGAGAAATATGATTTAAACAGTATTAGAAAGAGAGAATGCCGCGCTTTCATTTAAATTTAAAAAAATTATCATTAACAAAATAAATTTATTGAAACAACATTTAGCAATTGAAAAATAATTGTCAAGGTTTTCAAAATTTTAAACATATATTTTAAATTTAAACGAAAAGAGAGAAGTGCAATAGCTTTTATAATACATTTGTCAATTAAATATGTTTTTTTTTTTTTAATTTGGTGTAAAGTAGTGATTACAGCTAAAAACCTCTGAAAGTGACTTTGAAAACTTTATATCTTTTACGTTAAAATTAATAATGCTTTTAATGTGATGTTTCGATTTGTAACACTAATATCTGAAAAATATTTCATCTGCTTAAAAAAAAAGATTTTATTTTGAAACACTTTCAAAAATAGTCAATTTTTCTGGAGTGTATATTCTGACAGTTCACCTAAGAGCATTAAATAGTAAAATGTCAGAGGCTTTAGGGATTAAACAGTTTTATACCTATATTTGAAAATATTACAAAGCAGGCTCCGAGAAAGATCTTATATAAAGTGCCTTGTCCCAAATTAAGGTTAACCTTAAAAGCAATTATTTTTAAATTTTTAGTCGTTCTAATGAACCTAGCCCTGTTCATCCCCTGTTCAACGAATTTCAACCCACGTGAAGGTTTCCTCCACGGGATACTGATCATTTTAATTGTATGCCACTTATTTCACTCCACGGCTTGACAAGTTATCCAGTAATAATTACAGGGTTTATGTAGCTAACTATTACTGACCGTTTGGATATTTGGAGAGATAATATAATTGGAGAGATTCCAATGCAAAGACTATAACGAGCCACAACAATTTTTGGTAAAATTTTACGAAATCTAATATTGAATCGTAGAGTTTTAATCGATTTGAATCGATTTACATTTTAGGGCCACACTTTTATGATCTACGATCCATACCTCCTTTGATATTTTTTTGTTGTTTTTTCTTTTGTGAAACTTAGCGGGGATTAATGACAACAATATGATCTTCCGTGCCTCACTTATCTAGCATTTTCTGTGCTAAAAAAAAGAAACAAAAAAGTCATGACGAGCCCAGAAGAAGTAAAAAGATAGAAGAAAAGCTAGCAAAATCAAGAAGAGCAGAAAAAAAAACAATAAAAGAAAACAAGAAACTGGAATAGGAAAGAATAGAAAATAAGAGAAGAGACTAGAACAGCCATGAAGAGGCAAGAAAAGCCGCACCGAGCAAGATTCACGAGCCAAAAAAATAAAAAGAAGCCAAAATATCCAAAAAGAGCCAAAAAGGAGCAAGAAGAGATCGAATGACAAAATAAAGATAGTCAAGAAGCAAAAAGAGTTCATAAGAGACTCAGTAGTCAAGAGAGAGCTAAGACGAATAATGAATATTCAAGAAGCGACCAGAAGAGGCAAGAAAACGGCAAGAAAATTTCAGAAACTAGAAATGATAAGAAACGGAAAACATAAAGATAAGGAAAGCGGTAAAGCAAAACGAACGCTCAATCAATTCCTTCATTTTAAAATCCCATACTTTCCTAAATTCTCAGTTTGTTAGTTTGCCATGTGTGCAGGTCGATTAAACTCCAACCTCTTTCCAATCCTCAGAGCACATGTTCCAAGTCCTAACAATGCAGTGTCCACCAGTCTCACCGGGACAGGAGTGATACTGGCTGGGGTGGTACGTTCGTATCTAGGGAACTCTGAGATTATAACGAATTATTTACACATCGGTTTACCGAAGAAGGCAACACGTCCAACTACATCTGTTTATTTCATTCATCACCAAAAGCTCTGTATCTATTACCGAAATCTGGCTCTGTCTAAGCCAGAGATGACGAGGTACAGACAGTATGGGGTACAGTCAGACTGCAAGCTATACCTGGGGACTCTACTCTCTACCGGCAGATCCCACCGTTGCTTGTCACCTGCCAATCATACATCACAAGGATTCAGACAACAGACAGACCCAAGAGGGATTTGAATATGGTAAGGAATGCCATTTACCATAATTTCTTGATAAGATAGTGCGATAGTGGGGACGTATCATTCGAATTAAATTAACTATTTAAATCTGAATTGTTAGGAATTCGCAACAAAAGTTGAGCGTGACATCTCTGTACTTAAATAATTTTAGAATTATGTGCATTCTTTCTGAAAATATTTCAAAATGGGCAAACCGTAAAATGAATGCAGAATTTTAGATGAAAATTATATTATGAAAATAAGCCTGAACTAAAATATGGGTTTCCAAGATCCTATGCACATTTTCAAAAGTTAAAAAAAGGTGTGAAATTGGTAAAAAAGTAATGTCCTCCCCAAAAGCAACGCCACACTGAGAAAACTTCCTGATAGAATATTGATAATTTATTAAATATCTCAAATTATTCGTATTCCTGTTAAAAGCAGGATTATAGGCCATCAACTGCACCAAAGCAGTTTGACAGCAGGTTAATTTCTCAATTTGACACTAAGGCAAAGATATAATGAGACACCACAATATAGAAAATAGAGATAGAAGAATAACATTACAAGTGTTACATTGGTGTGTTTTTTGCCGATAAGATTGTTGGACTTTAAGCTTTAGAATTATTTGTATGTATTTTTGTAGATAACTTTGTTTGACATTGAGCAATAAATTTCTCCAGGAATTCGCCAATGCTGATCCATTTATGGCTCAAGAATAAAAGTCAAATCAATATATATATATATATATTCCAAGTAATTCGCGGCATGTTTTGATCTTTAATGAATTTAAATATAATATATATTAAATTACTCAGAGGGCAGGGCCGGCCCAGGGCACCGCAGTGGGCGATGTGAGTTCGGGCGCTCGCCCCAGGAGGGCGCTTTGTGCTTGCCCGCGGCACGCTACAATAAAACATAATTTTACCAGTATGCTCTTCATAATTACGGGTTGAATCTTAAATAAATATTATGGCGTGTTTGAAATGTTAAATACTGTTGAATATTATCTCATAAGTTAACATACTATTAATTAAGAGAAAGTTGTAGTATTAATATAAGGTACTATTTCTCCCCAACTGTCAAAATATTAAATTTACACTATTTGTATCTCAAAATATATGTTGAACAGCTTTTATTATTGTTAACTTATTTATTCCTTTTTTTTTTTGTTTTCTGGCAAAAAAAAAGTGTAGTGTGTTGTGCCTTGAGGTTTCTTCTCCCTCCTGATCTTCCAGGAGTCACTTTTCGCTGCTGATTTCCAGATATTTATAAACTTTTTTTACTTCTGTCATTTTCCATACTATTGTTGTAGTTGTTTACTGTTGTGAATAATGGAGGAAGATTTCCCTCCTGGACTCCCTACAAAGCCCCCAGATCCCTCTCCAGACCCCCCAGATGGGGAAAATGTAGAAATTTCTGACAGTGATTCTGTCATTTTGACTTCTACCAAAAAAAGGAAATTTACTCCTTCTTCCCCAATAAAACTTGATTCGCCTTCGACTTCACAGTCCCCACCAGCACTTTCTCAACTTCCTCCAACAAACTTTTATTCTCTTCATTCCCGTGGCCCATTCATTGTATACGCCCAAAAAACTGAGCAAGGAAAAACCATCCACCCTCTTGAATTTGGCAAATTCCTATCAAATAGCAAGAATCTTTCAATCAAGCCTGGAGGTGTAAAAGCCGAGGGTCGCTTCCGAATCTCCGTTGAATTCCTCTCAGGGTCAGCTGCTAACAGTTTCATCAAAAATATCTTCATTTCATCAAATTCAAAGTTCAAGGCATATATCCCTACTTTCAATGTCACTCGCATGGGCCTGGTCAGAGGTATCTCGACCGATCTGTCCATCGAAGAAATTCTGTCTTCACTTTCAACCCCCCAACACATTGGCAATCCCATAAAAGCCAGGAGGCTAAATTACAAGGACTCCTCTGAGGGTATAATTTCCTGGAAGCCCTCCCAATCTGTCGTTATCACCTTTGAAGGTCAATCTCTTCCCTCCCATATATATTTATTCTTCAACTCATTACCGGTTGAAATGTATACTTATCCCACCACTCAATGTTTCAATTGCTGCCGTTTTGGCCATACCAAAGCTGCATGCAGATCTCAACCTAGATGTTTTAAATGTGGAGAAAACCACGCAGCTGACCAATGTCCTTCTTCCTCCTCACCCAAATGTTTTAACTGCTCAGGCTCACATACAGCTATCAACACTTCTTGCCCAGAACAATCTCGCCAAAAAAATATTAAAATTTCTATGGCCTCTCAGAACTTGTCTTTTCTGCAGGCTTCTAAACTATTCCCGCCTGTGAAAAAATCATTTGCTGAGGCTTTATCCAGCAACTCCTCATCCAACCCTCTTCCCTCCTCTACAACAACTTCTTCTCGTTCAACTAAATTCTCATACAAAAACGCTATCTCTAAACCGGCTCCTGGATACGATCAGCAACAACACAACTCACTGCTCTTAAATCCCAATGGTTCATCTCTTTCAAATGCCACAAATGGGTGTGCAAATAATTATAATCCGTCCTCAATGAACTCTCTAAAACTTTCTGAAAAACTCTCCCAAGACAATTCTTCATTTATCCAAACTCTTATTATGCTTCTAATTGAACTTATTTCTTCTCAAACTAATCTACCGTCCAACGCTGCTACTATTATTTCCACATTAAAATCATTTATTCAAAATGACTCTTCAAGATGTCAGAATACTTCAGTGGAATAGCCGAAGTGCTATTTCTAACAAATCTGATCTCCTTAACCTATTAAATTCCAACTTTATTTCTTTGGCTGCTATCTCAGAGACTTGGTTTACTCCATCCACCCACTTTAATGTGGGAGGGTATTCCTGTCTCCGCGACGACCGCCCGGAAGGTTCGGGCGGTGGTGCTGCCCTTTTTATTAAAAAATCCATATCATTTTCCCCAATAAATAATATCAAACCCCCCAATGCTGACTTCCAAATGGTTGCAGCTAAAATAAAGGACACATCCTTTATTTCAGTCTATCTTCCCCCAACAGCCCACTTCAACAAACAAACTTGGTTGCAAATTGTAAGTCAACTAAGCCCTCCTTTCTTTATATTAGGCGATTTTAATGCCCATTCCCCCGTCTGGGGTTCTGCTTTCTCCGACCGAGATGGTCGAAGTGTGATGGATTTCTTAGATCAATCCAACCTTTTCCTTTTGAATGACGGATCTCCTACTAGGATCTCACGCCCCAGCACAAACCCCAGTGCAGTGGATCTCTCGATATGTTCCACTAGTCTGGCTTCTCTCTCCTCGTGGGTGGTGTCCCCCGACCTTTGCTCCAGTGATCATTTCCCGATCACCATTACTTATCAAACTTCTTTCCAATCGGACAAGTCTCATATTTCGACAAAGATTAAAACGAAACACACCAAATGGGATGAATTTAACTCTCATATGGACAAGTTCCTACTAAATTTACCCGCCACCGATATATTTTCCGTCAAAGATGACTATAATAACTTCAAATCAATGCTCATAACTGCAATAAATAAATCAAATCCTCCCCCTAAAACTAAATCTCTCAAAAAACTCCCTCCAACTCCCTGGTGGGATGAGGAATGTTCCAAAGTAGTAAGAATTCGGAAAGCTAAATCTCTTTCCTATCGTTACAATATGACTATGGAGAACTATCTTAAATACAAAAATGCTGAATCCAATGCCAAAAGGGTATTGAGGTCAAAAAAAAGATCCGGGTGGTACAACTTCTGCAGTTCAGTATCTCCGAACACTCCAATTTCGGAAGTTTGGTCTATGATCCGAAGATTTCGATCCTCCTTCAGTTCTCCATCTCCTCGAGCGTCTCATTCTAAATGGATAGATGAATTCTTGGACAAAATTGCCCCCCCCTTCTGTTCCTAACTTAGATGAAATAACGCCCATCTATAATACTCCCATGTCTAATCATTGGCTAGACTCTCCATTCACCTTAATTGAGCTAAAAAATTGTTTATCGACAGTCAAGGACTCATCTCCAGGCAGAGATGGTATACCTTACAGCATAATCTAAAATAGTAATGATAATGTTCTAAACCACTTCTTAAGCATCTTAAATAAAATCTTCCAGACTGGTATAATGCCTGATGACTGGAGTTCTCAAATAATCATCCCTATTTTAAAATCAAACAAATCTCCAAATTTTGGATCCAACTACAGGCCAATCGCTCTTTCATCCACCCTCAGTAAACTTTATGAAAAATTAATTAAAAACCGATTAGAATTTTTTGTCGAGAGTAAACAGCTTCTCTCTCCATCTCAATTTGGATTTAGGAAAAAAAATCCACTCAGGATAACCTTGCCATCATCAGCACTGATATTAATTTATCAATTTCTAAACAGGAAGTTTGTCTTGCCGTCTTTATAGATATAGAAGGCGCCTTTGACAATGTTTCCATCTCAATCCTGAAAAAAAAACTTCTAGGCCTTGGCCTTCCCCCCATGTTTGTCCAATCTATTATTAATCTATTTCTAGATAGAAAAATTTTCATTGAACTTCCAGATATTTCTCCTCAAAGTAGGTCTATTTGGAAGGGTTTACCACAAGGCGATGTATTGTCCCCCTTACTGTATAATATATACACATATGATATGCATGTCACTATTCCCCCACAAATAAAAATTATCGAGTTCGCAGATGACATAGCTTTCTTCTTATCATCCAAAATCATCCCTCTTGCCGTCAAATATCTTAACGAAGCCATGAATGCCCTTTGCACATGGCTCACGTTAAATGGTCTTGAACTTTCAATCCAAAAGACTCAGTGTGTCACCTTCTCAAACCGCCATAAAAACCCCCCCGTTCAAATTTTATTTAAAAATTCTCCAATCTCCAACGCTTCTGAAGTAAAATTTTTGGGAGTAACATTTGATAGGAAACTTAAATGGTCTTCCCATATTAATAATTTAGTTACTAAATGCGAAAAAAATTTAAATATCATCAGATCATTATCTGGCGTTTGGTGGGGAGCTCACCCTACTTGCATTAAGTTGCTTTACAATGCACTTATTCGAAGCCATCTCGACTATGCCTGCCCACTTTTTAGTACTGCCTCAAAAAATGTACTTAATAAATTAGACAAAATTCAATCTAAATCTTTGCGAATAATAACTGGAGCGATGCAATCGTCACCCATCAATTCCCTTCAAGTAGAATGTTCTGATCCTCCTCTTTATTTAAGGCGTCAACTATTTGCTGACAAATTTGTTCTTAAATGTTTAAATTCTAAATGTCATCAGGTTATCCCCAGCGTCTCGTTGTTCATTGACTCAACCCATTCATCTACAATCAGAGCTTCAACTAAACCTATTCCTGACATCTGTAAAAATTTTAAGTCTCTCTCAGAGCTCCACATCATCCAAAATGATCTACTTCCCTTATACAAACTAAAATATAGTCACGTCACCTTATCCCCGACAATATTAGAAGGGATCGGAATCTTTAAAAGTCATTCCAATCTCCCGGCCCGAACTGTCAATAATATGTTCAATGACATTATTTTATCTAAATGGCCCAACTTTTCTCTTTTATTTACTGATGGATCCAAATCTCCCGACTCTCCTAACTGTGGTATAGGTATTAACGTTTACCACAATAATTCTAATGATAGAATATTTCATTCAATTTCAAATCAATTTTCAATATTTTCAGCTGAGTGCATTGCAATAATAGAATCTCTCAAATATATAATCAAAAATAATTTTGAACATTCCCTCGTTCTCTCTGACTCTCTCAGTTCCCTCCAGAAACTTAAATCCAGTCCTCTTCTTCATCCTGATGATCACTTTGTATGCCTTATTCGAGTGATGATAGCCTCCATTCAAAGCTCTGGTAAAACTGTAACTCTGATTTGGATTCCTGGACATGTTGGTATCATGGGTAATGATATTGCGGATGCCTTGGCAAAACAAGGAGCGTCCAACCCTGTTGTTACCCTCGTAAACCACATTCCCTTATCTGACATTTTTTCCATCATCAAAGAAAGATCCCGCAATGTTTGGGCAGAGTATTGGCACATTGCTAGTCAATCCAAGGGAGCCTGCTATGCCTCAATACAAAGGACTATTCCATCAAAACCGTGGTTTCAGCAATTCCCTCATTTTTCCAAAAAAGAAATTTCTTCACTCATTCGAATGAGGATCGGACATTGTTCCGTTCCTTCCCACCTTTTTAAAATTCACGTCCTTGACTCCCCAGATTGTACATTCTGTGGTCTAGAAGTGGGAACTTTAGATCACATATTTTTTGGTTGTCCCTCTCTAAACAAATATCCTCTCTTCTATCAAGCCTTAACTAAAATTGCCTCCCCTCCATTCAACATTTCATCTCTTTTAAGTCTGAACTCGACTCCAATTTTCATTATAATTTTGAAATTTGTCTATTTAAATAAAATTAATATTTAAATTCACCTTTCATTTCTCAACAATTTTAAATGATGGCCAAACACCCTTGAAGGGTGAAAGCCAGAAATAATGGAAAAAAAAAAAACTTATTTATTACTTTTCTGCATAAATATGAGGTACTTAACTATATTCAGCAAAATTGAGGGTACTAAATTATTTTATTAGTTTACTGCTTAAATATGAGATAATTACATTTATTAAGCAATATTGAAGGTACTAAATTATTTTATTTTATCATCTAAATCTATGGGTACCTAGCCACTATTTAAAAAAAAATTTCATGTTACAGAATTTTCTTCATCTAGATAGGTTGAACTATTTTAGAAACTTCGTTTTTCGGCGATTGTAAAAAAAATATTTATATATTGCTTATTATAATAAAAAATATTTATATATTACTTATTGCCGAAATAGTTCAGTGGTGATTAGGGTGTATGGCAATCGCTTGATCAGCTGAAGCTCCCAGGGTTTAGTGGTGAGTAGGTATATGGAAATCGCTTGATCAGCAGAAGCTCCCAGTGATTAGTGGTGATTAGGTATATGGAAATCGCTTGATCAGCAGAAGCTCTCGGGGTTTAGTGGTGAGTAGGTATATGGCAATCGCTTGATCAGCAGACGCTCCTAAAATCCAGTTTAAGGCCATCGTTTTTTCTGTCCATGGTGTTATTATCTAACACATACGAATGCGTCTCTAATTTGATAATGAAAGTATGAACTATTTAAATTGCTTTGATTAGATACAAACGAGTGCTCGAAGAACTCTTTTCGACTGTTAATGTATTTGTTGCATTAATGGTTAGCCCTAGGCATCGATTGCGAATACGTCGTTCTAAAATAATTTATCATTCACAAAGGGTAGGTTTCAGGAAGGAAACAGGATGAAGGAGAACGAATCTACTCCTTCTTTCTTCTTCTGTACTCCGTGTACTGTTGTTTGTTTGGGTGTGGGGAGGAGTTCGTTGGTGAGAGGGTGGGGGAGGGGGTGGCTAAGTGAAATATGCATTAGCAATCGGCCTGGCTACATTTCAGGGAAATCTAAATAAATAAGTACATATTCGGAATTTTCTTTAAGGTAATTGAAACAGCTTTTTTAAGAATCCGTAAATAATATTTTATGGATCAGTGAGTTCTTCGTTAAGCAATTTATAAATATTCACGTTGCATGTTTCAAGAATAATATCTTTTTATTTTTACATCTTTCCGAAAACAGCACAATGTCAACGTGTAAGTTCGGTTTTTCAAAAATAAGAAACTCTTATAAAATAAAATAAAAATGATCATGTTACTTCTAATAAACAAAGTAGAACAAATACTTAAAAGTAAAAAAAATAAATAAGTACACTTTGAAAACTTAAGCCCTGTTCTTGGGATGCTATGGTGTTGTAACCGTCTTGTAGCCGAGTGTTCCGAAGCGTCGGGTTTACACTCAGGTGCAGTTCAATCTTCTGCAAGGTATGTACATAAGTTCTCCGTAATTTTACAAGCCATAAAATATAATTCTGTTTTGGTTTATAAATGATGTAAGTTTTTTATTTTTTAAAATGATTTTTAGCGACTTTATAGTTAAACACGAAAACATACAAATATTATGGTGCAGATAAGTGTAAAAATGCTTCCTAAAAGTCCTTTTCACTAGGGTGTCCTGTGCTGAGGCGGACTAAAGTTATTTAATTCAATTTAATTAGGTGCGTCTTCTGTGTCCTTTTTTAGTGCTGTTTTTAATGTTACTTCATTGACCTCTTTCAGTCAGACGTTTTTCTATTTCTTATTTCTATTCATTTTATATCTGGGGGAAGAATGTTGTGGAGTTTTGTTGCAAAATATATGAAGTTTCTTTGTGTAAATGTGGTTTTATAACTTGGATAGTTTTTTTATGTCATTTTGATTCGATCTAGGGTGATAGATACGCGGTCTAGTACATGGTCAATGATCGGGAGAATTAAAACTTTACCAGGAAATTCGTAACTCGTAAATGTCTTTAAACAAGATGTAAGTAAGATATCTTTGGTTTTCATGCAGAAGTGTTTGGCTTCTATATTACTTATTTTTTAGATTTTTTTCTTCAACAAAACGCTTTTAAGTAACTACATGATATGTGAAAATACAACTGAATGCGTAGTTAATTGAATTTGCGAGGATTCTTGGTTAACACTGCGACTGATTCAAAGAGCGAAAAAGGAGTAACCGAATACCTTCATTGCAGGCTTTTAAGTTAACATAGGATGGGGGCATAAATTAGGCGTGTTTTGGCGCATTGGAGAATCCGCTTCCAATATGGCGGCACATCCGATCGGCGGCCGGTCGACAATTGCAAATAAATAACTGAGGACTGGGTCTGTATCGCTGGTGTGACGTGGCTAAACCGGGTGTCGAACCCGTCACCGTGGACACGGTAACAAAACACCGCAGCCATCGGACTGTAAATTCGTAATTTACCACCGATTCGAATGCAGCACCGCGTCCCGTGTTCTGGACTCTACAGTTGGAGATTTCCTACCTCATCCCTTCCCGCACCTCATCTCATTAAGCTGCTAGAAAATAAAATAATGTTTAAAATTTTCCTTTGTGTACTCAGTTACAGCAATTGAGGAGTGTTTCCACAAAGAGATCCACAAAAACTTAATTTTTCATTACAAAGTATAAGTGAATTACTTTATGATGATCTATATATGCGCATTCAATTAACTGTTAGATATGATACCTACATAATAAGAAGATTGTGAATTTCTCAAAAAAAAAATTTTTCACAAAGTGAAATATCCTATGTTTTAGTTCAACAATAAAATATTTTTATTAATTATTATTTTTTAGTAAACTAACGTTTAAGACAAGATTTTTTATGCATAGCACAAAGGGTAACAATTATTTTACAAGCAATAATTATTAGCCTGAAACACTCATCCACATTGAAAAATCTCCTGATAAAAGATACATGACGCCAACGAGACTCGAACCCGTGTCCCTTCGATTTCCGGTCGACAGCTCTGACCACTGAGCTATGGCGGCTTATCTCTTATCCGCGAAATAATTCAATATATACTAGTGTTTCATTCAACAATTACTGCTTGTTACATTTTTTCACCTGAAAACAATTAACTTTATTTTATATGAGAAAGGCATTGTAAGTGCTAACTCTCTCACTAGATGGCGTCGAGACAAATTGTCTACATTTTTAGGTGAAATACTTGAACTTGTCAAATATTAATTATTATTTTTTAGTAAACTAACGTTTAAGACAAGATTTTTTATGCATAGCACAAAGGGTAACAATTATTTTACAAGCAATAATTATTCGCCTGAAACACTCATCCACATTGAAAAATCTCCTGATAAAAGATACATGACGCCAACCGTCATGTATCTTTTATCAGGAGATTTTTCAATGTGGATGAGTAATGAATGATTAACCAATGTAATTGGGTGGACGAATGCTGGAATATATATTGAATGGAGATGCATGCAGTTGCGTCAACACATACCTAAATAGAAACAATAATAATATCCACCGTCCACTAGTAGATACTATAAGATGCATGAGTCACCTAGAAAAGGCTATTGATTTTAAATAAAAATATGAAAAAAATAAAATTATTAAAATAATAGAGAGATGTTGAGAGGGGGCAAGGTTACTACACCCATCAATTCAACTAAACAAATGTAAAAAACGATATTTGGGGATTGTTTGAAGAAATAAGTATATTTACAGAAAATAGGGGCACGCTTAATATGAACACATTTAGTTTAAAAACTCTTTGTAGTAGTTAGATAATAATGAGAAGTAAGTATTGCAGTTTCATGAAATGAAAAACATTGTAGACGATTATTCGCTTGGCGGCCATTGTCATCGCTGTCGTTTTTTTCTTCTCTTATTTAAACAAATATATGAAGCTATAATCCTAAAATAGGTTCTTAGCTTACTGGTTTCGGTTTAATTAAAAAATAAATAAAAAACTAACCTATTAAATTAACCGATTTTTGTGTGATCTTTCTTGAGGGACACCACGACAACTGTAAATAAATATGTATATAATATTATCGCAAGAACAATATTTATGTTCAAACAATGAAATAGATCATTTTAAACTGGTGTTTCATCTGATACATGTGTAAAAACAAATGATTCCGACGGATCCATGCTTTTTCAAGGAAAGTTTTCATCTTTAATTTAATAATGTTAAAACGTACATGAAATGAAATAAAGTTTTGCACTTATCAATATTTAAACATACAATGTTTCACTAATGCCTTTCAGCATTTTAAATTCCAGCGGTTTGCGATAGCTGCAGTCGCGGGTCGCAGCAGGCCTGTTCGGTTTCGGAACCGATGGCAAATAATGAATGATCATCCGGCGCAAAAACGGCTTGCCACAGTTAACGACAGTCATACACCACTCCCGAGCTAATGCCCCCCATCCCACCCCACTCGTTCACCTCCCAGCCTCTCTGCACTCCTGATACATTGTTAAAACACCGATAGCATTCTGTCATACATACATCGTGATTAGTGACGTTGGCCAAATTAGTGACGACAGTTGTGGCATGAAACTGCATCCTTCGTGTCGATGTGTCGTGCTTTTAATGAATTTATTCTAATTATATCTAACAAATTTGTCAAAGGAAATTATTGTTAAAAAGACGACTGGTTAATATATGATATATTAATCCTGCGTCAAGAAAGCTTAAAAAAATACATAAAAACCATAAATCATTCATTTTAGTTATCAGAAAATGCCCATAAATATCAAATCTCAACCTAAATTTGAAGTGTTTTGAAAAGTGAAAATGATTATGGAAGAATATGTCTTAGACTACCAATTCGCCAATATTTTGCGTAGTGCGTAAAAATTAGTAAAATTGACACTTTTGATTGTTTAATCTTTTAAAGTACCTTCCTACACCTAAAAATAATATCTAATGATACCTAGTTGGCGAATATGCAGAGGCGCGCCTCATCCAATAAACGTAAATTATTTTAAGAATCACCAAAATAGGTTGTAAGCAACGTTCCCTCTATTTTTTTACATAGCTGTGCAAACTATTAAAGGAAACAAGAGGCTAGTGCACAAATAACACGCATTCGTGCTAAGATAAAATTAAGTATACAAGTTAATATACCGCGATATAATAAATTACATTTTTAAAATATGTATGTTTACAGTTTTTTTGAAATGATGTATCTCCTCAAAAGAATTTTTTTCGGTACACGATAATGAAGTAGTCACATTAAAAATAGATATAGGTACTTCTCGTATGCAAGCTAACAAATAAAAATTAAAATAAAATAACACAAAGACCTTCAAACAAGGGATAATTCATAAAGTGTATGTGAGAACCGTTAGAATCTGTAATCAAATATCGGTTATTATTATGTATACTATACGCAAAACAAAAATCTGGTGACACTTTCCTTTCTTCGAGATGTGTGTGGAAGATGTAAACATGTGCGCGGACAATTTTTAATAGATGTTCGGCCGCACAACTAAGATGTAACAGTGATTTATATTTCATTTTTAAATTAAATCCAATCTAAGAACCTACTTTACAAACTAGGTTCTCAGTTTTGTCAAATATTAATGAAAATGAATTATTTTGCTTCTCCTGTAATTTTGTTCCTCATTGTAATTAAATGATACGAAGTGCTTTTTAAAAATAAATAATTTCTGCATGTTTACCTTCGATCAGGAGAGCTCACTTTATTGGTCTAATAATATGGCACCACAATACACAACCTTTCCAAAACTATACAGCGAAACAAATTTACAAAGAGTTGTGTGTTGAAATTGATTCAAAGGCCCTGCACTATCGATATAAAGACTGTATTTATTTAATTCTTCAAACGTAAATATTCATTTCTTCAAACTGCATAATTTAGTGTAAAAACTGCCAGTACATTACGATAATAACCGGGAATGAATATTTATTCGCATTTAATTGTGTTGTATATTTGCTTCAGCGCGAGGTAAATCTTCCGCCAAATGGGAGCAATTATATAATTTGCTTTATCGTTTTTCCGTGACTGACAAAATCAGCACTCCATGACGTCCGGTGCCCATGCCGGGAGTCAGGAGTGACCGACAGTTAGTTTAGCGTTAGTTGGCCGACGGGAGTGCTGGCCGCGGTTTGTCCCGCGTTATTTATTGATGCCCGGTGGTGGACCATCCCCCACCGCCACCCCCTCCCACCACCCACCGATACCCACCCCCGGATCGACCCAGCCGCGGTGTAAATTGTTCATCGACCGAACGCAACCAGATATTATTATCCATTATTACGCAGTGTGATGCGCTCCTGGTGCAAGAGAAAGCGCTGAGATGCCAAAAAAACTAGTTTTGTACAAACTAAGCTAAAATTTAAAAGACGTATAAAAGAAGTCACTGCACTTCTAATCTACGTGAAAACAATTTTAGTACGTTTTTTGCTCAGTAGTTTTTCTAGGCGTTTTCCAAGAGAAGATTGTCTTGACAACAGGAGAGAGCACCAGAAGAAAAATATTAACCTTTTTTTTAAATTAGCTTCACACGGAAAACCCCGAGAAGTAATATTTTTAATTTCCTATACCATCTTTGGAGATTCTGGGAAGAGTGTAGGTTCAGAGAAGGAATTCACTTATGAGGGTGGATAATGAATATTGTGGTCGGTGTGTCCAGGAGTGACAAACGTATGACTCAATCCCTCCTTCTGCAGTGCTAGTCGATGGGTCAAGAGAGTCCGGTTGGAGAAGTCAAAGGGTCTCCCTCAACCGACATTTTCCACTCCGGCACGCAGTTGGTGGGCATGCAGATGCGTCCGCCGCCAAGACCTGGACAAACCTCACCCTATGAACCCGTGCACCCCTGTTAAGTCACCGGTTACCTATGGTAGAGGTGTTATTTATCCAATGAATGGTTACCAAGGCGGTGGTACATAAACCTGCCTCCCAAAAATCGAAATTACCAGCACCTTAAAAGGATGATGTTTGACTGTTCTAGATCAACTAAATCAAGTACTAACATTACCAAGCAACTAGTGGAAGAAAATTGTCCCTGATGACAGTCAGCAGTACCTGACCACTTACTCGAGACATCAGAATATGGTGACATTTGCAATGCTCTAAAAGGACAACCCCGGGTTTCTACTCTTTACATAAACGATTAGTCTGTTTGGTTGCAATATAGAAGGCAACGGAAAACCACCACATTACATTCCCAAGTAATCTTCTGTAATCATCCATAATAATTCCAGAGTAATCATGACAAAATAATAAGATTACACTTACTGTCAGAGGAAAGCACTAGACGAATAAATGTTGATAAAATTTACATTTAATGTTATAAATCTCCTTAAAAAGCAGTTACATTGTGACTTTTCACAGATAAAAAAAGCTAAATTTTTGTTTAGAATCATAAAATATTTACGAATCCTTGGTATCTTGTTCAAGAATATAATCATTCGCCCGGATAAAGGAAACGTTGTTTAAATTAGTTGAACAATTTTTGATTACTGTAATCGTAACAATATTTTTTTTTACAAAACCACCCACTGAACGACAGTAATAATATTCTAGTGATACATAATACGTATAAACGCATTATATATAACTAGCACAGACTGTGAAAAGTCACGGGATATTTTAATTGTGGGATTTGTGAAGCTGCAAGTGTTTATATTTGCAGCTTCATAAATGCCAAAAGTATTTGCCTCTGGATCATTGCCTATCAAAAATATAATCAGAAATTTACCATTCCAATCGACACCATTAGTGAACTTTTAAAATCGTTATTCAGATTTAGATCTGTCAAAAATGTAAAAAAAAAAATACACATTTCAAGTATAGAATTAATTTTATAATTATTATAAAAAATACATATATTTTAAATTTTCGTTTGAGAGTCGCAAATTTTGTCGATGATTGGATAGAGAAAAGTTAATAAAACCAAAAAAAGTGATTTGATATTTTTTGTTGCAGCTTATTGCAACCTCATTGAAAAGCTGTACGTGGCCAGTAAAGCACCGTGATCCGCATTTACCAGGAATGACGCTAGACAAACTAAATGCATTCATTATACGTGAAATATGCACATAGGCCGGTGTTTTTGTGCTGGCGGTGAAGCATTGTCGTGCTACCCCTTTCACCGAGCCTATAAATTGCGCCGGCTAAATAGGAAAAATGCGAAAAGGTCGACACTAATGCCTCCAATGATATTATCTGTCGATATAAAATGGACTGATGGCCGGCCAGTAAGCACAGAGCCCGATTTAAATCACTGCAGTGGGGTTGTGTTTGTTTGGGACATTATTTGACTCTTCCAATTATTACTAAGTACAAATCACAGTTCTTTGCATACCTACTTCTAACCCCAACATACATCTCCTGGAAAATTATTTTCTTGTTTAAGTTCAACAGATTTTTGATACGGTGGTTATGATATTATAGCGATGCTCCGCGTCGAGTAACATTTGGAATTGGGCCGCTAACAATAACTCTCTTTATGTAGAAGGTCATTTAAATATTTTACGATAATTTTCTAAATAACTTAATTTGACACATAAAACCATAACCGAAAAGAGGTTCGTTAGTGACGAACTGTATTTAGTGTCTTAGATAAATAAATCATTTTTTTAAATTTTAATGTGCGACATCTATTGACTGTATCTACATTCTAAGATGAAATGAAAGAAATGAACATAAACACGAGCTCCTGGAGCTCACCTTACGGAGTAGTAGAATAATTAGAAATAAAAAATTGCATACTGTTATAATTTGAAATCTTGTATTATTTTGTAATAAATAAAATAAAATAAATAAATGTACATAAAATTTGAAACAAAAAAATCAGAAAATATTCGCGGGAATCGGTAATATTGTCTTTAATGGTTTAATATTAAAATTTGAAGACAAATATTAAATCTATATATTTGCATTGACTTAATGAGTAAATCCTTATTACTCATTAAAATTGTAATATTTAACCATTGAAGACAATATTAGCGACTCTCGCGACCGAAACTTTTTTTAATTTTTCTGCTTAAAATTTTTGCTGTCATGTTGTTAATAATAATAATAGTTTATTACAGAACGTATGCAGGGGTTGTGCAACGCAATATATTATATATTGTGAAATAACAAAAAAAATAAGAAAAATTAATTAGTCAAAATAACAATACATGCTAAGTAAGAAGTGAAAAAAGTTAAATATTAATACGTTGAAGAGTTGTGAACGAAGAAAGATGATCAGCAAATTGAATCGAAGAATTGCGGTCCAAGTATTGTTGACTGTTGTAGTATTGTGGTTGTTTTGGGTGAAGGAAAATCCCAATATAAGTTTTAAAATATCTAATTATGAGTACTTTTACCTACTTCACTCAAAATATTATTAAGAGCTTTGTTGTTTAGAAGAAAGAGCCTTATCTTAGTTGTCACATAATTCATCCATATCATACTTTTTAAATTTCTTATCGAAGCACACTTTTAGCAACAGAGTAGGAAAAAAAAGAAAACTTTGTAACTTAAAAATTTACAAAAACATAATTTATTACACGGGCGGCTTACTGAAAATGATATGTTGGTAAATTTGATATTAATCCATTCAAAATCACGACTAATTTAAATTTGCTTTTCAAAACTGTACATGTATTAGTAAAATTTGTATTAGTGAAAGGTATTTAATCATGAGATATGATCTGAAACAATCCAAACACGAACGCCATTGTAAGAACGTTTTCACGCAAGACTTTTTCACGTGGAACACGTGTTCTTGTGCCTTTTTGCGGTACAAAAGGTCGATTTAAATGAAACTATCGCTGATATCGTGCATTTTTAAATTCGAATTTGAAATGGGTGGAGCCAGGAGCCGTGAGGTGGCTTGCAGAGACGGACTGTGATTGGACAGGTGTTACGGAAGCGGGGGTAACGAGCCCCTGACACGAACACCAAGTGTGTAGCAAGCAGCTAGAGGCCCCACTATCCGCTTCCCGCTACCCGCTACCCGCTGAGCGACTTAGGAAATGCTACGCGAAATAAATTAACAGCGCAAACGTCACGAGCTTTTAAAAAACCTTCCGATTCAATGATTTATAAAATATTATTATCCTTTGTTTTGCTTTTGTGTTTGAATGGCAGGAAAACTAGTTGGGTTTTATTAATCGACTTACTGAGGTCTTGCGAATGTTAATCTACATTATGTACTAGTTTAAATGAAAAATTATTGTTGGTGAGGATGGAGGTGGAATTGCACTAAAAAAACGTTTTCAGTTTATATTTGTGTTTTTATCAAATGTAATCGCTCTTTGGTGATTTTTCCACACAGCTCTATAACAATAATCATAGTTTTGTTATTATTACGCCATTGCGTTGTTTTTTTTAATTTATTAGAGTTTGAATGTCATAGAATTAGAGCATTAATCATAGTTTTAATAACAACTGGCGAAATAAAGCCATAACACACACGCATTTTAAGTTAATCGTTAAATAAAAAAAAAGCAATGGTATTGCAAAAATACCAAGAAAAAGAACTCTTTATTATTTTAAAATATTAGTGAGAAATAAGTTGTTCGATAGATAAAATAAAACCATGGTTCGATGGATAAAGTCCGTTTCATACTTGTAGATATATTATATTAAAACCAATTAAAATTTTGAGGTTTATATGGAAGTTTGTATTTGTTTTATTTTTAAATGTTGCAAATATATTTAAAATAATCATAGACGTGAGGATTGAGTAGGTAATTTCATCAAATAACCTAAATTTAGTTGTTAGTATTAAAAATGCCCTGAGCCGGAAACATAACTTTTCCAAGTTATGTTTCCGGAAACATAACTTGGAAAAGTTATGGAAACATAAACATAACTTGGAAACATAACTTTTCCAAGTTATGTTTCCGGAAACATAACTTGGAAAAGTTATGGAAACATAAACATAACTTGGAAACATAACTTTTCCAAGTTATGTTTCCGGAAACATAACTTGGAAAAGTTATGGAAACATAAACATAACTTGGAAACATAACTTTTCCAAGTTATGTTTCCTTTTTTTCTACATGAAACCACTGAAAAGTAACATTCCCAAAAAATATGGCTTGGTAGGACTTTACCAAAACACACTCAATATTATACTGGCATTAGCAGCAGGCAATTTTCAATGGTCACATTCTGATGATATCTGATATCTATGTGTATTATAATAGTTCGATAAACAAAAAAAGCCTCGTATAACAGAATACGACCATTGAAATTGTCCAACTGCCTTTTTGCTTATAACGACAGTTTAGTATCATTATGATACAGAATTTATTTTTAAATGCACAATTAAACGTTTTGAACCGAAGTCGGTGGTCTATCAGAAAAATAAGGTGAAGACCATTTGGAAGGTAGTTTTTATAAATTTTCTTTTTGGTTGTCAATATAACATATATGTTTTATAAAGTTTACTTACAAAATTGACTAATTTTCTTGCCAATGTGGACACGTTCATAAATTTGTCGTTACTAAAAATTATTTTAAATAATTCTCATTATAACTGCTATACGAAATGGAAAAAAAAATGCTGAGAAAAATATATGGGAATATGACTAACATACAATCGTCTTTATTATGATAAAAATGTTTTTCACGATTATGATTGACCTATGATTTGCGAGCAGTACAAAATATTTAGAATGCCTCCGTAACAAAAATTGAAATCATTTAAAAGTGTCGTAAATTGCTTGTTCGTAATAAATGCACACAGCGCTACGTGGTGATAATTTCCATTTCTCCAAATATGTATTTCCTTAATTAGAGTTCTCGGAATCATAGGGTGGCAGGGGGTGGCTCCTGTAGGGGGTGGAAAGTCGGGGGAGGTACCAGGTACCAGGGAGGTAGAAGTGTGCGAAGGTAGCGCGGCAGTAGCAAGGGAGAAGTAGAAGGAAGGGCGGCGGTGGCTGTATTTATGGCATCTGGAAAGATCGTTACCTGTTTCACTCCTTACGCAAAACTTAAATTAGCCAATAAACCTGTCAGGTACGCGCCCGGTTCTTCCCGGAGGTAAATACAATTCTCTGTTTATAATTAGTTTAAGTTGATACAGGTGGCACGCCGGAATTGCTAATTTATGTACGATTCCGTGTAAGCTACGGCTAATCACATTACCCGATAATAATTTAGGAATGTTATTATTTTAATTGGACGCGACGGTGGCAGGCAACGTTGACAGCTTTTCCTAGGATTAGTATTTTTATTGTTGAAAGAAAAAATAAAAGTTTTACGTTGCGGTAAAGACTATTTCATCCAATTACATTTTTGGGTTGTTGAAAGTTTCAAATTCTTACAAGTATTCATATAATGGTACATTAAAAGACTAGTTGCAGTTATCAGTAACCACATCCGTGATAGAGCGGTATACTACATTTCTATGGAATCTTATATAGGGATTCGAAACATGGCATTGGAAATATATATATAATTACACAATAAAAATTTAAAAATAAATATTTTAAAATATTTATATTGAGAGATCAGTAGGATTTATAGGTCCAGTTAGAAGTTCTACCGAGCCGAAACCTCTGATATGAAAATATCTCTGGAGTCGGTGAATTATTTTCCCATTTGATCTCTGGTAATTTGATGTGTTGTTTTTGTATTTATTATGCTTATATAATGTGAATTGACTAGATGATCATTTGTGGAAAAGTGTGTGGAAGGGTTTAGTTTTTCCTGTGGGGAAGATTCAACCCGGACATAAAGTCGGAAAATATATATTTTTTAAATATTTAAATTGAGGGATCAGTAGGATTTATAGGTCCAGTTAGGAGTTCTACCGAGCCGAACCCTCTGATATGATGATGGTGAATTATTTTCCCATTTGATATCTCTGAGTTGACGTGTGGTTCTTGTATTGTTTTGTATTTATTATGATTACGAGTATATAATGCACTTGCATAATGTGGATTGACTAGATGATCAATTGTGGAAAAGTGTGTGGAAGGGTTTAGTTTTTCCTTTGGGGAAGATTTAACCCGGACATAAAGTCTGAAAATAAATACAAATTAATTAAGCATTGAAAGGTTATGAATTTCAATCATACTTAGAAAAGGCATCAACAATCATCCTTCTACAAATATTTGATGTGCTTACACCGCACAAGTCTAGTCACTTGGTGCTCACAGCCGTCAGGAGCTAGTGAGACTATGGCATCCCGAATGGGGGTATATAAAGTAGTTGAGATGGGAAGGAAACGGAGAAGTGGAGCGTGGGGAATTACCTGGTCACCAAATACGGTCAAAACCATCTCAAGCAACGTTTCAATTCTGAAAGGCGGTCTTACACCAGGGAGACACTGATAGTATATTCCACTCTAAAACATGCCGCAAATATACTATTTATCATTAGAAATGATTAATTTGTGAAATACAATTTACTTGCCCACGCTGGGATTTGAGCCCGCGACCTCCGGCTTGCTAGTCGATAGCCATACCCCTCGATCACGGAGGCCGTGTTTATATTGTCTTAAAAATGCAGAGTCTCCGAATTTTCTTGTAATATTAATTATGTTCACCTTAGTTTATCGGCGATTGTTCAAGTAATATTAAAATTGTAATATTTCCACTATGTAGTAGGACTTTCACTTAACTGAAGTCCCGGCCTTGTCCGGGCTTTACACAGTTTTTAGAAAATCAAAGTTATTTTGAAAGTCAAGTGTGCAAAATTTTATCAAGAATTAGCCGTGTTTGGTGACCAAATCTGAATAACCAAGTACAAGCCACCTATATCTTTTCTCAATTATACCCTTCCCCGCTACCTTCCTGACCTCTACCATAGGTCACCGCAAGTGGTTTGCTACATTTGGAGACTTTGCAGGGGTGCCCGGGTTCACGGTTTGAGGTTTTCTATCGTCTATTTGTATGCGTCTATCCACCAACTGCATGGCGTGCCGGATCGGGAGAGACTGGTAGAGAGAAACTTTAGACCTCTCTCAACCTTCTCGGATCATCACCCAGCACCGCATTGGGAGGGATGGATTCATACGTCCTTCACTCCTCTCCTCCCTTTCCTAAAAAGACCCTCAACACAGTATCCCACAGATGACATAGGCCCTGAGGGGAATTATTTTCTTCTATCGGAATTATATCACTAAAATAATTAAATTGTCCAAAAAATCGGCAATACGACATTGGTGTCAGAACGGTAAGTTCCTTACGTTCAGAATCAGGACACATTGGTGGTAGATTCTAACTCGAAGTGGGCAAATGAAATTAATAAAATTATAACAACATATGCCTACCTCTTAAGTTTACAACTCGTTCAAGAGTGAAATACACACTTGGTAGTATCTTGGTAATAGACCAATATCCAGAAACATCGCTTGAAATGACTTTAGTTATGTTTGGTGACACATATTTCTAGAATTTAGTACTTCGAGATATCACAAAATAATGTACCGCTAATGGCATAATTATTATTATTAATTACATTTGTTTACAAACAATCTATTTATCTATAAAAATAAATATGTAAGTATTCGTTTGTTAAAAATCTTAAAAATCACGTGACACTGAGTTCGTACACGCCAATCAATGAAATTTTGTGAATCGGTATGATTGGTTCCAGCTTGAAACATCGGATAGTTTTGGACCCGATATGTGGCGCTGTTGTTGAGATCTAAAAAAAAAATTTAAACGAATTTGTTTTTTTTTTTCAGCTTTATCATCCAAAAATAAATACAACAAAAAACTTTCTATACACCCCCCCATTCTATATTTTTAAAAAGGGTTGTAATTCATAAGTAACTTGTACAAGCTTTATCTATGGAAAAGACGGTTTCCAAAAAATTATGTTCACCAAATTGCACTACATTAAATTAAAATTCATCACTATAGTGTGTAGACATAAGAATCAGTCTTTATTTACCTAATTTACAATAATTAATTTTTATCCATTATCGATTGAGAATTTTAATTTTATTTATTTGAACAAATCAACTTGAATATGAGATGAATAAAAAGAGAAATAAAAAAGTACATCGAAAGTGTTTTCTATGGACACATTCGTTCGGCAATCTGTCACACTGTGAAAGACATATACTTCAAGGCAGTTTTATGAGTAAAGAACGGTACCGGTCGCATTTTTACTCATTTTCAATAATTTACAATATCTACGATGCATGTGACTTGCGAATATATTTTATGTATGTCAAATGCATAAAATATCCGACAACAGATTAAAGGCGGTCTACATAAAATGAGGTCTATATAAAATTCAGTCCACATAGAAGGCGGTCTGTGGCAGGACAACGTCTGGGCATCCAATAGTAACACAGTACACAACTGAAAAACAGTAAAGAAGAGAACGGTAGGTACCTACAAACTAACCACGTACATCTGGATATAGCAATGTCATATTGCACAATACAATGTATGATTTGCATTATCACAAGTATTTCTACTTGTAAATACATCTATTTGAATTTGAATTTTGGAAGTGGAAATTATTCCACTTCCCGACATCTGATCGAACTGGAACTCGCCTGATGGACTGGTTCTCAACGACAATGCATTCTATTTTGTGACAATTATGCACACACGAGCACGCACGTACACTTTTTTTTAAAATTGCATGACATTATGTTTAAAAATTTACAGCAGTTAATATACGAAATAAATGTCGGTACTAGCCAATTGGGACTTGGCTTAGGTGTTAGCAGTGTTGATTCCACTTCCTGGGCAGAAAATGTTCAATCCTCAGTAAAACCATTTTTTTTACGTTTTAAAAGATATTTTAAAAGTTCACAGCAGTTTAAGGGTCAGTCCCTGGGGAGGAACGTTCAATCCTCAATCAGGCTATTTTTTTTCTTTGAAATTTGTACTAGCTGGCCCAAGAGAAGGCACAACTAGGTCAAAAAAAGAAAATAGATGTTCTATAGCAAAAAACATGATTTTTTGTTTTGCAGCAGCCTTTGTGATAGACATTATAATTTAAAATTTAACAATTTGAAACGTTATTGTTTTGTTTAATAGTTCTATAGATACAGTAGAAGACCAGGTAATTTAGGTGATTGAGGTAAGGATACAAACAAAAGTATTTATATATTAATCTTTCTAAGGTTACAATCAAATAGCATTCAAGCTCGCGATGAATTCCTAAGCAAAATAAAGAATTACAAGAAATCTACTACAATCAACACTAATGAACTAAACACAGTTGTTCTTAGGCTATCGCAAGAAAACAGACGCATTTATGTATCCGAACATTCAACACCAAAAGGAAAATTTCTATTATCTCAAACAAAAAAAATTGCAAGAGATAACAACTTCAAACTATTACATTATTATTACAATTACCAATGTCCTGGATCTCAATAGAGAAAACGTCAATTAATATGACTAATGATACAAGTGATTTCATCGCGTGCTTTATCACTAGATCCAACACAACATCGCTAGTTTCAACAGAGATTTCATCGCGTGCTTCATCACTAGATTCAACACAACATCGCCAGTTTCAAGAATGATTTCATCGCGCGCTTCATCACTAGATTCAACACAACATCGTCAGTTTCATAAGTGATTATTACATCGAATGTTTCATTGCATGTTTCATCACTGATTTAATCACAGGTTTCATCACTAAATTCATCACTGGATTAATAATAATAATATATATTATATATATTTTTTAAATTTACAATACTATAATTTTTGATATTACGCACCAAAAAATACAAATTAAGGTCATGATTAGTTTCTTAGAACATGCTCTGCCTATAGGGCCATAATGTATTGAGGCTGTTCCTCACCGATCATTTTACTTGTAAATATCATTGTGCATATATCCAATATACCTTTATCATTATTTAGCCTAGTATGTAACTTATAAATAAAAGTAACAATTTTTCTATATCGTTCGTAATTCGTTTTATTTTATTTTAATAAAATGTGTACAAGTGTTATTATGTGTTATCAGGTCGATATTAGTTCCTAGCTAGGTACATTGTCTGTTCTAAGAAACTAAAGAATTATGAAAATGCCACATTAACTATTATAGTGACATTTTCCACTTGCATGCATCAGGATTGACACAATCATTCAGCTAGACACGGATAACTTTGTAGTCGTTGGCGTAGCTAGTACAGACTTTTTGGATAAAAAAATCCACCAAGTTAACCATGTCTGTCCGTGATTTTGCGACTGAATGTATTTTTTTAATTACCCATGCTCTTTATCCCGGATGTAAGCACATTTCATCTCAGAGGTTCGATCATATTATGGCAAGCGGGGTTGGTAGGTTGGTGGCTCTCGATAGTGACGAGAAGCCGAGAGGGTGATGTTCGCGTAGGGCGGGCGGTCGAGGGGCGGGGGATTTGGGCGGCGGGGATGGGCGGGAAGCTCGACGTTGAGTAATGACATACAACGACTGGCTAGAGTGTGCGATAACAGCCGGGGCATGCTTCCTCACTACCCGCTATCCTGGTAGGGCCCCAAATCAAAGGAGCTAACTTCTAAGTCAACTTTTTGGTTAGACTTTTTGTTTTTCAATCAAAATTTTAAAGAATTGCTGGAAAAATTTGAGACATTTTACGAGGTTAGTATCAAATTTTCGATGCCAAATGGCATATAGAAGTTATTCTTAATATTAAGTAAATGTCTCGTTTAATAGGTTCACCTTGCTTTGGTTTTCTACCACAAAAACATAAAATGCACAGAGTTCTCCAAAATTAAAATGTTTTTTTTAAAACCATGTAAATTTCAATTTGTTTTGTTTAATTTTTGAGGTATGTATGTAACTACCTCGTCTCGAATTTGATATACTAGAATGGGGATCTGCGACCTCAAATCATCTAAAACCCAAAAAGTTATTACAAAACCTTCTTAAAAGTTCTGAAAATAAATAGGGCGTCAACAAAATAAATCTTCAAGTCTTTTGCAGTTTCAAAACAATGCAAAGAATTTTTTCATAAATTTTTTTTGAAAAATCGTAGAAAACGTAGAAAACAAACTTTATAAATATACCTAAATTTAAAACTGCTTTTGGATAAAGTAACTACAAATACCTTTCCACTAAGCTCTACAATTCATTTCACTTTTAACTACCATAAAAAAAATCTCTATAAAAGTATTTAAATAAAATCTAATCAGCCTCTCCACAGGAAACCATAGTGAGGAGGACTAAAAAACATTAACAATATCTTTGGTCCTTATAATTTGTTATTATGTAATTAAATAAATACCTACATAGCGTATTGAAATTAAATAACAAAATAATTTTGGTCTCGAGTAATAAATTTTTATTTCATCTTTTGTTTTGTAAATTTAATCCTTTCTTAAAATCATTTACTTAATAATATGAGGTTTGTTTAGAGATGTAATCCCTTCATTCAATCACAAACCTGATAATAATAACCTTAAGCTGTCGTAGGTAATAATTGTACAAATTCCAATAATTTGTAGAAGCAAGTATGCTCAGTCATATATTTCCCAATCCCAGTTCCCAGATCCCAGCCCTATTTCATCCCCAGCCTAAAGTTGCAATATTCCGTCTCGCTGGCCCGGTGCGATATGCGATACGCCGCCGCCCATTTGTCAACCGTCGCCCCCGCATGGAGGCTCGCGGCCGCAGGCTGCACGGCGTAGCGCTCGAAGCGCTCAATGCACTCGCCTCTGCCGTTTCTACCGTCCCTACTCGGGATCGCGACCCGCCTGTCGAAGGGTTTAACACAGTTTCTCTCAAAGAGTTGAAGGATGTTGATAGGAGTCAGTCATATGTCTGATTGTATGTCCTGCAATCCGAGCGTTAATTTTTTTTTTACCATTCATTATTATAACTCTTTTTCGTAGTGTTTATTTCATCACTTTTCATGACTATATTATCACTTTTAAAGGTGTGTTGAATTGAAATTTTGAAGAATTGTCCAGTCACCTTCCGAAACATGTAGCTTATTCTGAGGAATGAATTTTTCCGTGGGTAACAAAACATCGAGTTGTAACGTTACATATTTTTGTAATTTTAATTATTTAAAAAATATATATTATCCATTGATTTCCGAAATTAGCGTGAGGTTAGCAAAAGTATTAAAAAAAAACAAAATAAAGAAGAAAAATTCCCTCCACCCAGACTCTCTTTTCCCAGGTTAAGCAATTTGATCATTTATATTAGGAATGTTAACTGTCTGCCTAAATTATGTCTTTCTGGGACTTTTCTTATTATTTTGTTTAAGCGCGTAGAAAATGCATAATATATTATGAAATCCAAA
The DNA here is from genome assembly GCA_026573805.1 of Hesperophylax magnus. Classification (NCBI taxonomy): domain Eukaryota; kingdom Metazoa; phylum Arthropoda; class Insecta; order Trichoptera; family Limnephilidae; genus Hesperophylax; species Hesperophylax magnus. The sequence continues at coordinate 4,454,738 of JAIUSX010000007.1, read as the reverse complement.
GTGTTTTACTTGTCCCTATGAGAGGTTAGGTTAGGTTAGGTTAAATTGTCAGATTGTCACGTTATGTTAAGTTTATGTGCTTCTCATGTAAAATGCATTTCTAGGATAAAAATGAAACAAAATATTTTTTTAATGTTTTTTTAATAATTTTTTACACAAGATGTAGCATTTATAATGCTAACAAATTTCATTGTTTCCATCATTCAAAAAAAACCGCTATACAGAGCATAACCTCTCATTCGTCCGCGATCTACATTCATCTTCTTTTCATTATTTCACTTTATAATCTATCAATATTTATATATTTTAATATTTATATAATAATAAGTATAATTCAGTATAGAGGTAAGTTTATAGCATATAAACTAACTATCTTTAAAGTTGAATAAAAAATCATACATTTACATTTATCCGTCCATATTAAATAATCATTTATTAGTTTAACACGTCTGTTTGAAAACATCATGTTCCGAAATTAAAGGAAAAGTATCACTCTGTTTCTCGAAAAACAATAAAGATTTAAAAATAGATGAACAAATAGATGCTTGTGCGAAACAAATCAGTTTTTACATAGTTACAAAGGAAAAACAAACAAATTATATTCTACAAAATTCTAACAGGATACGCATCCTTTGAGGGAAGCGTTAAGTTTCATATGAGCCACGGGAAGTGTGCATTTATTTATTTCAACCCATTTCTCTTCAGTCAGATGGTCAACTTTTTGGGACCATCAAAAATGGTGGATATTTTAATTTATTTTTATTTTTCATTTCACATTTTTCGACATGTGTTTTTTTATTGCCATTTTTACTGGTCGAAGAAAAGCATTTGAAACGGCATAAAAGCACACCACCCCTTTCTCCTTGTCTTGAGTTATTTAACAAACATTTACATAATTAATAATTTACAAACAATATTATTGTACAGCGTGTTTTATTTAATTTCCAATGATTAAAGAAAATCTTTGATATGTTTGTTTTCGGAAAGAAAAAGTATTTATGTGAATTTAAGTTAAGATATCGAATAAACCATTGCTTTATAGGAAGTTCGCAAAATAGTATAATAATATAGGTAAGTTAATGGCATGAGTAAAAATTCACCTAAATACCGATACACAATAATGCATGGTTTTAAGGCATTTTAATTAAGCCATTAAACAATCAATAGATTATAAAATTTTTAATGTTGCCATGGTTGAGAAAAAATTAATAAAAAAATTTCAGTATCAATAGACAGAATATGGGTACCTACGACAATTTAAAATTCACTATAAATATATCATTATTTCATAAAAACATGATATTTGTAAACATAAGTATATTTTGTGTTTTCGTATTGTTTGAACATTTGAAAAACGTTTTTATCATTCATGAAACAAAGTATTATTTGAAGATTCGTATACATTGATTAAGGCTTATGATGAACATTTAATACAACTTCATCATCTCTTGGTTTGGTGTACTTATTTAATGGGTGACACTAACTTGGTTTGAGAGCGAACGCAAGCAAAATGCAAAGTTTATAAATAAGTTTCTACTTCAAAATCAGAGAATAGCTTCGAAGCAGCGTTGAAAGTATCCAATAAAGTTTTCTATTTAAATCGTAAATCGTTTGAAGGAAAGTTTAAAATAAGTTTATTTCTATACTATTTGAAATTTTGTACCTGGCGGAACAAAACTGGAAATGACTTATTTAATTAAACCATATTTAAACAGTTTTCTCATAATTGATTACCCTGTAAAGAGATCCATTCTCATACATATATTTAGTATAATTTGATTTATATAAGACACCTGCCTTTTCTATCAGACAGATCTTTCAGATATAAAATAATATTTTAACCATCGTATACATAATTGATTGCCTTCAGAAGCAGTAAAGAATAATGCGCCATTATATTTCTGTTAGTTTCTAGTTTTATTTGCCTTCAAAAACCGATTTAAATAGAAAAATTATTATAGATAAATTAAAAATCATACACAACCAATGTTTGTTACAATTTAATGTTATGGAAAGAAAAAATATCGAAAAATTCATGTTTGAGAAATGGTTAAAACTTTTGTGCTAAAACAGCTTTCTTATTGAAAAGACTAAATTAATTTGTACAAAAATAATGTGAGCTTCTGTTGTCTACGTAGTTATGATGACATATATACATAGATGTGATCTATTATAAGTGTGTGATCGTTCATCAAGTTCCTGTTACATTAAAATCATAACCCATCACGTAATTTTCTTAAAAAATTGGTAGAATTATTGGTTTCCATAGTATACGAATGTTTTATAACAACTATAATTGGTGGGAGACAGAAACAAATGATTACAACAACATGATTAAGAGTCTTTTTAAATATTATTACAATAACATCACAAATTTGAAAGCATTTCAATATTAAAGTTTCCGTTACAAATATTTATTAATCACACGTATAATTACACTGTAATGATGTGCGAATGGCAACCTCTAGAGATTTTGGTATACACAGTTTCAGTATAATCAAGTAATACCAAGAATATAACTTGGGAGGTTATTAAGTAGATTTGATCAACCTATTAACTTGGTTCTTCCCTTAGATGTTCATTATTTAACTGAAATTAATTATTTTTGTCCTGATTTTGTATCTACCATTTGAATCTGCTCAATTTATTAAAATACTTCATTCAAATTCAATTCCAACAGATATTTACAAATAGTATTGACTAGGATAAAGCACTATTTTGAATGGTTTTATTGATGTTACTTGTTTATCTATTACAATTCTAATAATTTACTGAATAATAATTTATGGGCTTTTATAAGTGAACAACACAGTGAGCTTTATTCAATTTTATCTGGTTGTTTTTTAAAACGGAATTATAATAAATGAGTGTCCATTTAGCTGATTTTAATATTGCATATCCACGAAACAGTAAAAGCTGATCTCATGTAACAGTATAAGTTTTCATAAGATATTCACAAACAACGAAATAAATAATGAAGGTTATTTATGATGGAAGAAAGTATGTATTAACAATTATTATGTATTTAATAGTTTCTGAGGAATAAATATTCAAATTGTGATGATTAAGACGAACACAAGAACACAAATATGAATAATATCTCAGTACATAATTAAAAAGCGGTTCAAGGGACATTTACGTATACAATGTTTTGATAAAATCAGTATAGTAAATAGTTATGCTGCTTCCTACGAATAATATGTACAGTTGCCTGCAGCCGGCGGCAGTTGCGGCTGCGCCAATGCACAGTACTGTTCTGTAGAGCGCACAGTACTGCACACTGCACAGCGAACAGTACTGCGCATTGCACAGCGCTGAGCTGAGCGAAGTTCCAGAGAAAGCAATAGCTACCTTCGACAGAGCCCCCACACATCTACCTTCAATCATTTTACTACAACTCTCCGAGGTTTATACACATTGATACTCCTATACATACTCCTCTATCAAATATCACTAATCGTAACTTACAAATATTTATTAATTTAAGATTTATTTATTTTATTTATAAAGGGGTAGGGGTATTTGCGAATTACATTCAGATTTGTAACTTCTAACACACTTTAATTAAAAATTTATAATCATTTGTATATTAACATTACATATGAACCGTATAATATTTCAAGTCTTAACAGCTAATGCACCGCTGACGAAAGATCCACTGTATGCTGTCTTTATTGAAAAGCAACGCGGATCTAGCGCGGTAAATTGCACCTCTTGTGTTGTGTATTGGCCGTTCGTTTGTCACTTCTCTGATAGTCCAGACACAAACTACTTAACTGTTCATTGAACGCTCGAGTCCATATTCACACTGTTAGTTGTAGACTTATCGTATACTGAAGACTGAACAGGATCTTTCTTTGCCCCCGTCCTCGCCCAGTCACTCCCGGCCACATGATCACAGAGCTTCTCTCTTCTCTTCTCTTCTCTCCCCGACCCGACTCTTCGTTGTATACTTCTAATTGTATTATTCTTATTGTTTAATGATGCCGCGTTATGTCACCATGCTATTAGTTAAGCCACGATCACATGACAAGTCAAAACCACACACGCAAACACGATTTGATACAAAACATAATTTACACATCTTTGTACAGTGGTTGAATCACATTTAAATGATATTATTTGTGCTTTGTGATCAGAATACCAAAGTATCGGTAAACCAAAGCGCATTATAAATGATCCGTTATGCATTCATCACGGAAAAGTCTGCTCCGATCTTGGTAGGATTGCGCAAACACTAAAATAACACACGATCGATTGATTGTCCAATGTTTTTTGATGAACGCGTCACACTGTCTCCGCCCAAATATACCTAATAATAAAGTCACTGGTATTTTAGCACTTCTAGGCGAAGCGCTGTTCGGCGCTCTCTTCTGCTGGGATTCTACGAATCGTTATCAGCACCTGCAACAATAAACAAATTATTAGTAATTGAAGTCATAAGATCAATGTAGTATTTTATTGCATCAAAGGCAAGCTGATTGTGGCTTGTCACGACATAAGTAGTTAATCAAGCGCAAATCAATATAATCAAGAGTGCAAAAAACACCCACTTGATATGTAATAAAAAAGCCATCAATCAAAGTTCATTACCAGGAGACGAGAAGCGAGAGGAGTATAAGTAATAAGTAAGAGGTAGAGGATGCACGTATCATGTAATGGTATGTTAGTGTGTGTGTTAGTCACCTTCGTGAAACGCCGGGAGCAGGGCCGGCGATTATAGATGGTGTCCGTAGTACTCGGCGGGCGGGTAGTGCGCGTAGCCCTGGTGGAAGGCTGCGTCTGTCGGGGGGCGATGCATCATCTGCGCCTGCCCGTCCATCATATAACCCATGGTGGCGTCCGGGCTGTACGCACCACTGGGACCCGCGTGGGGAAACACTGTCAAAAGAAAAACAATTATATTAGATACAAGATATCAACAAACACATTCGATTATCAAATCATTTAAATAAGTACAAATAATGCAGATTTTTTAAAATACGTTTTTACTCCACACATATAATCTTTGGGATTTTGTGGAGGGTCTGTTTAAGGCGAAGCACCACGTCGTGTAAAATTTGGAATCCAGTACCCCAGTAACACTTCTTATGTAGATTGCAAATAAGGTTTATTCCCAATTAACACCAGCCGCCTGTTATGATTTACGCAAGAAATAGAATATTTAAATGTTTTATGATCATTTTCCAAAGAACCTTATATAACACAATGTAATAATAATAATATTTGGATGATTTTTATGGCGCTCTTTTTGTGAAAAATCACTTCAAAAACGCTACAATACAATAATTTACAATGAAACCATAACATATTCAAGTTCTTGAGCAAATGAAAGATGAATCGTAAATGAACGATGAATCGTTTTGCACGTGGAAAATGTCAATCATTTACACATATTTGACAAGTATTTAACGTTTCTCCGTTTAAATAAAATTCTCGTTGTACTGATGTATAAATACTATTGATATTTACACCCTTAATGATGTCCTGAAAGCTTTTCAGCAAGGACATGTGAGAAATCTTAAACAGAACTGTTCAGGCTAATAAATCTGATTTTCTTTTTGTCTCTCCGCCAACCATAAGAATGTCCATTACCCGGCACGGTCCATTGATTTACGAGAGTTATTACTACTGCAGGGTCTCTATCGAGGATGTAGGGGGATGGAGCCGTTACCAGGATAACAGGAAGCGATAAAGGGAGACTCCTGACGGAAGAGGGAACCAATACCACCATTCCTTACAATGGAAAGACATTACCTAACTGCTGGGAATTATGCACTATCGAGGGATTATTGGAGAATGATTTTATGTGGATGCGACATTACAAAAGCGATATTTGATGTCTTGTGGGAATATTGGCTGTTTATTTAAAGTGGAAAGATGCACCTAACAATCTCAAGCACATTAAATGACGAAAACGAAGAAAATTCTTAAAAGAAAGAAACTGTATTCTGTTTTTCCTCCTTCATATAATCCGGGCCTCTTCAATACCCTCAATAATAAACTCTTTTCTACAGCCCTACCTTAACCCGCCTCAGTATGCTGTCCAATGTGGTGATATAATTCCCCTGTCTCTACACTGTATACTGAGGTGTTTATTTATTTATTTAGAATTTACGGCACAAGTGCCATTTACATACAAAGTTTTCATTTTATATTTTTACATATACATAGTGCAGTATTAAATTATGATGAGAAAAATTAAAGAATTAAATTTAGTAAAAACATAACAAATAAAATAACAGTAAAGAAAGAAGCAATGACAATAGCCTGTTATGTAGTGACCTCATTAAAATAAGTGGCGTTAAAATTTGTTATTAGTGCAGCTTTATACTTTACAAGGGGAATATTAAAAGTATCTGCGATTTTAGCATAAAAGTTCCCAAGTGTGTGCAATCTATTTATAACTGAGTTATATCCTGAGACTGTGGTATAATTGTCACAATAATACATGCTAGAAGACCTTGATTTAATGGTAGGTACATGAAATTGAATCATCATTAATATGTCAATTAAAATGAGATTTTTATACTGTAATTTTCGAAAAATATCTCTTTGAGGACATTGTAATGGTAAAAAGCAATGAAATTTCAATTAGGTACCATTAAATCATGTAAATTTTAACGATAAAACTAGTATTCATATTTACAAATGTCGCGTATCATTACATTGAAAAACTTAATTTGGTATCTCTAATATAAACATTATTTGTAACCCAATTTCATTGATTCTGAACTGAAGCTTTAATGCGGGTATGGAAATGTGGTGATCATAAATATTATCATTTCTCATGACAGGGATTTTCTCCAAACATACTGAGTCTGCAATCGGGGTTGGGAAAAGATTTAGCAGGGGTGCTGAAATGGGAGGAGATGGTTTCTAAAAGAAATGGTCAACGATTTCCTGTTATTTTAAGAATATAAGTATTCGTAGGAAATACAGGAATATTTTTTTGAGATGCGGTTTAAATTTTGTCCTACTTAATAATAACTTAATTTAATTATATCACATGATCAGTCAAACAAAGTGAGATTCATTATTAGAATTAGAAGTAACGTGTTATGAATATGTTCATGTTCATATATCACGTGAATAACGTTAATGCATCCCAATCTACGTAATGTTGGAGCATGATCACGTAGCTCGGGCTAACGTGGATTAATAATTGCCCTCCGTATAAACCAGTATTATCCACCAATTTATACGAGCACGATAAATTCATTAGCGTAGATGGTGGAAGCTCTACTGGACGTGTTTGGTTCAAAGGTGTGATAATAGTGTTCATAGTTATCTAAAAAATAAAATTTGGCTTTGTTAAAATATGAAAACGAGAACTTTGAGGAAGCTCATGTGCCAAAACGATTTTAAGAAGCTGACTGATATGAAAATATAATTAAACCGTTTATTCATTAATGTAATTATTGCAGAGTTTGGTTAATTAGATATTGTTGCGCATTTGGTATTGCAGTTATTTTAGGCATCAATTTGCAATAGACTAACACTGACAAAGTTTACAGCAATATGTTATGGTTGGCCAATGTTGGCAAACTATGGCTAATAATGATTAATCATGAATCACTAATTTGTACTCGGGCACGATGCGATGGATCATGGTTTGATTGCGATAGATTTATTGGCTGATTAGAATTTTAATTAATGATTCTACGTTGGGGTACTTAGAAAAGTAAATAGTAATTATTCATAAGCTTCAACTGTCAGCCATAGTTTTAAAATAATATACAATGCATTCGCATTATAATACTTTGTTTATAAGTGTGGTAACATACATGCTGTGGAAGTGTTGGAGATTTCTTTGTTGTTTTTGAATAATTTCAAGCTTTACATCCCTTTTAAAGACAGAAAAAACAATAGAATGGCGCGTGTCAGGAATTTGAGTTTCAATTATTCTTTTGGAAATGGGAACTCAGCATGAAAGGGGAGGGCTTACGTTGCGAAACTGGAAAAGTCATACACATCCTGAGCACAATTTGCAATCCATCCCGTCCAACCCTTAGTTAGTTATGGTTAGTTATACGGGCGGGGGAGGGCGCTTTCTGGTCAGAGGAGAGAAACAGAAAAAAGGGAAAAAGAGAATAATGTCCGAAACCGTTGACCCGTTCTGGGTTATCCATCACTCTCCGGCCTAGGGGCGCCGAGGGGGAGGGAGGGGAGGGGGAGATAGGAGCAAGGGGTTCACGGAGAGCGAGGAAATGGCTACATTTTAACAGGGTTATCGTATATGAACATGTACGCTGTCAAAGGAAAAGGTTTCATTTGCACATACCGATTTCTGAAAAATTTACCTACCCACCCTGATTTGCAATTTTCGCCAGAAGCTTTAGCAGTGTCATAGTATTTAAACGTTTACCAAATCTATGAACATCTACACGATGAATTGAGAAAAATTCTAAAAAGTTCAGTGAATCATCGTATTTTGATTCTCTACGAAGCTATTTTGATAAAAATGTCAAAAATGTGACAAAACGAAACGCGCTTAAAACATCAGTAAGATATCAAAAGCTGTCTGTAAAATCCCAAGATAATTTCAATGATTACAAAATAACAATTAAAAAATCTGTATAATATTATTTTTATTGTTGACAATTAATTAATGCTAACTACATTAATTTGAATCCTCAAAAGCTGACTGAATATACAGGCGTTGGTTGGGTGTAGTGTGTAGTAGGATTGGAGTTGAGGAGAGTGTTGGGGTAGAGAGTCGGTGGCGGTGGGGAGTAAACTGCCTTTCTACGCTCTATTGCCAGATAACGGTCCCCAAGTTCCCTATTAGACGCTCGGAACTAATTGCCGCAGGCCATTCTCACGTCGCCAATAAATCTAAAATAGTCGAAGACGTCGGTTTCAGGAGACGCGACCCGAGGTGCCACTGAGTAGCTCTCCTTCTCTATGTATGCCCGTTGCCCGTTCCCGCTACTTGTCTAAGGGAGAGCTATTGGTTTTTATGCGCGAAGAAAAGTAATTGCCTTCAATACGAGCCGGCCCAAATGAAAGTCTTTTTAATAAGAGCCGAATAGATTGAAACCTCAGAAGGGAAGTATGAAAGGGAAATGAAATGAGCTGCTGGAAAAATACTGCCTAAACTCTTTCGGGTTATGAGGAAAATCATTTGAAAACTAATGGATGCGCAAGAAGGTAAGAAATCAGGTTGTCAGCAATTTAACTTATAAAACTATGAGGTAGGCGGTAGGCACTTCAACTGTTAATTAAAACTCCTTTCTTGACGCCATTACGGCTTAAATGAACAGCGAAAATAGAGCGAGCAAAGTAAATAAGTGGTTAAAAGAGCACCAAGTAGTTGGAATATGATGTAGGAAGGAGTTGTCTACTGTCTACTGTACTGTGGAGGGCGGAGGTAGGTAGCAAGGAACCTCGTCTGCCGCCTAATGGCCTTCAGAGCGCAGTAAACAATTACTAGCGCGCAGTTGATGGCCTTTAACTTTACGGCCGCCGCCGCCGTTTTCCGTGTGTGCTGTGCGCCGTGTGCCGTGTGCCTAGTGGGAAGGGCGGCACTCTCTAGGGCGGAATCTTGGTAAACACCAGACCAATAATGTGTTTGTGTGTCAATAGTGCTGCAATAAGGATGTACTCGCCGTTCGGTGTTAATTCAGCTCATCAGGAAGTGTACACGAGCGTTTTTATCTTCCCATCATATATTTTCATTTCTTCAACCATCCGCACTATATTGTGCTGAAACCATCTAAGAGTATTTTTAATATAGTGAATTGCACTTTGACAGATCGGCTTCACGATATTCTGAAAAAACCGATTGTTTCGAATTTATTAACAATTTTCGATATGCTGTCAAAGCCATAACAGCAACCAAAAATAATTGTTCAAGCAATAAAAAAACCTTGAAGGCACGATTGAAAACGGATGTAAAAGGATTAAAAGAGCACCGCCAAGCCGGTATAGGTTGCAGGTATCACACTATTTATGTTCGTACACTATAAAGGTTCGTATGTGTAAAGGCTTCTTTGGAGTTACTCTTGTGGATAGGTTTGAAAGCTTTTAGTGATCACGCCGCGTCCCACGGGTATGCTCTACCGTGATCAGCCCCCACCCCGACCCCCCAACAACCCCACCCCCTAAACCACCCCTCACACATACCTCCCAGGGTAGCACAAGGAGGAGGAGATTGTCAATCGATACTTAAGTTTGTAGCTGATTACTGGCAATATTGGTAATGTTCCCATTATAATTACAAGCACACCGAGAAATAATAATACTCAGACGTTAGATGAAATTTAGTTCAGATATACGATACAGCTACCAATAAGTTTTCAATCAAGTTTGTGGAATTAATTAAGATATGAATATGACGTTTGATTGGAATAATCTAATTAAGGATGCTTGGTTCTTGTGATATTAGATTTCTGAGATTTTCCATGAATCGTGTAGTGACTAAGTAATATTATTTGAAAACACGGGGGAAATTTAAACACATTATTCATTAGAAAATATTATTAATGGTTTTGATATCTTACCTGCTCTGTTAGATTGGTCGATCATAGGTTGTACGATCCTACGCCGTGCATTGATAAACCTATAACAAAAATACAAAGATATTAGTATAATTTCATAAACAAGACCATTATAAAAAGAGGGAAACATTTTATCTAGATAAATAATATGATTTTGTTACAATAAACCTAAATAATTTAAGTAATTTTGATACACATTCAACAATTTTACTTTAACAATCGTTGAATGTACAATATTATAATGATTCCGATAAAATATACCTGCTAAAAAGCGGTAATAACAGGTAATAAAAATAAATAAATCCATAAAAAAACAATGTATTAAGTGTCCGGACGAAATTAAACTGGCGTGAATTTCACTTACCAACTTATTTTCTTGCCAGAATTACACATGGACAAAATTTAACTGGCGTGAATTAAAGTTACCAGCTTGTTATCTTGCCAGAATTGAACATGGACGAAATTACACTGACGTGAATTACACTTAACTAATTAAATTCCACATATCAAAAATTTGTTTTTAAATGGCATCTGTTGTTAGTTGTGTGCTAAGATAAAGGCACATTGAAAAAAAAACAAAAGTTAGATTAGGTGTACCATTTCAGTAGGTGTAATTTAAGCACTTAGGTGTATTTTCGACGATGTGTAATTCGGTTCCATGAAAACTCAACACAGTGAAAATTCAACACACCTTTAAAAAGTAATATAAAGTCATTAGAAAAGAAGAATTTTTTTTTATTTTTAACCTAACCTACATAACCCAGTTAATAAAGTTTTTGTTTCATCACTTTCCATGACTTTATATAACTTTTTAAAGATGTGATGAATTATCATTGTAATGATTTATCCGGTTACCGTGAAATTCATGCATGTGTAATTTCGTCATTTGTCAAAAATACACAAAATTCTTTTCACTAAATTTAACTTAATCGAAATCCTAAATTATTACTATCAAAATTTCCGAAGGCTTTTACATTAAAAAAAACATTCTAAAATCTTAGAATATAATCTGATCATTCTATTTTGTGTTGAGATTATTTATAGAGTGATACGTTAGCAATGATTACATGTAAACCGCTCCAGTCCCGAAGGTGCCGTTTGTCGCCAGCGAGTAAATAATATTTTCAAAAAAATAATAAAACACCGAGTCGAGAGTACGTAGCCGCGAGCAATTTGCGGGGAAACTGGATATTTATATTATAAAACGAGAAAGGGAAGAATTGCGAGCGAGACTGCTAAGCCACCCATGTTACAATAATTGATGTCATGGGATACGGCGACTTGCATTTTTTCCCTTTAAAACATCCGACTATGAATAAAACTAGAATACATCAGAGGAACAAGGATAATTTGAATATAACTCATATCCTTTATAGGCGATCGTAACAAATACAGTAGGAAAATATATGCAGGTGGAAATGAACAGATGTAATTGTAAGTAATAATAATAATAATAATAATATTTTGGTGATTTGTATAGCGCCGTTTTTGTGCAAAATCACCTCAAGGGCGCTGTACAAATTTGCAATACATTTCTACAATGATCTATGTTATTACTAACTATATATGGAGATAATATACCGTACAATACTTACCTGGTAGGTCACTTGAGATTAACACTTAATTAACATTAACTAATTCTTTATTAGCGAAATTTAGATACAGTATTTGGACATAATTGGAAAATTTGATAAAACTTGACATTCTCTCAGGAACGGTATATTTAATTTAAGGGTATGGTAAATAGGTAAGTTTTCAGTTTAGTCCTGAATTCTGTTGGACTTGTTATGGATCTTAGTTCCGGAGGGAGTTTATTCCAAGCTTTCGGCCCTGATACTCCGAAAGCGCGATCACCAAACTTAGTATATGGCTTGCGCTTAGGTTCCATAAGTCTGCCTACAGCTGCTGATGTTGCTGATCTAAGAGTTGACTGCCTCTGACCAGTGTTTTCCGGGACGCATAGTTCAGAGATGTAGGGTAGGTAAGACATTATATCAGGGTGATTTTTAGCACTCGTGAAGACAGGTGTTATCTTTCCTAAATATTACTGTTATATTATTATTTCAGGAACCAAACAAACCAATCTTATTTTTTTAAACAATTTTCTATACTATTGTCCATTCTATTTAACCACTATATATTTAACTAACTAAAAACTCGGTCTTGGAACACATTTTTCCCTCTTTCACATTCATACATACTCTTCTATTATTCTGACTCTTGACATGGCCCGACTATCTGGTCCACTTGATCGTACCATGCCTTCATCGAGTATCCCTGACTTCATCTACTATTTTACTTAGACTCCTTTCTTCGATTATTCACTCTATTTGCCCAGATCATCTGAGAGTCCCTTTCTTAATCTAACACATTGCATTCTTTGCGGATCTCCACATTTATCATACGATCATAAATGATTTTGTGCCTCATGGATCTCAATGATACCTATTCTAAGTCTGCTATGAAATACTTATCTCAAAAGTTTATTTCAGTGATATTGCTTTGTAAATGGATGATAAAAGCAGTTAATAAATATAATGTATCCAGAGATTTTTGCTTTGTGACTAAGAGGAAAGCAACATAAAAATGTTTGATATTTATTTAACATCAGATAGGTACTGCATGTATCGATCCTATTTTTCACATGAAACCTTTATTTCCTGATTTGAAAGGGATTTAAATTCGAAAACCACACGATGCATGTTTTGTTCGGATTTCTGTGTTGGTGCATAAAATAAAGATTTCTCATTTTCTCGCTCCATGAAGACATTACTTCCCTTGTATCGCGCAGACGGCCTTATGAATAATTTCCCCATAACCCGTGATTGTAGATCGCGATAGATTTTTGTTCCTTCACCTCTAATCCCCTGTGATTCCACTTTACAATAACATCGATTCCCGAATCATTCTTGCGGTAACGACTATGTAGGGGTAAACCAATATTGTGAATATGGAAAATCACAAGAGAGTCTCGCACTTTATACTTAGTACTTTTCACGACTTTACACGAAAATAAAGATTTTTTGGTTTTCTATAATAAACTCAATATAGTGGCAAAGGACCAAACCAGCCTACACAACAAAACAAAAAAAACAGTTAATTATAAAATTTGAATAGGAACTTAGAATTAACGACACAAATGTCATTTACTAACAGGATAGATATTGTCATCGATATTAAAAATTATATATAATAAAGGCAGAAAGAAAGAAAAGAAAATACGAGTTGATTACATAAGTAAACAAAATAAAGAAGAAGAAAAATAATATACATTAGTACAGAGTAAATTAAATCAATGAAGAAGAAAAACAAAAACCAAAACACCTGTTTTGCAGTGGCCTAGTTAAAATATGCAGCGCTTAAGTCAAAATGTTATACTTATAATAGAGGAATACTAAAAACATCAGCTAATCTATTTATATCAGAATTGTAGCCTGAAACCGTAGTATAATTGTTACAATAATACATACTCCCGAGAACCTTGATCTAATGGTAGGAACTTGAAATTTGATTAAAAATATATCAGGGCTACTTAACTGATCATTTACAATTGTACTTAAAAATATAAGATCAAAAACTTAACTTCAACGAATGTAGTGAAAAATCATAATCTATTGATCCCAAAGGAATTCCTAATTGACTAAAATTAAAACACCATTTATTTACTTAATAATAATGTCAAATCAATCACTCTCCTTAGTTTTTGGTGATGACAGTATTTAATAAAATGATTGTGTGTTAAATTCAGTTGATTCTGAAACTGAAGGTTTTTGTTTTGCTGATAAATTAAAAATATATATCATTAATAATATCCAAGGAATCGTTTTATTTGAATTTTGTTTAGGCATGTTTGGCTTTGGTAGGTATCTAACATTGATTTATAATTTTGTTTAGCCATGTTTAACTTTGTTAGGAATCTAACATTTATTTATAATTTTTATTAGACATGTTTGGCTTTGGTAGGTATCTAAAATTGATTTGTAATTACCTATAAACTTTTCTTATACCAATAACTCATTTCAAAGTATTCGTTGCATAGGTTGGTGTGGACCAAATTGGTTATATCGTTAAATAATTTAATTTAAAAAAAAAATGATGAATATAAAGCACATATTTGTGCGGGTTGAAATGTTTATGTTTCTATGTTCATTTCAATTATGTAACAGAAATTAAACAAATTACTGAAAAATCTGAAATGGTATCGCGATTATCTTTTAGTTTAGTTAAATACTTAAATTACCCACATACCTGAGGTTAACTATTGAATTGAATTGATAAATATTTTCAGATTAATTAATAAACAGTCGATTTGATTGTCTCGATCAGTCTGAATGTTATATCTTGAGGCCGATACATTTTAAACTTTTAAGCGTATGTATTATTAAAAACTTTTTTTTGTTCGACTTTTTAGTCCGACCAAGTATTTTCAAGTAATTATAGATACATAAGATATGGAACAGATTATATTATGGCAAAACAGAACAAAGACAGCCTAACCAACATATTGGAACACGTATCGGAAAACAAACTTTTGCAGTCTTCATTAGAACCTCCACTAATGAGTTTATTTTTGTTTGGCTTTGTATTTTGCGTATGTTTCTTGTATTTTGCTTTTCAATCTCCGAAAGTTTAAACGCAGAAGGGGGTAAGAGAGACCGGGGCACCGGAAGTCTAGCGCTCACATGGGGGGGGGGGGGGCGATGGGGGTGCAGGGGGCACGAGGAGGGTCGGGGTTGCTAGCGCCCCTCGCTTGTGATTAATGTACCCGACAATCAAATTGCCTAGAAAAACATCCAGAGATGCATCTGACTACTGTCGTGAATACCGGAGCGCACATGCGATTTTGTCACATATTCACATGTATTGTGCATTGCGGTGGCGGACATTTCACTGTCCCCAAAGCGAATAAACAAAACAGACGTAAACTATTTCAGAGCTTCTTTTTGTAAAAAATCATCCCAAGGATATTTTTTTTTTCTTCCTACGGTACTTAATTTGACTTCTCAACTAGAATGGGATATTAACAAGTGATAAAATGAATTACATTTGAACGAAAACTTGAAATTTTTATTTCATTTTTCTTCTATAAAAAAGCTTTTTTCCTTATTGGCGTGAGCAAATAAATTAACTTTAGATTTAAAAGGGGTGGCGCGTATCAAAAATACGTTTTTTTACATTATCTCCACACTGGAGATCCCCAAAAAAATAATATTCCCTCAGGGACTATGTCATCTTTGTGTGGAGGAACTTTTTGAGGGAAGGAGAGAACATGGATCTTGAAGAGACTCATGTTGTAGGAGGGAAGAAACACAGAAGCCGGCAGACGAGCTGTTGAACTGAAAAAGTAACCCATTCTCATGTGACAAATGTCAACAGTGTATATAACTGGGCGCGCGTTTGGCGCATTTCCCGACTATGCACCGATGCCGAAGGGATCAATGGCGCTAGTTCCTCTGAGGATCTTCTATTTTAATACCATTAGAACAAGTACGGCATACCTACCCGAGGTCTGTGCTCTAAAAATTGTAATCTGTTTGATAAGAGGGGAATTTGTCAAAAGGACTGCCCGTTTCTGCTCAGAGACCAAGGTTTTTTCAGGTAATTTGGGGCTCTAGATCAGAGGTGGCTGCCAGATTCAACAGTGTGGCAACATATATAAGTTTGTTTGATTTATTACTTTGTCTGAGACAGACAGAAAAAAGAAAATTATTTTTTATTCATACAGTCAGGTCTACGAGGGGCTGCCCAATCCGTCAGGGTTTTCGCACTTCTCCACGCCACTGGTATCATCCCTGTGTTGGTGTCACAGCCCCACGCGGCATTCCACGTGTGTGCGAGTCCCACCCCCTCCAATATAATACATGCATGCTCGCAGCTCTCGGGGAGTCAAGGGTTGTTGTGCATCGTGCGTGTGAAATTATCGAAACACAATGGATGGTTCAAAACAGTCGTCACTCTTATTATGTTTGCCAGATAATGCAGTGTGGTCAGAATGCACTAATCGTGTGTGCATCGGGTTACATTGACTACCCAAATACGTAGAATATTAGCATTTTAATCCGTTGATGAGGGTCTTAAAAACGTTATAATTTTTATTTATGTGAAAATACATTATAAAATTATAATATTTTGATGATTTAAATAGCGCCGTTTTTGTGCTGCTGGTGCTGTTCAAATATACGATACATTTCCACAATTATCTATCTTAGACTAGTCAAACTATTATCAAATGATAAACAGATTGCATCTACTGGTTCGTCGATCTCCAATACAAAGCCAAATGTACAATACATTTGATGTGATGTACATATATTATTATTATTATTTATTAACATTTTGCACAGGCAGATAATATAAAGTATTATTCCTACCTGGTAGGTCACTTGAGATTAACACTGTTTATTGTTTATCAGAGAAATCTAGATACGGTTCGGTTATTAATAAATATATTCAGAATAATAAGGCTGCTGAGAAAATATTCTTTTAGAGCTTTGTTTTTTTATGTTACTGGAAATGTTAAAAAAAAAATGAAAAAGGAAAATCAGTTTTATTTTCGTTACAATAAATGCGCATACTCTTTAATACAAGTGCTTAACTTTTACACAACTGATAAATAACCGTTTGTGAATTGTAAACGTTTTTTTGTTTGTTTTTATTGTTTTGTGTTTGTTTTTGTTATATTTTTTAATACGAATAACCTATAAAATATATAAAGTTTTTTTTTGTTTTACAATAATAATCGCGTTGCACTGTTTTTAGAGAAACACTCGTTTTAGAAAGGCGATGATACTTACATACATAGGCGATTAACGTTTGAAGATTGTTTTTGTTTATCAGTTTACAAAATCAGTTTACGAATTTACAAAATTAAATATTTTATGCCTATAAGTACGTTAAAAATAATCTATTTATCTCTAGCAGAATTTACAATCAGATACGGAATAATGTCCTGGGGAAACTCCTGCAAGACAAATATAGGTTACATCCAATCAATTAAAAACTCCATAACTAAGCTTTTGGTAAACAAACGTATTTGTGCACAAAGCAGAGATATAAAATTAATATATGAGTCAGTTAACGTATTATTTGTTCGAGGAATATTATGGTTTAAAATTATATCTCAAAACATAACGTCAGATTCAATATACAAAGAAAAAGTAGATCATGCATATGACACAAGATTCAATAGAAATGAAGGTATGTCCATTCTGAAAATTATAAATAAATACGGACAACGGACTTTCTCTTATCTTGTGCCTACCATATTTGATAAGATTCCAATGGACATAAAAATTCAATCAAATTGCACCACCGAAATAAAAAAAATAAATTAAAAAATGGTTAATAGATCAAGCTTTTTTATACTGATATTGTTTATAATCTTATGCATATGTATATATATGAATATTAGTAATTTGCCTGTGTTACAACTGACTGTCTTTGTATTTTAATATTTTGTATTGCAGTAAGTTAAAAGTTATTCTATTGTTTTTTTTTATATATGGCTCTGTTTTGTAGTTATTTAAGTTCTTATTTAAATTCTTCTGTATCTATTTTAAATATTGTGATTTCTCGTTATTTGTATGCTTTAGTAATATATTAATATTGTTAAACTGACCTGCTGACAAACTGCTTTGGCAGTTTAGCGGGTATAAATAATAATAAAAAAAATAAATAAATCAGTTGTGCAAAATTTAAAATATGTTTATTTTTAAGGCCCGTAATATGCATGTTTGAAATAAGAACAATATATGTGTTTAGCACAATAATGAATGGTTATTTTCTCGACTTTAATTTTCCCAGATAAAAGTGCATTTGTGTTTAATTTTTGTATTGTCCGGAGCCAGTGGGGATTTGGCATTCATATTTGGAGTATATTTTAAGGCGGGAGAGAGTAAGGAAGGGAAGGCGGGTAATGTGAAAGTTAGGAAGACCTTATCAAATCTGGTTACCAAAAACTGCTAGATCTATTAGAAACAATTTTTCGTTTTTGAATGGTTGTCTTTAAACAGGGCGATACTGAAAGTATCCACCACTCATTTTATATTCATTAAATGTGAAAAACACATGTGCGTATTGCACTCGCTGGGATTCAAACCAGGGCTTCATCCGGGTTCATAGTGGAAGATCTTAAGCTCTTAACATTTGGAAAATCAGGTCGCTAACAATAACACTCCTTAAGTAGATGGCGATAAGATTTAAATTCCACTTAACACCAGCCTAGTGTTTTGATTTTCACAAAAAAAAACAACATCAAAAAGTGTGTTTTATTTTCATTTGCCTTATTCAGGCACAAATATTTAAATCTTTTACGATAATTTTCTACAAAACTTAATTTGCACTTTAAACAATAATACCATAACCGAGAAAGGGTTCGTAAGTAGGATATGTTGAGATTTAAAGCAGTTTTTACAGGCCTGATACTTCTGGGCTTTTAAAAAAAATTATCCGAAAAATTCTCGGTTATTTCAAAGGCGAAGATGTTTTCTAATGGCAGTATTTAATTAAAGCATTTCAAATATTTCTAAGCGATCAAGTTTTCAAACCAGAATCACATAATTTTGCATTACTTCTTAGTGCTTCGTCTTAATGTCGTATTCGTAATAATATTTTCAGTAGGCAGTGGAAATTATAAAAACATGAGCTATGATGCACTGATGTACCCACCAAGATGCCAAATTGTTTGGTCTATTTTTTTTGTTCAAATACTCAATAAGTGTGTTGAAATCTCGGGCGATACCGGGTAGTAATTTTAGATGAATAACTACAAGTTTGTTTATAAACCAGAATTTATAACAAGCCAACAACCAATTTTGTAAATTATTGCATCGCATTAGAAAAACAGAGAAAACGGTGTTTACGTGAACGAAAATAAATGATATAATTTTCTTGTATACAATATTATATTCTCACATAAATCACTCGGGTTTATACCAGTAAATTAAAATGGGTATATTTTTAGCCGTGATATTAGAATCAACTTGAATATCGTAAGAATATTTCGATTTTTTACAATTTTTTTCCCACGAACATTTTTCTTGTAAACAACATGCATTATATTAATATTATTTTCGTTTATACATACACACATAAAAATATTAATTTCGGTTGTGCCTCCGTCTGTAACTCCGGTTCAATGAACCCTAGAAATTTTATTTTTAATAACTTTCATTTTCTAAATTGGAATTGTTTGCTTGAAGAATTCAGTCAAGCGGTAAAGTACCTACCTATCAAAATATTAATTTAGTTTGTGTGTCCGTCTGTAACTCTGTAGGGAATTCTAAAACTTAGATCAGTTTTTAATTTAAGTGTCGTTTTCAAAAGTGGAACTGATTGTGTGAAAAAATCAGACAAGCGATGTTATTAATTGTTAATTATTAATATCTTCATTTTCTTTTTCATAATTGGAATTATAATATCACGTGGTTTTTCAAGGGGCTGTGCTAATACCTCTTAAGGCGATGCACTACGTCATGTAATATTTTAAATTGAGCCGCTATCAATAACAACCCTTACGTAGATGGCGATAAGGTTTAAATTCCCGCTTAACACCATCCGCCTGTTTTGATTTATGCAAGAAAAAAACATGGCCAAAAAGTGCCTTTTATTTTATTTTGTGGATGTTCAGGCATAAATGTTTAATTTTCTTTCGATCATTTTATAGAAAACTTAATTTTCCACATTATACAGTAAAATTATAACCGAAAATGGGTTCGTAAGTAGGAGATTTTGAACTTTAAAGCAGTTTTCATAGGCCTTATACATTATTTTTTTCTGGGCTTATAAAAAGACTTATCTAAAAAATACTCGATAATTTAAAAAACCAAAATGTATTCTACTCGCAGTAATTAATTAAAGCATCTGAAACATTTTTAGGCGACCAAATTTTCAAATCAAAAACACATGATTTTACATTACTACGTATGGCATCGCCTTAAGCTAAAATGTTAACACATTCATCATTCTGTATTTCGATCTAAAAAGATACTTGTATTTAACAAACTGAATTACAAAATTTTGACAAATATTTTATTTCGAACTTTTCAAAAATCTGTTCATGTAGAAATTAACCTTAAATTTAGATAATTATTGGTAATATAAAATATTTGTAAACTAGCCTGTTTTGACACAGGATATTCTTGTCTCACTAGGAATATAGTAATACACATGTGTACACCCTACTTATATAGATTTGCATTCAATAAATATAAATAAATTATCTAACGTATTGCAGTTATTGTATTCCTTGTTTTTTTTTAAACTTTTCTGAGCGCTTTAGAAGTGATTTTAAAAATAAAACTGTAAATATTAACCAAATATTATTAGTATCAGAAAGTCCCACGAAGAAAATAGGTAAAAATAGAGCGGGATTTACCAGCGAAACCCGTATGGAGAAATTGTACAAAAACGGCGCTACAAAATTAGGCAAGCGTTATAATATATTATTAAATGCAATATAATATTGAAAGAGTTAATTATTTGTGTGTGAATCGTCAGCAGTATCAACATCATCATTCATACAACCATCGCCCTGTCATCTGCATGCTGCCAAGGACCCGAAAGAGTTACAAGGGGTGATTATAATTGTAAGTTTGGAAATAACACGAGTCGCGTCGGGGGGGTTTTCTCTAACACAATCAATATGGTGCTGTGATGTATCGTCAGCTTCCTCCCTGTCTCCAGTCCCCCCGGGGTGCAGCAAATGCATTCAGAAAGAATTCATTATTCGCGGCAGGGGGAGACGGGCATTAAAGGCAATTATTACATTTTACATTACGGACATTATGGTGCATTCATTTTGCCAGATCGGTTACAAATTTGTAAAATGGATTACGATGCGGAGCGGATTACGCTGAAGGATTCTGACTTAATCTGTTTTGTGTGTTGTGAACAATGTTGCAATTGCTCTCAAAATTCGTGTGGGTAGCTATAAGATTATTTTTTTTTATTGTTCTTCAAAGTACAATCCCATTAAACCGCAATTAAGCAGTTTGTCAACAGGATGTTCATGTTCAATTACAATATAACATATTTTCTTAATATTATTACTTATTACAATACAACTTGTACATCATATTTATCACCAACCACTGCCATAATCAAAAGTATTACTAATACAGAGTATCTCTGCTTAGTAGCCATGTTTTCAGCATATATCTGAATCTCTGAGGTAATTCGCATTTTTTTATATTGCTTGGTAACATGTTGAATATTTTGGGCACGTTGTATTCCAGGGTTCGCTGTCCGTATTTATTGTTATGTTTTGGTACAAGCATTCCTTACAATTTTTTAAATTTCAAAGTTAATTTTCATGTTCCGTTACTATTTCAATGCAGCAACTAGCCTATAATGATATAATAAACATAACTTGGATAGGACTTTTATAGAACCCGAAAATGAACGTAGAAATTTAATGAATTGTTCAAATTCTGTGAAATAACCCATCCATACTGTTATATTATTAGATCTGTATTGGGTAAGGCGCACTGTAAGAATAATTTTAAGAACATGACCACTAATACTAAATTAATATTTTTATGTTTGTTATAATAAAGTGCACTTGAAGTGAATTGACACTAAACTACGCTATATAAATGTTATGTTATTATATGGGCAGTTTTACTATTTTTTGTTACCTTATATACCTTTTTGATTGAAATAATATAGTTCAATTACCATTGTCGTGAGTTGTGAGAAGTTGGTTTAAATTTACACAAGGCTCTCGTACGAATGAGTAGTTTGCGGAAAGAGGGTGCGAGCATTCCCAGAAATGGAAAAAAAACAGTGGCGATGTTTGTCGGAGGCAAATAAACATCATTATTGTCGTTGGCTCCTATTGACCGAGCGTCGGATTTAGACGTCCATAGACTCGGAAGCATTTGTTTTGCGGTAACACCGCCAGGGCTCGGTATTGCCGAAAGCTTACCAACAAATTCATTTCAAATCCCCTGGAAATAGCCTGATGAAACGGCCGATATGACTTAAATAGGCCGTTTAATGCATTTGACACGTACGGATAAAGTGGCGGCTGCCCTTTGGCACGGAGGGTAAAAGAAAAAAGAACACACCCGAACGTAAAAGTCGGTAAGGCATTCGTAATAGCAGGCTAAAATACGGCGGCAAAATTAATCTTACCTATATTCTGTGCTCCCAATACCTTTCTCCACCACTGTTACATGATTTCATATTGAAAGTGATGGAAATCTCAGGTATTCTTGTTATATTAATGGAGAGAATAAGTTCTCCAAAACCTTATAGGTGTAGATTTGAGAGTGTAAAGGTACGCATAGTATATAATATTTCAGTGTGCGCAGCTCGTTGCTTTAGGGTATATAATATTGTGTAGTTTATCTGCTGGCAGTGAGAAAGGTACAAGTACAAGCACAAGCAGTCTTCTGTGGAATTCCCGACGTCTCACCGTAGTAGGGAGTAGCGAGTAGCGACCTTTGCCCTTAGCTCGGGCCGCGAAGGTAATTGCCAGAATACTAGAAAACAAACTGCTGTTCTCCGAGAAGCCCGTGCCATAAGTTGTGATTTTGTTTAATTAAGGGTTAATTCGCCTGGCCTGATCGCTGCGACCCGCCCGCTCTCCGCTCTCGAGGCGGATTTTGGGTCTGTAGGAAATATTTGCACTAAATTTACCGACCCCGTATTATGCGAGCCTGGTAATCATAACTTCTCCGGACGTCTGAAGCCGTGGAATTACTTTTTTTACGGGTGGCATTATGGAAATTAAGACGCTAAGGAGGTAGAACCTTAAGTGTTTTGTAATGTCACGTTTTAATAAATGTTTCTTTAATTAATTATTCGGTTAATTAATATAGTGAAAGGCGAAAGGGCGATTAGACTGTTTTAATATTGCGAAATGCTTTCAAAAGGTACGTGTAGCATTTAATTAAGAAATAAATTTAAGCCCTTATCTCCTTGTTTCAAAATAAATAGAAAAAGCACTCGCGTAAACTCGAAAGTCTTCTTAGCTTGAGAAAACACTAAGCTCCGGCACTTTTAAAGTATAAACGTGTTGGCTAGCAAGTAGATACCTATTATCTACTAAATAACCTTAAGTTTCGCAAATTAATTTAAATAAGAAAGGTATCTGAAAGCTTATGTAAGATTATAACAATAAGATTATCGAGAGAAGTTAGGGGAGTTGTACAGTTAGAAAATATGAATGTTGGTTAATCCATAATATGATTTGACAGTAGTCTTTGCACGTAGCTGAATGTCTCCCGGAGTCGGAACAATATATCCCTTTGGAAATCTGTGGAAATTGGCCAGCCTTCCTGCGGGACCTCCCGGGCTCCTAATTCCGGCGCTTCGTGACAGCTCCGGACCGGGGCTCGGGCACTAGACACATCCTAGCAACTCGAATGTATCTTTACATGGTTTATGGTCGTGGCTGTATCTATAATAATCACCGCAGGATATTGGCATCAATTATATAAATTAATGAAACTTAATTTAAAAAAAAAATAATTAAATTATTCATTTTTTCATGAAATAGGTTGGTTTAAGGGTTTATTTTAGATATTTTGAAGGTAACTGTGGATCTATTCGGGGCCTTGTGTTACTCCCGATCCCGCCCCCGCCCAGGAGCTTTTGGGCGGCTGCTTGCGGGCAGTTTCCATGCGGCGCGCATTCTCTCCTAAATAACGGCCGGCACCATCATTCGCCTCGAATCAAACATCACGTGCGCCCTCCTTCCCTCTAAGGGCACCCTCCCTCGCTCCCTTGGTCAGTTTATGAGATTGAAATATGATTTGTGCCCGGCGCGCGTGTCCCGGTACCGCCGCGTGATTGGGCCAGCCCTGGACCGTATTTATTATGTAGATGGCGCAATTGGTATTCAGCCTGGGCGGCCGCCCTCTCATTGCCCCCGCCCTGGGCCCAGCGCCCGCCCTGCCGCCCTGCCGCCCTGCCCGCCCTGGAACACCATTTAGATTTGGGATAATGCATATCGAAAATACTTCGGGTCGGATTGACCTCAGAGCGGAAATTATTATGTTTTCCGCTTATGCCTTATCATAATGAGATTTTTTGATTTTCATATGTTGCTGCTTTTAAATCTATATTAAATAATGAATCCACGAATATGCGGCAAAAAAAATTCAGTAATAAGCATTATTCAAGTCTTTAACATAATGAAGGATTCTTACATACATACATACTGTTAAAAAATATTGTAATTATGTGTTACAAGCGCCTGATTTATTTCTTAAGTCTTATAGTCTTATTTCGACGTTAAAAAATATTGTATGATAATTATGTGATACAAGCGCCTGATTTATTTCTTCTGTTTATAAATTTAAATTTTTATTACAAATTTAAATTTTTATTTTAATTTTATTTTCTTTTATTTTAATTTTATTTCTATTATTTTCATTTTATTTTACTGTTTATTTTATTATGTATTAAAATATAGTAATATAAAGGCTACATGTATCCTCGCTTTCACTCTTGTAATCTCTCAAAATAAATTGTGTCGGTGATTTCACCATTAAGTATATTCACTGTCAATTTGACTGTCCTAGAACGGGAGACCTTCCTAGTTGGACAGTCAAAATCTATGCTGTAATATTTTTGTAACAAACAAATAAATCAACAAATAAATAAATAAATAAATACATATTTTGAATTTTAAATAATGTACTTAAGCCATGTTATTTCGATGATCGGTTGAATGTGAAAATTATTAGCTATAGGACTACGTGAGAAAATATAAAATAAATACAGACAGCCTCCATGGTCTAGGGGTAAGGCCCTTGACTAGCAATCCGAAGGTCACGGGTTACGGAGTAAATCTTGTTTGATGAATTTGTTTTTTTTCACAATTTATTCATTTAAAATAATATATAGTATACTATCGGCACGTTCCAGAGTGGAATATACTCTCAGTATCGCCTTGGTGTAAGTCTAACATTCAAAATTGAAATCTTGCTTGAAATGGCTTTAGCCATGTTTGATGACCAGATCTGAATAGCCAGGTAATTTCACCACCTTCCTATTCCTCACCTACTTCCCTCAACCCTTCCTCCATCCGCAGAACATACCCCGATTGTAGATGCCATCGTCTCATTGTTCTAGATGTTTGGGAGCAGTTAAGACTCATATAAAAAGTGTGCGATACATGAAAAGTAATCGATTTTAGTCCTCACGACAAATAAACAGACTTAATAAAACATCAATTTAAGAATGTTTAATCGATTTAGAATCGACGAAGAATTTTCTTTGTAATGCAAAAATTTTCAGATTTTAATGAACATGTGTTCCGATACCATGATAATTTATTCGGAATGTATTAGAAAACGTATTAATTCATTCAAAAGGCCTGCAATCTCCCTTTTAACCTGAATTGCCTACAGTTTGAAGAGATTCTTAATAAATAAGCACTAGTCATTTTTGTCCGTGTGCTCACATTAAAAAATAAATAAATAAACCGTATTGGAGTATTACTCTTAATTTGGTGTGTGTAACAATACCAGGAACAAGTAAGAAGCAATAAATGAGCGCGTAGGAGAGTAAAGCAGAGCATCTGACCTGCCTTACTAATTTATGATTGACATCTGTCAGGGTGCACGACTGTTTTATCATTATCCTGTCAAACGTTGACGTGTTCATTCTCTCCCATCTCGACCGATTACTCAGTTTTCCCTCCGTCACAACAGACAGCCATAAAAACAAATAATTAAAATATTAATCACCCGACCGTTTTATTAGAGATGTAATATGTCATTTACTTTGTGTCATTAATTCACGCTATATCCGCCTCAACAATCAACTTGATAAAAAGCTGATAATTAATCAAAGTTTTTATTCATTTGGACCAAACTAATTTATCAAGAATGCTAAACAGTCCAATGAAAACTGAAAGTTTATTTTAATCGTCCGAGAAACAAATTTGAATATTTGTATAGGTATTACGAAGGTTTATCGACGACTTAAACCCGAAACAGGTTTTCGTTTTCATTTCGAACATTGCAGTTAGATTTATGTATTATCTGGATCCTATCGCTTTCTCACGATTTCATAACGGATTTTTTAATACATTCTGTTTGTATCGAATGATCACACATTCATTTGTATGTTTAAACCTGAGTTTATTTGTGTCTCGCTAGATTTATGGTGCTTATTATGGAAATACATAAAAATGTACAATATCACATAAGGCTTAAGCAACAAGGATCGCAGAAAGCAATCTATCACAGTGGATATCGGTGTTGTGTTACTGGAACTAGGCTGTGAGAATTAGTACAGAAATCCACCGCACGTGTCGCCCGGCTCATTAGGGATCCGGCCGGGGGTGATTTCTGTTCCGAAGGAAGAGGGAAATGTTCAATCGAACCCGGCCAATATTATTTATTGAAAGCGCAAACTCGATTGAAACACAATTTCGCAAGTCCTTCACAATTCCTTCACGGAATAAGTTTCAATTTGTAATTATCAATGTTAACATTGCTATCCTTTGTTTTATGATGCGTACACATAAAAAGATCTCTCTAACGTTTCCACGCAAACTCAACACAGTGACTATTCAACACACCTTTAAAAGTCATTGAAAACGATGAAAAAAAATTTAACCTAACCTAACCTAATTAACCCAGTTAATAAAGTTTTTGTTTCATCACTTTCCATGACTTTATATAACTTTTTAAAGATGTGATGAATTATCATTTTGATGATTTATCCGGTCACCCTATCAAACATATAGATATAGTAATTGCACACCTATAAGCAAAAAATCAGCTATACAATTAGTTTTAATAATCATAATTATATTTAGATGATTTGTATAGCGCCGTTTTTATGCAAAATTACCTCAAGGGAGCTGTACACGATAAAATACATCTATTTGAATTTCTCTTTTGTTTTCGTGAATGAATGAATGAATGCAAATCCTGGAAGTGCAAATTGGCCCGCTTCCCGTCATCCTTGCTTTTCTCTGAAGTTGGTTGACATTACAACAGTTAATAAACGAAATAAATGTCGGTGCTATCCAATCGGAATTTGGCGCAGTTGTTAGCACGATTGACTCCAGTCCCTGGGGAGGAAGGTTTAATCCTCAGTCAAACCACTTTGAAATTGACTACTAGCCGGTCCATGAGAGCAACTAGGTCAAAAATCGAAAATGGATTTATTATATTTCAAAGACACTTGTTTTTTACGGGTTTATTTTTTCCCTAATACTTAAGCTTAGATTGGAACTAAATAATAGGTAGGTATATGCCTAAATTTTCTAAAATCTGTCTTTTTAATAAATATTTAAGATTACTTCGACAGTTAATTCAAATTGTAATCGCGACGATAACAGGCGCGCAGAAATGTGAAGTGAAAGGGCAGTAGGATTGGGTTCTTCGTCTCCCCTTCGACACTAGCAACTAGCACAGCCTAGGCTGGTGTCATTTGGCCGTTATAGCCGCCACTGCTGGGGTCAAACGTTAGGTCAACCCCATAGCTACAAGGAGCCGGTGATAATGCCATAACAGGGCGCCGTGTGGCAGTACCAAGAGGGCAGGAGTGTTAGCAGCCCTTATTGCCTATTGCCGAACCCAATTTGTACAGCGAAACGGCGACAGCTTGCGACCTAAGAGGGCGCGCCATTACATGGGAGTTATTAATATCTTGAGGTGCGATAACCCTGGATTAAGGACCATGAATATTATAAGAAAGCTCAACTTAAACTCACCGAAAATTAAGGCATTTACATTGGTGTATTATATTTAGACGAGACATGAAACGAAAAAATAGGTTCCGTTTTTTGAAACCGCATTCTATTAGTGGAACAAGTTTCGACGAGATATTAGTATGCAGGAGCGCCTATAATTGTAGCTCTATGGCCATTAAGAGATTTTCCGGCGTAATAAAGTTTGAATTATAAACAAAAGTGTTAATATAAACACAAGAAAGGTTTAAATGGATTGTTGGCAATGAAGGCACTCTCCCAGAGGATGGCTAAACACCAAGTGGTGCTCAATCCCTCATCGCCCGACCGCAACGCGAGTTTACACAAACATTCTGCTCTTACTCCCAACCAGATATTTATAATTAGACAAGATATATTTGTGCGAATAATAATGTAAACACAGAGTTCTAATTAAACAATGAGGATTCGTGCCTCACAGAGAAAACATCCGATGGAGTGAAATAAAGAAGAATACTGCAAACTGTTTAAAAGTGAATCAAATAGTGTTATTATACCGGGATTTCTAGCTATAAAACCAAACTTTTGAAAATGATAACACTTGCCATTTTAAATAATTTCTAGATCATTTTTAATGGACTTCATTTGAATAAGTGTGTGTTGACAATTCTCTACCATTGTTTTCTTTGTTTCTGATCTTTGCATCGAGATAACACAACGAACGCCATTAAAAAGTAAGCATACGATCAGATAGCATTTTTTCTAGACCCGACTATCTTAATTACAACCAGGCCAGCAGAATAGTATAGAGGGTGCTTAGAGATTGTCATGTTAAATCGGGCAATGAAGAACCTAGCCAGGAGAGGGGAGGTACAGACATGGAGAAGGGATAACTCCCCCCGGGAACTAAACCAGCGACCATTTATCAAATTAATGATTCTAGGATTCAAATTTGAAAGTGCGCACCGCATAGAGGAAACTGTTTTGTTCTATAGGCACGCAGCCTGGTCCGTAGAACGGAATATGTGTAAACAAAATGAGAACAGATAATGGAAGTTTAAATATTTAAATTACAGTACGGAATACGAAAACGAACCGACGCGATGGATGCAAAATTAAGGAGTTCGGATCGCAGATAAAATGGATGGCTTAGACAAACAAAACGTTGTAATGAATTTTATGGGATCGTTTAGTTGCATCACTGTATAGATATTTTATTCTATACTAGCTGACATTAACCCGGCGTTGCTCGGGATTGTGAAGGACTTGAGTCAAGTCAAGTAGATAATATAATATAAGTAATACTGATTAAAAAAATAGAAAAAACAGGCGTAACCGGTCCAGCTATCAAATTAATTAAATCGTATCTATCAAACAGAAAACAATATGTTAGCATAGGAGATAATAACAGTCAGCTAGAGAGTATAAACAATGGAGTTCCGCAAGGATCTATACTGGGGCCCCTTCTATTCCAAGTAATATACCAACCTGTAGGGAGTATTTTTAAGATGGAAATAATATAATCGTAAAGACATGAAAATGTTTACTTTTTAAAGTAATTATTTCAATTGATCGTCCCATGTCTTCATCGGGCGTCCTCGACTTCTACCATTGAGTTCCAAGTCATATATTCTTCTTTCACGCCTTTCTTTGTTCATAATATGAAGTATTCGATTCATTAAGCGTCTCCGACTATTTATACCATTCACAACTGTGTAGCATATTGTTACTATTAAATAACTATATTTTATCGAATTTAATACTACTGAGTTTCAAATTTCAGTGATGAGATAATGCGTTAAGTCTTCTTTAAATTTTTCAGCTTTGAATGAGTGAATTGTGAGCTATGGCGACATGAAACTTACACTGCCTTTTCTGTCGAGAATTTCTAGTTTATCGAAACTATTGTCAATTTGCAACGTTGCGAGTTGTTGATTAACATTTGTTGACTGTCAAAAAGTTAGACGAGCCGCATGTTTATGCTAAATTTTTCAACATATTGAAGTTTAATATGGAAAATATTGTTTAAGATAGGTATTAAAGTTAGGTTTAAGCTAAGTATTTTTTGTAGATGCCAAGAAGCCGAGACGTAGAGGTAAATCGAAGAAAAAATCTTTGTTTGTCCCCTCGTGGTGCATTAAACGTACTTAAACAATAAAAACTATATTTGTCTGTGTGAAATGTATATTTTTGTTTGGTTATCTAAAATCAGGCATTGACCGACCCCCTCCAGGGAAAGCGGGGAGAGGAGCAGTGCAGCTCTCCCCGCCACTGGACTCCCGCGCCACTGGAAACACAATATGAGAGATTAACAGATAAAATACTCATTATAAATATGGCGAAGGCATGTTTACAGTGGTGGCCCGTGGGCGAGGGGAAGCGGATGGATTCGCCCAAACAACCAACCTTTCGACGTGAGATGAGCTTTTCGATGTAACTATCAATTTTTCGTAATTTTAATGTTGTAAAAATTTTGTATTTTTTGAGTTTAAATTTAAGGAAAACATATCCTTCAGATATTTTTTTTGTATTTTTAATGCGATTACTGCACAAGAATTCAAACTTTATGGCATCCACGTGGCTAAATCCTATGAGGCTGAAGGGACTGGGGCGGGGAAGAAAATGAGAGAGGAAAGTCAGTAAGTAAATATGACTAAAGCGTGACAAGTAACTTCAGATTATAAATGATGGCTTTTCACCAGCGAGTAAAAAAACAAAAAAAAACAATTACAAACAATTTTTGTTAACCTTTAAAATACATATGATCAGTTTACTATCCACCGCAAAAGCGAGAATGGGGTATTGTGGAGTACCCCAATTAGATGGATAAAGGTCACTCCGCACCACGGACCTCGGTTTAGTTTCGCACTTCAGAGGACCAGGAATATTGACACCGGTCCGATGTTAACAAGCGCCGAGACGCGGGAAGGGCGGGGGCTGCTCGTCCCTCGCCATGCCGCCCAGTCCGCTCTGCCGCCCTGGGTTCCGCCCTCACCCAAACCCCAAATGATCCTTGACCTCGGAAACTATACCATTTGGGGACATCTCATCTATACAAGCGGTGAAGGAGTTACAGGTTATGTCACAACAAGAGACCAGATAATTATATATTGAGAATAACCAACGTGGTGGTGTAAATGCATACGGGTAGAGGTACCGCCGCCCCGAGAAAAATGTATTGGATTATCAACACCTCTTCAATATGTTACCTCAAGTGGCCAGGCCATATCGGGAGACACGGGTTGAAGGAGACCCTTTGACCTCTCCAGTATGACTATCGATACCTGCACCGCAGTGAGAAAAATGGATTCATACGTCCGTCACACATGAACACACAGATTCCTACCCACCCCTAAGGCTTCATTTTTCCTTAAAAGACCCTCCACACAGCATCCCCAAATATGAAATAGGCCACGATGGAAATTATTTTCTTCAGAGTCTCCTGTGTGGAGCCAATGTAAAAAAGGGCTTTACGATAAACCTATGTTTGTAGGCATTTTTGTATTTGTCTTTCAGAACTGATGGCTGTTTACCCTGACATACGCATTGACCGGTTTCAACGTAACCGTTGAAAGAGATGATCCATGAACATATTGCATAGACGAAATCACTGTTGGATAGACAGGAATTGACCAGAAAGGCGTCTCTTCCAACTTCTTTGGAGCTTTAGTTCACTCTGTCTATTTATTTGTGGTACCGACAACGTCGTTCACATTTTGGCACACTGGCGAATTGACTATCATAAAAATAACTAGTTGTGAAACGGAAGATTTATTCAGAAATGAGTGCTTCGTCGATTTGAAAAGCACATTTGTTTTCTTGAGCAAATTAGAATGAGCCTCCCCCGCAGTGGAAGTAATTTGCACTGAGTTTGATTACTAAACGAGGCTATTAGCGCGGGTCAGGAAGTCGTAATGTTCTCGAATCTTCGAAGGCCAATTTATTAGAGCCCACTACCAATTGCTTTGTAGATTTGATAAATTGCTCCCGAGTGCCGTAATGTGTGTAGCTGAACAGTTGCACATCATAATTGTGCATTTCCTCCCGATAGTATTAACCGCGATTACTTCCCCACGATAATAGGCTAAGAAATTGTAGGCAATCGGTGTTGGCGATCACGTACCTCGAATTGATTGAAAGACCCAATTGTTTAAAACCGTTATGCGTTACTTCTTTAATTGGGATATTACTTTTTATCATCGTGAAATAATTGGGTTCCAACAAAGACCGGCAGTAATATGTGTTGGATTGCAATAAGTATTAAATGGAAATATATAGGTACACTTTTCAGTATTCTAAGTTCTCACCTTTGAAAAATAAATTGCGTTTTCCAGGTTTCTGCGTACTTGCGCGCTTTCAATAAACCGTTAATTCTGATTCCATACTGTGCAAATAGGAGCGAAATCTTAAAAGCTACACCGAATAAAAATATTAAATAAGCGATTATTTTTAACTTTTTATAAAATGCGTATATTTTAAGTAAGCAGTAATATTTTTTTTAGTTTTATATCTTTTAATTGCCCAAAAGCGAAAATTCTTTCATAACTGAGGTGTTTAGAAATCACGCTGTGCTATTCTATGACAGTATAATGTTTATTATTTCAAGATAACGATCGAAAGCATAAATATAACGATAAAAGAACGCTTAGCATTCTCCCGAAAAACCGGCAATGTTCTTAAAACACGACCTCACGCTGGGATAGCCTCATTTGAGACGCTCGACATTTTGAGTTGTGTGTATACGTAATTTCGCTAATGTGGTTTATATGGACGTTAATTTTAACCAAATTCACATCAGGGAATTCCGTCATGCCGGTTAGGGGTCGAGGGGAGGAGTACTCAAGTCTGAGTGTGGAGCCATTAGTCACAGAATAACATGACATGGACGGAGGTAACAAGTGAGCTGGGCAGACACACACACCAGCCACGGCCACCAGTGTAATTGCAGGTATTTAATGTGTACCGGCGTGAACTTCTGCTCGCCGGGTAGGAATTGGCGTTAATGCTGGAAGAATTTTAATTACACCCTTCTTCTGAATGCTGGACGGTCACGTTTTCTTGAAATCGATTGTCGATATTTTAAAAGTCCCAAAAGGAATGATGTATTGATCTCCAAATTGGACAAAACGAGTCACGTTCTCTTTTTTCCAAGACGTTCTGAGGCTCTTAAAATCATTTGTCGGTGAATTGTGTTTAATTTGGCAAATCTAATGGAAACAGTACTGGAAAGGTACATTATAATGTATTACGTACTAAGCAAAGTTGTGCAAGGCTCGTTGGGGCCTGGCAGTTATAACGGTCGCTTAATACAGACGCGAGTTAATTTGGGCAGAGCGAGTCGCAGGTGCTAGAAACTCCTAATTTATCCTTGCCCTGTAGAGAGTAGAGAGTGGAGTGTGGAGCGTAGAGCAGCAGGAGCAGGAAGTACAGCAGTACAAGCAACCTCCTCCGCCAGCCTGCGAGCCTGTTACAAGTTTCGGTGTGTACGGAAAAATAATTTTAATTTGTTTTGGGAGCGAAAACTTTTCCACTTTCCGAGTGGATTTTGTCAAATAAGATAAAGATAATGGGAAATGTTTGTTTTTACAGAATGTAAAATTACCCTCTGTAATAAAAGAAACAAGATTAAAATCAACTAAGCAAACATATTTTTCGAATGTTTTTTGGCAAATTGAGGTTTATTTTGAATATTGCGACTTTTAAATTGCTTTATTCATTAAGTTGTCACAATAAAAAGTTACAAGTGCTAAAATAACTTACGTGGGTCGCAAATTCGCATTTTTGATATTATGTACATGGAATGTACCTACCTAACTACCAATGTTGATTATCTACAATGTTTTTACTGCTCGTGTTAACTACATCATTTTGTGCAATAAGAAAGCGACGCGTAGTGGAATTTCAGTCTTCGGTGCCAAAATTCAGTTAGATGTATTTACGAAAGCGAATATGTATTGCATTATAATGAGAATACTTAATAAAGTGGCTTCTGTGAGTTATTGCCTCTGCTTAAAAATATAACAAAGGAGGGTTGTAATGACTCTGTGCACAATAATTCAAATGTACGAATGGCAGGGACTTTCAAATTATTTTGTAAATCTCCTCTGACAAAGGGTAATTAATTAAAATTAAAATTTACAATAAGTACATTCGAGATAAGTTATTACAACTATGAACGTATTTAACATTATCGACATTGAGTAAAGAGATGATTTAAGTAATTACAATGTTCAGCATTTCAAATAAATGGTAGTACATGTTAATAACAGTCATTATAGCATTTTCTCAGATAATTATTACCGAATACAAAATGAATACAAAAGTTGCATAATCATAATAACAGCGTACGAGTCGAATCATCGCGCATCAGCGGGAAATGTTTTCTTTATATCCAGCGGAATAGAGCGTTGTCTACTGTCTGATTGCGTTAGATACTAATGATTGTACAGACTAGCAACCCTTTTCTTCTCATCATCTGGCAATATATAAATAATTAGTATTGCTCCAGCCTCCCACCACCACCTCCCAGGCATTCTGTTCTCCTTGAATTCTATCCAGCTTCCAGCCAACTGATCCCTCCGCCGCGATGTCTCGCTACCAGGTTTCCCTAATGATTTATTGTTTCATCTACCCGACACTCTCTTCCCACGTTCTTCCTTCCTCCTGTGCCCCTGGTATTTTGCCATTAAAATTTGAGTGTTTGTTTAGAAAACAAACCTGAAAAGGAATCCGTGCGTCGTTATTTATGGGCGAAACGCAAACAATATAAATCGTGCTTCTTTCACGAATTAAATTAATAAGCGCGTTTAAAATAATTCATAAAAAACATTCACTTTCTCATATTTAATAAAAGAACAAGCTGCGCCATACACCAAGTTATCGAGGGTAATTATTATTACAAGGGAAACAGAAGAGTGAGAGGGGATTTTATGATTGTATTCGCACTCGCAACTGTGACACGATCCAGAATCGGGAATGTGTAATTACAACATCTTAGTGGGATCACCCTCGCCATCATGCCGGACTTTCCCTCCCCAAGTGTCCCTAATGGCCAACCCTTTGACTTCTATTAGTACTTGCAAGTGTGATGGAGTTTTGTCGATTGCGCACAAATGAGATTATTATTTCCACGAGAGTTGCCAGTGACCTCGAGCCGACGGATGTGTGCAGTGTACGTATACCGGTGTGTACGTATACTCTGGGTTGTTATTACAAGGGTCCGAGGCGGGGTGTTCACCGCTCATGCAGCCTCTGGATAGCCGAGTAGCCGAGTAGCCGAACTCCGTTCTCCAATCCTCGGCCACCTACCGCCTACCGCCTCCCGCGCCCTGCGATGTTTGGTGAGAGAAACATTGTGGGAAAACAACTCGAGGGAAAGGGAGACTTACCATTTTTGTGTCAGAGTTGAACGAGCTTCTAATACTATTACTATTTCAAAATAACATAATTTTTTATATAAATTTTCACATATTAATGCACTTTAATATATCGTGTACCTACATATGAAACCCTCGAATTAAAATTTATATAATATACTATGTTAATGTTTCGTGCTTTGTGTGCATGTAGGTACACACTGCATCACGAATAATTTATGGGTTTCACTACCAGAGTTGGGCAAAATGCATTAAGGTATTCGGACGGACCGTTTTAAGCGTCTACATATTCATTTAAGAGCTGAAAATGTACACAACCAAGCGGATTGAAAAAAGTTTCCTGAAAGTTTAAATGTGATTACTGTGACAGGGATCCCGCTGCGGTCCTGTTCCACCGGACCGCTGCAGTCCGTAACCCCTTTTCCCGTTTGATAAATGGCCAATTACATCGCCGCCCCCCCTGCCCGCCCGCCCGGCCCGGGTCCCACCCCCGCTCCGGCCCCATATTCATCCCGTCCTGTGGTACTCTGTTCACTCTTTGTTTTCACACAATAAACCTACGTACATGCACACACACTGCAGAGGCGAATTTCGAACTTCGCGTCCGAACTTCGCCTCAATCATCGCGTCTCGCTCCCATGCTCATCGGGTTTTAGCTGAGAGACAAAGATACGAGATGTTCGATCGGATTTGAAGAAGAGCTGTTCAACTGTTCCTACACATACTAGAATATTCCGTAAATGAAAAACTCACGGGCAGACACCTGATTCCCGTGTTCAGTAAGAGTGCGCCATCCTCCCCCCGACATCGCTAGGCTTTTCTGCTCCCCTGGTAAATAATGTTTTGTTGTTGTGGCGCGCGCACGCGTGGACTCATTTGTTTTCAAAGTTAATTGTGCTCACCGGGCCCTGCGATTCAAGAGAAAGTGTACCACAAAGAAAAACCTGAACTGAGCAACTATTCAATTAAATAATATCTATTTAAATATGCAGATTTGTTGAAGTTATTTTTTTCCATTTGGGAAAAGCTATCGATCCGGATCTGCATGGAATGCTTGTTCGATCACGAGGCCTGCTTCGGCACGTGCCAAGTCAAGAGTACAATGGACAACAATCGGAATGGAGACATCTCCTATTTCACGCAATACTAACTCATTGTTGTCTCATAACATGGACATTTTACACGGCAAGTTCCTTGTACGCATATACAGTCGATACAAAGTACACCTTCTTTCCAAACAAATATCCGCTCATTCTTTTGAAATAATTATTAAATACGCCAAGTAAATATTATCATTTCAATTTTAAACAGATTTAAAGAGGATTTAGAAAAATAGCAATAAAAAAATAACTGAAAAGGGGAAGCTTTATTCCACGGATTACATATTTCCTAAGGGATGATAAATGGAAGAAGGAAAAGTTGAAAAAATATATTTAGAACGAGAGATATTTACATTCATTTGTGGGAAAGGAATGGCAATAGTGGGGGCGAGAGAGGCAGATTAACCGTTCATGTTTTATCTCTTCATTTTTATAATTGCCTGCCATTTTTTGGGATTACTTTTTTTAAAATTTTCGGAAAACTTTTCTGAATTTCTGTCACCATTGCGTGAGCTTTCCTTTATAGGGTTGCTCGTGCGCTTTTACGTAATCTTGTAGTACCGAACGACCCACCTTTGATTAACTAAACAAATATATTTTAACTTTTCAAAACCACCTCGGAAATAGTGTTCTGTCGGAAAACGATATTGTGGAGTAAGTTCTATTAGATTTAAAGCAACAATACTCGTAACATACAAACGAAATAAAAATCTGTATTTAAATCTAAAAATTGTAAATATTAATGTTATATGTAATTTGGCAGCTGGGCTGTTTTCATTTTTCATCATGAGTTATTGTGCTTTTAAATATCTATTTACAAGACGCCATATTCCTTATTGGAATATATTTTATTTATTAAATTAAAGAATTTATTTCGTAAGAAAAAATATTTTTTTTAATAAAAAATATTATAAAATAATCAGGGTTGCCTCTGATTTTGCGGAATCGATGATTACCATAGGAAAAGAACAACAATAAAGAAAGTGGCTGCACCCTCCCGATGGCGCCGAATGAAGTTAGTCCGATAAAAATAACCAAGTTAAAAGAAAAGAACGGGGAAAAGAAGTGTAACTGGGAAAAGAAATGAAATTATCTTTGTACGTTTCATTTCTGTGAGAAGTAGTTAAAAAGTAAATCCGAGAAGTCCCCGCTGGTGTTCTAAGTTAGGCGCAACTTTCCACCATTACCATTTTACCATTATCAGAGGACCGCGCTGCTGAATTGAAATTTTATATCATTTTATATCATTCGCTGCCCCCATAACGACGTGGATATTACAAGTCATTTGGAAAATAAAACACGAATGGGACCAACTTTAAAAAATTCCCTCTCAGGGGAACTAAATAAAAATATGACTTCAGGACTAATAACATCTTTTTTATAATCACCCTATTCTGGGACGCGTTTTGACTGAACTGTGTAGGTTACAAAGCCTTTATTTTATTTATTATTTGAAAAATATAAATTACTTGTTACATTTCAATCTTGACAGCACCTATATTGTCTGAATTTTCGTAGGTAAACGAAAAGCTTTATTTGTTGCCCAGCTTTGAAATACTTGATATATTTAAGTGAAGTTAATTCCAAAGAAATGAGTGCACTCAATCGTTTCTCTAAAAGTTATTTTGTAATATTCAATCCTCTCATAATCATGTGGCCCTGGTGACCATTGAATCTTAATTAATTAACATGATCAAAAACGTAAAGTTCATTGAGAGATTTGTAGGGGATTAATTAAAAACTAGACTATTAGCCTCAGCACCCTCTCTCACAGACAGATTTAAAAAACATTTCCTTTTTATTTGTTGCAACGTGGAAAATGTTCAGAATGCATTAAAAGAGAGGATGATTGGACTAGTTTTTCCACTGTTGACACCATTAACGCTATTCGCAAGGTGTCCGAGTCTCGTATAGTGCACAGTGTACACATACAGAGTATGTGGCCACATTCAGTGCCCGGTGCCTTGATGTGCGATGACAGCCTGAGAAATGATCGTCACATTCTAGGGCCATTTACTTCATTAAACAAACATCGAGGCGAGCACGCGAAACACCTGCCAGCCGATCCTTATCCCCTGATACCGTCGCTCATTACAGCCCGGTTAATTGTGCCGGTGGTGATAATGTGTTTAATGAATGATCGATTACCCGAACATTGAATACTGAACGTCTTCCCTATATACTTCGTACACTAAAACATCGCCGAATTGTTATTGCTAATGAAGTATTCGAGTTTTTTAATTGTTTATAATGCAATTATTTTGTGAGTGTCCTCATAAAGGAAACGGTTAATTCCTAAAACAATAAATTTTCAAACTATTGGAAGGGAGTGCAAAACTTTATTTTTTTCCACAGTTGTACTTGAATTTTTTGATGTAAAAGATATTTTGGTGCCTTTAAGGGGTAAAACCGGCTCTTGCGTAGTAAGCATGACGACGCTTCATTCGGCCAGCATCGTGACTCGTCGTCTCTTTCCGCCCGGCTGCCAAAACTCTGTGCGGTATATTTGCTTCTACTCTCACTAAAATCGGCAATGGATCTATTCTAAATGATGATGATTTGTTTAAATTAGTTATATATTTATTTGTGTTTATTTTAATAATAATAATAAAAAATGTTATCAAAAATATATAGACTTGATTACTTTCATTTTCACTTCCAGAAGGAGGTTGGAAATAAAAATCAATTGCGGTGTTTCATATCTGCCAGGGTATTTTTTGTTTAAGTTTTCAATATTTGGAACAAAACTGCGTACATTATAGAAAAGTTTAAAACAGTTTTTTAAGTTGTAAACCTTTTAAACAACGTTCACATCAAGCAAAAAAAAGCTCCTGAGTTTAGTATAGAGGTTAAAAACAATATTATAATACTAAGATCAAAAATAATATATAATGAAGTTTCTTGTTTTCATTGATGATGTATAAACGTATAAATGATGTATAAATGTTCAGTTGCTCAGTTTTTTTAATAGGAATTGTTGGTTTTTTTACTTCTTGGAAAATACTATTTATTGGAAGATATTGTACTATTTTTTTAATAGGGTACGTCGATGTAGCGTCGAAGCTTCATAAACGGTATTTGAATTTACAAGAAATTTACTTGAAAGACACGAGAGTGAATTAGACAACCTTCTTATAATGACATAAAGTGGACGTGATATAAGGCCCTTAAACAGTGCTGCCCCGGTTATTAGTTAGACCACGGGTAGGATATAGTTGGTGGGCGGGGGCGGCGGAAAGGCGGGGATAGGCGGGGATAAACGACCTCCCCGCCCAGGAAGAAATTGCGAAATGCACTTAAGACGACGTCCAATACCTGATGGGCAATATAATATAGTGGATTAAGCTTACTGGCGAGCCACTATCGCCTCCCAGCCATCGCACAACTAGCGCTAAGTCGCCACGGAAAGGTTTAGAGGATTTTGAAAAGCGGGGAAGTGTCACCATCGTTAGTTAGAGTTATAATTGGCGGGCTTTGAAACCAGGATTATCGAAAATGCAGTTCGATTTTCAAACCTAACATTTAGATATGAACTGTTTAAGCAAATCAATATTTTTTTTACTAGAAAAGGAATGTAAGAGGATAATCAGGAAAACATGTACACTGAGAAAGCTTACTGATAAATATTGCAAATTTATTAAAACTGATGAGTTGACAGGTTGCCTAGCAAACTGTCGGTAAAACACGAATATGTTATTAGGATGTCGGAACACGTGTTCATAAAATTTTAATACTGTCGCACTTCATCAATATATTTATATTTAAAAGCACAGCTGCATGAATACGTATTCCGATACATTCTGAATGGACAAATATTTTGTTAGTAAATGGATTGCAATCACGTTTTTAACAGGATTTCAATAAATCAGAGTAAACATTTTTCTCCGTGTACCTACTGTGGCTTAAAGCTAAAAGACATAATATATCAAAAGTTTGTATAATAAGGTCGCATTTTTTCGTTCGGTAGGTTTGTGGCTTCATGAAAAATTGTAATCCCCGAATTCTTTAAAAGTAAAAAAAAATATATGAGAAAAACATCCCCTCGAGCTCCGGGCAGAGAAAAGGCAAGGAGATAATACGTATGAGGAGGTTTCATCGTTACTTACGACGAGCGCATGAAGGACAATAATTCACGATTTCTCGTCCATGCGAGGACAATTGGAGAGAATAACCTAAGAAGAAAATACTACTTTTTATATTGT
This sequence comes from Hesperophylax magnus, assembly GCA_026573805.1. Taxonomy (NCBI): domain Eukaryota; kingdom Metazoa; phylum Arthropoda; class Insecta; order Trichoptera; family Limnephilidae; genus Hesperophylax; species Hesperophylax magnus. Next base: position 4,413,920 of record JAIUSX010000007.1, on the reverse strand, counting down.
CAAAGAGAGAAAAAATCTCTTTCAGTTTCTGCTACCCTCGGAGAGATCTTAATGTTTGCGTAATTCCAGTTTGTGCTGCGAGGCAAAAACATTCTAAGGAAATATTGTCTCCAGTTGACTGTTTATGAGGTAATTATTTAACTATCACGCTTGGAACTCTACTTATTTTAAGGGTGTAAGAATGGCGTTGAGTTAGGTATAATAATATGATTATCGTCAAATAGTAAGAATAACTATATTAATATAAAATCGTATTGAGTTTTTCACTTTTCCACACTGAGAAGAAATAGTATTAAAAAAGGGATTGCAAGCCTTTTCCTGATAAAATTTGAGTAAATTTTTAATATATTGGAGCACTCGTTCATTTACCTACATTTGCTTTGATAATATAGAGTGACGAAATGTGAAAATATTCGAAAACTGAGACAAAATTAAATTTTTTTTTTTTTAGGAAACCTATCAACTAACTAACTAACCATCACGCCGTTTCCCCGCAGGGGTAGGCAGAGAGGACGGACCGCCAAAAATCTCGGTCTTGGTACACACTCATATTCATACATCGTCTCACACATAATCTTCTATTATTCTAACTCTTGACATGACCCGACTCAAGTATCTGTTTCACTTGGTCGTCCTATCAATTTCTCCGTCCTGCGTCCTATCAAACCTGTCAATTCATCATTAATGGCCTGCAATCCCATTTTTAACCGGATTATGAATAATCTGAAGATATTCATAATAAGTTGGCAATTTTATATTAGTAATTTTTCTCTTTGCGCTTAAAGAACAGAAGAATAAGACATTTTATGAAAACGTAAATACACACGACAAATACCTCGGAAAAATAAGCATCTTTATTTATTTTCCGAATTATAGATTTCGGAAAGTATATACGGTCGTGGATAGGAGATGTGAGTGTGTACGGGTGTGAGTGTGTGTGTGTTTGTATAGGGGAGGCCGGGGTAGCTGTCCCACGTTGGAGCCGTTTTTAAGACCATCGACACAAAAGCTCGCGACTGATTTATTGCTCTGAGGAGGTCGGATAAAACTAATGCTTTCACAGTGGCCGCTGGCAATAATGCGGTATATCCTCTGTATCTAATGCGTCCGGGGCCAGACTTACGTAATAATAAGGTATCTGGAAAGATGTTTTGGCGGAATGATGTTTTTGTCAAAGATCGCAAATAATGGAAGACAAAGAATGTAGTCTCGGAAAGCTCATATTTCATTTTGGGGCTGCGATTTTGGCTCTAGCAGAAAATATATAGCGTCGGTATTCATTTACAGAAAGAACTAGTTTGTCAGCTAAAAGTTTTTTGATTATTTTATAAAAATTATTACGTACTTGTTGTTTTTCGGAAATAATATTGTCTCATAAGTGCTAACTATCTATTTAATTCAAAGCCAAAACGAAAACCATGAAATACAAAAATTATATTTCTTGAACACAAAATACGATAAGTTTGAAAATTTTAAATAACGACTATTTAAAAAGAAAAACCATTTTTTTTTTGTTTTGTGTGTTTTGTTTAATCAAAAATAAATGTGTCGGAATGAGATAATTATAATGAATATTATATTAAGCAATGCGTCGGTCTGTTTGACGGTGATTGACGGCCAACCTTGTCGACAAGCTTCTTCAGGCTCTCGACTACGAATCCCAAATAAGTAATTTGTGTTGTTTCATCGTGATATATATTTGTGCCATTCCATAGTGGAAGATATTCATTCAATATCGCCCTGGTTAAAGGCCAGAATTAGAATCGAAACATGGCTTAAAATGGCTTTAGCTGTGTGTGGTAACCAGATCTGAATATCTAGTTATAACCCAATCTTTCTCTTCGTCATCTCATTCTCACCATTTCTACCTTCATCCTCACAACATACTGTAATTGGGGAGGCCATAGTATCACTGACTCTAGACGATTGGGAGCAGTTGAGACTCTTGTGTCTTATTCAAATAGATAAAAAAAATGTATAGCAATACAAAAACCATAAACTTTTCACATTCCGCCACATTGTAAATAACTAGATATATGTAGAAAAATGTGAACAATTATTTGTACTATTTTAGGTTTAGTAACTTCAGGTAATTGTGTTTTTTATCTGTACATGGCAAGATAAACACCTGCAGTAAAATTTGTGTTGCGCCCTTGAGGTTATTTTTTTTTTACAAAAGCAGCGCCACGCAAATAATGACAAATTATGATTATTGTTAATATCACAGGGACGGGAAAAAACTCTCGATAGGTTAAATGAATGCCTTAGCACATAATGTCAAATGACCTAAGACTGATTTAAAAAATATATATTTTCTACTCATATCATACGTATACTTTGCGTGAGGAGACCGGGAGGATTTAAGTCTAGTAGGGTGGGCACATTGACCATTCTTCGGTCAGCCTTTGTTCAAATCTCATATGCGGGTCAGGAAGAACAGCCTTAGAAATACCACCAAGAGATAACGTCTGGCCGGAGACCCGATTGACGTCCACGAGAAATGACTATGTTCAATACGAAAGTAATGACTTGTGGTAGACCGAAATTAAGGAAATCTTTAAAACTGGAATGGATACTGGAACCATATTGTGCGCCAGAAAGGTTCCTTGCCAGAAATATGACATTGCAGAATTGACAAAATTACATTTTTCTTATATATTGCATCGAAAGTATAAGCCTGTGTTGTAAGTGGCTAGTTATAAACCGCTAAATAAATCGTAACTTTTAAAAATGATTAGTCATAAGTACCCCAGCAAGGTCATATTCTTTTCAACTTTTGTAAAAAAAATCTAAAATAATTAAAAAAATTATAAAATAAATATAATATTAAATAAATTAACATGAAAAGAGCGCTTGAGGTGATTTTCTCACGTAAACGGCGCTATAGAAATGATACAAATATTGTTATTATTTTAAAATAGCTGGTTTATATATCAAGACATAATACCTACCCGACTTTACTCTAGTTTAAAATGTGTTTTTTTAGTCTTTTTACTTATGACTATGTTTTTTTAAAAAGTTGAAACAAAACGGAAGAAAATAGCAAATAGGCGTATTGTTATACTTGTTGACATTTAAATGGATTTTTCAAAGCTATTTGATTTTCAGCCCATGACGACAATTTAGTTACTTTAAAAAGAGTTGCGATGACCTTGACAGAAAACATTTACAATTTAGTTAATTTAAAAAGAGTTGCGTTGACCTAGACAGAAAACATGTACAAATTTCAGAATGACATCACTGTCATAACAGAGAGATGTTGCTAAAAAACATATTTAATGGTTATGATTTCAGTGTTTGTTTTGCATCGAATAATGGGGTTAAAATAAAATAATTAAATAAGCGTCACAGGATAGGCAATTAGCTATTGAACATTTCTAAAATGTATCATTACTTAGTACGTTTGCATTAGATCTTAAATAACTCCCAGTGCCTTGAGTAAAATGGCCGAAAAACGGAAAGCAGCGAAAACATCGCCTACTAAACCGTCCATAAGGGAGGTTTGGGGAAAGGGGAGGCAGGGCGCACCCCATCGCTGTTACAATCCCGAAATAAATAAAACTGTAGCCTTACCCCGTGCTCCGCCAGGTCCGGCTTACCCGACTGCCGCCTAATCCAGAAATACGTTAAAAATCTTCAGACTGGACCGGCTTTATTACAAGAGTGAGTTCAACTAATCTAGGCTACTTATCAAGAATTACTTGCCAGTTTCAATGTAAAAAGTATAAAATAAAACACATATTTACATCCAACATAAAAAAAAAACAGAAAAAATCACCACAGCATTAGAAAAAACTGATAATAATTGGACAAAATCACAAGAAAACGGAACAGTTTCTTAACTAATAGTATCTTCTTATGAAATAATATTACAGCATTTTAGTTTTTTGTAGGCAATTATGAGACAAATAAAATGATACTGTTGGATATGTATTTCTTTGGAGACATATTTAATTATAAATACGAATTAATGACAATGTCTCAGGGCGTATTAATCTCCTGATATTACGATATTGTAACAAATAAAAACTTTGTATTTAACGCTCTCCTATTCTAAAGTTATACATTTGAGAATATTCGTAAATAAAACAGTTTTACGTTTAAGTTACAAACATACAACCGTTTGATTCCGACAAACCGTTCGTAGTTATAAGTCATTGGAATTAAATTTCTTCCGTTTCCAAGCCCCAAGTTTCACTCTCCAAACTGTAAAAAAGTTGGTGCGTTTTTTTTTTATAAAGGGCGATAAAGTTATTAAAAAAGCTCTGGTCCACGGCTGGTGGAGCCACCTTGCCCAGCGCCACCCCAAAGGACGCACGGATGAATGGAAAATACAACAAAATGAAAATACGGCAGTAGGTAACAAGCAAGGAGAAACGAGTCGACCAACGAAATACGAGTTGGCTCCTACCCGGTTTCCCCGAAACAAAAGAATCAACGCGGAAAATTGGGGAAAGATGTATGTTCTACGGGGCTGAGAGGGAATTCCCTCTCCGCGCACAAAATAATCGCGATGGAGAATAAACAAACTTTTAAATTACACTTGGAAAGTGTTAACTTTGCCAGGCAAGACGTATGATACGATACAGAGGTGATAAGAATGTTTGATCAGGTTCGTGGTACATTCTTTAAACAATTAGATTTTTATAGAAATTTTAGTAAATTATATTTTTTAAATATGTCTGGATATTTTTGTGTCTGCAGAAAAATTGTAGTACTCGTATTTACAAACATGTATCTTATTTAAATGTAAATATACAAATTCATTCGGTGACAAAAGATATTATTGTCTCTTTTCTTGAGAAAAATATGTCTCCTCCAGCAGAACGTACATTATGAAAACATAAAGGCATCTCACCTTACATTACAAAACTCATTCTGGAAAAACATATGAAATGTGGAACGAGGTTCAATAGCTTTACGCAGGACCAAAAGGGGAGAGCGGTGGATCGGGGAGACTGGGGTTATACGCTTTTGGCACACCCGCTAGCAGTGGCAGAGCACACAGTATGGAAATGTTGGTCAAATATATCATCCTGGCTTGACAGGCCAATTCTCTTATCTCTCTCGGCGTGGCGTACTACCTCCTACCTCCTACCTCCTACAAACCACCCCGGGGTGGGCGGAATAAGAGAAGAAAGGGGGGATCGGCTCAGCCAGATCCGGGGGGATAATGCGCAACCAACTCTATCGCACAAATGTTTTAATGATTGTTTAGCGGAAGATGAGAAAGATTGCCGGTGACTGATTGATTGGCAACAAACTGTAGCCTGGAGTGACACGACGTGGACTGCACCGATAACCTAAGGCAGGAAGGAACCCGAAAATGATGGCCACAGCCAAACAAACAAACAAACAAACAATAGATACAGGTTCTAGGTGCTAGGACGTTGCTATGTAAACAGGGACAGTATAGTTAGTTGATGGGGCGCTGATCTGGTAGATTAAAAGTTGATTTTATGGCGAGCCTTATTAAATAATGAGCATATTAATAACCATCATTAGAGAGTTCTGAAGAGCCAGTCTTTAGTGTAATGTTAAAGGCCAAAGCAAAAACGCCGTAAAATATTTAATCATCTCGCAAGGGCTTTAATACAGCTCAACCGACAAGTTCAGCATCACCGCAGGTACTTTCTTCTTAATTAACTGGAAAAATAGACAGGTAATTTCCATTATCCGACAGAACAAAGCCCGGGAAGTTGGAGAGCCAGATAGAGAAAAAAACTTTCCACTTCCTGTAATTTGTTAGACGCGAAAAACTTTGCGATTAATGAAACAATGCCGCGGGCAACACGTCAAGTTTTAAACCTGGATCATAATTACTGGAACCCCTTTTCGTCTTCCGAACTTTGCAGAAGTTGGCTGTGCAAGAACATCAGTCAGGGAACGTGGCAAACTTGGTGGTTGCTGGTTAGCTATGGTCGGTACATAGTACCACAGTGCCTCAGTATCCAGTACCACAGTACCTCAGTACCTCAGTATCACAGGGTTCCTACCCTGGCCAGCGGGGAGCGACACAAAAACATCGCTATTAATGGTCCACAAAATTGATGTTTGTTTTGCGGAAACATCTTTGAACATTACAGAACGAATACAGAATCGAGAAAACACCAATGAGAAAAACAACGGATTATTTCTAAAAAAACTTCAGCGTCGAGATCTTGAAACTATTTCACGTCATAAACTTAAATTAAATTATTTTTCAACTACCCTATTCAAGAATATTGATTTTAAATAAATGTATTTGAATCCTTATTAATATTAGAATTGACGACACATGAATTCTTACGAACTCAATTTGAAAATAGAATTATGGACGAAAACGTGCGTTCTATAAATTTAATTAGAAAGAATTGCCGAAAAACAGGCATTCTTATTATTCTAATTTGTATTTAGAATTGACTAAAAATATGCATTCTTACAAACTCAATTTGAAAATGGAATTATTGACGAAAAATGTAATTTGAATTTATAAATTATGAAAACATGCATTCTTACTATAACAATTTGAAATCCGCAACTAAACACGTCATCAAATCTGAATGCTGACGCTCGCATCGATGTTCGTTCGTGTCACAAGTAGCTTTGTTCGATTATCCGTCACATTACACAGGCCGTATACACTGGTGTTTACAGCATGGCAAATATTTGTCGCGGTGCGTGCGTAATCTCCTAGTCGGCATAATATTCAAATTAGTGCGCTTAGTCCGGGGCGACGTCAAAATACTTCCGTTCCTTTGTGCCCCGCAACCAGCAGCCAGGCCGGGTCGAACTGATATTAGGTTCCTACTTGTATTATGTAAGTATCATTTGGGGGATATAAACCAACCAACAGTAATGGCTTAGTAATCGTAACTAATCATAATAAGGAGAGTTAGGTTTACTGTACTCGTATTACCATGTTAGGATTTAGATTGGGTACTTTTATTAACGACATTCTTATGTTTGTTTGATTCGTAAAATACCTCAATTTTCATAAATATGATTTAGGAATGTTTTGAAATTATGTTTTTTTTTCGTAATAATTATTCTTGTTGACGTAGAAATTAATTGAATGATAGGCAGAGAGGTATAATGTGATGTTTTTCGATTACGTATAGTTACTAATGCAGGGATTAGTGTTAACCCTTCAAGCCTTGGAAGGACATTTCTAGCCACAAACATCAAATTCCATAGCATCAGAAGGACAGATCTGACCGGGTCGTCCATTCATTATATAAAATTATAAATATATAAAGTTTTTTTTAAACTTTTTTTGTAAAATCCGAAAGATAAATAGTTGTTGTTTTCAGTCTCAAATATTTATACTTGGCGGCATTTTTTCGTTGAAAGTTGAATGTAAATATTATTTGTATAAACGGCATAAAAAGTGAAATAAGGTGTCAAATTTCACCATGTCGTTGGGACTTGTAAAAATATATTTTAAGTCCTGAAGGGTTAATAGTTATTTCTTTGTAATTCAATTATTATACATACTATCGTGTCGCAACCTTCTCGAAGGGTTTCAAAGGCCTTTAAAAGATTGAATTAATTGGAAAATTATAATATCAACTCGTATTAATTTACTAAGAAGTTAAAAAAATATTCTTCCAGGAGCGCATGAACGAACACGTTAATATTTAAAGCTTGGTAATAATTCGGTGTAGTTCACGGTGCGGTGGCTGGGGTGGCGACCCCCTGCCTGTGACGCGCCGTGTCAAAAGTTATCGCCGCAGAACACTTCTCAGTCATTTCTCAAGGCGCACCGGCTCCTCTCCCGGTAGGTGGTAGCTACCAGGAAAGCAGAAAAATTGGGGAAAACCTCGCGGGAAATCACTTTCACTAAGTGAATATAAACTCTGGTTATCCACGTGCAACTCGATTAACGAATAATCTTCATGGTAGCCTGGTACATCGAATTAAATAATTTATTTATTTTTGACTCATTTTGACACTAATGATTTTCTTTTACACATAATTAAGTTTGCAACAGTTATTTCAACTCCATTTTACAAATTGTGCATTAACAAATTGAAAACAAATTCTTAAAATATATTTGTTAAACGTCATTTTTAAGATCTAATAATTATGCAGAGGCGGCTTCAAACTTTAAAAATGATTCAATGGTACGAAGGAAATTAGTCAACAATTATTTTCAATACCTGGAGTTGCTTAATAAGATTCAATTGCGCGCTTCATACGCTCTTCTCTCCTATTCAAAGTGGATCAGCTCAAAAAGAACTATAAACAACTATGAAATAATTAAAATAACATGATATTAAAAGCGAAATTTTTCATTTGCCAGCTGCATAAAAAGTCCATAAAATAGTCTTTTTCTGACTTTTCTGTTATGAATTTAATTTATTTTATGCCTTCTTATATTAGGTACAATATTATGGTTTTTGCATATGTTTTTTTGTTGTATATAATTCTGTTCTATTAATTATGTGCATTTATTAATACAAGGAGGAAATCTACATTATAAAATTCAAATGATGATTTCCTAGCAAGTAAAATAATAACCGCATACTATTAATCTTCGCTCGATAAACTATTGAGACAAGCAGCATTAATGTTGGTTTTAAACGTGTAGTTAGTCTCGTCCGCTAACTGCTTTGATTACTTATAAAGTTAGAGTGGAGCAGAATACAGTAACACACGGGCTAACGAGGCCTTCCGCTGCGGAGTTGTTAGTTATGTGTTGTGTATAATATTCACAGCAACGGATAATCTCCGAGCACTCGTAACAGATTCCAGCGACAAGTTTATATGACAAGAATATTACGATAAGGCCCCGTTCTGTTCTGTTCTCCTGATACCCCGATACAGCCGCCTCGCTGTTGGGAATGATAAGAGAATATGACGGTTTAAATTTCAAATTTAGCTCCAAGATTGATTATGCCAGCGCGATATCAGCTTTCAGATGGGGCATCAGAACTCTGTGTACGGAATACGAAAGCTGTAGAATAGGCAATTGGGTACTTTGTCATTAAATTTGTGTTGTTGTTACACTGCATACTATGTATATTACCGGAAAATATGACTGTTCAAACAACGAGCTGAATAAAGGGTTCATTGTGTACGCTTGAAAGTTGTATGAATTGGAATAATAAATTAAAAAATCTCTTGGCGCACCTAGGGGGTAAAACCGACTTCGTACCAAGCTTGGCAAGTCGGGACGACGCTCTCGCACGGTAAGAAACTTCATTTGGCCAGACTCGTGCGGTATATTTGCTTCTATTCTCACTAAAATTGGCACACGGAGAAAAAACAGGTACAACGAATCTCTTAAAATTATTAATGATATTGTTAAAACGGGATTGCAGGTCGTTTCCTGATAAAATTGTAGTAAATTCCTAATAATAATAATAATAATAATTGGATGACTTGTATAGCGCCGTTTTTGTGCAAAATCACCTCAAGGGCGCTGTACAAACTTATAATACATTTCTACAGTGATCTACGTTATTACTTAACTATTTATGGAGATAATATACAGTACAATAATATCGGAACATGTGTTCATGCACGTGCATTTGTTTTCTTAGTGACGAAAATATTAGGATTTTCAGGAACACGTGTTTCGTCATCGTTCCGTTATCATTCGTCTGCATTCTGTCTTTAACCGGATTAAGAACAATTTGAAGAGATTCTTAATTAATTAGTAATACTAGTTTTTCTGAGTGTTATTTGAATGATTCAAATATTTAATTTTAATAAAATATTCTTTGTATATTTTAATAAATATAAAATAATTGTTTTATTGTCAAAAACATAAAGACTTGTTAATATTCATTTGAACTTCCTGCCAGACGTCCTGTGACGGCCACTTTAATTTAGACAGAGCTACAGTAATGTTAAGTGCAAATCGCAACGTTCCCCATTAGTCGCTTAGAAGTCGTAGTAATTTTAAATAATAAGGACCGACAGTATTGCGGAGGGTAGGTACCTTCAACTTCCAATGTCTTTGTATCGATATTCTACCTCCGCTGCATTCATGCCAGCCTGTAACTCTTGTGTATCCCATTTATAACACTTGCTAAATGGACCATACTCACCATTCACTCTACTACTAAATCAAATGCGGCTTTTCCATTAGCCGCTCCGAGATGTATTGGGGGAGAGACGGGACTATGCACGAGACGAGGGAGCGAGGGAGCAAGAGAGATGTTTAATGGACTGACGTAAAACCGCGAGCACTATTCATTACAATATGAATTGAATAGAAAACGGCGAATCAAAAGATCCAATACAGTCAATCATGATGTTTGTAGAACGTTGCCGGTTTCCGCTTCCCCTCCCTACTCCCTCTGTGCTCTGTACTCCTGGCGCGGCAGCCTTCTGAGCGGTCCCAGCCTCCTCTCCGCTCTGCACTTAATACACTGAACGAACGTACACGTAATTATTTCAATTTCCTTCCATCATAGTCACGTGACACGTAATGTGGGTAGTTTATTTCAAAAGAATTCAACGACACCTGCGTACCTATACGCCGCGTTTTACGTTCGTACCGCTAAACTTTTAAGAGTGAATTCATGAAAAACCTAGCAAAAAATAGTGCCCAAATAAATAAAAAAGTACTTATTACTGCATATGTTTGTGTGGTTTAAACGGCATTCGGATAATCATCCCCCAAAATTTCGCGGTATGAGCTTAAAATGCCATAAATCAACAAATGCAAACTAATATGCTATAAAAGTCAATCAAAATCATCTAAATAATGCCTTTCAACCATTCCCAGCTAGGCATACTCCCAAAGGGTGAGTGTATCGTTGAACAAAAAAATTTCGCATCGTGATCACCACATTGAAGTTCATACTATTATTTGTATACGCACTACGCAGTCCCTAATGAAGTTGTTGCATGGAAATTTCTTTTGAAGAACGAGCCATTGAATTTACTTGCGTTTCTTCGTGTCCTTTGTTTAGTTTAATTGGCGAGACCGGTGCGATGTTCCGATACGGTCATTGATGGACACCTCTCACGTCAGTCATAGGCGAAGCGCATTCCTAAATAATATAATACAATGCATCGGAGATCAGAGCCGCCTTGTCATCGTTTGTCAGCGCATTTCATGCATTGTTGAATAATAAGCCCGTGTCACTGCGCAGCGCTACTCAAATTTATTGTTTTCACGTCGGGCCCCGAACAAACGGACGGAGGGTAAACTTCAAAATCGCAATGTATGCAGTGTCAAGAAAAGGCATTGAACGTTACATTTTTTTATAAATTGACACTTAGAAAGTATATGCAATTTTTGTAAAAAAAAATCAGATCCGGCTCGAAGGACCAATATTATTTAGAAAAATGAGATAACATTGAAAAAAAATTTAAACCAAAAAATTTAATTTTATAAGCTTGAAAAAGCAAATCCAACAGGAGAATTTTAAACTGTGATATTAAAGATATATTTTCGACAAATTGATACTTAGAAAACGATATTCAATTATTGTAAAAAATTCTGATCCGGCTCAAAGGACCAATTTTTTATAGTAAAATAAAGATGAAAAAAAAAATTACTGATTTTGTTAAATTTATTATTTTAAGGTCGTTACTTGAACAACAAATCTAACCAGTGGAATTCAAAAAGTTAGTCTGTGTTTCGAAATGGCGCTGGAAGTAACATTTTTTTTAGATTATTGGCAAAGGTTTTAGAATAAATTAAAATATAACATTTTTATGTCACTAATTTCGAATGTGGAATACGTCAATTATATGATTTAATCGTGTACAATAGTTTTTTTCTAATTTTCCATGTATTCAAATATAGTCAATTCGGTAAATTAAATATTGACATATTTTTTTAAAACAAATCAATTACGTTATTTCTGTATTGAACATGTTGAGATTCGTTGATTTCCTACGGAGTTATGTCGGTACGAGGCATATCTTTTGAGATGTTAAGTATGCAATACACTCATGCGCTCATGAAAGGAAGAATTGGTACACTGTTCCATAAAGCAATGCCTGGCGTAAATACTTATTGGAGGTTTGCAACACTACTATTTGATTGACCGTTAATAAAATAATTTAATGACAGATTTGTTAATAACTTGGAAATACTCGTAACTTTGGCATTAAAAAAGATTTAAGTAAAAGACAAGAGAGCTCTATGGATAAAAAGCATAGCAAAACTTAGTTGTAAGACATTAACTTTTAGTGGTTAAACAACTCGGTCTTGGTACCCACTCTTTGCCTCATTCACATTCATACATCGTGTAATACATACTCTTCTGCTTCTAAAACTTGACAAGGTCCTGTATTCAAGTATTTGATTCACTTGATCGTGCCATGTCTTCTTCGGGCGTTTCCCACTTCTTAATATATTCGCGTTACTTATTTTCCTGACACTCCTTTCTTCGTTCATTCACTCTACATACCCAAACCATCTAAACGTCCCTTTATTAATATTACTTATTAGGCTTACTTGCATTCTGCATTTCATTCTTTGCGGATCTTCACATTTCTCACACGATCATGTTTTTACCACACCTAGGCCTCAGGGATCTCATTACTACAGTCTACTTTCATCCTTCCTCTGCATGTTCAAATATTATTGAAGTGTTAATTGATATCTTCTTTGGCTCTTATTTTATAAATTCTGTTTTAAGGGATGGGGTGGTTTCTTGAAATCTTATCTAAGCAGTGACCCTCCTCTTGTTTTGTAGGTCAAGTGTGCAAAATCTCTGAATAATACTGTAGATTTGTATAAAAATCAAATCCACGCCGCCCTCCACAGACATTCATCTTAATATTAATTTAAGATTATAGATTGTTTATATACCCTTTTTTAATCTTACTTATTACGCTCACATCAACCTTGCATTTTTTCAACGATTTTACATATGCTATACATCAGGGTAGTTACGAGCACTCCATTATGGACTGCTAGCTTAGACACATTTTTGTTAACGTTAACCGCGTTTAGTTCTCCATTAATGGAGTTTCCAGCATTTACGCTTTTAATTCAATACATCTATCAGGTTTTCCATCTCTCGTAAAATGTGTATATACTTAGTTCTAATTAACAGTTAAAAGAAGAATTATTTAAGGTATCAGTATTCATTCAAATAATATAGTAACCAAAAACATTGATTACAATCTACCCACGTCTTTGAACTGAAGTGCGAATTCCAAAAATGCATCCCTTTTTAATTTGTGATGGGTTTAAAGAATTCCTTTCAAGTAACTGACCAATCATAATCACAACCTGAAAAAAATCTGATCTCGAAGAACCTCTTCAAAATAATTCCGACAAATCCGAGCAAAGGAATGCCCGCGAGATAAAAGTAACAAAACGCGCACGAGACGACAAAATGTTTACAAGAGGAAGAAAAAAAAATCAAATGAAAATAAATGTTTGAAAAGTTCAAAACGCCTCTGATAGTATCAAGGCTCTTCAGTGCAAGTCACGGTCCGCGACAGAACAAAATAAAATCATCTCGCCTTATAAAATATGAAGTAAAAAAGCTTTCCAAAAAGTATGCTGACTCATTCGAAATCCACTTCACGTGAACCCTGACCAGCTTCATAAGGACGAGAAGGTTCATATCCTTAAATGTGCAAGCTCACAAGACTGCTATATCAAAACACGAATAAGATCCTTTGCAAGTCACAACTGCTGATGTAATTATCGGCAAGTTATCGATCTATTATGGATATGTTTATCTCTCATCTCGGCAAGAATACTTGCGAAACTTTTCTCTATGAAATTCGAACGATTTAACTTAGCAACAATTATCTGTTTTAACTATTACGCCATTGATAGATATCTTTAAAATACGTTAACAAAATTTAAATTTGGATTTGAGCGAACTGATTAAATTTTTTCTTAAATCAAAAAGTATATTAAATATCTAGAACAGATGTGAGCTATATTATTTATTAGTGTGTTAAATAATGATGTATTATGGCATCTCCAATTGAGGATGTATGTTGTGAGACTGAAGGTAGTGGGGAGGGAAAAGAGATGGGGAAGAGGAAGGTGGGAAGTACCTGGCCATTCTGATCTAATCAACAAACACGGCCAAATTCATTTGAAGCAACGTTTCAATTCTGAATGGCGGTCTTACACCAGGGCGATACTGAGAGAATCTTTCACAATTTTTAGCTTAAATTTAAAAAAAATCTTTCAATATGTGATTTCTTTTTAATAATACTTATAATGTTACCACATAGACATGCTTTAACTATTTGTTGTTTTAAAAAATAATGTACCCAATTAAAGCATGTCTATGTGGTAACATAATACTTACTAAAGCATGTCTATGTGGCAACATAATATTTATTACGTATTATGTTACCACATAGACATGCTTTAATTATTTGTTTCTCTAAATAATAATGTACCCTTTCCATTCACAGAATAACCCGCATTGGAGATTATATCTCGAACCAAACTATTTCCTGTGACAACATTCCCGTGGAGCATTAAAAACGAAGATATTTCATTAGACCAAAATAAAAACTATTTTCAAACTTAAAAAGGTTTTTTTTATTCGGAAACCATTGCGATCACTATCACGTGATGAATATGCTTAATAGTTATTTGAGATTTCTCTAATGAAACTATTTTAACATTATAAGTTATGTTCTGAAGGTTTCACCCATAAACTGGTAGATTTATCTGTCGGAGTTGAGACTATTAGTGATTTTAAATTCAAGCAATTAATTAATATTAACAGTAATTATTATACAGCCTTGATGAAGCTGGTCAGCGTCTTAATGTTTTAAAAATGATGGCACATTTTTATAGATAGATGTTATTTTTTTTTAATTTCTTAAAGGTTCCGTCAAATATATTTACAGAATGAAAGCATTTAAATTATTCCGTTACATTGCTTACTTTTGCATCTAATAATAATAATATTAATAAAAACATTTATTTGCCAATAGATAAATTTTAAATATTTTTTAACATAAATTCTATGGACAAAAAGGTCACTGCTCAGCTATGCATTTCGGATCTCCCCGGGAATGCAGCTGGTTTTCAGCAGTGCCTCCAATATAATAATAATAATAATACATACATCTTTAGGTATAATAATGAACAATGAAATAATATTAACAATAAAAAATCAAATCAACACAAACAAATAAAAATAAAAATAGAAATAGTAGGTATACAAATCAGTGCAAATTAATAATATAGTCGACATAAATTCAAAATAAACAATAATCGCAACCACTTATACCTAAGTATCCCCTTCATTGTAACGATAGCAACCATTCGCAGTAGAGCTTTTTGAAGCAATGCAACGATGTCGATATTCGAATTGACAGTGGTACTTCGTTCCGAAGCTTTGACGAAGAATAGCTATAACTACCCTCAAACACAGTAGTTTTTTGTTTGGGGAGAACTAGTAAGTGGTTTCTTTGACGCGTACTATGTGTATGAGAGTCACGGGACCAGTGCAATCTGTCAAACAGATAGGCAGGAACCTTTGAATTCATCAAATTGAACATTTGACACAATTGGTGTAATTTCCTTCTGTTTGACATATTAAGAATCTGATGCCGATAGAGATAAGGCGAGATATGATCCCGTCTCGAGACATTATAAAAATATCGGACACATGCATTTTAAACTCGTTGTACTTATTTTTGGGTTTTTTTCAGTAAAGAAGGACTCTTCCTGATACACAGTAATATTTTATTCAAAGACTTACGGACCTCTATGGCGCCACTTTTGTTTTTTATAATATCCATATTTTTCAGGAACTTACCTGAAAGAATAGAGAAATACATTTATTAGACGGGAATATAAAGTTTTAAGAAAATAACAAGTGTTTTATTAAATATTACTAATGATTGTATAATACCTAAGTATATCTGAAGAATAAACTATTAGTTTTATTAATGTTGTTCGACTGTGAGAAATTTATCCATGTGTTTCTGAATAATTTATTTAAATTTACCGCGATGCAATATCGCGGTAAATATCGCGGTAAAAAATAATTTCCCATGAAAAAGAAATCAAATCCTTCGCCAATGCCCATTAATAAATGATTCGATAATGTTCTAAAACAGGAAAACATAATCTGGAGGCATATTCCGTATTCTCGCCCCTTTGCAGAAAGGGCGGTGGGCGGGGGCGGGTAGCGGGGTGAAGCGGTGCAGCGGAACCGCCCTTTCCTCGTAGTCGGTGTCATGTTTTGCCTGGCGGGTGTTGAAGTCAGGTTCTCAAGAATTTTGCATATTTCATTGCAGCGAATCACTTTGATTGGGTGAATTTTTGATGAATTGCAATTGCATAGAATCATGGAGTAACTAACCAACTAACTGCAGATAGGACGGACCGCCAAACAACTCGGAATTGGCACATACTCCTTGCCTCATTCACATTTATACATCGTCTCATACAAATCATAGAGTATAAACTAACTAATTGACTAACCATCACGCCGTTTCTCCGCAGGGGTAGGCAGAGAGGACGGACGGCCAAACAACGCGGTCTTGGCACACACTCCTTGGAAGACACGGCACTTGGTCGTGCCGTGTCTTCCTCGGGCGTCCCCGACTTCTGCTACCATTCACATTTGCATCGTATATTGTCCTTACACTCCTTTCTTCGCTCATTCGCTCTACATGACCAAACCATCTAAGCGTCCCTTTCTTGATATTACTCATTACGCTTACATCAGCCTTGCACTCTTTGCGAATCTCCACATTCCTCAAACGATCATACATGGTTTTACCACACATACGCCTCATGGATCTCATTTCAACAGCATTCAATGTACTTTCATCCTTTCTTTGCCAGTTGCATAGTAGAGTAGTTCCATCATAGAGTAGGTCTAAAAAATACACACATACCAAAACACATTAAATATTTGTTCAAATATTCTATTAATGTCATCTATACTGAGCTTAGTAAATTTGTGCTTTGTAAATCGTCAGTAATCGGTATCTTTTTTTCATTTTTCATGACGTATTATTTAATATTGGAAATTTTGCTGGCGAGCACGCACTTTTTCTTGGAAAGTGGTCAATTTCATGTCAATAATGAAAGGCCATAAAACTATTAGCTTTGTGTAAGTAGCCTGCAGTTGGAATAATAACACCGACTTCTTCCTCCACCGCATTATAACATTCTACTTGTTACAAAGTTACCTGGGGGAGGGAACGCGCCGTGTTCCTAGCGCCGGCCCTTTTCATGTTTTTAAAAAGTGGTTCGTCCATTCCCCGGCAAGTGTAATGAACGGTTGCTTCAATTCTACTTTTAGAAATGGTATTATTTTATGAATTAATAAGTTTACAATTGCTTTATGCAACTGAATTGTGTGTAAGAAAGAGGCAATCAACTAGACTGCTGTTTAACTTTAATAAATAATTATATACTTGCACCACAGGGTAAAATACTGACATAGACAACTAACTGCTGTAAAAAATCTACTATTCATAGGTTTCAAGCGTTCTGAAGGGTATTCTAAAAATCTATTAATATTTAAGCTTATGCGTAAACTTTGACGTATGTTTAGCTTTTTTTTAAAATAATATGCAATGACAGTTAAAGTTGATTATATTAATATTCGATTGCGGCGCGAAGCTCCAATAAGCATCATTTATTAAACGTTTCCGAGTCATGAAACTGTTTAAATTATTCAAGCTGAAAATGTTTTTCCCAGATGGTATCATTGACATCGATTTGTATTCAAGTACAAGTGTTAATTTGGTCGGGCGAGGCGCGCCGCATCGGCTCGGGGCATTAAGGTGTCGGGTTCAAGGAACGTGGCCCCGACTGCCCGACACTGGCGCAGCCGGCCTGAAGAATAAGCTCTAATGAGATACCAGTACCGGCCAGCACCCAGCACACACCACTCTTTACATGGTTATATGACCATAGAACCTCGCCTTCTTCTGCTAAAGCTTTAGGTGTCAGGTATCACGATGATATGCAGGTATTTACCTTTGCGTCAAGACTATTTCAATCGAAGTCGATGCATTAAAGTGTCGACGCAATATTATGCAGATAATTGAATATATCAATTAAGAAAAATAGTAAAGCTCGTATGAATAAAATATTTGTCAAGCTGTTTATACATTCGCGGTAAATAAATGTACAATTTCTAAGTGCGTTAGCGAGGTGCAGTGTGTCCTTGTTTGGGATTAACAATAAAACCGGTCTTTTATGAAATAATCCACACCGTGAAAGTGTATTTTATTATTATTTTCAACATTCGATCGTGAGATTATTCGTTCTATAGACGTGCAAAAAATAATGGCCGACTGACAACACGAGAAAGCGATTTAAAATATTTACTACACCTGAAAAAATATAATCACCGAGGAAATAAAAATAATTCGTTAAAACGTGACATTTCAAAATGCGGCTTTGGAGAAGCATTGGATTACGAAAACAGATACTTCCTGCCGATAATCAAGTCCAAATGAATTTATTGAAATCACTTTTTTCTATCATTTTTTTAAAGTGAAACACACACCTGTCTTTTATAAATGTAAACTTTTACGAAAACCGTAATTTATGATTCCTTCAAGAAGAGACTTAATTCGGTGAGACTTTTAATATCGTTATTTCATTAAGAACGAGCGTAGTATAAAATTGATAGAGACAAGTCTTTATTATCCGACAAATTTAATTATTAAAACAGTTAACACAAATTAATGGTAACATTGCAGATCGTAAAAGGAAAATTAAGGCTGCCAAACAAATACACGGAATTACGCAAATATATAATTAATTTAATACAAATAGACTAATAAATACAAACGTTATATTATCAGAAGACATTAGATAATGTATTATTTTGAGTTGGCGCTGTTTTTGCCGACGAGCCGTCAATTTGTTTTTGATCAATAAATCAACGGAAACAGCTTTTCACACGATGTCTGCATAATTAATACGTGTATTAGCAACAAGATTGATCCTATAACTTATTTTTATCTATATCAAAATGATTAGAAATTTTATGACCGTCGTTGAATGAACTGAATCAACTATTCTGACAAATATGGCAACATACTTTTGTGGAACAACTCATGGTATAATGCTATTTCTGCGCTGTTAAAAATACTTACATATGAGAAGCAATTAAAACGTACTAAGGCGGCACTTCGTCTGCACTAGACCCAATCATAAAGGCTCAGAAAACCATTTTAAAAATAATTCTAAGGCTACCTATAAACACAGATTCGAATCTGATTTTTAATGTTATGAATGTGTTTGATGTTCGGCAGCTATATGCAAAAACTATCCTAACTCATCTATACTAAAATATACATAATTACTACGTAAAAAGTTCAAATACACGATGTACTCGAAGCAACAACAAAAACTTACTACAAATACCGATAACACATACTACGTTTGGTCAACGAAACTTTAAATACTTTGCGACAAGACTCTACAACATTCTTCCAGACAGCATAAAACAAGGTGATTCACAAAAAAATTTCAAAGATAATGTAAAAATTTGGATCAAAAATAAGAATAGGGCCTTTACCGGTGCATTCACCCAAATTCGCAGTTATTAAAGTCACCACATAACCACCACATTATTGAGCGAATACTTCTTAATACAAGTATAGGTATGTTCAATGGTATTAGGAACTAACACGAAAAATTCTGCCTCAACACAGGCTAGCCTAGTGAGACGGTATTTGAGAAACCACAACTGTACTTTTATTTTCTTTTTACCTTCACAATATTGTTTGTATTAATAGTTCTTCATTTTCGTTAATTTTATAACCTTAAATATAAAAGTTACAAATCAATGTACAATGTAATCAATATGTATGTATAGTTGTAATGTGTAAACTTTCCTAAATAAAGATATTATTATTATTATTACTAAGTGATTAATATGGAACGATTCAATAATCAGATATAAACATGATTTTTTGTAATATTTACGTACGTAGTAAGATAAATTCTTATACACAATTGGTAAGTCGGTTCGGCACCTGGAAAATATCAGAAGCCTGTGTTGGCGGCCTCGAGTGAAATAATTCCTAATCCTATAGTAATAAAAGTTAGGTAAAATTTCCGTACTCCGATTACCTCAAGATATTAATACGAACGCATTTTTTTAAATAACACTTCGTTTCAACTTAATTACTACAAGAAACAACTATATTTACGTCGGGGAAGATGGAAAAAGATGCTTTAAAGTTTCCATGATTAATTATAAAATTATTTAAATAACCCAAACAAATAATCTAATAACCCATTTTATACATTTTTATTCCGATCTTCCCCGACGTAAATACTAATTAAGTTGGAACGAAGTGTTATTTCAATAATTTGGGCGTATTTAGAAGTAAGAGGAATATGGACATTAAAAAAAAGTTAATATCTGAGTGCATTGATGTCTAAACTAAATACGCAATTTGGTTGTACTAATTGTGGTTCATTCTATCATAGGAACTAGGAATTGCTTTACGTTCGTATTTTAAAGTTGATATCTGAGTGCATTGAAGTCCAAGAACATTGCTATTAGTCTAAACTAAATACGCAAATTGCTTGCGTCAATTGTGGTTCATTCTATCATAGGAACTAGGAAGTGCTTTTCGTTCGTATTTTAAAGTTGATATCTGAGTGCATTGAAGTCCAAGAACATTGCTATTAGTCTAAACTAAATACGCAAATTGCTTGCGTTAATTATGGTTCATTCTATCATAGGAACTAGGAAGTGCTTTTCGTTCGTATTTTAAAGTTGATATCTGAGTGCATTGATGTCTAAGAACATTGCTATAAGTCTAAACTAAATACGCAATTTGGTTGCGTTAATTATGGTTCATTCTATCATAGGAACTAGGAATTGTTTTACATTCATAAGTTGATATTATTTTCTTCTTCGCTTATATACCTACAAAGTGAATGTAAGTAGGACCGTATTGAGAATGTGTTTCCGAGTTAATGACTTAAGCAAACCGAGTATTCGCTCTGCCGCGGGTCGCCGGAGGGGATGTTAGTTATTTTCGACCTTACCAGTTTAATGGTCTAAAAACTAATGGATCAGCTGACGTGCACCTTCCAGAGTCTCGAAGAGACAAACTTGCGTCCAAAACATAATTGTAAATAAATAACGTATATGTATTACGAGTTTAAAAGCTATCAACGAGGATAAGGAACTTCTTTGGAGACTGCAACATGGACTAAAGCTTGGGTAGGGTCATAGGTATATTTGTTTTAGGTTGATGTTGCTTCTATTATCAATTAATAATTATTAAGCAGTAAAAAAACGTGTAATTGGCTCTTAAACGAATCGAGGATAACGTATAAAATATGAGAACATCAATTTCAAAATATTAACTTGCTGAGCACAATTTCAACACGAGACGGACTATATATAGAGTTATATAAAACACGACCGAATAGCATGAAACGGACTATATTTAGAGATATATAAAACACGACCAAATATTTATCTATTTATGTTAAGGCGATGCCATACGTAGTAATGCAAAATCATGTGTTTTTGGTTTGATAATTTGGTCGCCTAGAAATGTTTCAGATGCTTTAATTAAATACTGCGAGTAGAATACATCTTTGCCTTTGAAATAATCGAGTATTTTTTAGATAAGTCTTTTTATAAGCCCAGAAAAAAATAATTTATAAGGCCTATGAAAACTGCTTTAAAGTTCGAAAGTTCCTACTTACTAACCCATTTTCGGTTATGATTTTATTGTATAATGTGGCACATTAAGTTATTTATAAAATAATCGGAAAAAAAATTAAATAATTATTCCTGAACATCCACAAAATAAAATAAAAGGCACTTTTTGGCCATGTTTTTTTCTTGCATAAATCAAAACAGGCGGATGGTGTTAAGCGGGAATTCAAACCTTATCGCCATCTATGTAAGGGTTGTTATTGATAGCGGCTCAATTTAAAATATTACACGACGTAGTGCATCGCCTTAAGGAGAGTGTCGTTGAGTTTTTGACGGGCGGTGGCGTAGATTTCATATTAATATAAATCTACAGTTTTAATTCTGAGACTGATGAAATTTTGCACACTTTACCTTCAAAACAAGAGGAAGGTTACTGTATACATTAGATTTCGAAAAACTCTTAGTAAAACTCTATTTAATACATTTCGAGCATTGCGAAAGCTAATGACTTACTACACTCGCCATTTTTAAATGCAATAATTATAATGTATCTGATTGGGTGCATTTTTATGTAGATGACAAGAAATTTGTTCTCAGTTATTCAAAGAAAAGTAATGTGAACAATTTTTCGAGTGTTATGCGAACTAATTTCAAAGCCAATTATTATAAATAATACATAATATTCGCAGTTAGATAAGAACTCGAATAAGGTTGGATATTTGAAGTTAGTGTTTCGCACACAGGTGCGCATTACAAAGACATTCAAGTCGGCTGTAATGAGCGACCGCTCGGAACAGGTTTTTTTATCCCTGGCTTTTTTGTTTCGCCCAGACTCCACCCTCCTTCGCGACCCTCCCCCGGTCGGGGCCGAGACGCGAGGAGGTCCCCCTCCCCCCCGACTTCTTCGACGTTTGCGGGAGAGGGACGGACGGAGGGCGACGGCTCGGACCTCGAGCACTCCTCACTTTCGAATGAAGAGGAATGCCATGTACTGGCCGCTATACAGCAGTCCTGGTCAGTGCGAGGATCGCGGCTTCTCTGTGCATTTTGATACCATTATCGTTCCATCAGCGATGGCCTTGTAATTCATACAATAAATCAATTTATTAAATAAGTGCAAAATTATTTAAAACTAAGTAAATGGTTTTCAATCATTATTTATCTTATTAGTTCATTAATCAATATTTCCTCGAAACACCTTTTACCTAGCTGTCCGTTGTATTGTTTTTAATTATTCTTTTTACATTAACTCCACAAAAGAGACCCTGAGGAAAATAATTTCCCCCCGTGGCCAATGTCATCTCCGGGGATGCTGTGTGCAGGGTCTTTTTGAGGAGAGGCAGGAGTGAACTATGGTCTCAAACAGAGGAAACACAGAGACTTGCAAATCGTTCTAAGTAACAGTCACAGCCGAACTGTTGAACTTAGTCATAGAAGCGACCTGTTCTCATTTGACAAATGTCAACCGCGTGCACGTGTTGGGCGTGTTTACCGGTGCCAGAGTTCCACGGAGCACCTTCCGTTGTAATACCAGTAGAACAAGGACTGCATACCTAACTGATGCCTGTGCTTTAAAGATTGGAAGTCGGGACGTTCATAATTATTAGGTATTATACGAGTATAACATATTCATCTGTCGAAACCATAGAATAAAGGAAGAAACTAAAAGTTACATCCATAAAAATTAATGAAAACAAAGGTCGCCAAAGACTTACTTAGGTACATTTGGTTCTAGACTATTTAGTTCCATGACAGATCAGGACAGTGACAAATCAACACACCTTTGAAAAAAGATATAAAGCCATTAAAAGTGGTGGAAAAAACCTAACCTCACATAATTTATTTAATTATTAATTTATTAATTAATGAAATATTTGGATCACGAAACACGTCTATGTAGAATTACTTATTGGTCTAAGGAACGATGAAAACGAACAAAAGATGTGTATTATAAATTACACAAATCTCGATGGCAGGACTATAATTTATTAAAAATCTGGTTAAATTATTCGTTTTCCTGTTAAAAATGGTACTGCGGGTCTGTAACAAATGAATTGAAGGAGTCCCTAACAAAGTATCAGCCAAAAGTTTTGTGATGACGGCGGAACACGTGTTCATACAAATACTGAGATTGAAACTGACACACTTATATCTCAGCTTTCCGTCAAGATATCTAGTCAGATTATCAGGAAGTTTGCATACTGACACTTTTTAACAGGATAATTTTTCTTCGTGTAAATGTCCTTTTTTTAATTTTTACTATATTAAAAAACGAACTAGCTAAAACAGCGTTTATCAAATTGGCACAGTAAAATAACAGAAAATTTTTGATTTAATTAAACCTGTTCCTATTTAAAAATAATCATATGATCGTAATGACTTCTATAAATATGTTTGTATTATTGTCAATAATATTAATTTAATGATTTGTGTACGAAGGAAGCTGGCACTGGCATTGCAAGAGTTATTAAACATAATATTTATTATATAAAAAAGTGGTTATAATCCTATTTAATATCTACAAAATTGAATAAGGGTGCACCGTACAATATTCAACTTTAAAAATTATCATTTATCACTTAAGCCACGTGAGAAACGCTTTGAAGTAATAACTACACCTAAAGATTTTGATACTTTAATGAAGACGTTAAAACACTTAACGTTTATAACATGATTAAAAAAACGCTCATATTTCATACCAATAATTACATCCACATTTGCTGAATTATGTCGTCAGAAAATTGGCAGTCATTAACATTGATTTTCCTTGTATATCATTAAGCAATCCACACAGTCATTAATCATGTTGGTATCATGTCGTTATACTTTGAGCATATTCATACATAAATACTAACACCACAAATGAAGACACCTAACTTAGCATTTTATTACTGTTTTGGAGTTGATCGATATAATTTTTTTTAATGTTGTGAATACAGCACAAGAGTCCCAACTGCTCCTAACCGTCTGGAGCCAGTGAGATTATGGCATCCCCAATTATGGCATGTTTTGAGTCTGAAAGTGGTACGGAGGGGAAAAAGATGATGAAGATATGGTGGTGGGTAAGTGTCTAGTTTTCAGATCTGGTCACCAAACACGGCTAATGTCATTTCAAGCAAAGTTTCAAACTGAATGGTGGTCTTATCACCAGGGGGATACTGAGATTATCTTGGTCAAAAGTATATATTTACGTTTCTGAGTTATAAAGCCATAAAAAAATATTTTTGAAGAGACAACATCACTCGAATGGTGAGTTCTGAGGCAAAGAATTTCCATAAAAGATATGTTTATATTTTAGGTCTTTTAAATTTTTGAAACTTGCACCTAATGATATTCCGAACAATCAAAAACAAGACAGGAAGCGATATTGTTTGTAACACATTTTTCATTTGTCACAATTTGAAAAGGAGCGTTGTTATTCGATCGAAACCGGGTTGTAAAAATATGTATCGGCTTGTAAAATAGTATGCTTTGTATAATTTGCTCATAAATAAAAATAATTTGACTATTAAACAATTTATACAGACTGTTAGAGAAGACTTTAAAAGCTAATGAAACTATTCACGAGACAGTTAATTAATATAATCTAATTAAGGTAGGTATTACAAAACGTAGGTAGATAATAAATAAAGGGCGGTGGTTGATGATTTTAGCTTGACGAATGGCCGAGCTGATGAAATTATAATTAACATGAAATCGATGATAATGGAATCTTTTTGTGATATCATTTCAGGCGCTAACGTAAAATAAATTACCATGGTTAAAATTACGTTAAAACAGATAATTCATATAACCTAACCTACAGAGTTGACCTTTTTGTAAAAAAAAGTATAATACTTATAACGTACATAATTAAATACAATCTAATAATGAGCTTTTGATGTGTTTATTCACAGGTTAGACTTTAGATGAGTGGGGAACGTATTATCTCTGGAATCAGAGGTTGAGAGTCTCTTCAAGACCCCTGTTAACTTCTTCCACTCATCAAAAAGAACCTCCACATAGCATCCCTGAAGATGACATAGGCCTTGAGCGAAATTATTCACTTCACGGTCTCCTGTGTGGAGTTAATGTAAAAAAAACAATACAAAGTTATAACTATAGTGGTATTTGGAGTTAACGCTGTGAGAATTTACACAATTTCATTTATTTTATTGAAATTTATTCGGATTGTGAAGTGCTGATAGTACCATCACCATGTAGGTTAGGTTAAATTGCGAAAACAAGTGTTATTGTGTCTTTCGAAGCGACAACACCTTTAAGTATAAATATTCAAAGAAAACAAGCTTTGTTTTCTCCCAAACTCGCCATTTGTCTTGCACAGGTAACATTGTGCGTGCCAGAGTGTGCGCTGAGACAGAGCTCTGTGGCGGTCTCTCCTATCTGCCTACCCCTGCGGGGAAACGACATGATGTTTAGTTATATAGTTAACATATTTTTATGGTGTTTTATTTCTTGTAGAACATGACTTGGAACATACACAACGCATATCGCAAGATTTCTGACTGCATTCGGCTAGGAGTGGAGTCCTGTGAAGTGGTAGGGGGGGGGGGGGGAGTTTGGACACCGTGGGAATATAATGACAAAAAATGCAGACCTCGTCGGGTAGATAGTCCTAACTCTCGGCCAACACTACGTCTTCAAAGGGATTAAAAAAACACATATTATCCTTTTGATAGGTAGTCCTGGGATCGGCTGTAGGTATGGAAGGACCTTGTGAGGGGTTCATTGGCGTGCATTAGGATCAAATAAATTAAAAAATAAACTGCTTTTGATATTTGGGAGGGTAGTCATTTTGATATTTTACATTTATTTAGTATAAATGTTGAAAGTAAACCTTATAATCAAATTTCAGGAAAATGAAATAACCGGGCAACTCAGGACAACACACTTCAACACACTAATGAAAAGATATATAAAGTCATGAAAAATAATGAAATAAAACGGGTCAAATAGGTTACGTCGGGATAGTTTTATAGGCTAATGTTTTTTTTAACACTTTTAATGCCTATATCATTTTTTTAAAGTGTGTTAAATTGCCACTGTCTTTAGTTGCATGTAACGCAGGAAAACATAGTAAATACTTGAGTTTGGTTATATCAAGAGTAAGAAAAATTGACAAGAGTCATACATTTAACATCCCTCCCTTACTTAATACTTAATACTTGAAACACAAAAATATATGTATTATTTGAGTTGAAAAGTAATTGTATGAAATTCCATCGACAGAAAAAAATCGCAAAGTATGCTCCGAAAATTATAAAAAACACATTATTCTGTTCTTGTTATCGGTATGAAAAAATTCACAATGTTTATTTAAATGCTACTTAACTCATACGTTGATATATTTTACTTTATTTTAAGTAAGTCGTGTAAATTATGCACTTTCATTGAAAATCTTTTTTTTAATATTAGCACGTTTCGTCTATCATTCGTATTAACATATCTCCCTTTGGAACCATCTTCATTAATTTTTTTATTCTTTTTGAACACTTATTCCATCAGTAAGGTGGAAGTAGGTTTGGTTGAAACAACACGTGTATTCCAAGACTGAGGTGTGTAGTTCATTCAATAATTTACAGATAAGCAAAAGTTTCAATTATTTACTTTTCCTTTTGATGGAATTAGTTATTTTTTGAGTTTTTCATTGTTTTCCTTAAGATTTTAAATAGAATTTAATCTGTGTATATGAGATATCTGCACGGAGAAAAATGGGTACGACTGGTTTATAGAAATCTTGTTAAAAACGTGATTGATATCCATTTCCTGATAAAATGTCTGTCTAATTAGAATATATTGAAACACGTGTTCATGCAGGTATACTTTTCCTGATAAATATAATGACGAAATGCCACAATTTTAGAATTTTTATGAACACGTGTTCCGCATTAACATATTCCAGTTTTACTGATGCTTTGTTAGAAAATCTGTCAATTCATTCGTTACAGGCCTGCAGTCCCGTTTTTGACAGGAATACGACTAATTTGACCAGAATTAAATTAGCAATATTTATCAGTAAGTTTTCTCCGGGTGTGAGATAAAATGACCGCCACTGGAGAGTGGAGGGATCAAGTCTCAAGTCCCAGCGACTTTTCAGTCACAGGTGTCCGCGGGACAAGGGGATTTGAAGAGGAAAAAATGCACGGGCCATGCTCATCATTCTGGCTGGGATTCCACCCGCTATCTCCGCATCTCGATGACAATCGCGGATAGATTTATTGTGAACATAAACACAATTTAGTCGTGTCTTCGGATCAATATACACATTCATCCTAAGCCCCGAGGGACGGGGAATTTCTGGAACATCGCTATGATTAAGATGCGACGTCGAATTCTTTTAATATTCAAACACACACACTTTTTACGTAACAATTCTATGTGTTTAAATATATAAACATGCTAGTAGGTTTCAGACAAATGGAACGCTGAAATGATGGATTCGAATCATTTAAACATCCGTGTGGTAATGTTTTAAAACAACTATAAAAGTTCGGTGACTTTGAAGGTATCGATGAAAGATATATATGTCCAATTAGAATAGTTCGTGTATCGCGTATGAGCTTCACGAGAGGCAGATTTGAAAGCGGGTTAGTAGGCATTGTAGCGGAGTGGGCCGCCGCGCTCGTAACGATGTAAATTTATTGTAAATCCAGCATGGCCCGTATTATTCACGAACGTCCGCGACCACCTCTGTATCTCGTCCAATATTTTACCTCCAACCTTCCGAACGTACATTATTCGCCTATTTGTTTATTTTCCATAACCGCAAACATAAATTTAGTATGCCGAACCGGCGGGAAACTCGTGTTTCCTCCGCGTCGGTATCCACCTGCCGGATTGGAGGTTATGTCAGCCCATCTTCCCGCCAATATTGTTTTATGCCAGCGATAATTTAGGTACGGGACCATAAATAAAAATTGGAATCAGGCGTTTTTTGGCGATCCCGCAGCGGAATTCTAAATATGTACACAAATAATATATTCACAGGGAAAATATAACCTAGATAAGTTAAACCGCATTTTTTGATATTCATGAGACTGTCGTGGCGGTGCTTTAGTTATGTCGGCGGAGTTTTTGAGTTATATTCACTATAATAATAATAATAATAATTGGATAATTTGTAGAGCGCCGTTTTTGTGAAAAATCACCTCAAGGGCGCTGTACAATTTGTTTCCTAGGATCTACATTTGTTATTTAGACCAACTGTGCCAACACGAGGTTCGTCATCCGTTCAGGTATGTGTCTGCCGCCAATATAGCGCTGACATGTGTCTGCTGCCAATAAAGAGCGCTGACACAACATCCTCACATAGATAACAAACCTTGGCAGCACCGCTGTGACGTTCGACGAAGACAGAAGATGGGGACTCTGCTGCAAGAATCCTAGGTAGCGAAGGAACTGTACCAGCTGCTGCAGCGAGAGAGACTACCCCGTCCACCAACTGTGCCAGCTCGAGGTTCGTCATCCGTTCAGGTATGTGTCCGTTGCTAATATAGCGCTGACATGTGTCTGCTTCCAATAAAGAGCGCTGACACAATATCCTCACATAGATAACAGACCTTGGCAGCACTATGTTTGAATTACAAAAATCAAATATGCTTCAAACGGAATGGCTGCCGTGTTTCTTGGGAGATCTTCCTGCAGATGCTAGCCTCAGAACTAGCTGTTGTCACCTGCAAGAGAAACACTCGACAGGATATTTTACCTGCTAATGGAACACGCAGTAGACCAATGCCTCTTCTACATACATATTATGTTAATAATTACGAGAGTTTTTGAATTTGAAAGCTATTGTTACATGAAAATATGACGAGCCAATTATTAAGTTTTATGTTGTAGATAAATCGCACCAGAATGAATGATAAATCATACCTCTAGGACAAATGATTAGGGAACACGCGTGAAGACAAATAATAACATATTTATTAATCTGTCTTCGCACCTCGATATGAAATATTAATTAAAGTACACCCTAGGCGCGGGCGGTTCGATGAAAATATTGTAAATTTATTAGTTTGGACGGATTGGAAATTGTGTGTCGAAATGCTATCAATTAATCTAAATGTTAAAGCACACGCATTCATTCCCCGAAAGATAAAACAAGATAACGAGCAGTCTACAAACATCATGTGGAAAGGAGAAATGAAAACAAAGATGAAATGAAGTATCAAAAGATTAGAATCAGGGACTTGTTGTTGCGTGTTTTTTTTAAATTTCGATTATTATAATTGAGCTCAGGCTTCGGCGTTATTTATACGTAGTTACTTTCATTCACAGTTTGTGGCAAAGGAGAAAATCATTTCCTATGTAAATGTTTTACAATGCCAAGTGGAGGAGATATAATCTTGTTCGAGGAAACGCTTAGATTCAATGACTACAACAGCGAAGAAACCATAGAATAAAGATGAACGCGAGAAATTCCATGTGTACGTGTTTCATGATTCAAATATTTGGCCAATCGAGCAGTAAATTTAAAATACAAAACTGTGTTACACCACGATCACGAAGTTGAAATAGGATGGAGATCTACGTTGTCAGGCAAGTGTTTAAGAGACAGATCGCGTGCTAAATTGTCTAGAACAAAAAGTTACTAAATCAATGGCGACATTTGCTTCCATTCAAAATTGTATAGAAGGCACTTCTAGTTTTCTTCTTTATTCTGTGGGAGAAATGAATATTCCCTTTTTCGTACGGTAAACAGCGCCAGCGCGCTAGAAAAAAGTCTATTATCGCAATGAAAAATAGAAGCACCCACGCATATTTGACAAACCTTCCAAGAAAATGTTTATTTGGGTCTTCTCGTGGTTTTTGTTTGTTCGCGGGGTCGGCGGGCGCCCGGAGATCAGAAGTTGAGGAGTTGAGAGGAATAAAGTTGGAGTCGGGCGGGGAGTGGCGGATGGTTGGTTGCTTGGTGGGTTTACACATGTAAATCGGTGCGTGCGACACACGCGTGAGTTATGACGGAAAGTTCGTGCCGACAGTGTGGAAACAATGCCGAGAGATATACAACCCGCCGAAATGATTTACATATCGTCTCGGCATATGCAAAGGGTAGTTTGGAGATCTTCCCGTTTTAAGAGGGCTGCAGCTTGAGTGCGATAAAAACAAGTGAAATAAACGAAAAACGTTGAATTTCATAAATTATGGATCAATCAGATTTGTGTACACAATAATCTGAGCATTTTAGACTAACTTTTTGTCAATATGATCAAATTAAACATGATGTAAAAATATGTAACAAACTAACAGTCTATTAAGCAATCAAACGATTTTCGGCATATTATTGCATGTTTGTACTATAGCAAAAACATTTTGTGCTATCGCTTGCCACAATGTGCCAAAATTATAGAATCTAAATAAACAGTGAAATTAAGGTGGATTTATTGGCTTTAAACCGCAGTAAGCCGTGTTCTTGTTTCCATTTTAATATTTTACAGAATAAATGTATTAGTAATAATATTATTAATACATTTATTTTGAACATGCTATAAATTAATCTACTATTTTTTTAAGAGCAGCCTCATTATCTTATTTACGTTGTATGTTTAAAATCGACTTCATCCAATAGAGCAACTTTTTATGAATAAATAAGTTAAAAAAGAAGATATTTAAAAACTTTCCCTTTTCAATGGTTTTAATATTAAAAAAAATAATAAAACAATAAATATAAATATGCTAAAAGAATGCTTGAATAAATACCCCGGGCGTGCTAGAATTTTCCGAATTTTCAGAATAATGGGAATTATGTATGATTTTCTATAACACCTTGTGACAGCAGACCATAAATCGAGGAGTGCGTGTTAAAAATCCCCCCTCCTCAGGAATACCCCAATCCGGATGATACACGGTTGGGCAGATAAAGCATTACGAATAAAAGCATTTTCTTACGAGAAAACAGAGCAAAAGTACGTGCAAAGTGTTACGTGTTTGTTACATAAACATATTTTGACACTTTTAAAAATGCTCATCGTAATTTTAAGGGTATCTCTCATCTGGAAAGTAAGCAGGTTTGCAATTCATAAATAAGACAGTGAATCAACCTGTTTCATTGCCCAGTGTTCGCTGCTTCGTGTGAGCTTTCTTTTATATTTATAGACCACGTAATTCGAGATTTACATAACTGTGAGATTGAAGCAAAACTACGATTATTAAACCGCATTGAATTTGTCTTATGTGATCCTCAAACTCCTGTTACGAACTTCTGAGTCTGTATACATACTTGACACACTAGACAAAATAACCTATTTCTAAATCACTATTCATTACGTAACTAACTCGCCAATTCCTCGCTTACAAAGTTTAGCAAATGAATATACCAATGATATCGACATTATTAATGTAATAAATTCGATTATTTCTATTAATTTTAGTTATAAATAATTGTCTTTAAAGTTACTTGCAACGTAAATAAATAAATGAAGAGTGTGTACAATAATTACAGTTCCAGTGAAGCGATGATTTCCATTCCGACGTGATTGTGGATTGTGTGAGACAATAAAGCAAGACAGAGAGTAGCCATCTATAATAAGGTTCGCGTTCATTGGACGAATCAATAAACACTGGATGTTAGTCTTGGACGCCGGCAGGGAAGTCCGTGTCCGCGTTCGGGTATCGAACCCTGGCGCTTTCCAGTCACGCAAGCGGCGTCCTTTGCATCTTCCACCGGCATCTCGCTGCGATATTGTATCGAGAAGGGCATACTGAGCACTGTACACCGCACCGGACTGCCCACAGTACCCTGCATAGCCATTGTGACTGCTATTTACCCGAACTGATATTGCAGCGATCTCTCTGTTCGTGTGTTTACCTTCCGTCCTCGTCCCATTGTGGCCCCAATAGCTTTCAGATGCATTGTTGGCGAGTTAATGCAACACAATCCAACATAACAAACGCGGCACGTACATTGACTTCATCAAAACAATTATTGCTTCGGTCTGATTACAAACGATGCGCATATTTATTCCTTTCAAATTAAAAGACCTCGCTTCTACTTGTAGGCTATATATTTTATTTATTTATTAATCATAAGATATATTAATATTATTTAATAATATTCTTATTCTGTTAAAGTTTTGCCCAACATTACAAATGTGTAAAAATGACTACTGATAATTTATTAAAAATCTCTACAAATTATTGGTAATCATGGTTAAAAACGGGATTGCAAGCCTTGCGAACGAACGAATTAAAAGGTTTCTTGATAAAGTTTTAGTAAATTACGAATATATTATCGTGATGTGGGAAAACGTGCGCGTGTTTTCGCCTTGATAACATGTCATCACGAAATGTAAAAATATTGTGATTTTCGTTAACATGTGATCCGACATTATGATAATGTATTCATAAATTACCAAAAGTTTACTTGGAAACCTGTTTATTCGTTCGTAAGGCCTGCAATCCCGTTTTTAACCAATAATTTTTCAAGATTAATAAATTATCAATAGTCGTTATTCTACTTGTACTGGTATCTATTTATATTTATTGTGTTTTAATTCGCAGAACTCTGAGATGACTTACCTATTTACTTACCTCAGTTTTATGTGAAAGATGTTTTAAAATTATTAATTAATATTTTCGGTAAATACTGATTTATTTGGGAAATCATTTGTGTGAAGCACTTACCGTTCAATTAAATAAATGATAATATTTTGATAATGGCCTTGAACAGCGAAACAGCTGTAACTAGTATCAATGGTGTCTATATTGTATGTACCTTCGGTTCTTTTGAATATTAATTTTGAATGAAATTCATTGTATTTCTCAGGATTGCAAATTGGTTGCCTTAACTTACCATTAAGGAGAACTGATGAATGTTGGTACTAACGAAGAGAAAGAATAAATTTTAACTTTTGCTTAGCCGTCGCGAAATTTATAATATTTAATTTTGTTTAATCAAAATGTAACTGTGAAGAATATTCGAACATATGGTAGCCGACGTAGCTGACAGGCTATCAAGCATCCATGGTGATTTGCATCGAGCTGCAACAAGATGCCATGGTTTGCTCGAGCTTATTCCATATTTGCATGGTCATGTCTGGTCCCGGAGACCCGGGACGCAGAACGCAGATGGCGGTGATGGGTTCTGTGCCGCGCCGAGGTTCCGCCGCTTGCGTGACTGCTACGTCCGTTTGTTGCACCGCCGCGCTTTCCTCGGTGAAATAATTGATTTGGGTTCAAATCACCGATAGGGCGATACCGGTCGGGCGGGGACCGCTCCACGTTATATGGACTGTCTCGCCGGTAGTACGCCGATGAGCGACTTTACACGCATTTAAAATACGCAGAGAAATGCTTTGATCAGACTGGAAAAGGGTTGAGGCTAATAGGACAATTACTAGACTACCACCATAAAGACTGATAAAGGACTAGATATCCTTAACTTAAAACTCATCACTGCAGAAAATCATAACACCCAAAACCTAAAAGATCACAGAGAGAAATAACATAGGTTTTAAAAGTAGTAACCTGCCTTAAAATAACCATATTTATTCGCTATTATTCTAGCTTGGATCGTTTGTCAATTCGACAAATTTTATCATAGGTTAAAAATATTTTACATTTTATGATATATGAAAATACCTGATATGATTTGAGATTTTCATGGTCAAAACTATAGTGGTTAATGTTTGTTTTATTTTACCGTGTTGCGCTTGCTCATACTTTAGCCAACAGTAAGTTACAGTGTACATCTGCTCTAGTAATGGACACTATCAACCTGTCTCAAATATTGATTGAAAGAAAGAGGCGACGAAACACGGTATAGTAACCCAAAAAATATTTTTTATAAATACCTATATGAATTCCAAATATCGTTAAATTTGTCAAGCCTCCTCGCTTATTTTGTAAAATTGCTAAATATTTTAAAGATATTTTTAAATAACTTGAGTTCAATGTTATTTTCAGGCTTTGCAAAGTGTATTTTAAACTTGCACAGAAAGCAATCACATTGTACTTATACATAAATTATAATTTGAATAAAATAATTTTGTTTGGAAAGTTTAAAATATATTTATTCATATACGATTACAATTATAAATATTATTCAGAATACTAAATCACTGCATACGACAAACCTACCGGCAGATTTCATCTGATTGTATTTATAAAATGGAAATAGAGGGATACTCCGAAATGATACCCTCATTCTAGAATTTCCCGTGATTTGTCCAGAGGCAGAGGTATCACGAACCACGATAGTTGAAGTTAACAAGCGATGCATAAAATAAACGTCTAACCGCACTCGATGATTTTGAATAATAAACGACAGCGCAAGCCCCCTAACTGCGGTTTCTACGATTGCCCAATTACAATAAGAGAAGGAATGTTAAATTTTTGTTTCCCGAAAAGGCCGCACAGCCTTATGACAATTGCTTTCAACCCTAAGTGACCTATGATTATTCTTTACATAATAAGAAGGGTTGGAAGTTAACTGGCCCACTTTGCGGTTTTCTTTGTTTTCCACTTCCCTTTTGTGAATATTCATTATATTTGAGAGTCGGATACTCGCTGAGTCATGTAAATTGAAAATAGCACACTTCGGTTATAACGAGAGTGAAATTATCAAATCTAAACTCAAATGTATTGCAGGTCTGTCTCTATAGATTTGACAATTAGGCGGGTTGTTGACTCGCGGCAAAGGGAAAGACCGCTTCTATAAATACAGGTTATAGCGAGCTTTAAAATGTCTATTTAATGACGGTCGCTAGTTTACACAACGAGAAGATAGAAGATAAAGACAAACGCAAATGATGCGAATCATCAGTTTGCACCAAAGGTGGTTTTCCATTATTCACAGAGTGTGCTTACCCGTCAATCCTCGTGTCAATGTATGTAATAAGTACAGGTACAGGTGTGTCTCACGGGGACTAGGTACGTATTTGCGGTTGACTCAACTTATCGCGGTAAGTGCATGTATTTTTCTAAAAACATTTCGGTTGCAAGTTGCAAGGTGCATGCGTAATCACTTGTTTAATTAAATCGAATTACTCACGCGATGTGGTATCTTTTTTCGTATTGTTATATCGTGAAGAAAAAACCACAGAAAAATCTTACATGATGTCTACAAGTTAATTTGTCGATTTCCTGTAAAGTTTTTCAGATATGTAAAGTTTTGAAAATATAAATGATTTCTATTTAAGTGTTATGTGTAATGTCATTGTCCTTGGAATACAATATACCCACTCAGTTATCAAAGCTTATCACTTTTGAAAATCATATGAATTAGAAGTTAAAATAGTAATGACTTGAAACCCTTGTTTCACAGCTACCGTATTACTTAAATATCTAATAACCCTTCAGGACTCTGGCATGGCATATTGACCCTTATATTTCTTAAAGCTGCTGTCAGAAAGTCCGAGAACGTGTGTGTATTTCAGCTTCTTAATAAGATTCAAATAAAAAGGATATTTCTGAACGTATTTGAAAACTAATAACAGTTTTTGTAATATCCTTTCAAATTTTATTATTAGAAATAAACCTTGAATTTTTGGAAATCAATCATGAAATTAATTGAAGAATGGCTCACCTTACGTTTTTTCGTCTAAACGCTAAATAAAATTAATCATAAAAAACATATTTTATTAGACAAATGTATTATAAACATTTTTGCAACCTCACTTTTTTGTCGTTTAGTAAAAAAAATAATTAATTAAAAATCACAAATTTCATAGAGGTGTATATTTTAATTATTGTATGATTAACTTCTATATTTGATTTGATTTGATGATTACTTCTTTATTTAATATAAGGCTTGGTATTTTCTCTTTCTAACAATGTTTAGTTCATATTTTTAACTAAGACGGTACAGATTATGAAAATAACATCAGCAGGTCCTCAATCAGAGAAAACAAAATACTAAAACGACCGTTCCTCTAAGCTTGAAAATTAAAGGATGCAAACTGCTTTCAAGAATAAATTAAACCTTATCCATGAAATTATCAACAAGATCTGAATTTATAAAGATTGAAGAATTGCATATAATATTATGTAAAATAGTGTAGTGATAGTTATAAAATAAAGCAATGTAGTGTTGTTGGCCGTAAAGGTAAGGAACAGTCCGCTCGGGACCGACCTCTGAGTGGTGTCAATGAACCGGGCAGGTTCTCATTACGGCTCGATGGCCACATCGGATCCTTATCATAAACAAATTCGATGTGACTACTGCTAAAAGCGGTTATTGGGAGAACAGCGGAGCGCGGAGGTGCAATGTTGTAAAATTGCAATTGTAGTTATGCTGATGGTCCAAGTGGTCGTTTGAGAAATCGTTAACTTTTAAATTCATCCCACGACGCTGATTACATTTCTCATTAAGGATATATCGATTTCTCGCATTATTATCAATTTTAACTGAATAACATTTGTAATAATCCTGTCTTAAGTTCTTCCATTAAAGAACGTAGAACTATATACAGTATCAATAAAGTATTTTAAAGTAGTAGGAATACATAATGTAGGTATTGCGGGAATTATAAGTATCCCGAGTCTCCGGGTCGCAGATCTGCAGGTATATTTCCATTGGGAGAGATGCGGTAAATTTTCTGGTTGCCTTCCCAATGATTTCCTTAGAGACCGTGAAAAGCTATCCCGAAATATAGTGAAATCCAATAGGGTAGGTACCTACCCTACAACCCTACCTAACCTACCTACACAAGCCTCCACCGTGTCTTTTCTGTCTCTTAGCACTTATGTGTTCCTCTGAATCTTCACATAAATATGTTATTAGTTCCCGGAGAAAGTTTTCAAACTAAAAGGAGCGGACAAAATTAAATCTCATATTCCACCGTCGTTCGTACGTCCTGCAATTTTTATGACCTTTCTAGGAATATTGATAGCTCTCACGGCATGGAGTTATAATAATTTAGACTTGTACGCAGTGGTAGTAGGTATGAATTTAGCACATAGAAACTTTACTAAGTGTAATTACTTACTAGCTGCATCCATGAACCTTATTCTTATATTGAAATGTTTCATAATGTTCCTCGAGGATTTTTACTTTCTAGCTAAATAAATAAAGAATTCAATAAGTTGAACTCCAAAGTGTGTAACCACTAGGAACTATTGGGTATTTATGAGAGGAAAGCAACAGGGGATATCTCGAGGAAGTCGGCTTGAGAAAGTATGCGACAAAGTAATAGGGAGCAGAGAAAAAAGTAAAACGGATATGTTTATTTCAATTTAGTGCAATGGAACTATTCCCAGGAGTGCAAAAGAGGACGCGGGTCGGGGGAGATCAGTTGCTTCAACTGGCAAAAGAAATACAGTAAAATTCCTCTCGGGAACACTCATTACATTAAGAGCAACGACGAACATCTCGGATACATTATTAAATCACATCTTTTATGAAAGTCGCATTTTGTCATGCGATATGAATTATTAAGATGTCGCCATTTTTAATTAGAAAATGACATGTAGATTGACGAGACTGGCTGCATTAAAAGCCTCATTATTTTAAAACCCACAATTACCTTATCGCATTATGTACCTTCGCCTTGGTTGGTTGGAAGAAATGCCTCCGAGGCAATATGTCCGAGAATTACAAAGTTTTACATTATGTTCAAAAACCAGTTTAACATTATAAAACCATATTTATTTTAAATATTATGTATCTGAACCCGTGAGAACATGGTTGAAATATGCGTGTTAAAATCAAAAATACTTGGTACTCTGAATTCTTCGAAATTACTTCATATTTTTGGACATCAGAGAAGATGAACATTTTGGAACAACACGAGATTACTTTGATGTTAAATTTTTGAGACACATCAAAGATTTATGCACTTTGGACGTGTTTGTAGGTATTTGTTGAGCTTTAAAAGTCATTTAGCTCCTTAGTGGTGTTGTTTCAGTCACGGAGATGAAAGACACGTAGCTGGAAATGTCTTCCAATCACAGTCCACAGGATCAAAACGTCACGTTCTGTATTTTAAATTGTTTAGAATAAAAGTAGCGAAGATTTAATTGATTTTCCGGCACCTTTATTTATATCCGATGTTATTACAGCAAAAGGATTTTAAGAAATCAGCCAAGGTAATCTTTTGTTTCTTCCATATTATATGGAACTTTAAGCTTTGCAGTATCTTCAAGTGAATGTCAATAAGACGTTTACTCTATAGGTTTGGTTGTTTTGGTTACCCCTTCACTGTAAAGCAGTGGATTTCTTGTATATAGGAAAGTAGGTAATGGTAGGATGGTTTCCGCGGCTCCATGCAAGTACGGTAACCGAAGCCAACAGGCAGTAGGAATGGCAATAATTGAATTCGGTTGTTTTGAAAAACAGTTCACGGTCTGGCACCGTGCCCGCTGTTTATAGTAATAGTAGCTATATACGCAAATGGAACAAGTACAGGATGACCCAAAAGTGTTAAATGGAGAACATCCGCCTTGACGGGTCGGCGCAATACATCGGGGAAGTCCACTTAGTGGCTGTTGAACTGTTCCAATGTCCCACCTCGCCGTGTTACAAGTCACAGTGACAACCAATCTGGCATCACATGCGATTGATGATTCCATCTGAATCCTGGAACTTAATTTAAAAAAATCTATTTTTATTTTCAATACCTTTCCGAAATTTTAAAATACCTTACATTCTTGCACGGGAGATATTACTTTGATGTCTGAAGTTACTGAAGGGACATTTTTTCATCTGTTACTGTACTGTTTTATTATAACAATGTATGTATATTAAAAAAAAACTAAGAATTAAACAACATTTCATAAAAAGCAAACATTGTAAAAGCTTACACAATCAGATTAAAAAAAAATAAACACAAGAACTCCTGGATAGGAGGAATAAGGTTTTTTATGAATTATTATCATTTAACCTTATAATTCATTACGTAAAAAAATTGCATAAAAACGCATGTTCTGTGGTGTGAAACTAAGCGTTGTAATATAGGATTCTTTATTAAAATAAGACCAGAAATTTATAAAATATAATAGCACGGAATCAGTCGCAGGGAACGAATATTACTACCCTTGCCAGTACAGTTTAGCGCAGGAAGAGGGGAATTTGGCTGTAATTTTCGTATCAGTAAATGCCAGAGTCCGGTCATGCTCGAAGAATTTCACAACAAAAGACCATCGTCTTTTTCCTCTCTTAAATAATCCTTTCCTTTCTCAACATAATTGTTAATTCGCTGGCAAATTACGGCAATTTGCGGTAATCGAAAGGCAATAGGTAAAACATTCTGACCTTTAGCGCGAGTTACCTACCTGCACGGAGTTGACCCGTGGCATGGTTCTATGAAGAAGGTGATGTCTAACAAACAAAAGTATCAACACTTATTTCTAAGTTCATCATGATATCAAATTTAAGGTGAAGCTTAATTTTAAGGCACTTTTTTGTCGATTAATCTTTACTACGAATCGGTCTACATTATGAATACCAAAAAATATACTTTGAATAAATTGGAGCTTCTCCTATCGTTTACCTTAAGTAGAAATAAAATAAAATTATTAATTACTTAGTAAAAAATATAAGCGTGAACTACTAAAAAATGTATTTGAAACAACTTTAAAAATATACAATAATAGTTAAGATGATCTGTGACATTATCCTTTGATTAACTTTTTTCTTTCTTATAAAATTATTCACAAAATAAATAAAGACTAGTGCTGCGCTTGAAATGAAGCGTTTTCAGACTGCATTTGCGAAGCGATTTTTATGCCTTTTACCTATATTCGTGGCATTTAGAATTATAAGCATTTTGGGTTGTGGCCTTCTCTTAAGAATATAGTTGACTTACCAAAGTAAAGATGGAAATATGATGTGTGAGTAATGTAGCGTAGACTTACCTGAAAACAAATGAAAATACACATGTTAGTAAATCTGATGATTGTGAATTAAATATGCGGCAAGAACATCCTGAATTTAATAAACCTTAACAGATTAAGTAATATCTTATTCCTTAAGATGATAAGGGTCGGAACCCTTTCAAATGCGATCTTAAAGTCACTGCGGTTGGTCGCGTTTCGGGCGATTAATCAAGATGCTTTTAATTCGACTGCAGATAAAAATGTACGGTGGCGATATTACAAACCCTGTCCAGAGATCTGGTCCTTTCACTGCAAAATATGTGAGTGATATCCCCGACTTACGGCGGCCGCTTCAATGGAGTAATGTATTAGTTATATTAAAGTAATAAAAGGCAACACAGTAAAGCCGGTGCGACGGGAAACGGGGCTAAGCCCTGTATTAAAGACGTCGGCATAAGTCTACTTGTATTCTTTCTACGTTAAGAGCAGACAATCCTCCACTAAAGTATAGGCACGTTATACTCTGAGGTGATATCTTCTGGTTTGATCTTCTCTCCTCATTGTCAGTAGAGCTTAAGGCTGTATATCAAGATTTAACTACAATCTGACGGAATTCCATAAACTCCAGTGTGTGAGTGCCTCTGCTCTATACATTATGTTATTTATGTCTTGAGTTGGAGGTACACCTCACACACACATCTCTCGCGGACACACTCACGAGGGGAAGGTCAATTTATTGTGGTATTCGTTCTGATCTTTTCAATATCTAGAGATCACAGATTAGACACTGATTTTCTTGTTAGTTTTGGGTTCAATGCTCAAGAACTTAAATTCTTTATTTTCGGTATGAGCAGGTACCTTTAAATACAAAATGAAACAATTTTTACAAAAAAAGTATTAAAATAAATATATAGTGCAAAATATGACTGAATTTTACATTTAAAATTTACAATCAGGCAAATTTTTTTAAATAATAACTATTAAAAAAATATGCTAGTAAAAATATTTACTACTACTGAATATTTGTAACCTTAGCTGTGTAGCATGGTTTGGGGGAGTTCATAAACGAATTAATATTAACATTATTGTTGCAGTGAAATTTCATTAGGAACATTAACTGAAACCAATTGAAATAATGCAGAACTTTTAATAAATTACTCAGCTTATTTTATATTTCAAATATGTGAAGAATGGCGCTTTGCTAAGGATAGTTATAACATAGTTAAAACACTAGTTAAATCACAGTTAAAATTGCTATGGGTATAAGTTGGCACACATTAGTCAAACGAAAAGTGGTATTTTTACAAATGTATCAGTCTGTGAAAGTGCTTAGATTTATGTAATTATCTGTCAAAATTAATTAGACACGGCAGACTCAATTCGGCGTGATAGGAAAATAAGAAAATTATCTATTATAGAAGTCCGCAAGATTCATCATGCATCATGGTCATTAATTAGTTCTGCATTAAAGCTGCATTTTCATTATTACTTATCGCTGTACATAATATATTATATCCGCGATAATTGATTGAATTGAATAATACGTTAATTAAATTTATATGCGGTAAAGACGACTTTCATGGTTCAATATTTACGAGCACTCTAACATGATACATGCAAATAAGCAATTGGACTTCATTGTGTAACTTTACTTTATCATTGATCTTGGCTAATTATCTGTAAAATGGAAACGATTCGCATTGCTGTGGTGTTATATAAAGCACAAGAAAAATGTAACTAACACGCTAAATTGAATTGTAATAAAGCAGTTGAGTGAGGCGAAGTTTTTATCACTTACGTGCTTGAAGCATTTTCAGCTACATATTGCGACGTATTGATCTTATTATGTTACAATGTAGGTACCGTGTTCGTGCGTGAGTATGGTACCAGATAATTACATAAATTTTATTAGATGAAACTGAATGTAAAGTGTAAATGCAATCACTATATTATAATAAAGAGTATGTGTCAGATACAGCTTTTAAATGTCAATTCATTTGTCGTAAATAATATTATAATACAATTAAATAAAATCTATTAAAAGCAAGCCCAAAGATCTTTCATTCACTTATACAATACTTTAATTGTGTAAAGTTTTGCACAATCTTTTCAATGCTTTAATTACATTGTAGTTTAGGGCTATATTTTGCTCAATTAGTGTAAATTAAATGAATTGCTTCACTTCTATCAAACTAAAACTTCCAAACGTATATATGAAACTCCATTAATAGAGGACTGAATGCGATTGGCGTTAGCAAAAAAATGTCCAATGAAGCGAAGCTGGCAGTCCTCAATGGATTGTTCGTACCTACACAGATGTATGGCATTGAGGCATGGTACTGGCAGAGGAAGGACGAAAGTAGGCTGAATACTGTGGAAATGAGATCCCTGGAGATGTAATGAGAATTGTGGAGATTCGCAAAGAATGCAAGGCTGATGTAAGCGTAATGAGTAATGAGTAAAATCAGGAGAGGGACGCTTTGATGGTTTTGGCAAGTACAGCGATTGCACGAATATAGGAGTGTAAGAGAACGAGTAGCGAATGGTAGAGGAAATCGGAGATCACCGAGGAAGAAATGGGACGATCAAGCGAACCAGATCGTGCCAGAAAATTAAGTATGAGACGATGTATGAGTGTGAATGTGTGTGTCAAGACCGAGTTATTTGGCGGTCCGTCATCTCTGCCTACCCGCAATGAAACGACGTGATGTTTAGTTAATTAGCCAAGAAACCAGTAAAACAATAATGTTAGTTTAGGATGCCTCTTGTCGCGTAACTTGGAAGTGTAATTGTGCTTTTTTTTAAATTTTAAAACTTGTGTGTTCCACTTGGGAAGGTAGGATGGTGGGAAGGTAGGAAGGTGGGAAGGTAGTGAGGCAGGAAGGTACACCCTTCATTACTGACTTCACGTGTGCGGAGCTTTAAAACAATAGGCGCTTTGTTTCGGACGCGTATTGTTATCGTTCAAAATTTAATTGCATCTTGTGAGCTGTTCATTCCTGTTTTTCGAAGCTGATATTCATGGCAATTTAAATGGTATGCTTAAATAATTCGTCAAAAAATAATACCTATCAATATTCTACTTTAATATACCCATTTGCACTGACGATGGACTCAAAGCTGTCCGATACATTGAAATAAATCATCATAAAATATTCTAAATGCTAGAACAGTTCAAAATATATGGAAAAAATCAACCTGTAAGAAACAAAGATTT
The DNA here is from genome assembly GCA_026573805.1 of Hesperophylax magnus. NCBI lineage: Eukaryota > Metazoa > Arthropoda > Insecta > Trichoptera > Limnephilidae > Hesperophylax > Hesperophylax magnus. The sequence continues at coordinate 4,370,396 of JAIUSX010000007.1, read as the reverse complement.
TTAGATATTCATTCTGAAATATACATTATTTTGTATGACTGAGGATTGAAACTTCCTCCCCAGGGACTGGAGTCAACCACGCTAACAACTGAGCCAAATCCCAATTGGGTAGGACAGACATTTATTTCGCAAATAAACTGCTGTAATGTCATCCAGTTTCAGAGAAATGCGTTTATGTCATCATATGTATGTGTGATTGCCACCAAAGTTGATAGAAAACGAAAACATTGTCATTGACAGCGAGTATATCTGCCGAGTTTCAGGTCGATCGGATGTCGAGAAGTGGATTAAATTCCACTTCCAAGAATCCACTTCATTCATACAGTCATTCAAGAAAACAAAAGTGAAATTCAGATAAATGTATTTAAAAAAATATATGAATTCATTACCAACTAGGTACTTACTATATTTTCATAAAATATGAAATCAAGGATGTTTTAAAATGATAAAAAGCTCAAGTAGATACCTACTTTAAAAATACTAAAATTATCCAATTTTCTCCAATCAAACGAGGCTTTGATATTCGATCCCTTCTCAAAGTGTAACAAAAAATGTGAAATTATTTATTGAAGTTTGAAATACGAATAATAGATACCTATTATGCATAAAATTACGAGCAGATTAAAAATAGTACAAAGTTTCACCAAAAATAGGGGAAAAGTCCCAAAAGCACGCGAGTAAACGTCCAAGCTTTCGATTTTTCACTTTTAAATCGGAGGCCATCATTTATCGAACGATTATTGACCTTGGTGCTTTCGCAGGCCATTGGTCCACTGGGTCGCGGCGAATGTGTGTTTGAACTACGATTAAGGGGAAATTTCACTTGGAACAGGAGCTCATTGTTCCTGAAACTGCCGCGTGACGTCATCGGACACTGGAAAGAGATTTCAATACAATGGGTAGGTACTTTAATACGCGCGCTCCAATTTGGGAAAGTGTGTTTTTTTAATTATATTTTGGCACTCGTGTTGTGATTAGCCGGATTAACGCGCTGAAATGCGCGCAATAGATTATTTTTGCAACTGAATTAAGTAATTACTTGGCAATACTTTCAAGATATCATACATGAATTAATTTTGTTGATGGCATTGCATGAATATTATTATGGTCACCCCATTACTCGTAGATTAATACATAATAATTATAATGATAATTTGTAAAGCGCCGTTTTTGTGAAAAAGCCACTCAAGGATGCTGTACAATTTATTAGTTCCTAGGCTCTATCTAATTTTATTTTGTACAAACAGATACAGAAAACATACTTATCTGGCAGGTAACTTCAGATAAACACACTTTTATTAAAAATTTTACGACTTTGCACGCAGAGGACCCTATAGTACAAACATTGGACATTGTTTTTGCATTTGCTATTCAACTCATCATTATAATTGATATTAAATTTATTAGAAGATAAGTGGAAAAGTAGAATTTATAATCTTTTAAGCTACTGAACATACTAACCTAACCCACAAAGCAATTGTTAACTGGCGTAGTGTGAACAAAAAGTGTCTGTACTTTAAAATATGAAAGTGTTTTTTTCCGATGGCGGAAAACACATTCCTATATTTTACAGTTTTAATACTTTTATGGTACAATAATTAAATTTTTTAACGTTTTAACATACGAAAACAATACTTTGAAGAGATTGGATATTCTTTGGACCTACACACTATACACTTGATTGTGTAAATTCTAACAAGACAGTAGGGAATTGGATTTTAGTAATGATTTAACGCCATGTAAAAGAGGCCGTAAACCTTCTAGATGACATAGTTTCTTATAAAAAACATAATATTTAAGCGTGCTCTTAAAAAGCGGTTAACTATTGGCTAAAACATGATGCAAATCACATAGCCTACATAATTTTGACCTAAAACTCAAATTGTAATGCCGAAGAGATTGAAAAATATAATGACAGTAATGACAATAACAATCCGGAGGCAGCAAGTTCATATCCCGGCGTGATCAAAATTTTATTTGATAAAAATGTGTATTATTTTCACAATTTTTTAAATTTAAATTTTAACATTAATTTATTGAGTATATTTGGGAAACACACAGTTATACATGCGAATTAATTTTGCATTTAGATGTTGAGTATAAAATAAACCAGTGTAGTTCCATTTATTTATAATCTTTTTTATGGAAACAGGTTAGGAAGAAAGTAGATATTTAAAGTAAAAAAAAAATAACAAAAAGTATAGACAAACTTAACTTGATTTAAAAAAAATAAGTGTTCAGTGGAAAATATCAATATCTCTCAGGGAATCGTTAGTTTTGCAGATACGTCCGAGTAAAGAGTTTTGGGCGTATTTTGATTTGAATTATAACTATTAATTATTACTTCCCCACCTTCCTCCTCCCCACAACCTTCAGCTTCACAACATACCAATTGGATATACCATAGTCTCACTGGCTCCAGACGATTGAGAGCAGTTGGGACAATTATGTAGTATTGCGATAAAACAATAGGAGGCCCAGAGGAAAATAATTTTCCTCAGGCTTATTTCATCTTTGAGTATGCTATGTGGAGGGTCTATTTGAAGAGAGGAAAGAGTGAACATGGGTCTTGAAGAGACCGTAGAAACAACCTAAACAATTGACAAATGTCAACCGTGTACAAACGTTGGGCGCGCGTTTAGCGTGTATCCCGACTCTGCACCGGTGCTGAAGGGATCAATGACGCTAGCATATTCCATTGAATACCGGTAGAACAAGAACATCATTCCCACCTGTGATTTAAAGATTGCAATCCGTTTGTAAACATAGGAACATCTATCAAACGATTCAATTCTCTGTGATCTGTTTTGATTTTAGCATCCGGTAATCAGAACACGCTTGCTTACCCAATCGAATGTTAAATCCCACCAACATAATATCTGTATTTTGTACTATCCCCCGCAATAGTAGGCACTTAGAGAGGCAATAATAATGTGTAACAATTAGGTTATCGCTTAAGCATTCCTCGTACGAAAATAATAACGTTCGTAGGAAGTTGTTAAGGAAATAGCGACTACGTGAGCACAATAAATTAAGGCTCTATTTGATGGGATACAAATACTCTCACAATAAAGCTAAAGCAGGAAAGTCTTAAAATTCTATTAAATATACCGTGAATATTTGATAAATTAAAATTCAGAAATCATTTGAGGCAGGAATATTTAATTGGGTAGGTACTGTAGATAGGAACTTTAACATATTTTTTTTTCTTTATTATGATTTATACCTTCTAAACTAGTTTTATAGTTTGTTAGCAGGAACAAATATACAAAATTTTATATAATAACATTTATATATAATGCATTTAAAATAAATATTAAATAAAAAAAAATAGATACATCATCTGTATCTAATAGCGGAATTTTTTAGATCGTTTTTGACTTTAGCGGTAAAAATAGAATTAATATGATAGAATAAATTTTATAATATATTAAAATGAGCGGTGACGAATTGGTTATTATTATAAGAAAAATATGTAAAAAAAATAAAAAGTGTAAATATTTTCTCACGCTTTTCACAGGTGCATAATAACTCAAGGCAGGGAATTAACTGTGAGTACAAGTGCGTGTGTGTGTGTCTGTGTGTGTGATGTCTCTGTATATACAAACTCTCCGCTAGTTACTTGTAGTTATGTGTGTACGGTGAGTTAATAGGTAATATCGCCGGCTAATGTCGCACACCCTAATGCGGCCCCCGGGAGCCCGGAGCCAAGGAGCCCCCCGCCCCCGCCCCCGCCAGGGGTAGCTCGGCTCGGGGACAGGGCAGAACAGGTTCTGCGCCACCCGCTTTAATACTTGTGTGATTGTATGCCCTCGGGCTGGGTAATTATGTCCGGATTCTCGATATTTTATCACAAATATGGCCTGAGATTTACTTTTAGCAAAATATGTCTGGAAAAATATTTTTTACTGCCTATGTACGAAAAATAAATGACTGACAGTTTTGTGAAAAGTAGATCTCGCAAGTAAAAAAGGTATTTTTTTAATCTTTTTGAATAAATCAAAACCATTTTCCTCTGAAATCATTTGTAATTAGGTACTTAAATAAGTACTTAAAATTTCGAATAAGGAATTAAACAATTTGTCCAAACAATATCACCATCTCAATGAACGATAATTCTTTTTTCAAACTTTCTTCAGACGGGTAGGTGTACCACAATATTGATTATTCCGATTTGACAGCTAGTGGTAAGATCCACGATCATACGACCTCTGGCGTGATAAAAAGTTAGTTTCCAACACCGCTACCACCTTGAACTGGAACCGGAATGTAACAAACAAATTTACAAACAGATTTAATGCTCGATTTTTAAGGAAAACAGAAAAACATGACTTAATAAAAAATAATATGCCTTGATCTGCATAAAAAAACAAATATATACTTTGATCAGCAATGATATCAAAAGTACAAAACATTTTTTTATTACCTAAACGGGGGAAACATATCTATAGTATATAACGCAGGAAAATAAATAATTGAACAAATGTGCTTTTTATTTTCAAGTGTGTCTAGTAGGTAATAAATGTAATTGTAGATAGGTAGTTATTTGTTCGTTTGTTTAAATGATTATAGTTACAATTAAACATTTTCAAATATACAATGCTTGTTAAATATTATAAATTTACTTAGAATTAATGGCACAAGTGTAACGCACATGATAGTTATTTACAGTTATAGTACAATATAGAAAGAACATAGAAAGAGAAAAATATATGATTATTTTAAGTAAACAAGACAAAACTAAAAAAAATATTAATAAAAAGTTAATGAAAGAAATGAAGAAGAAACAAAAGCAAAATGTCTGTTATGCAGTGACCTCGTTAAAATATGCACTGGCAAGCCTAGTAGAATTGGAGACACATTAAACATCAGCAAACATAGCATAGAGTTACCAATTGTATCTAATCTATTTATAACAAAATTGTAGCCTGAAACCGTAATATAATTGTCACAAAATACATACTCCCGAGAACCTTGATCTAATGGTAGGAATATGAAAGTGAATCAATATTATGAATAGTTTTTTATACTGAGTTTTTCTGTAAATTTCGATGAGTTGACTTGCCTATAAGAAAAGATTTCAAACACGAGAGGTTAAAATTAATTTAAATTAAAATAAAATTAATGGTTTTTATTGCATTATGTTGAACATTTCCCAAAGCCTAGTAAATGTGTTTCTTAAAACCCCGAGATATATTTATCTCTAACACAATAATATTTAGTTAAAACGTTTTTACGCTGTGTTAAATATTGAATACCCTGCTTGTAAAATACCCAAAACGCTGCAAAGAGAGAGAACGCCAAAGTTTATAAAGAACGATCCTCTGAAACTGTAAAATATACTCAAAAGCTTTCCGCCACATGAAAGTTTTTCAGGAGTCCTATCCGTATTCTACTTATTGCTCGCGCCGATAGATGGCAGCGCTCTTCCCACTCCCACTGAGAAGTTCTGGTTGAGATACTCGCTTAAATATATCCAACTTTAAGTCAAGCAGGCTGCACATCCATTGGTTAAACTAAACTTTGCAAAAATATAATTAATGGATCACTTTACTTAGCTAACAATAACAACTGTGATTTAATTTTATTAAAGAGTTAGATTAATTGAAACTTACATTTGGACTGCAGGCCAAAAACACCTAACAAAACTATATAATTTAAAAAAAAAATGAAACGTGTAGCAAATAAATACGGATATGTGCAAATTTATTTATGTTTTAAATTGTTTTTCAATCATTTGTGAGTTAGTGATACACGTTCAAATATGATGAAATAAAAATTATTAAAAGTGATTTCATTGGCGTAAATTCAAATTACAAAAGACCCAATTAAGTTGAAATTAAAAAAAATGGTCGTAAAAGAACTAAAATTTTACCATTTTATTTACGATTTTTATTTTTTTTATCTTATTTTTCATTATTTTAAAATAGTAGGTAGGGTAAAGTTATTTTTTACAAATACAATTAACTAAAAAAAATGCCGAAGTTGACTCAAAATTAAATTATTTAATGGCCTCTATTTTAGTTTTAAAAACAGAAATACAATAAAGTAGCACTTATCCGTATTAGATATTTGCTCTACCTTTTCATTAAAAATTTAAGTTTTGTGTGAAAATAGCCGAGAAGCCATTCCCCTTAAGTAAAGATTCCAATTTGAAGAAAACAATAATCTTCTCGACAAAATATCTAGTAGAAAAACATAATAGTAAGTAGGCGGCATTGATTACGCTAGACATAATTTTCTTTATTTTTTCTTGCGCAAGGAAGGCATAAATTTGGCGGAGTAAAAACCCTAGAGAAATCCCCGCAGTGTGTGCTAACAGTAATGGGCCAGGTATACTCGTAGGATCGTTCGCTATAAGGAAAGTTAATACAAACTCCGTAGCGGTGATGGCGAAAGTCGGTCGGCGGCGGGGAAATGGTTTTCCAGTGACTGAAGTTCACAGTTGAGAACACACAATGATCACGGGAAGGGGCCGGGTATCAGGAACACATAAGGACGACCCGGCCTGCGGGCAATAATCGCCCTTAATGTCAACGCCGGAAAATGTAACGCGATCATTTTCGGAACCAGCCCATTTTCGATCTGGGTGGTTTTGAGCGCCCCCATAAAACAGCGGGATTTTCCGTACTATATGGGGTGTAATATTAAATGACGATATAATAATTATCGTTGCCGAATTGCCTTTACGGGTCCATTCAGGAGACGGTGTCGATCTGTGGAGACATCCTTTCTCCCGCTGACGACGCATTTCAGCGTTACAATTATTCCAATCGCTCATAATTGACTTCATTATTCTACGACCATTTTTACAATCACTTCGTTATCTGATAGAAACTGTTTAAAGAATATGAGAAAATATATTATATTTCATTGAGCTTATTAACTAGAATAATAATAAAAATAGGATCCTTCACGTTGGCACGACTTTGCGGCATACGATTGTTGAGTTATTACCACACTTTGAGATAAAATCTTGTCGCGTTTGTATTTATCTTGGTACTCTGGAATTTATTCATAATGTCCAATAAACTGAGACGTAATAAAACAATCATTTTAATACGGTCGATAGAAACGCAATAAAATATTCTATTATTTTAAGTTCAGCGATGAAAGGTATTATCAATACTGTTTTTATTGCTCGATGTCGGAAGCTATTTTATATAAACCGATACTAACCTGATACTAAAGATGTTAAAAATATGAAATGCTGGCGTAGAATTTAACTCGATAATTGCTTATTGCCCATAAAATATATATAATTTTAATTTTTTGATAATTAATTAAATTTTCTTCATTAGCCGTGATATCAAAACAAAGGTTTATCGAATTGAATAATCTGCATCTTTACAAAATAATATGACAATGTTATTCTTATAAATTCGATTAAGAAAATCATTTTGTGATATAGACATGGGACATTGACGCAGATCTAACTGATATATTTTAGAAAGAATCATCACCAATTTAACAATTTTTATCATTATGATTTATTTTAAAATAAAAGGTCGTAGGTAACCTCATTATATAATCGAATGATACGGGCTACATTCATGTTTGTGTCTAAACTTATCACACGATATTAAAGTTTATAAAATTTCTCAGCTGTCGCCGTGCTTTGAAATATTGTACCAACTTTTATAGCCTTTTCAAATATTTTATGAGAATCCATTTTATTACAGTTTTTTATTATTCTAAATGATATCTGACTGCTCACAAACACTCATATTCTGACAGATCAATGAAAAGATTTCATATTCTGATGTGAGACGTGTTACATGTTTCATTTAGTTCTGGAAAATAAAACATCTCTCGCTTTGTAGAGGAAGAATTGTCAAAACGCGTTCTTCTGCGGAAAGCTTTTTTGCGACAGTTCATTAAATACGTAGTCTTTTGGCCATAGCAGTTACAATTATGGAGCGTATCACTCCTGAGGGCGTCGTTGGAGGATGTTGCTCATGTTTGCAAAGGAGCAGTAGTGAATACGCGTTCCATACCCGTACATGAAAGGGTGAATTTATGGCAATTACGAATGTAAGACAAGTCTGAGTTTTTTTTTCAAAGCGCCAGAAGAGTATGACGTAAAAACAATGATAAAGACGTGAACACATCTAGAGGTAAGGGTAGTAATAGTGATATTATTCAACCCTAGTTTCGGCCCTGCTAGGGTCACCAACTCCCACCAAGCATCCCCGTCCTGTTTAGAGCAGAGACCTAATATTTAAGTGTGCAAGGGACCGAGTCATAACAAGAAAGGCCCCGCTCACAGGAGCACAGGACTAATGAGAGAAAACGGTCCTGTATTATGGAAGGAAGAGCAATTAATGGAGTCGTCTTATTAGGTCATGTATAATTTGGACTATTAGTGCCGTATACTGAACAGTGTACAGCCATCCCGGAAGGATATAGGAATAACAATGATTAAACCGGGATATTTGTAATTGTTAAGCTGTTTGTTGTTTTGAAAACTAGCTTTGTTCACTCTCTTGATTGTTTGTTTACAATGTTTATTATGACAGAGTAACTAATCGTGATATTATGTATTCGGATCAAGGTAGAAAGGAAAACCTTTAAGGCTTTAAAGAAAATCGATTGGCGCTTTATTCAATTAAAGTAAACCTGCAAGAATAATATTACGATTTAGTTCATGTAGCAATTATCTCTCGGAATCGAATTCTTTTCAAATTCAAATCGCTGCATTCTCCGTTCTTATTTCTCTCACTTCCCTTGCCTTTCCGTTTTAATCAGCGGCAATCCATCGGCATCTGCCAAAAAAGGGCTGACTCGTAAATTGGAAAAAATAGCAGATAAGAGAGAAGAAACTCGCAAAGGGAAACGAGGAACGGGGAGAATAGACAGAGGGGAAGCGGGGACAAAACTGTGCAATGATTCGGTGCACTGAATACGAACATTGTGTAAAAGAAAATACATCAAATTTCCTCGCAAATTTGGGAATTTCATATTTATTTTCCGAGGTCTTGAATGCAGACATCAGAGATAAGTTTTATGTTTTGCTCGGAGCTCTACTTTATTCATTCATAGAAGATTGTCACGATTTACAAGTCGACTCGTAGCAACTGACAAATTATCCTTTGCTAGTCTGTCGGGGCTAGGTATTTGTATCCGTACGCCTTTATGACAAACTGATGAAGTCAGGAGGTAACTAAATATTTACTCAAATTTATGCTTTCAGTGTTTGAACGTGTGAGCAATTACCTAAGTAAAGAGGAGTATCACAGACGTTACTTTTTATTCATTTACGTGCATTATTAGTTAAAATCGTTATTATGCCTCTATAGAATGTGCTTAGAAAAATAGGTAGCAAAGAAAATATGTGGATAAAAGTTTGTCTAGATGTGTAAAATAAAATGTAAGGAACAACCTCCATTGTCAGGGAGCAGTTAAAAACTGTTTTATCTGCCGCTAATATCACTTTTAAATTAAGTTTATCATTAAACAACCCCGAATTCGTCTCAGCCACCTCCATTGTTTCCCTTTTACATCAGGCGGGATCGGGTGGGAGCGGAGGGGAGGAAGAGATAGATAAGGAGGGAGGGCGGGGTAGGGAGGGGGAGGGTTGGGGACGGGGCGGCTGCTGCGACAATTTATCATTCAGGCGGTGGGGATGGGGTGGGGTGGGGTGGGTGGGGGATGTAGGGGAGGGAGGGAGCTTCTGCGACACTCACCGCTCAGGGGTACTAACTACGTTTTTACTATATTTATTTATGTGACGATATTCACAGCCACAAAAAGATAGATTGAAGACGAATGATTTGACGAACTATAAACCGAAAACCCGAGTGCAAGTTATATTCAGTACAGCTAAATACATAAATGAATTGTGTAACCTTGCAGAGAAGCACAATTATGTGATATTAAATAAATATTCAGGGTCGTGAAATGAATACGAAACTAATGTAACTTAGTGATCTAAGAAAATATTTTAAAGACCTTGGTGAATCATTGATAACGTCAAATTTTATTAACACGTCCGACCAATTTAGATATCTTCTGAAGGGGTACTGAAATGTTTGAAATACCTACGAAAAAATATTTATTTATGTTGTAAAATTACCTAGATGAACGATGCATTAATAAATATTTTCAAATATTGAAGACGATATTAGTGATTTCTAAACGAAAATCTGAAACAGAAAAATCAGAAAAGGAAACGGTCACATCTGGGACTCGAACCCAGGACCCCTGTCTTTCCGGGACAGTGCTCTACCAACTGCTCACTAATATCGTCTTCAATATTTAAATATTACAATTTGAGGTTTTACTCAATAAAGTTATTCCGAAAAATAAATATTTTCAGTTTAAAAAATTATTCGCCATAGTAAAAATAATTGTAAATTAGACACATCTGATTTACAAAGTTAAATTCAACCATGGTTCTAACTGCGTCTTATTTCTGATTAACAATCCCGTAAAACCAAATATAACCAGCACTTCAAAAGGTGCCCCATCCCTTCCCACAATTATAGTTGCACGTAACGCTTATATCTCTGTGTGCCTTCTACTCTCTTGGTACCAGGTGAATTCTACAGATTACAGAATTCCATATAGATATACGAGTAGGTAGGTACCCTCGCCGTACATGGGAAATACAGTCACAATCACCAGAGCTATCGTCTACCCACTCGTCCCGTTGTACTCCTGGTACCTCGTGTCTTTCTCGTATGGAACAAACACCTCCGCCCTCATCTCTATACCGGCACATTCGGATCATAATGAATAGAAAATGGCGACGGACGTTCCGCATCGTGTTTTTGAAATGAGCACAAAATAATACTCGGATATAGTTGCAGAAATTCTTAAATAAATATATTTTTTTAAATTGTGTTGATGTCGATAACTGCGAGTGACAATTTGTGTGATGAAGATAATATCGTGATAGTTTAAATATTATGTATGCAGTTACCAAGCTGATCAAATATATACTAGCACAAACTAAGTGCATAATGATATTTAATAAGCACTTTCGAGAGAAAAATGTTTTAAGCTTTGTATCTTAGTGTAGTTTCGAACGTACCTACTTGCCAGTTTAATAATAATAAATAAATACATAAATAAGTGCTTTTCTTTGAAAAAATATAACGATTTAGTTATATGCTTAAATTAATTTCTGTGAGATCCTGAAAACGGTTGGTTTTAATATTGTGCATAGGGCGATGAGTAATGTAGTACCTACTAGTCAATAGACGGCTTTAGAGCAATTCATAATCTGATATATATTTGTGTATTGTTAAAAAATAGACAGTAAATTAATTATTATTGTAGAAAGCAATCATTTTGTGGTTTGACATATTTAATAAAATAAAATACTTTTAGTTTTAAAACCACGAGTTTTTAATAATTTTTATAACCGACCGGTTTCGCTTTACTCAAGCATCTTATAAGAGCATCTTAGAAATAATTTATATGACTAGTAATAATTTGTACCCTGAAGATGCTTGAGTAAAGCGAAACCGGTCGGTTATAAAAATTATTAAGAACTCGTGGATTTAAAACAAAAAGTATTTTATTTTATTTTAGTAAATTAATTAATTTTGCTTAAAAATCTGCTTCAAAATATTTAATAAAACTAAAATATATCGACTATTAGGTATTGTCTCTTTATCACTGTGACATTATACAGTTTTTATTTTATTTACTGTTCTTATATATCTAATATAACCTTGAATAATATATATGTTTATAATCCTGTTATGTTTATGTCAATAAATAAATAATTGGTTCGTGACTTGTTTGGTTTCATTATTAAAAAAAATGTATTACTGATTTATTTGTTATATTTTGTTCGCTGTAAGTTATTGTTATTTTAGATAACACTTTTCCAAAGTAGCTTTATATATATAGTAACTGTAGACCGCCTCAGAACAGAAAACCCTAGTGAGGAGGGCTGTGAAAAAAATTGAATGTATACTTATACCTACATCATGTACAAACTTTGCAATTGAAACTTATAAAAAAATGTATATATATTTATTTGTTAGTTATAACATGTTGCTGAAATCACTTAATTTTTCATGAAAATCCACCAACTTCTCGCGTGGAAAAGTATAAAAACTATCATAAATACTGAATGAATCAGATACGAAATAAAGTTTGTGTGAAACCAAATAATAATTTAAGTTTAAACACGAAAGTTCGCATTCACGGCACTCACGGTGGCTAACAAATGGCCGTAGGTTGTACAGTGTAAAAATAGGAAAGCCTTCCGTCATTGTGTTGGTGTTTACAGGATAACAGGATGGCAGAAGTAAGTGGGGTGTAATCGGCCTCTTTGCAATCGTAAACAGCCTCCGGAATGACCGGTATAACAGCGCTAAATAGAGGTGTGGAATAATGAAGTAAAAGATACATTTCAGCTTCTAGGGACATGTCTAAATTCGATTACATTGTTTTTTTTTTTATAAATATTCTCTTCACTCTTTATTCCTGTAATGGATGTTGCATTTTAACATACATTATGGACGTAATGTAACATATCTCGGCCTCCGTGGTCGAGGGGTAAGGTTTTCGACTAAAGTATTTTAATTAATTTGTATTATTTCACATTTAATATATTAATAATAATATATAGTATACTTACGGCACGTTCCAGAGTGGAAGGTAATCTCAGTATCACCCTGGTGTTAAGGCCACCATTCTGAATTGGAACGTTGCTTGAATTGGCCTCACAATGTATCCGAATCGAGGATGCCATCGTCTCACTGATTTCAAACGGTTAAGTCTCTTGTGCAGTATTCATATTTAAAAAAATACTCAGTCTTAATTAGAAAGCAGATGATCTAGTCTCTTTAGTATTAGAAGAACCTTACCGTGTTTTGGTTGCAAAATCATTTTATCATGAGCTATAAATAGGTACAACATTTAAACATTAAAAAAATCAAAAATGAAAAGGTCCATCTCGTTTGTTCCACATTTTATTCTTAAGTTAAATTGAATTCATTAAGCGGTAGATAAATTTGAACAGTACTTAACATACTCGTACGTACACGGAAAAAAATGATTATTGCAAATTTATTAATAATCTATTCAAATTATCAGATCCGGTTAAAAACGGGATTGCAGACCCTTAACGGATGAATTTATTATAGGTTTCCTGAAACACTTTAAGTATATTGAGTATTTTATCACGATATCGGAACACGTGTTATATCATCAAATCAAATGCAGGTAAATTAACACGTATATCTTGACTAAAATTTTATCAGGAAACAGCTTGCAATCCCGTTTTTAACCAGATATACAATACTTATAAAAAATCAAAAGATGTCAAGATAGTAAGTGAAAAAACAGTTTATTGAATTTAGTCATGCGAACAGCAGGTACGTTTTAGATTGTTTTTTAAATAAAATTGTGCGAGAGTTCTTGACTACACCCCTATGGGCGATACACTACCCGTTCTACATACTTATAGCCACACGTAGGGGCACTTGATCCAAATATAGGTGGGCCAGTGGACACAGTGTCTCGTAATGGATACTTTGAGAATAAGAAAGTGCAGTTTTAGTGCTGTCCGGAAAGTCGTTTGCCGGACCCACGGTGTAAATATTCTTCAAGGGGTGGTTTGAGTAACATTCAGCCTGTGACCAAATGGACAGATGCTACGAAATATTCATGAAACATTTGAGGATCATTTGGGAAAAAGACGAGGCATCTTGTTACAGGTAGTTGATGTACAAGACTTAAGGTTTGGCATGGTTTGTCATCTGTTTATATATCAGAATCACTTAAACTTAAAGCAATAATAAACAGAAAATACACTTTTTATGCGAATTCGAATCATTTAAGTTAAACTTTTTTAAAGTATGATAATCACGAACATAAAGAGTTCAATTTATGTACAACAACTAATCGCATAGTTTTCAGTGCGTAATTATATTTATTAATTATACATTAATAAATAAATGTTTATTTTAAATTAAATAAATTACATGTTTTAAAGCCAATCTTCCTCAGGTAAAACGTGTATCTAATTGATATTGGAATTATTGAAAAAATCTTTATTTATTTAATTTACGCTGTCCCGATAAAACAGAGATACTGGGTTCGATTCCCAGTTGAGACCTGTTTTCTTTTTGTGTTTCTGTGTCTTGTTCCGTTTCAAGTTTCGTTAAAATTTATTTATTATCTTTTTCAATGGTTTATTTTCTTATGAATAACATGCAATTTACATGCATGATGGTTATTGACAGTCATAGTAAAATACAGAAGGCAGAAATAATAATAATCATAATGGGATGACTTGTATAGCGCCGTTTTTGTGCAAAATCACCTCAAGGGCGCTGTACAAATTTATAATACATTTTTAAAGTGATCTATCTTATTAATAACTATTTATGGAGATAATATACAGTACAATACTCACCTGGTAGGTCACTTGAGATTAACACTTAATTAACATTTTCTAATTGTTTATTAGCGAAATTTAGATACAGGATTTAGGACATAATTAGAAAATTGGATATAACTGGACTTTCTCTCAGGAATGGTATATTTAATTTAAGGGTATGACAGCTTAAAAAGTTAAGTTATAATATAAAAATTGTAACTTAATGTAAGTAAACAAACCAAAAAAAATTGTATACATTATTACAAAGTTAATGAAATCAATGAAAAATAAACAAAAATAAATAATAATAGCGTATTTTACTGAAAATACTTAATATAGCAAGAAAATAACTGAAAAGTGCACCTTATATCAAATTACAATCAACGTTAACTTAAATAAGCTTTTAATCAATCTACGGATACCTACATGACTAAACTACTAGTAACTAGACTATTTCATTATTTTTAAAGTTCCCTTCATTGAATATGGTGCCATAGAAATTTTCCACGTGTACGCATTACCTTAATTATTATGTTCCGAGTAGGTTTAGTGGCTATAAGTAATCATTTAAAAATACGCTATGAAATACTAAAAACTGTAATTTCATAAGGGTTCAGACGTATTTTTCGTAGATTAAGAGAGCGTTAGGGAAGAAGGCATTAGGGAAATTGAGAAAAACAACCTTCGGTAGGAAGCTTTCCCATATTACTTTGTGTGTGTATGAAATGTTACAGCAAAGCATATATAGTATTTCTTTATAAGATACCCAAATGGATACAAAATGTGTTGGGAAATTAGGGCAATTAACGTGAAAGCATTACGTGCGAAAGACACATACCGATCCAGGTAGGTAGCATTAACCTATTTATTTTCGATCCAAAATAAGCCCAGACAAATCGTTAACGGAAATCAAACTCTTAATTCTACCGGAACATATATATTAAAATACGAAACGGTATTTTAAATTATTAAAAAACAATCAAGATTCTCTCTCGAAGGGCACTGAGAAAGGATTTAAAACTAGTTCTTGATGCAATCTTCTAGGACATACATACGTATCGTACGTAGGTACCTACTACATACTACAAAGAAAGTATGTTTATGTTTAATAATATATATTTATAAATATTCTTATTACTTGCTGAGCGCAGCGAAGTCCTGTTTTAACTCGACCGTTTGGCAATTCATATATTTGTAAATTTGTTCCGTTTTCGGTTCAAGGTGGTGGCCGTGTTGGATACTTCATTTTTATCCCGCAAGTTAATTAAACACATCTCGATAGTTTTACTGATCTAATTTTATAAGCTTCATTAACATTTAATCCAATATTTGGCCCTTAACCTCAAATTCAAAATTAACTGTATTATCTCATTTTTAACTGATAACTAATTTTCCCATATTTTAGGCCGCCATCTTTTTGAATAATTATAAAGTTTCAAAGAATTTATTTGTAACCTAGAAAGTGAATTTATTTCTAACATAACAGTTTTTTTTAATTATACAGGTTACCTATTCCCAATGTCAATGTGGTTAGAGGCGTTGTCCCGGTAAGACAAAAACCCTGGGTTCGGTTCCTAGTTGAGACCATTACCTTTTTGTTTTTCCATGCCTTGTTCTGTTTCATGTTTCGTTTAGATCTATTAGTATTACCTTCTTCTTCAATGATGTTATTACATCGGTGGCAATAACGTTCAAAAATAATTTTAAAAAATAATCTAACTCTTATTACACTAACAAAGTTATATATGCGGACGAAAATATTTTCATTATTAAAATGCGAATGGTGGTTTTGCCACTAAGCCACGGGTTGTTTGTAGACGATATTATTTAGTAAAGGAACGACCCAACTGTAAGCGAGTCGGTACAAAAGATTTATGGGTTTACAAGACTCTCGCAAGACGCTCTAATGATGATCAAAACCAAATTTTACATTGTATTCCGCTGCTTGCAAAAAGTATGCGTCGACTTGAAAGATGACAGGGGAAATGGAATGGATTTTCAATTTCATTACATTACTCTCGGGAAAGCTCTAAATAGCAGACGCATTAACTTGAATTTATAACATTAGCGTTATGAAATGCCCTACCTACGTAGTCTTAAATATTCCCACCTACCTACATAAGACGAGTACCTATATTATTTCCTTTGTTCGAAAATTCACACATAGTATCTCTCGACGGGTTATTTCAGAAAAATTGAAAAATTCATCAAATTTAAAATTTAATTTTCAAGTTCTGTGAGAGTCCTATTGAAGTTCTGTTATTATATCAACGTGGGCCAGTTGCTTCAGAGAACTGAAATTAAAATAGAACTTGAATAGAACTTTCACAGTTCTTGAAAAATAACTGTGAAATTTGATGAATTGTTCAAATTCTCTGAAACAACCCGTCCTTAATCTTATAAAGTCACATTTAAAAAAAATAATATTAGTGGTCGGAAAACATCAGAATTTTTTTTACTAAAAATACAAATTAAATTGATATGACTATGTTTATTTGTTAGTGATATCACAAGTCAAGTTCTGTAATATAATTTAAATAAGATAAATAACTTTGTAAATAGCACACTTTAATCAAAAAGGATCAACATGTTCCAAAAACTATTTCTTCGTCAGCATAAACGCACCAAATAAACTTTGCGAATAAACTATTGGTTTGAAGCATGTCTTTTCTTTTTGATTAAATTGTGGTGTTTTCAAAGTTCAAAATCAAATCATTTTATTTAAATAAAAGTGATTTTTAAATTATTGACTAATTTTTTATAATACAAATTTATTAATTTTTGCTGTGACAACAATCCTTCTTTAATGGTGACAAACATGCTTAATATTTAAATACGTTTGTAGGTAAATTTATAAACAGCGTGTCGAAAGCTTCCAGCAAACATTCGAAACATACCAACTAAATTTCAGGCTATTCCAAACCCCTTTTTTTAACTACTTACCTCTGTTACAATGCAAAAATAAAAGCCTTATGTAAAACGAAAAAAGGCCTGAAGTGTTAGGCTGCCCCTTCCCCTGCCGCAAAAAAGAGTACGCCTCTGTTATTAAAGATGGCGTACCCGTGCTACAGCTGGCTTGCCTTGGCTGCAGTGCCTCACTGCAATTAGCTAGCCCCCGTAATTACTGTTAATTGTTTCAACCCTCCCCACCCCACCTACCCTGGCTAGGGGGTACTCCACGAAGCTACGCCACTGGGCGATGGAAATCTTTACGCACTTTTTGCAAATACTGTTTAAAATGTTTTTGCGCTTTTCTTTTAATATTCCGATAGTGAATGTAAATTCGTAGTAATCTCTTTGTTTTCATATAAAGTGTGTAGTCTTCTCTATTCTAAAACAAAGTTTTTTAAATTAATGTAGGTAGGAGGCCTGATTAAGTGCAGATAATACTAGAGTTAGGTCCATGCCAAAAGAACAGAGAAGACTGACAATGTAAGAACGTTGATGAAGCAAGCATTGTATTTTGTTGATAACTATTTAGTTTTTCACTATTTTCATCACAATCACATCATTATTTCATCACAATCAGTTTTTTTAGGTTACACGTGTACTTAGGTGAACGAATTCCGATGAAAAATTAATAAATCACCTTGAAAACACACTGTATTGTCAATAGCCAAACAATATTTAAAAAAAACTCCAAATTGTAATATTTAATTATTGACGCAATTTTTAAACAAAAATTTGAAACAGAAAAATTAGAAAAGATACGATCACATCTAGGACTTGAACCCAAGACGCTGCTATACCAACAGAGGTAATGGGATACTATTTCCTTGGGTTATAATTAACTGTATCATACTTCGAATAAGAACTACCAACATTATTATCATTCTCTTACAGCACATTTTTATTGGTTGCTATCTTTATGTGTGATCGCAAGATTCATCTCGAACTAAATGCAATCTAGATAGTGTCTTGGAAAAATAAATTTTAATGTGTTGTATTACCTTAAACTTTAAAAATGTATTGCCTATTATTTTGTGAAAAAAAGTCACAAGAATAAAATAACATTTCCTCACAAGAAGAAATGGACAATTGTCTAGACCTCAAGTGCACGTGAATAATTCTACAACATTTCATTGTCTCCCACATTCTCAAGTATGTACGCGAGTACCACAAGTAGCACGTTTCTCAGATCAGACGAGACGGGCTGTTCGACAGTAAAGTCGGGCGGGTAGGGTGGGGTTTTTCCGAGCTTCGACGCCCCGTGTTTTATATCGCCATCAAAGCAGTGTGTAAAGATGAGCAGGGTAAGTGAATAGGCGATTGGAGAACATAATGGAATGAACTATCAAGAGCTCAGACAACCTCCTGCAAACTGCTGATGGCCGCATAAACCCGGTGGGATCAGATGCCAAGGTCACAGGGTTGTCATCGAAACAACTCTGTCAATTCTTTTCTCACAAAATCGTTCCTTGTATTTCAGGTGGAGAGGTGAGATTATGTCTATTATTTTTTTCGGAGGATAAACATAATTTAATAATAATTATTAACCCAATAAATAACGTAAATAAGTAGTTCCTAACAAAGTTCTAGTTATAAGATATAGGTTGTGACAGTTCATGAATGGATTTATTTTTATTTAAAAAAAATAAATATGTGATTACAGCACAAAAGCCACAACTCCTGCTAACCATCTGGAGCCAGTGAGGTTAAGTGAATGGTAGTCTTACACCAGGGCGATAGTAAGGGTATCTTCCACTCTGGAACGTGTCGCACATAAACTAATGAATAAATTACGAAATAACACAAATTAATCAAATGAAATTTAGTTGCACATAACGAGTTTTTAACCAGCAACCTCTGGATTCCTAGTCGAGGGCTTTAAGGAGGCCGTCAAAATGCTACATAAATGAAATTTTTATTATTAATACAATTATGTGATTTTCAGTGAAAGGTGTTTTTGCTTGCGGCTTTCAAAATTTAGTTAATTTACTAATTCTAATATTAACGTGAGACGAATAATTGCAGTATTATGTTAACGCTTCAGCCACAATTTTCGATATACTAAATTAATTATCATCAACTTTGAAAATCGTATTGTTAATTTCAAACTATTCACGGCGTTCGCGCTCATATCAATGTGAGATATAATCAAATAATATATGGAATCCAACCGGTGTGCCTTTGTTTCAATCAAAAGCTCAATGTATAAGTTACACGTACCTCTTGGAACTTATGTGCGCCTGGCAGAAGAGCGGGGGCGTCGTAAAACTGAAACGACGTCATCTCCAGCCGTTGGATTCAACTAACGCGCCGGGGCGCCCGTTACTACGGCGTTACCTTCTATTGTTATAACGGGTAGCGGGGAGAGAAGGGAAATCCGTTACACTGAGAATTAGAATAAATCTTGCGAGAGAAGTTAATTATGAAAATATTTCTATTATCAGATATCTGTTATTAGATATATTCAAAACGCAAATACCAAATAATGGAACATGGTTGAAACAGGGGATAATTGGGCATTTTCACAAACTACGCTATCGTTCAAAATTTAAGGGAGATTTTATAATTCTAATCGTCGTTCTAAAAATCTGTAATTTCAATATTTTCATTTATAATTTTTAATGTTAAAAACGATCTGAAACCACACATTCCTAAACGGTTCAAACTGGCTATAACATCATTAAGAGGTAAAAAAAACTACTGGCTGTCACCTACGTTGGTCGGTGTGACGTCAAAAACGCCATATTCACGAACAAAGACGACACATTTTGAATCGTTATAGAAAATTGTGAGTAACAAACACGTGAAAAACCAATATCTGTTCTATTAACCCAAATAGTAATGTTATCAAAATTATGCATACTTAACGATATTTTTGTTTTACAAAGCAAAAGGGCTCCTCTTTTCATTAGGGTTACTAATCTAGCCAAAATCTAGAGGGATACATAAAGTATAATTTTACACGACTCTTTTATTAAAAATATAACGTTTATTAAGTAAGTCTTTTATGAACGTCCATTGTCTTAACATGGCATCATGGGATGGCGGATGGTATCAGGAAAGCAGAATTGCGTCACGGTTTCTTCCGCCCCTTGCTCCCCGCGGCGCTGTACCGGCTATACCGGCTCGTAAAGGATGTGCTAAACTTGTAAAGCGTAATTTCATGCAGTGCTCGCGAAGCCTTCATCTTATTCTCTTCTCCTGGTACAATTTTTCCCAAACGGCGGATGGAGACGTTTTTCTTGGGATGAGATCGCAGCGGGGACCGAGTAGATTAAAAATGAAATTGGTCGTGTTGTTTACGCGGAACGACCCCAATAATGTATGTAGATATAAAAGGTGGTTCAAGCTCTCACTGTCGTTTTTTTATACATCATTCCGAAATATTTTAATGCATTTGCTGTAGTAAGGTTAGATTAAAGTTCCGGGTATTACAATCAAATTGCTTTCAATTGTTACGTACTGCTACCTATATTTTTACTGACTCTTTTAAATGTTGTACAACAGATTCTGATGATTTATATAGCACCGTTTTTGTGCAAAATCACCTCAAGGGCGCTGTACCAATATACAATACATTTCTACAATGGATCTATGTTATTGTTATTACTAACTATATATGGAGATAATATACAATACCATACTTCCTTGGTAGGTCCATTGAGATTAACACTTAATTAACATTAACTAATTGTTTATTAGCGAAATTTAGATACAATATTTAGGACATAATTGGAAAATTGAATATAATTGGACTTTCTCTCAGGAATGGTATATTTAATTTAGGGTTATGACAGCTTAAAAAGGAATGTTTTTTAGTTTAGACCTGAATTCTGTTGGACTTTATTGATGCTGATATACTGAGAGTTTATTCCAAGCATAATATATATACAAGTCAAATTATATTATATATTTGTACGGTTCCATGCTAACTCAACACAGTGACTATTCAACACATTTTTAAAAGGTGATATTAAGTCATTAAAAACAATGAATTTTTTTTTTACCTAACCTAACCTACTTAACCCAGTTAATAAAGTTTTTCTTTCATTACTTTCCATGACTTTATATAAATTTTTAAAGATGTGATGAATTATAATTTTGACAATTTATCCGGTCACCATTTGTACAGCGCCCTTAGGGTGATTTTGCAAAAAAACGGCGCAATACAAAACATCCAAATATTATTAATAATATTATAATAAATATTATCAACCACGCAATTCAAGATGATTAGAAGTTACATCGGAGGTCACATTTCGTCTAGTTTCTAGGCTGAGCGAGTCCATTTCCTCAAGTAAATTCATATGTGGATGAACCTTTAAGACCGCTTTCCACGTAACATAAAACGGATGGCGGATAAAGTTTAAAGGTATTTATTTGAAATTCGGATATTTGAGGCTATGAAAATGGGTCATAGCATCCTCATTCACCTGATTGTAAAATTACATATTCAAGACGTGGCTCGGGCGGCCTTCCCGCCCCCCCCGCCCTGTCCGCCCGCCCCCGGCTTCATGCATAGCTAAAGTCATGGGCGGGAGGAGACGGTCTTTTTATGATATAAAGATTGGATGGCCCGAATGATGGGCACAGTGGCCCATAAAACAGGGTGGGATGGGCATCATCGCAACTTAACCCACCTTCCTTTTTCTCTTTCAGTCAAGTGTCGCGCGACCCGCGACACCAGGAGGCGATGCGCTATGGGGAAGATGGTTCATAAAGATACCAGTTGAAAGCTGTATAACCCAAGGTTACAAACCAACAAATACATTGACTTTATTAAGTGTCGACGTATTTTGTAAAACATGCACGGATAGTAAAGAAAACGGTGCACTTAAACACCACGCCAAATGTGCCAAATAAATTGCTCTATGAACTTGCCGAACAATCGACAATTATTTTGGGAATTTAAATGAACGTGAAATTTGATACTTTAACATTCCTTTATAGAAAACCTAAGCTAGAGACCGATTCTACTGTATAGCCACAACCCACAAACATACTTATACGTACTACCCAACAACTAATATACATTGAGATTTATGTACTGTCATTTAGTGGATAACAACAGGCTGACCATTTGTTCCATAGTAGTTTACACTTAAAGCAACCTCAATTGATATTAAAGTTTTGCATTTTACGTCAAGCAATGCAACAACGAGTAGTAAAATGAAGTATATTTTATTAAGCTAGCTATAACTGTTAAAATGCAAACCTCTACAATGATCAAATATTCATTACTAATTATTTGTAAAGGCATGATATGGTAGACATAACTTTAAAACACAAACTCATCACAAACAAGGGCTAACTCCAGGTGAACATCACATAAAAAAGTCATTCATGTAATTGTTTTTAACCGCAAAGCAAGTATCAATTCTCCCCTCTCCAAAGAGCAATCATGTCATCAAACTTTGGTCACATTTCCCTCCCAGTTCACGAGGCCATTCCTTTTCGTTTTTTTTTTTACTTTTTTTTTTATAGCAAGACCTTTTAAGTCTTACGATTTTGATGGGTCGTTCCCGGGCCTTACAGACGAGATAAGCTGCACTTATTCCCTTATTATGACGTGGGAGGGAGGTGATGTCGATGTAATCGCTTGACAGCCCCACACCCTCGGAGGCGGGGAAACGACGAATTTTACTACCGGTAGGATAGAAAAAACGCATTTCATTTGTGGCCTCGAAAGATTTAAGGTATATTACATCTCTGCCCTGTAAACGGATCGGATGTCGGTTACATTGTAGCCAGTAAACGTCTTGTCAAAAAGTCACATGATTTATTGAGAGATGATTTTTTAAAGATGCAAAGCATTTGCATGTAGATTTTTACATTTTAATCAGACATATATAAATATGCAGTATTTTTTCATAAATTTTGCGCCAACATGGTCTTTGACAAACATATGATAGATAATACGTACATAAATAAAATTTAGTGGAACAGGAATTAAAAGTAAAATTTGCATTTAAAATTATACAGAGCCCATGCAGAAGAATAGTATTTTGCTAACCTTAATTGTTATTATTACGGAGGTATGTTATTATGGCCTTCTTGTAACTATATTTCGTGCAAATGAACACATTTACTATTATGGTACATAAAATATGTATTTTATTCCGAGCTCTACAAGAAAGAAATGCAGATAACAGTGTAGCTTGGCTTTTCGTATTCAAAATATCATTTTTATTAGGTAATCATTTTTTGAAGATGGTACAAAGTTATATTTGGAACTATCGCCGACTCGTGAAAATCCATGGATACTTTTAATTCTTGACACACTAATTCCAATTTAAAATGACAGTTAAAATAATTTTCCGTAAAAATCATTTAATAAAAGTAGATAAGTACCGCTTGTTTGAATTCTCAAAAACAATCTGTTCAAATTTCCAAAGTTTACCGAACTAGAGTTACACGGGACAGACAGACCGACAACAGAAATTAGTATTTTTGATGGTTTATTCAAATTATATTATTACTTTAAGAATAGTCTAGTAGATATGATGCAGTATTTTTTTATTAAAATTTAGTTCTTTTAATATGCCATAGAAAAAGGTTGGGATGATTTAGTGGGAGCGAGCGGAGAGGTTTAGGGGATTGCTTCTACCCCGCAAAAGGTGAAACGTTCTCGCTGGAGAGAGACTCATCTTTGCCACTGTTATTTCCGCCTGCGACCAGCAAAGATATTTGGTTGGATGAAATATGGTGTCACCAGCCGTTACTTACCTACGTCCTCTGTATTATTCCGCTACGTTTCATGGACGCGTACGTTTATATTTCTACGGTTTATTTAATCAAATATTTCAGATATATTTTTACATGATATTATATTTAAGATCTAAGAACCGCTACTATGGATTTTGAGGATCGAGTGGTGATAGAAAAGCGAGTTACCTGTATGCTGTGAGATTCGACAAATCATCTTTAGCGGGACGGTAGGTTAGTTTGTTCCCCTTTCCCTGATTGGTTCGTCTATTAATTTTGATGTCTATGATATAATACCATAAACAATAAAATATCACGAAAAAGTAATACATTGTCGATCTTACCACTAAAAACTACATTAGTTGTACAGTTTTTAATGTTATCTTGGCGAATTTTGTGGATCAAATAAAATATGTATTCCAACACTACTCTTAATCCTTCTGTTGTATTTTTGTAAATCTATTTGATCACTGTATTTATAATTTTATTCGTTGTATTTTTTATCTATTGTAATTTTATTTCTTCTTATATTTCTAAATTATGTGTCATCTTAATACTTATATTACTACCGACATGTAAAAGCCATCAGTGAGTTAAATAAATAAATTTTATAAAATAGCCACAATATTATTTGTTTTGAACATGTAATAAAGAGATTTATGTTTTAATATTGATCTCGATTTTTTTAGAATGTCCTTTAAGTACCTATCGTGAAGCGCTGTAAGAATTTGCGGTAGTATGCGATAGTATAAGTTGGCTGGAATTTAATATTGAACTTTTTCATTACATAAACATTGAGAAAGCTGGGCCAGGAGACCCGTGTGGCTTAGGCATATGAAATGTGGGAGATTTTA
This sequence comes from Hesperophylax magnus, assembly GCA_026573805.1. NCBI lineage: Eukaryota > Metazoa > Arthropoda > Insecta > Trichoptera > Limnephilidae > Hesperophylax > Hesperophylax magnus. The sequence continues at coordinate 4,345,544 of JAIUSX010000007.1, read as the reverse complement.
ATGGAATACGTTTATAAATATTATAATACCCACACGCCACTGCACAGTTCTGTTTGAGTCCAGGTGTCGCAAGGCTCCCTGGGTAGAAAATGGGTACAGGGTAGGTATAGGGTTGGTACAGACCTACCCCATCAACCCACCCATACTGCCAACATGCAATAATAATGTGAAAATATAGGGAAATAATGGCGCTCATATTCAACGCTAAGCGACTCCGCATTTACCCATGGATATAGTTTAAAGCCTATCTTTTTGTAGGTGTAGCTAAAGGACTACAGGACACACCCAATATCGCATTTTAAATGCCTTGCTTATTTTAAAATATATTTTGGGTTATGCTAATATTGCACAGAAGACAAAGAACGGCGCATAATTTTTAAGACAGAATCAATTTGTATTCATTTACCGTAAATTACATATTATTTGTAGTAATAACAATTGGATGATTTGTAAGCGCCGTTTTTGTGAAAAATCACCTGAAGGGTATTTTTTTTATGAATTCCTAGGCTCCATCTAATTTTATTACTTACAGAAAAACCTGGCGGGTCACTTCAAATAAACATGACTTTGCACGCAGATGATACTATAATAAAAACACTATTATAAAAACACACTACGACAAAAGCTCAAATGGACTGAAAATCGAACTTTAACATGGACGGTTCAAATGTAAAAAAATGTCGATATTAAACATCCCTACCTAGTAGCTAACCACCTAGAGATTCTTTAAGTGTTTCAAATAGTTCAAGAAATAATAAAATATATTATGGAGATACCATTTATGTATTGAACAAAAAGGAACATATAAATGATACTCGTGAATTGTAATTTATAACGTGTTCTTACCATTACAATTTATTATCATAATTAGGATATAATTCCTTGTTTAATGTCCAGAAATAACTATAAGAGTAAAGGATCTATTTACTGTCCAGCCACATAGAAATGATTTTGAGAATGCGCGTGATAAATAAATACCGTCCTCATATTCAGAGGCAAGTTTACAGAAGGCGGTCTATCATTTATTTCGTGATTGAAAAAAAACAAACATATCGGCAAAACCTAATAAACAAAACATTCAAGCGCCAGTCAGTAAAGTAAGCACACTTTATTTGGAGGAAGAACTTTTATGTTTATTTAAAATAAAGTACAATTAACCAAAGCGGGATCGAAAACTACAGAAAACATTTAAAAATTGAATTCAACTTCTCAAAAAAAAATGTTACGTCATCTCTGTTGTAGTTAGTCATTACATCTCAGAATGTCTTTTTACCACTTTTCATAAGTTTGAAACAAGAAGTTTCAGAAACAATCATATCTTCTTCAGGACAGTATAAATATATGGTTGAATCGTAATTGATTAAACCTTTAAACTCAAGAAACTATATACCTACGTACACTTTTAAATAAAATATTGTTTGATTTTAAAACCACGAAATTTCAGACATGTTCATATCTTCTTCATGATTGTACGAAAATATGGTTGTTACAACCAAATTATAATCCAAAATAATTGCTTGATAATTTTAAATGAAATAAATAAAATGGGAGGTGAAGGAAGAAAGATAGAGAAATGTTGAAAAACTTTTTAAACTTGCCCCAGAAACTTCCGTAACCTACATGCCCGAAGATTTAGAGGCGGATAAATTGAATATAATCTATAAACAACTATGAAGATTGCAAATAAGGTCGTAGGTATATTCAATGCATTGTATATGAGTAGTGTATGTAACGTTTGTGATTATATACATCGAGTGTATAAAGTTTATCAATACGCTCGGGAATTATTAAGCAGCCATCCCTCAATAGCAATAGCACAATGTCGTCTAGGCCCCGTAACATCTTGCTCGCTAATATCCCGCCGTACTTACCATGCATAATATATCGGGGCGAATAGGAGAACAGAAATTGTGGAGGTAAGCGGGTACGTGGAACGTAGCACATTGAATAAGTTAGTGCCGTGCGGTATCCATTTCAAATATATGTACATTGTATTAGATGTACTAAATTAGGTGTGCTATATCCCACCTGCAGGCGTATTCGGTTTATTCACGTATTCAGGGACGAATATGCTCGGCAAATCTGCTTTTGAAATACGAAATTACGTTCTGTCGGAATACGAGATTCAGGCTACGTACGCTTCTTTATGTATTAAGACTTATTTATTTATTTATTCATGGCACTGTTTAAGGGAATATGTTTTTATTAATACTAATGCGTGGGGTATTTTTGTAGGACCTTATTGTATTTTGAAATATGTGATATTATGAAGTTCATGAAATATTAATATCATTGTACACAACAAGGATTACTTTCGGACTGTTCGTGGATGTGTTAGACTTCCTCTTTAAAAACGAAGGTTTTCGGGAATTCAACCTGCTGAAGAAGGAAGTAAATATATCACAAAGAGAACATAGGTAAATGTAAGAACAATATATTTCCAAGTGTACATAAAATTTAATTACATGACTTTAAATAATTCAATTCTGTCGACGTTCCCTGCTGTCAGTCAATTCACCCTCTCCCATCAAGTATGCAATCGTGTAAGCAAAAAGAAGACAATTTTCACTGTTCACGGCAATGTTACGTGACGTCAACATTTTCTTGTGAATACGGGAAATGTCAGCGTTCTACCGTTTTCACATACATTACGGAAAACATCGATACACGGGGTGGCTGCTTTCCCTGGCAGAGTCATTGTCCCATTACCTGTGTACTAGATCCATACATAATGCAGTGCGTAGGGGCAGGCCTAGGCTTGGTGCTGGGGCCCGCTAACTAAATTAGCTGCGCACGGGAACGCATTACCCCGCCATTGTCTGTCTGTAACACTGTAACCGTATCCCGGCCCATTGTGAGCGATACGGGTAACGAGAACAGAACAATAAGTAAGACAATTTAGATCTGGGGAATTTCGGGTTACGTTTTTCGATTTGTCTCGAAAAATTCTCTCGGTAGTAAGAAAAATATAACAAAAAAACTTCGAGAGATGTTTTGTTCGTTTTGTGAACTTGGAGCGAATGTGTGTTAACCTACACTACCAATTTTTATGTGTTGTGTGGGAGTAAGCCTCTCATAAAAAATAGAGACAAGTCAAAGACATTCATACAATGAAGGTTCATTGGCACCAAATTCTGATTAATTTCATCTAAATCCAGATAGTTTGAATTGTGTTTCTGATCGCCAGACCTCCCCTCCCCTCTGGCATCCTTGTATCCTGGTATCCTGGGGGAGGAACGGGCCGCAAGGGAAATGGAAAGCGGATTGATTAATTGTAGTAATTACCGATCAGGGTAGCAGATCTGGATGACGGTTTATTGTGGCTGCGGATTGTATACTGTATACACAGACTGAGACCGGCGAGACGACGTCAGCTGTTCGTGTTTTGGGAGCCGAATGCGCCCGATATCCAGACGCTACTATTTGTTTTCTCTTCAGAAAGAAATGTGATGGGATATTTGTCATAAATATTTTGGTTAGAGTAATATCGGAGGGTAAACAGGTGATCACTTCGCTTTTAAAGTAGCTCCCGTCAATAACGTGTTGACTTTATGATTCATGAGTGCTCTTCAAATATGATTTGCTAGTAAATATTAAATATGATGTATATTTCTAATAAAAAACCAAATCTTTTCTTCGTAAGTTAGTTCAGTGCTGCTATAAATCAATTTAATTTAAATTGGTGTAAAAATAAGTAAATTTCTTCTTGTTTGGTATCCGGATGAAATAAGTGGAAGGAGGTGTAACTAGATCTATTCCCCCTGGACATACAAAGGTATCTGGTAGCCAACCAACACTCAATAGACAATGAGTTAACGCAAATGTGATTAGCTTTTGTTTGTATTTATACGGATAGGCAATGGATGCAATGAGAAGGGGATCCATTCAATGGGAGACGGAATTGAGAACCGAGAGTTGGCGCAATTTCATTATAAATTTATACGATGCTTCGCAGAATTAGAGTTTGTGTAACATAAATAATTATTTACGCCGAATTAACTGTAAATGTAAGCATTACATAATAGTTGCTACTGGAAACATAGGGTCTCATGATGCTCGTAGGAGGATGAATCATGTACCGTAAAAATTACTTTTAAAACACATACCATATCTATTTGAATTTAATTATCGTTTAGGGGAATAAATTGACACACTTCCCGACATCCGATCGAGCTGAAACTTGGCAGATAGGCTTGTTGTCAATGACAGTACATTCTATCAACATTTAGTGGCCATCACGAAATCCATCTCTGAAATCAGATGACATTAAAATAGTTTGAGATACGTTTTGACTTTTCTAATAAATAGCGAAGTGAAGTTATACCATGGCACAGGAACAACGGTTCACGAAGGTATGCGCTTACTCTGGTATTTTAGAAGGGGTGACATGATAGATGGCTCGCTTTGCAAAGCCCATATTTCATAGGATGCAAGGTGCTTACTTGTAGAAACATTTTTAATTGGCATCAGGTGCAGCCTCGCATACATCTGCAGTGGTTTCAATTGCGCCTAACCCTTCTAAAAATTCATAATCCATTAGCGGGGAGAAACAATTATAAGCGCGCAAAGCCGGGCGCACTAACACAATAAATCTCGACACTACACAGAAGTAATAAAATATTTACCTTCGGAATTACTCCCGCGAGGTTTTCAATACTGACACTTGTTTGAACAAGTCTCCCCTCGCTGGCATCAACCCTTGCTTTTTCAGCGAGCGCACATATTTATACAGCGGAGCTATGCAGGCAGGGGCAGGCATTGTCTAGCCCAGCCGAGCCAAGAACCATTGACTTTTCATTAGAGCGAACTATGTACAATAGAACCGCAAACGCGTCACTTTGTTATTATTTATAGCGAACATGGGTTTACATGTCACTTTGTAGATGGCTTTAATTAATATAGTACGGCGATCAAATATTACTGAAATCACCTCAAGGGCACTTTTATCAACTTTAGCAAAATTCATCGCGCCAATCAGCAGAGTGACTCAACTGCTTAAGATGCTGCATTGGCCATTGATATTTTCAACGTCGCTTACAGTTTAGCAACTATCTTTGACGCATGTCACAAAATAGTAAAACTGCCCCCATGACCTTTTTATACTTCCACTTTGCTCTACTCCCCTTAAACCCTTTCTAGTTGTACCAACTAATATACCACAAAGTCACCTATATATATATTTGTTATTATTGTTCACACCAACATATTTTTTACAATTTACGTAATCAACAGTTGTACACCAATATACTCGTATACCTTTGTAATGTGCAACTGTTTTATTGAGACCATGCAAAAAAATGCTTGTTAGGTTTTTGTGACTTTACTATCTACGCAAATAAGTACACAAATATAGACGACTATATCCGCCCACACAATGAAAATGATAAAGCACACGATTACCAAAAAAGTACTTCCTGGACAAGGTTTACGCTCATCTCCCCTGCTCCCCTAATATAAAAGCACATCCACATTCTCTAAGAGGGAAAACAACAAATTGTTAGCGGCGAGAATCCCTGTGGAATCTATCTGTAATCCATTAACAAATATTTTCTATATTTTCCCCTAACCTCCTTGCCCGTCTGTTTTCCTGCCTTCAGAAGAGAGCGGAGAGATTGTTTTTGTGCTTATTAACCAACACCACACGATTCATTTCGAAATAGTATCTTTTCACAGCGTAAATAAAAATAAATTACCTGGCGTTTTGTTTAATTTATCTAAGCCATAAAGTTCAGCGATTAAATAAAACATAATATTTTTATAATCAACATCAAATTCCCGTAAAATATTAAATGCCTCAAAAGCGTCATTTCGGGACCCTTCGTCATTGTACCCGGAAGACTGAATTAAATTTTCCTTAAACGATGAGGAGACGTAACACGATTATTATATCCCGTAGAGCCGTTAAGTACGTACCAAAACGTCATAAAGGCGAGGAGGTATTTGTGCCGAGGTACATTCTCCAGAACAGTAAGATATAAACGAGTTGATCTCCGTGTAACCCTTCCATAACCTCGGAGACCCACGCTGCGGTTCTGGTGTCCTGATATACCATCTTATTCTTACGTCTTACTTTGAATTGTTTTGTTTATTTGCGAGCTTTGTACCAAATATATTATTGTGTATAAGGGAGATTCTATCTACGTGCCATTGGAATCCCGCCTCACAGAAAATGATGACAATTTAAAATATCTCAAGGAATTATTTTTCATTCATTAGAATTTGGAATTTTTCGTATGTCATTTATAAAAATTAGAAAAATGTTAATATATTTTTAATCTTTTTTATGTTGTGACTAACAGTATTATTTTTAATAAATGCTCCGACCAGTCTACTGCCAACAATGAGAGTTCTTTAGACCTTTTGACCTTCTCGTCTCTCTTCATTGCTCTCGTGGTCCATCACTTTTTCTCTCGTCATCTTACCGCGATCGCCTACTAGTGTGAGTATGAGTATGTATTGTATTATATAACGACGTGTGCAAAAATACATAAGATCTTGATCTGCGGTAGATTATTGAAAGGAATTGCTTCGTCATAATGTTTGGCCGGAGAGGGGACTGTTTTTTTATTTGTACACAGAGAAAACTTACTGACATAAAATACTATTAATTTATTAAAATTTTGGTCAAATTATTCGTTTTCCTGTTAACGAATGAATTGATAAAGTTCGTGACAGAGTACCAGTTAAAAGCTAATGATTTATGAGAACGGCGGAACACGTTTGCATACAAATATTGTTGCATTCCGTCATGATATTTATTATGAAAAAAACGAGTGTTCTTGATATATTCTGAATGACTAAAATTTTATCAAGAAATTGGCATGCTATCACTTCTTACCTTTTCAGTTCAATGACATATAAAAACCTAGATATTTAAATTATGTTTCAGAAAATCTGAAATTATCACACAAAAAACTCTCGAAGGTGACTTCTTCAAATATGCAATACCTACTTTTACTGTCCGAAATTAAGGTTAAGGTAATATTTTTAAGCTAGCAAAGACATTTATTGAAATAATGAATAAGTTGTAAGAAGACAACGGCTCTTTTGCAAGCATTTTTTGTTTGAAGACCGTAATTTAAAATAATATGAGACGCTCTATATAGCCTTTTTTCTTAGATAAAAACCATTCAGAAGTGTAACATGTTCTAGGTTCACGCGGTATTTGATTGCAAATCGAAGATGTAATGGTATAAATATATTCTTGTAATTCTGCATTCCTGTTGCCTGACTATCTGACAGTCCACTGCAGTTAGGTTTTTGCGCTCAGCGGGGTGGTGTTCAGAGAGCATGCTTAAATTAATGAGATATACACCGTCGCTTATTGGAGGTGACGGGACAGACTATACGCATCTTACTTCATCAGTAATTCTATAAATAGTCAACTTCAACATATTTTCTAGTCATCCTCTGGAATGCTGTACCTTTCGAATGAGAGACGAGACAGTGAACCCCGCAAAGTACATACTATATCGGAAGGCCATTGAGTTAGCTAAAGCATTATTTTAAGCTATTCCGCTTACAAATAGAATATTGCGCATGGTTGACATATCTTAGTAAACATTACTACGCTGATTCATTTTTATTGTATAAATGCGAACAATCCGCAGTCAGGATAAAGTTGC